>JBBDGP010000781.1:1876666-3190833 GCA_037952835.1 Lithobates septentrionalis | reverse complement strand
GGCAATCAAATTGTTTTTACATGCTTTATCTATGCGGAAAGTAGATGTATCTTTCGCATACCTATGCTTTTTTGTCAGAAGGACATTGGTTTTGACATTTGCACAATGCACAAATTTTCTTTCATTGGAAGAATATTGGACCTCCCATGATTGGTGAATAGATCATCAAATGATCTAACAGGTCATGTCCCTGGGCTTTCCTCCCAACATTTTTTTTAAGCTCAGCCATTTTTTTAATTGCATTACCAGATTTAGACTCCTGAAAGCAGTGGTGCACAGAAACATTTTTCATCCTATTCCTAAAATTCAGCTCATGGTTTGAGCTTGGCCTCTAGGAACTTTGACTGCCTAGCTGTGTGAAGTTGCGGGGCTGATCTTTTTCTCAGTGAGGCTGTACAAATGCTTCTCTACTAATAGCTCCACTTCAACCCCCCCATGGTACTCTAATGTGTTCACTGGGCAGAGACATGTGATTGGCAAAGTTGAAGAACAGGAAATGTACTGGTATCCCTCTTATCGACAGCCTACTAATACATTCCACAAATCATCAGCAGCATTGGACCTGTACACAGACTTTCTTCAGGCCCTGTTCACACATACTGCAGTGACCTGCATTTTACCGCATTGGAAGTATGCAGATCACCACAAGAACACATAGAAAACAATTGTTTCTATGTGTCCTATTCACACCACAATGCTGGTGTCACATGCAGTGAAGTCTGTTGCATTAAAATGCTATATGTATGAATTTTTTTTTTTTTTGAAAAGTTTTGTTTATTGCTTTTATAACATATTAATTACAATTAAACACAAGACCCAAAAAACAAAAAAGAACTATTTACATCCTTCAGCATTGACTCTCTCCTCCTCCTTCCAGACCTTCACTCAATGACCGGATCAGAACAATGATAGTAAGGCCCCCTTCCCCTAATAGCAATTAACCATACATTTTAATATGTCAAATGGTTATATACATGTTAAATCTCACATCAGGTGCATTTCATTATGTGTCACTTAATCTGCCACCGTAGTGTCGTTATTCATCTAACTGCCCCACACTTTGTCAAATTTCTGTGGTATGCCCCTACTAATATATGTAGCTTTGTAGAAAGGTGCAACTCTATTTACCACACCCTTCCATGCTGATACAGATGGAGGATTGGGCTTTTTCCATGATAACACTATTGTTTTCCTAGCATAATAGATTAGTATTGTCAGTAATGTACGCGTTACTCTATTAGAGGCTAGATTGTCTACCAACCCCAAAAGACACACCTCTATCGTAGGCTGTATATTAATGGCGGTTACTTTAGCTATACATTCAGTGACCCCCTTCCAAAAAGCTTGGATGCTCAAGCAATTCCAAAAGATATGCATGAAATCAGCAGTGAGGGAACTGCACCACCAGCAACTGGGCGACTGGGTAGGGAACATCTTGGCCAATCTAGCTGGAGTAAGATAAATACGATGTAGGAATTTAAATTGGATGAGTTTGTCCCTGGCGGAGACCAATCTAGCAAAATTAATGTCCCATATATCGTCCCAGTCATCCCCGGCCATCTGGGGGAACACCTCACCCCACGCCGCCCTACACTTTGCAAGGATATCTACTCCCCCACTGAACATTTGTTTGTAAATTGTAGACAGGGCCTTGTCTAAAGTGTTCTCTCTCAGCAGAGACTCCAAATCACTCATTTTCAGGGTAACACCAATATCTCCAAACTGGGCATTGTATGCATGTCTGAGCTGAAGATAACGAAACAAGTGAGTGTTGGGAAGATTAAACTTGGTTTTCAGGGCGTCAAATTGCAAAAGTTTCCCACCACCCACTATGTATATGTATGAATTTTAAAGCAATGCGTGTAAATGCACATCAACGCAAGGGGATGGGGAGAGTGTGCAGTGGAAAGCTTGCTAGTGAAGCTAGGGAATGCGCATTGAGACCCCTGACAGGGTCTCCCCGGGAGTTGAGCGCACAGTGTGACTGGTGGAGGGCACTTCTGATTTGCAAAGCAGCACAAGATTATCACGGGATCTTTCACCATTGGATGTATAAGCACTTGCACAGCATGTACAGACATGTGCACTAATTAAATGAACTGGAGAGTTTATTGTTTGATATTTATTATCACTTTTCATTGCTAAATGGTTACTATGGACACTTTGATTGTTTAGTTTTATCACTTTGATTTACACAGTCATTTGAGACTCCTTCTGGGGGTCAACATTTATATTGTCACTTATATGTGAGGATTTAGGCTCTATTAAGCAGCCACTGATTAGAGTGTTATTGATATTATATACCCTGTGGGTTCAAAGTTGGTCAAAGTTGACAGTTGGTGAGGTTGCACTTCACTTATTTATTATTCACTTTTGAGCATTTTATGTGGGAACACAGTTATGCCCCGTACACAAGGTCGGAATATCCGACGAAAAATGTGCGATCGGAGCGTGTTGTCGAAAATTCCGACCGTGTGTGGGTTCCATCGGACTTTTTCCATCGGATTTTCCGACACACAAGTTTGAGAGCAGGCTATAAAATTTTCCGACAACAAAATCCGATCGCGTCAATTCCGACCGTGTGTGGACAATTCCGACACACAAAGTGCCACGCATGCTCAGAAGAAATTCCGAGACGGAACAGCTCGGTCTGGTAAAATTAGCGTTCAGAATGGATAGAGCACTTTCGTCACGCTGCAATGTTTAAAATTGTTTAATACAGCGCACTCTCTTCTTCTTTATAATGTGAGAAGAATTAAGTAGTTTTGCTGCTCATATTCACACAGACTTCTCACAAACTTCTTTCTTTATTATTTATCGTGATTCCCTCAATATATTTTGATTTGTCACATCTGACCCAATTTGTTTTTTGTTGTTTTATTTTTGTTTTGTATTTGTTTCAAGGCTGTTTTTTTGGGGGGGTTTGTATTTGTTTTAAGGCTGATTTTTTTTTTTTTTTATTGGTTTGACTCCATAATATTTTTGTGTGTGTTTTTTGTGTCAAGTTACCACAACGCCATTGGTATCTTGTATTATTTAATCTCAAGGAGATTGCTTGGTGTTGGTGTCCCTTGTTAATTTCACATTGTATTTTTGAAATGTACCTGCCTCCTCACAAACAAACTGTCCTTTTTGAAGGAAAACACACATAGGCGAGTATAATTGTAACAAAAATTCCTTTATTAAGGGCTCAGAACCAAACAAAAAGGGAGGCAACGCTGTTGGTGAAGCCTTTGACCCCCAGGGCAGACATCAATTATTTTACAGCAAAATTGGTGGCCTGAGGAGTCCATATGTAAAGGAGTGCAGTCTGGTCCAGAAGTCCCAGAGATCTGGAAAGCAGCAGATGACATGTATTGTCCCCAGGCTGTGGTACTACAAGAGGCTGCATCTTTGGCCAGACCAGACTGAACCCAGGGTCATCACTCTCTGGTCTTCCTTCCACGCTTCCTTCCCGGCTGTGGCTCTGGTGTTGGAGATGTGGCAGGAGGAGGAGTAGGACCTGGAGGAGGAGGAGGAGGAGTAGGACCTGGAGGAGGAGGAGGAGTAGGACCTGGAGGAGGAGTAGGACCTGGAGGAAGAGGAGGAGGAGGACTATGGGTGAGGTGACAAATGTGGGTTGCACATGTGAGTTGGCCCCTCAACCCCTTATTTAGAGCTTCCAAAATTAAGAACTCACACAGGAGTCGTTGGCCCTCCTCCATCTGCATCATTTTGCATGCAGTTATGCCAGCAAAGTCCTCCTCCACACTGTGGGGTGTTCTGTGGGCCTCAGTAGCCTTCCAAAATAGGCCTTTTGCAGCCTCCTCCAGGTTACTCCTCTTCCTGCCACTTTTTCTTTGAAGGTGGAGGGGAGGGACCTGGATATCAGGCAGCCTGCTTGGCCCGGCCACCTCCTGGCTAAGACTTCCCTGTGTATGAAAAAGGGACATGGTTTTAGTTTTTGCTTCATCAATCACAATCATAAATTAGCAATCCAAACTAACATCTATTTAACATCATTGATTGGACAACCAGAAATATTTAGAAGAATGCTATACCTGGCTCAAGCTGGGCTCCTCCACATGTTGCTGCCTGGAAGGCCCAGGTTGGGCGTCAGAAGCCACAGCTGGGGGGGGAAGGAAGAGTGGAAGGAAGACTGGAGAGTGTTAGCCTGGATTAAGTCTAACCTGCCAGAAAATGCAGCCTGTCATAGTACCACAGCCTGGGGACATAAACGTCATCTGCTGCTCCTGATCTCTGGGAATCCTGGACCTTCTTGTGTTCCCTTAGATAAGTGCTCCTCAGGCCACCAATTAGGATCTTCAAATAGGTGATGTCTGCCGTGGGGATCACCTTCTTCACAAATTCCAACAAATTATCCAGCGCTGCCTTCCTCTTTGTTTGGTTCCTATATTCAGGGTGGTTTATCTGCCACAGACAGGGCAGCTCCCTGAACATATCTATGAAGATTGGCATAAAGTCCTTATCTTTCAAGATATCCATTTTCACTGCAAGACACAACACAAGACAAACCCTAATGTCAGCCTAAAGTCTTCTAAACTTGTGCAAATACAGGCCTCAATCTAGAAGCAGTATAGGCCCAATGTAAAATCTTACCTTCACAATCACGATCGACACCTCCGTTACTCCTCCCTCCGCTCACAGATCGTATGTACTACGCACGCGTGTTATGCTTTATAGACACTGCGCATGCGTGAAACTCCGCCCGCCCCTGATGTTCTTTCTAGTCTATTCCCCGCCTCTTCTCGTTCGTCGCAGTGGGGGAAGAGCACATGGCTGAGACACAGCAGGTGTCAAATAATTACACTACCGAGGAGGAGGAAAGCCCGGAGCCTGAAACGTCCCGATCCAGAAGGAGACAATTTAAGGCATCGAATATGTCCTTTGGGGAGATGTTGGAGATGGTGGACATCCTGAAGAGGGCCGACTATGACGGGAACTATGGACCTTACCCCAACCCCAATGTCAGAAAGGCCAAGATCATGGCGAATGTAGTCAAGAGTCTGCACCGGAATTTTGGGGTACAACGATCGAAAGATCAGCTCAGGAAATGGTGGTTGGACCTCAAATTAGGGAGCACAAGCAGTACAGAAAGATCCGGAGAGTGCTGCAAAAAAGTAAGTAGTTGTCCTGTGTTCCTATTCTTTGTTTATTACGTGCTGCTCCATGTGCTTTTCTTCACTGTTATCCAGTTTAAAATGGCAACTTTCATGTTCATGGGCACATTATTCGTTCGTATAAAACATTGTTCGTTCGGCCTATAAAACACCATTGTTTCGGCCATATGCATTTGCCCACATTTTTTATGGCCTACTTGTCTGAAAAAAATTTGGTTGTGTAGATGGGTTTGTAACTAGAATGAAATGCAAACTAGATTCTGTGTAAGGAGAGGACACTCAGCAGCTGTTTACACATCTGGACGCTGTAGCACTAGTGTGGGACACAAGAACACCCTTTTTATTAGGGGCCCCACACAGGTGCTCCGGTGTATACTATAGGGGTGACTCCATCTGTGAAGCTTGTACAAAACAGGTAAAGTATTGAAGCTTGACAAAGGACAATAAAAATTCTACATCTTGGAACTCTGCCAAAATAGACAATTGTACCCCACTTCCAAGCAATGTTTCATATTTATAGTTCTGCCATCAAATATCTGTGTGCTAAGTATACCTATTTTTTTTTACATAGTGGAGAAAAGACTCGGAGGACACCCCTCATCCGAGGAGACCACGGACACCCCACCTCTGGAAGAAGGGGAAATCCACCCAAGCCAAGCAGAGCAGGAGGAGGAAGACGTGGTGGAAATTGGCACCACAACAGGTGAGTGTCTGCAACCACAGGCTCAGGTAAGTGATGGAAGCCGGCATATTTATAATACATGGTATGTTTTTGTTTCTATCTTTTTAGGTGATCGTGATGTTGTGGATCCAGGCCATTTCACCTCGGAAAGTGCACAGATCCTGATCAGGGAGATCATGGGGTGTAATAGGGACTTGGAAAACATCCTTAAAAACATCAATGATGTTCAACAAAAAATGAAGAACATCATTGATGTTTTAGGGAGAGTTTAAAACCCCTCCAAATCCCTTGGGTTTTTTGTGTGCTAAAATTTTTTACCATTTTTTGACATATTTGTGAAAAGCCAAATTTTGAAGATGCACACAGTATGTCAACATGTGCTATTTGCCATCACGGGAGATCAATGGACGTGTTTTGGGGGTGCAACCCCTTCCTCAATAATAAAGTAGCTGTGAGGAAGGGGTTGCACCGAAAAAACATGTCGCTTGATCCCCCATGATGGCAGCTAGCACATGTTGACATTCGGCAATTTGTGTGCATCTTCAAAATTTGGCTTTTCCTGGGGTGACTTCACCCCATCTGAACGCAATATCAAACACAGTTCCTAAATACTCATGTCTGATATTGCCTTCAAGTTCTACCAAATGTGAACTTTGTAAGTTCAAGATTTGTGTCTTTCTTGTTGGTTTTAAACATGCCTGTTTTATCTTAAATGGACATTTCTACTTTTTCTAATGTGACCCCAAAAATTGTTATACAACAAACATGTTGGTTTGTTTTAAAAAACCTTTTACAAATGCACATGTGATTGTGCTGGTATTAAAAAGATTGTTAATCAAGAATGTGTGGATTATTGTTTCAACGCTCCAAAACTTTTGTTGTGCTCTAATTGGTGTCTTCAGTGACAATGGGGGTTATTTCCTAAGGGCAAATCCACTTTGCACTACAAGTGCAGTTTCAAGTGCACTTGTAGTGCAAAGTGTCTTTGCCTTTAGTAAATAACACCCAACAGTGCTTTGTAAGGTTAAACAATCACGCCATTTTCAGGACTCACCACATTTCTGTCAGGGTCAGCTAAAAGAAACACGAGCAGTAAATGTCACCAAAGATTTGAGTAGTTATTTTTTTTTTATTTGAAAAAGGTTTCAGACATTGTCTGGCATATTGATAGCCCCCCTACTTTCAAAGTATTCAAGGTATCTTAGCCGGACATCACGGGCACTCAGGGGGGGCAAGCCAGGACGGCCACTTTCAAGCGCCGTCAGGGTTGTTTCATTTAGAATTCCGGCCTCAGGCCCAACTGAGGCAGCATAGTTGGCAGAATGTTGCCGTAAAAAGTTGTGTAGAACACAGCACGCCAGGATAATATGATTCAGTTTATACTCTGCCATGTGTATGGGTGTAAGAAATAGGCGGAACCGGCTGGCCATCATTCCAAACGTGTTCTCCACCACTCTTCTGGCCAGCCGGTAATTAAAAACCCTCTGGTCCGGGGTGAGGGTCCTCATCGGGAATGGCCGCATAAGATGGTCCCCCAGCGCAAATGCTTCATCCGCAACGAAGACAAATGGGAGTCCTTCCACATTGTCTTCTGGAGGTGGCAAGTCCAAGCTGCCATTCTGGAGATGCCTGTAGAACTCCGTCTGGGCGATGACTCCACCATCGGACATCCGGCCATTCTTCCCCACGTCCACATACAGGAACTTGTAAGTAGCCGACACCACCGCCAACATCACAATACTATTGAACCCCTTACAATTATAATAGTATGACCCCGAGTTGGGTGGTGGGACGATGTGGACGTGTTTCCCATCAATTGCCCCTCCGCAGTTAGGAAAGTCCCACCGCTGGGCAAAGTGGGAGGCCACAGTCTGCCATTCCTGTGGCGTGGAAGGAAACTGTGGAGTCAAACAACAACAAAAAATTTGTCATTTTGCACATAAACAGGGAAAGCAGATTAGACACAAACATTCTTGGCCAACATCAAGATAACATTTATTTGAGGGAGTTTTTAAAGACCAAAGTCTAAGGTACAGCTATCAGATTCCCCCTCCCCCCCCATGGGCCATTTTTAACATGTTAGGGGGGTTAGCTCTTGGACAGGTAACCCTCTCCACTTCATTGAGAGATGAATGCCTAAATAATGGGTATTACTTTGGCCAGACCCTCCTTAGTTACACTATTGGCAGCCCACTGGACAGGTAAGAAGTGTCATAATACAAAGATATAATTACACATTGTACACATTTGAGAACATTCTACTATTACCTATCAAGATAAAAACTTTAAACAGTACCATTTGAAAGTATACAGGCAGGCCCTTGCACTACATGCTTTGGGGAATTCATCCATAAATCTGAGCACAAAAGAGATGGGTATAGTGTGTATGGGTTTGGAAAAGTCAGCAGATAGATGATTGAGGATAGATAGAGAATTGGTATCAGCTGACTTAGCAGTTGGGGGGAGGGAGGGTTCCAAATGATTTGGGGACCCCCCAAAAAAAGCCTCTGGCACTCTGCCTGAATTTAAAGCACAAATCACATTTTAAAACATTTTAGGGGGGTTTTAGGGTAAAGCACTACTATGGAACTGATAAAATACATTGTTAAGTGACTACATGAGGTGAATTTAGGGCCAGGAGACTATGCTGGGGAGGTAAGTGAAGGCAAATATGTATGAAGGAGAAAAAAAATAATTACATAAAAATCCAGCATGCATGGGGACATTCACAGCATATTCCAATCATGGTAATTTGGGAATGAGGAAAGAAATGCAATATATTATCAAACATTAAATACAATAAAATGTGATGTTAAAGGATAAAAATCCTACCTTCATATACTCCTTCTGCAGGACCTGGATGATGGCAGAACAGGTCTCTGGGATAATGATCCCCAGAGCCTGGGGGGAGATGCCTGTCGAGAACTTCAAGTCCCGCAGGCTTGAAGACCTGTCGCCAAGTACCGCAGGGTGGCGACTAGCCTCTGCTCTGGAGTGATGGCTTGCCTCGTGCAGGTATCCTGCCTGCTGATATAGGGGGTCAGCAAAGCCAACAAACGGTGAAATACGGGGTCCGTCATCCGGAGAAAGTTCCTGAAATCATCAGGATTATTCTCAAGGATCTCACGGAGAAAAGGCATGTGACAGAATCGGTCACGCTGAAGCAACCAATTCTTGGTCCATGAACTCCTCTCCACCCTGTTCATGGACTGGACTTGTGTCAAGGTCAGGACCCCAACACCAAGCCCCTGCACAGCACGAACTGTACGAGGAGTACGTATACGCAACATGGCTAGAAAACGGTCGGCTGCTCAGAACGAAGTAACAGAACGCACTGAAGAATAGCAAGGCCTGTGAAGAGTGACCTGAAAAACAGTAACAAAAGAACAAGAACACAATGACAAGAGTCACGCATAACTCGCTGCACGCACTGAAGAGCAGATACAAACCCACAAGCACAAACTGAACAGCAGAAAACGATCTGAAAACCACGAGTCTGAAAAAGCGTGAATCGTCTATCACGAAACTTTTACTAACACGAGATTAGCAAAAGGAGCACAAAGGGTCCCGCGCTTGGTTCGGACCTGCCCTTTTCTAGTCTCGTCGTACGTGGTGTACATCACCGCGTTCTTGGCGATCGGAAATTCCGACAACTTTGTGCGACCGTGTGTACGTAAAACAAGTTTGAGCCAACATCCGTCGGAAAAAATCCATGGATTTTGTTGCCGGAATGTCCGATCAATGTCCGATCGTGTGTACGGGGCATTAGTGTTGAGCAGCAACCTCTTATAATTTTAGGTTTATACATGTATATACGTTAGATTACACATGGTAGCGCAGATGTTTCTGTATCTTTATATATATATATATATACAGTTGTATGCAAAAGTTTAGGAACCCCTGACAATTTCCATGATTGTTATTTATAAATATTTGGGTGTTTTGGATCAGCAATTTCATTTTGATCTATCAAATAACTGAAGGACACAGTAATATTTCAGTAGTGAAATGAGGTTTATTGGATTAACAGAAAATGCGCAATATGCATCAAAACAAAATTAGGCATGTGCATAAATTTGGGCACTCCAACAGAAAAATGACATCAATATTTAGTAGAGCCTCCTTTAGCAGAAATAACAGCCTCTAGACCCTTCCTATAGCCTGTAATGAGTGTCTGGATTCTGGATGAATGTATTTTGGACCATTCCTCCTTACAAAACATCTCCAGTTCAGTTAGGTTTGATGGTTGCCGAGCATGGACAGCCCACTTCAAATCAACCCACAGATGTTCAGTGATATTCAGGTCTGGGGACTGGGATGGCCATTCCAGAACATTGTACTTGTTCCTCTGCAAAAATGCCCGGGTAGATTTTGAGCAGTGTTTTGGGTCGTTGTCTTGTTGAAATATCCAGCCCCGGCGTAACTTCAACTTTGTGACCGATTCCTCAACATTATTCTCAAGAATCTGCTGATATTGAGTGGAATCCATGCGACCCTCAACTTTAACCAGATTCCCACTATTGGCACTGGCCACACAGCCCCACAACATGATGGAATCTCCACCAAATTTTACTGTGGGTAGCAAGTGTTTTTCGTGGAATGTTGTGTTCTTTTGTCGCCATGCATAACGCCCCTTGTTATGACCAAATAACTCAATATTTGTTTCATCAGTACACAGCACCTTATTCCAAAATGAAGCTGGCTTGTCCAAATGTGCGTTTGCATACCTCAAGTGACTCCGTTTGTGGCGTGTGTGCAGAAAAGGCTTCTTTCGCATTACTCTCCCATACAGCTTCTACCTGTGCAAAGTGCACTGAATTGTTGAAGGATGCACAGTGACACCATCTGCAGCAAGTTGATGTTGTAGGTCTTTGGAGGTGGTCCGTGGGCTGTTTTTGACCGTTCTCACCATCCTTCGCCTTTGCCTCTCCAATATTTTATGTGGCCTGCCACTTCTGGCCTTAACAGGAACTGTGCCTGTGGTCTTCCATTTCCTCACTATGTTCCTCACAGTGGACACTGACAGCTTATATCTCTGCGATAACTTTTTGTAGCCTTCCCGTAAACCATAATGTAGAACAATCTTTGTTTTCAGCATTTGAGAGTTGTTTTGAGGCCCCCATGTTGCCACTCTTCAGAGGAGAGTCAAAGAGAACAACAACTTGCAATTTGCCACCTTAAATAGTGAGTGTACAGCTTGTATAACAGTGTAAATTTGCTGTCCCCTCAAAATGACTCCACACACAGTCATTAATGTCTAAACTGCTGGCAACAAAAGTGAGCACACCGCTAAGTGAAAATCTCCAAATTGGACCCAAAGTGTCAATATTTTGTGTGGCCACCATTATTTTCCAGCACTGCCTTAACCCTCTTGGGCATGGAGTTCACCAGAGCTTCACAGGTTGCCACTGGAGTCCTCTTCCACTCCTCCATGACGACATCATGGAGCTGGTGGATGTTAGAGACCTTGCGCTCCTCCACCTTCCATTTGACGATACCCCACAGATGCTCAATAGGGTTTAGGTCTGGAGACATGCTTGGCCAGTCCATCACCTTTACCCTCAGCTTCTTTAGCTAGGCAGTGGTCATCTTGGAGGTGTGCTTGGGGTCATTATCATGTTAGAATACTGCCCTGTGGTCCAGTTGCCATTCATGGTTCCCTCAGTGAACTTTAGCTCCCCAGTGCCAGCAGCACTCATGCAGCCCCAGACCATGACACTCCCACCACCAGTCCCCAGATGAAGACACGTGACGGTGTCGTAACGCGTAGGGATTGGCTGAGCGGTTTTACACATTTTGAAGCACAAGTGAGAGGGCGCTGAGAACGCCACAACCCCTTTTTTAGCATTACTCTGCCTGTTTTATATTTTGTAAATGTAAGAGCATTACTTTAAATAAATTCCCCACTGATTTTTAAAAGTTTAATACACTAGTGTTTTCTCCCCCTCCCCGATCTCTGTTTTATCTCCCCTGCTATTGAGAGAGCCACCTTGGAGATACAGAGAAGGACAGATTGAGGATTAACAACAGAGAGAGCAGAGACTTCGGTGACAGCTGCCTGAACAACAACTCTTTACCATTGAACGCTGTTTTTCTACAATATGAAGGTGAGGGTCCTAAGAGACCATTAGAGAATAAACCAACAGCAGGGTCACGCACCCAGTATACCTATGCACCATAACTAAATAGAAGAACGGCATTTATTTATAGACTTTCTCATTTTACTACCCATTACTCTCCAATAGCACTTTATCTTCCATTTTTAACAGAGTGCTGATGAGTATTTTCTTTTAACCTACTATCTCTCATGAGATTATGGAGTGATGTCCCAAGTTTTATATATATATATGTTTTATATCCACTTGCACCTATGTTTTTATTATGCTTTAATTAATGGCTACTTATTATGATTGTTTGTTCACGCACGTCATGTTGCAATTAATTAATCACTATTAGAGAGATAACGATTATAGCTAGATGCTGCAATATAGAGATAATTCATCCTTTGTAGTGATAGCTCACTAATTAGCACTTTTATTGTCACGTTTTTTCGTCTACTATGCAATTTGCACATGTATGATACACGTGAATTTATTTATTCACTTATCCATTTATTTTAATTTCATTTAATATTGCGCGAAATCTTTATATATTTTACTCCCACCACCATTCTTGACTGTAGGAAAGACACACTTGTCTTTGTCTCCTCACCTGGTTGCCGCCACACACACTTGACACTATCTGAACCAAATAAGATTATCTTGGTCTCATCAGAGCACAGGACATGGTTCCAGTAATCCATGTCCTTATGCCGCGTACACACGAGCGGACTTTACGGCAGACTTTGCCCGGCGGACTGGATTTCGTCAGACAATTCGATCGTGTGCGGGCTCCAGCTGACTTTGTTTTCTCAAAAGTTGGACGGACTTAGATTTGAAACATGTTTTAAATTAATCCGTCGAAATCGAGTCCGGTCGAAAAGTCCGCTCGTCTGTATGCTAGTTCGACGGGCAAAAAGCCACGCTATTGGCTACTGGCTATGAACTTCCTTGTTTTAGTCCGGTCGTACATCATCACGTACGAATTCGACAGACTTTGGTGGATTGTGTGTAGGCAAGTCCGTTCATTCAGAAAGACCGTCGTAAAGTACGTCGAAAAGTCCGCCGGGCAAAGTCTGCCGTAAAGTCCGACCGTGTGTACGCGGCATTAGTCTGCTTGTCTTCAGCAAACTGTTTGTGGGCTTTCTTATGCATCATCTTTAGAAGAGGCTTCCTTCTGGGACGACAGCCATGCAGACCAATTTGATGCAGTGTGCTGCGTATGGTCTGAGCACTGAGAGGCTGACCCCCCACCCCTTCAACCTCTGCAGCAATGCTGGCAGCACTCATACCTCTATTTCCCAAAGACAACCTCTGGATATGACGCTGAGCACATGCACTCAACTTCGTTGGTCTACCATCGCGAAGCCTGTTCTGAGTGGAACCTGTCCTGTTAAACCACTGTATGGTCTTGGCTACCATGCTGCAGCTCAGTTTCAGGGTCTTGGTAATCTTATTATAGCCTAAGCCATCTTTATGTAGTGCAACAATTCTTTTTTTCAGATCCCCAGAGAGTTCTCCGCCACGAGGTGCCATGTTGAACTTCCAGTGACCAGTATGAGAGAGTGAGAGCGATAACACAAATTTTAACACACCTGCTCCCCATTCACACCTGAGACCTTGCAACACTAACGTGTCACATGACACCGGGGAGGAAAGATGGCTAATTAGACCCAATTTGGACATTTTCACTTAGGGGTGTACTCACTTTTGTTGCCAGCGGTTTAGACATTAATGGCTGTGTGCTGAGTTATTTTGAGGGGACAGCAAATTTACACTGTTGTACAAGCTGTACACTCACTGCTTTACTTTGTAGCAAAGTGTCATTTCTTCAGTGTTGTCACATGAAAAGATATAACAAAATATTTACAACAATGTGAGGAGTGTACTCACTTTTGTGAGATACTGTACACACACACACATATATATGTGTGACTTAAGTGGCACAAGTGAACTAATGACTGTCAAAAAATGTTAAAAACAAGATATTTTTTTTTGCACAGAAGTTAAAAAACACCTAGTAACAATAAAAGTGGAAGCTGCACAGTTTCATATATGGCAATATTCCAATGTACATCAATGTTTCTGATAGCCAACGCCTCTCAATCTCTGTGCACTGAGCACATATAGACTTGAATTTACAGATCAAAGACTGCACCATAGACACTGGCGCATCAGGCTCGGTAGCAGGCACTGGACTGTCAGGCTGGGTAGCAGGCAGAGGTTTGACAGAATCAGGTGGGTTAGTTGGTGTGGAAGCAAGTTGGGTTACTGGCAGGATCGTGTGGGTAGGAAAGAATTTTTGTTTCTTTTTTGGTTTAGCCCGTGCAGTCTTGTATGTAGGTGCAGGGCTGAAAGAAAAGAAAGTAGCTGGATCGAAGGAAGACCAAGGAACTGTAGCTAGAGAGGGGTTTTGTGGGATTGTTACAGGTGGAGGAGAAGAGACAGGTGGATTGAAGGCGGGATAGGTGCTACACTTGGAGACTGGGTAGTAGTATTTGGTAGGGGGTTGAGTAAACTGGGCTGTAGCTGAGGTTGCCATAGGCGACGGGGAGATACATTTTTGGGGAGACAGATGATTAATGGCAGGGCTGGAATACTGTGGCTTAGCTAAAGACAGGAGATCTGACCACACCTGCAGCACAGGTTGAACAAACGCTGATTCACACACAGCCTGACTAATCAAGGATTGCACCGACTGGATGCAATTAGACAATACTTGCTGTGAACAGGAGGAATAATGTTCCAAAAAATAGGCTGGATCATCCTCTAACAACCAAACCAGGGATTCAACTTGGCCATAATTGAAGGGGGGCGAAAAATCATCACTTCCCTCGGGAATGCATGACAGGGCTGGTTTTGCACATAACTGGATCAGGGGCTGAACATCTTCAAAAGACATATACCCCTGATCCACTAGGGAATGAGCTGATCGGATAGTTTCCAACAGCCTGTCACTAGTCCACCCTTTTAAAATCTGGCGACAATATTCACCATCCTCTTCTGCTAGCAGAGAATAATAAAGGATTTCATCGAAATCCATATTAGCAGACCCGATAAACCAGGATGGTTTCCTCAATGCAGCCACGTCTGGTCAGGGATGGCCTTGGTATACTGTCAGGGAATCTAATTGACCAGACTGTGTGGACTGCACAGAGGAGACCAGAAACACATGTAAGTGAAATAATAGTGTTTATTAACAAGTGATAAATAAAAGGAATATAAACAGTGCAAAACCAACACAACAACCCACTACAAACAACAATATATACAAGTAAAAGGAGATACCGTAATCGTAAACAAAGCCAAGCCAAGGTCATACACAGGGAAGTCAGCAGATGGGTAAGGACGGGAAACAGAACAGGACAGGGAGAGGATGGATGGATGGGGTTCAGGGCAGGGATCCAAGGTAACCAGGAACAGAAGGGACAGGACTAGGAAGGCCTCAGGATAGGGATTGGATCAGATCAGGTCAGGACAAGGCAGATGCAGGCTCAAGGTCAAAATAACAGGCAGCAAGGTCAGAATGCAGGGAGAGAGATACCAAGGCAAGCCTATGAGGGCTTGCCGGGTATTTATAAGGCTGTGGTAATTGACCTCATGTCACAGCTGAGCGCAGTGTGTGCTGTTTGCTCCACACTGCCAGAGTGCACCCGCTGGTTGACACCGGTACTACGGCCCAAGGATGCAACAGTGCCACCAGCAGGAAAGACCTCTTACTGCAGGTCCTAGGTGTTGGAAGACACCTGCTGATGGACACTGGTACTGCGATCCAAGAGACCGATATCGCCACCAACGGGTAAACCCTCTCATGACAACTGGGGAACGTCAGTCAGGAGGACTGTGGTGAAGTAGCCAGGAGCAGAGCCGGTACAAGGGGGGGGGGGCGGATGCCCTGGGCGGAGTGTGAGAGGGGGCGGATTTCTCCCCCCCTCTGCTCGCTGACTCTGAGCATAATATGAGAGCCGCTCGCATTGCCACGGCCGCCCAATCTGCTCCCCCCCCTGCATCCTCATTGGCAGGGAGGAGAGCAAATTCAGGACTGAACCAGCGGGGGGGGGGGGTGTACAAGCTCCCATTATCTCAGTAACCGTGAAAAACAGACTAATTTCTCCCGAGAGATTAGAGATTCGAGATTAGAGATTCCGAGACTGGTGGCTGCAGCTCTGTAAGAGTGTCTGTGACACTTACACACTTACAAAGCCCAGCGAACACATCACTTCCTCCCCTCACTGACGGGAGATCAGGGAGGAATACAGCCCTCCTCCTCCTCCCACCTCTGCTCCTCCAGTGACTGCCCACACTATCCCCGGCATGCAGATGTATCTGAAGAGAGGGGATGTGTGGGCGGTAAATAGGAAAACAGCAGCTGCAGATTCCTCTGTGTGCCAAAGATGCCTGATCTTTCAGCCTGGACCTGTGGGTGAGTGTGCACACTGCAGTACACTGTAATCACTGAACTGTCCTTATCTCCATCCCCCATCTGTCCCCCCCCCCATGTTCTTTCAAGACATTCACTAACTTTCACTTTCAGTTAGGCCGGTAAAAGTACAAATTTCTTTCCAGCAACCACAGATTGACAGGGGACATCCCTTCCACTGAGCAATTGTATTCTCCCGACAAACAGTTATTATCACTAGCTGATATAGCAACCGCAAGTGATAATCATAAGAGAATCCAGCAGGCTTGTTGTACCCAATTTGATCGATCAACTTGGTACATTCAGCCTGCCCATTAATGGTTCAAATCTCAGCCAGTTCCTGCTGAACCAGCTCAGATTTAAACTATCTATGGCTGATCTTAGCACTTAGGCAGACCATACATTGATCACTTTTTTCATTCAACTATTAGGTTGAATGAAAAATAAAGAATGTTCCAATTCCCCCATCTACACATTCCAGGTGGAAGGGGGAATCCTCCCAGTGTGGACCAGTGGTGGAATCCATTGTGGTGGTGTATAGAGTCAAAAAGATTAGAATTGTGTCGATGTCCCAATATTTATGGACCTGACTGTACATATAATTAAAATGTGTGAGTGAACTCTGTTTCTATCGCATTAAACCTAATTGAATTTGTATTGTTTTAAGTATATTCTTGTTTTGAAACAACATTGATAAAAATGGGGGGGGGGGGCACAGTTGGCCATCTTCGCCCTGGGCACCAAATGGCCTTGTCCCAGCACTGGCCAGGAGGGCTACTGAAAGGGGCCACTGCAGCCAGGAGGGCTGGCAGGGCCTAAAGAGGTGGTGCTGGGATCAGTGACCACAGGAGGAAATGCAGTAAATGTGTTAGTGGTGTTACTCTACCTTTTACAAGTATAGGGGCTGCGAGTCCCTGCCTGTAATGCAAGCAAGTGAAGTGCTGTTACACAATTGCCAGCTACTTTAACTGGCAATTGTGCAGTTAGGAAACACCAATTTTAGAGGTCTCTTGCTTTTTTACCTGTCTTTAAAAGCCCCTCAGTGTTAGCCTATGTGTTTATGCACACATAGGCATTTACAGCTGTTTAGAGAAATGGGGTGTTAAAAAAAAAAACAACTGCCAGTGCATTCAGGAGCAGCAGCTTTTTGAAAAAAACCCTGATGCACCTAAACACATGTAAACATGTCTAAATACACTTAAGTGCTAGGTGCGCCAAGTGCTTGGGCGATCATTTATTTCAGAGGCCAGAATAAATTAATATTACGGCCAATGAAATAAATAAACATCCAAACGTTTGAGGCATTTAAATGCTTCGCAAAAACACAGCTTTAGTCGCATTTTAACGATCATTTTCTCCTGCAAGGGGAAAAGCGTTTAGAAGAGCTGGGCAAATGCCCAGTGTGCATAAGACGTAAAAGAGAAAAAGTTAAGTTATACAGTAGGTTTAGATTAGAAGTTACATTTAAAATGATTGTAAAGGTATTTTTGTCATACTTACCTGCTCTGTGCAATGGTACTTGGAGGTCACAGATTTAGCTATAGTATGCAATGCCAAGCCACCAGCTACTAACGCTAGCAAAATACTGTCATGCAATAAAAACGGCATACACCAATAATTCAACCCCTTTGCGAAACACTGGCTAGATCTCATCTTGAGTTTTGGTCACCAATCCTTAGAAAAGACTTTGTTGAATTAGAAACTGTTCAGCAAAGGACCACAAAATAAATAAGAATGATAGAGGGGCTCAGCTATGAGGAAGGATTAGATAAATTAACCAAATATATAAACAAAAAATAAATAACTGAAAAAATCATATTGAAAAATAAGTTCCAAACAGTGAGTCGTGTAACTTATGTAAAGTCCTCCAGTGAACACTGAAACCTTGAAAGTTCCTCCAATGGAAAATAGACAAACAGCAAATGTATAGTGAAAAGCTTGTGACTTTATGAAACAAACAGACTGAAACCACCACCACACAGAGTGCATGCTTACCAGCTGCACAAGTTTAGACACTTGTGGCTAATACCCAGCCAGGGCCTTTTCCTCCAAGGACTTCATGTGTCTGGTCAAGCCATATGACGCAGTAAGCCGTTAATCCAGAAGGTGATTGCACAGCTCGCAGGCCCACACACGATGTAAGAGGCAATGTCAGCTCAGAAAAAAAGCAGGGAAAATCACCATAGGTAAAACCAGATGGTTGTTTATTAATAAAAAAGCAGTATTGCTTATAAAGCATATACAAAATTCCAATAAAAAATGAGTAAAAAATGAGGCCGGCCAGCAACAATACAAACGTCCATACAATTGGGACACAAACAGCGCGGTGACGTCAGCACGTCGCTCCTCCTGGCGCGTTTCATCACTAATCTGACGTCGTCCTGGGGCACGGGCTGGGTACTGACGCACCGCTTCATATAATGGACACACTAAACCAAGCCTCAGTCTGAATCTCAGGCGGCTGATGCTGCAAACGTCATTTTGATTATGGGCAAAACCAGACTGAAAATCCTACAGGTAATAGAAGGTGGTGGGACAAACATCCTATGCATTAAGGTGAAAAAACTTTTGTCACTGACTGGCCCAGCCCCCTTGTTTTACTCACCTGAGTCCTGTATTCCCCCGCCGGAGACGCGTTCTTCCTCTCTGCCCGGGGTTCTCTGCTCTTGATTGGATAGATTGATAGCAGCGCAGCCATTGGCTCCCGCTGCTGTCAATCAAATCCAATGACGCATGTGCCGGGGGGGTGGGGCTGAGTCCTACATTCACCGGCTATGGACGCCGAATGCTGAACTCGGGAGCATGCCCACAAGGTAACCCCCTGGTAGAGCGCTTCTCCTAGAGGGTTATATGATGTAGGGAGGAGCTGCCAGCGCTGCAGGGGGACCCCAGAAGATTTTCAAATGACAGTGCCTGGCCAGCTGCAGAATATCAACAAACCACCCGGGTTTGATGTTACTTGGCATGGGATGCTGTCATTTAGTGTTGGAAGTAATACCACCACTAAATGAATGACCGTTGGCTGCAGCAGCCTGAGGTTTGGGGAGGTGGGTGGGCAAACCAGTTAAATCTGGCCATTTATTTTGCCTGTTTAAGTAAACTGTGAAAAGTAATCTTGACCATGTGTTTCCCCAAACCTAAAGCTCAACCTAAATAGGATACAAGAGCGCTTACATTTTGAAGGATAAGCTATGTAAGTGTAATTTAGGAGGATTTTATTAACAGAAAAAAAGAAAAAGTGTATGGCTCACATACACATTCAAGAAATCTTCCTGTCTCTTAAAATAAGCTAGAAACTAACAAGATGCAATTTTGTGCTCATTTTCAACAAATATCTTACAGTCACTGCTTGCAAGTGCTACAGGCTGCGTTTAAATATTCATGCATTAATGATTTTTTATGAAGTAAGCTGTTTTTTAATAAGAAAAGTCTATAGTTAAGCAATAGTTAAGCAATATCCACAGAAGTTATTAAAAATTGCAGTAAATTGCATTTTTTTATGTTGAAGAGATGAACTTAAAATGCCTTGCTTTTTGTAGGTTTGGATAAAGCAGGAAATATTTGGAGCCTCTGTCAGCATTTTATTGCTGTCCTATTTGGGATGATTTCCTTAATTTGCCGTGTGGTCACTGAGACAAGAAGGGTGTGGAAAGCTTGCAAGCCAGACACAGACATTATTAAATGCATAAGATATTAGATCCTACTACATTCTATCCAAAACTAGAAAAAAAAAAAAAACATCCAAGAGTTCCACTTGAATATTTTATATGGGAAATGACATTAGCCAAATTATGCAAATTATTGAAACTTTAATAACAATTTTTGACTAGGTGGGGTGAGTGATTTGTGGGGAGAAGACAGTGATTCTAATATAACTATTACTATACTTATGCCGCGTACACACGATCGGAAATTCGGCCAGCAAAAGACCGATGAGAGCTTTTGGTCGGAAAATGCGACCGTGTGTATGCTCCATTGGACTTTTGCTGGCAGAATTCCCGCCAGCAAAAGATTGAGAGCAGGTTCTCAATTTTTCGGTCGGAAAAAGTTCCTATCCAAAAATGCAATCGTTTGTACAAATTCCGACACGCAAAATTCCTACGCATGATCCGAAACAATTCGACGCATGCTCGGAAGCATTGAACATAATTTTCTCGGCTTGTCGTAGTGTTGTACGTCACCGCTTTCTTGTTGGTTGAAAGTTCAGAGAACTTTTGTGTGACCGTGTGTATGCAAGGCAAGCTTGAGTGGAATTCCGTCGGAAAAACCATCCAATTTTTTTCCGACAGAAAATACGCTCATGTGTTTAAGGCCCAGCTGTTATTGAGAACACAGAACTGTAGTTTAGGTTAGGCTTCTAATGTAACATACAGTATGATTTCCATCCAGGTAGATTTGCCTGTGTCTTGCAATCTGTAGACTACTTGTGTTTAAACATGAATGCAGCTGTATTTACCTGACCTATAGAGACCATAGTGATGAAGTTAAGGAATGTTGAAGGTAGTTGAAGAAAGGTACAGTGCCTTGAAGAAGTATTCATACCCCCTTGAAATCTTCCACATTTTGTTATGTTACAACCAGAAACGTAAATGTATTTTATTGGGATATAATGTGATAGACCAACACAAAGTGGTACATAATTGTGAAGTGGAAGGAAAATGATAAATGATTTTCAACATTTTTTTACAAATAAATATGTGAAAAGTGTGTGTGTGTGTGTGTGTGTGTGTGTGGGGGGGGGGGGGGCATTTGTATTTAGCTCCCCTGAGTCAATACTTTGTAGAACCACCTTTCGCTGAAATTACAGCTGCAAGTCTTTTTTGGGATGTCTCTACCAGGTTTGTACATCTAGAGGCTGAAATTTTTGCCCATTCTTTTTTGCAAAATAGTTCAAGCTCTGTCAGATTAGATGGAGAGCATCTGCAAACAGCAATTTTCAAGTCTTGCCACAGATTCTCAATTAGATTTAGGTTTGGACTGTCACTGGCCCATTCTAACATACGAATATGTCTTTATCTAAACAATTACATTGTAGCTCTGGCTGTATGTTTTGGGTCAATTTCCTGCTGGTAGTTGAACCTCTGCCCCAGTCTCAAGTCTTTTGCAGACTCTAACAGGTTTTCTTCTAAGATTGCACCTGCAGAGCTCATCTCCCAATCATCCTGGAGCTCAGAGCACTTTAGTTATCCCTTCAACGCTGGAGCTCTCAGTTGCAAAGTCATACGACCAGAATCCAGTTGGGTAATGCCATGGCAGTGGCTTATATAAACTATCAGGGAGGAACCAGAGGTCTAGCAGTTCAAAGAGAAGTGTTTCAGATCTTCATTTGGGCAGAAGATCATATGTCATCCCTGTCTTCTCTGCACAATCCAGGCAAAAAAAACGTACTCAGTCATAAATGTTTGGACTCTGAACAAAACTCTTCACCTCGAGGTAATACCAGACCATTGTTGCAGGTGAGGAACGGTGAACATCGATATCCTGGCTTCCAATTTCAACAATAAATTGAGCAGGTTTGGTCTGGACTCTGAACAAAACTCTTCATCTCAAGGTAATACCAGACCACTGTTTCAGGTGAAGAACAGCGAACATCGATCTTCTGGCTTCCAATTTCAACAACAAATTGAGCAGGTTTGTTTCCAGGTCAAGGCTTCCTCTAGCCTTTGCAGTTGATGCTCTGGTGAATCCATAAGTACAGTTTAACCTGACCAATTATGCCTTTCTTCCTTTGAAACTTCTTCCTTGCCTACTCTGCAGGGCTGAGATGGAGGGCATTCCGGTGATATGATATTTAGACCTAGTCAGACTTTTGGCAGACTCTCTGTGGGCTTTCCCAGATCATCCAGATGCTCTGTCCCAAGGACCAATTTGCCACCCTGCTTCTTGGCTGCTTACATTATTGGCCTGACTATTGAAGCCCAGGCCATACCAGGCTTTTATACAGAGTGTTACTCACATTATTCCCCAGTACATTCCCCAGTCACATTGTGGGATCTCAAACTGGTTCAGGTGGTTCTTCCGAAACTGACCTTTAACCACTTAAAGACCAAGTTAAAATATTTTTTTTCTGGTAGAAAATTACTTAGAACCCCCCAAAAGTTTTATTTTTTTTTCAGACACCCTAGAGAATAAAATGTCGGTTGTTGCAATACTTTATGTCACACCATATTTGCGCAGCGGTCTTACAAGGAAATTTTGGAAAAAAATACATTTTTTTGACTTAAAAAATAAGACAACAGTAAAGTTAGCCCGATTTTTTTATATTGTGAAAGATAATGTTACACTGAGTAAATTGATACCCAACATGTCATGCTTCAAAATTGCGCCCGCTCATGGAATGGTGACAAACTTTTACACTTAAAAATCCCCATAGGCGACGTTTAAAAATGTCTACAGGTTACATGTTTAGAGTTACAGAGGTCTAGTGCTAGAATTATTGCTCTTGCTCTAACGATCGCGGCAAAACCTTACATGTGTGGTTTGAACAGCGTTTTTATATGCAGGCGTGACTTACGTATGCGTTCGCTTCTGCGTGCAAGCTCGGCGGGACGGGGTGCTTTGAATTATTTCTTTTTTTTTCTTATTTATTTTACGTTTTTACACTGCCCTTTTAAAAAAAAATTGATTCACTTTTATATTTATGTAATATAAAAAAAAGCATGACAGGACCTCTTAAATGTGAGATCTGGAGTCAAAAAGACCTCAGATCTAACATTGACACTAAAATGCAATTAAAAGAAAAAATTTAAATGTCACCTAGGCGACAGTGGGAAGGTCCAGAGGTAGAGATAGTCAGCACGGAGCATATTCCAGAGGGTAGTATTGGGAGCATTAGTGGTAGGTTGACTAAAGCACATAAACCCGAGGTAAGTATAGTAACAAGTCCTATTTGCAATCTCAGAACACCCAATAAGAGGACAGTATGCGACCCATCTAAACTGCGTGGCATGTTCACCAATGCCAGGAGCCTGGCGAATAAGATGGTAGAACTATAGATACTGTTGTACGAGGAGGATTTAGATTTTGTGGGAATTTCAGAGACTTGGTTCAACAGCTCTCATGATTGGCTGGCAACCATTCAAGGGTATTCAAGGGATAGAGAGGGTAAAAAAGGGGGAGGGGTATATCTGTATATCAAGGATAATGTACAAGTGAATGTGAAAGTCTGAGATGACTTTACTAAGGGAGCTAGGGAGTAGGTGGAATCCTTATGGGTAGAGCTCCAAAGGGATGAAACTAAGGGAAAATAATACTGGGAGTATGCTATAGGCCCCCTAACCTGAGGGAGGAGGTGGAGACGGACCTCCTATCACACTTTGGATTAGCAGTAAGGATGGGGAGTGTCCTTATAAGGGGGGGATTTTAATTATCCAGACATAGACTGGGTGGAAGGAACCACACATTAATCTAAGGCTTGCCAGTTCCTATATGTCTTGCGGGACAATTTCATGGGTCAGATGGTAAATGCTCCAACTAGAAACAAAGCGTTACTAGACCTACTGATTATCAACAATACAGACCTGTTTACGGATGTGGAAATAAGGGGTCATTTAGGAAACAGCGATTACAGGTCAATTAGCTTCAGTATAAATCACACAAATAGAAAACATAAGGGGAATACAAAGACATTGAATTTCAAAAGAGCAAACTTCCCCAAACTATGAACCTTGCTAGAAGATATAAATTGGGATAAAATCCTAGGAACAAAGAACACGGAGGAAAAATGAGTTTGCTTTAAGAGCATATCAAATAAGGGCATTAGCCAGTGCATCCCATTGGGAAATACATTTAAAAGAGCGAACAAAAGTCCTGGATGGCTTAACTCCAATGTAAAAATGCATGTAAAAGCAAAGCATAAGGCCTTTAAAAAATACAAGGCTGAGGAATCATCATCAGCATTCAGACTTTAGGGCAGCTAAGATAGAACACGAAAGACACATAGCGGAGGAGAGCAAGAAAAATCCCAAGAAATTCTTTAGGTATATAAACAGTAAAAAAGGGAGGACAGACCATATTGGCCCCATAAAGAATGAGGAAGGAAATCTGGTTACAAAGGATGGGGAGATGGTAAAGGTATTGAATTTATGCTTCTCCTCAGTCTTCACAAGAGAATCGGGGGGCTTTAGTAACCAAAACCGCAGTGTTTATCCTCATGACACATCACAGGAAGCACCTCCATGGTTAACAGAGGACAGAATTAAAATTAGACTTGGGAAACTTAACATTAATAAATCACTGAGACCAGATGGCTTGCACCCAAGGGTCCTGGGGCAACTCAGTCAAGTAATTGCCAGACCATTGTTCCTAATTTTTCATGACAGTCTACTAACTGGAATGGTACCAGCTGATTGGAGAACAGCCAATTTAGCTCCAATATTTAAAAAGGGCCAAAATATATCCCTGGGAATTACAGACCAATTAGCCTAACATCAATAGTATGCAAGCTATTGGAGTGGATGATAAGGGACTATATACAAGATTTTAGTAATAAAAACGGTATCATTAGCAGTCATCAGCATGGATTCATGAAGAATCATTCTTACCAAACCAATCTGTTAACATTCTATGAGGAGGTGAGCTGCCATCTAGAAAAACGAGGGCCCATAGATGTGGTGTATGTGGATTTTGCAAAAGCATTTGACACAGTTCCCCATAAACATTTACTGTACAAAGTAAGGTCTGTTGGCATAGACCATAGGGTGAGTACATGGATTGAAAACTGGATACAAGGGTGAGTTCAGAGGGTGGTGATAAATTAGGGAGTACTTGGAATGGCCAGGGGTGGAAAGTGGGGTCCCCCAGGGTTTGTTGGGACCAATCCTATTTAATTTGTTCATAAACGACCTGGAAGATGGGGTAAACAGTTCAATCTCTGTATTTGCGGACGATACCAAGCTAAGCAGGGCAATAGTTTCTCCGCAAGATGTGGAAACCTTGTAAGAAGATCTCTACAAATGAATGGGTTGGACAACCACATGGCAAATGAGGTTCAATGTAATGTAAAATAATGCATTTGGGTGGCAAAAATCTGAATGCAATATACTCACTGGGGGAGAACCTCTGGGGGAATCAAGGATGAAAAATGACCTGGGGGTCCTAGTAGATGATAGGCTCAGCAATGGCATGCAATGCCAAGCTGCTGCTAACAAAGCAAACAGAATATTGGCATGCATTAAAAAGGGGATCAACTCCAGAGATAAAACGATAATTCTCCCACTCTACAAGACTCTGGTCCGGCCTCACCTGGAGTATGCTGTCCAGTTCTGGGCACCAGTCCTCAAGACGGATGTACAATAAATGAAGCGAGTACAGAGAAGGGCAACAAAGCTAATAAAGGGACTGGAGGGTATTAGTTATGAAGAAAGGTTGCGAGCACTGAACGTATTCTCTGTGGAGAAGAGACGCTTGGGAGGGGATATGATTTTAATTTACAAATACCATACTCGTGACCTCACAATAGGGATAAAACTTTTCCGTGAAAGGGAGTTTAATAAGACATGTGGCTACTCATTAAGATTAGAAGAAAAGAGGTTTAACCTTAGACTGCATAGAGGGTTCTTTACTGTAAGAGCAGCAAGGATGTGGAATTCACTTCCACAGTTGGTGGTTTCAGCGGGGAGCATCAATAGTTTCAAAAAACTATTAGATAAGCACCTGAACAACCACAACATACAGGAATATACAATTTTATACTGACATATAATCACACAGATAGTTTGGACTTGATGGACTTGTGTCTTTTTTTAAAGCGGTTGTATACCTTTTTTTTTAACTTTTACCTACAGGTAAGCCTATAATAAGGCTTACCTGTAGGTAAATAAAATATCTCCTAAACCTATACGGTTTAGGAGATATTCCCCTCGCAATGAGCCGCTGACTGCAGCGGTGCATGCGCACAGGGGATTCTCGGCTGAAAGCCCGGCAGCCGCCGGACTTTGCCGGAACAAAAGTCTCCCACGCGCATGCGAGGGGAAATGTCAGCTCCCTCGGCGTGGACCGGGTGAGATGTCGGCGCCTCGCTCTAAGGTAAGTATCTCATAATGAGCTAGTATGCGGTGCATACTAGCTCATTATGCCTTTTCCCTTACAGGTGTAGGGAAAAAAAAAAAGACAGCGGGTTTACTACCGCTTTAACCTCACCTACTATGTAACTATGTAACAGAAGATTCTGCACTAAAAAGCTGTATAAGAGCAGTACCTCAATGACAACCAGTTGGCAACAATAGGCCTGCACTCATCCTCCTCATTTCTCACTTTCGATTTTCCTCCCCACTCCACAAAATTCTCCATCTTTATCTGCTGCAACATCTACAGCCTCAAGTTATGGGGAGGGAAGTCTGACAGGGAGTTTGAGAGGCATACCTTATGGCACATCATATATGGAAGAGGGTCAGCATGGTGCCATGTTAAGAAAGACCAAGATTAGACTTGAACCTTGCTGTAAGTCTCTTACCCTATCCTGCCATCTCATTTTGCCACTATCCAATTAGTATCAAGCTGAGGATTTTAGCTTTATTTTCTTTTAAATGTACAATTTCCTATAGCTGTAAGAGCTGTTGTGGCTGCTACCTCCAACCAGTCAATTCAGGTGTATTAGATGTACTAATAAAACATGGTTGTTTTATAACAATTCCAAATTGACAATAAAATATCATGAACAATATGTGCTCAATTCACAATAAAGTAATTTTCAGCAATATTATACATGAAACAACATACAGTAAATAACAATTTATGTGCAAATATTACTGACAATGCCCCCAATAAAGACAGTGCTATATACCACAACATGTGTTCCCAAGTGCAGAAAAGCTCTTACCAGAACCGCAGAATCTCTAATTTAAAAGAGATCTAGGAGTGCCTGGCTGAAACACAGCTTTGACAACCTGTAGTATCCAGCAACACCAGCTTGAGCTCACAAACAAACGTAATGGGAGAGGAATATGAAGGCACATCCACTAATGTAGTATTTTAAATAGAAAATACATAAAAGCACAAGAGAAGAAAATCTAAGTTGAACGCCGAAGTACTTCCAGAGTTTTTATGTCAGCCAGGCATTCTTAGATCTCTTTGAGGCTGATTTAACTCCATTGCGAATTGGATGAGGGTTCTCCTGCATCAAATTCGCATGACAGGAGATTGTAACTAGCTCTCAGTGGAGCCGGTTCACACATCTCCGTGTCGGCTGCGGAGCGAATTGCACAGGAGTCCTGTGCATCTTTGGCTCTGTTTCAGGTCTCAATTCGGGCAAATATTCAGGCCTGATTCATCCCTGAAATGGAGAACAGGGACGCACCAGACCCCTGCTGTCAGCCGCATCCATTTTAAGTGTGAACCCAGTCTTAAATTACGCATCCTACAGTTTTGGTAAGAGAGTTTTGCATTTGGGGACACCTGTTGTGGACACTCAGGGATTCATTTACTTAAACTGGAGAGTGCAAAATCTGGTGCAGATCTCTGGTGCAGATCTGCACAGAAACCAATCAGCTTCCAGCTTTTTGGTCAAAGCCTAATTGAACAAGCTAAAGTTAGAAGCTGATTTTCTACCATGCACAGCTGCACCAGATTTTGCACTCTCCAGTTTTAGTAACTCAACCCTATACGGTTTTGAAGTGTTAAGGCACGTACACACGATCGGACTTTTTGACAACAAACATGCAAATTAGAGGTTTTGGAGCAACATCCGACCGTGTGTACGCACAATCGGACAAACTCTTTCTGTGTCAATCGGACTTTTGTTGGCTGTGCGAACGCACAAACTTCATGGCAACAAAAGTCAGATGGAGTAAAGTCCGATCGTGTGTACACAAAAGCATCGGACTTTTGTACAAACTACATTACGCAGCAGCGAGAATGTTTCCAGCGTGAACCCATCGTGCTGGTTTTCGGCGACAGGGTACTGTACATCTCGCGCTGGCTGCAATAGAAAAAACACATTTTCCTATTGCGGTGAGCGCGAGAGGGAATTCCCCTCTGGGGGCATACCAGGCCCTTAGGTCTGGTATGGATTTTAAGGGGAACCCCCAAACCAAAAAAACGGCGTGGGGCCCCCCCAAAATCCATACCAGACCCTTATCCGAGCACGCAGCCCGGCCGGTCAGAAAAAGGGGTGGGGACGAGCAAGCGCCCCCTCCTGAACCATACCAGGCCGCATGCCCTCAAAATGGGGGTGGGTGCTTTGGGGGAGGGGGGCGCCCTGCGGCCCCCCCCACCCCAAAGCACCTTGTCCCCATGTTGATGAGGACAAGGGCCTCTTCCCGACAACCCCGGCCGTTGGTTGTCGGGGTCTGCGGGCGGGGGGCTTATCGGAATCCAGGAGCCCCCTTTAATAAGGGGACCCCCAGATCCCAGCCCCCACCCTATGTGAATGAGTATGGGGTACATCGTACCCCTACCCATTCACCTGGGGGAAAAAAGTGTCAATAAAAAAACACACTACACAGGTTTTTAAAGTAATTTATTAGGCAGCTTCGGCGGATGACATGACCACGCCCCCTTATGACCTCACAGTCCCAGCATGCCCCGGGACTGTGACATCATAGGGGGCGGGGTTACCACCTATATAAGTCATTGCAGAGCGCTCCGCACAGCATTACAGCGCCCCCCTCCCCCAAAGCACCCACCCCCCATGTTGAGGGCATGCTGTCTGGTACAGTTCAGGAGGGGGGCGCTCGCTCGTCCCCACCCCTTTTCCTGACCGGCCGGGCTGCGTGCTTAGATAAGGGTCTGGTATGGATTTTGGGGGGACCCGCACGTCGTTTTTTTCAGCGTAGGGGTTCCCCTTAAAATTCATACCAGACCTAAGGGCCTGGTATGCCCTTGGAGGGAAACCCAAGCCGGTTTTTTATTTAAAATTTGGCGTGGAGTTCCCCCTCAAGATTCATACCAAACAGTGCCTGGTATTGGCAGGGATCCAAATCGGATCCCTGCACCAGTGTGAACCCGGCTAGCAAGGTGTCTATCTTGCCGATAAAAGCGGCGAGATTGACACAATATCAGACAACAATACAGAAGTTGACCAAAGGGTGGTGGTAAAGAGCTGAAAAACCACGTGATTTGGTGAAAGTTGGCTGGAAAAGTCCTGCTGTCTGTATGCAATACAAACTTATGGCCAACGCCCTTGGTACAAAAATCCACAGGAAAGTTTGTACAAAGTCCTATCGTGTGTATGGGGCTTTAACTGTGGCACTGCACCTGGCTCTTTATATTCAGTACTATATAGCACTGTCTTTATTGGGAACATTGTCACTAATCTTTGCACATAAATTGTGTTATTTATGTTTATTCACTTATAATATTGCTGTACGCTACTTTATTATGATTTGAGCACATATAGTTTATTATTGTTAACACATATGTTTTATTGTTGTTTGGGATTGTTATAAAGCAACCAAGTTTTATTAGCGCACTATTTCACAGTAGTGTTTTTTGTTCTTGTATTTGGACCATTAGTGTGCTGATTTTTTTAAAATTGTATTTTTTCTTTAGGTACACTTATGCTGGCCTTACACTATACGAAAAATCGGCCAAACCCATTTTTGAAAAACGAGCATTGGGCTGTGACTGTAAATGATAGTGCCATCATGTAATGACCGATAAATCGTTCAGTGGACATAAATGAATGCATTTTTTGTTCGTTTTTTAACATATACCTAGTGTAGTCAGTTCGGACGGGAAACACATTAACCTTTCAATATATTGTTCGTTCGGCAGAAAATTTCCAAACTTATCCTTTGTTTTTTCGGCTCAAAAACATCCCAGTGATTATCAATTTTGTGCCCATTAACTGGCCGAAAAATGAACAAACTGTCTAAATGACCGAATTTCGGTCGATTTTTCGAATAGTGTATGGCCAGCATAAGTATAGGAATTGTTTTTTAATTCAGCTCTATTACAGAAGGAAAAAATCCAGGTGTCAGCACCAAAACGACCCAAAAAAGCCTATTTTCAAGAAAAAAAAAAATCTGATTGGGGTGCTGCTGCAGTATATATAAGCCAAACTGTGAAAAAGGAAAATTATGTATTATACATGCAAAATGTGATGCCAAAATATGTTATCATTGAATCTGTCCGTAAAAATTGTACTACCACCACAAATAGCTTAAAGTGTAAGTCCAGACTAATGCCCTGTACACATGGTCGGATTTTCCGACGGAAAATGTGTGATAGGACCTTGTTGTCGGAAATTCCGACCGTGTGTGGGCTCCATCACACATTTTCCATCGGAATTTCCGACACACAAAGTTAGAGAGCTTGCTATAAAATTTTCCGACAACAAAATCCGTTGTCGGAAATTCCGATCGTGTGTACACAAATCCGACCCACAAATTGCCCCGCATGCTCAGAATAAATTAAGAGACGAAAGCTATTGGCTACTGCCCCGTTTATAGTCCCAACGTACGTGTTTTAAGTCACCGCGTTTAGAACGATCGGATTTTCTGACAACTTTGTATGACCATGTGTATGCAAGACAAGTTTGAGCCAACATCCGTCTGAAAAAATCCATGGATTTTGTTGTCCGAATGTCCGATCAATGTCCAACCATGTGTACAGGGCATTACACTAAAATCCCTGCATCTATAGGCATTCACGATCTAACACTAACCTATCTAGACCTGTAAAGAAGAAATCCGTATACATACTTCTCATCCGGTCCGGTCTCCAGCGGCAGAAGCTCTACAGAGGACACGACTGACAACGGCTGTGAAATGAATAGGGAGTGACGTCACCCATAGACTTACTATGGGGCTTTCGTTGTCAGATGTGTCCTCTGCACTCCACAGAGAAGCCGCAGATGACAGGTCAGCATGGGATTGGGTCGGATCGGCTTCAGAAAAGGTATGTATACTGATTTCTTCTTTACAGGGTTTGATAGGTTAGCGTTAGATTGTAAGTATCTGTGGATGCAAGTATTTTAGTCTTAGGGTGGACTTCTACTTTAAAGGTAGCTCCTAAGCATTCACTTGAAAGGACTGCATGTTTCCCATGTCACCCTTGAAGTTGCATACAAAGGAGGACCTTTTCTCTGAATTATAATTTTTAAACATTTTTATTCATTGGTACATGTCCTACATGGCAGTGCCCAGCTCCCCATACCTTTGTTTAACAATCACTTTCCTATTAGCAATGAAAATGCCCAGAATTGATTTTCAAGATTCTACCCCCTATACTGTATAATTTGTGGGGTTCAGATTTATGTTTGCAATGTCCAGACTTTACAATGGGTATGATGAATGCCCTGTGAATAAAACCGAGACACATTTGCTCATTCTTGGTGACCAATTGACAAATACCAGATCTGTCGCATGGTCCTCTATACCATAAACGGTGTACCATGTAATTCTTTTTGCTTTTGGTTACTAAACAGAGCAGTGGGGAGTAAAAAGAGGGTAGGTATAAGCTGCTGGTGGTGCCTTGCATAGACAAAGTGCAGGTTCTGCTTCATATAACACCAATTGATTTTAAACTTTCATAGCAGGTTTTATGCTAACTGCAGGCTGTGATGAAGCAGCTCCACTGAATTTACCGCTAAGAGTTGCATTATTAACAAGTAAACAAAAGTGGGTTCCAGACCCCCTGGCTACCATCAAAAGTGAAAGGATGACAGGAACTAGATGGAAAACCTAAGACCTGAGAAGCTAGGTTCTGTTTTTTTTTTTTTTGGAATTTCATGGCTTGCTTCCAATTTGACATTTATTATGTTTCTGCCACCTAAATCCTATGGAAATGCAATATTTGGACTCTGGGACATCTGGGATATATACACTCACTGGCCACTTTATTAGACACACCTGTTTAATTGCTTGGTAACACAAATTGCTAATCAGCCAATCACATGGCAGAAATTCAGTGCATTTAGACACCTAGACGTGGTGAAGATGACTTGCTGAAGTTCAAACCAAGGATCAGTATGGGGAAGAAAGGGGATTTAAGTGACTATAAATGCAAGGTCGTTGGTGCCAGACAAACTGCTCTGAGTATTTCAAAAACTCACGCAGAACCATCTCTAGGGTTTACAGATAATGGTCCAAAAAAGATAAAATACCCAGTAAGCGCCAGTTGTGTGGACAAAAATGCCTTCTTGATGTCAGAGGTCAAAGGTGAATGAGCAAACTGGTTTGAGATGGTAGAAAGGCAGCAGTAACTCAAATAACTACTCGTTACACCCAAAGTATGCAGAATACCATCTCTGAATGCACAGCACATCGAACCTTGAAGAAGATGGGCTACAGCAGCAGAAGACCACACTGGGTGCCAGTTCTGTCAGCTAAGAACAGGAAATTGAGGCTACAATTCGCACAGACTCACCAAAATTGGACAATAGAAGATTGGAAGAACGTTGCCTGGTCTGATGAGTCTCGATTTCAGCTGCGACATTCAGATGGTAGGGTCAGAGTTTGGCATGAACAACATGAAAACATGGATCCATCCTGCCTTGAAACAAGCATTCAGGCTGGTGGTGTAATGGTGTGGGGGATATTTTCTTGGCATACTTTGGGGCCCTTAGTACCAATTGTGCATCGTTTAAATGCCTACCTGAGTATTGTTGCTGACCATGTCCATCCCTTTATGACTACAGTGTACCCATCTTCTGATGGCCACTTCCAGCAGGATAATGCATCATGTCACGAAGCTCAAATCATCTCAAACTGGTTTCCTGAACATGACAATGAGTTCACTGTACTCCAATGGCCTCCACAGTCACCAGATCTCAATCCAATAGAGCACCTTTGGGATGTGGTAGAATAGGAGATTTGCATCATGTATGTGCAGCCGACAAATCTGCAGCAACTGTGTGATGCTATCATGTCACTATGGACCAAAATGTTTCCAACACCTTGTTGAATCAATGCTAAGGGGGTCCAACCCTGTACTAACAAGGTGTAACTAAAAAAGTGACCAGTGAGTGTATGTCTCTTTACCATTAGAATTTGCTTGCCATGCTTTTCCTCAAGTTTGCAAGTCCTGTCCCAAAATTCTAAATATACAATAAATAACTTCCAGTAGTGACAACCATGTCATCAGATGAGCGTGGCAACTAAGGCTGGCCGTACATTAAACAACTTTCTTCTACAGTTTTCCTTTAGATTTACCAAAACTATATAATATAAGGTCAAATCTAAACACTTTCAATTCGTATGCAATGAGGCAGGCCTTTTCACCACAGATTGCAGGGATATAATTTAATATGTCACCTTTTCACCACATAGTTGAAGGTAAATCTAAAGGAAATTGAATAAGAAAATTGTATACTGTTTAGCCAGCAGGGACGGCCCATCCATTAAGGGTGCACGGGCGCCACCCTCCCTGTCCATCGCCGCCTCCCCAATCCATGCGTCCGGCCCCTTTCAGGACATCGGCGCATAAATTCCAACGGGAGGGGGCTGTTTTATTGAAGCATCGATTAGAGCCAGAGGCTCTAATAGGCTTCAATATAGGGTGGGCTTGGGTCGCAGAGAATGCAAACCGAGCCCACCCAGGTGGGTTACAACAGCGAATAAATATTCGCTGTTGTAACACTGATCCTCCTCCCGGCCAATCAGGAAGCGAGTTTTGACGCTGGTCACCCTATGGTCTGAAAGGTCAGGCGATCCTATTGAATGCCTAGGAGGAGGAGGGGAGGAGCTGGAAGCCACCATGGAGAAGAGGACTTGGAGCCGAGTCGATGTATTACACTGCCCCTGCCACCCGCCACAATGGGGTAAGTGCGAGGGGGGGGGGGGTGTGGCTCGGGGGGGGGGGTTATTTGCCAGCCTGACTGATGTGCCAAAGGTTAACTATAAAGTGTTTGGGCTCTCACATTATTGTGTTCTACATGCACTGATGCAAAAGTCTAACTATGCAAAAGCATATTATTATAACAAACAGGTTCAGAGACAAAAATGTAAAGCCTCCTAATGCATATTCATGAGTCTTATGTGGCATCCCTGGAGCTGAGATTTGCTTTTACACATAATTTAAAGTTAGCAAACTTGATACACATGCACAGCAGATCAATAAGCAGGATTTTGTGGCATTAAATACTTTCCAGTAATTTAGCAAAGCTTTTGCTACATGTTTGTACGACTGCAGGAAGCTCACATAAAGGCTGAAGAGTACATACACTTTAGTTTTATCTGTATGCTTTAGACTTTGTTAAAGCATAGTCTTCTAATTTGGCACAAAGCAGCCAAGCAGCTTCAAAATAAGCCCAAGGCACAGGAAGAGAGTGACAGATTGCAGGGATATAATTTAATATGTCACCTTTTATGAGCTCAAAAAGATACATTTTAGTGGACAGAAGGAGTTATGACTTACTCGAGCAATATCTAATTAGTTAAACTCAAAGTTGCTAAGTTGCTGCAGTAGTTCTTTCAGCTAAAATCTCACAAAAGAGCGCTGTATCCAGGCAACCGGCTTGGGGGATTGAAAAAAATGTGTTTCATTGTAGTGCAGAAATGCCAATGTCAAAGACGAAAGACTTTCTCATAGCAGATAATTCCCAAGGGGAAAGTTCTGCTACACGCTACTTGTCTCTCTCATGAAATACGCTCCCTTATGTAAGTTTTCAAAACTCCCTTTGGGCATGAAATTGTATTATGGAACTTCAAGCTTAAACACAGCATCTCTTTATCTTCCTTTGTCTTCGTATGCCTAGCTATTAGTTCTCTTGCAGGACACTGTACATAAGTCTTCCTATGGATAGAGGATAAGCAGTACACTAAATAAATAGTGGATAAAAGGAGTGCAAAGACCGTGATGCAAAGAGCTAAAGTGGAATATACACCACAAAGCTTACATGGAAACTATAAACATAACCATCTAATGCTGTTGTACTAAATTACACTTTTAAGTATATGTGATGTCAAAACTTTTTTTTTTTTGGATTTTGTGGAAAAGTTTTAAAATCTCTGTAGGTTTTTACTTTTATCCCCACAGGGAAGTTTCACCGTATTTTTATGTCCCTGGGACAGTGGGGAAGAAAGTAATAAGAAATTTTTTATTTTTTTTTACTGGAACAGGAGGCGAGTGAAGTCATCCAATGTGAACGCTTATTCCATTGACAACAGTTCCCTCACTTTTCAGAGATTTACTCCCACTTACTTTTGTGTCTCTAGGACAGCAAGTGATAAAAAAATCTCCCCAATGGGACACACACGAAAAAAACAGGGGTTAAATAATCTCTACCATATCCAAAGCTAATAAATAATAAAAGTGTTGGCCAATGATTGCATTGTGTTTATGAGAGAGAGTAGAATATCCTGCATCAACACCCCTTTCTGATTTGCATGAATATCCCTAGTCCCTGCTGTTGTGGACTGAGAGGAGTAGTGGAACTATAACGAGCCAGCAGACCAGAATTGTACAAAATGTCCAACCTTGTCTGTTATTAGGGCTAGGACACAAGCCGCATGGTTGTGTATGGTGGACCAAATTTTATACTGGGGTTAACTATTACATAAGGTCATTTTCCAGTAGACTCTTGTAAGAGCAAATGGATTTGCAATCTAGCACTTTGGAAAGGTATTATTTTTGTCAATCAAAGCTTACTAGTAACCAAGATACTGTAGCAAAGGATTTATTACAGTGGAAAGAAAGACATCAAGTTACATAAAAGATCAACTTTTATTTACCAGGATGATATTCACTTCACACAGACTACCTATTTCAATTTTTTTTAACCAGAACCCTTGAGGTATAAAAGAGTCACTCACTATACCTTTGTCACTGAGCTTTTCTTTTTTTTTTTTTTTTGAAAGCAGAATTTTTTTCAATCCTAACTCTGATCTCCCTAATTCTGGTCATATATCAATAGAGGGTTAATACAAAATGATTTCTGTTCGGGAAAAAGACTTGGCCTTATTTGGTCACTTAGTTTGGATAGCTCGGGGAAACATAAACAGGCTTGGTTCATATTTGACCCAAATCGAAAGCTTATCCCTTCAGGGGGTAGGTTAATTAGACTGGATTGGAGAACTGGGAAGGGAAAGAAAAAGAGAGAAAGAAGAAGAAGAAAGAAAAAAAAAAAAGGTTATGATGAGTCATTTTGGTAAGAGGGATTGTCATGGTTTGGAGTCAGGCTCAGAGGCCAGTAGGTTAAGCAGTAGAGAGGCACCCACCGACCAATGAATAGGTTCAGAAGCAGGTCACCCTGGCCGATGACATGGGCTCACTTGAGGTATGCATTCTAAGTACTAACTGTTGTTTAGCAGAGCTCCAGATGTTGGAGATGTTTTTTGCTGTGTGTTAGCACCAGTTTGAGGTCCTATAGGATCGTCACGCCAGGAGGTGAACAAGGCGGGGTATCAGTAGCAGATATAGCAGGTATGGGTGATGAGAAGCGTCCAGGGAGCTGTCCAGCATTCCAGGAGGCTCAGCAAGAAGAAACATCATCAGACACAGCAGAGTTGGCTGGTTTAGACCTAGTATATGATATGGTATAACCCATGGATAAGTTGCCTGTATGATAAATGGATCCTTCTCCAAGAGGGAATTTCAATATGCAATACTTGATTAAATGATACAACGGTGTAAAGAATTTTGTGCTGTCTACCTGATGGAGTTTGTAAGGTCTTTCATCAGTTCAATACCTATGATTTTGTGAAACCATATTAGCGTGGCAGGCACTTTTTTACTTAGTTAATCGGTTAATCAGTGTTTTAGACTATTACTAAACCTCAGCGTCTCAGCATATGATTCATGATTCAAGACCTTAAAGTGACACTAAACATTATCTTTATAATACATACACATCCACTCCTCAGGGCCAAATTAAGAGCATCATGGGCCTGGTGCTGAGGACTTTGATGGACTTTTTTAAACTTTATCAAGTTATCCATTATGTGACAGCATGGGCAGGTGACAGATACTATTAGACCCCTAATATCTCCCCTGCCCTCCAATTCAGCTATTCAAACAGAGATTCTATTTGAATAGCTGTATCCTCGGCTACAGTAGCCAAGGAATGATAGCTGTGACCGTGACATAATACATATCACTTCTGGGGGGCACTAGTCACAGGAGCGATCAGAGGTTATATATTCCTAGAGTTCCTCCTGCTCTCACTGGCAAAGTTGTTTTCCATGGTTCTGGGCTCCTCAGTGGAACGAGAGAGACTGGAAACCACTGTGGGTGCCACCAGTGGAAAGGGGCGCACTTTGACAGCCCCATAAAAGTGACTGGGCGGCTCTAGAGTCACCCAATCACTTTTATCAGAAAGCCCTTCACCGCAGCAGCTGTGAGCTTGAATTAACCACTTGTCTACAATACTGTTTATAAATGCACCTTGGTAGCCAAGTGGTTAAAAAATAAAACAGAATACAAGGGAGTTACAGCACAAATAGCTTTATTTATTACTCCCAATAAGAATAATCTAGCAACTTTTGGCATATTAAAAGCACCATAATAAATGGCCCTTAGCATAATTGGCAACATCGAAAGCCTGTGTGTATATTAAAAGCTAGGATGGACTATGTTGAATCCACAAGTTGAACAGTAAATATAGTTGCAGAGAACAAGGCTTACAATACTAACATTACATTACTGTAAGCAATAACAATTCTAAGAGATCCCCACACTATTATGTTCTCCATCAGTACAGGATCCTGTGCAGTAAGTTAGCTAGTAATGGTCAGTGGTGTGTATAGAGATCAGTGTTATATTAATGAGAGCACTCAGCATACAGATATCAGTTTTTTGTATAGGTAATAGCGTTCCGTGTATAGTGATCAGTGTTACACATAGGTAATAGCACTATACAACACTGATCTGTATATCTGTATGAGTGATATTACCTATATATAGCACTAATATCTGTACACTTAGTTCGTTAATTGCCCCCAATACACCTGTGCTGAGAGCACGCACGCTGTGCGCTCCCGACATAGTTACCGTCACTTTACTGAAAGCTCCTAATCGCTTCTTGCGATTGGGAGTTTTTGGACGACGTGACGCGGTGACAGCCAATCATGATGGTCACGTGACCTTAAGCTGCGCCCCGACCCTTGGCGTCATAAACCTCTTAAAGGGCCGGGAGGCTCTGGCGCCAAGAGGTTAAAGACCAAAGAACAAAAACTGTGTAAAGTGGGAGGGGCATTATTGACAAGAAAATGAACCAATGCCCATACACAATAATATTACTATCTTTTTTTTTTTAATACATCCAAAGTTTATTTGAACATCATATAATAAAACATGTTTAATAAAAAACAGGCTGACACAAGAATACAAAGATTTTTGACTCCCATAGAGATTCATTCTGTTCACTACTTTACATACCACATGACTATAAACAAATCTTATATGAGATCCAATCCAATTATGACAGCTGTGCGGAAGACCCAACACCTTTCAAATTAGCTCTTCTTCAGGAATAAAATAGTGGATATATGGGCAATGTACAGTTTACACCTAATGAGCCATCTTTAACATAAAACCACAGGCCCAAATTGTAAGGATCTCCATCTAACACCTTTTCCATGCATGGGGACTGAGAACACAAGGAATGCCCAAAAGAGGCTGCCCGCTAAACACTCAGTGTTTAGACCAACAGAAGGTTAAAGTATGGGTGTATCCGGTAACGAGCAGTTAGCATAAGTGAATTCAAACACCAAGAATAGGGATGAGCTTCAAGTTCGAGTCGAACTCATGTTCCTCTCGAACATTGGCTGTTCGCCCGCTTGCCGAACAGCGAACAATTTGGGGTGTTCGCAGCAAATTCGAAAGCTGCGGAACACCCTTTAAAAGTCTATGGGAGAAATCAAAAGTGCTAATTTTAAAGGCTTATATGCAAGTTATTGTCATAAAAAGTGTTTGGGGACCTGGGTCCTGCCCCAGGGGACAAGGATCAATGCAAAAAAAGTTTTAAAAACGGACGTGTTTTTGGGAGCAGTGATTTTAATAATGCTTAAAGTGAAACAATAAAAGTGTAATATTCCTTTAAATTTCATACCTGGGGGTGTCTATAGTATGCCTGTAAAGGGGCGCATGTTTCCCGTGTTTAGAACAGTCTGACAGCAAAGTGACATTTCAAAGGAAAAAAGTCATTTAAAACTACTCGCGGCTATTAATAAATTGCCGGTCCGACAATACACATAAAAGTTCATTGATAAAAACTGCATGGGAATTCCCCACAGGGGAACCCCGAACCAAAATTTTTAAAAAAATGATGTGGGGGTCCCCCTAAATTCCATACCAGGCCCTTCAGGTCTGGTATGGATTTTACGGGTAACCCCACACCAATATTTTTAAAAAAATGGCATGGGTTCCCCCCCAAAAATCCATACCAGACCCTTATCCGAGCATGCAACCTGGCAGGCCACAGGAAAAGAGGGGGGGAAGAGAGAGCAGCCCCCCTCCTGAACCGTACCACGCCACATGCCCTCAACATTGGGAGGGTGCTTTGGGGTAGCCCCCCAAAACACCTTGTCCCCATGTTGATGGGGACATGGGTCTTATCCCCACAACCCTTGCCCGGTGGTTGTGGGGGTCTGCGGGCGGGGGGCTTATCGGAAACTGGAAGCCCCCTTTAACAAGGGGACCCCAAGATCCTGGCCCTCCCCCCTGTGTGAAATGGTAAGGGCCTACCATTTCAGAGAAAAACTGTCAAAAATGTTAAAAATGACAAGAGACAGTTTTTGACAATTCCTTTATTTAAATGCTTCTTCTTTCTTCTATCTTCTACATAACCGTTATGTAACCCTGCCCCCTTCTGACGTCATGGGGAATGCCACAGGGAAGTCCCGTCAAGTCCCCGTGTGTCAGAGGGGGGGCGGGGTCACTGGGTGGCTCCGTCCCCCATTATTTAAGAACCGTCAGAAGAGGAGAAGCGTCACACAGCGGGAGCCTCCCTCCATGCCCGAGGAGAAGAAGGGAAGAAGACGCCGCGGATGAAGATGCAGGACGAGAACACTGGAGGAAGAACCAGAAGAACCAGAAGAAGAAGAAGATGGAGGAAGAAACCGAAGGAAGATAGAAAATAGGAGATAGAAGATAGAAGAAAGAAGAAGCATTTAAATAAAGGAATTGCCAAAAACTGTCTCTTGTCATTTTTAACATTTTTGACAATTTTTTTGTGAAATTGTAGGGTACCCCCTTACCATTTCACACAGGGGGGAGGGCCGGGATCTGGGGGTACCCTTGTTAAAGGGGGCTTCCAGATTCCGATAAGCCCCCCGCCTGCAGACCCCCACAAGCACCGGGCAAGGGTTGTGGGGATGAGGCCCTTGTTCCCATCAACATGGGGACAAGGTGTTTTGGGGGGCTACCCCAAAGCACCCTCACAATGTTTAGGGCATGTGGCCTGGTACGGTTCAGGAGGGGGGGCGCTCTCTAGTCCCCCCCTCTTTTCCTGCAGCCTGCCAGGTTACGTGCTCGGATAAGGGTCTGGTATGGATTTTTGAGGGGACCCCACGCCATTTTTTTTTTAATTTTGGCGCGGATTTCCCCTTAAAATTCATACCAGACCTGAAGGGTCTGGTATAGATTTTGAGGGAGACCCCACACCATTTTTTTTTTTTAATTTTGGTTCGGGGTTCCCCTGTGGGGAATTCCCATGCCGTTTTTATCAATGAACTTTTATGTGTATTGTAGGAACCGGCAATTCATTAATAGCCGCGAGTAGTTTTAAATGACTTTTTTTCCTTTGAAATGTCATTTTGCTGTCAGACTGTTCTAAACACGGGAAACATGCGCCCCTTTACAGGCATACTATAGACACCCCCCAGGTATGAAATTTAAAGGAATATTACACTTTTATTGTTTCACTTTAAGCATTATTAAAATCACTGCTCCAGAAAAAACGGCCGTTTTTAAAACTTTTTTTGCATTGATCCATGTTCCCTGGGGCAGGACCCAGGTCCCCAAACACTTTTTATGACAATAACTTGCATATAAGCCTTTAAAATTAGCACTTTTGATTATTCATGTTCGTGTCCCATAGACTTTAACGGTGTTCGCGTGTTCGAACAAATTTTTTGACTGTTCACAAGTTCTGGTGCGAACCGAACAGGGGGGTGTTCGGCTCATCCCTAACCAAGAATATCTTCAATTGGACTCAGGGGATCAAACCTGGGTAATGAAGACTCATTGTAGCTTTGTTGAACCAGCTGGGCACATTTATGGGAGAAAAAAAAAACAGCACCTAATGTTGCAGTGTTTTTCTGCCTTGTAATGTCCTCCAGGAGCTACTGAACCTTTCCTTTTACCCCTAGTTCATAGTCCATAGACCCAAGTCCATCCCAGGAGTGAGCCAAAGCGGATGGCTACTTTTTAACAGGAAGTTGGATCACAGCAGCAAAAAAAAAATCCAGAGTTTAGCATCGCTTTAATCTTGATTCAAGTCATTTGTATTTCTATATACTTTTCTATATCATAAATGCAGCTAGTCTCCATTTAACAAACTAGCTAGTAAGCAGGTAGATAAAAATTTCCCATTTAAATATTTCACATGGTTCCCATTTCCTAAATAACCATCCATAAATATTTAATATATTATCTTTTTAGCATTTTTGCTATAGAATGTATGATTCACAATGGGGTCTGAGCTAAGCAAGTCACTTTATATGCTCTTCCTATTGATTCTAAAGGCAGTAAAGCTGAAATACTTAATATCCTGTATTCATTTCCTCTTTTGTAAGATGTTTCATCATTAATATTAGTTTTATTGTTAAACTGTACATTCTACCATGTCCCACAAGTATTTGTTTATGAACTGGTATACCAAAAATGTCTTCTGTTTTTAGTACAAGGCTAGAACATTGTTTTATAGATGATTTATTAATGAATAAGAAATATATTTAGGGACAATATTGCTACTGATTAATTAACAGCCATGCGTGCATAGACATCTAGAAATGTCATAGATTCTTCCATCAGTAACAATGAGGGAATCTCCACTACCGGCTATTGTATGAAAGCAGCCATGACGCGTGCAGCTGCTTGAATATCTGATTGGATGTAGTTACTGTTCAGCCAAAATTTTCCACCTCCCTCTTTAGATTTTTCAATTGAAGTGTGGCGAGCTGGGTGGTGTCAGCTCATGGCTCCGAATTGTCTGATTCAGCAGGAATCAGCTGAAATTTGTGTCATGTGTGGCCAGATAGTACAATATGCCCTGCCAAGTTTTAAACATTGACTATTGTCACTTTGGGCAAAATGTCTGCATACCATCCTATGGTTAACAGTTTTCCCTGTGGTGTGAGTATTTTACAATGTGGTGTATAAATGTAAAATGATGGGTTGTTTTAATTGCATTGGGACTATAAGGATTTCATAATGCATTTTAGAATTTGTGGTGCATCAAACTGAAGACAGAACAGAGCTGAGCAAACATAATTCATATTATTAACGTGCTAAAAAAGAGCATTACTAAAAAGTTCTTCTACTAGTAATAAAAAGAGGATTTGCTTGTGATGCTCACCTCCTGTTTTTTTGCATTTAGAAACCATTGGGACATATAGGTACACATTCTGTCTGCATGACCTCATTTCACCTGATACCAAAATCCTATATTATGGTATCAACATACAATTAAATGGTTCTATTGCATGAATATGTTGTGTTCTGTTCATGACTATCTGAGTTTCCCTTGGCTGATCTAGTTTTCTTTCAGAAACATACGGGTAAGTTTATACGTACTTCAAAAAATTTGCCCTGGAATATGCATACAGTAAGTATGGTTATGCCATTTGACTGGTAGCTCCTTGATAGCCAGGGACTGATGTGTTTGGTGCTATCTGCTTTGTAAATTCATATGGTGTTGACACCATACAAATACGGAAAAATGGGGTCATTAGCACCATTGTGTTTAATTGGTTAGCCTTTAATCTGCCAGGGAATATACAGTATAAGAAAAGAAAACCTCAGGTTATTGATTACTTCTGCCATCTACTGTTCAGTAGCATGGATGAGCTTGAATTTGGTCTGAACCTGGAAGCATTGTTGTCATTGTTGGCAATGAGCTGCAGGCCAGAGATTCCCAGCCCCATAGCTGCAAGAATACAAAGGGGCAAGGATGCTTGTGACAACATTGACCTAATATGGCCAACCTTGTTTATGTCAGATGCAGGGGGGACATCTGTCATACTGGCCCAGCAATGACAGCTAACTTCAGGTTCAAACTCAACCCATGCCCAAGCTTGTCAGTATTCAAGAGGCTCCTGTATTGTGAGTGGGAAAATCTTATAACCAAGTTGTATATGTTTTTTTCCCCAGTCAATCACTGAGGGGTTGGCTCATTGGCATGACCAGAGGGAAGGTCATACAGGTTTGAAACAACTTTCCAGAGTATTTTTCCTACCTCTGGGCTTTGCGCAGCAAGATCTGTGTACCTTGCTCTAGGAGAAAATGTGCTAGACTATTGCTAAAAAATTTTGTCTGCTGGGATCCTATCCGGAGGGAGCTGTACTTATGATGCAGCTAGATTAGAGATAAAAAGTAGACATGTGCACAACAAAAAATTTAGTTTAGTTTAGTTTAGTTTTGTCTTGTTTCCGTGGATTCGTAACGATTCGTAATTTCGTAATACGCGAGGGTTCATATTCGGACTCGTTCGTATTTTCGTAACTGTTGTATTTTCGTTAAACTTTTAACGATATAATTCGTAATTCCGTTAGTCTTGCAATTCGTAATTTCATAAAACATGGTTCGATTCGGAGTCGTTCGTATTTTCGTTGTTACTGAATGATTCGTAATTCTGTCTAATTTTATTTGATTCGAAATTTGTAATTTTGTTAGTCATTTATGTTTATTCTATTCGTTACGCTTCTCGTAATTTAGTAATTGTTACTTTTGTGGGATTGCCTTATGCTTTCTTTCCCGTTGATTCTTAGTTTCGTAACATTGTTTTGTTTTTGTTGATTCGAGTCTACTAGCGTGCTTCGAATGGATTCGTACATTCGTAAATACATCGCGGTCATTAGTAATCTCGTATTTTAGTTTCGTTTTCATTTTCAACACGCGGCTAGCCAGCTAATTAGCCTCCGCCCCTGTACACCATTTTGAGAGGGTGTACTGTGCATTGGTAGGGTGAGGTGTGGGAGCTGGGAGGAGCAGAGAGTGAGATAGTTGTTTTGGTAGTTGTTTTTGTGTGGTTTGGTAGTTGTTGTTGCAATTACTATTAGAATGTCTGGGAGTGAGAATGGACGTGTGAGTCGTCTAGTGAGTGAGAATGTTGGTGTTAGTGAGTGTGTTGGTATGAGAGTTTTTGCCGTGACTGCGAGTGGAGGGGAGCGGAGGAGTGGAGTAGGGGACTCAGGGGAGAGGAGTGGAGAGGAGCGGAGGAGTGGAGGAGGGGACTCAGGGGAGAGGAGTGGAGGGGAGCAGAGGAGTGGAGGGGAGCAGAGGAGTGGAGGGGAGCGGAGGAGTGGAGGAGGGGACTCATGGGAGAGGAGGCGTGGAGGGGAGAGGAGGCGTGTAGGGGAGGAGAGGCATGGAGGGGAGGGGAGGCGTGGAGGGGAGGGGAGGCGTGGAGGGGAGGGGCGAGGCGGGGAAGAGAGGTGTGGAGGGGAGGAGAGAAGAGGAGGGGATGGGAGGCGTAGAGGGAAAAGGAGGCGTGGATGGGGAGAAGAGGCGTGGAGGGGAGAGGCGTAGAGGGGAGGAGAGGCGTATAGGGGAGAGTATTGTTGAGGAGAGGAGGAGTGGAGGGGAGGAGATGCATGGAGGGGAGAGTATTGTTGGGGAGAGGAGGAGTGTAGGGGAGAGGAGTGGAGGTGAACGGAGGCCTGTAGTGGAGCCAAGGCCTGGAAGAGAGTGTGGAGGTGGAGTGGAGCGGAAGCATGGCCAAAAACGGAGACATGTGTCCCCCACTACATCAGAGAGTGCGGACTCAGACATGCAGAAACCCCACCAAAGCAAGCGACAAAGATCAAGGGGGCCTGTATTTACCCAAGAGGAGAATGCTGCATTGGTTGCTGCAGTCCTAAGAGAAAAAGTGACACTCTTCTGCCAAACCGTGCCAACATCCGAGAAAGCAGCAGGCTGGGGACGAGTCCGGGACTCCGTGAATGTGGTCTCCAAGTTTCGCAGGCCCACCACTGGAGTCAGACACAGGTAATTATTCCAATATTCTTTCACACTGGGGCGGTGGGGACGTCGGCGGTAAAACAGCGCTATTTTTAGCGCTGCTTTACCGTCGTTATTGCAGCGGTATTCGGCCGCCAGCGTTGCGGTTTTAACCGAAAAAGGGTTAAAACCGCTCGTATAGCGCGGCTATAGACGCGGTATTGCCGCGGTATTGGCGCAGTATAGCCGCGCTGTCCCATTGATTTCAATGGGCAGGAGCGGTGAAGGAGCGGTGAATACACCGCTCCAAAGTTGCGGCTTGCAGGAGTTTTTTTCTTCTCCTGCCAGCGCACCGCTTCAGTGTGAAAGCCCGACAGCAGAGGCTGTTTCGGGTCGGTTTGCAGGCGGTATTTTTAGCGCAATAACGCCTGCAAACCGCCCCAGTGTGAAAGGGCTCTTAGAACACACATTTGTAAAAAATACACAGTGTAATAGTCAATAAAAATTAACAGTTCTACTTAACAAAACTATTTATTTGGCACAGCCACATACAGAAGAGAACATTAACATACATGGAAATATTGTAACATAAAAAACCATCACTGTGTGAAACGACAGGTTGCTTTTCAAAAAAATAAATCAGTTTGGTTTCTATTTTATGTAACTAATAATGTTTATTTTTCATGTGCAGATTCTATGATTGTCGGGCGGCAGTCATCAAAAAGCTGAAGAAGCGTCTACGGGGAGAGCATATTAGGGGAAAGCCTGTTGAGTTACGTGAGTGGGAGGTAAAGCTGAAAGATGGCCTTGGCCTTCTGGCAGAGGATGTCCCTGGAGTCAGCAGCAGGGGTCCACATCAAAGAGCTGTTGGTGAGTAAAATGAAATATATCATTATATATGGTTATATGGTTGTTTCAAGCTCACTATTATTTTTTATGACTATGCATATGAAACTTACGTTTTTCTTTACATACATGTTTTCCAGATCGAGAAACATCATCTGTAGAGCGATCAGCTCCAAGTCCATCCCATCGACATTCTGGTGAGTACCTAACACAAAGACAAAGGATGTATAATTAATGATAAACTTCTATTTAAAGTGGTGTTCCACCCTAAAAAAAAAAGTCATGATTGTGCCTAAAAAAAAATAAAAAAAAACATTTGGATATTTTTTTTTACTTACCTCTAAATGCCTGTTGCTAGGGGGTCCCTCGTAGTCTGCCTCTTCCAGTGCCTGCGCTGGTGACATCACTTCCCCCTCGGCACAGGAAGGGCTCAGCTCTGCTCCCTCCCTCCTGTCAATCATCTGGGACCCATTACAGGTCCCAGGTGACTGAGCGGCCAATCACGGCGCGCGGCGCCGCTCGCGCATGCGCAGTGGGTGCCAGGCAGTGAAGCCACAGCCCGGCGCCCACAGTTGCAATGCCGGTGCCACTGAACGGAGGGGGAGACGAGCGGGGCTTCGATCCCCCGCATCGCTGGACCCAGGGACAGGTAAGTGTCCAATTAAAAGTCAGCAGCTGCAGTATTTGTAGCTGCTGACTTTTAATTTTTTTTTTTGACTGGCCCTCCTCTTTAACATTTAAAGCAGGCATCACTAAATGGCGGACTGTGGGCCAGATGTGGACCAAGTCACTGTGCCACCTGGAACGCCACAATCCAGCCATTTAGGTGACGGTTCTGTCTGCCTCCCTCTGCCGCTGTCACTATCGCAGAAATGCTGAAAATAACTTCACAAGTTAAACAGCAGGTGATTGGTTGCTATGCGGCCCTAGCAACCAATCAACTGCTGGTTAACTTCAGCAGCACCTCCTGCTCCCACCCATTATTCAGTGCTGCTGTGTCTCCGGCTCTGTGTGCCCAAATAAGGTAGGATGGGGCAGCGCTGCAGGGGGGATGTGAAAGTGTAAAAGGTGCAGAGGCTGTGTAATGTGATGGGGGCCAAATATGCAGGGGGCTGTGTAATGTGAAGGGGGCCAGAGGTGCCGAGGCTGTGATGTGAAGGAGGGTCGAGTTGCAGGGGGGTTAGGGTGCAAAGGGGGAGGGCAGAGGACACAGGTGTACTCAGGTGCTATGAAGGTGGGGGAGAAGATACCATTGTGAAGGGTGTTCAGATCAGAACACTACTGTCATGGGGAAACTAAAACAATCATGGGATTGTGTAATAAAAGAGGGGGGTGTACTATAAAAGGGCAGGCTATTCACCAAAATGTTAATTGGTCAATTTGCCAAGAAATATATCATCTCATCTGTTTTAACACATCATCAACTTCAGATTAGATTAGATTTTAACATTTCCAGTGCAAATTAAATCGGTAGTAAACCACGGAAGAAAAAAAAAACACCTGCAAGACAATAGCATAATGTGCTAGTATGCATCGCATACTAGCACATTATAAAATAAACGAGGCCCCAGCAGCCCAACCTGGCCAGCGCTATGACACGTTGCCTCGCCTTCTCTTCCGGGCGTCGACGCTGTGTGTGGCTGGAGGCGCTATGGGGTCTCTCCCACGCATGTGTGTGGGAGTCCAGTTTCCAGCGAGGTGCTTTGATTTTTCTGAACCGTCCGGCGTCCGCCGGCCCTTCAGAGCGCATGCACCGCCACTGACGTCAGCGACTGCATCCAAGGTGGATATTTCCTAAACCGTACAGGTTTAGGGGATATTCATATTACCTACAGGTAAGCTTTATTATAGGATTACCGGTAGGTAAAAAAATGACAAAGTGGGGTATGCAATCCACTTTAATTCACCTCAGTGCACTTTTTTACGCTTTGATTATAAAATATGTTGTTGTCGTCCAACATATACCAGGCAAAAATAATAAATAAAGCTGTTGACTTTATCTTGAACATTACCTTGACTCTTGTCTTTTCTTCCGTCTTTAACAGAAAGCCCGATCCGTATCCCGGACTCTCCAGAAGCATCAACTGGCAGGAAGCAGCAGACCATTACGCCTCAGGGTAAGTAGTGGAATCTGGAAAGAAACAGGACACACCATCATCATCATTCATCTATGTCCATGATATTATATACACACAGGCATTATCATCTAATACACATTATTATTATTAAGGTCCATTTTCAAATTCATACACACATGACACCTCATACCTTCAGAACACGACTGTGAAGGGGAAACTGTGAAGTGAAGGGGGGGAACTGAGGATACTGAAGTAAGCATGGGATTGTGTAATAAAAGAGGGGGGTATAGTATAGTATATGTAAAAGGATATTCACAAAAGTGTTCATTGTTCAATTTGCCAAAAAATATAACATCTGTTTTAACACATTAGCAACACTAGATTTGATTTTACAGTTCCAGTGCAAATTAAAGCGGCTTTAAACCACAGAAGAAAAAAAAAAGAAACCTGCAAGACAATGGCATAATGTGCTAGTATGCATCGCATAATAATAGCACATTATGAATTTCTATGAAATACCTTAGAACGAGGCCCCTGCAGGCCGACCCGGTCAGCGCTGAGCGGGCTGACACGTTGCCTCACCGTCTCTTCCGCGGTCGCGGGCTCCGGCGCTTCTGAGTGGCCGGAGCTGCAATGAGGTCTCTCCCACGCATGTGCGTGGGAGTCCTTTTACTGGTGAAGAGGTTTGATTTTTCTGCAGGGTCCAGCGGACCTTCAGAGCGTGTGCACCACCGCTGGCCTCAGCGGCTGCATCTGAGGAGGATATCTCCTAAATAATATTCATTTTACATACTGGTAAGCCTTATCACCTGTAGTGTTAAAATGACAAAGTAGGGTACACAATCCACTTTAATTCACCTCAGTGCACTTTTTTGTGAGTACAGACAGAGTATTAGCTCGAAGCCCAAACATAAAAAAAACAACGTAGTGCTAGCATGATTAGGAGCATAGGGAAGCCGGGCAAGTCGGGATAAAAACATGTTGTCAGACAACATGGGGCTGCAGGGGATTGGGCAGACAGCGTGGAGGAGGGACTGCAAAAAGCCAGGAGTGTGGGGGAGACAAGGTGAAACCAGACATCCTAGGAGTACACGAGGAGGAGAAGCATTCCTGCCCGCCCTCCCTCCCTACATCGGCTTGGTTCCTTCTATGCTTACTTTTCTGTTGTATTGGTTGTTTTTGTTTATTTTACAGGGTACGTTCGGTTGGGTCTTTGGAGGTATTTTAAAATAACTTGCTGTGCTCAGATGATTGGGACCCATCTAAGGTATGGGTCCCCGGTGGAATGCCAGTTATGGTGGATTAACTGGTAGTTACAATGGTGTATCTGCAGAATGTGGTTAGTCTCCGAGTCGGTGCAGAGCAGTAGGGAGGGACCATGGAAGTAGTTTACACAGATACAAGGGAAACATTTTTGATACTTTGCCTCCAAAGGATCGTCAACCAAAAGAAAACAGACATTTTACTTCGATCTTTGTGTCAGTATATTTTTGGGCAATTACAGTTTGGCCAATAAGTTAGGAATACAGTAATTTATGACACAAGGAGTCAGGATACATCTGGGGTACCTTTTATTTATAATGCTTTGATGTTGTAGTACAACTTATAACAGGCAAAAATAAATAGCGCTGTTGACTTAACTTTATCTGGAACATTACCTTGACTCTTTTCTTCCATCTTTAACAGAAAGCCCCAGCCGTATCCCTCCAGCGTCATCTGGCAGAAAACAGCGGCCCAATACTCCTCAGGGTAAGTACACAAGCTGCCAATATAAAGAAACAGGACACACCATAATCATCTACACATTACACACAGTCATTATTATCCCCTTCCCGCCGAGCGTACGCAGATGTGCAGCCTAGACTTTCAGGGGTATACCGGAAAGATGCCCGCAGCTGCAGGCATCATCCCGTTACTGTTTTGTAGAGCGGGCGATCGGCTTTCCAAGTATAACAACCGATGCGGTTAAAAGCTGCTCGGCTGTTATACCGGAGGAGCGAGAGGGGACTCCCCCCCCCTCCCGCCGCCTCCTGCTGCTCTTACGAGGCCTCCCGATCCACCGGGAGGCCTGATCACCAATCTGCCATCTCGGCTACTGCCGGCTGCTGACAGTCTGGAACGAAGCTGAGAGCGGCTTCGTTCCAGTCTTCTAATTGTAAATGCGGAAGCGACGTCATGACCTCACTTCCCGTCTACTCGGTTGCCAGTGGCGCCTGTTTTAAAAAAAATATACAGTATTCAGAATTGCCCAAAATGGCGATCTGAATACTGTGAAGTGCAAAGGAGGGATCGGGGGTCTTTTAGACCCCCGATCCCTCCATAAAGAGTACCTGTCACCACCTATGACTGTCACAAGGGATGTTTACATCCCTTGTGACAGCAATAAAAGTCATCCAAAAATTTAAAGCGCCCCTGTCCCCGCGAGCTCGCTCACTAAAAAACGCATACGGAAGTTGCGCCCGCACATGTTAATGGTGGTTAAATCGCACATGTGAGGTATCGCCGCGATCGTCACAGCGAGATAAATAACTCTAGCATCAGGCCTCCTCTGTAACTCTAACCTGGTAACCGTAAAAAAAAATTAAAGAGTCGCCTATAGAGATTTTTAGGTACCGTAGTTTGTCACCATTCCACGAGTGCGTGCAATTAAAAAGCGTGACATGTTTGGTATTTATTTACTCGGCATAACATCATCTTTCACATTATACCAAAAAATTGGGCTAACTTTATTGTTTTTTTCTTTTGTAAATTCATGAAAGTGTCCCTTTTACCAAAAAAATGTTGTGTTTAAAACACCGCTGCACAAATACTGTGTGATAACAAATATTGCAACAATCACCATTTTATCCTCTAGATTCTCTGCAAAAAAATATATATAATGTTTGGGGGCTCTAAGTAATTTTATAGCAAAAAAATACAGATTTTAACTTGTAAACACCAAATGTCAAAAATAGGCTTAGTCATGAAAGAGTTAACATATAAAAGATATTACCATCCATTTTCATACACACAACTCATACTTCAATCACTTCTCCATGAAATCATACAGTGAAGTGTTGTGTTTTAAAGTAGTAAACAATGAAGTGGATTTACACAAAATTACAGTGCAAAATGTGGTGCAGCTCTGTAGAGAAATCAATCAGCTTCCAGATTTTTTTGGGAAAGCCTAATTAAACAAGCTAAAGTTAGAAGCTGATTGGTTTCTGCATAGCTTCACCAGAGTTAGCACTGTGTCCAGTGTTAGTAAATCAACCCTAATGTTTGTATGTGTAACCTAGAATTGTTTATGAATGCTATCGTCAACATTTGCTATCTCTTCTATTTTAGATCAACAAGACCAGCCAGAGGGGAGAGCGCAGTGCAGCCCGCACTCGCCTGTCCTTATTTTGGAGGGTATAGAGCTGCAGAATGAGCCAGAATTGAGACCTGCTATGTCACAGACTCCTGCCTTCTCCCCATGGCCAGAGGAGGAGGTCAGGGGCCAAAGTTCAGGCATGCTGCTGCCACCATGTACTGCTGCTCCCAGTGTGCATGTACTGCAGTCGCCACCTCCTGTCTGGGTGCCAACTGCACCGGGCTTAACTGCACAAATTGAGAGGCTCCTTAGTGAAGTGAGGAGATTGACAACTGAAAATAGAAGGCAGTCACGGGACATGAGAAGGCTTACCCGGACCATACATCTCATAGGCAGACAGCAAATGGACCATTTTGAATTGTTGTTGAGCCGGGTAAACCAACAGCACAACCAGGCAATGGAGCATTTGAGACTCTCATTGATGGAAGCAATTTCTAGGCACAATGCTCCATTGCCTGGGAGCTCGTCTGTTAGTACAGAAAGCAGCAGAGAACCCTCTCCTTCTGAAAACTGAGGGTTAGTTCTTCCTCTGCCCCAGGATCCAAAGCAGCTCAGTTCACCGTTTTGTTTAGAGTTGTATATATATATATATATATATATATATATATATATATATATATATATATATGTATACGTGTTAACATACATGTTATTTTTCTACGTTTGTTTGTGCAAATAAATGCAAATAATTTTCGCCAAATAAAAGCATACTTTAGTGCCTTTATTTTGATTATTATGTGATATTTTACACTTTATTACATATCTGGTTGCTTATTGCTTGATAATAACACACATGCTATCACACATGGTAATCATCAACTTAAAAAGAACATCTTTGCCAGTTGTCACCAACAACTTAATTTAGATTTAGCTAGGTATTATACTGGCTCGCTGACCTTACTATTCTCTTTTTATTTCCGCATCATTATATGTTCTAGTTCAAAGTTGCAGTAACAGAAATGGAAAAAGTATTAGTAATGAATACTAATACTACTTCCATTTCTGTTACAGAAACTTTGGACTACAACATATAATGATCTGGAAAAGTGTATAAGTGTTCAGTATACAGCTTTCTTGATTTTAGGTTTGAAATGAACATGCATGCATCACTTGAGATTCCCTCTATGTAGGGATGCACTGATACCGATATTGGATACGAGCAATTTTTGATCTGTATTCGTCAATACCAAATGACTGCCAATCAAGAATCTGGGAGGCCTGGCTTCCTGATAAACTGTGAAGCTGGCGTCACACTCTCTAACAGTACCTGGATGCACCTGAATGGTCTTTGGTATTGAAGACGAGTACAGAGAAATAATTACTAGTATCCAATACTGCTATTGTGCATCCCTACATACATGTTTGCCGTTATTTTTACATCCTAAAAGATGTGTATGGTTAATGCGTACCTGTGAAGTCTTCAACTTGTATGTGTCTGTCATGATGAAGTCTCATCCACTCATTCCAGTGGTACTTACACTACATTGGCAAATAAAACAAGAGTTACATAAATGAATGGAAATCAATGATGGATGGGGGAGTATGTGGGCAGTTGAGCAACTCACCTATTTCTGACTCACGGCAACGCGATAACAGTCTTTCCTTCCTTGTTGTGGATGATGACTTTCCAGAGTGCCAACTTACAAGTGCCATGTTGCCAACAATGTGGCCTGGAAATTGCATGAATATCTTGGTGAACTGGATATATTAGCAGCAAAAAACTTTTTGCCACGATGTAGGTGCCATTAGAGGGTTGAACGAAAAAACATTTTGGTGGTGGGGGTATAGGAGACTCGTAGTACCATTGTAGGCCTTCATTTTCATGTGTCTGTATGTATATTAGCATAGCAGCAGACTCAGTATCACCACTATTTCCACCACCAGTACGACAAGTATAGGAGTAAGCAAGCAACAGCCAGGTTGGCAAGCTGCATAACACAACAACCAAAACTACAACATTTTTAACTTAATAAATACAAATCCAGCAGCTTGAGCCAGTTTTGACACCTGTCAAGGTAGTGAAACCCCGACAGAAGGCAATCCTCCAAGGTGCTGTTTGCACTCATGCGTGGTCTGTGCTTTCCTGATATATTGCATGACCATGTGCGCAGTCGCACTGCCAAACGGTTTGCCTTTCCCCTTCATGGTGTTGCTTATCCCAAACTTAAAGGGAATGCGTTTGTGTTCCAGTGTCCTAAGTATTGGAGATTTGAGAAGAAGGCAGGGGGAGTGGAAACAACAGGAGTTAGGAGGACTTTTAGCAGGTAAGTTTCACGAACTGAATGTTTTAAAGTTTTAATTTATATGTACAAAAGATACAGCTGTCCCATTTATTTTTTATGATACTAAATGACACAGTTGTCTCAAAAGGACAACTATTTAAGTTAGACTACCAGATCAGTAGCTAACCTTGGACAGGAAAATGGCAGGGCAGGAGGTATAAGGTGGGACTTAGTAGGGGATCATTCCATGCCAAATCATCACAAACCAAATGGAACTTTGTTTTCAACCTGACCATCTCAGTTGTTCATTATATTTGATAGGATGGTATAGGGTCAGACATGGAGTAACTAACTACCATATTTAAGCCCTCACATAAATGGTCAGGATGGGATATCTGATGATTTCTGGCATGGAATGAGGACCTTAGGGGAGACGTGGGACTCGGTCAGGTGGAGAATTCGAAATTATGTTAACATGGATGAGTTTTTTTATTCAGCATCAAACTCAAGAGCAGGGTAACCAAGCTTTGGCAGGTTGACTTTTAAAAAAGCCATTTGCTCTAAGAGCTGGGGGAGCAATTGTGAGCGCTGAGGGCATAAAATATTTCCTGTTACAGAAAACACCCGCTCACTCTGGACCGTGGTTGAGGGACAGGAAAGAAGCTCCTGGGCTACCGAGGACAAAGCAGGCCACACACCCTTCTTCTCATCCCAAAAACTTAAGGGATCTGTACTGGGGGGCAAAGGAGGTTCTGCTAGGTAAGCCCTAACTATGTCACCAGCACTTTTTTCTTTTCTAGGGGGCTGTTTAGTGGGTCCCACAAAACTGTCAAGTGCCTCAGCCCAAAAGGCTGATGCTCTGGAGGAGTGAGCACTGGCAGCAGTGCTGCTAGTATTAGCTAACAGAGTATCATCAGACATCTCCAGCTCATCTTCTTCTCCCTCCTCTAACTGTATTCCCATTTGCCTTTCCCTCTCACGTACCCTCTCTATCAATATATCCCGCCAGGTGGTGAGAGTATTTTTCCTGAGTGCTATTTTGCCTTTTATTCTGGGGTCACAAATTGTGGCTAACATGAACTCGGGGCGAGGGTTGATGAGCTCTTTTATGCGCCAACTGAGTTGCTCCTTCAGTTTCCTCAGAAGGGCATCAACTTCTGCAAGTATTTTGCCACCAGGCCATCTTTCCCTTTTGGAAAGGAAGGAATCTATTTTATTAGAAAGGTGTGCAAAGAGGGGAACCACTTCTGCCAGGCTAGCACTCTCTTTGCTTAAATTGTCAGTGACATCCTCAAAAGGCCTGAGCACTGTGACAACTTGGTCAATCATGACCCAGTCCTCCCTGCCTAGTGGTCTGGCAATACCAATAAAATGTTCACATGACATTGCATGAATTGCCCTCTGTTGCTCGAGTATACGCTCTAGCATATTTAAGGTAGAGTTCCACCTCGTTCCAACATCCTGTTTGAGGCAGTGCTCCACGAGGCCTGCCTTTCTCTGTTCCTGCCTGAGAAGGTGGCTATCCTTCACACTACGGTGGAAGTGACCAGCAATTTTCCGGCACGACTCTAAAAGTGCTGCTAACCTTCCACTGTTAGTATTATCATCAAGAGCACACCTAACAACTAGATGCAGGATGTGTGCACAGCAGCGCACACCAACAAACCTTCCATCATGGATAGCCTTTGTCATGTTAGCTCCACCATCACTGACAACAAATCCCATTTTGACGTTCGTGCCTGCCTGTTCCCCTAGCCACTTCCCTATCATTTTCTGAAGTGCATTTAGAATATTGTGTGATGTGTGCTGCTGATCCATCACCTCAGCATGGAGGAGGAAGGAGTGCAATCCTGTCTTGTGCACTGTGGCAGTGGCCACAGCGCTTGAGGTTTTTCTTGACCTTGGAGTTTTTTTTGGTGTTGGTTGTACATCTTGTGACACATTGGGCTGCCACCAATGGGCAGTCAAGGACAGGAAGGCATGCTGGCCACTTGTAGCACTCCATAAATCAGTTGTAAAGTGAACTGATTGGCCAGCAGCCTTCCCCAGCAAATCCTTCAAAACCCCAACACATGACCGGTACAGTGAGGGCACTACCATTCTACTGAATGTGGTGCGTGAAGGGACCTGATATTGTGGTGCCACAGCCTGCATCAGCTGCTTGAAGGGCTCCCCTTCCACAAAATTGAAAGAAGCCCCCCCAACAGCTATAAGTTGTCCGATGAGGCGCGTAATTTTACGGGATTGCTGTTTTGACATACCCCGGTAATGTACCCCTCCAAAATGTTCTATAGTGGGCTGTATGGATGTCTTTACCATTTTAGTATGATGACCTGCAGCTGCAGAAGTAGCTGTGACTTTGACACTGCTGCTGGTAATGGTGGTGGTAGATGGGGGAGCCACACCCATTTCTTCCCTCAGCACCACTGGCCTGTGGTGGGTAAGCATGTGTTGCTTCATCCCAGCGTTTGTGAGATGACCCAACAGTCTCCCACGGCTTACTTCTCTGCCGCATAGTTTACATGCAGCTGTGCGGCCATCACCAACTGTCACGAAATGCTCCCAAATTTTTGAACGACGGGTGCTGCCACTGTGTGGTGAAGATTTTTTTGAGAGTGTTTCCTCTTCAGCTGCAGATGCTGAAGCAAGTTGCTTAATTTGGGTTGTAGCCTGGCCTGTGCACTCTGCTATGCTGCTGTGTTTTTGAGATAAAACGGGAGGTGGCCTCATGTCAGGGATAGTAAAGGAGGTTACTTGACCAACAGTTTTGCTGGCAGCTCTAATGTTAATGGGAGACTCAACCGGAACAGGAGAGACAGGTGCCACCGGTGCTGTTCTTTCAGGGGAATACAACAGTGGGGAATCACATTTAATATGGGAAGAATATTCTATCTCATCAATATTTGGTTCCTGATCGAGATTAAAAGGTAGGGTATAATCTGAATCTTCCACGTTTATGAAGGAGGATTTATCACCATCAGATGTTGGGGGGTCCTGCTGAATTCCCGTTTCTCTCGGATAGCTAATGGGAAATGTGCCTAAAAAATCGCCCTCATTACTTGTATGACCTGCAGATGTCATTTTTTCAGTGGTGATGGTGGTGCCAATGTGAGTGGTGGTGGTGGAACTATGAGCACGCAAAATGTCTTGCTCATATTCTATTATTTCACGTTTAGGCTGCTTAAATGGATCAGAATATAAAGTATGTGTTGGTGGTACTGTCAGGCCTTTCCTGTAAAAAATACTTGGTGTCACCACATTTCCCAAAGTGCCCATAGCGGAGGTGGTGGTGACACAACTGGCACTAGTAATTGTGCAGGTTGTTTTTTGGGGAAGATCCTGAAAAAGGCGACGACATGCAATAGATGTAGATGATGACTGCTTCCTGGTCTCAGAGCAGAACCTCTTAGCCCTGCTAGTAGGGGATTTTGAACCTACAGTTTCCCTCTCTGACCTTTTCTGTTTGGAGGGTGGCCTTAGCACAGCACTACTGCTAGTCATAGTATGAGAGTTTGGCCTTTTGCAGCTGCTAGCTCTGCCTGAAAGCTGTGGATGAGGCACTGAAGCAGGACAGGAAAGCTGCTCCTGCTGCTTCATTTGCCTCCCCTTTGAAAAGTCACAACTGTGAGACCTAACAACACGACTACTGGAACTTTGTGTAGTACTGGTGGTGGAAGTACGACTGTCTGGGCCTGGCAATACAGATGCTGACATACATGACACAGACAATGGTGGTACAAGGTACTCACAGGTGCTGGTAGTGGTTGTTGTTGCTGTGTCACTGCTGCGGCTGATAACAGGAGGTGGAACCTCATGTTGAGAGCTTGAATCCATCTTGACAAAAGACTGGACTCTCTTCTGCTGCTTCTCAAATGTCTCCCCTCCTCTGCACAATCTCCCTTTCTCACTCAGTTACCACCAGGCAGGCATGTGCAGTAAAGTTTTACCCCTAATCCAACCTCCAGCACAAAAGAAAGCAGCTTATTGGACTGTAAATTACTCCATGCCAGTAATCCAGCCCCCAAGGAATCAAGTGATTGGCTTAAAGAACTGTGTCCGGAATAACGAATGAATTCACACTGAAATTGAAATTCGTATGAATTGTGCAACTCTCGGACATTCGGATGCATTCGTAAGTATTCGAATTCATCTGTATTTTGCAACTTTCGGATGCATTCGTAAGCATTCGACTTCGTCTGTATTTGCAACTTTCGGACATTCGAGTGCATTCGAATTTTCGTTCAAAGCGATTACGAATGCATTAGGCCGCGTTAAAGCATTAACGAATTATGCCGAAAACAACGACTATTTATGGTAGAATTTAGTTCGGATTCGGTTTTATTCGTAATTGCTTTGTTCGGATATTCGAATGCTTCCGAATGTCCGAAATTTGTTATATTCGGACGAATTTTGATTCGTTACGAAACGAATTGCACAAGCCTAATAAAAAGATCCACTACATCCTGGGTAAGGTATCTGTGGCTACCCATACAAGGCCAAGAGACCTGCACTGTCCAGAGAAATAAAGGCACATGTGGTTGCTTATAAAGAGCCATTGAGTTGTCCACAGAATGAGCCCCGGTTCACACTGAAGCAGCGCGACTTGCAGCGCGACTGCCTCAGGCAACCTGGACATGACAGGGGCGGCGACTTGCAAAACAACTTCTATATAGAAGTCTATACAAGTCGCCTCAAGTCGCCCCCAAAGTAGTACAGGAACCTTTTTCTAAGTCGGAGCGACTTGCGTCGCTCCGATTAGAACGGTTCCATTGTACAGAACGGGACACTACTTGTCAGGCGGCTAGGTCGCCTGACAAGTTGTCCTAGTGTGAATCGACCCTGAAGCAGACAGAAGAATCTTGGGTTTGTAAACTGTGATTCAAGCAATGTGTGTACCTAAGGCCTAGAAGTTAAAGTGATTGTAAAGCTTTGTTTTTGTTTTTTTTAACCGGTTCAATACAGGGCAATTTCACCCCCTTCCTTCCCAGGCCAATTTTTAGTTTTCAGCGCTGTCACAATTTAAGCGACGATTGCGCGGTCGTGCGACGTTGTACCCAAAAAAAATCGACGTCCTTTTTTCACCACAAATAGAGCTTTCTTTTGGTGGTATTTGATCGCCTCTGCGGTTTTTATTTTTTGCGCTATAAACAAAAGAAGAGCGACAATTTTGAAAAAAACACAATATTTTTTACTTTTTGCTATAATAAATATGCCAATTTTTTTAAAAAAAAAAACAAATTTTTTCCTCAGTTTCGGCCGATACGTATTCTTCTACATATTTTTGGTAAAAAAAAAAATCGCAATAAGCGTATATTGATTGGTTTGTGCAAAAGTTATAGCGTCTACAAAATACGGGATAGATTTATGGCATTTTTAAAAAAAATATATTTATTTATTTTTTTAGCGGCGATCGCGATTTTTTTTCGTGACTGCGACATTATGGCGGACACATCGGACACTTTTGACACATTTTTGGGACCATTCACATTTATACAGCGATCAATGCTATAAAATTGCATTGATTACTGTGTAAATGTGACAGGCAGTGAAGGGGTTAACCACTAGGGGGCGGGGAGGGGTTAAGTATGTTTCCTAGGGAATGATTCTAACTGAAGGGGGAGGGGACACACAAGGGGAGGAGACCGATCAGTGTTCAAGAGCCGAGACAACAGGCAGATGGGAAGAGCGCGTCTCCACCGATAAACGAACGGGCTCAGGTGAGTAAAACAGGGGGCTGGGGGGCCGGTCACTGACAGAAGTTTTTTCACCCTAATGCATAGGATGCCTTAAGGTGAAAAAAACACATGGGTTTACAACCCCTTTAAAGTTGCTGTACCATTTGGAAGATCAGGAATTTGCCCTGACAAAAAAAGTGCTTCTGTTGATTTCTGTATATCCTGTTTTTCTAAACCTCACTCCAATAGGTTACTAACAAAAAAACTTTAAAATCTACCAAAGTGACTGGCTTCAAATATATTCAAACCACTACATTTCAAGGCTCCTTGCCCTGAGAGTAGATGTGCCAGGGAGCTACAGGAAAGTAAGAGGACAGGGCCATTCAGAGATGTATGCCTGATAGGCTACTTTGGGGGTTACCCTACACCATCCTAGGAAGAGTAGTGCTACATGTGTTCTAGCAGTATAACTACTGATCTCAACAATCTTTTTTTTATCTATTTTAAACCAAATCTAACAGTCTTCTCTAGTACTACTGCTTTTATTAATATTTAAATAGAGTGTTTGCATATGGTAATATAGAGTATATAGTTTACAGCTAATATAAACCCACTAATACGCATACATAGCTATCAAAATAAATGCCAGAATTACCAAGCTGCAGGTCCAGTCCTTCCCTTGATTTGCTAAATGAATGTTAAAGCAAAAGCATTTATATTTGACAACCTTAAATAAAGTGTTCTGACCTACATAATATTTTGCAAGACAAAATACTTATTTTGAGAAATCCTTGGTTGACAGACTTTGTTCTCATTTTACAGATTGTGAATTTGACAGATTTCACCATACTTTAATATTCTTAACTCCTCCCTAAATCCTCCTGCATGAGACTTACTAAATCAAAAGTGACACACAAGGCTAAAAGGGGATGAGAACATTTGATACATTGATGCAAACAAGATCACAGGCACTTTTAAAACATTATAAAATATTTAAAAAGTCTAGGGAAAATCCCCAGGGCACAGTCTAAGTATATTTTTAAGATTTGAAAGTCATCGAAAAAATAATGAAAATGGAAACCTTGTTCATAATTATAAAAATGATATGCTGTTGAAAGTAATATATATATATTTTCATTGCTTATGTCAGATCATTTTCCATTTTCAATATCATTCTCAATTTTGTTTTTAGCAAGAACTGCTTCTTCTATCATATTCACCTAAATTCTACAGTCCTCTACAGAAAACTGTAGATGTGGAATCTAATTTACGCAAGTGTGAAAAACTGTGAAGTGAGGTGATATGCACGCAAGCAAAGCGATTCTAGGACTGATTTACTAAAGTATTAGTGAGCTTAAGGGAATTTTTGTGCACTGCAAACATTCAATGGAGTACAGGGAAATTTTGGAAAACAGATCTTCTTCACTTGATTGGTTGTTTAACCACTTCAAGACCAACTGTTTCACCCCCTTCCAGTCTAGGTCACTTTTCAGTTTTCAACACACACTTTCAAAACTTTGAATGACAATTACTCAGTCATACAACACTGTACCCAAATTAATTTTACATCAATATTTTAAGACCAATAGAGCTTTCTTTTGGTGGTATTTAATACTATTGGGTCTTTTACTTTTTAGTATATAAAGGAAAAAATAATTGAAAAAAAAAGTGTTTCTAAGTTTGTTATAAAACTTTGCAAATAAACAATCTTGTATTATGTATTCTGCTACATTTCTTTGGTGAAAAAACAAAACAAATAGGTGTATATTTTGTAGCGTGAAATTTATAGAGTCTACAAAATATGGTACACATTTGAAAATTCATCAATCCTGAAGTACTGGTTGCCTATCTTATTTCGTAAGACCCTAAAATGCCAGGACAGTACAAATGCCTCCAACATGACCCCTTTTGAAAAGTGGACAGTCCAAGGTATTTAGTAAGAGGCATGGTGAGTTTTTTTAAGTTGTTAAGTTTTTGTCACAATTTTTTGGAAAATTAAGAAATAAAATAAAATGTGTTTTTTTCACAAAGTTGTCATTTTAACAATAGAACGGTTTGTGTTTGAGGCTGGTGGACTTTAATGGTACCGTAACAATTAAGATACAAAGTTATATAAAACAAATAAAGTTTTATTAAATTAGCATCAGCATATTTAAAACATACATATTTAAGAAGATCTATCTAGACATAAAAGGTGCAACTGAAATAGGTGGTTCACCAAATCTCAACTATGCTTGCATGCTCGACTTGCATCACAAAAAGATAACAGTATGGTAACAGAGTCATGGTAAGCATTATGCTTACCATGACTCTGTTACCATACTGTAATCTCTTTGTATGTGTGTGATGGAAAAATCTGGACAGCCGCACTCCGGATTGGAAAAGTGAAAAATAAAATCCTCTTTATTGAAAAAATAATAACATGATTAAAATCCGTACATGGCTTTGTTGGAATAATGCATCATAACCGCTAACGCGTTTCACGCTCCCATAGAGCGCTTACTCATAGCTGGTTTGTACGAAGGTGATCACCACTTATATACACATCATATATCACACCACATGACTACATATTGATTATCTGATTCTGAACAGCTGATCGTTAGTCTGTGTGGGGTCTTTTGGCATTGATGTGATTGGATGTGCGTCCTATAGTGGAATCACTAATGGAGACATGGATGCATAAATGAAATGTATTCATATTGACAATGTCAACATATATAAATGATAAAAAATTCTTTTCAAGGTTTTCGAAAAAAACATATTTGTTGTCTTCCAAAACCACAAGAATGAGATGGGTGCTGGAATTCGACGTTCAAACGTATAAATTATCATTCGGATAGGTGCAAGTATGGGCAAACTATGTGAGCTGGTGGCTGCGGTATGATGTGAATGGTGTGTGAAGTGAGAATTAGATCCATATACGTGTGGTGAAAAGATGTGCATCCAACACCACTATCGGTGTCTACAAGAAAAGACTAAATATGTGTGTATACGTGCATAAATATATACAAAAAATGAAGCGATATAGAAATAAAAATAAAAATAAAAAGCAATTCTTTATATATATGTGTATATGTATATACACACGATGATTTCAATGAAAAACTTTCAAAAAACGTGATAACGTGTGTGAATTGGAAGCTGGGCAGAAAATTAGCATCCTATCGCAAGGATGCGACCAATAGTCTCCTGACTTGCAGGAATCTGTGTGTGAATAAGTGCTCTTGCTTCAATTCCTACATGTGTGAATATTAATCTTTGCAGCACATAAAGGGTTGCGAAACTTATCACTCACTAATAACCCCGCCACTCCAGCTTCACAGAAGCACTCATTTAAAACCTTGCATCACTCCGTATGGGATGCATTCATTCCAATCAAGCAACAACATTAACGTTGCTGAACGTCCTTCTTTGAAGCAATCACATCTCTCGATGAATCGTCTTCAAGTGTATGGGCAGAACTCTATGAGGTAGACGAGAATGGAATAAAATACAGTGTTTGCGCACCTGTCGCTATTTTTTCTATACACAGTATAATATTGGCAGTGACAATATGACAGGTTCATCCAATATATGTGTTTATATCAATGGATAAGTAACAATCTCACTAAACCAATTACTATGTGAAATAAACAACCAATCTACCTCTTTGGAGACCACAGCTCTTGAATCAACTCAAAGTACATGGGAACTTTACAAAGAAAGTAATGAACCATGTACACATGTGGTGAAAAACATTTGTGCAAAGTTGGTGTTATGGTCTGCCTACAGCTACCACCAAACAATAATGTCTAATTAGAAACGAGGTTCAAATGACAGTGAATGCAAAAGATATGGTAAATTATTTCTTTTTTGATGAAAGCATATATGCATATCACTAGTCATTTACTCGTATGAATAGGAGGATGTGTGGCCCAATAAAATGAATCGGTTACTGGGGATATGTGAAAAGGAGGAACTGGAGGTTTGTGTTTCCTACCACCTCTTCTTGTCTTTTTGTGGAGGGTTTCTTTTTCTTGGTTTGTCTGGACCTGTGAGGGTTTCCAGGGGAGCGGCTGTTGGTGGATCTGATGGATTCCGGTGGAGTTGGAGATCTGTCAAGTGATGAGTTTGACATGGTACGTGCTAGAGTGTTGTCGGCCGACTCCCCTTCATGGTCAGAAAAACGTACTAGTTTACCTCGGTTTTTACGGGATTTGCTGGAATTATAAAGTGGCTTGTGCCAGGTGTAAACCTTGTTTCCTTGATAATCATCCTTATCCCGGGCCATTTTGCCTTTCTTGGTATCAATTACTGCTCTTTCCATTCGATCTAGTTTTTTATTTAACCTTTCATCAAGTTCAGGAAAACCTTTAATTGCTTGAGAAGTGGTAAGATCTTTTTGTATTGTGGAAATGTCCAGTTGTAACTTCTCTGTTTCTCTTTTCTTTGAGGCGATCAAAATCTCCATGAGTTTAAAAGAACAGGTGTCTAGAGTGTCTGTCCACTGTTTTTTGAAATCTTCATCAAATAAATCTGAGGTGGGAAATTTTTTGATTCTTAATCCTCGAGGAATGTGCAGTATTGATACATATTCTGTGAGAAAAGCACACACCACAAAGACACCTCCAGTCTAACTATTCAGGGCATTGAGAAAATTATCACACCGGTGAGAGGAGGTGACAGATTCCAGTAACTGTGTAAACGAGAAGTCCTTTGGATATTCTCGTTGGACACCAGGATCCCACGGGGGTTAAACTTTGAGTGGGACATTTCACATTTCTATGAATAAAATAACCTTGAAGTTACATCCCCGAGTAATACACCTGTAACCCTCTCCTCCCAACTTTTTCCTTGATCACACATCCACATTCTTTTTGGTGGATGATGGAGTAAAAAGAAAAAAACACGTAGGGACACATATCAATATATCAGTTCCTCCTTTTCACATATCCCCAGTAACCGATTCATTTTATTGGGCCACACAACCTCCTATTCATACGAGCAAATGACTAGTGATATGCATATATGCTTTCATCAAAAAAGAAATAATTTACCATATCTTTTGCATTCACTGTCCTTTGAACCTCGTTTCTAATTAGACATTATTGTTTGGTGGTAGCTGTAGGCAGACCATAACACCAACTTTGCACAAATGTTTTTCCTGACGCCTCCATGGCAGCACACACTGGGTTGTGACTCCGCCCCCACAACCTGACAGGATTGGTTAGCTATAAATTTGAAGGGGAGACACCCCGCTGCATTCTCTTTTTTATCCTCACCTGACAGATTGGGATAAGCAAGCTTGCTCCTGTTGTCAAGATAAAGAAAAAGCCTCTTACCGCACTCGCCCCAGCAGGTTCAAGCCTCTCCTGTTTGGAAGTCCCTCCTGTACAGTCTCTAAAGGAGCTTCTATGGAGGGAACCCCCGGTCTGGTGGTCTCAGGGGGCGTCTGGACATCTGGCACAGTAAGCTTTAAAGAAGCTTCATATTTTGCAGTGGTCTCCTTTCTTTTTTTGCCTGTACCTTGTTTTTTCTATGTTTCTCCTGCTTAGGGGGCTTGCTGGCACTTGCTGTCCACTGCTGTGGAACCGTCATGGCCGCCGACGTCGCCTCCTCTGCTCTGCAATTGGCCTCAGGGCTAGGTTCTGCCTTGGGAAGGTTATGCCCTTCTCCAAGATGGCACCGAGGTGTTCGGGACGCTCTGCACATGCGTGGGAGCGTCATTTTGCCGCGACGGCGGCGGAAAATTTAAAAACACAGGCATTTCTGTGTTTTTTGCTGAGGATTCTCACAAATACCTGGATTTCGCCGTGCGTTCAACTGCTTTGCTAGAAAACAACTCAGCAAGACCAGGTAAGTCGAATCATCTGATTTAGACTGTCTACAGCCTTTTTTAAAAAAAAAAAAAAAAGTAAGGGAATTTAAAAAAAAATAAAAAATTTTTCTCTTATTACCCTTCAGTCTTACTGTCACTATCACTATGGAGACCACTGCCCATGCAGACCACCATCAGCAAACGAGGTAAGAGGCCATCATTGATAAGTATTGAAGAAGGGGAGAGAAAAAGAGAGCCAACCACTAACGCTGCGCTTTTGGCAGCCCTACCAGGTCAAGAGCCGCAAGTTCCAGACGTGAAGGGAGATCAAGTAATGCGTCAAGCAAGAAGTCTCGCAGAAGCCGTTCAAGATCTTCTTCCCGCCACCGAAGACATAGCCGCTCACGTCAGAGCCGCTCAAGACGCAGCCGCTCCCGTCATAGTCGGTCACACCGCAGACGGTCACCTTCATCACACCGCCAGAGCCGCCACACCCGTCCTGCAGCAAACGCTTGCTGGGTATGCGGCGCGCCGGCCTTGCCAGATAAGCTAGTCTGCAGATCCTGCTTCAATGAAGCAGCAAAGGACAAAGAACTAGACGCAGCAGTGGCTACGGAGCTCATAAGAGAATCTGTGCGGGAATCCATAAGGGAGACAACAGCACCACTAATGGATAGGCCTACGCCCAGCACATCGGTAGCGGATGACCTTCAACCCCAGGCATCAGAACCCTCCTCAGGAGATGAGGATCAGGACATGTCAGCAGGTTTTGATTTCTCCCTTGCACAGCCTTTTGCAAAGTCCGTTAAAGAAGCGATAGGCTGGGAGGAAGATAAAGTGGAACCGCAGAAAGTTCGGAAATATTTCCCAAATTTAAGGAAAGAACCAGAGAATTTTCCTTTTATAGGTGAACTGGAGGATCTAATTAAAGATGAGTGGGAAAGATCTGATAAGCGGACCAGTCTCACCAACAGACTGACAAAAATGTATCCTCTGAAGGAGTCAAAAGTCAATTCATTGATGAACGCCCCAGTAGTTGACTCCTCCTTGTATGCATCTTGCACGGCATGTCACTCTGCCTATTGAAGACGCGGTTTCCTTTCAGGATGTTCTGGATCGGAAATTGGATCTGGAATTGAAGAAAGCATACTCCACTGCTGGGGGCGCGTGCAGACCAGCAATTACCACAGCAGCAGTGGCTAAAGCCATATCAGGTTGGGCAACCAGGGTGGAGAAAGATCTGCAAGACGGTACTGAAGTAGACAAAATAATATCTTCTCTTCAGGAGATCAAGTTGGCAGGTGACTTTGTGGCAGAAGCTTCAGTGGATATTATAAGATCCTCGGCGAGATCAATGCTAGCCTCAGTCACGGCAAGAAGGGCCCTGTGGCTGAAACCATGGATGGCCGATACTGCATCTAAAACAAACTGGTGCAGAATTCCATATGATGGCTCAAACCCGTTCGGGTCTAAATTGGACACTGCTATCTCGAAGGTAACAGGAAGGAAGTCGGGATTAATTCCCTCAGACAGGAGACCCAAGGCCCAAAAGGGTCTGTCCTTCAGGCGCAACCTTCCTGAGAAATATAGGGAAGCTAGATCCTACCGTCCCGGTAGGGAGTTTAGAAGAGACTGGAAAAACACAAGACCTTCCTTCCTAAGGATGCAGAAGTCCAAGCCTACCCCGGCAGGGGAGCAGCAGAAGTCTTTTTGAAGGTTCGCCTGCCCACCCAGTACAGGTGGGCGCCAGGCTCAAGGACTTCGTAAAGATTTGGTCAAGCCATATAAAGGACCCGTGGACTCTTTCCACAATCAAATTTGGACACAAGTGGAAGTTTATGGGCAAAATTCCGAAAAATCACTTCCAATCAACAAGACTGCCATCTTCATTAATCAAAAGGAAGTTACTATTAAAATATATAGTGGAATTTAAGGAGAAAGGGGCAATCCTGGAGGTTCCATCAGATCAAAAGGGGAGGGGGTTCTATTCCCCACTATTTTTGGTAAAGAAGAAGACCGGAGACTTACGTCCTGTATTGGATTTAAAAAATCTCAACAGGAACATAAAAATAGAGGCCTTCAAAATGGAGAGTCTGCAGTCCATACTTCTGGCAGTGAACCTGGGCGACTGGATGCTCTCAGTAGATTTATCGGACGCTTACCTACATATTCCAATTCATCCCGCCTTCCAAAAATTCCTCCGATTTGCCATCAACAAAAGCCACTTCCAATTCCAGTGCCTTCCTTTCGGCATCTCTCCCAGGACATTCACCAAGGTCCTCCTACCCTTGGTTGCATTCCTCAGGGAAAAGGGTCTGCGAGTCCACCATTATTTGGACGACATCCTGCTCTTGGCAGAAGATCAAGAAACCTTGCTATGTCATCAGAGAATCTTACTCACGACTCTCCAGGACTTCGGTTGGCTAGTCAACTGGAAAAAGAGCAGTCTACAACCCACACAAAACATGGTATTCCTGGGAGCAGATCTGAACACCAAATTGAACAGGGTACAACTCCCTCAGGAGAAGATTCAGCCTCTAGTACAGAAGATGCGGAGATTACTATCAGCGAGGCATCTTCCAGCCAGAATCTGCTTGAGTGTGCTAGGGTCCATGGCTGCAACCCTGCCCATGGTGCAGTGGTCACAATGGCACATGAGAGTCCTGCAAAACTCCTCTGAGGCAGTGGGATGGAGTATCGATGTGTCAGACCATTACCATCTCCAGACCAATGAAGCAATCAGTGTGGTGGTGGACACACTTGACCAACCTCAGGAAATACAAGCTGATAGTTCCCCCAGATCCGATAATAGTCACCTCGGATGCCTGTCAGAGCGGCTGGGGAGCTCACTGTCAAGATCAAGCAGCACAGGGCCAATGGCAGTTCCGGGCCCAGGATATAGTATCGAATATACTGGAACTCATGGCAGCCTTCCAAGCCCTCATGGCATTTGCACCAGTCCTCAGAGGGAAGAACGTGCTTATTCGGATGGACAACAAGGTGGCAGTGTCCTACATCCAGAGGCAAGGGGGTACCAAGAGTCTCACACTGATGGAGGAAGTCCGTCCTATCTTGGAATGGGCACAGGCACACCTAGCAGACTTAAAAGCAATATATGTTCCTGCGGCACAGAACATGTTAGCCGATTACCTGAGTCGAGAGACTCTTTCGAACAACGAATGGTCCCTGAGTCTCCAGGCCTTTTCTCTTCTTACGAAGACGTGGGGAGTGCCAGAGATCGACTTAGCAGCCACTCCTGCGAATACGAAGTGTCGGAGGTTTCTGTCCAGAGCATCTTTCCCTTCAGCCGAAGGGATAGATTGTCTAGTTCACCCATGGAACTTCAAGTTGGGGTACATATTCCCGCCAACTCCGTTAATTGCAAGATTCCTGTCCATGCTTCGGAGATCTTCAGCCACGGTAATCGCGGTAATCCCTCTTTGGCCGAGAAGACCATAGTTCACGACCCTATTGCAGCTCAGCCTTCAACCTCCAATCCTTCTTCCGGTAACTCCGGATTTGCTATTTCAAGGCCAATTTCTACATCCAGCTCCAGAGAAGTTGCATCTGACGGCATGGAAGTTGAAAGGGTTAGGTTAAGGGAACAAGGCTGCTCACAGGAAGTAATATCGACTCTGATGCAAGCCAGGAAAAGTACCACCAACACCACCTATACAAGAATTTGGAACCAATTCTTTACAATGGCGCAGCAGAAGGGATGGGATCCTATTGCTCCAGAACCTTCTCAAATCCTAGAGTTCCTCCAGTCAGGAATCAACAAAGGTCTAAGTTCAAGTACCCTTAAGGTACAAGTATCCGCCTTGTCGGCCAAAACAGGCACCAGATGGGCATTACATCCGCTGGTTATCCAATTCCTGAGAGTCTGTCAAAAAATCAAACCTCCTAAGAAACCAGTTTTTCCATCATGGGATCTCTCAGTAGTTCTCGATGCCTTCACCAATCCGCCTTTTACTCCATCTGAATCAATATCTCTGTGGAATCTGACTCTAAAACTGTCTTTTCTCATTGCAATTACATCAGCAAAGAGGGTATCTGAGATCCAAGCACTGATGGCATCAGAACCTTACTTAGTATTCTTTCTTGATAAGGTAGTACTAAGACCTTCAGAAGACTTCATCCCGAAGGTAGCAACTTCCTTCCACTACAACCAAGATATTGTCTTACCATCCTTCACTAATGATCAGGGTGAACCTCATCCTCTGGATGTTAAAACTACCATCATTAGTTACCTGGCGGCTACAAATTCTTTTAGGAAGACGGATACCCTCATGGTCATCCCACATGGGAACAGACGAGGTCAAGCGGCTACTTCACGTACTATCGCCTCCTGGTTAGTCAAGTCCATCAAGAAGGCATACTCCATGCATCATATGGCAATTCCTGAAGACATCAGGGCTCACTCGACCAGGGCAGTGGCTACCTCCTGGGCAGCGTATTGCAGGGTTTCACCGGAGACGATTTGCAAAGCAGCAACTTGGTCCTCCAGACATACTTTCATTTCTCACTATAGAGTAGATTCTGCTCACTTGGCTATGGCAAACTTCGGTAGATCTGTTGTTAGAGCCAATTCTTCCGCATTATAAGGAATAAATATTATTTTCTTGCACCCACCCGACTGGCGAGTTATTTCCCAGTGTGTGCTGCCATGGAGGCGTCAGGAAAATGGAAAATTGTATACTCACCTTTCCGTAATTTTCCTTTCCTGACGCCTCTCCATGGCAGCACACAGATTCCCACCCCGTTTTATGGTGATATATTTACAGAGAATGCAGCGGTGTCTCCCCTTCAAATTTATAGCTAACCAATCCTGTCAGGTTGTGGGGGCGGAGTCACAACCCAGTGTGTGCTGCCATGGAGAGGCGTCAGGAAAGGAAAATTACGGAAAGGTGAGTATACAATTTTCCGTTTTCACCACATGTGTACATGGTTCATTACTTTCTTTGTAAAGTTCCCATGTACTTTGAGTTGATTCAAGAGCTGTGGTCTCCAAAGAGGTAGATTGGTTGTTTATTTCACATAGTAATTGGTTTAGTGAGATTGTTACTTATCCATTGATATAAACACATATATTGGATGAACACTGCCAATATTATACTGTGTATAGAAAAAATAGCGACAGGTGCGCAAACACTGTATTTTATTCCATTCTCGTCTACCTCATATAGTTCTGCCCATACACTTGAAGACGATTCATCGAGAGATGTGATTGCTTCAAAGAAGGACGTTCAGCAACGTTAATGTTGTTGCTTGATTGGAATGAATGCATCCCATACGGAGTGATGCAAGGTTTTAAATGAGCGCTTCTGTGAAGCTGAAGTGGCGGGGTTATTAGTGAGTGATAAGTTTCGCAACCCTTTATGTGCTGCAAAGATTAATATTCACACATGTAGGAATTGAAGCAAGAGCACTTATTCACACACAGATTCCTGCAAGTCAGGAGACTATTGGTCGCATCCTTGCGATAGGATGCTAATTTTCTGCCCAGCTTCCAATTCACACACGTTATCACGTTTTTTGAAAGTTTTTCATTGAAATCATCGTGTATATACATAGACACATATATATAAAGAATTGCTTTTTATTTTTATTTTTATTTCTATATCGCTTCATTTTTTGTATATATTTATGCACGTATACACACATATTTAGTCTTTTCTTGTAGACACCGATAGTGGTGTTGGATGCACATCTTTTCACCACACGTATATGGATCTAATTCTCACTTCACACACCATTCACATCATACCGCAGCCACCAGCTCACATAGTTTGCCCATACTTGCACCTATCCGTATGATCATTTATACGTTTGAACGTCGAATTCCAGCACCCATCTCATTCTTGTGGTTTTGGAAGACAACAAATATGTTTTTTTCGAAAACCTTGAAAAGAATTTTTTATCATTTATATATGTTGACATTGTCAATATGAATACATTTCATTTATGCATCCATGTCTCCATTAGTGATTCCACTATAGGACGCACATCCAATCACATCAATGCCAAAAGACCCCACACAGACTAACGATCAGTTGTTCAGAATCAGATAATCAATATGTAGTCATGTGGTGTGATATATGATGTGTATATAAGTGGTGATCACCTTCGTACAAACCAGCTATGAGTAAGCGCTCTATGGGAGCGTGAAACGCGTTAGCAGTTATGCTGCATTATTCCAACAAAGCCATGTACGGATTTTAATCATGTTGTTATTATTTTTTCAATAAAGAGGATTTTATTTTTCACTTTTCCAATCCGGAGTGCGGCTGTCCAGATTTTTCCATCACACACATACCATTGAAATAGCAATTGCCGGCACCTGGGGCTCTCACAATCATCTACACAGCGGAGGACGGGAAGCTTGAACCCGGTTACCTAGAGCGGTGGTAACTATTCTGTAATCTCTTTGTGATGTTCTATTTTGTCTATTATGATTAATGTTGTTTTTCTTTTCTATTCCATAGTATTACATAATAATGTGTTAAAAGAACAAAGACATATGCAAATGAAAGCTCCTGAAGAAGTGGTGAATTTCCGCAAAACATATTGAGCATGCAAACATAATTGAGATTTGGTGAACTGGTATTACCACCTATTTCAGTTGCACCTTTTATGTCTAGATAGACAGAGCTTCCTAAATGTGTATGTTTTAAATATGCTGATGTTAATTTAATAGAACTTTATTTGTTTTATATAATTTTGTATCTTAATTGTTTTAGTACCATTAAAGTCCACCAGCCTCAAACACAAACCTTTCTATTTAAAATAGGGCGTAGGTGCCCCCTTTCCTATATTTAATTTGCTTATATAGTGACACTGTATTTAAACTGTAATTTTAACAAGTGTTTTCTCTTACACAGCACAGGCATACTGACAATCACACACCAAAAAACATTCTGCTACTCCTTCCAAGTATGGGGATACCACATGTGTGCAAACACCCTAAATGTCTCTTATGAAAGGATTAGTGAGCCTTTTAAATATGTCATTTTTGCCACAAGTTTTTGGAAAATGCAGGAAAGAAAATGAAAATTTATTTTTTTACACAAAGTTGTCAATTAATAGGATATTTCTAACACGTATCATAGGCTTACTTAGAATTACACCTCAAAACCCATTCTGCTACTCCTCCTGAATATGGGAATACCACATGTGTGAGATTTATATATATATATATATATATATATATATATATATATATATATATATATATATATATATACATATATACATATACACACACATTACTGTGCAAAATTTTTAAATTAAGAATGCTTTCAGTAATTGAAGTGTTTAATAGTCTATTTTTGTCAATTAACAGAATGAAAAAATGGAAAGTAAATGAGGAGATATGAAAGCTAAATCAAAACAATATTTGGTGTGACCACCCTTTGCCTACAAAACATCATCAATTTTTTTAGGTAGAGAAAGAAAGATATCACCGCTCTAGGGAGGTCAATCAGGAGCAGACATCTCCTCCATGCTGGAAGTAACAGGTGCCGGAAATGCTTGTAATGAAGTAGAGAGAAAAAGTCCTGGACAGCCGCACTCAAAATAATGAATTACCTTTATTGAATGATGATCATAAAAGATACATGCCACAGCAGAAAATTGCAGGAAAGCTGACGCCTTTCACACTGTAGTCAGTGCTTAATCATAGCTCATGCTATGCCACTTCCAGGACTCCTTGTTCTTCTTTATGTTTTTATATATGTAGCGCTACCCTCTTGAGGGCCGCTGGATTGAAAGGTCTTCCTATCCCTGCAAAGCCAGGCAACAGGCATTGGTTTTTAGGATTTATTAAGGAAATTTAACTTGGATAGGGTAAAGGGGTTATGGGATGCCCAACTTGACTCGAAGAATAACAAAATAAGGACAACTTCCTTCTCTAGCACTCTGCAAACAACAGATATTTGACTGTATTCCCTCCGGAATAGCAATAGTCTTTGAAAAAAGTAATCCCTTTTGGAACACTGTGTGGAATTTTAGCAAGTCCCAACTTGTAGGAGCTCTCGGCCCCCTTAGTGAAAAAATATCAGCCCACCTGGCTATAGCATCTGATCCCAAGGCAAGAGGTTAAGTAAGCAATAAACTGTCCCCTGAAGACTTGCCAAGAACCTGCATCTAGCAGACTTCTCCCTTATAGGCCTTGGGGGTATAGAGGTACTCATACTGTCCCTGGAAATCCTGCTGCTTAAGAATAGATTACTTCACAGTCCTCCTGTTGTGCAGGTCCTTCTATGCAAGCCAGGATCTCTCAGAAGAGATGGCAGGGTAGTGATTTTCCCTCTGTCCTTCTTAGCTCTCAGCTCCCAGCCTGGAGGCGTGGCCCCTTCAGCCCCAGGAAAGCAGGGCCCCTTCAGTCCCAGGCTAAACTGTACAGCTTCCCCACTCCATCTTCTATATGAATCCCCTTGCTGGAGATGCTCCACAATATTTATGGGCCTGTTTGACCGCCCTGCCAAGCATCCTGCCTGGGGAACCATAACCAGGGGGAGGCAATAGAGGCCTGGTCTGTAGAGCCTTGCAGCCTGACCTGAATCTGAACCCTGATCCAATTAACAGACTCATTCAACTATTAGGAGTCAAGTAAAATGTCATACACCTATTCTAGCACTAGAGGGTGCTACATATAAGTTTATATATTTTTATTAACATACTGTCACCAGAGCAAGTGCAGTATCACTATAGTGACATTGTATTGTTGTGACCGTGATCAGAGGCAATAGGTGGGGGCACTGACATACAGTGATTTATTTTTTTTTTAATTGAAAAGCCAGTGGCGTGCAAAACACACCCAAAAACTTCCACCCAGTGCCAAAAAAAGTGCACACACATAAGGAGTGAAACGCAAAAACGTGCAACGGGTGTTTACACTGATCCTCCACTAGGGAAGGACCTTACCCTGATCCCCCAGGGCGTTAGGCTCCAGACAGGGACTGAGGTACTTCACTTGGGTCCATTTAGCCGAAACCAGACGGACCCCCATTCTCTGGAAGGTCTGCCGAAACAGACCCACCCAAGTACTAGGTAGGACTCCCTCTAAGGGAGACCCCATGAGAGAAGGTGAACCAAGCCAGAAGGCCTATTATCCACCTCCTCCCAAGACTTTCAGAGTAAGCCAGAGGACCCACACCCTACTCATCACACAGTGACAAATGTGTATACACATCAAACAAAAAAATACTAAAAAGTGACAAACACGGGGATAAATAAAAAGAAAGTGGGGAGAAGGAAGGTGGGAGAGTGAAAAGTGACCATTGTGTAATACAATGGCCGGCCCTCTGGCCAGGAATAAAAATTTCCCCTGGTCCTAGCCAAAAGTCTCGGCCCTAGAGGCAGGTGCGAAAAACGTGTGTTGTGGTGAAGTGACCATAGTGCCATAAATCAAGTGCCAAAACACTGTGACTGTACGGCACCCCTGAACTGCCACTTCAGGGGCACATTCATCACTGGCTTTTCGTGCAAACCTGACCCCCGACCCAGACCACAGCAGCCCCCACCCCAGGCAGGAAGGCATGAAGTTCTAGAAGCTTGGTGAGAGCCCTTTACCATCAGGCCCCACCATCGTTCCATCCCTCCTACCAAATTACATTCGGGAAATACTAGCCGCTCCCCCAGTGGGAGAAAGGGGAGCCAGTGTTCTCTCCCGAAAAACTGTCCGGAGCTAGAGCTGCCCCAATCTAGGCCAGAAGGCCAGGGACCCGACCCTTCAGCCGGACCCAGTGGTTCTCCATCCTCATCAGAAGGCTTCCCTTTTCGGCCATCCCATCTCCACCTCACCGTAGATTAGGGACGGAAGCAAGCGCCACCTCCTGGAAACTGATAAGAACAGATACTACACTTGATCTTAGCCAAAAGGCTGAGAAGTGCAAGCAGTGAGGAGATGATGTGCTGTAACCTCTAGCAACCAATCAGTAAGCAGTAATGATGTTCAGTAACCTATAGCAACCAATCAGTGACCAGTATTGATGTACAGTAATCTCTAGCAACCAATCAACAAGAAGAAATTATGTGCCGTAACCTCTAGCAACCAGTCAGTGAGTGGTAATGATACACTGTAACCTCTGGCAACCAATCGCAATTGCTGTCTGCTCTGATTCAGTAAACTGATTTTGGGTCTAGCTGCTTTTTATTGTATGTCTCAAAGCAGGTGGAGAGAGAAACTGCATGGAGGGGGAGGGGCCAAAAAAAATTTTTGTCCAGGGTCCAATCAATATTAAAGACGGCCCTGATTTTAATGCTTGATGAGTAGTTCTTAAAGCTTAACTCTGGGCATATAAAAAAAATAAAAATAATGCTTCTTCCCGCCTCATGCACCATTAAGAAATGTATAGCTTTGTTTACAAAAATATATTAAATGCCCCACTTTAATACCATTAAAGCTGAATAAACTCAGATATTTTAAAAAATCTAATAGAGCACTGTATTGATTAATATATCATTAAATGTTTTTATTTTTTTAATTCAGGCAGCATAAGTACCGTACTTGAGTTTGACTTGGTATTAGCCTCTTGCATGCTGAGGCAGAGAAGAGTAACATAAGGATGAGCTCATCAGTGTGCTACTTCTCGCTTCGCTGTCCAGTCACACGGTGGGGGTGGGAAGGAGACTGGTAAGTAAAAATAAAACTGCAGCAGAGAAAAACCAGGTCTCCTCACCTGCCAGGTAGAACTGTGCTGAGTGCCAGAACTGTGTGAGTACTAGATGGAGAGAAACACAAATTCTTTGGCAAGTGAACAGCTCTTATATACATATTTTATCTGTATATTTTTTTGCTTGTCTAGAATTGTTTAAAGCAGAACTAAACCCATAGTTTTAACAGTTTCCCAAAACAGTTACATTCAAGGCATTGCATGAAGGATAACTATCACAGTCGCTTGTACTCACAACGGAGCTGTCAAGCCATAAAATGACTGATGTCATACCTGTTCACATGTGCCGCGCCATGGCAACTGCAGATCAAAAGAGGCAGCTAATGGAGAGTAGAGGCAGATGGCAGCTTCCTTGGCTGCAACGGATAAGAAGGATTAGTTTCACGTTAGGCTGCAGTGACAAGCTACATGTAAAGGAATTCCAGTACAGCGACTTACGCATAGATTTACGACTGCGCATAGCATCGCTAATAGAAATGAGCATAGACGCATTGTTCATAGGAATGCGCATACATGCACCCGTGTGCACGCACGCAGGAGCATGCCCACAGTTTCTGGCGCCAGACGGGCTATTTAAGGAATGATCTTGCTTCCTGTCAGTGCCGACTGGTCTTCAGCTTTCCCTGTGTCCTGAGTGCAGGCCCGGACTGGGACAAAAAATAGGCCCGGGCATTTTGGATTGAGCAGCCCATGACATGTTAACCGGCCCCTTCCCCACTCTCCACCCTGACAGATTCCCTGAGAGAGGGGAGGGGGAACCCAGCAGAGGTGTGGGGGGGGGAGGTGAGGTGGGACCAGGAAAGAGCATGGTGGGATGGAGAGCACAGGGAAGAACCTTGAGAACATGGGGTGGGGCGAGAGCACAGGGAGGAAGAGAAGAGCACAAGGGGCAGTGGAGAGCATGGGGGGAGGTTGAGAGCATGGGGGGAGGTGGAGAGCACAGGAAGGGCGGCGGAGAGCAAGGGGGGTAGGTGGAGAGCACAGGGGGGCTGGTGGAGAGCATGGGGGGGATGTGAAGAGCACATGGGGGAGGTGGAGAGCACAGTGAGGGCAGCGGAGAGCATGGGGGGAGGTGGGGAGCACAGAGAGGGCGGTGGAGAGAATGGGGGGAGATGGAGAGCACGGGGGGCTGGTGGAGAGCATGGGGGGGATGTGAAGAGCACATGGGGGAGGTGGAGAGCACAGTGAGGGCAGCGGAGAGCATGGGGGGAGGTGGGGAGCACAGAGAGGGCGGCGGAGAGAATGGGGGGAGATGGAGAGCACAGGGGGCTGGTGGAGAGCATGGGGGGGATGTGAAGAGCACATGGGGGAGGTGGAGAGCACAGTGAGGGCAGTGGAGAGCATGGGGGGGAGGTGGGGAGCACAGAGAGGGCGGCGGAGAGAATGGGGGGAGATGGAGAGCACAGGGGGCTGGTGGAGAGCATGGGGGTGTGTGAAGAGCACAGGGAGGGCTGCAGAGAGCATGGGGGGAGATGGAGAACACAGGGAGGGCGGCGGAGAGCATGGGGGGAGATGGAGAACACAGGGAGGGCGGCGGAGAGCATGGGGGGAGATGGAGAGCACAGGGAGGGTGGCGGAGAGCATGGGGGGAGATGGAGAGCACAGGGAGGGCGGCGGAGAGCATGGGGGGAGGTGGAGAGCACAGGGGGGTTGGTGGAGAGCATGGGGGAGAGGTGGAGAGCACAGTGAGGGCAGCAGAGAGCATGGGGGGAGGTGGAGAACACAGGGAGGGTGGCGGAGAGCATGGGGGAGATGGAGAGCACAGTGAGGGCAGCAGAGAGCATGGGGGGAGGTGGAGAACACAGGGAGGGCAGCGGAGAGATGGAGAGCACAGGGAGGACGGCAGAGAGCATGGGGGGAGGTGGAGAGCACAGGGGGAGGTGGAGAGCATGGGGTGGCTGGTGGAGAGCACAGGGAGGGCAGCGGAGAGCACAGGGGGGAGGTGGAGAGCATGGGGGGGCGGCAGAGAGCATGGGGGGGGAGATGGAGAGCACAGGGAAGACTGCGGAGAACATGGGGGGAGATGGAGAGCACAGGGAGGGCGGCGGAGAGCATGTGGGGAGGTGGAGAGCACAGGGGGGAGGTGGAGAGCACAGGGGGGCTGGTGGAGAGCATGGGGGAAGGTGGAGAGCACGGGGGGGCTGGTGGAGAGCATGGGGGGATGTGAAGAGCGCATGGGGGTGGCAAGCACAGGGAGGGCGGCGGAGAGCATGGGGAGAGGTGGGGAGCACAGGGGGGGCAATGGAGAGCATGAGCGGGCAGCGGAGAGCATGGGGGGATGTGGAGAGAATAGGGGGGAAGCAGAGTGCGTGGGGGGGGTATGAACAGCGCAAGGGGGTGGCGGAGAGCACGGGGGGTGGCAGAGAGCACAGGGAGGGTGGCAGAGAGCATGGGGGGAGGTGGAGAGCAAAGGGAGGGCGGCAGAGAGCATGAGGGAGGTGGAGAGCACGGGGGGGTGGCAGAGAGCATAGGGGAGGTGGAGAACACTGGGGGGGCGACAGAGAGCATGGGGGAGGTGGAGAGCACTGGGCGGGCAGAGAGCATGGGGGAGGTGGAGAACACGGGGGGGCGACAGAGAGCATGGGGGAGGTGGAGAGCACTGGGGGGTGGCAGAGAGCATGGGGGAGGTGGATAACACTGGGGGGCGACAGAGAGCATGGGGGAGGTGGAGAGCACTGGGAGGGGGGGTTAGCAGAGAGCATTGGGGAGGTGGAGAACACTGGGGGGCGACAGAGAGCATGGGGGAGGTGGAGAGCACTGGGGGGGTGGCAGAGAGCATGGGGGAGGTGGGGAGCACTGGGGGGGGTGGCAAAGAGCATGAGGAGGCAAAGAGTATGGGTGGTGTGGAGAGCCTAGGGGGGGCAGCAGAAATAAGAAGGATAGGAGAAGCGATGGGGGCGGCTGCATATAGAACAATCATTCTCTCCATCTTCCTCCTGCAGTCTCCTGCTTCTCCTCTACCTCTCGCAGGCATTCCGATACTGCAGGAGGAAGATGGAGAGAATGATTGTTCTATATGCAGCCGCCCCCACCGCTCCTCCTATCCAGGTTATAGGTGGGTGGCAGAGAGCACGGGGCTGCACTCACGTTTTCTGTTATCGGCTTCAAGATGTTAGCAGCAGCAGGTGTCTGCTCTGGCTCCTCCCCCTTTCGCAGTCACGCCCCCTGGCACCGACGGCTGACGGCTGACCTATGCGGGCAACCGCAGAAGGCTCTAGCTCCACCCCCCCTCTATGTTTAAGTCCCCCCAGCGCCGATGGAGTTTAACTGGCAGCCGGGCGGCCGCGGAGAGGCTGCGTGAGCGGCGTGGGCTCAAAGAGCCTTGTGACCCGCAAGGACTTGCAGCCTGGTGGCCCAGGCGGCCGCGGCCCACCGGGCGAATGCCCGGTTTGCCCTATGGCCAATCCGGGCCTGCCTGAGTGTATCCTGTATCTTGTTGATGACCCGGCTTGTTACTAACCTGATCCTGGATTCTGCTTGTACCTCTGCCCACCTGTTCCTGACCACACTTCCGCCTACGCTTCTGTACCTTGTTGCCCGTCTGCTATTTACCTCGGCTACCTCTGTGACCTCGCTTCTGCTTCCGACTTGGGTTTATACCACTTCTGAGTGCCTGCTTCGGCTGTCTTTCATACCCACTCCGGTCTTCAGTGTGTTCCTACCTAAAACTTGCTGAGAGCTTCAACAAGCCACACTTCCAGAACCTGCAGTACATGCAGAATGCCCCTTTAACCTCGGTTGGTCCAGTGTGCATCACATTTGCTCCTGGCCTAATGTTCTGCTTGACTTCTTAAGCCTGAATCTCCTGCTGCAAGTTCTGCTATCAACACCTGCCGGCACTCATGTTCCTCCTGTCCCTTGGCACCATCTGTTCCACCTTCAGTGGGGCCTGGGCTGGAGATACAAGAGAGGCTAACCTTGTCAGTTTAGTCTCCTACCAGGCACATGACACTACATTTCAATTCTTCTCTCTTCTTGATCATAGTCTGGTAGGGTACCTCATGCAGCACACATGTCACATCTGTATAATGTGGAAACCGTATATTGGTGGTCAGAAGGGTCAATCACATGGTCTTCTATGGTTACAGTGCCAGTGTCATGACATCTCGATATAAGGGGCAACAAAAAGACTGGTTGACTCCACAGAAAATCAGCTTGTGCTAGCCTTTCTTCATTACCAGAAGAGATGTAGCTGATTCAGGAAAGCAAACTATGGTTTTACTATGTTTTTTTTTAAAGGGTTTTACTATGGCCTTACTACATTGTATATCTTTCTGGGACTAAAAATAATTAAATATTGTTGGGTAACAATAAATAAAAATACAAAATTCTTTAAAATTTATATGGGAAACCGATAATGACAATAAGGCAAAATATAATTTGCATATAGTAACCTATCAACAATTTACTTTGTTCAGTGATTTGAAACTTTAAACTGGTAACATCTAACTGGTACATTAAGCCCCACCATGGGCTGCTGTTAAATTTACATATGCAGTGGCGCCCCCACCCCCCACCCTGCATTGAGTTAAAGGCTTGTTTGACTAGGGAAAAAAGAAATAAGTACAAATATAGTGCTTCCCTTATATCTTGTTCCCCTGGCATTTGGCCCTCTCATCTATTGTCTGATGCTCCCAGAATGTGCCTTGCAGGACTGCTGGTCCTGTATTGTACAGTATGATGTCAGAGAGCTGTATCCAGTCGGGCAGTGAAGTGAAATGGCTTCAGAGAACAGGTTGCACTGAGAGGAGGACGCCTGCATGAATGAGGAATCAGTTACGTTTTTGTACTTAATCCTTTTACCCCCTAGCCAAACAAGCATTTAACCCATGCAGTGCGAGGGGGGACCCCACTGCATGGATACATTTAACAGCAGCCTGGAGTGGGGCATTAAATAAATAAACCTGTAATACATCTGAATTTCATTACACAAAGTGTAAGAAAACTTTTACAGCTCTAAACACTGTTGTATTTCTCTGGTATTTATTCTATATCTGAGGTCACAGCCTTGAAACAGCAATTAAAAAGCCATGAGAACATCTATCCTGAATAAGATAAAGCATAAAACATATCTACTGATATGAACAAAGACGCAAACGGCCAAACTGATACTATCGTCAATAGTTTTATGACTTTAGCCTGAGGTATCTGGGTTATGTCAGTCATGTCATTATAGTCTTAGTGAAAATCAATAAGGCATTCAGCATTCAGTTACCTGCTGAATGCTGAAATATATTCTATGTTCTACGTATACCACTAAAGTATTTGGATGCCACATCTGACCTTCTTCTGCTCTTTCTCCTTTTCACTTCGCCCCTTTTTTAAACCTCCCTGATTATTCAAGTGGTGTATAGAAAGTAAATTTGCCCCGACAGACATACCACCTTTCAAATGCTTGGAAACAGCATCTGCATAATGGCGCATAACTTTATAAACATTACATTGTAATGAGCCTGAAGCCTGGCAACTTTAATCCTCAAATGATTAATTTTACAGCAGACTTTTCTACATTTACATTGCTGGTTCCCATGGCTGTAGAAAGCCAACCCTTAGAGATGAGAAAAGTGTTACACATAGTTAATGTAAGGCTTTGAAAGCAATATTTATTGAGCTAATGATCAAGCAGGCCTGCCTACTCAGCAAAAATATATTGTCAGGTCCCAAAGACAGGCATATTTACTTACCTGTCAGGCTGATAAGCTAACAAGCTGTTCAGAAAATTAACTACTTCAGGATCCACAAGACGTTACCCCAAGAATTCTAGATCACTATTAATCAAGCTACAGACTTCAAACTAGGGAAAAATCGTGGTTAAAAAACGGCTAACGATTTATCAAGAGAAAATAGTCCATTCCTCACAGACAGATCTTCCTTTGTATCATTAATCGGATTGTAGCCTATTGCTCTAGTTTTGCAGCTGAGACTTGGACAATCCAGAACTGTCTAGAGATGACTGTCTTAGCACAGATCACACGGTCCAGTTTTTTTTATGTGGAGGGCAATCTGATTAATAGACACTGATCCAGACATTTGACATTGAAGATGAACTCATACCATTAGTGAAACATTTAGTAACTGGATTGTTAAAGGAAAGCTGTCACGAAAGAAATATCCAGGCTGCCAATGCTGACCTCCCTATGAAATGAATAGTTGTTTGGTTGTCACAGCAATCCTGTAGACTTAATCATTTTCAAGTCACTGACCCGGAACAAGGATGGAGCAAGTAAAGTCACAATGAAGTCAGGACTCCAGATCTCCACACTTGTTGGGGGTTAGAAGATTTGTTGAAGCTAGAATGTCAACATGAATGCCAGGCAACTAGCAATTGCATACCTCCCAACTTTTGAACTTCAGAATGAGGGACACTTTAGGGAGGAAGCGACCGACAGCGCACTACGTGCACTGTGGCAAAACTGGGTGTGGTCAAACTCTTAACAGTGGGAGGGGTTTAATGGGTGTGGTTAAACAAAACCCAGGTTTCCTTGTACCTCTAAAATATGCTTTAATTGCTGTGCCACAAGATAGAGTCTCACGGACACATACAAACCCCAGTACTATTATTTAAATAGCAAGACAGACAGATGGCAGGAGAGTGCAGGGATGGTGTCAGCAATGGAGGCGCTCAGCTGTAGTACTTATCTTCCACTTTGATCTGAATTGACGATGACAGGTTCTCTTTACTGCCAGACACCCCTAGGTGACTAAACCTCCTCTCAGATCTCCTGTAGGGGGCCCCAGAGCCCACACACTGGACAGATCCAATCTGCAGAGAGAGAATATCTGCAATGAGAAATCTCACCAATACATACAGAGAGCTGAGGGGGAGACCAGCCTGACACATCATTTCCCCCCCACCAGCACAGTGAGTAGATAGAACCTCACACAGCATGAGGTACCCAGGAAGTAATATCCTCAGCACTGCACATAGTGATGGCACAATCACAAACATCAGGGCTGCAGACACACAAACCTCCTCAGAAAGCAGCTGACATGCTGGGACCTGTATTCCCTCCTGTGAATGGCTTAGATACCCCACCAACCAATCAGAGTTTAGCCTCTTCTCACCTCACATTCACCTCCAGTGTTCTCCGTGTGCACAGTACTAACAGGAGCTGCTCATGCTGGAAAGGACCTAGGGGGAGGGGCGGGGCTTAGATAAAATGTGCTAGAGGGGAGGGGCCGCTGTGTTCTGTCTAAGCGATGAATGGGGAAGTTTAGTGTGTCGATGTGATAAGGAGGGGGAGGAGCACTCCATGTTATGATGTACAATGGGAGCCGCTCTTTCATTACACTGGTTATTTGAGAGAGGGGGCGGGTCTGAGTTGCAGTCCCGCCCATACCCGACATCACATCTTGGATCTGACAGGTGAAGTCTGTCATCGGAACTGCACACTGCACATCCAGCTGGTTTCCCAATCCCTGGCTGTTTACACTGCTGCAGGTTCTATCTAGCCACAAGTTGATATACAACATAAGCAACATAATTATGCCATTATGCGGGACAAACAACCCTTACAGCGGGATAGCGGGACAAACATCTGCATGCGGGAAAGTCCCGCCCAATCCGGGACGGTTGGGAGGTATGCAATTGTAGAAGGAGAGGTCAACCGTCTTGCAGTCTTGCAGCACAAATTCTCTTTAGAGCACAACTGTCTATGTCTTTGTGGTCCTGAAATTACGCTAAAGGTTTACTTGCATTGGTTGCCTTCTGCTGCATTTTGGAATCTGGGTAACGTTCACGGTAATACAGAAGCAAGTGCATTTAGATTGAACATGTTCTCTTAAAGGCCATGCATTAATTCTTAAAAGACCAAACACATTACATTTTTGGATGCATGTAGATGTTCAAGTTGGTTAAATGGGATACCTCCAAAAAGCACAATCCACATTTAAAAAAAGCATGACAGTGTGCAATGTTGAATGTGTTAAATTAAAGGGTACAGTAACGAGTACAGTAAAGGGTACAGTAAAGGGTACAGTAAAAGAGGATGGCTAAAACTAAATTGAAATTTGACGTCAAAATTAACACTGGACAGTATATAATGAGTTTGGAAATTGTAGAGAAATGCTTTAATAATGAATTACAATTTAACTACACCCATTCGATTTTAAACGACTAAAACTAAAACAATTTCAGAAGACTAAAATGGAACTAAAATTAAAATGCTATTTTAGTCAAAAGACTAAGACTAAATTGAAATTTGCTAAAATTAACACTGCCATGAAAGCACAGATCAACTAGAATGAGGAAGTAAGGTGTCTGGCAAAATCAACCAGGTACTTCAGATAGAAGTACATGAATATGATAGAGACTATGATTTATAAATTACACATAAGTGAACACACACAGAAAAAAAAAATGTTTAGGGTAACATACACTTTAAACCTATTTTCCTCCAGATGTGTTGCCTTTTGCAATACCCAATCACATGCAGGGAAAACGAAAAACAAAACAAAACAAAAAAACAGACTTTTTGCTTGCACATGATTGGATAATAAAAGTCAGCAGAACTTTACCTCATTTACTTAGCTCTGGCACAGCTGCATAGTCTATTAGCCTTTAGTAAATGAACCCCATAGTGTCTCATACAATGTTCTCTGCATAACATTGCAGTTAAAGCTCCATGATTGGAAAAGAGGTTGGTCGCATGACTTCAACAAATCATATGAACAGATTCAGCTTCCCCAGTGTTATTTTTCTATTCATTAAATGAAATGGGCTATTCTTAATTCAATCCTGAAGCAAGTGAAGTTCCAAGCGTAATTAAAGTGGTTGTTAAGCCACTGTCATATCTTTAAATAATCCTCTCTGTTTCCTAATGCCATGTGCCCACTCCTGTCTGTGTATTTTCTTTAAAAACGCAGTCTACCTGATTTCAGAGCGCCGCTCATCGCTCACGTGACCGGCCGCCTCTCCCCTCTCATGATCTGACAACTAGAGCGGGAGGGATCAAAAATCCCCCGCTGACGTCAGTCGGGAGGAGAGGATGAGAGAGGAGGCCGGTCACGTGAGCGGCGCTCTGAAATCAGGTATAGATGGCATTTTTTTATAAAACACAGAGACAGGGGCACACAGGATTAGGAAACACACTGGATTATATGACACATTAAAAGTCATTTCAGCAGCAGAAGGGTGGGGGGGAACTGTCATGAGCTGACAGGCAGGCAGGGAGGGGGAGAGGAGGACAGAGGAGGACAAGAGAGCTGTGGATGACGGAGACACGTAAACTGACCACGGTGTTAGGGCTCAGCAGCCATGATAAACTGTGATCAGTATACAGGCTGGAGGGCAGAACCAGGCAGGATCAGCCAGGTATTTGAGGTGACAAAGGGGGCCAAATTACACAGCACAAGCACTGTGCTGTATAACATGCTTTAACCACTTAAGCCCTGGACCATTTGGCTGTCCAAAGACCAGAGCACTTTTTGCGATTCGGCACTGCTTCGCTTTAACTGACAATTGTGCGGTCGTGCGACGTGGCTCCCAAACAAAATTGACTTTCTTTTTATCCCACAAATCGAGCTTTCTTTTGGTGGTATTTGATCCTCTCTGCAGTTTTTATTTTTTGCGCTATAAACAAAAAAATAGTGACAATTTTGAAAAAGCGCATTTTTTAAACTTTTTGCTATAATAAATATCCCCAAAAATATATATAAAAAAAGAATTTTCCTCTGTTTAGGCTGATATGTATTCTTCTACATATTTTTGGTAAAAAAAAAAATCGCAATAAGCGTTTATTGATTGGTTTGCGCAAAAGTTATAGCGTCTACAAAATAGGGGATAGTTTTATGGCATTTTTATTGATAATTTTTTTTTTTACTAGTAATGGCGGCGATCAACAATTTTTATCGTGACTGCAACATTATGGCAGACAGATCGGACACTTTTGGCACAATTTTGGGACCATTCACATTTATACAGTGATCAGTGCAATTAAAAATGCATTGATTACTGTGTAAATGTGACTGGCAGTAAAGGGGTTAACTACTAGGTGGCGCTGTAGGGGTTAAGTGTGTCCTAAGGAGTGATTAAAACTGTGGGGGGGAGGGGCTGTGTGTAACATGACACTGATCACCGCTCCCGATTACAGGAAGCTGTGATCAGTGACAGTGTCATTAGGCAGAACGGGGAAATGCTTGTTTACATTCACATGTTCCCGTTCTTTCTCACCATGAGCCGATCGCGGGTATCCCCGCAAACATCGAGTCCATGGGACCCGCGATCATGGTCACAGAGGCCCCAGCGGGCGCGCGCGCACTCGCAAGCCGCCTCTTGAAGGGCAATGTACAGGTATGTGATTCTGCCCGTACATGCCCTTCTGCCGCAGTATATCTGTGTGAGGCGGTCGGGAAGCAGTTAAAAGAACAGGATCAATTTTTTTTTAGGGTAACAAAAACTTTAAGCAAATTGCTGTGCTTTAAAATGTGCTGCACATTTTTAGAGCAGCGATATGGCTATAGTAAAAATGTGCCCTTAAATGTCATTTGATCAATGTTTGATCTATTTTAATAGTAAGTTGAAATGGAAGTGAATGAAAAGCTATTGTTTTATTGTCCAAATCAAGGTTTACATAGGCCTAAAATAGAACAGTAGCCAGGTTTCTATTTATATATTTCTTGGGAAGATTTTTCGCTTACGTCTTAAACTGATGACCGCCTGTCACCATGGTAGATGTAAAGGAGATCATGATGAAAAGGATTAGAAGCTCTACCAAGTATTTATCACCGTCTGAGTCCCAATGTGTCCACTGGGATAGGAAGTCAGGATAAGAAGTAGGGGGAAATCTTCCTAATTAGAACATAGACAGCAATAAAAAAAATGATAAAGGTTCTACTCACCTTCACTGCCCTATCTAAAACAAAAAATGTTCTGGAGTTCACCTAAAACATATACTTTTGATGCTCTGAATACAAGCGAATATTTATAAATTCAATTATATGCTGTTTTATTTGTATCTGTTTCTCGTGTGGCTGTATGCTTGTAACTACTTAGATCATTTAAACAAATATTAATTTTAGCATTTTTTCTGTCTTTTTTTGTCTTTCCTTGCTGAATATTGAAATATAATGCACACATTTGCCTTACACATGCCCTCCATTTGAACAAAATAAACCTACCTACATGCATTTTGATCTGTGACCAAACAGCTGCAATGTCATAATGACTGAAGTTGGCAGTGTTCCTAAATCAACTCCCACCTCTTCCCTGTTTGATCTTGGGGCTTGAGGGTTCTTGGCTCTTCAGAGTATTATTAATTAATGAGAATGCAAAAGATTTGCTGAGAAAGAGGGAAGTATCTCGGTGAGGGGCTTTAACTGGTCATTAATATGGATAGAAGTAGAGCTAAGATTTTGCTGCCAGCAGAAGTTTTTCTTTTACTTTTTAACTGCTTCACAAGCACACTATATTGCTATAATGTTCACCTGAAAAAATGAAATAAAATAAAATTGGAATAATATATACCAGTGGAGCAGTTGGGATAATCGAACAAATAAAAAATGTGCACTTTTTATCTATAGTAACACAAGTTGTTTTCAAAATTACTACCAGTTTAATCACTTCTTTTGCTTTTTTTAAATAAAGGATTTTTTTTTGGAAGACAATATCATCAAAAGAAAGCAACCCCCCCTCTAAAATTTAATATTTATTACCTTGGTATCATAAGTGATAACAAATCTATTGTCATAAAGTGGGCCTGTAGTTAAAATGTAAAAATTGCATTGGGCTACAACAACAAACCTCAACCACTAGCGCTGTGGGGTTGATTTACTAAAACTGGAGCATGCAAAATCTGGTGCAGCTCTGCATAGAAACCAATCATCTTCCAGGTTTTTTTATGTCAAAGCTTAATTGAACAAACTGATGTTATAAGCTGATTGACTACCATGCAGCTGCACCAGATTTTGCACTCTCCAGGTTTAGTAAATCAAACACTATGTGTTAACACAGAAGACAATCAGATATGTTTGCAGACACTTTTATCAGAAGAACTTAAAAGAAAGATGACCAAAGTTTTTGCATTGCAACTGATTTAACCTAACATCTTCACCTTAGTAGGCTTGGAACAAAGACAGGATCTCTTTAACCCCCTAGTGACTGTGGGTAAAGCAAATGCTAATGCCTGAACACAATTTTGCAACTTTGACATGTGTTAGTAAAACTGTACCTGTAACTATATCATCGCAACTACTTAGTGTATCCAGGTGGATTATACCTTGTATTTTTCAGGACCCAAAATAGTAAAAAAAATTACATTTTTTAAAATGTAACTGTATATTTTTTACTATTGGAAAAACTTAGTACTAAAGAACAACCCAAAATAAATGCTCCTGATGATCGCAGCGATACCACATATGCGTATGATATTTTTTGTTTATACCCGTAGTAGGGCCCAGAAACAATAGTGCACATTTTGCTTTTTTTTTCATTCCACCTAAAACACACTTATGCCCTGTACACACGATCGGACTTTCCGACGGAAAATGTGCGATCGGAGCTTGTTGTCGGAAATTCCGACCGTGTGTGGGCTCCATCGGACTTTTTCCATTGGAATTTCTGACACACAAAGTTTGAGGACCGGATCTTAAATTTTCCAACAACAAAATCCGTTCGCATAAATTCCGATCATGTGTAGACAATTCCGACGCACGCATGCTCAGAATCAAGCAGAAGAGCAGCACTGGCTATTGAACTTCATTTTTCTCGGCTCGTCATACGTGTTGTATGTCACCGCGTTCTTGATGTTCTGAATTTCTGACCAACTGTTAGGTCACCTGTATCGGGAACACGCCAAGATCGGTAACAGAGACAAACTTAGCGCAAACAGGAAGCCAAACACACAATATTGCACGGCAAGGCAGGCTTGGAGAATATGGTGTTAAATAGTTGTTCCTGTTGGGTGGAGCCACACAGAGGGAAGATTATTTAAGCATGCAGGTGTGAGAGTACAAGCCTCAAGGCTGATACACAGATCAGTAACAAAACACTGGCCACCGCCCACACCCATAACTGGCCTTCACAGTAAGGAGCACATGGAGGGCATATACATGTAAGACAAAGACAATTCCATAGCTCAACTTACCAACCAGTCTGCTGACCAACCAAATTAGCCTGTCTAACCGTCTGTTAAAAGCAGGGGTTTAGTTAGCACACATTTGCAAACGCATGTGAAAGCTGCAAGGCCTCGTCAAGGCACCCTGTATTACTTGCAGTCCTAACACTACTAAATTTATAAGTGTCTCCACAGTGGAAGCACATGCATTGAATGGATAGGTGTGAGACAGGTGAGCCTGGAGGCGGCCCAAGCCCCCTTAAAGGGACAGGAGCACACTGGACACCCAGCAAGAGCACAATGGCAGCAAAGGTGTCCAGTGCGTCCCCGACCCACATTTACGAACAGTAACAAAACACTGGCCACCGCCCACACCCATAACTGGCCTTCACAGTAAGGAGCACATGGAGGGCATATACATGTAAGACAAAGACAATTCCATAGCTCAACTTACCAACCAGTCTGCTGACCAACCAAATTAGCCTGTCTAACCGTCTGTTAAAAGCAGGGGTTTAGTTAGCACACATTTGCAAACGCATGTGAAAGCTGCAAGGCCTCGTCAAGGCACCCTGTATTACTTGCAGTCCTAACACTACTAAATTTATAAGTGTCTCCACAGTGGAAGCACATGCATTGAATGGATAGGTGTGAGACAGGTGAGCCTGGAGGCGGCCCAAGCCCAATTAAAGGGACAGGAGCACACTGGACACCCAGCAAGAGCACAATGGCAGCAAAGGTGTCCAGTGCGTCCCCGACCCACATTTACGAACAGTAACAAAACACTGGCCACCGCCCACACCCATAACTGGCCTTCACAGTAAGGAGCACATGGAGGGCATATACATGTAAGACAAAGACAATTCCATAGCTCAACTTACCAACCAGTCTGCTGACCAACCAAATTAGCCTGTCTAACCGTCTGTTAAAAGCAGGGGTTTAGTTAGCACACATTTGCAAACGCATGTGAAAGCTGCAAGGCCTCGTCAAGGCACCCTGTATTACTTGCAGTCCTAACACTACTAAATTTATAAGTGTCTCCACAGTGGAAGCACATGCATTGAATGGATAGGTGTGAGACAGGTGAGCCTGGAGGCGGCCCAAGCCCAATTAAAGGGACAGGAGCACACTGGACACCCAGCAAGAGCACAATGGCAGCAAAGGTGTCCAGTGCGTCCCCGACCCACATTTACGAACAGTAACAAAACACTGGCCACCGCCCACACCCATAACTGGCCTTCACAGTAAGGAGCACATGGAGGGCATATACATGTAAGACAAAGACAATTCCATAGCTCAACTTATCAACCAGTCTGCTGACCAACCAAATTAGCCTGTCTAACCGTCTGTTAAAAGCAGGGGTTTAGTTAGCACACATTTGCAAACGCATGTGAAAGCTGCAAGGCCTCGTCAAGGCACCCTGTATTACTTGCAGTCCTAACACTACTAAATTTATAAGTGTCTCCACAGTGGAAGCACATGCATTGAATGGATAGGTGTGAGACAGGTGAGCCTGGAGGCGGCCCAAGCCCAATTAAAGGGACAGGAGCACACTGGACACCCAGCAAGAGCACAATGGCAGCAAAGGTGTCCAGTGCGTCCCCGACCCACATTTACGAACAGTAACAAAACACTGGCCACCGCCCACACCCATAACTGGCCTTCACAGTAAGGAGCACATGGAGGGCATGTACATGTAAGACAAAGACAATTCCATAGCTCAACTTACCAACCAGTCTGCTGACCAACCAAATTAGCCTGTCTAACCGTCTGTTAAAAGCAGGGGTTTAGTTAGCACACATTTGCAAACGCATGTGAAAGCTGCAAGGCCTCGTCAAGGCACCCTGTATTACTTGCAGTCCTAACACTACTAAATTTATAAGTGTCTCCACAGTGGAAGCACATGCATTGAATGGATAGGTGTGAGACAGGTGAGCCTGGAGGCGGCCCAAGCCCCCTTAAAGGGACAGGAGCACACTGGACACCCAGCAAGAGCACAATGGCAGCAAAGGTGTCCAGTGCGTCCCCGACCCACATTTACGAACAGTAACAAAACACTGGCCACCGCCCACACCCATAACTGGCCTTCACAGTAAGGAGCACATGGAGGGCATATACATGTAAGACAAAGACAATTCCATAGCTCAACTTACCAACCAGTCTGCTGACCAACCAAATTAGCCTGTCTAACCGTCTGTTAAAAGCAGGGGTTTAGTTAGCACACATTTGCAAACGCATGTGAAAGCTGCAAGGCCTCGTCAAGGCACCCTGTATTACTTGCAGTCCTAACACTACTAAATTTATAAGTGTCTCCACAGTGGAAGGACATGCATTGAATGGATAGGTGTGAGACAGGTGAGCCTGGAGGCGGCCCAAGCCCCCTTAAAGGGACAGGAGCACACTGGACACCCAGCAAGAGCACAATGGCAGCAAAGGTGTCCAGTGCGTCCCCGACCCACATTTACGAACAGTAACAAAACACTGCTTTTAACAGACGGTTAGACAGGCTAATTTGGTTGGTCAGCAGACTGGTTGGTAAGTTGAGCTATGGAATTGTCCTTGTCTTACACTGATACACAGATCAGGTAAGAGACAGGTCATGAATGTATTACTGCAAGGTCATGACACCAACTTTGTGTGACCGTGTGTATGCAAGACAAGTTTGAGCCAACATCCGTCGGAAAAAAATTGATGGATTTTGTTGTCGGAATGTCCGATCGTATGTACAGGGCATAACAGTAAATGACACTGATACTAATTTAAAAATTCCTACCCAAAATCTACAGATCTGACCTTTGACCCTTACATTGACCCTGACGCTAACCCTGACACTGACCTAGATTTTTTACACACTTCTGTTTGTTTCCATTATTTCCCTTACACAGAGAGAAATATATAATCTATCTTTCTCTCCACTCAGAAGAGAAAAAAACACAGGGACAGGCTGCACAGTAACTGACCACTCTGGTAGCCAATCAGAGGCTATCACAGCGATCAGGTGACCAGAAACCGGGAGTCCTGGGTCCTAATAGTTAGTACAAGACCTGGGTCTCGGTGCTGGGATCGCAATGCACGAAGAAAGGTACACATATATGTGGCCTTGCGGATAAAGACCCACTTCCGTGAGGCCACATATGTGCGTACTGTTGGTAGGAATGAATTAAGAAGCATACTAATTACAAAACCACAGCGTTTTTTTGGGCTTTTAAAGAGTAGTAACCTGAAGCACCCATGAAATGTGTGCACCTTAGGAAAGGCACTAGTGTTTAGTAATAAAATCATATAAAAACGATATCACACTATCTATTTTCTTTTGTCATATATGTATGTGGAAAATGTGGCATCAATCAGCCCAGGATCCCACCATAGATACTGAACCCTGGAGTGGTTCATAGGTGTGTTTTGTCCAAGCTTAACTGCAAGGTCACAACTCTAAGGTGAGCGCATACACTGAAGGGTGGAGCACCTGAGTGGACACAAGAACACGCTTGCTATTTGATTATTGCATTTTGGAATGGACTTTATATTTTTGATTTTATCAACGCATGTCTTCACATTAATCGTTTGGCATAGAATTTTGCACCTAGCACTTTAGTGCACTGGAACACTTTTTTGCATTGAATTGGAACACTTTAATAAGGAATTTTTTATATATGACATGCAATGATAAGATTTTACACGTTACATTATTGTCACTAGGGCAATTTATGTATTGTTTATATTTGGAGCACTTATAGTGATTTGCGGTATTAATTTATTATTATTATATTATTATATATTATTATTATTATTATTATGGATATCACATGCCAAACTTACCTTTGGATTTATTTTAATACTTGTGCACAATCATATGGGTCGTGATCAGTGCTAGCAGCTGTCTAAATAGAAGTCAGTATATGTTTATGGTAGCTCGCAAGAATTTTGTTGTTTAGATCGTATTTTATAAAAAGAGTCTGTAATGCTGACCTTTTGCTATGTTGCCTTTATTTAAATGCATGTACAGTATGTATGTTGTTTGTGGATGTTTTCTTTCTATGCCTATATGACAGATGTGATTTTTATCAAAATTAGGCAAAAAATACTGCCTGCAGGATTTAAAAACACACTGGGTGAAAATGTAAAGATGTGACTAGTGCCACTAAATCGGAAAGTGCAATTATATTTAAAACTAGAACTAATAAATAGGCTTACAGAATACTGCATACTACACAAGAAAAAAGACATTACAACCATTTGTAGGAATTCTAGATTACAATCCACCATTGCCTAGTGACAAAAGTACCTCAAGCCAACCACCCAATAGAAAGCAGTGTATGGATTGCTGGTGGCTGAGGCAAAGCTTGAGATGTTTCACATGGCAATCTAAGGCTATCTCTTATTCAAGGTGAAAGTGATAACTGACAAGGAACGTGGAATTACAATTTTGGTTAAAAAGTCAGGAAGATACAAATATATATTTTTTTGTAATGGCAGTAATGACTTACTCATGTTATATTATTTTCAAGATACAGTACTTAGTCAGCAAACTATTTATTTGTCCTAATATTAAACATAGCTACACGTACGTCTGTATCTGCAATTTGTGAGAAGAAAATAAGACCAGATATAAATCACTCACATACCCTAATAAATAACCCAACACTATGTTTTTGCTGTAAAGGCTTTTCTTAAATCCTTATCCATGCTAACATAACAGATTGTATATTTATATGGATGACATATGCTATAAACATACTGTATACCAGTACAAAGATTTGGGACACATTTGTTCTCTTTGCATCCCAGTGTCAGCATTGTCTTTCTACATACAGCTGCGTACACTGTAAGGACATTATAAAAAATATTGTTGTAAGTTAAAATATTAATTAAACAGATCCATTTTCCATTCCAGTACTATGTGCCTGCATCTCCACATGATATATTGCACCGCAAATAGGAATAATTTATTACACTCTTGGCTTCAAGAGAAAGAAAGAACAGTAGGCCATCAGACTCTTATAATGAGCCATAAATATATGATCATTTCAACAGCACTGAAATTCTGCTGTTTTATCTGCTCAATAGGGCACCAACTAGGTTTTCTGATAACGTGCATGTACTATGCTCACTATGGACCTGGAAGGAAATGGGAACTGTGACAACTCTTTTACTTATTATTCCTTAGAAATTGTATGAATACTGCATTGTTATAAAGGTTACATAGGACTTATCAGGGCACTGAACTGAACTTTCTAACCATAGTTGAAAACATACAGTAAATGACAACATCAAAAATAGGATTTGGGTGTGTGCAACTGGATATGCTATTTGAAAAGTTTGGAATAAAGTTGTGATGCCATTTATATCTAGTAGATTTCAGGTTGCAACAAAATATACACAAATTAAAAAATCTTGACTTGAGGAAAATATGAACCCCAAGGAGTACCCGACCCCCCCACCCCATCAGGATTACCAGAAAACACAAAGACACAAAAATCTAATGTCAGGTAATGCACATTTTCTTTTTTTATTATAAAAGTGCAGTATCTATATACTGAAGCTACAATTTATATATTTGGCATTCTCTTTTCAGGGTCATTTTTCTAACTGTCATAGGAAAAGTTTTCTCCTGGATCAATACTCATTATGTAAAGGCTAGAAGTCTTTTGGGAATCTGAAATTCTGGGACAGAACATTGGTTTGTTATATTCAGTATGACCAAAAGCAAAAAGAGCACACTATTATTTTCCTTTTCACTTTACAGGTATATATTTATCACTTTTTTATCATTCTTTTAAACTGGCAGTATGTATTTTATTTATATTTTGCCTTCTCAGTATTGATGGATCCCTCTTTCACTTGACTCACCTATCCTTTATTTAGAACGAGATACTTGAGCTTCTCAAAAACTGTGCCACGTGTTCTCTACACTTCTAGAAGAGATTAGTGAAGTTAACTCTTTAACCTGACTTTCTGGTTCAAATTGGTGTTTTAAATTATCTTCTAGGGTCATGTTAGGGGGACCCACTGGAAGGGTTTTATCAAGTCAGATGGTTAGTGGTCCTCTGCACCAGGGTTGGCTTGTGATTGCGTTTTCTTTGTTCATGCTTCCTCTGTAAGCTCTCCTGCTACACCCTTTGCTGCTGTCCTCTCAATCTAACCTGGACCTTGATGCTCACCTACTACTGCATGCTTGTCTACTGTGGGCCCCTGGATCCTTGTGCTCTCCTGGTTCCTTCCATTAGCTTAGACCGGAGATATTTTATACAAGATCTGTGATAGTCTAAGGACTTTCTGGCTTGCTGTCTAGTAGATGTATACGTTTATTTAAAATGTGGTAATCATTAGGATTACTAAAAATGAAATGTTGTGTATACTATCTTTTAATTTTTTTCCTGACCTTGCATGCAGTGCAGTAGAAAGCCATCAATCACACAAGATGATACCTTGTGTATAAAAGGGCCTTTTCCCAAAACCAGTGATTGTTGATTTTTTTTTTTAAAGGACCTTTTTGAGTGGTGGTGCTGCCCAGCACTTAATGGTTTCTCACCTAGACGAGGATGGCAAAGGCTCACCACGCCACATCACACATCCCAGAAGATAGTGTTTTAGTGAGTGTCACATGCATGCCACAAGATTCTGCATATGCGCAGACATACCACAGATCACATTCAGGTATTCTGGACCTAACCAAGAACCATTACTTGCCTGCGCTTTCGTGTACTGTTTTTTCTTTCCACCTGCACATGCGCATATATACTGCAGGTCCCGGTCAGGTCCAAAATACTTGGAGACTTGCAGCACATCTGCACATTCATGGAATCTAGCAGCACGCATATTCAAGCAAGCCTTGACTGAGAGGAGTCCCAAATTGGTGGCATGGGAGTATAGAGGCACAAGGTAAACTTCAGCTGCAAAGTAGACAATGTTGAGCTCCATGGACTTGTAAATATGCTTTTTTTTTCATTTTCATTCAGGGAAAGTTACCAGATGGAGACAATTTGATTTTAGATAGTTAGGGTAAGTTTCCCTTTAACAAGCCCTGGGAATATGTAAATGGAAAAAAATCAGGTTCCATAACTTACTTGATCCTGCCTCAGTCCAGTTGTTGATTTGGGCTGGAGGATCATGTGAGCACTGCCATTCACCTAAAATTGTGTTAAGGCAGAACCACTGATTAGTGCTTATGTTACTACCTCTAGCCACAGAGAGGACCCACAGATAGACTGAGCGTTGGTTAGGTGTTTACTGTAGCTTATAATTTAGCTTGGGGAATGGGTTGTAAAGGATCAAGGTTCATTCTGAGAATTTAGGTCCACTGTAATTCCATAGAAATAGAAAAGATAAGGTCAGTTAGACCTTGGAGATTTTCAAATTCTCAACTAAAGTTTTCCACATGATGCATAAACAAATAAACAAACAAGTGCAAATCATTTAAATTTGCAGCGCACTTTGGAGCTGGTAGTTGTGGGTTGATACTAAGCAGAAAACTTTGGGCAAGTGCACTTTTGCAAACCAAGTTATTATACTTGATATAAACCCATAGGATAATAATTCTACTGTAGATCAATATCATATAAGAATAATAATTTAGTCTGCAAAAGTGCACTTTCAGAGTAATGGCTTCAAACATGCTTGGGACAAACATAGATCTATACATAGATCTAAAAACAAAAACAAAAAAACCCTAAAAAAACAAAACGTGTATAAAAACAAAACAAAAACGGAAAGACTCGATGGACCACTCCGCCTTTTTTCCTCTGTCGCTTTTCTATATTTCTACGTTTGACACTTCCCTGCTTAAGGTAGAATTTACAGTTGAATGATGAGAATAATGGAGAAAAGTTATATAACAAATTAGATAAATATTTTAATCAGCGTGCTCTTGGAACAATAGAATTTATTGTTAAAAAATGACATCTTAAATTTAGCAAACGCAATAAAAAGGTGGAATGTTTTCATGCTTCTTTTTAAAAATTTGGAGGATTAAACTGAACTGTATTATCTATAAAATGTCAAGAACGCTTAATGAAAGAGGAAAGGGATGTAAAGATTAAAAAGAACATAAAGCATATCAGAGAAAAATATGATTTTAAAAGAGGATAGTGCATAAGCGGCAAAAACAAGATCAAGGGAAACTCTTGATGTATTTCCATTACTGTAACAATTTAATATGTGAGTATATGTTTCTAAAGTTTACACTTTGTATAGCATCTATTAAGCAGAAACTCTTCACTCTCCCACTTATTCCATTTAATGTCTAAGCCATATTACCACAACAGATACATATGAGGTTGAAAACACAATAAAGAACAATAAAAAAACATGGAATTTGAATTAGAATAAAATTAAGGGTCGATTCAAACAGCACTTTGTCTGTCAGAGCTCACATAAATGCAGGTGCATTGATAGTACTTTCCTGTTGCTCACAATTCTCAATAATCCTCACAGGAATGCATCTTGGAACCTGTAACTGAGTGCATTCCTAGTGCATAAGTTCAATTGTTTGGCCAATGTCACCTCTGACAAACATATTTGCAGTCAAAATTATCACCATCTTATGATGTAGACATCAGATACGCCATTTTTAGTTCCATCATCCTTTGATGGAGAGGGAACAGAGGGGTCAGTTTTGGACCTTTTACCATGATTTGCAGTCACATCTAGAAAAATTGAATTAATTTACCTGCATGTCAATTGAAAGGTAAGATAATGTTTGAAATATATTTTAGTAGCAAGCAATATCAATGTAATTTCATATAGCATGTATCATCTAATGTGGTGTGTGCGTGTATGATTCCTACTGATCAATCATTATCATTAACTACTTCCTTTCCATTATAACTTTTTACTGTCTTCTTGAAATTTCCGACACTTGATCTTCAACTGCAGGACACAAATTACAGGTAGGCTGTGTCAACCACTGAATGTCTTCTGGTAACACTCTTGTAGAGTTGGCCATAGACAGATCGAAACTCAGCCGGTTCCCAGCAATCGATCGACTTCAGTGCATCCAGCTTGTCGGGTTCTTTTCGTACAATCACTGCTGGCGGCTATAGCTGCCAGCAGTGATCATTGTATTCTGACAGCGGAGAAACCTCCCACTGTCAAAATACAATGGCAATAAGGGAGGGATTCCCTCATCAACACTAACTGTGTTTATGGGGGGAATGAAGCAATTATTTTTCCTTCAACCCAACTAAGAGTCAAATACATTATCTCTGCTAAGTTTGTAATACTTTATCTCTGGTAAGTTTCTATTACTTTATACCTTATTTTTTAATTTTGTAATGCTGCCTCAATACTAAGCAAATATCATCCGGTTTGTTAAAGCTGGGTACACATGGATAGAAATTTGGTTAAATCAGCAGATTTTTATCCATGTGTAGCTCTCCCCGTTCGATGGAAGCAAATCATTAGAATAGCTTCTGTTGAATGAATCCACTGGAAAAAATTCAGTGAGAAAAATAATGAAATAAAATAAAATACACAACAAATAACTGAACAAGGCCAACAACTTGTTTTAAGGGAAAAACCCTATTGTGTCACAGGTTATATTTTATATTTTTTGTTGTCTTTAATTTTTTTTAAGGTTACATTTTATTCTTGCAAAATATATTCATATAAAATAATAGGTCAACATCACCTAGATAAATAACAACAGCAATAAATCAGTATAAGATTAAAGATAAAAATAGGTTGGGAGAGTTGTTTTCCTGAGCCTGCTGCAAGCTACTCTCCTGTCCATAGGCTTGGCTTCCCATTGATGACTGAGTTGGTGGGGGACTGGCAGAAAATGAGATTGAGGGCTGCGAGTAGGCTTGCGGGTAAGGTGGGCATCCAAGCTGTAGATTGTAATGAGAAGTTGTTGTTAGTGGTGCTGGTGGGGGGAGGGCTAGACATGATGGACCCACTGAACCTTTGCAGGGAGTCCCAACTGTAAGATCAAAGTAGGTCCATCATGTCCTTACGCATATCCAACCACGTGTGACGGGGTACTTCCTCCATAAGGGGGATAAAGGTCATTGCATTGCTCTATGAAGAAATCCATGAGTGCATCCATGAGTTTATCAGGATCTATAACTGGCAGCCACTGTACTGCTTGTGGCTTGCCTTGGCACTGTACTGCGAGCTGGTGAGAGAACTGCACCTCTTGATTGACTCGAAGGTCCCGGCCCTTCCTCAATATTATATAGAAAATATATATATGTGCAGAGCTCCACTACAATTGTGAATAATAAACTATGCTCTTATACCAAATGAAAAACCTTATAAACGTGTAAAAAATACACCATGATATGTATAAGGTCCAAATAAAACGTTCAATAGATTATCTTCCTCCAAAATTTGCAATCCACCCCGTGCAGCTCCACACACATTGCAAAAAACTGCTCACTAAAAGATGAGACCACATATACATAAAGAGGTCACACGCACTCAGTGGAAGATGGTGCTTGAATATAACGCTGCCATCAGCAATCCTCTACGTTGGTATACCAAACGCCTTGCTTTGGGCACTTTGCAGTGAAAATTTTGATTTTGCTCCTTCCTCAATATTAGTGGCAGTGGTTGAACCAGACATGACTACTGGAGCCCCTTCCACCACAGCATCCTCCTTGTCCTTGTCAACATCCCTCTCCACCATCTCCTCATCATCTTTATTAACCACTTGCCGACCGCCTAACGCAGATATACTGCGGCAGAATGGCACGGGCAGGCAAAATCACCTAGGCAAAAAAACAAAAATAGTTCTCGTTTTATTGTTCTCTCTCGCTCTATTCTCTCTCTATTGTTCTGCTCTTTTTTACTGTATTCTATTCTGCAATGTTTTATTGTTGTTATGTTTTATCATGTTTACTTTTCAGGTATGTAATTTTTTATACTTTACTGTTTACTGTGTTTTATTGTTAACCATTTTTTTGTTTTCAGGTATGCCATTCACGAATTTGAGTGGTTATACCAGAATGATGCCTGCAGGTTTAGGTATCATCTTGGTATCATTCTTTTCAGCCAGCGGCCGGCTTTCATGTAAAAGCAATCCTAGCAGCTAATTAGCCTCTAGACTGCTTTTACAAGCAGTGGGAGGGAATGTCCCCCTCCCTCCCACCGTCTTCCATGTTTTTCATTGGCTCTCCTGTCCCAACAGGGAACCTGAGAATGCAGCCGGTGATTCAGCCAGCTGACCATAGAGCTGATCAGAGACCAGAATGGCTCCAATCATCTCTATGGCCTAAGAAACTGGAAACTATGAGCATTTCATGACTTAGATTTCGCCGGATGTAAACAGCGCCATTGGGAAATTGGGAAAGCATTTTATCACACCGATCTTGGTGTGGTCAGATGCTTTGAGGGCAGAGGAGAGATCTAGGGTCTAATAGACCCCATTTTTTTAAAAAAAGAGTACCTGTCACTACCTATTGCTATCATAGGGGATATTTACATTCCCTGGCATAACAATAAAAACGATAAAAAAAAAAAATGAAAGGATCAGTTTAAAAATAAGATAAAAAAGAAAAAAAAATAATAAAGAAAAAAAGAAAAAAAAAAAAAGCACCCCTGTCCCCCCTGCTCTCACGCAAAAGTGAACGCAAGCGTTGGTCTGGCGTCAAATGTAAACAACAATTGCACCATGCATGTGAGGTATCACCGCGAAGGTCAGATCGAGGGCAGTAATTTTAGCAGTAGAACTCCTCTGTAAATCTAAAGTGGTAACCTGTAAAGGCTATTAAAGGCTTTTAAAAATGTATGTAGTTTGTCGCCACTGCACGTTTGTGCGCAATTTTAAAGCATGTCATGTTTGGTAACCATTTACTCGACCTAAGATCATCTTTTTTATTACATCAAACATTTGGGCAATATAGTGTGTTTTAGTGCATTAAAATTAAAAAAGTGTGTTTTTATCCCCAAAAAATGCGTTTGAAAAATCGCTGCACAAATACTGTGTGAAAAAAAAAATGAAACACCCACCATTTTAATCTGTAGGGCCTTTGCTTTAAAAAAATATATAATGTTTGTGGGTTCAAAGTAATTTTCTTGCAAAAAAAAATATTTTTTCATGTAAACAAATAGTGTCAGAAAGGGCTTTGTCTTCAAGTGGTTAGAAGAGTGGGTTATGTGTGACATAAGCTTCTAAATGTTGTGCATAAAATGCTAGGTCAGTTCAAAAGCCCCCAAAATGACCCCATTTTAGAAAGTAGACATCCCAAGCTATTTGCTGAGAGGTATAGTGAGTATTTTGCAGACCTCACTTTTTGTCACAAAGTTTTGAAAATTGAAAAAAAACCAATTTTTTTCTTGTCTTTCTTCATTTTCAAAAACAAATGAGAGCTGCAAAATACTCACCATGCCTTTCAGCAAATAGCTTGGGGTGTTTACTTTCCAAAATGGGGTCATTTGGGGGGGGGGGGGGGGTTGTGCCATCTGGGCATTTCATGGCCTCCGAAACTGTGATAGGCAGTGAGGAGTGAAATCAAAAATTTACGCCCTTAGAAATCCTGAAGGCGGTGATTGGTTTTCGGGGCCCCGTATGCGGCTAGGCTCCCAAAAAGTCCCACACATGTGGTATTCCCATACTCAGGAGAAGTAGCTAAATGTATTTTGGGGTGCAATTCCACATATGCCCATGGCCTGTGTGAGCAATATATCATTTAGTGACAACCTTGTGCAAAAAAAAAATTGTCACTTTCCCGCAACTTGTGTCAAAATATAAAATATTCCATGGACTCAACATGCCTCTCAGCAAATAGCTTGGGGTGTCTACTTTCCAAAATTGGGTCATTTGGGGGGGGGGGGGGGTTGTGCCATCTGGGCATTTTATGGCCTTCAAAACTGTGATAGGTAGTGAGGAGTGAAATCAATAATTTACGCCCTTAGAAATCCTGAAGGCGGTGATTGGTTTTCGGGGCCCCGTACGCGGCTAGGCTCCCAAAAAGTCCACACATGTGGTATCCCTGTACTCTGGAGAAGCAGCTGAATGTATTTTGGGGTGCAATTCCTCATATGCCCATGACCTGTGTGAGCAATATATTATTTAGTGACAACTTTCTGTAATTTTTTTTTTTTTTGTCATTATTCAATCACTTGGGACAGAAAAAAATTAATATTCAATGGGCTCAACATGCCTCTCAGCAATTTCCTTGGGGTGTCTACTTTCCAAAATGGGGTCATTTGGGGGGGGGGGTTTTGTACTGCCCTGCCATTTTAGCACCTCAAGAAATGACATAGGCAGTCATAAACTAAAAGCTGTGTAAATTCCAGAAAATGTACCCTAGTTTGTAGACGTTATAACTTTTGCGCAAACCAATAAATATACGCTTATTGACATTTTTTTACCAAAGACATCGGGCCGAATACATTTTGGCCTAAATGTATGACTAAAATTGAGTTTATAGCGCAAAAAATAAAAACCACAGAGGTGATCAAATACCATCGAAAGAAAGCTCTATTTGTGGAAAGAAAAGGACGCAAATTTTGTTTGGGTACAGCATTGCATAACCGCGCAATTAGCAGTTAAAGCGACGCAGTGCCACATTGTAAAAAGTGCTCTGGTCAGGAAGGGGGTAAATCCTTCCGGGCTGAAGTGGTTAAAGTTTCTGTCAGTTCTGTGTAACAAAGAGATTGAAAAGAAAGATGACAAACTTTAAATGATAACATATGGATCGCAGTTATGTAGCTATGTGTACTTAGGGATGAAGCTCCCTGGCAGGGTGCAGAAATTCAAGCTGTGCAAAATAAGCATAGGGGTTGCAGAGTTCGAACCATCGCGATTTTAAGTCTGTTGTTTGCGTAGCTCTCTGAAAATTGTCATGTGTTGTTTGCTATCTGGGTTTCAATGATTGCACTGCAAAAAAAGAACAGGGGGAATTGATTAGTATTTTTTCAGGTTTCTTGCAACTGGCAATTTTTTTACTTCCATCCATTTGGAGTTTTGTTTAGGAAACATGCATATAAATTATTGCGGTGCTGAAAAGTTCAAAAATGCAATTGAAGAGTGGGAGGAATCCAATCACCAAATATATTGTGCAGATGTAGAAAGAGTCACTCGTCACCACGTGGTAATGTAGTCTGCTTACCAGAAGGTATTAAGGATTAGGCATAGATGATAAATACTCAAAAGCATCCAGCAAATCCAGCCCACTGGAACCCCTCGTCAGACCACAACATCTGTGGGATTTCCTTCACATATAAACTTCTCCCAATGGTCACTTCAGAATTAGGCATTCAGGCATGTAGTCATCATATATCTGAGAAAAGAAAATGAAGGACCCATAGTGAAGCCCGTAATGATAGATAAAAAACGTTTATTGTAGTAACTTACAGTTGAAGCTTAAAACAGCATGCATCAAGGATAGGCACAAACAGCTGCAGCAATCAGCGTACGGATGTCAGCCTGCTGATTTTTTTTTTTTTTTACATGGGCTGTGTGTTAGTTCCAAGTCCCCACGTTCCTGCATCGAATGTAAGTATGAAAATAAATAAAGTTTAAATAGAATATTGTCATCAATTGCCGTATAAGGCAATTGAGTATCATGCAGTGTGGGGGTCTAAATTAGATTTCTCCCCGTGCATGGGGTTATTAAAAATTGCCCAAGTAGGAACAATTGATTAGCAATGTGCAGGATACGTGAAGAAAAGGAAACACACAGCCCATGTCTTATCTTTGATGTGTCAAGGTGGGGAGGGGTGTTTAACCACCCAAAATTTAAATATGGAAAAAGAAAGACACATATGAAAGAGATAAGAAAGGCTGCGCACCCCGAAATTGGATTAAAGAAAACATTTTTTCCCCGTGGGGCTTTAAAACAGCAATGCACATAATAAAAAAAGGAGGTTCTTAGTGGATGTAAAAATGTTTTATCCAATAATTGTTTGGAGTACAATATAGAGAATCATCTAGTACAGTAACACACATCTTATTCCCCAGTGCAGCAACAAACACATATAAATACACATTGTTAGGTTACATAATGTTTCATAGATAGCAAGCACCGACGCGTTTCGACCTGTATATGGTCTCTTCAGGGGGACAGTTGGATCTAAAAAAGAATTACATGAATCAAATTCAAATACATAAATGTATATATATATATATATATTATAGTGTATCACTTGGATTAAAACAAAGATAATGAGTCTTTACCGCTCAATGGTGGAATAGGTGTTCTCTAGTCCAGAATGTGTGCTGAGGGCCAATGGAAGCACCGGAGGGCTCAGGGGGCCACCCTCTATCTCCCAGGAGAACCAGCCCCAAGGGGCTTGCAAGGAGCCACACATTTTGCGCGCCCCCCGGGGAGGGGAGGGGGAGGAGCCCACACCTGCAACAGAAACCCACAGATAGCCATATATTAGTTGGGGGAAGTTTGATAATTAACTTGATAATGTACTAAGTGTTTGCAATTTGTCTATGTGGAGACTGGCGTTGGATAGGATTTTTGCTATGTAAATGTATTGGGATGTTGATTCCGTCCCATAAGTGTAATCAACAAAATTTATTGATCGTGTGATCCAACAGTACAGTGGTATAATAAGTCTAATATAATGGATGGGTAAGTTGGATAGGTAAAATGGGTGAGAAAAGGGGGAAAAAATATGTGTGTAAAAAAACAACAATTGCCTAAATAGAGAAGAGTGCATGGTGTGCGGAAGGATAATGTGAATGAGGTGGTGCATGATGTAGTGACATGACATGGTGCTTACTAGGTGACTACTGTGTGAAAACAAAAATGAAAAGTATATAAAAAAAAAAAAATGTATGTGTAGGATAAGTGGCAGGTACTGTGTGGAATAAGAGTGAAATGAAAAGAGGTTTACCTTGTCAATTGTATGAATCATATAGGCTGGAGGTAGTATTGGACTTGTTGATAAGTTCAATGTAGTAAGGTTGGTGGCGATCGTGCAAAGATGGAGGCTCTAGTGTAGAAAGAACCTGGCAGTAATAGCATTCAACCTGGCCTGTGGAAGATCATGGTCTGATTGTCAGGCCTCCAGTCTCCCAATATATCCAAATTCAGGCAAATGGGATAATCATGTGCAGGTTCAAAAGCCCAACCCCCTCCACACCCACATCCACCACCCCCCAGAAAAAAAAAAAAAAACCCCGGAAGGATTGGCGCTGGAACCGCCAATAGAGCGGCCCGTGTGTGGCTCCCTCGGCGTCCCGGAAGGCCACACGGCCCCGACCGCTGTCGTTATCTCCGCCGCAATGCGCGTGACATCATGTAGTTGTGCGCACGTCGGGACCCTTCAGGCATGCGCACTCCGCCAAACGTCCGGAGATAAACACGGGACGCCGCCAGCAGGAAAGAGCTCACCTTAACTGCAGCGATGAGCAAAGAAGGGGGCACGCAAAGAAATTCGCATGCCCCCCCCCTTTTTCTTTTCCTGCTGGGAAGCCGCGAGGGGCCAAACTCACCCTGAGAAGGGAGAGGGGGCACACCAACCCCCGTCCGTCCAAAAGACGGCCCTCAAAACAAAAATACTAAGTGGGGTATCGATAGGACATAAAAGGCTAACGTCATAAGATCACCAACATAGCACACAGCATATGCTGATGATCTAGTGTATTGTTTGTTTATTTTTTACATGGGCTGTGTGTTAGTTCCAAAGTATATAAAAAAAAAAAAAAGGAAATATAAAGATAAAAAAATCAAAACATGAGTGAAAACTGATAAAAATGTGAGAATGTATGTGTAGGATAAGTGGCAGGTACTGTGTGGAATAAGAGTGAAATGAAAAGAGGTTTACCTTGTCAATTGTATGAATCATATAGGCTGGAGGTAGTATTGGACTTGTTGATAAGTTCAATGTAGTAAGGTTGGTGGCGATCGTGCAAAGATGGAGGCTCTAGTGTAGAAAGAACCTGGCAGTAATAGCATTCAACCTGGCCTGTGGAAGATCATGGTCTGATTGTCAGGCCTTTTTTTTTTTTTTTTTTTCTTTAAAACATTTAAATATATTTATATATATATATATAAAGAGAGAGATTTTTTTTCTTAAAATGGTAAATTTTCTCAGTTTAAAGTGGTACTAAAGGCTGAAGATTTGTTTACTTTCATGCATTCCATAAGTGCTGTACTGGTGATAAAAGAGACCACTTCTTCCCTGTAGCACTGGTAGGCAGCAAGTAGTTTTTAAGCTTTGCTAAGTATCTGGGCTTTGTATTTCTATCTCTCCGATGCAATGACAAAATATCAGAAAATTAAAGCAAATTTGATTGACTATGCAAACCACCTATCTCCTAATGACTGGCTGCTATAAGATGTGCAAAGACCTTGTAAAGACATGCATCTAAAATGTTATAAGGAAGCCCATTAAGCTCCAAAAACATGCAAACAGAAAAAAGGATGCGATTTGATTTGGTTTGGGTTACCAAAACATAATGATTTTTACTTCTTGCAAACCAATCCAGTCTGCTGCAAATCCTAGATTGGGCAATAATGTACTCATCATTAATTAATTTTCATTGTGGATTTCATAAAAATGAAATAAAATCGCGTGATAGCAAGGCATTTATAGGCATTAGCAACCCTAATGCCTATAAATGCCTTGCTATCACGCGATTTTATTTCATTTTTATTCTCTTTGTGATCACGTTTTATACATTGGAGTGCGTTGTCTAGCACTTTTTCCAGCTTTTCAATAAAAGCCTCTTATTTAATCGATTCATGCCCTATGTGGAGATTTTTTGCTCTTGTCTCCTTTCATGAATGGGATCTGCTGAGCCCTAGCCATTTTTTCTTCACACACCCCGTCTATCTGAGAGAGATATCCTGACTGACATCCTGATCGAGAACTTCCACACCCTCGAACGGTGACGGTCGCCTTGGACGTGACTCCTCGCCAGGACCTCTCCAGCCGGATATCCCTGGGATCGTTGGATCCCTCAAGTCTGTATGACACTCCACCGTATGGTGACTGTGTCCACCTTTTCTGGTAAGGATACCCATTTTTACCATTCGCAGTCTGCTTTGAGCACGCAGATGATTCAAGTGTGAAGTGTCTCTATACAGAGTTGGTTCCAGTCTCCACCCCATGTGAAGTTGTGGCACCATCTATGCCTTTGAACCCCCATGTGTTTTTCAACTAACATATGATTCACCACACCCCTATGGACTTTTATTTTAATTTGTTTATGTGTTAGACAAACACACATATCACTTAATAGGTATATTTTATGTTTTCAGCACTTTTTTATTAATATGTGTTGATTATGTAAACGCACATTTCTAGCGCTGCATGTGTTTTTTATTTTTATTCATTTGTACATTGTTTACCACATTGTTACATGCCGGCAGCTATCACTTATACTATTTTGTAATAGCATAATTATTGATTGGTTTTATTGATTTTGCCTGATTTTAAAGCCTAGCCCCAAAGAAGGGAGCTTCTTTAGGGCTAGGATGATCTAATTGGTCCTGCTTCAATTTACCCCTCCATTGTTGTTTTTGTAGGTACTTGTATTTATCACTTGTTTTTTGCGTGTGGCTTATGTGCATTTTCCCCATCTGGGTCTCTCCCTCCCTTCTTCCTTTTGTTTCTTTCCCTCTCCTTTTTTTCCCCTTTGCCCTTTTTCCACACCCCCTTCCCTTTCCCTTCTTTCCCCCCTCTAGGATAACTCAGCGCTGTAGATAACTTTTACTCCTGGGGGGGGCGGGGGTGTTCAGTCTCGAGTACCCAGAGTGCCACGCTGTGACAGATTGTGGTGTACATACAGAGCCCCCAGCAGAGACATGTTAGTAAAGCAAATAGTAAATACGGACTTAGGCTTCAATGTCTGGTTTCTAAAGAGATCAGTCTGTAATGCTGTTTACAAAGGGGCTCTTCTTTATATTTAGAGCTGAGCAGCTGGCTAATTGGGGTGTCCTAACCATGTACAGAGAGAGCTGCTTTGCCTCTGTGTGTCTCCAGGATTTGCTGCTGCTTCCAGGTGGTTTTCCCTGAACAACTACTCTCTCCACTGGCTTGCACTCCTCATGCCTCACCTAGTTTTGTTCACAGCACTCTCTGCTGGAGTTCTCTCTCTCCAACCAACTTGTCCTGTACTGCAGGCCCCTTGCTCCCCAGTTCCTGCTGGCTCTCTCTGCATGCTCCTGCTCATGGATCCTATCAATAACTTCTCCTTTGCCATTATGCCTCCCCCTGCACTTTCTCCTTGTCCCGGGTTGGGGTCAAATCGGGCTGCCGATGGAGTGAATCAGTTATCCTCTCCACTGTCCTACCAGCAGGACCACCATTATAAATCATGGGGCCCAGTACAGACCGCGGCTGATCCCCAGTTTTACTGCCTCTTGGTCACCCACCTTAAATCTAAAATACAGCTGGAGGAGGCTACTCACATGCCATTGCTGTGACAATTTTGCACCACAGCCGTGGAAAATTCGACACAGTGGAATGCGTTGACTATCATACTTGGCCATCCAAGTCAATAGAGCCATGCCACAACTGTGAGCCAAACATTTTGCTTGTGGTTGCAGTGCATTAGCACCATTTTCCACTGTCACTTGGCATGAAAAACAGCAGCAGCTGCACTCTGAAAAGCCATCCACTGTAGCTTACGTTTGGAGCATTGGATAGTGTGAACCCAGCTTAATGACAAAAGAATGAACACCACTCCTGGTTGATTCATACCAATCTACCATTCACATTCACTGGGTGCTGGCAACCACAGGTTGCTGGAAAGAAGTTTGCATGATTCCCTCCATCAACACAGTCAGTGACAAGACAGTGATTACCACTAGCAGCTATAGCAGCTGCTTGCGATACTTTCAAGAGAATCCGCCAGGCTGGTTGTACCAAAGTTGATTGATCAATCAACTTGGTACATTCAGCCTGCCCACTAATGGTTCGAACCTCGGCCCGTTCAGCAGTAACCAGCCAAGATTTGAACCGTGTATGGCCAGCCTTACTGTCAAGGACAATGGTAAACAGGACAAATAGAGAGGGTGAATCTCCCTAATGGGGATACAGACAGCAATAAAAACCTGACAAGCATTCCAATCCCTCTGCACTCCATCCAAAATGAAAAAAAAAGTTTTGCCTTTAGTTATACTTTAATATACAAAACGTCCTTAAAAATGGACAGGGTGGTTATGCCTGTCTTGCCACTATCTTTGATCTAAGCGCTTTTTATTGTTTTATACCTGACTTCAATCTTTAAGTCAGGGTGTATTGTATTGCCCTTTTTAAATAAATGCTTTTCAATAAGCGGATTCACACTATGGGGAAGTCTTCCTTTTGATCCCCTTTTTCCACTTGAGGGCCTACTTCCACTCTATGGAGGCAACATCCTGGTAAGCAGTTTCCCATCCTTATCTTGGATACCGTGAGTCGCTGTGACCAGAGAGGCTCGGTTGGTGAGTGCCGCTGCTTTCCTTCAACATCTCCAGCTGCTGTGGAATCACCTTCCATCTCTATCCCAAGCCTGTCTGACTCCTAAGCCGCTGGCGGAGGAGTCCATCACTGCCGGTAAGGGTATATTTGCCTATCCCTTTTACACATATGTTGGATACCTTATCCCGTGGATGCCATCCCCGGATCTAAGGGCTTCATACCATTGATTCTGATTGTTGTAGACCTTCCAGCCACATCCCTAGATGTTCACCCATCCATTGATGTTGGACTTTTAGTCATACTAGTCACCTATAAGTTTACGTTGGACTTCTGGTTTTGACAGCAGTTCATGCTGTATATTGTTCTGTTTATTTTAGTTCTTTATTTATGTTACTGTACCTTTATGAGGCCCTTACTGGCTTTATTATTTTTTCACATTTATTCCAAAGGAATTGGGGATCTATAGTGTATAATTACCTTTTGTACCCTTTCTATCACCACCTCACGGTGACCTGATCCTGCCAACGTCAGCCACCATTATTCACATGACCTGTCTAGTTTTATACTGTCAGGTTTTTACACACTCATTACCCCTACTACCACATTTGCACTATGTATTTTGATTAAGGTTTAGTTTTTACACGATTAATTTTGTGTTTTATCAATTATTATACACGATTTATTTTGTGTTTCATTAAATACACTTTATTGGGCTGGCGTCCTTTCAGATATCTATTCTGTCAGGCTTTGCCCAATAACGCACATGTATTGCTTAGCGCCACACTTATTCACTTTATACCTTTGTTACAATTAGTCTGATTGTCCTGTTGGCAGCTCCTCCAATTTTGTTTTGGCTAGCGCATTATTACTTTTGTTTTTTAGTCCTTAAAAATACACATGAAAATAGGGGAAAAAACTGTTGATGTGCTAAACTAGTGCTTACTCATAACGCATCCATAACACGTTGTGTTATGAGTAAGCGCTAGTTCAGCATGAAATGTATCAGCAGTTTTTTCCTGTATTTTTAATGTGATTGATGTATTTTTAAGGACTTTTTGCATATTCAAGGTGGTTACTGGAGTGTAGCCGTCCAGCCTATTAACCATGGGTGTACGCAGCCTATTGCATTAGGGTGTGCACCCCAAAGCCCAAACACACATACGGGTGTGCTACATACAAAGTGCAGGGTTCAGAGGGTGCTACATGAAGAGTGCAGGGTTCAGAGGATGCTACATACAGGGTGCAGGGTTCAGAGGGTGCTACATACTGAGTGCAGGGTGCAGAGGGTGCTACATACAGAGTGCAGGGTTCAGAGGGTGTTACGTACAGAGTGCAGCGTTCAGAGGGTGCTACGTACAGAGTGCAGGGTTCAGAGTGTGTTACGTACAGAGTGCAGGGTTTAGAGTGTATTACGTACAGTGTGTAGGGTTCAAAGGGTGCTACATACTGACTGCAGGGTTCAGAGGGTGCTACATACTGAGTGCAGGGTTCAGAGGGTGCTACATACAGAGTGCAGGGTTCAGAGGGTGCTATGTACAGAGTGCAGTTTTCAGAGGGTGCTACATACTGAGTGCAGGGTTCAGAGGGTGCTTTGTACAGAGTGCACTTTCAGGGGTGCGCTATGTACAGAGTGCAGGGTTCATGTAGAGTTCAGGGGTGCGCTATGTACAGAGTGCAGGGTTCATGTAAAGTGCAGGGTTCAGGGTGTGCTATGTGCAGAGTGCATTTTCAGGGGTGTGCTATGTACAGAGTGCAGGGTTCATGGTGTGCTATGTACAGAGTACACGTTCAAGGGTGTGCTATGTACAGAGTGCAGGGTTCAGGAGTCCCACATTTCAGCTGAAATAAAGCCCTGAGTAGATGTATACAGTGAAAACACTGTATCTCCAACCATGAATAATGCAGCCACAGCACCTGTGATCATTATTATCATGCTGATGACCACACTGTACAGCCTGTATCTTACTGTAGTGTATATAGGTATATATGATCACAAAGGATGCATTATTCATGGCGGCATCGCAGTGCATTGCTGGCTGATGATTGGCCAAGCATGCACTATGACCCACATGCTTGGCCAATCACAGCGCCGTCTGTACAGAGAGCTGTAATTGTCCAAAGCCAGGGTGGCTTTGGCCAATTATGGCTCAGGGGGTTTAGTACATGCCCCACACTATATAAGGCCGTCTGCATGGCGGCCTTGTGTAGTGTGTTGCGGCAGTGGAGAGATAGACAGAGAGACAGTGTCATTTGATTTAAGTTAGATAGAGTAGGCAGGCGAGTCAGTTAGCTGCACTTACAGTGTATTGTGTATATATATGCATCCTAGGTGTTATATATATATATATATATATATATATACAGTGGCTTGCGAAAGTATTCGGCCCCCTTGAACTTTTCAACCTTTTGCCACATTTCAGGCTTCAAACATAAAGATATAAAATTTAAATTTTTTGTGAAGAATCACCAACAAGTGGGACACAATTGTGAAGTGGAACGAAATCTATTGGATATTTTAAACTTTTTTAGCAATTAAAAAACTGAAAAGTGGTGCGTGCAAAATTATTCGGCCCCTTTACTTTCAGTGCAGCAAACTCACTCCAGAAGTTCAGCGAGGATCTCTGAATGATCCAATGTTGTCCTAAATGACTGATGGTGATAAATAGAATCCACCTGTGTGTAATCAAGTCTCTGTATAAATGCACCTGCTCTGTGATAGTCTCAGGGTTCTGTTGAAAGCGCAGAGAGCATCATGAAGACCGAGGAACACACCAGGCAGGTCCGTAATACTGTTGTGGAGAAGTTTAAAGCCGAATTTGGATACAAAAAGATTTCCCAAGCTTTAAACATCCCAAGGAGCACTGTGCAAGCGATCATTTTGAAATGGAAGGAGTATCAGACCACTGCAAATCTACCAAGACCTGGCTGTCCCTCTAAACTTTCAGCTCAGACAAGGAGAAGACTGATCAGAGATGCAGCCAAGAGGCCCATGATCACTCTGGATGAACTGCAGAGAACTACAGCTGAGGTGGGAGAGTCTGTCCATAGGACAACAATCAGTCGTACACTGCACAAATCTGCCCTTTATGGAAGAGTGGCAAGAAGAAAGCCATTTCACAAAGATATCCATAAAAAGTCTTGTCTAAAGTTTGCCACAAGCCACCTGGAAGACACACCAAACATGTGGAAGAAGGTGCTCTGGTCCGATGAAACCAAAATCAAACTTTTTGGCCACAATGCAAAACAATATGTTTGGCGTAAAAGCAACACAGCTCATCACACTCAACACACCATCCCCACTGTCAAACATGGTGGAGGCAGCATCATGGTTTGGGCCTACTTTTCTTCAGCAGGGACAGGGAAGATGGTTAAAATTGAGGGGAAGATGGATGCAGCCAAATACAGGACCATTCTGGATGAAAACCTGTTGGAGTCTGCAAAAGACCTGAAACTGGGACGGAGATTTATCTTCCAACAAGACAATGATCCCAAACATAAAGCAAAATCTACAAAGGAATGGTTCACAAATAAACGTATCCAGGTGTTAGAATGGCCAAGTCAAAGTCTAGACCTGAATCCAATCGAGAATCTGTGGAAAGAGCTGAAAACTACTGTTCACAAACGCTCTCCATCCAACCTCACTGAGCTCGAGCTGTTTTGCAAGGAAGAATGGGCAAGAATTTCAGTCTCTCGATGTGCAAAACTGATAGAGACATACCCCAAGCGACTTGCAGCTGTAATCGCAGCAAAAGGTGGATCTACAAAGTATTAACGCAAGGGGGCCGAAAAATTTTGCACGCCCCACTTTTCATTTTTTTATTAGTTAAAAAAGTTTCAAAAATCCAAAAGATTTCGTTCCACTTCACAATTTGTGTCCCACTTGTTGGTGATTCTTCACAAAAAATAAAAATGTTATATCTTTATGTTTGAAGCCTGAAATGTGGCAAAAGGTTGAAAAGTTCAAGGGGGCCGAATACTTTCGCAAGCCACTGTATATATATATATACACTACCGTTCAAAAGTTTGGGGTCACATTGAAATGTCCTTATTTTTGAAGGAAAAACACTGTACTTTTAAATGAAGCTAACTTTAAACTAGTCCTAACTTTAAACAAATATACTCTATACATTGCTAATGTGGTAAATGACTATTCTAACTGCAAATGTCTAGTTTTTGGTGCAATATCTACATAGGTGTATAGAGGCTCATTTCCAGCAAGTATCACTCCAGTGTTCTAATGGTACAATGTGTTTGCTCATTGGCTCAGAAGGCTAATTGATGATTAGCAAACCCTTGTGCAATCATGTTCACACATCTAAAAACAGTCTAGCTCCTTCCAGAAGCTACAAAACTGACCTTCCTGTGAGCAGATTGAGTTTCTGGAGCATCACATTTGTGGGGTCAATTAAACGCTCAAAATGGCCAGAAAAAGAGAACTTTCATCTGAAACTCGACAGTCTATTCTTGTTCTTAGAAATGAAGGCTATTCCATGCGAGAAATTGCAAAGAAATTGAAGATTTCCTACAACGGTGTGTACTACTCCCTTCAGAGGACAGCACAAACAGGCTCTAACCAGAGTCGAAAAAGAAGTGGGAGGCTGCGTTGCACAACTAAGCAAGAAGATAAGCACATTAGAGTCTCTAGTTTGAGAAACAGACGCCTCACAGGTCCCCAACTGGCATCTTCATTAAATAGTACCCGCAAAACACCAGTGTCAACATCTACAGTGAAGAGGCGGCTGCGGGATTTTGGGCTTCAGGGCAGAGTGGCAAAGAAAAAGCAATATCTGAGACTGGCCAATAAAAGAAAAAGATTAAGATGGGCAAAAGAACACAGACATTGGACAGAGGAAGACTGGAAAAAAGTGTTGTGGACGGATGAATCCAAGTTTGAGGTGTTTGGATCACAAAGAAGAACGTTTGTGAGACGCAGAACAAATGAAAAGATGCTGGAAGAATGCCTGACGCCATCTGTTAAGCATGGTGGAGGTAATGTGATGGTCTGGGGTTGCTTTGGTGCTGGTAAGGTGGGAGCTTTGTACAGGGTAAAAGGGATTCTGAATAAGGAAGGCTATCACTCCATTTTGCAACGCCATGCCATACCCAGTGGACAGCGCTTGATTGGAGCCAATTTCATCCTACAACAGGACAATGACCCTAAACACACCTCCAAATTGTGCAAGAACTATTTACAGCAGAAGCAGGCAGCTGGTATTCTATCGGTAATGGAGTGGCCAGCACAGTCACCAGATCTGAACCCCATTGAGCTGTTGTGGGAGCAGCTTGACCGTATGGTACGCCAGAAGTGCCCATCCAACCAATCCAACTTGTGGGAGCTGCTTCTAGAAGCGTGGGGTGCAATTTCTCCAGCTTACCTCAATAAATTAACAGCTAGAATGCCAAAGGTGTGCAATGCTGTAATTGCTGCAAAAGGAGGATTCTTTGATGAAAGCAAAGTTTGATGTAAAAACAATGTTATTTCAAATACAAATCATTATTTCTAACCTTGTCAATGTCTTGACTCTATTTTCTATTCATTTCACAACGTATGGTGGTGAATAAGTGTGACTTTTCATGGAAAACACAAAATTGTTTGGGTGACCCCAAACTTTTGAACGGTAGTGTATATATATATATATATATATATATATATATATATATATATATATATATATATATTTATTTATTTATATATCCACTGTATTCAGTTTAGCTAGATCCGTTCCTGTTATTCTCTTCCTACTTACAGGCAGGCAGGTCTTTTTCCAGTATTTACAGCTACCTGGAGAAAATTGCTGGTGTTCTTCTGATCCTATTAGTATCACAGGCAGGCAGCTGCAGTATTTACAGTTAGTGTAGTGCGTCCTCTGCACAGTGTGCACCTAAAGCTACCTGAAGACAATTGCTGTTGTTCTGATCCTATTAGTACCACAGGCAAGCAGCTGTAGTATTTACAGTTATTGTAGTGTGTCCTCTACACAGTGTGCACCTAAAGCTACCTGAAGACAATTGCTGTTGTTCTGATCCTATTAATACCACAGGCAGGCAGCTGCAGTATTTACAGTTAGTGTACTGTGTCCTCTGCACAATGTGCACCTAAAGCTACCTGAAGAAAATTGGTGGTGTTCTTCTGATCCTATTAGTACCACAGGCAGGCAGCTACAGTATTTACAGTTAGTGTACTGCGTCCTCTGCACAGTGTGCACCTAAAGCTACCTGAAGACAATTGCTGTTGTTCTGATCCTATTAATACCACTGGCAGGCAGCTGCAGCATTTACAGTTAGTGTACTGTGTCCTCTGCACAGTGTGCACCTAAAGCTACCTGAAGAAAATTGGTGGTGTTCTTCTGATCCTATTAGTACCACAGGCAGGCAGCTGCAGTATTTACAGTTAGTGTACTGTGTCCTCTGCACAGTGTGCACCTAAAGCTACCTGAACCCAATTGCTGTTGTTCTGATCCTATTAATACCACAGACAGGCAGCTGCAGTATTTACAGTTAGTGTACTGTGTTCTCTGCACAGTGTGCACCTAAAGCTACCCGAAGAAAATTGGTGGTGTTCTTCTGATCCTATTAGTACCACAGGCAGGCAGCTGCAGTATTTACAGTTAGTGTACTGTGTCCTCTGCACAGTGTGCACCAAAAGCTACCTGAAGCCAATTGCTGTTGTTCCGATCCTATTAGTACCACAGGCAGGCAGCTACAGTATTTACCGTTAGTGTACTGTGTCCTCTGCACAGTGTGCACCTAAAGCTACCTGATGTTCTCATACTAATAATACTACAGGCAGGCAGTTGATTCTGCTAGCTGCAGTATCAGTATATATATACATCCCAGCTTTGTGCAGCTACATCTCACTGCAGGCCATTAGTATGTCTGGAAGGCCAACAATTAGAGGCAGACAGTCACAAGCCATTAAAAGGGGGCAAGCAGGCACTGTGTCTAGAGACAACAGTACTGGTCATGGAGACGGTGCATCCTCATCAGCACGTGGCCGTGGGACACGCTTGTCCTTTTTTTCGGCAGCTGGCCGTGTTGAGCCGCAACATGCGGAAGACTTGGTAGAGTGGATGACCAAGCCGTCCTCATCCTCCTCATCCTCTCTCACCCAGGCTCAGGGTTCTTTGTCTGGCAAAGCAGCTGCCAACGCCGCCTCTTCCCTCGGCTCAATGGCATCAGTCACTCCTTCCCTAGCCCCATGTGCTCCTGAGGAGTCCCCCAAACTCTTTGGCCACAGTGTTGGGTACATGCTCCAGGAGGATGCCCAGCGTTTTGAAGGCTCCGATGATGGTACCCAGATAGAGGAAGGCAGTAACGTGAGCCCAGAGAGAGGGGGTGCCCAAGAAGGACAGCAATCTGGCAGTCATGTTCCCCCAGCTGCAGCATACTGCCAGCTTTGCTCCAGTGATGAGGAGGGAGGGGACGATGAGGTCACTGACTCCACTTGGGTGCCTAATAGGAGAGGGGAGGAGGAGGAGGCACATCTCCAATGAGGCAGGATGCCCTCCAGGGGCCAGCCTAAGGGCAGCACACCGACTGCATCACACCACAGAGCCCTGCGTGTGCAGGACACTGCTGTCTCTGCACGTTATTCCAAAAGTTCTTTGGTATGGGCCTTTTTTGAGACAAGTGCATCAGATCCCACCACTGCTATTTGCAACATATGTCTCAAACGTTTCTCGCGTGGCCAAAACATCACCCGCTTGGGCACCACATGCTTGACCAGACATATGTTGACCTGCCATGCAGTTCGTTGGCAAGCGTACCTAAAAGACCAACACCAAAGAACAAAGCGGACCTCTCCTTGCTCCTCATCAGCTGGGATCTCTAACCCCACTATACCTTCAGTCCTCTCTGAAACCTGCACTGAGAGGAATGAAGGTGTAGAATTAGGTAAGTATTTGCGGGCAATCTGCTATCAGTACACTGACGTCAGATTGTACTAGGCCAATTTCCCTGCCCCAGCTGCTGCACCACCGAAAGAAGTTCGCTCCCAGCCATCCACATGCCCAGCGATTGAATGCTAGCTTGACTGAATTGCTAGCACTTCAACTGCTGCCCTTTCAGTTGGTAGACTCTGCCCCTTCCGTGAGTTTGTGGAATGTGTGGTTCCTCAGTGGCAGATTCCATAACGCCACTTTTTCTCACGGAAGGCGATTCCGGCTCTCTACCGGCATGTGAAAGGCAATGTCTTGGCCTCGCTGGACAGGGCGGTCATCGGTAAGGTGCATATTACCACAGACTCATGGTCCAGCAGGCATGGACAGGGATGTTACCTATCTTTCATCGCACACTGGGTGACTCTTCTGGCAGCTGGGAAAGATGCAGGACAGGGTGCAGTAGTGTTGGAGGTTGTTTCGCCACCACGCCTCCAAAATTCTACTTGTGGTGATTCTGCCACACCTCTCTCCTCCACCCCCTCCTCTTCTTCTTCCTCCATGGCCTCTTCCTGTGCTGATTTGTCCTCGGAACCAGCTGTGCTCCATAGGCGTTCAAGGGGCTACGCAAGCACGCAGGCAAAAAGATGCCATGCGGTGCTTGAGCTGGTGTGCTTGGGGGACAGGAGCCACACTGGGGCAGAGATTCTGTCAGCTCTGCAGGGGCAGGTTCAGAGGTGGTTGATGCCACGCCAGCTTAAGCCAGGTATGGTGGTTTGCGACAATGGCACCAACCTCCTCTCCTCCCTCCGACAGGGACAACTGACCCATGTGCCCTGTTTGGCTCACGTCCTTAACTTGGTGGTGCAGCAGTTCTTGGGCAGGTACCCAGGATGTCCTAGGGCAGGCCAGGAAAGTCTGTGTGCATTTCCGCAGGTCATATAATGCCAGTGCTCGGCTGGCTGACCTCCAAAAGGAATTTAACCTGCCCGAGAACCGCCTAATCTGTGACATGCCCACCAGGTGGTACTCAACGTTGGCCATGCTGCAGCGGCTGCACATACAGCAGAGGGCCATCAATGAGTACCTATGTGACTATGGCACCAGGACAGGGTCAGGGGACCTTGTTTTTTTTCCCCCACGCCAGGGGGGTCTATGATCAGGGATGCATGCACTGTCCTGTCACCATTTGAGGAGGCCATGAGGATGGTGAGCAGTGACAGTGCATGCATAAGTGACACTGTCCCTCTTGTCCACCTTTTGGAGCACACGCTGCGTGAAATAATGGACAGGGCACTTGAGGCAGAACAGAGGGAGGAAGAGGAGGACTTCCTTACCTCTCAAGGCCCCCTTTATCCTGACAGTGTTCCTGCGTGCCCACCGATCACTCAGAAAGAGGACGAGGAGGAGGAGGATTGTGTCAGCATGGAGGTGGAGCCTGGCACTCAGTATCAGCAGCAGTCTTCAGGGGATCTTTTACAGTCCCAAGAAACCCATGGACTTGTACGGGGCTGGGAGGAGGTGGCTGCGGATCATGTCGTCCTTAGTGACCCAGGGGACTCTGGACAGAATGTCTCAGCAAACCTACGCTGCATGGCCTACCTGATCCTGCAAAGCCTGAGGAAGGATCCTCGTATTTGTGGTATCAAGGGGAGGGATGATGACTGGCTGGCAACCCTCCTTGATCCTTGTTACAAGGGTAAGGTTGCGGACCTTATCTTGCCATCGCAGAGGGAGCAGAGGATGAAACATCTTCGGGAGGCCTTGCAGAAAGGTTTGTGCAATGCGTTTCTAGAGCCTGGGAGGTTACAATTTCCTGGTCCTCCTGGACAACGTGTTGCTGAGGCTTTGGTCAGTCACAGAAGGAGCGGTGGAGAAGGTGGCCGTCAGACCGATGCGTTCAGACAATTTTTTAGTCCGCAGCCCCAGGGTCTGATCGGTTCCAGCAACCATCGCCAGCATCTGATTCACATGATGCAGGATTACCTAGGGGCAAGATCAGACTTTGACACCTTTCCCACCGAAAATCCTCTGGGTTACTGATTCTTGAGGATGGATCACTGGCCAGAGCTTGCACAGTATGCAATCGAGCTAATGGCTTGTCCTGCATCCAGCGTTCTTTTGGAACGCACATTGAGTGCTGCTGGAGGCTTTGTAACCGATCACAGGGTGTGCCTGTCCACCGAACCGGTCGATCAGCTGACCTTCATAAAAATGAATCAGTGTTTGATCACCAGCTACCAAGCACCTGATGCTGATGTAACCGATTGATTTTTTTTTTAATGTGAGATCCCTTCAAGACTGCCTATGCTGATGCTGAGTGATTATCCTGTTATGCTGAGTGACAATCCTCTTCCTGCTCAATTTTCATGCTGATAGCTTGTAAGAACATTTTTGCTTCTGGGTACCGCCACCAGTGGCCAAGGCCCAATTTTTCTACCCCTGTTTAACAGGGGCGTGTAATTACAATTTTTGATGCAATACTTTGCAGCAGGGCTCATTCCTGTGCTCCAACTATAGTATCTGTGAGGGGTTGCAGTGTTGTGGCACCAGCACCAGTGCCCAAGGCCCAATTTTTCAGCCCGTTTAACAGGGGCGTATAATTACAATTTTTGATGCAATACTTTACAACAGGGCTCATTCCTGCGCTCCAACTATAGCATCTGTGAGGGGTTGCAGTGTTGTGGCAATTTTTCTGCCCCTGTTTAACAGGGGAGTGTAATTACAATTTTTGATGCAATACTTTACAACAGGGCTCATTCCTGCGCTCCAACTAGAGTATCTATGAGGGGTTGTAGTGTTGTGGCATCAGTGCCTAAGGCCCAATTTTTCTGCCCCTGTTCAACAGGGACATGTAATTACAATTCTTGATCTAATATTTCACAGCAGGGCCCATTCCTGTGCCCACCAAGAGTAACTGTGAGGGCTTACAGTGTTGTGCCAACACCACCACCAAAGGCCCAATTTTTCTACCACTGTTCAACAGGTGCATGTAATTACAATTCTTGATCTAATATTTCACAGCATGGCCCGTTCCTGCGCCCACCAAGAGTAACTGTGAGGGCTTACAGTGTTGTGGCAACACCAACACCTAAGGCCCCAATTTCTGCAGAGTATATAGGGCAGGCCCCTACTTTCAACCATCCAACTTACAAACGACTCCCACTTGCAAACGGAAGGAGACAACTGGAAGTGAGATGAAATCTACCCTTAGGAAGGGAAATTCTCTCCTGTAAGAGTTAATATGGGAAAAACGTGTCTCCTCTTCACTGATGCTTTATCACCAATCCTTGTTTCACTAAAAAACCCAAATTTTCAAAAAACATTTGTCATTGGAACAGAAAGTGAGGTGAAATCTTCTGAAGAGATGCAGAGAAAGCAAAACAAATGTTACAGGGGTAATAACCCTTCTCTATGTTTTCTAAAAAGCTTAAAAATAGATTTTTTGGCTGGAGCTACACTTTAAAAACGTACCAGTTCAAAATTACAAACAGATTCTATTTAACAACAAACCTACAGTCCCTGTCCTGTTTGCACCGCCTGTATACTGCTGTTCAGAGTATATGGGGCCTGGGGGCCCCACACCTTTCCTTTTTTTAATTTGGGTGCGGGGTTCCCCTTAATATTCATACAAGACCCAAAGGGCCTGGTAATGGACTGGGGGGGGGGGGTACCCATGCCGTTTGTCTCACTGATTTTCATCAATATTGCCGGGACCCGACATTAAATGCTGCAAGCAGTTTTAAATGACTTTTATTCCTTTAAAAATGTCATTTTGTGCAGGGACTGTTCTAAGCACGGGAAACATGCGCCACTTTACAGGTATACTATAGACCCCCCCCCCCCAGTACGATATTTAAAGGAATATTTCACTTTTTTTTCACTTTAAGCATCATTAAAATCACTGCTTCCGAAAAAACTGATGTTTTTAAAACTTTTTTTTACATTGATACATGTCCCCTGGGGCAGGACCCGGGTCCCCAAACCCTTTTTAGGACAATAACTTGCATATTAGCCTTTAAAATTAGCACTTTTGATTTCGAATGTTCAAAGTCTCATAGACTTTAATGGGGTTCTAAAGTTCGTGCAAACTTTTGGTCCGTTCGCAGGTTCTGGTGCGAACCAAACTGGGGGGTGTTCGGCTCATCCCTAATGTAGACATGTAGTACATGGAGGGGAAGTGCAGCTGGGGGTGAAAGGTGCCCATGCATCAGGAGAAATTATGAGGAGGAAGGGCTTAGTGACTGGGAAGGAGAGGAAGTTGATGGGAGTGGAGAGAGCTCAGTGAAGGATGAGAGCGACTATTTAATACATTGCAGTGCAGTCAGTAGCAGATCTCTTACCTCGAATCACTGCAGGACCTTCACTTATTGCATACAGCTCTTGTTCAGGCTTCTTCTCGCATCGGAGCTGATTCATCCCACATCCACTACCACAGGAAGCCCGAAAGATGAATTTGAAGGGAAGGACAATGCTCTTTGCGTACCCATTGGCCGAGGAAGCAGCAGCAACGCCCCCTGCTGCCTCCTCAGCCAATGGTTAGCTGAATCTCATCGTAAATACCTCGCTTCTTCCCTCCTGACATCATATGGCCCTCCCAAATATGGAACTGTTGTTCTATGCACACAGGCCGGGAACAAATGTATTTTGATCTGATATCAAGGGTCCTGTCTGGACCCTGCCTGTCAGCAACACAGAGCTTATAGGTGGTCTTCCCAGTGGCGGTGCAGCTCCTGCAGCTGACAGGCTACAATAGCCTAGCTGCTGTGACATTGACTGACACTCTTGAGGGGTTTGGACCTCCCTAACGCCCCCTTATCTATACCCCTGGGACAACTTATATGTTTTAAATGGTATATATACCTATGTATGTTTTCTAATCGTATATTTTTAAGAAAATATTAAGGATAACTGTCTTAAGTGAACATGATGATCTGAAAAAGCATAATGTAACCGTGAAACACGTAATCATATCCACACAGTTGACAGTATCTTGCTTGTATTATACAAGCTCATCGATTTACTCAATGCTATACATGTTTTTAGTGCTATTTAACTTGTATAATAAAGCTTTCAATATTTTATATATATGTGTTTCATTTTTGGGCTTTTTTGAGGTGTGACCTGGTATAAATTACCCTCGGACTCCCATAGCTGTCCCTTGACAGTCCCATTGTATACACAATTTTGGAGCTTTTAGTACCCCCCCCCCCCCCCACCACCACCAAAAAAAAATGTGTACATTTAATGTACACCTGAGCCTTAAAAATAAAGGAATTTGAAAATACTTGACTCAATACTTTTACATTTGGCTCTTTCATCACTAATGAGACATTCGTTTTATACAGTTTTTATGAAAAAAATAAAAGCGGAGGTAATTTGATAAAGGGCTTCATGCAAGACACAAAATTTAGTCATGAGCATATAGTAGAAATAAAATGTTTTGATCAGCAACTTTGGCTTGGTTTAAGTGCTATTATGGACTGATGAACCATGCCCAGCATCCTTCTCTCGGCTTCTGCTTTTTACAACAAATTATCCATTACCATCAAATACATTTAATCCTATACCAACTATTCCTACATCCATGCATGAAGTCTTAAACCTGCTAGAAACTACTTTTTAAATTGTAACATTCAGCTTGGGCTCTTATAGAAGAAGCACTCAACTGCAAACAGTGGTATTCATTGGATGTCAAGTCAATATGAAACACTCTTGTCCTGACATACATACATACAGGAATTTTGTAGAAGATCTTCAGAAAGCATAGCAGGCGTGAAATCACTTAGCAGCTTTGCCCACAGTGGTTTTTTTTGGAAAACTGAAAAATGTAGAAAGTACTGCCTTAAACTAAGTAATGTCAGTGATGTACTGCTAGTTTGAAGTTTTTTGTAGAATGTGAAGGATGCCTAATTAGTTAAAATGAAATTTAATGGTCAAACTTGGCTTGGTTGCCCTGGACTTGTTTCTACACAAAGCCCAAAGTTTAGCCTTTTCAGTGCTCTTTGTATTTCTAATCCTTCATCAATTTTTTGGCAGCTCTGTTTTATATTAATAATTAGATTCTTCACTTGTTAGATGTTGACATTTGCTTTGGGCCCTAAATTCACGTTCAGTGAGAAAAGTATTTGGAATATGAAAATAGAGCCACGGGAGGTTTTGCAAGATGGATTTAAAAACATTTAGATAGTCACAGTTTCTTAAGTTCTTTAATTTCTCTAGTGACAAACTGAGAAGAAGTAATATTATCACAGTGTGCAATATAAATGCTGGAGGTTGCCAGAAGAGACAAATTTATGGCACATTGTTTCTTGCAAATATTCAGGATTGCTTAACGTTAAATTCTTCAGAGAAAAGAGAAATTTTGAAAGAAGCTGAGCAAAATCATCGAGTGCTGTCTAGATCCTGCGAGGCTGTGCAGGTTTAAGAGTGCATTTGTTGTTTAGTATTCAGCAGAAAGTCCCCAGTGCAGCTGAGAGACTGCCTGCCACCTGATTCCGACTCTCACACAGCAGCTGAGCTTGGGCTGCTTGTGAATTCATAATGCTGAATATTATGACACTTTGGGGGCTATTTATCAAGTTATAGAAAAGGCGTCTAGAAGCTAAACGCACACATTTAGGTGGAAATTTAGCTTACGTTTGACTTTTAATAAAGAAGTCTCCAGCGGTATATCTGTGCTTTATGCAGATTAAAAATTCCCCTGAAAACAACATGTGACCTTTCCACATATAGCACATCTTTTATGATTTAAAGCTTAGTAGGAGTATTTGTCACTGTTCACTTAATAGAAATGCCAAAAGTATCATTTCAGATAACACAAATTAAAAAAAAAAAATAGCACACACAAAAGCCACAATGTAGATTTTTAATATCCTAATGGACAAGAGTAGGCAAAATACAATATTGGAAAATAGACTTGTGCTGGGAATAGCTGATTGCGTCTTCCTTGCTTTATGAATGCTGTTTTTTTAAAAAGTTTGTTTTATTGCTTCAAGCGTTTGTTACCCCAGCATTTCATATTTCTGATATGGGCCTGCTGTACCATGTACTTGTATGAAACAGTATCCTCTTCTCTTTGTATTGCTTTCTTTGTGTGAACTCCCAGGTGTTCCTGGCAGTCCCTCTGCTTTTCTATTAAAAACTGACCACACTAGAAGGAGAGCACAGGTCAGTACTCTAGTTATGCTGGGAACTCAGTGTAGTCTCCTCCAAAGATTAGACTTGTCCTGACACACCCCTCCTGCACAGCCATTCACTGTGAAGCTCAGTGTACTGCTGCTTCTTCTCCCCCCAGATTTTATGCAGCTGAGAACAGAGGAAATGTGATCACTTATAAAAAGGGGAAAAAAAGATATTTATACTTTTTTTAAAATCTATACAGAAACATTTTGCCTTTCATTTCTATTTCAAATTCAGTGGGTTGTTTTACAAGGTGATCATTGATAACCACTTTCAGTCGGTGCTCCAGACAAGGGATGAGTTCAGGCATGTTCAGATACTAATAAAAAACAAAAATCCTCGGGCTCACCACCCTGCAAATTATATGAATACTACCTTGAGCTGCAGTACTCAAAGTTATACAAAACTTTCAAAATCACAAGCAAAAAACTGTACCGTACTCAAAACACTGACTAACACCAACAACTAGGTGTGCCAAATATTTGCAGTTATAAATCAATGTTTAAATCTGGTATAGCTCTGAGACTAATAACCATGTCAACAGTGGTTAACAAATCACAATAAATGTTGTATACAAAAATGAAACAAATTGCAATATATAATTTATAATATGATGTAATAAAATAAAAAAAGATGTAGAAAACTAAGTTAATAATTAATGCCAAATAAAATCAAACAAGGTTCAATACTGAGACAATTTTTTTCAAAAAAAAGTGAACAACCAACATGTGCAAAAATGTGTTGTTTTCCTCCAACCAGGATGTAAAAGGACAGACTCCCACCTCCTTTGCTAGACCTTTAAATTATAAAAGGTCAAATCAGGCTGGTTCTCCTTTAAACAATTGGGATCAACTGCACTGGATGGTTGAAAATCTACTTATAAGAATCCACTGGAGGACCAAATACCTCATTAACATTCATTAAAAGATATAAAATACACATAGTGCTCACTGCTTCTCAAAAACCAATAAATATTTATTAAAAACTGCGCTTACATTACAATCAAACAATGTAGCCTTCTCTGTGAAAAAATTTAGAGTGTGCTTTTCCAACAGTTCACCACACAAGACTCACCTGGCTGACAACTTTATAAGTTCTGATAGTGTAGCTGGACTGCTGTGAGACACACACGCTCCGCTCTCTGTCATCATGAGAGGCTTAGTGATCCGCATTATGCAATATGTCAAAATGACGTGGTAATCTTTTGGCGTGAATAACTTTGTGTCTTCTGTTCACTGCCCCTGTAAGAGTCCATGGCTTACTATGCATGTACCAATGGCGCGTTGCCGCAAGAGGAAATCTGTGCCAACTGAGCATGCGCCAAAGACGCCTCAGGGTGCCAACCCGCACCTGAGCAGAAGACTTGATGGAAAAGGGCAGAAAAATGCCCAGGACGCGCACAGGAAGTGACCTCAACCTGATGGAAAAAGGTGGGAAAATACCAAGGAGGCGCACAGGAAGTGACATCAACCTGATGGAAAAAAGTGGGAAAATGCCCAGGAGGTGCACAGGAAGTGACCTCAAACTTCCTTATATAAGCCCAGCCCAGACACTGCCAAATTGCTGGATTATCTTCAGCCCCCCCTTGTTCCTGTGCTAGTGTGTGATCTGTCTGAACCTGTTGTGACCTAGAAACCTGTTTGACTACTCTTGGTTGCTGCTTGCCATTGACCTCGGATTTGTACCTTAATCATTCTTCTTCTTTACCCCTTTTGTACTCACCTGCCACACTGGAACCGACCCTGGCTTGGATCTCAACCATTCTTCTTCTGATTAACCCTTTTATGCTTCGTTGCCCAACTGGACTTGACCCTTGCTCGGAACCCAGACTAAGGCTTGCACGGTGCTCCGCACCCCTGCCGTTCGGTGTCCCCACCAAGTCTTCGTCTCCATCTCCAGAGGCTTTAATGACCCGAGGTGCAAGGGAGGCCTCCCCACTACTTTGGTCTCAGAATGATAAGAAGTACAGTAAGAGTTGAATATGTATAAAATACTGCCAACATCCTTAATTAAATTTTAGAACAGAAAGAACTGTGCACTGGATGCACACAGGGGTCGCCCCTTAGGACTTCAGTGGCAAATGGTATCTAAAGTATAAAGAGTAGATTGTATAAAATGCACATAAGTGCCAATTTTATTAAAGTTATAGAAAAAAAATAGAAAAATACAAATACGGATACAAATATACAATATACGTATTCATTAAAATACACATATCAAGTTATACAAATTAGATATATCAACCCAGTGCTTACAACCCGCAGCCTAAGTAGTTTGAGGTTAAACGGATGGATTACAGCACATATCCCTTATGTGTATTTTATACAATCTACTCTTTATACTTTAGATACCATTTGCCACTAAAGTCCTAAGGGGCGACCCTGTGTGCATCCAGTGCACAGTTCTTTCTGTTCTACTTTGGTCTCACATCAGGTACGTAGCCCTCATGACAGCCCCGCAGCTGCTTATATATATATATATATATATATATATATATATATATATATATATATATATATATATATATATATATATATATATATATATATATATATATATATATATATATATATATATATATATATATATGGCCCTTGTATACATGTGGCTGCAGGGTGGAGAATGCCTCCGTCACTTTGATTGGTGGTCCTCAGTGACAGCTTCCTGGTGGAATATCTCAGGTTGGTTCCGACTAGTATTCAAACAAGCCTGAACTCCCTATTCTGGACAATTAAGTAGGTATTAAAGGAAACCTATAGCAAAGGGATTTAGAGGCTACCATTGATGACCCCACCTTTTGATCTCCTGCTGTCATTCTGATCTAATGTCTGGAATACCTTTTAGATCACTGACCTGAAAAAGTATGCAGAGCAGGAGTTCTGACTTCATTCATATTTTTCTGATCTGTTCATTTGTTCCAGGTCAGTGACTCATAAAGTATTGAAACCAGAGAAAGCCAGCCACTTATTTTCTAAAGGCAGACCACACTGGTAACCTTTTTATTTCTCCTAGTGAAAGCTTCCTTGAAGGCATACCTGGCATAACAGAAGATATTATCTGCCACTGCTGCCCCTTTCTGACAACTCTAGTTGCTTGACTGTGGAAACGAATGCTTTGCCTTCAATCGTTTGCCTCAGAATAACTACATTGGAAAAAAATAGATTTTTTTTTTCAAACTTTCTTTATCTGCATTGTTATTTCTGGTCTGTGACAAAAAAGTACCAAAGAACGCACCTAGGGTTGCCACCTTTTCTTCAAGTCAAACTCGAACACTTTAGCGGCGCATGGCAATTTTTTTATACTAAAATTTATAGATATATTTTGCTATTAAATAACATTTCTAATTATATGAAGTTAAAGCGGGATTCCGGCTGTAAAAAAAAAAATGTAAAAGTCAGCAGCTACAAACACTGTAGCTGCTGACTTTAAATAAGTACTTACCTGTCCTGGGTGCCCGTGATGTCGGCCGCCCGAGGCTGACCCGTCCCTCGGGTCTCGGGTCCAGGCACCGCCATCCTAGGTAAGGAAAACAGGCAGTGGAGCCTTGCGGCTTCACTGCCAGTCTCCTACTGCGCACGCGCGAGCGGCGCGGCGCTCTGTGAATGGCCCCGTGGTGTTCTGGAGAAGACAACGGGGCCGCTCACCGAGGAGCAGAACACGCCGCGGAATAGGAAGAGGCAGATTAGGAAGACTGCCTAGCAACAAGGCTTTAGGTAAGTTTAAAAATAGTTTGGTTTTTTTTAGGATTTTTGGTGATTTTTTTTTTCAGGGTGGCCCTCCAATTTAATAACAAGAGTCCCCCTTCTCATTAGAGTCCACAGAGTTACCCTTATACAACTGAATCCACAGAGTTCCCATTCACTGTAAGGGGGGACTTTGCAGACTCTGATGTAAGGGAGAACTCTGGGGCCTCTAATATAAAGGATGCTCTGGAAACCCTGATTTAAGGGGGGACACTGAGAACTCTGATGTACGAAGAAGACTCTGATGTAAGGGGAAACACTATGGCCTCTGGTGTAAAGGGGAACTCTGATGTAAGGGGTGCTCTGAGAACCCCAATTTGCCTTAGTGTACTTACTCAAAGGCAGGAGAGAGAAGGGGGAGACTTCAGTCACAGACAGGGATGGATGGTGAGCTCACTCACCCTTTGGCAGTCAGCACCTCTCATCCAGATGTATCTGAGGCTGCTGGACTTCAAATTTCCAGCCCACACTTTCCTTTTCTGAGGCACAGCACCGGGGATTGGAGTGTGGGCAGACACAGAGGAGTAGGGATGGGGGGGGGGGAGAGGTGCAGATTGAGTCCTCTCTCCTCTCCCGTCTGTGTGTGTTTTTTTTTGGGGGGGTGTTAGTGCTGGCTTCAGGCAGTGTGAAAGAGTGTAACAGACACTCTTAGCTTAGACAACTGCAGCCAGCAACCTTGCTGGGAAGCCATAGTCCAGTCTAAATAATGTGTCCGGGTCTCGGAAAGTCCGAAACCCGGACACATGATTCCAAACCCGAAATGTCCGGGTGAATCCTGGACAGGTGGCAACCCTAAACGTGCCCTATAGAAAGCAAAACTGGGGGAGGTATTCAAAGAGGCATAGCTAAACAGAAGCTAATAAGCCTTCTTGTTGCATACAACGCACAGTCCCTGCATCCACAAGCATGGTGGGGCTGACTATAACTGGGTTGTAAGAATGTTGGCCAATTCAGAGGCATGGGCTAAAATTCTAACAGTAGGTGGCCCTACCAGCTTAACAAAACTTGATTACTCAACCTATTCTTGTCGAAGGCGTCAGGCCAAAATTTGTTGACTGAATAACACCTGCAGTGAATCAGCTGCGGCACTGTTCAGGTATTCTGCCAGCTGCCCCTAGACCTATAGCTTGGCAGAGGGGATTAGTCCATCAATGCCATTGGTGTGAATGAAGGAATCTGTTAGATTTCTTTTGCTTTACTTTGCTTTAGATTTCCTGCTATACTGTATGGCCTGTTGCTCTGAATCAGTCCACCCATATACCAGCTGGGCAGGATTAGAGGAGACTGGCTGGGCAGGGAGTAGAACATCAGTGGAGACTGTTTGAACAGCAGGCACAGGTTCAGGGGAGACTGACTGGCCAAGGTGCAGTAGGGTTTATGCTAGCTGCACATACACATTGAGCTAGCGCAGGCCTGAGACAGTGCAGGTCAGATCAGCTGCATGCATGGATTTTGCATACTGATTGTACAGCAGGCTGGAATTATTACCTACAGAGTGCCGAGCACTATACACAGAGACATTTGGATTACAACCCTGGAACTCACTAAGGACTTTCTATTCCATTTGATGATCCACAATAAAGAAGCTATACATATTTGGACAATACATGCATCAGTGTCTTTTCCTTAGGAGGATTACCTTGCTCATTTTTCACACCTACAAGTACTGTGTGTATCGGAAACATCAAGGCCAGTATCTAAGTAGGGTGTCTGGACTCTATATCCATCTTGGGGGAAATTTTTGGGTAGAGGGGATTTTGGGAGGGCACTTGTAGATGTGCGAGTAGGGTTCTGGGGGGGGGGGGGGGGAGGGGTACACTTTCATGTGGATTGGGAGGGAAGGAGGGGGAACTACCCAAATCTTGAGGATTGGAAATTGTTTTTCATATATTGAATAAATTTAATTTATATTAGCCAACAGTTGGTGTCTTAACCTTTTTTTTCTTGGAACATGGTTATAGCTTGGAGACATCTCACCAAGTATATTGGGTGTTGGCATGCCTTATAAATTTTCTGCAGCTTTGTGGTATTTTGTGTGGTATTTTAGGAGACTTGCTGGCCAGCAGTCACAGGTTCAGTGAAGACTGACTGGGCACCAGGCACAGGCCTGTAGTGAGGAAAGCGAGGTGAGAAGATACTGTGGACTGTGAGGGGAGAGCTTCAGAGGATAAAATACAGACAACAGAGTGAAGAAATGGAGGATGTATGGTGAAGGAGGGCAGCTGCCTAAAAAAAAAATTGGAGAAAAGCAGCCAGAGAATGTAGTCTGAACAGTGAGGATAGGCATCATAGGATTTGGTATAGATTGGAGGATAAGTTGGCTAAATAATTTATCTAAACTGGAACAGCAAGAGTCTGGAGCAGCTGTGCATGGCAACTAATCAGCTTCTATCTGTCTTTTTCGAAGCTTCACTGAACAAACTAAATATAGAAACTGATTGGTTTCCATGCACAGTTGCTGCAGTTTTGATAACTTCCCCCTATGGTGCTGTCAGGAGAGAGAAGTTGCCAGAGAATGTACTGCAAACAGTGGGGGAAGAGCTGTCAGAGAACAAAGCACTATCAGTGGGGGCTATTGAAGAAAGGGTGGAGGAAATGCCATTGAAGTTAACGCAGACACTAAGGAAAGCAGTACAACACTAGGCATACAGTTAAAGGAACAATCAGGGAGATTCTATAAGTCATTTTAATGCAGTCAAATCAATAAGTCATTTGAATGCAGTCAAATTAATAAGGAATTTCAATGTAGTCAGGAGTCTCATTATTAAAGCTCTGCAATATTTTCATTGTTAGTACTGATGTGTGCAGCAAATTCAAGTAGTTATTATTTGTAACACTTTTACTGTACAGTATGTATTTGTTGCAACAAATAAAGAAAAAAGGCAGTTTTGGTTGCAAGAAAAGCGAAGGTAAATAAGACCTCCGTGTTGGAGCAAATTGTTTATTGTGTCACGTGTGAAACTATTGTGTGGCATAAATGAGCCAATTTGTGACAAAATTTGTTCATCTTTGTTAGCATTTAAAAAAAACAATGTCTGTAGGTATAGCATATTTATACCATACATATGTTTAAAAAAGAAAAAAAAAAAAAAAAGATTGTGAATGTTACCTTTTTATGTGTACTCTGTGGCTTCTCTTCTGTCCTGTTGAAATAAAAATGTGTTGCTTCTCAGCAGGCTTCCCCGGCAGGCTTGTACATGGCACTACATGTACATTTTCCACAATCCCAGGCATTGACTGGGCAAAGCATGAGACCTTGTCTCGTGGACACTGGTGAAAGGGAAAACCGAGGGTGCACTCCCCACATACTTTGCCCCTAATGCCCACAATCTCACAAGATTTTGCGAGATCTTGTAAGATTTATTCATTAAATAGTGCAACCCTATTGACATCACTGAGGCTATTCATCTTCAGTTTAAAAGGAATGTCTAAAGAACCATCAAATTAAAATGTATTGGACTGGCAAAAAATGGGTGACCAGCAGCAGAAATTTGTCTAAAGGTAAGTGGACAAACACTGACCCTCCGTCAGATACACACGTTACATTGAAAACATACATTACACGTGCAAAGGTGGACACAGGCTTTAAGTTACTTTGCAGCTTATATTTCATGCATTTCCATTACTCTCCCAACTTTTCCAAATAGCTTCTCAGCCTGTAAAATGCTACCACTTTGCAGAAGAGATACACATAACATATCTGTAAACCTTACTGAAAAGTAAATGTATATAAGTCTGTTGCGAGTTCCGCCATTTGTCACATTACAGGGGGTCCCCTAGTTACAAACATCCGACTTAAAAATTACTCCTACTTACAAACGGAGGGAGACAACAGAAGTGAGAGGAAATCTACCCCTAGGAAGGGAAATTCACTCCTGTAAGAGCTATTATGGGGAAAAGGTACCTCCACTGAAGCTTTATCACCAAGGCTTGTTTCCACAACAACTCAAAATTTTCAAAATCCAATTGTCATTGGGACAAAAAGTGAGGTGAAATCTTCTGAACAGAGGCACAGACAGCAAAACAAATGTTACAGGGGTGTTAACCCTTCCCTATGCTATCCAAAAATCTTAAAAATAGTTTTTTTGGCTGGAGCTACACTTAAAAAATGTACCTGTTCCGACTTACAAACAGATTCAACTTAAGAACAAACCTACAGTCCCTAACTTGTTTGTAACCCGGGGACCCCCTGCACTGTAAAACAGATTTCTAAAGCGTAGCTATGTCACTCTTAGGTCTTGTTTACACTTGCTTAAAAACATGGCTTCGGTCAAGCTTTGTTAAAGCTCTCTGAACGCCAGTCAAAGCCCCTGTCACTAAATAAAATGGTTAGGTTACACTCCTGTTTACACCTTGCGTTTGCTTTGCTTCAGAAATTTTATCCCATGTCGCTTTAGTGGTGCTGAAGCATCTTCAAAGCCTCCATAGAACTCTATGACAAAGCTTGCTTGAAGCACCTACAGCTTTTGAGAGGCTTAAACCACTTAAGGACCAAGCCTCTTTTTGAGATGTGTTTTTTACAAGTTAAAAACATTTTTTTTTTGCTAGAAAATTACTTAGAACCCCAACATTATACATTTTTTTTCTAACACCCTAGAGAATAAAATGCAATACTCTCTGTCACACCATATTTGCGCAGCGGTCTTACAAGCACACTTATTTTGGAAAAAAAAAAAAACACTTTTTTGAATTAAAAAATAAGACACCAGTAAAGTTAGCCGAATTTTTTTTATATTGTGAAAGATAATGTTACCCCAAGTAAATTGATACCCAACATGTCACGCTTCAAAATTGCGCCCGCTCGTGGAATGGCGACAAACTTTACCCTTAAAAATCTCCATAGGTGATGTTTAAAAAATTCTACAGGTTGCATGTTTTAAGTTACAGAGGAGGACTAGGGCTAAAATTATTGCTCTCGTTCTACCAATTGCGGTGATACCTCACATGTGTGGTTTGAACTCCTTTTTCATATGCATTCGCTTCTGCACGCAAGCTCGGCAGGACGGGGCGCATTTAAAACATTTTTTTTTCTTATTTATTTTACCTATTATTTTTACACTGTTTTTTTTTTTTTTTTAAATGTGTCACTTTTATTCCTATTACAAGGAATGTAAACATCCCTTGTAATAGAAAAAAAGCATGACAGGACCTCTTAAATATGAGATTTGGGGTCAAAAAGACCTCAGATCTCATATTTACACTAAAATGCAATTAAAAAAAAGAAAAGAAAATTTGTCATTTAAAAAAAAAAAATGGGCCGTCAAGAGCTATGGGCGGAAGTGACGTTTTGACGTTGCTTCTGCCCTGCAATGTTATGGAGACGGGTGGGGGCCATCTTCCCCTCACTCGTCTCCATGCCCAGCAAGGGTGAAGATCTGATCACCTCCGCCGCTGCCGGTGGCTCCGGTAAGTGGAGGAGGACACCGAATCCGCCATAGAGATCACTCTTATTGGAAAGCGGACCGCTGGCCGAAGAAGAGGATCCTGGGGTTATGGCAGCAAGCTGCTGACATAACAACGATATTCCTTTTCAAAGTAAGGACGTATATCCACGTGTGGCGGTCCGGAAATGGTTAATTCAGCTTTACTTTGTTTTGGGGAAAATGCAGGTATGAGATATTAACACACACACAGGGCGTCTGCCAAGCTTCATTAAAGCCTCAAAAAAGCACCACCGAAAGCATCATCAAGGCACCACCAAAGCATCATTGAAGCACCCCTGAAGCATCAAAAACACATCAAAAAAGCATATTGAAGCGGCAGGCACTCTAATGTGTGTTGAAGCTGAAGCAAGTGTAAATGAGCTCTTAATGAATACTGAGGATTGTGTGGTGGAGACATTGACACAAACGATAAAAAAATGCCTCTATTATGGCGAATCCACCTCTGAGTTTACTTGGCAGGTAATAAGGCTGATTTACTAAAAGAGTTTGAAATCTTCACTAAAGAAATTGGGTGATTATTAAAATCAATTATTTAATCATGTGCTGATAAAACGGAAAATTTATATCAAATACTTACCGTAATTTTCCTTTGCTGATAGGCTCCATGGCAGCATACGTGTGGGTTGACCCCGCCTCCATAACTACCCAATAGGACCCCTCCCTATAAATTTCAGCTGTGGGCTCTCAGCCGTGTTTCGTAACTAGCCTACTCCAAGCATTGGGAGGGACTCCTGCTGCCATGGAGCCCATCAGGAAAGGAAGATTACGGTAAGTATTTGATATAAATTTTCCGTTTTCCTGACAGGCTCCATGGCGGCATACGTGTGGGAAATAACTCGTCAAACACACCCGGGTGGGCACAATGCTGAGCGAGAAAATAAATTTATTTAACACTGTCCACTGACAGCACTTTCAAACCAAAATTAATGGATGAAAAAGCGGCAGGTTCAACACAATAGTGGGAAACAAACGTATTGATAGATGACCAGGAAGCCGCTCTACATATAACTTCGGGTGCGACATGAAGAGAAGCCGCCCACGAGGTTGAAATACTCCGAGTTGAGTGTGCAGTCACTGCCTCTGGAGGAGCCAAGCCCTTCGCTTTATAAGCCCTTTGAATGGTCTGTACTATCCAAGCAGAGATGGATCTGATTGAGGCCCGTTTTCCTCTATTTTTTCCTTGTAGAAGAATGAAAAGGAAATCCGTCTCTCTAAATGATTCCGTAGCTTCCAGGTATTGACTCAAAGTATGTCCCACATCAAGGGGATGAACTTCTTGACCTTCTGTTGTGTTAAAGGTAGGCAATACAATTTCCTGATTTTCGTGAAAAATAGATGTCACTTTAGGGTTTGAGCCCAACATGGGAATTAATACTGCTCTATCCGGGAAAAAGGTCAGGAAAGCCTCTTTGGAACCCAAGTTCCTGATTTCAGACACTCTCTTGGCTGAAGTTACTGCCACCAGGAAGACGGTCTTGAGTGTGAGGTCTTTAACTGATAGAGGATTTTCAGGATCTGTTCCAAGCGTGGAAAGGAAATCTAGAACAAGGGGAAGATCCCATTTAGGGAATCTCGGTTTCCTTTGAGGTCTTAGCCTGATAGCACCCTTGAGGAATTGGCGAACCAGGGTGTGGTTAGCCCATGAAATTCCTGTGAATGCCGAGATGGCTGATATTTGCACACGAAGGGAACTTACTGCTAGAGGCAAATCCAACCCTGTTTGCAGAAAGCTGAGGATATCCTGGACTTTTGGAGAACCACAAGGATTAGGTCTAGAGGCCATGTGCTCTGTGAACTTGGACCAGATACGTTCATACACTCTATTAGTGCTCTTCCGTCTGGCATTTAGAAGCGTCGGGATGGCTTCTTCTGGACAACCTAAGGCTTCAAGCCTTCCCCTCTCAAAAACCAAACCCTGAGATGTAGATGAGCAGGGCATGGATGCAGGATAGAACCTTGGGACAGAAGATCCGCCCTGAGAGGCAGAGGGATTGACTCCCGATAACTGAGGAGAGTTAAGAGGGGAAACCATGGCCTGTTGGGCCAAAACGGTATCACTGCCATGACTTCCACTTCCTCTGTTCTGAGCCTGCGGAGAAACTGGAGTATCACAGGTACCGGAGGGAAGGCATACGCCTTGTTGAACCTCCACCGATCCGTGAGGGCATCTATCCCATATGCTTGGGGATCCCGGAACCTCAAGTAATACTTGGTGAGTTTGTAGTTGCATGGGGATGCAAACAGATCCACTTCTGGAGACACTCCCAGTGTCAGGAGCCACTTGAACACCTCTTTGTGCAGGGACCACTCGTTGTTGTCCATTTGAACACGGGACAGAAAGTCCGCCTGAACATTCTGGACCCCCGGAATGTAGACTGCCGAAATGTTGGACAGATTCTTCTGAGCCCAGTTCATGATTGGCTCCACTTCCCTTAGGAGGAACCAGCTGCGAGTCCCACCTTGTTTCCTTATATAGGCCACCGCGGTTGTATTGTCCAACCAGAGCATCACTGAGGAGTTCTTTATCAGATGGTAGAAGGATCTGAGCGCCTGAAAGGCCGCTCGAAGTTCCAGAATGTTGGAAACAGTCTTCTGAGATGGCTAGATCCATCTGCCCTGAGCCACTTCTGACAGGCAATGAGCACCCCAGCCCAGATTGCTGGCATCTGAGGTCACTGTGACCCATGTGATGGGAAGAATCGAATGGCAATTGCGGAGATTTTTCCCTTGGAGCCACCAAAGGAGAGACTCTCTCATGGATGGAGTGAGGAGGATGCGCTGATTCTTGCTGGGAGAATCCCACTGTTGGAGAAACCCTTTCTGGAATGGGCGAGTGTGCCATTGAGCCCACTTCACCATGGGAATGGTGGCTGCCATTGTGCCAATCACCTTCAGACATTGAAGAGCGGATAGGTGAGATGAAGCAAGGGTTGAACGGATCCTGTCCCGGATCACCACAATCTTCTCCTCGGGTAGCGAGATGGTGCCTTCTAGTGTGTTGAAATGGGCACCTAGAAATATGAGAGACTGAGATGGAATCAGGTGACTTTTCTCCAAATTCAGGAGCCACCCAAACTCTTGGAGAGTGGCAATTACTAGACTCCTGTGCTCTAGAAGCTGACCCTTGTCCTGGGCTAGAAGGAGGAGGTCGTCTAGATAGTGGTGAAGGCGAACTCCTTTGACTCGGAGCAGAGCAACAACAGCCAGCAGAACCTTGGAAAACACCCGAGGTGATGTTGTGAGACCAAATGGAAGGCAGGTAAACTGTAAGTGTTGATCGCCTACAGCAAAGCGAAGGAACTTTTGGAAGTCTGCCGCCACTGGGACATGAAAGTAGGCGTCTTTCAAGTCTATTGACACCAGCCAATCTCCTAGATGAACTGATTGTTGAATCGTTAATAGTGACTCCATCTTGAATTTTTCCTTTCGGATAAACCGATTGAGATGAGTCAGGTCTATAACAGGCCTCCATGTGCCGTTCTTCTTCTGTACCAGAAACAGAGGGGAATACATGCCTTCTCCTCGTTCGCCATCTGGAACAGGAATGGCTGCGTTTTGAGCTAATAAAGAGCTTATGTAAGCTAAAAGAACTTGTTTCTTCTCCTCTGAACTTGGAAGATTTGTTGGTATAAATCTTAGTCTGGGAGTGCTGTTGAAAACCCAGGTGTGGCCTGAGGACACTGTCTTGACAGTTCAGAAATCCCGAATTGAGGCCGCCCAAACATGCCGGAAGTGGAGCAGACGAGCCCCCACCTGACATGTTTGAGCGGGCCCAATTTCAAAAGGACTTAGCGGAGTCCTGGTTACTGGTAGAAGCCCCTTTTGTGGGCTTTTTAAAAGAGGACTGCCTGGATTTCCAGGATCTAGAAAATTACCGACCAGGCCTATAGCTACGTGCTTCCCTTGCACGGTCGGTGTTCTGCGATCTTGAAAAGGTGCGTTTTTGGTTCTGTAAACGCCTGTCTTGAGGGAGGAACCCCGATTTACCACCCGTAGCCCGGGTAATGGCGCTATCAAGCTTGTTGCCGAAGAGGGATGAACCCTCAAATGGAATACGGCACCAAGCCTGCTTAGAGGCTGGATCCGCCAACCAAGGTCGCAGCCACAAGGCCCGACGGGCGGTGACCGATGACAACATCACCCCGAGCCACTAGGCGAACAATGTCAATAGAGACCTCCCCCAGAAAGGCAGAGGCAAGCCTGATTTCCTGAATAGGGGAGCTCTTAGCCGCTTCTTCAGAGATACCTCTAAGAGAATCATTCACATTGTCTGACCATGCCTCCAAAGCTTTAGAGACTGCTGCTAAGGCCAGAGCTGGTTTGCACACTGTGCCTGCTGTCAGGTAAATCCTTTTTAGGTCGGCATCAATCCGTGTCTCCAGCGGATCTTTAAATGAGACTGTATCTTCAAGAGGCAGAGTCACATATCTCACAAGCCTCATTAATGCAGCATCTACCAAGGGAGCTGACTCAAGGTGTTTAACCTCTTCTTCCTTGAAAGGGTATAGTTTTGCGACTTTAGATTGCATAGAGCTTTTTTTTATCCATCTTGCCCCATTCTTCAAAAATTATAGCTCCTACTTCCGTGAGGAAAGGAAAATAATGACGCTCCTTGCTGAGTTGTTTGAAAAACTTTCTCTGTTTAGCAGGAGAAATAACTGGTTCTTCCCAAACCAGAGCGTTTTTAACAGCTTTCACCAGAGAAGGAACCAGGGCATATTCAAAGCCCATCCCAGGATCATCTGCTTCTGACCCACTATCTGAAGGGGGGGCTGACTGGTGACTAGGTTGAGAAGACTCCCACGTCTCAGGGACTGGACCCTCTTCTGACAGGGGAATCAGTGGATCTTGAGGAGAATCACGAGGCTTTGCAGCGTCTCTCTCCTGCAGCGATTCTTTCATGACTCGCTTGATTAGAGTTTCCAGGTGTTGGTCTGCACCTTCCCTCTCATTAGCCGCTTTAGAAAAACAGCGGTCACAGAGAGACTTGCTGGCAGGAACTGGGACCCTGCATCCCCAACATATTTTCTCCGGTCCCCTATGAGATGAGGGGGGGTGAGGAGAGCCTCTACTGTGGTCTTTAGACTTAGAGGATGAACCATGGTGTCTAGAGCCAGAGGAGGAATGCTGGTGTGATTTAGATGACCCGCTCCTTCTGCGGGAACTACTTTGTCTTTGATCAGACCTAGAAGGGCTAAGGAAAGAAGGAAGACAGGAATAGAGAAAGAGAAAGGCACAAAGTCAGAATGATGCCCTACACTCCGCTCTCTTCCCCCCAGCAGGTAAGTAAAGAAATATACTTTCAAATCCTACCTGCTGCGAGAGGACTGGCCACCAGGAGGCAGTGAAGAGTCCATGGCTGATGCTGGGAATCACTGCAGGTGAACACAGAGTAAATCAGATACACCAGAAAGCAAAACAGCAAGCACAGACCCATCTGTACTGCACTTACCTGGGGAAGGCTCTGCAGACGCTCAGGGAAGTCGCCGCTATGCCCACGATCATTCCCGAGCTCTGCAAGCTTCCCCAGGCTTTTAAAATTGGCGCCGCGTGATATCACGGCCGCGCCAGGCCCACGGTCGTCGTGCGCATGCCCGAAACCAGGCCTCGCTTTCGTTCCGGGACTGCGCCTGCGCAGAACGCAGACAGAACCCGGAAGTAGAGGGAGCGGCGGCTGGAACGCACAGGGAACCAGCCGCTGCATAGGCAATTTGACAAAAGGGCACACAGAGAAAAAACAACAACAAATATATACACTGCTGCCATGAAGGCGATATATGCTCACCACCACCTACGATCGACTCGGCCGGAACATCCATACACACACCGGGCTTTTGGCAGATAATAGCCACCTGCATACTGCTAGGCAATCGGCCTGTGCGCGCTTTTCATTCAAGAATGACTCCAGCTCTTCAGCGCTTACTCTGCAATACACTCCATACCCTGCTAACCGTCAAGGCTTATTGGAGGGACGAGACATCACATCAGTCGGCCGATACGATCGCAGGACATCGTCTTCAGGTAGGAGAACCAAACATAAGTTCCTACGGAGGAGGACAAAAAAGGAACAGGGCTGAGAGCCCACAGCTGAAATTTATAGGGAGGGGTCCTATTGGGTAGTTATGGAGGCAGGGTCAACCCACACGTATGCTGCCATGGAGCCTGTCAGGAAAATACGTTGTAAGCAAATAGGAATTTGCTTTTCACAAGATTGGATGATTAAAGTTAACATTTACACAATTTTTATGTGAAGATTCTCAACTCCTTTAGTAAATCAGCATCACTCTGGGATCAATTCACTAATGGTTATTGCATGCGATATTTGTGTTTCTTTGAAATACTGCATTTGACAATAACAGAGCCAGTTCATTAAATTAAAAATATTTACTGCAAACATGATAAATATTTGCTGTAAAAACTGCAAAAATATTGAAATATAACATTAAAGTTAACTCACACAAAAAATAAAAATGTATCTCATGATGTAGGCATTTGGTATGACTGTACAAAATAACAATAAGTGGAAGTGTACAATAAAAGAAAACAATGTATCAGTATGAAAAGGATATAAAGGTTACCGAGATTGCTTTGATAGTGTCATGCCAAAAAACATTTTTTAAATGGCAAGGGTACCCCCCTAAGATTCACACAAGACTCTGTTGTGGATTTTAAAGCAGGTCCCGCAAAAATAAACAGTGTGGGGATCACCCATATTCTACATCAGAGCCTTCAGCACTTTGAGGTAGAGCCCCATGAAAAAAAAAAAAAAGTGGTGTCCCCCCTTAATCCATATCAGGTAAACAGAAGATATGAGTGTGGAGGGGGGCCAGCATGCAAGGATAAGGTTGAGGATGGAGTATGAATCATAGTGGGGACCTCACAGGTTTTTCTCCCACCCTTTTGTTTACATTCACCTGTAAGTCAGGAATCTCTGGCTGACAACCAAATGGATGGGAATGATTGTTAGGAAGCTGGTGGACGAGCAGTGGCCCTGAGTGAAATTTGTCCCATTTAGCAGTTCTAGTATGACCGCTTCTAAATGTTTAACTGGTCAAATAAAGAAAGATAAGTGTTAAATAAAATAAAAAAAAGGCAATGCATATATTCATTGACCCATGTCTTGTAGTGAATTGCTTATTACTGAGATAAATACAGGTAAAAGCCAGTAAATTAGAATATTTTGAAAAACTTGATTTATTTCAGTAATTGCATTCAAAAGGTGTAACTTGTACATTATATTTATTCATTGCACACAGACTGATGCATTCAAATGTTTATTTCATTTAATTTTGATGATTTGAAGTGGCAACAAATGAAAATCCAAAATTCCGTGTGTCACAAAATTAGAATATTGTGTAAGGGTTAAATTTTGAAGACACCTGGTGCCACAAACTAATCAGCTGATTAACTCAAAACACCTGCAAAGGGCTTTAAATGGTCTCTCAGTCCAGTTCTGAAGCCTACACAAACATGGGGAAGACTTCAGATTTGACAGCTGTCCAAAAGGCGACCATCGACACATTGCACAAGGAGGGAAAGACACAAAAGGTTATTGCTGAAGAGGCTGGCTGTTCTCAGAGCTCTGTGTCCAAACACATTAATAGAGAGGCAAAGGGAAGGAAAAACTGTGGTCAGAAAAAGTGTACAAGCGATAGGGATCACCGCGCCCTAGTCAAGATTGTGAAAAAAAACCCCTTCAAAAATGTGGGGGGAGATTCACAAGGAGTGGACAGCTGCTGGAGTCAGTGCTTCAAGATCCACCACCAAGAGACGCTTGAAAGACATGGGTTTCAACTGCCGCATACCTCGTGTCAAGCCACTGTTGACCAAGAAACAGCGCGAAAAGCGTCTCACCTGGGCTAAGGAAAAAAAGAGCTGGACTGCTGCTGAGTGGTCCAAAGTCATGTTTTCTGACGAAAGCAAATTTTGCATTTCCTTTGGAAATCGAGGTCCCAGAGTCTGGAGGAAGACAGGAGAGGCACAGGATCCACGTTGCCTGAAGTCTAGTGTAAAGTTTCCACCATCAGTGATGGTTTGGGGTGCCATGTCATCTGCTGGTGTCGGTCCACTCTGTTTCCTGAGATCCAGGGTCAACGCAGCCGTCTACCAGCAAGTTTTAGAGCACTTCATGCTTCCTGCTGCTGACCTGCTCTATGGAGATGGAGATTTCAGGTTCCAACAGGACTTGGCGCCTGCACACAGCGCAAAATCTACCCGTGCCTGGTTTACGGACCATGGTATTTCTGTTCTAAATTGGCCAGCCAACTCCCCTGACCTTAGCCCCATAGAAAATCTGTGGGGTATTGTGAAAAGGAAGATGCAGAATGCCAGACCCAACAACGCAGAAGAGTTGAAGGCCACTATCAGAGCAACCTGGGCTCTCATAACACCTGAGCAGTGCCAGAAACTCATCGACTCCATGCCACGCCGCATTAATGCAGTAATTGAGGCAAAAGGAGCTCCAACCAAGTATTGAGTATTGTACATGCTCATATTTTTCATTTTCATACTTTTCAGTTGGCCAACATTTCTAAAAAATCCCTTTTTTGTATTAGCCTTAAGTAATATTCTAATTTTGTGACACACGGAATTTTGGATTTTCATTTGTTGCCACTTCAAATCATCAAAATTAAATGAAATAAACATTTGAATGCATCAGTCTGTGTGCAATGAATAAATATAATGTACAAGTTACACCTTTTGAATGCAATTACTGAAATAAATCAAGTTTTTCAAAATATTCTAATTTACTGGCTTTTACCTGTACTGTAAAAAGTGTTTAATTGTAATACTTCAAGTCGTATATATGAAGTTTCCCTGTGTGTGCTGTCAAAATTTTTTGTCCAAAACACTAGAAAGGGTCGGATCTGAGATGAAGTGCATGGGCTTTCACTCTACAATAATTCTTGCTGGTGGTATTGTCGTGGAAAAACCACCATACTCTTTTGCGCTAATAAGCACCCATTTCGTCTAATGGTATAATCCATCTTACCTACGCTAATACGCGCCCTTTCAGTATAATGCATTTGGGATCTTAATCCATGTCTCCCGCATTTCCCCTGTAAACAGACATAATCACCATCTTAGCTCCATCATCTGCCCTGATCCCTTCCTGGGAGCCAACTTTATTAATATAACCAATAGAGCCTCATGATTTCACAATCGACCAATCAAGCACAGGCATTCCCTGAAACAGGAGGGGTTACACAACAACCAATGAACAATGACTAGGGGAGTCCTATGGGCATGTCTGAGTGGGGGCAGCGTGTACGATCTCCCGCCCCCTTCCTCTGTAAGCTATCTTCAGCTAGAAACAGGAAGCTTGAGATCATGAATGCTATTCCCGACCACAACGATTCAAAGACTCCAGTTTTTACCATTTTTTCATGAATCCTTATTCTGCTTTGTTCAGAGAACAACTCATACCCGGACTATAATACCATTCCTGCTGGTGGGAGATTATCTGCAGGTGTACGCCATGGCACCCCAAACATGTTGATCAGGCATACACGGGTGACACAAGCGCACATCCACTAATCCGATAATGTCTCTGCAGAGCGAACACCCCCCCCCCCCAGATGATCATTCTGTGCATCGCACAGGGGCCCTTCGCTGGTGGACATATCCCCACTCCGCTCTAAAGTGCTGACTGGGGCAGACTGACGCTGGTTGAGATCTGTTTGGTAGTGGAAAACTTCCTGAGGTTGGAGAGAAGTGTTTGCAGAGTGGGGATATGTCCACCAGCGAAGGGCCCCTGTGCGATGCACAGAATGATCATCTGGGGGGGGGGGTGTTCGCTCTGCAGAGACATTATCGGATTAGTGGATGTGCGCTTGTGTCACCCGTGTATGCCTGCAAAACGCCGCCTCAGGCTTTCACACTGAAGTGAATGGAGCTGGTGGACATATCCCCACTCTGCAAACACTTCTCTCCAACCTCAGGAAGTTTTCCACTACCAAACAGATCTCAACCAGCGTCAGTCTGCCCCAGTCAGCACTTTAGAGCGGATTGCGGGAGAACTAACACTGGGAGACACTATGACAATACATATTAAAATACATCTTCATAAAATTTCCACAACAGTATCCACCAGCAGTAAGACCCCTTTCACGCTGGAGCATTTTGCAGGCGCTATAGCATTAAAAATAGCGCCTGCAAACCGTCCTAAAACAGCTGCTCCATTCACTTCAGTGTGAAAGCCTGAGGCGGCGTTTTGCAGGCATACACAGGTGACACAAGCGCACATCCACTAATCCGATAATGTCTCTGCAGAGCGAACACCCCCCCCCCCCAGATGATCATTCTGTGCATCGCACAGGGGCCCTTCGCTGGTGGACATATCCCCACTCTGCAAACACTTCTCTCCAACCTCAGGAAGTTTTCCACTACCAAACAGATCTCAACCAGCGTCAGTCTGCCCCAGTCAGCACTTTAGAGCGGATTGCGGGAGAACTAACACTGGGAGACACTATGACAATACATATTAAAATACATCTTCATAAAATTTCCACAACAGTATCCACCAGCAGTAAGACCCCTTTCACGCTGGAGCATTTTGCAGGCGCTATAGCATTAAAAATAGCGCCTGCAAACCGTCCTAAAACAGCTGCTCCATTCACTTCAGTGTGAAAGCCTGAGGCGGCGTTTTGCAGGCAGATTTAACCCCTTTTCGTCCACTAGCAGGGGGTTAAATCCGCCCCGCTAGCGGCCAAATATCGTCGCTAAAACGACGGTAAAACGGTGCTAAAAATAGCGCCGCTTTACTGCTCACGCCAGTGGCGGCACAGTGTGAAAGGGGTCTTAAAGCAATAGTTACAAACTATATACTACACAAGAGAGGGAATTGAGATTGACAGACCCTTTAAACAGTTGGACAGGGCAGAGAGTTAAGGCACACATGGTCAGAAAAATCGCACCAAAAATACTGCTTTCAGCGATCGCACGGTATTCTGATCATCGGTACACAGCTTTTGTACGAAATTTTCTGAAGGGACAAACACAAAATTTTTTCTCGTACGATATCAGATTGTATGATTTTTGTTTAACCTCCCCGACGGTATGATTATTTCAGATTTTTGCGTCTCAAAGCGGTACAATTATTTTGCATAGAAATTTGGCCTTTTATATTGTAGGTCTTTAATTCTTACCAATAACACACTTATATCTGTCCACCAAGAGTCTAGTAGACATCCCGGGTATGATGAAGTTTGAAACACAAAATTATACATTATAATATAATAAATAAATAAAAAAAAAAATAATATAATAATAATAAAATAAATTTCCCCACGATTCACTATCGCTCAATACTGCAAGTGTTCTAATTTACTATCGCTGTTTTCTAGCTGGTCTAAAGCCACTTTTGACATAAAGGGACACTTTTTGGTTTCTATGGACAATCTCAAGTTTCCAGGCAGAAAGAACAGTACATGTAATATAAAACTGCATGCAGGGCATGGGCCAAAGCACTGGGGACAAAAGGGATGTGAAATGATTTCATACAGTACTGTAATCTGTAAGATTATGTATGTTATTTTTACTTTTCTTGAATTTGCCACCAGGCTCCGCCCCCGTGCGTCGCGACGCTCGCAGGGAACGGAGCCTGGCACAGAGAGGCTTCAGGCAGAGGATGGAGCCTGCAGACAGCGCGGGGGGACATCGCAGGATCCTGAGGACAAGGTAAGTAACCTGCACCATGATCCTGAGATGTAATCCCGAGTGTGGCTCGGGGGTTACCGCTAATGGTGCTGAAATTTAACCCCCGAGCCACACTCGGGAATACCGTCAGGGAGGCTACTCAGGTCCGTTTTTGTTTGAAAATACAGATACATTACATTAAATCACTTCAGAATTTTTATTCTGTCGTACGAGAATTTTCATACTTTAGTAATCTTTTCATTTTCAATCTGGAGACTAGCATGCAAAAAAAAAAAAGCAGACGATCATTTCTTGAATAATCTCATCATGTGTACTAGGCTTTAGGCTACATTCACATGGCCATATGGGTGCTGACAGTTTGCTGTGGTCAGAGGCAGATAAATGCCACCACTAGATGCAGCAATACTCTGTGCTATGGTCACATATTGTACAAACTGAGTGATTATCTGTGGCTGGTTTGTGTGTGGCCAGAGCTCCACAGAAACACCTATCCTGGATGCACACTGAGTCCAGGCTCGGTTGTAGGCTCTATTTGCATGTAATCACTCAGATGAGCTGTTACATGTGAAAGTGATGGTACTGACCTTTGATCTGCACAGAGTACAAAGCTGACAGCCATCTCTGACAGCTGCTGCTGGATGCAGTGTGCAGGCTGTCTTTAGTACTATTGGCTGATTCTAGCTGGAGGCCGAACCCTGTGCATCTGTGTGGAAATAGCTGCTTATAGCTGATCATTGACATCTGGTTCTGCACAATGCAATGAGCACTCATTCATCCCCAAATATGGCATAATACTATAAGAAAAACAGTAAGTTTCAGCACCATTTAATTTAACAATACTGTATATTAGGGCAGAAAATAATAAATGTGATTGATATGAACTGCACACACTCAAAAATATTATTTATGCCATTGGAAATAAAGATTTAGCTGACATAACTTGTTTATTAACGTGTAAATCCTGTGTCCTTAAAGGGGAAAAAGGGCCAAAAGAACTTTTCTCCTGGGGACACAAGAGTGCACTATGTTCTGCACTCCTGTGACCCGTATTCAGCCGACAGCCCACTGAGCACTGGAGGGGCAGAGCAGAGGGCCGGTGACTAGTCATCAGCTCTCTGCTCACCAAAGACTGAGAACTGAGCAATCAGCGATCTTTAATCACTTAGCTCTCAGTGTAAAGGTGGTGGGGTACAGATGCAGCATCCACCTAGGTGAGTATGTATGTTTATTTATTTATTTTTAATTATTCCCACACTTCTCTTTTAAATACCATTTTCATATACATCAAATAAGAGGAAACTTTGTAGCTTGCGCTTTATGCCCAAATGATTTACTTCTAGTTTTCCTGAAGTATTTTCTGTGAAAAGCACATACATGTGACGTGGAGATATTTACCTTTCAGTCGTGTCAAAGGTTTACATCCTGGAAAAAAATCTGCTTACAAAGGACTATTTATTATACATCTGCATGAAAAATGAAATGACATGTTTTTCAAGTATTTATAAGTAAGATATTTATTCACAAAAAGCTATAAAAATTACATTTTTTATTGGAACTGTTTTGTCTTCATTATTAATACATGGTAAATGAAGCTCTGCAGATTAACAAGACTGTCAGCTAATTTATTATGTCTGCAGCAAAAAAAAAAAAAAACATCATCAGGTTAGGGCTGTTTTGGTGGCAAAAGCAGGAAAAACTCAATATTAGGTGGGTGGTCAAAAATGATGGCCGGTTGGGGTATATACACATTAACCACTTAAGGACCAACCCTATTTTTTTACATGGTGTTTACAAGTTAAAATAATTTTTTTTTCTAGAAAATTACTTATAACCCCCAAACATTATATATTTTTTTCAGACACCCTAGAGAATAAAACGTTGGTCGTTGCAATACTTTATGTCACACCATATTTGCGCAGCGGTCTTACAAACGCAATTTTCTTGGAAAAAATACACTTTTTTGAATTAAAAAATAAGAAATGAGTAAAGTTAGCCCAATTTCTTTCTATATTGTGAAAGATAATGTTACGCCGAGTAAATTGATACCCAACATCTCATGCTTCAAAATTGCGTCCGCTCGTGGAATGGTGTCAAACTTTGACCCTTAAAAAACCTCCATAGGTTTTGAGTAACAGAGGAGGTATTTAGCTAGAACTATTGCTCTCACTCTAACGATTGCGGCGATACCTCATATATGTAGTTTGAACACCATATACATTTGCAGGCACGACTTACGTATTCGTTTGCTTCTGCACGCGAGCACGGTGGGACAGGGCGCTTTAAATTTTTTTTCTTATTTATTTTTACACTGTCCCTTTAAAAAAAAAAATTGAATCACTTCCTATTACCATAAGTGTAAACATCCCTTGTAATAAAAAGAAAAGCATGACAGGACCTCTTTATTGTGAGATCTGGAGTCAAAAAGTCTTTTTTTTTTTTTTCAATAAAAAAAAAAATGTCCCTTTAAGGCTGTTGGGAGGAAGTGACGTTTGACGTTGCTGCTGTCATCCAATGGCATAGAGTCGAGTGGGGGCCATCATTTCCTCATTTGACTTCCTGCCCATCAGGGGAAAGCATCGGATCATCTCCGACGGCACCAGTAAGCGGTGGAGACGACCGGTACACGACGGGGGCACCTCTCCTGTTGCCGATAAAAATTATCTTGCGATGAATCTGATGCGAAGACCACTTTTATCATACAGCAGACCGCCTGCCGTTGAAAAAAAAAATGCCAGCGTTATGGCAGCTATCTGCTTTATTTCCTGTCCAATAGCCAAAACAGGAAGTGAGGGAATCCCTGGTTGTCCCGATTGGAAGATTTCCCTCTATTTCTGTTTGGGGTTTTCTTTCTCTATCAGTGATAACAGTAAACAGGACAAACAAAGGGTGAATCTCCCTAATGGGGACAGACAGCAAAAAAAAGCTGTCAGGATTTCTAATCCATTCTCACCCTGTCCACAAAAAAAAAAAAAAAAACACTAAAAAAAAAAAAGAATTTGGACTTTTTTTTGCAAACTTTCTGCATAGCCTCAGATACTAACAGTGTGGGCAGCAGGATATACCTGAGAACTATCTGTGCCCTTAGGCAGGACCAATGAGAGCTCCCAGCATTGTGAATGTGTTGTTAGGTGAGCTCAGCTCCTGCCCTTCCCCCATGCAGTCCATAGCTGTGCCCCCACACTGCTCCCCTTTCTGCCATGCTGGCCATAGATGTGCCCCCACACTGATCCCCCCTCTGCCATGCTGGCCATAGCTGTGCTCCCACACTCCTCCCCCCTCTGCCATGCTGGCCATAGCTGTGCCCCCACACTGCTCCCCCCTCTGCCATGCTGGCCATAGCTGTGCCCACACTGCTCCACCCTCTACCATGCTGGCCATAGCTGTGCCCCCACACTGCTCCCCCCCCCTCTGCCATGCTGGCCATAGCTGTGCCCACACTGCTCCCCCCTCTGCCATGCTGGCCATAGCTGTGTCCACACTGCTCCCCCTCTGCCATGCTGGCCATTGCTGTGCCCACACTGCTCCCCCCTCCGCCATGCTGGCCATAGCTGTGCCCACACTGCTCCCCCTCTGCCATGCTGGCCATAGCTGTGCCCACACTGCTCCCCCCCTCTGCCATAGCTGTGTCCACACTGCTCCCCCCTCTGCCATACTGGCCATAGCTGTGCCCACACTGCTCTCCCCTCTGCCATACTGGCCATAGCTGTACCCACACTGCTCTCACCTCTGCCATGCTGGCCATAGCTGTGCCCACACTGCTCCCCCCTCTGCCATGCTGGCCATAGCTGTGCCCACACTGCTTTCCCCCTCTGCCATAGCTGTGCCCACACTGCTCTCCCCTCTGCCATAGCTGTACCCACACTGCTCCCCCCCCCCTCTCCCATACTGGCCATAGCTGTGCCCCCACTGCTCTCCCCCTCTACCATACTGACCATAGCTGTGCCCACACTGCTCCCCCCTCTGCCATAGCTGTGCCCACACTGCTCTTCCCCTCTGCCATAGCTGTGCCCACACTGCTCAGCTCTCCCCCTCTGCCATAGCTTTGCCCACACTGCTCTCCCCCTCTGCCATAGCTGTACCCACATTGCTCTCCCCCTCTGCCGTGCTGCCCATAGCTGTGCCCACACTGCTCTTCCCCTCTGCCATAGCTGTGCCCACACTGCTCTCCCCCTCTGCCATGCTGCCCACAGCTGTGCCCACATTGCTCTCCCCTCCAACACGCTTCTCATAGCTGTGCCCACACTGCACCGTGTCGGTCGCTCGGCCTCTTCCGTGACTCATTTCCATACGTTGTGACGCGGTGGGCGGAGTTTCCGAAGCTGCCCGAATAGACAATGGCAGTGGTGGACCGCTAGCTGAGTAGAGGGGGCCATGTGAGGGATGTACGGAGGAGGTCCGGGGACCCGAGGGGTATGACATTACCGGGACCGTGCTGGGACATAATGGAGACCGTGCAGCCCGCCGCTTCTCCTCCGGTGCTGTGCTCAGTGCTGGCCGTGAGAAGTCACAGCTGTGAGGTGACCCTGGACTCGGGAATCGGGCTGTTCTTCTGGAGGGAAGTGAGGCCGCGGAGAGAGCGGAGCCGTGCTGGTGAGCGTGTGGGGGATATAGCCCGGGGCTATGTATTATGTATATAGAGGGACGGGCCCGGGGATATGTATTATGTATATAGAGGAAGGACAGCTGTGTGGGCCCCATTGTTGTCTCCTCTGTACTATGAGAACCGTCCTGTCCTCAGCTGATATAGACTGCTCACATTGTATTCTATTGTATCACATTGTATTGCATTGTATCACCCCCACTCACTACTTTGTTTCCTTTTCCATCTGTATAGTCAGCAGTACTGAGGTGTGATTATGTTTCATCCATGTGTCTGTACAGGAGCCTTTGTTTTTTTCATTGTTTCTTTTATTTGTAGCTTTAACCACTTGCCCTTCGGAAGATTTACCCCCTTCCTGACCGGGCCATTTTTTGCGGTACGGCACTGCGTTACTTTAACCAAGACTTTTCTGCAACTTTTTGTTTAGTTCGTTTAAATTAGTATTTTTTGCTAGAAAATGTACTTAGAAACTCCAAACATTCTATCTATCTATCTATCTATCTATCTATCTATCTATCTATCTATCTATCTTTTAGCAGAGACCCTGGAGAATAAAATGACGACTGTTGCAGTATTTTATGTCACACGGTATTTGCACATCAGTCTTTCAAACACAATTTTTTTTTTTTAACAATACACTTTTTTTTTTTAATAAACCCAAAAACAGTAAAGTTAGCCCAATTTTTTGTATGTGAAAGATACACTGAGTAAATAGATGCCTAACATGTCATGCTTTAACCTTGTCTGCCGAATGACAGATACAGCGCGGACCTACATTGCAGAGACGCCGTCATATGACGTCCTCCCGTGCATGAGCTGCCTGCGCTCCACACTATGTGTTCACCAAGTCAATGGGACTCGGCTGATCACAGATCAGAGTAAAGGGCTGATCCTGGCTCCTTACCACGTGGTCAGCTGTCAGCTAATGATCACGTAATGTAAACAGAAGATCGTTAATCTTTTTTTTTTTTTCTCCTCACGCTAACAGTGTGAGGTGAAAAAAAAAGCCGATCAGCTTTTGTGAAAGTGACATCAGTCCCGAAGAGGAAGAGCCACAGCATCTGTGCCAACCAGTGCCACCTGCGAGTGCCCAACAGTGCATATCAGTGCCACCAATACATATCAGTGACACCTATTAATGCCCACTGGTGGTGCCCTTCAGTGCTGCCCATTAATGGCACTAATCAGTGCCCACCAGTGCAGCCTCATCAGCGTACATCAGCGAAGGATAAAAATGACCTGTTTGCAAAATTTTATAACTAAATATAAAACTGTTTTGATTTTCAAAATTGTGTCATTTTTTTTTCTTTTTTTTTAAAACAAAAAATAAAAAAACAGCAGTGATTAAATACCACCAACAGAAAGCTCTATTTGTGGGGAAAAAAAGGCTAAAAATTTAGTTTGGGTACAGTCGCTTTGCCTCTTCAGTGACTCATTTCATTGTTATTCAAAGTGTGACAGCGCTGAAAGCTGAATTTGGTATGGGCCGAAAGGGGGTTTAAGTGGTAAAAATTGCGCACGCTCGTGGAATGGCGACAAACTACGGTAGTTAAAAATCTCCATAGGCAATGCTATAAAAATATTTAGGGGGGGGCGTGGCCTAGCGCAGCATGGAGTAGGACGTGTGCGCCCTGAGCTCTGTCCATTACTCCTGTGTCTCAGGGATCCTGTACTCCAGCATTCTTCTTTCACAGCCGGACAGATGCCTCTCGGGACCATCCACATATACCAACCTGGCTCCACAAGCTATCGACGGGTTGGGGTCCAAACGGAGCGATGCTCCTCCACACGGCGGGAGCTCCTAGGAAAGACCGTGGCTTCGGCCTAGTCTCGGGGAATGGCGGCCATCTTGATCCTCCCGGACTCCCTGCCAGCAATACATCCCAGCCTTCCTGACCCCCTGCTACCTCCTCGCACAGATCCGATAATTGGCCAGCCTGCCCACCGCTTCTCACAACCCTTATGGGGACATCGCCATGCATTGGCTTGCGGGAAATCCCTGCATCCTCCAAGTAAGTAGCGGCCATCTTGCTACACCCCAATGGACACCCTTGATCCCCCAGTTTTTCCCCTGCTTGTTCCGGGCCCCACTTGGCCACAACTCCCGGGCCGGCCAGAACACTATCCCGTAGCTAAGTTTGCAAAGGTTGGGGGCGGGGCTATGCTATGGCGGCGTGAAAACGCGCATTGTCTGAGCTCCACACCACATGCTTGCAAGGAAGAGATTCTCACCCGTTCCTACCCAAGCTATCCATGCCCAGACGGGGCCCTAAGCACGGGGACCTCCACGGAACACATCCCACTGACATCCAGCATTACTTCACCCTAGAAACGCAGAGAACTAGATTGGCCTCCCGGGACATGATGGCGCTAGCCCTGATCAGCATAGCATGTCTGCTGATTTCACAGATCATGTCCCTACCTCTAATGCTGTGTTGTCTCCCGCATAAATGTCATCTATCCTCTTATCCCTACCCACGAGACAAGACATGGAAACTATTGCGACCAGAATGGTCAAGACAATACTAACATATCTCAGAATGTACAGAAGCTTGAAAACTGTTGAAATTCTATCTACAGACAGAGATGCAATACTATACAGGTTAGACTCCCTGGAAGGGCTGCACAAACACCAGGCTGCTATGACCCACCTGCACCTGCAACACAACGATTTAGAAAATTGCCACAGGCGAAATAATAGCCTCCGGGATGCCACGCAGCCTATTAGAGCAGCGGACCTACCAGACACTGTTATTGGCATATTTAATGACATTTTGGGCAGGCCTACCTCTGCACCCATCGAGTTGGACAGGGTACACAGAGAAAATGTCCCGGGTGGTGGAGAACGCACCAAGCCCAGAGACGTGTTGTGCAGGGTGCATTTCTTTCTCATGAAAGAGGAGATAATGCAACGTGCCTAGAACAGGGGCACATTTCACTTATGCCGCGTACACACGGTCCTACTTTTCGTCTACAAAAGTCCAACAGACGCTGATGGACTAAAGCTGGCTGGTAATCCGATCGTGTGTGGGCTTCTCCGGACTTTCAACTGACTTTTTTAGCCTCAAATCCGACGTACTTTAGATTTGAAACATGCTTTAAAACTTTACTTCGTAACTACGACGGACCCCGAAATCCGCTCGTCTGTGTGCTAGTCCGACGGACAAAAAGCCACGCTAGGGCACCTATTGGCTACTGGCTATGAACTTCCTTATTTTAGTCCGGTGTACGTCATCACGTACGAATCCGACCGACTTTTGTGTGGTCGTGTGTAGGCAAGTCCGGTCGTTAGAAAGTAGGCCGCAAGTCCGCCGCAAGTCCACCGAAAGTCTGCCGGAAGTCTGTCGGAAAGGCTGTCCGACTTTTGTAGACGAAAAGTACGACCGTGTGTACGCGGCATTAGATGGTGCCACGATTCACCTCCTTCCAGATCTGCCTCGCAGAACTCTGTAAGTAAAAGACGTCAAATGAAACCTTTACTGGATAAGGTTAGGGACTGTGGCGGCACATATGTGTGGAATTACCCTTTTGGCCTCACTATACGCCTACGCAATGACAGCATCTTTTTGAATGACCACAGGCAAATGCCAGAGGTTTTCCGCTTCCTGGACACCGAATCCATTGACATCCTGACTGGTTAGCGCTGGATACTGTTCCCACCGGTCCCTTGATCTCGCAACGCAGACGTTGAGGGCCTTCCAACAGGAATGCTCCCAGATCACCATCTACTGGCCCACATTCTAGAGAGCTTTGACTTGTCCTATAAGCTGCTACGAGCCTGCTCCTGTATCTCTACCTTACTGCTTTCCTTAACGACATATGGATGACATCTTACCGCCTTGCTATACCATTCTCTAGGGGGAATAGGAAGTACCTCTACCACTGGATCAGCAGTACACTGCCCAACACGATACAACGGATTATACATATGGGTGAAAAGCTTTACGAGGTAACTGTCCATGCTTTGCCATTGTTCTGGGCTTTGGATGCATACAGACTTAGACACAAGTACAATGCTTGGCCTTCCTCTAGGGAACCCTCAAGGTCCCACACTGACCGGAACTGCGTTCAGAACTGCCTGTTCAGCTTACACCCATCAGTTGATACAATGTTACAGGGAATGACCATCGCCCTGGATTGCTTCACCCCCAATACCAATCCACAGACCTCGGATACTGATATCGCAACATAGGGTTCTATTACATATACAGAAACTTATCAATAACATATGATGGTTTTTCCTTTACTGTATAGCTTCCTACAATTTACTTTTGAGCAATGTCCAGAACCCTAGTCTTAAATTTAGTTCAACACTTATGTCTACTGGTGCTCCTTCATTTGTGTATAGAATTTAATGTCAGCATCGTGGCAGGCTCTGTTAACTTAGGAATGTTTTTTCCTTAGCTTGGATTCCAAGAGGACCCCAGGATAAGACCCCAATTTTTTCCCAAATTCTCCTCCAATTGAAGAGGATGGTTCTTGCCCTATTACCGTAATACTGTTCGGTGAACCACTTGACGGATAAAACCCCTTATAGAATATACAGGTAAAAGCCAGTAAATTAGAATATTTTGAAAAACTTGATTTATTTCAGTAATTGCATTCAAAAGGTGTAACTTGTACATTATATTTATTCATTGCACACAGACTGATGCATTCAAATGTTTATTTCATTTAATTTTGATGATTTGAAGTGGCAACAAATGAAAATCCAAAATTCCGTGTGTCACAAAATTAGAATATTACTTAAGGCTAATACAAAAAAGGGATTTTTTAGAAATGTTGGCCAACTGAAAAGTATGAAAATGAAAAATATGAGCATGTACAATACTCAATACTTGGTTGGAGCTCCTTTTGCCTCAATTACTGCATTAATGCGGCGTGGCATGGAGTCGATGAGTTTCTGGCACTGCTCAGGTGTTATGAGAGCCCAGGTTGCTCTGATAGTGGCCTTCAACTCTTCTGCGTTGTTGGGTCTGGCATTCTGCATCTTCCTTTTCACAATACCCCACAGATTTTCTATGGGGCTAAGGTCAGGGGAGTTGGCTGGCCAATTTAGAACAGAAATACCATGGTCCGTAAACCAGGCACGGGTAGATTTTGCGCTGTGTGCAGGCGCCAAGTCCTGTTGGAACCTGAAATCTCCATCTCCATAGAGCAGGTCAGCAGCAGGAAGCATGAAGTGCTCTAAAACTTGCTGGTAGACGGCTGCGTTGACCCTGGATCTCAGGAAACAGAGTGGACCGACACCAGCAGATGACATGGCACCCCAAACCATCACTGATGGTGGAAACTTTACACTAGACTTCAGGCAACGTGGATCCTGTGCCTCTCCTGTCTTCCTCCAGACTCTGGGACCTCGATTTCCAAAGGAAATGCAAAATTTGCTTTCGTCAGAAAACATGACTTTGGACCACTCAGCAGCAGTCCAGCTCTTTTTTTCCTTAGCCCAGGTGAGACGCTTTTCGCGCTGTTTCTTGGTCAACAGTGGCTTGACACGAGGTATGCGGCAGTTGAAACCCATGTCTTTCAAGCGTCTCTTGGTGGTGGATCTTGAAGCACTGACTCCAGCAGCTGTCCACTCCTTGTGAATCTCCCCCACATTTTTGAAGGGGTTTTTTTTCACAATCTTGACTAGGGCGCGGTGATCCCTATCGCTTGTACACTTTTTCTGACCACAGTTTTTCCTTCCCTTTGCCTCTCTATTAATGTGTTTGGACACAGAGCTCTGAGAACAGCCAGCCTCTTCAGCAATAACCTTTTGTGTCTTTCCCTCCTTGTGCAATGTGTCGATGGTCGCCTTTTGGACAGCTGTCAAATCTGAAGTCTTCCCCATGTTTGTGTAGGCTTCAGAACTGGACTGAGAGACCATTTAAAGCCCTTTGCAGGTGTTTTGAGTTAATCAGCTGATTAGTTTGTGGCACCAGGTGTCTTCAAAATTTAACCCTTACACAATATTCTAATTTTGTGACACACGGAATTTTGGATTTTCATTTGTTGCCACTTCAAATCATCAAAATTAAATGAAATAAACATTTGAATGCATCAGTCTGTGTGCAATGAATAAATATAATGTACAAGTTACACCTTTTGAATGCAATTACTGAAATAAATCAAGTTTTTCAAAATATTCTAATTTACTGGCTTTCACCTGTATTGTCTATACTGTCCTATGGAGCCTCCCTCCCCATGGTTTTTGTGTTTTTGTCTTGAGGTTTCCCTCCCACCAGGATACCCCTCTTGTGAATCCATTAAGGCAAGTGACGTAGCTGGGAGGTGTTTACCTACTGTTTTTGTTTCCTTAAACGCAAAAGGGTTCTAAATGACTTAGCCACTCTAATGATGGCGAGTCCTCTTCCTTTATTATGTATTATGTACTATAACTTGTTTTATGGCAATGTGGGGTGTTGCTTAGACATGCGGATGCTAGAACCCCCCCCCCCCCCACGTAGAAATGAGTGTTTCAGCCTGTTTTGACCTTTCGGGACAGGTTGAATCCTATTGGCCTACACAGCCACCCCTGATTAGGGTACTTGAGTGGTGCTAGACACTATACTAGCATCTGAGGGTTTTTGTCTTTTCTCCCCCTTCCCTTATCCTCTGCCCCCTTTCTCCCACCCCCTTTTTTTTTTTTTTCTCTTTCTCTCCCCCTCTTTCATCTCGCTACCATGGGAGGCCGCAGGGACGCGGCTACTCTCCAAATGTGCTCATTCAATGCCCGCAGCTTGAATGAACCAACTAAATGCTCACAAATACTGTATGACTTTCACAAATCCAAAATTGACATCATTTTCTTCCAAGAGACCCACCGCTTCTGCACAAATCATATTTCAATATTGTAAAATAAATATTGCCCAACCTGGCTGCATAGCCCATACTCCCAATCTAAATCTAGAGGGGTGGCAATTGCCCTCCACAAATCATTGAATTATGGTCTTCTAGATTCCTGTTCGGACCCCGATGGGAGGTATTTGTTTTAGAAAATATCTCTCAGTGGCAAGATGTACACCCTGGCTAATATATAATATATATATTGCTAACCCAGACCAAATAAAAATAATACTATTCAATATCTACACAAGCTATTGGAATTTGCCAAAGGGGTGATCCTCGCTGCTGGAGATTTTAATAGTGTTTTTAACCCTACATTGGCTACCTTCTTAGGTAAAAGCTCTATCTCCTGCAACCAAATCAATAAACTAAAGAGATTCCTGATTTAGCACAACCTGATGGATGTCTGGCGCATCCTCCACCCCACAGATTATTCCTTCTTTTCTGCAGTTCATAACTCCTACTCCCGCATTGATTTTTTTTCTTATCAGACACTATGCACTGACATACCATCCCCAGAGTAGGATCAAGAACATATTATGGTCCGATCATGCGCCAGTGTTTCTGTCTCTCTCCCTAACCGATCTGCCTGGTCATGACTGGACTTGGAGACTTAATGACTCACTATTATAGGACGAAATATGCTCTGCAGATATCCAGGCCACTATATCAAACTTCATCTCGGACCATGGTAATGATGATACCTCTGCCTCGCTACAATGGGAGGCATTGAAATACGTATTACGTGGGGTCTTTATTAAACATTGGCTCTAGACTCAAACTAATCCATCTTGCCCAGATACAGGAACTGTCTCTTTGGATTACTGACTTGGAACGATCCCATAAACGTAACCAATCCCCGACCACCCAACTTGCCTTATCCGACGCAAGACAAACTGTTGAACTTGTTAGAACAGAAGTCCTTGTCCATTAGGGACAAATCACATAAACTGTTTTATGTCGAAGCTAACAAACGGAATAGAATGTTGGCCAGAGCCCTCTATGCTAAAAATAGCATTGCTTCTATTCCTAAACTCAAGCGACCTGACGGCCAACTCACCCATCATCCTAAGGAAATTAACAAATTGTTTCGTTCATTCTACGCCACGCTATACAACCTCCCCCCACATCCTCCAAACATGTCGCCAGAGGACTTTCAATCTAAAATTGACGAATATATTGCTAACACAGCACTTCCAACTATTCCTACAGATATAGTGCAGGATCTTGAGTGACCATTTATCGAGGATGAACTTGTGCTGGCAATATCCTCCCTTAAATCCAACAAAAGCCCAGGCCCGAACGGCTACTCGACCCATTTCTATAAATGCTTCCAAGATTCCCTTACACCACTTCTCATAAAAATGTATAATGACATCTCCGGGGACTGTCCTTTCCCGAGACAGGCTTTGGAAGCCCATATCATAGTTCTACCTAAACCCGGGAAAGATCCTACTCTATGCGGTGGCTTTCGCCCCATTTCTCTCACCAACATTGACATTCGCTTATACTCCAAACTACTTGCCAATCGCCTTCTGCCAGCTATACACAACCTGATACACCTTGACCAGGTGGGGTTTACCCCCAGGAGGGAGGCCAGGAATAATATCCTTAAAACCATTTCCCTGATGGAATATGGCCAAAAATGCCAAATCCTAGCTTGTCTGATCTCGGTCGATGCTGAAAAAGCATTTGACCAGGTTCATTGGCAATTTCTAGAGAGAACGCTTCAACAAGTGGGCCTCAGGCCCAACATACTATGCAAGATCCTGGCTCTCTATGATAACCCTATGGCTAGGATCCAATCTAATGGCCTCCTATCTGACCCAATATGGATCCATAATGGAACCCGCCAGGGATGCCCCCTATCGCCATTACTATACATACTCACTATGGAACATCTTGCCATGGCCATTCGGCATAACTCCAATATTCAGGGTCTTTCTATTGTCCAGAGTCAGTATAAATTGTCCCTAAATGCTGACAACCACTTATTATATGTTACTAAGCCTCACGCATCTATACCAGCCATTATTGAGGCATTCACAGAGTTTGGATTGGCTAGTAACTTTAAAGTAAACTACGATAAAACGGAGGCCCTTAACGTCTCCCTACCCAAACCTACATTAGCCCGGGTTCAATCTTTATTTGGATTTAAATGGCAACAAAAAGCTGTCAAGTATCTTGGGATCTAAATTCCTACCTCTCTGCCTTCCCTGACAGATCTAAACTATACGCCCCTAATAAGAACATTGCGAACATGCCTTGAATCTTATTAAAAAAACCGAACATCTCCTGGTTTTGCCGAATGAGCGCCATCAAAATGGACATTCTGCCTAAATATTTATACATTTTTTTTTTTTTTTCAGGCGATTTCCTATCCCCCCTCCTCGTGGTTTCTTCTAATCGATCAACAAGGCTAATCGGGACTTCATATGGTGCCATAGGAAGTCCAGGATTGGCTTTCATATTTTAGCTTTACCTAAAAATAGAGGGGGCGTTGCTCTCCCTGACCTTCGGCTGTACTTTCACGCTGCATCGTTGATCAGAATAGTCGATTGGCACCACGGTTCCTCCACTAAACTGTGGACATCATTAGAAAATGACCGAATATCTCCTGACCTCACATCCCTTCCATGGACACACCCGACACACAGACCCACTAAAGACCTAATGCCCCTTGTGACTTCCGCTACGTTGCGAGACCCAGTCCCTTGACTCCATTATTTGATATCAACTCTTTCCCTCCGACTTGTGCTAAACCTAAATTTCTTATTTGGCGAAAGATAGAGGCTCCTCCTGTTAAGTCATATGCTCCATGCTGGAAAACCAATTCCCCTACCTGACATGCTCTCTTCCTGCCACAACCCTTCTATGGCTTGGCTTGAACACACTCAATTAACACACCTTATAAACAAAATACCGAACGTGGACGATTTTACAAGACCACATACAGCCTTTGAGTCATTGTTATCCCAGTCGGACAGACCACAGCATCCACTATCACTGATATATTAGATACTGATTCAGGTCTCTTATCCAAACCCACCACCATTCCTTTCAAAATGGGAAAGGGAGATAAATTTGTCTCCAGATGATATGGAATGGGGCAAAACACTGATACTTTCTTTTAAATTATCTATCTCATCTCATGCCCAAGAACGGAATTATCCTATTTTCTCTAGGTGGTACCGGTGCCCCACTATTTTACACAAGCTTGATCCTAATGTTTCGGACATATATTGGAGATGCTTGCAGACCCTGGGTAACATTACACACATTTGGGGTACGTGCCCACGTGTTACCCCCTTTTGGGTCAAGATTCTCAAGCTATATGACAAACTTGTAGGGGACAACTATCCTTATGAAACCTGCTTAACGATCCTACCTATGTTACTGGGGACATACAAACAAATCAAGAAGAGCTTAATTTACCACTTGCTGACGGCTGCACGATCAATTATTGCTAGATCTTGGTGACAACCAGTGGTCCCCTCTCTAGCGGATTGGGCCTGCGAAGTGGACAGGATCGAACGTATTGAAAGGATGTTAGCGTGGAATGCTGATAAAAGTGAGGCCCACACTATTATGTGGACCGTTTGGTTAGATTTCCGGTTCTCTTCTGATTTTGACCCTTTTATAGCGGATACAGCTCCTACTGTTTCCCCTGGGCCCTCTCATGAGTAGCTTGATATACCTTATCCCCATTTTCCCTTTCCTTCTCATACCCCCCCCCCCCCCCCCCTCCTTTTTTTTTCTTCTCTCCTTATCTTTTTCTCTTTCCATATTTCTCCGTCCTTTCTACTCCTCCTCCCTTACCTTTTTAAGATTATAGTAATCTTACCGGTAGATTCACCACACTTTCAGGCCACATGTGTTGAGCCTTGTTTTTTTTCTGTTTTCTACACCACTGTTTATAGTGGTCTACTGGTTACTTGATTTACCATTACTTGGTTTATTTCACTTATTTCTACATTCCTTGATGATATCCCCATGACTATGATTATGTGATGCATGTTCTTTTAATGTGCTTCTGATCCTAATGTATACTTGTACACTCAATGGAAATATGTTATTCCTTGCCTATGTTTATTCAATGTGGTTTAAAAAAAATGCTTGAAACTTAATAAAACAGATTCAACATAAAAATATTTACAGGTTACCAGTTTAGAGTTAGAGGAAGTCTAGTGATAGAATTATTACTCTCACTCTAACTTTCTCAGCGATACCTCAAATATGGTAAAACACTGTTTGCGTATGCATTCGCTTATGCGATTTTGATTACTTTTATTCCTATCACAAGAAATTTAAACATCTCCTACGATATAAAGGCATGATGGGTCCTCTTTATGGAGACATCCGGGGTCTACAAGACCCCAAATCTCTCCTTTACTCTGGAAAGCAGGAGAAAAAAAAAACCCATTGAAAAAACGTCAGTGTTTACATCTGCCAAAACAAGAATCACTCGGTCTCCCAGGAACATGGAAATGGCCGGGGACCAACTGGTCCATGGCTGGCTCTGTGGTAACCCAGTGGAAGCATCAGATCCCGGCTTCTCCGATCATACAGGAGAACCTGAAGAGGCGCTGGTGGGCTAATCAGCCGCTAGGATGGCATTTTGCACGAGAGGGAATCGCTGGCTGAAAAAAGATACCGGGATGATGCCTGTAGCTACATGGACATCTACGGTTAAGCTGAGTAAATAGATACCTAACGTGTCATGCTTTAAAAGTGCGCACACTCGTGGAATGCCAACAAAATATGGTACTTAAAAATCTCCATAGGCAACGCTTTAATTTTTTTTTACAGGTTACCAGTTTAGAGTTACAGAGGAGGTCTAATGTGAGAATTTTTTGCTCTCACTCGAGCGATCGTGGCAATACCTCACATGTGTGGTTTAAACACCGTTTACATATGCGAGCGTGACTTACGTATGCATTTATTTCTGTGCACAAAAATATGTTTTTATTTTTACACTGTGCCTTTCATTATTATTTATTTTTTTTTTAGCACTTTTTTTCCTGTTACAAGGAATTAAAAAATCTCTTGTAACAGAAATAAGCTTGGCAGGTCTTTATTGAGAGATCTGGGGTCAAAAAGAGATCTCCGATTTACCCTTTAAAAAAGAATAGAGCAGACTGGGGGCTATATTGCCCTCACTCAGCTTCCTGTCCAGGCGTCTCAGGGTTCAGATCAGCTTTGGGCTTACCAACGGTTTCTGTGAGCTCGGAGACCACCGGGAATGGGGGGGGGGCACCTCTTCCTCCACCTCTAAACGTGATCTTGTGGCGAATCCACCACTGGGATCACTTTTATCTGAAAAAGAATTGCCCACAGTACAAAAGGATATCAGGATTATGGCAGCTAGCTACTGCCATGACAACGGTATTTAACATCAAAGTAATTACCTAAATGTACTGTGGGTGATCGTCAAGTGGTTAACTGACAATTCGCTGTACCCAAATAAAATTGATGTCCTTTTTTTCCCACAAATAGAGCTTTCTTTGGGTGGTGTTTGATCACCTCCTGCATTTTTTTTTATTTTGTGCACTATAAACAAAAAAAGACCGACAATTTTGAAAAAAATGTATAAAAATGTTACTTTCTGCTATAAAACATATCCAAAAGAAAAATGTAATTTCTTCATAAATTTAGGCCAATATGTATTAGTGTCAGGAAGCTAGTTGTTAGGTAATTTGGACAGGGTATAATCCCCAATCCCCATTAAATTAGTAGGTACGATGCCTGGCGGGTGTGGAGATGCGACACGGTGTACATCTTGCGGCTTGTATGCATTCCTTTTTCATCCAATCGAGGGCGAATACTAGGTTAATAAAGATGATCTGCACAGAGTTCAGAGTGAGCTCTATCAAATGAGTGATAAAGTAGAGTGATCCAAATATGTGTAACAAATAAACACAGTACAACTCTATCTAAATAAAGTGAATAAATGAAATAAATATAATAAAGTCCAACTAGTCCAAGATCTGGACTACCAAGTGATGTTGATGGTGACTATAATGGTGTCCATAAATGTATACTGGGCGAATATTGCTGTGCAAAATGTAAGCATATTGTTTCCCTGGAAGCCCAGGTTCTGAATCTGGGGAAGCAACTGTCAGCACTGAGAAGACCTTCCATACTAAAGAAGAGCCAGGAATGTACCCGGCAGGGACCAGCACAGAGGCGGGTGGAGACAAAGGGGTGCAGGCACTAGAAAAGAGTAGATGGGTGACATCCAGGAAGGGTAGAGGGGAAGTGCCAGGGAGGCCGATACAGGGCTGGAACATCCCAATAAGTACGCTCCATTGAGTGACATTTGTGAAACCAGTCAGGGATCAGCACTGCTGGAGCTGAGGGACTCCCCTAGCTGCCAGGGGTAGAAATTCTCCAGTGAAAGTGGAGGGGGGGGGGGAAGGAAAGATGAAATCTGGTGGTAGGGGACACAATTCTTAAAACGCCGAACTGTATGTTGTCTACTGGATGCTTGGGTTCGGCACATCGCGGATCTGATGGACAGATTACTGGGAGAAGACCCGGCTGTCATGGTGCATGTTGGCACCAATGACAAAGTCAGAAGCAGATGCAGTGTCCTAAAGAACGATTTTAGGGCCTTAGGAGCTAAATTGAGGAAAAGGACCTCCAAGGTAGTATTCTCAGGAATACTACTGGTACATCGAGCCACACCAGAAAGGCAGAGGGAGATTAGGGAAGTAAACAAGTGGCTGAGAAGCTGGTGTAGTAAGAAGGGATTTGGGATCCTGGAGGACTGGGCCGACTTCTCAGTCAGTCGCCAGTTCTATAGAAGGGACTGACTGCACCTAAGTGAGGAGGGTGCAGATCTGCTGGGAGTAAAGATGGCCAAAAAGTCAGAGAGGTTTTTAAATTAGGCAACTGGGGGGGGGGCCCAGAGGTAGAGATAGTAAGCGTGGAATATATTCCAGAGGGTAGTATTGGGGGCATAAGTGGGAAGTTGACTAAAGCACATAAACCCAAGGTAAGTATAGTAACAAGTCCTAGTTGCAATCTCGGAACACCCAATAAGAGGATAGTATGCGACCGGTCTAAACTAAGTGGCATGTTCACCAATGCCAGGAGCCTGGTAGACAAGATGGGTGAACTAGAGTTACTGTTGTACGAGAAGGATTTGGATTTTGTGGGAATTTCAGAGACCTGGTTCAACAGCTCTCATGATTGGCTGGCAACCATTCAAGGGTATACCCTTTATCGCAGGGATAGAGAGGGTAAAAAAGGGGAAGGGATATGCCTATATATCAAGAATAAGTAAATGTGAGAGAGGACATCACTAAGGGAGCTAGGGAGAAGGTGGAATACTTATGGGTAGAGCTAAAAAGGGATGAAGCTAAGGGGAAAATAATACTAGGAGTATGCTATAGGCCCCCTAACCGGAGGGAGGAAGGGGAGAAGGATCTCCTATCACAATTTGGATTAGCAGCAAGGATGGGAAGTGTTATCATAATGGGGGATTTTAATTATCCAGACTGGGCGGAGGGAACCACGCATTCGTCTAATGGGGCGTACACACGGTCGGACTTTTCAGCTACAAAAGTCAGACAGCCTGTCCGACAGACTTTCGACGGACTTTTGGCGGACTTTCGACGGACTTGCGGCGGACTTTCTAACGAACAGACTTGCCTACACACGATCACACAAAAGTCCGTTGAATTCTTACGTGATGACGTACACCGGACTAAAAGAAGGAAGTTCATAGCCAGTAGCCAATAGCTGCCCTAGCGTGGGTTTTTGTCCGTCGGACTAGCATACAGACGAGCGGATTTTTCGGCCGGACTCGAGTTTGACGGAAAGATTTGAAGCATGTTTCAAATCTAAAGTCCGTCGGATTTGAGGCTGAAAAAGTCAGTTGAAAGTCCGGAGAAGCCCACACACGATCGGATTTCCAGCCAGCTTTAGTCCGTCAGCGTCCGTTGGACTTTTGTAGCTGAAAAGTCCGACCGTGTGTACGCGGCATTAGGCTCACCAGTTCCTAAATGTCTTGAGAACAAAGAAAGAAGCCTGGACGGCTGCACTTCAGTGAAGAAAAAAAGCACCTTTTTATTCTTGCAAAAAATGTGGGCAAACAGGTTACACAAAAAATGTGACCATCAACCGATGCTTACTCTTAGCTATGAGTAAGGATCGGTTGATGTGAAACGTGTTAGCAGTTCTGTGTATCCATTTTTTAACGCGTTTCACATCAACCGAAGCTTACTCATAGCTAAGAGTAAGCATCGGTTGATGGTCACATTTTTTATGTGACCTGTTCGTCCACATTTTTTTGCAAGAATAAAGGTGCTTTTTTTTCTTCACGGAAGTGCGGCCGTCCAGGCTTCTTTCTTTGTTCTCTACCAATTGTGCAGAGCCAGCACCTGTGAGGCTGAGTGATTTGTGTTCATTATCATCTGGGAGTGGTAGTCCTGTGAGCTGCTTTCTTTCGTAAATGTCTTGCAGGACAATTTCATGGTTCAGATGGTAGACTCGCCAACTAGAAATAAAGCTTTACTGGATCTACTGATTACCAACAATACAGACCTGATTACCGATGTGGAAATAAGGGGCAATTTAGGAAACGGCGATCATAGGTCAATTGGCTTCAGTATAAATCACACAAATAAAAAAACATAAGGGGAATACGAAGACACTGAATTTCAAAAGAGCCAACTTCCCTACACTACGAACCTTGCTAGAAGGCATAAATTGGGATAAAATCTTAGGAACAAAGAACACGGAGGAGAGATGGGTTTGCTTTAAGAGCATTATAAATAAGGGCATTAGCCAATGCCTCCCATTGGGTAATAAATTTAAAAGAGTGAACAAAAGTCCTGAATGGCTTAACTCCAATGTAAAAATGCATATAAAAGCAAAAAATACAAGGATGAGGGATCCCCATCAGCATTCGGACTTTATAAAGAATGCAACAAGAAATGTAAGGGTGCAATTAGGGCAGCTAAGATAGAATACGAAACAGTAAAAAAGGGAGGACAGACCATATTGGCCCCATAAAGAATGAGGAAAGACATCTGGTTACAAAGGATGGGGAGATGGCGAAGGTATTGAATTTATTCTTCTCCTTAGTCTTCATGAGGGAATCGGGGGGTGCTTAAGTAGCCAAAACTGCAGTGTTTATCCTCATGACACATCACAGGAAGCACCTCTATGATTAACAGTGGACAGGATTAAAATTAGACTTGGGAAACTTAATATTAATAAATCACCGGGAACAGATGGCTTGCGCCCGAGGGTACTTTTTTTTTTTTTTTTATACTAGCGGCCTACTGACTGGAATGGTACCAGCTGATTGGAGAAAAGTCAATGTAGCACCAATATTTAAAAAGGGCCCAGAATACATCCATGGGAATTACAGACCAGTTAGCCTAACATCAATAGTATGTAAGCTCTTGGAGGGGGTGATAAGGGACTATATACAAGATTTTAGTAATGAGAACGGTATCATTAGCAGTAATCAGCATTAATTCATGAAGAATCGTTCTTGCCAAACTAAACTATTAACTTTCTATGAGGAGGTGAGTTGCCATCTAGATAAGGGAAGGCCTGTAGACGTGGTGTATCTTAAATTTGCAAAAGCATTTCACACAGTTCCCCATAAATGTCTACTGTACAAAATAAGGTCCGTTGGCATGGACCATAGGGTGAGTACATGGATTGAAAACTGGCTACAAGGGCAAGTTCAGATGGTGGGGATAAATGGGAAGTAATCAGAATGGTCAGAGGTGGGTAGTGGGGTCCCCCAGGGTCCTGTACTAGGACCAATCCTATTTATTCTGTTCATAAACGACCTGAAGGATGGGGTAAGCAGTTCAATCTCTGTATTTGCAGACAACACTAAGCTAAGCAGGGCGATAACTTCTCTGCAGGATGTGGAAACCTTGCAAGAAGATCTGAACAAATTAATGAGGTGGGCAACTACATGGCAAATGAAGTTTAATGTAAAGTAATGCATTTGGGTGGCAAAAATATGAGTGCAATCTATACACTGGGGGGGGAGAACTTCTGGGGGAATCTAGTATGGAAAAGGACCTGGGGTCCCAGTAGATGATAGCAGCAGCTTGGCATTGTGTGCCATTGCTGAGCCTAACAAAGCAAACAGAATATTGGCATGCATTAAAAAGGGGATCAACTCCAGAGATAAAGTGATAATTCTCCCACTCTACAAGACTCTGGTTCGGCCGTACCTAGAGTATGCTGTCCAGTTCTGGGCACCAGTCCTCAGGAAGGATGTACTGGAAATGGAGCGAGTACAAAGAAGGGCAATAAAGCTAATAAAGGGTCTGGAGGATGTTAGTTATGAGGAAAGGTTGCGAGCACTGAACTTATTCTCTCTGGAGAAGAGATGCTTGAGAGGGGATATGATTTCAATTTACAAATACCATACTGGTGACCCCACAATAGGGATAAAAAATTTTTGTGGAAGGGAGTTTAACAAGACACGTGACCACTCATTAAAATTCGAAGAAAAGAGGTTTAACCTTAAACTATGTAGAGGGTTCTTTACTGTAAGAGCGGCCAGGATGTGGAATTCCCTTCCACAGGCGGTGGTATCAGCGGGGAGCATCGATTTAGTTTAAAAAAACTTTTAGATAAGCACCTGAATGACCACAACATACAGGGATATACAATGTAAAATTAACATATAATCACACACATAGGTTGGACTTGATGGACTTGTGTCTTTGTTTTCAACCTCACCTACTATGTAACTATGTATTCTGCTACATATTGTTGATAAAATACCAATAAGCGTATATAAATTGGTTTACACGAACGTTAGAGCATCTACAAACTGGGATATATTTATGGAATTTTTTTTTACTTTATACTTGTAAAGGCGGCGATCAGCCACTTATAGTGGGACTGCGATATTGCTGTGGACATTCTGACACTTTTTGGGAACTAGTGACACTAATACAGTGATCAGTGCTAAAAATATGCACCGGAATGACACGGAAAAAGTTTTGAACACGCTAACTGAAACTTATTTAATACTTAGTAAAAAATCCTTTGTTGGTTATGACAGCTTCAAGACTCCTCCTGTATGGAGAAACTTGTCGCACGCATTGCTCAGGTGTGACTTTGGCCCATTCTTCCACAAATTCTTCAAATCTTGAAGGTTCTGTGGGCCTTTTCTATGAACTCTGATCTTTAGGTCTTTCCATAGATTTTCTATTGGATTCAAGTCAGATGATTGGCTGGGCCATTCTAGCAGCTTTATTTTTTTTCTTTGAAACCAATTAAGTTTCCTTGGCTTTGTGTTTGGGATCATTATCTTGCTGAAATGTCTACCCTTGCTTTATCATCCTGGTAGATGGCAGCAGATTTTTATCAAAAAATGTCTTGGTACATTTTCCTATTCATCCTTCTTTCAATACCATGAAGTTTGCCAGTACCATATGCTGAAAAACTGCCCCGCACCATGATGTTCCCACCTCCAAACATCACTGTTGGAATGGTGTTTTTGGGGTGATGTGCAGTGCCATTTGACCTCCAAACATGGTGTGTATTATGGCATCCAAAGAGTTCAGTTTCAGATACATCTGACCTGGCTATATTCTCCCAGTATTTCACAGGCTTGTCTAAATGTTGTGCAGCAAACTTTAAACGAGCTGCAACACGCTTTTTCTTCAGCAATGCAGTCTTGGGTGGTGAGCGTGCATACAGGCCATGGCGGTGGAGTGCATTACTTATTGTTTTCTTTGACACAATTGAACTTGCTAATTCAAGGTCTTTGTGAAGCTCTCCTAAAGTGGTCCTTGGCTCTTGGACAACTCTTCTGATTATTTTCACTCCTCTGTCAGAAATCTTGCAAGAGGCACCCGGTCGTGGTCGGTTTATGGTGAAATTATGTTCCTTCCATTTCGGGATTATGGCCCCAACAGTGCTCACTGGAACATTCAGAAGTTTAGAAATCCTTCTGTAACCAAATGCCATCAGTATGTTTTGCAACAATAAGGTTGCGAAGGTCTTGAGAGAGCTCTTTGCTTTTACCCATCATGAGATGTTTCCTGTGTGACACCTTGGTAATGAGCCACCTTTTTATAGGCCATCAGTTGAGACTGAACCAGCTGATATTAATTTGCACTGACAAGGGGCAGGATTGCTTTCTAATTACTGTTAAAATTCAGTTGGTATCTTGGCTTTCCATGCCTTTTTGCACCTCCCTTTCTTCGTGTGTTCAGTACTTTTTCCTTGTGTCATTCCATTTTATAACACATAACTTAATTTCTAAACTTATTTATTTTGGTTTCTTTGTATGTATGGATTGAATGGGTTGTTACTGATGTGGTGAAAATGTCATGTAAATAGCACCTTTATAAACATATTTACCTAGAAAGATGGTGACATGTTCAATGTTTATTTTACCTGCTGTATATATGAGCAGAAGCCTTGGGTGTTGCAATTTTTTTTATTACAGACAGTATTTGCACAGCGATTTTTATTTTTATTTAGTTATTTATTTTTTTAAGTTCAGAGTTAGAGATGGTATAGTGCCAAAATTATTGCTCTCACTATAACTTTTGCGGCGATGCCTCACGTGTGGTACATACACCATTTACATAAGCGTTCGCTTATGTGATTTTTTTTGATCACTTTTGTATTCCTATCAAAAGAAATTTAAACATCCCTTGCATGATAGGTCCTATTTATGGAGACATCTGGGGTCTACAAGAACCCAAATCTCTCCTCTACCCTGGAAAGCAGGAGATCCAAAAACCCGATTGATTTCTGCTTTCCAGAAAAATAAAACGGCAGTGTTTACATCTGCCAAAACAGGAATCTCTCAGTCTCCCAGGAACGTAGAGATGGCCGGGGACCAACTGGTCCATGGCTGGCTCTGTGACCCAGCAAAATCATCAGATCCCAGCCTCTCCGATCATACATGAGAACCTGAAGAGGCGCTGGTGGGCTAATCGGCTGCTAGGATGGCATTTACATGAGGGCCTCACGGGTTGAAAAAAAATATACCGGGATGATGACTGTAGCTACATAGACTTTCTATGGTCAGGAAGTGATTAAGATGAAGAAAAAAAGGGTAACAAAACACATCATAAAATGTGCATGCAGGAACTCATCCGGACAACATTTCTGTGGTATGAACCGGCCCTTCCATATACCCAGTGAAGTGAATGACCTCATGTGATACACAGAGATGAAACAAATCCTACAGAAGTTGTACTTTCTTATCTAGTCTTCTCTACATTTGTTCAAAGTCCAGAATTTATAAAACTTGTCGGATATTTCAGAAAAAAGCGGCAGAGAGATGAAATTAAAGCGGAGTTCCACACAAAAATGGAACTTCCGCTTTTCGGAACCCTCTCCCCCTCCGGTGTCACATTTGGCACCTTTCAGGGGGGAGGGGGGTGCAGATACCTGTCTAAGACCGGTATTTGCACCCACTTCCGGCATAGACTCCCACAGGAGTCTATGCTTCTTCCTGTCCCTGGGAAACACACAGGTCCCAGGAGATAGCGGGGACCAGTTACGATGCACAGCGCGACTCGTGCATGCGCAGTAGGGAACCGGGAAGTGAAGCCGCAACGCTTCACTTCCTGATTCCCTCACCCAGGATGGCGGCGGCAGCTGGCGAGAACCGAGCGGGTTATCGGCGTCGGCTGCCGACATCGCTGGACCCTGGGACAGGTAAGTGGCCATGTATTAAAAGTCAGCAGCTGCAGTATTTGTAGCTGCTGGCGTTTAAAAATTTTTTTTTTTTTAGGTTGATGTAGGTGGACTCCCTCTTTAAACTCAGTGAGGAGAACTGAGCTGAATGGAGGGAAGGGACACACACCCCTTCACAGAGCACACAGGAAGGCCCCTTTCACACGGGTGTTTCGTCTGTCCGTCTTTCAACTGTCCGTCAACGCATGTATTCCTATGGGCAAACGGATGTAAACAAATGTAGTCTTTTTACATCAGTTTATCTTCCACTTCCGTTCAGGTCCATTTTTTTAAATGAAACATGTCTGCGTTTTTCTTCCTTTTTAAAAAGCGGAAGCAGATGAATAATGGATGTAAATGGAATCTGGTTTTTTTCTTAGCAAAAATGTGATGGAACAAATGTCGCTTGTGTGAAAGGGGCCCTAGAGCTGAGACTGTCAATCGCAGGCTGTGCGCTAGAGCTCCCTCCCCCTTCACCTTTTTTCTCGGTGTCAGGAAAACGTGTCAGAAGTGACATCTGCCGAGGAGGAATAAAGCAGCAGACAGAAATGACAATATGTGCTCTGGATTGAGACAAGTATACAGAGCAGGATTTCTCAACCTGGGTTCCTCCAGAGGCAATTTCTGCCTCTAAGATAATGTCCCACTGACACCATTAATCCTTTTAGCTATCTGTAAGGGGGTAGGTAATTCTTCCCAATGACCACAAGTGTAAAGCGCATTCTTCCCACTGACCATCACACTAATGTATCATGAGTTGTAGATCTAGGAATTTTTAGCAGGGGTTCCCTGAGATTGGAATGTTATTTCAAGGGTTTCCTCTGTGTTGGATAAAAATTGCGCTTGAAAAACTGCTGTGCAAAATAGCTGTGTGACATAAAAAATTGAAACGACCGCCATTTTGTTCTGTAGGGTCTCTGCTAATATATATATAGATATAGATATAGATATAGATATATATATCTATATATATATATATATAGATAGATATAGTGTGTGTTTGGGGGTTCCACGTAATTTTCTAGCAAAAAATATTGATTTTTACTTAAACAAGTGTCAGAAAAAGGCCTGGTCAGCAAGTGGTAATGACCATTATAGAGGGAAATGATTAATTAGACATCTGTTTTTGGCTACTTGTAATATCCTGTTAGGCTTTCTGAAGTGGTGCTCTGTGGGGTGAGATCCTAATATTAGGGTGCTCCACAATAATGGCCCTGGTGTGTCAGTGTGTGTAACTTTTAGATGTAGGGCTTTAGTAGCGGATTGTCATCCTTTTTGCAAACGCTTGGTATACTAGGCGTTGGTTGTAACATGGACATCTCAAATCTGCTATCCGTTTGCTTTCTGTTTTGGTTCCCTATGAGGTGTCTTGTGTATAGGTGTGCTCCACAGTGAAGAACCTGGGGTCTCAGTACCTGTGGCTTTACATATAGGGCTCCAGCAGCTGATGATCATTCTTTTTCTAAATGCTTGGGATATTTGGTTGTAATATGGACCGCTTAGATTTGCTAGTAGTTGTACTTTGTGTAGTGGTGCTTTAAGGGGTGGAGTCTTTAATTGGGGTCCGATATCACATGCTACTGCAATGCACAAAAACTGTGCGTCCTTTTTGCAGGCATGCACTGGTGGAGTTCATTCTTAATGGGACCCCAACTCACCTTTTATAACAATTGCGTCTAAATGCATGGCAATAAATTACCATGTGTTTGGTGCAGCGAGATTTTTAAAAATGTTCTGGTGCTACTTTTGTGCAATTTTTGCACTTAGATGTGCATGCTCACTGACATTACAAAGTTACAGAACTTCTCGTACGACGGAAGAAAAATTCAGAAGTGATGTAATGTGTTGTGTATTTGTATTGTATTTTCGAATGCCAACTGTACTGATTAAATGAAAATCACATGATCTGGTATTGTACATTTTTGTGCTTGTCTGACCGGATAATATCAGATGAACTGTCGTGATCGGCTCTCGAAAGCTCTGCGTGTACGATCAGATTGTCGTATGATCGATTTGACTGCGGTATTTTTCGTACATTTTTCAGATCTTGTGTATGGGCCTTTAGGGTGTTGCCTCTCTTGATGGTGGAGCAATAGAAGACCCCTTGAACAGCAACATTGTCAGTCTGGGGAGAGGCTAATGTTAGGCTGGCCATACACGGTTCGAATCTCTGCCGGTTCAGCAGGAACTGGCCGAGATTCGAACCGTGGGCAGGCTGATTGTACCAAGTTGATCAATCGACAACCAGCCTGCCGGATTCACTTACAATTATTGCTAGCAGCTATAGCAGACAGTAGCTCGGCAGGAGGGATTCCCCTGTCAGCACTGTCTGTGTTGATGGGAGAATCGTGTGAATTTCTTTCCTGCAACCTATGGTTGCACTTTGTATGGCCTGCCTTAGACAAGCAGAGTTAGATGGACTTGACTAAAAAAAATTAAATCAAAACTCCGGCTAACATTTTATAAGCCGTTAAAACAACATTTCTTTTATCTTTCTGAATAAAGGTTTTAAATAAAAGCTGATCATTGTAAGAATTTTGAATTGGTTTGTCTCAGCCCTCTAACTGCCAGCTGCTTTGTTAAAGGAAGTTGGAACCATAATAAGACTTGCTGGCTGGATAACCTGGTGAAAATAAAGGAAACGAAGCCTAAGAGGGCTTTCACACCGAGCCGCCTAGGGCGTCAGCGTTAAAGCGGCACTATTTTTAGCCCCACTTTACCGTCGTTTTAGCGGCGCTATTCGGGACCGCGACATTATAGCATACAGATCGGACACTTTTGGCGCTATTTTGGGACCATTCACATTTATACAGCGGTCAGTGCTATTAAAAATGCATTGATTACTGTGTAAATGTGACTGGCAGTGAAGGGGTTATCCAGGAGGGGGCGCTGCAGGGTTTAAGTGTGTCCTAGAAATGTGTTCTAACTGTAGGGGGGATGGGCTACGTGCGTCACGACACTGATCACCGCTCCCGATCACAGGGAGCTGTGATCAGTGTCTTGTCACTAGGAAGAATGAGGAAATGCTTGTTTACATCAGCATTTCCCCGTTCTTCCTCTCCGTGAGACGATCGCGGGTATCTCCGCGGGCATCGAGTCCGCGGGACCTGCAATCGCACTCATGGAGCTTGCGGCAGGGTCACGCGCGCGACCACACAGTGGCAAATTTAAAGTGATGTACCTGTATGCCCATTTGCCTGTCCATGCCATTCTGTCGACGTAAATATTCGTGCGGCGGTCGGAAAGTGGTTAATCTGCGCAATAAAACAATTGCCAAACAGTACTTCACTATTGGGCTCCCTTTTGTCTTTTTTTTGGGCACTATTATCCATGTATGACTGATATGATATGATATGATATGGGAGATCTTATATGCATCCTGAAGTGAATCTGCCATCCCTGGCCAACTTTTTAAGCCTGTACGAATCCTAGACTGAAAAAGGGGTCTATTCCATCGGGTGAGTGGGGACACAGGAGGGGTTGTGGCGTACTATTGCACTTTATCGATTGGAGCACATCGTTCACTATTATATGGACATTGGCTCAATAATTAATTGTTTTCACTTATGTATTTGTTTATTGATATTTTTTGCACTAATGTTAGCCTATAAGCCATGCACACCAGGCGTTTACAGGCATATTTCAAAAGCCAAAAAAAAAAAAATTCACCGAAGGTACATTTGGAGAACCGCTTTTGAACATAAATTATGTGCATAAACACACTCGTATATGCGTAAATGTATCCCAATGGCCAGAATAAATATTCTGGCTATTTTAATGCGTTTAGCTTTAACGCCATGCATGCATAAACATGCATACTTAAAACCATTTTTTCTGCCAAAATCTGACAGAAAAAAAATGCTGCATATTTTGAATGCAAATTTCATACCCCCATGTAGATGAGGCCTTTAGTGTTGGATCCTAGGTTTTTAAAGAGCAAGTAAACTCTTATTTTTTACTTGTACCTACAGGTAAGCATATAAGGCTTACCTGTAGGTACAGTGAATATCTCCTAAACCTGCACCGTTTAGGAGATATTCACACTGCATGTAGCTGTCACCGGTGCATGTGCTCTGAAGGGACGGTATACCCGTGCCATCCCTTCAGAGCTCCGTGCAGCGGTCTGTGACTCCCGCGCACTTGCGCAGGACTGACGTTGGAAGCGCCTGTCATCGGTGATACCTTTACCTTGCAGAGTTTAAAAGAAAAAAAAAAGTGCGGTTTACTACCACTTTAAAGCTGGCACAGAGCTCTGGGTGAGATTTGTTTAGGACTGTCTTGGAGTGATTTTCTCACAGTCTGCTTTATCTTGCAGTGCCATTTGCCAGTTTACAAAGGCACGTTACTACTTGTGTTTTATTGTTGTGTTGTATGTCAAAAAGGTGGCTTATGCAATCTTTTTTTTTTTTTTTCCAGCTGACTAATATAGTTTTAGTCATCTGCTAAAACAAACACACTTCATAATTATATCCTTTTGACCTGATTGTTTTCTGCAGGACTAAAGCTGGTGGGCTGAATGGAAAAACCGAACAGACTTCCTCCTTTCACACCAATGAGGTGAATTGAGAAATCCTCCTCTGCCCGGTCATTGTATTCTGACACCAGCTGCTTTCAGAATACACTGATGCAGAGGCTGCAGTCACTGATCAAGGACAATTTTCCAACACGTCCCTTGAAAGGGGGTGGCCACACACTGCACAAAATTCACCCTGCTAAACCTTCCAAAGAGAGAAAAAGAGATGTGCAACTAAAGGAGAGCTACTGCGGTTTTCCAAAATGTATTTTAGACGAATATATGCTGTGTGCGTGTGTATATAGATATATATATATATATATATATATATATATATATATATATATATATATATATATATATATATATATTACAATAATTATAAACTGGAAACAGGAACTTGTCAGAAACCATGAAATCAGACTGAGACAGAAGTACAGTTAAATCACACTTGTTTAATAATAAAAGAATAAACGTAGTCAAAACATAGCCAAACTTCAGTAACCGGAATGGATAGTCAGCCAAGTCAGAAGTCAGGGATCAATGTAGTGAAACGGCAAGCAGGATCTGGAGCCAGAAGGGATGTCAGCAAAGCAAGTCTTAAAACAGGAACGCAGGCGATCGTCTCTGTGATGTTTACCAAGGCGAAGGCAGAGCTCCTCTGGACTGGACGGCTTAAGTAGGCAGGACTGACGAGCAGGATATCATCAACAGCTGAGTAACTGTGGAGAGAGATGGGAGCTGGCAATTAGCCAACAGCTGAGCAGCCAGCTCAGAAAAGGAAGGGCTGAGCCCAGCCCCGACAGAACTGAGGTATAGAAAATTGGCAGCAGGTGCTCTGGACTGATGAGTCAAAATTTTAAAATATTTGGCTGTAGCAGGAAGCAATTTGTTAGCCAAAGGGCTGGAGAGTGGTACAATAATACATGTTGGCAGGAAACTGTGAATGGTGAAGGTTCCTTGTAAGTTTTGAGCTGCATTTCTGCAAAAGGAGTTGGAGATTTGGTCAGGATCAATAGTGTCCTCAATGCTGAGAAATACAGGCAGATACTTCTCCATTATGTTATACCATCAGGCAAGCATTGTGATTGGCCACAAATATATACTACAGCAGGACAACGACCCCAAACAAACAACCAATATCATTATAAACTATTTTTTATTCTGAAGATAGTTTCTAATGACATTGGTCAGAACAAGGAGTCCAGGAAGTGATTGTTTGGCCCCCACAGAGCCTTGATCTCAACATCGAGTTTATCTGGGATTACATGAAGAGACAACGTAATTTTCAGCATTCTACATCTACAGAAGATCTATGGCTAGTTCTTTCAAGATGTTTGGAACAACCTACCTGCAGATTTCATGTTTTGAAGACGGAGTGGTCACACCAAATATTGATTTGATATTTGCTCTCTCTGCTGTTAATTTACTTTCTATTTTGTTAATCGATAAAAATAAACTATTAACACTTCTATTTCTGAAAGCATTCTTAATTTACAGCATTTTCCCACACCTGCCTAAAACTTTTGCACAGTACTGTATATACAGTGTGTATTTGTGTGTGTATATGTGTATAATATTGTAACCTGGGGGACAGGTAGCAGGTACAAAGCCCCCTGGGATGAGCAGTCTTTCAGGCACAGATACCAAATCCAGTGAGGTAGTGACAAACGGTGCAGTGTTTATTGGTGATATATACAAGTCTATATACAGGTGCTGTACAGTGTTTCAGAAAAACAAACAGAACAAAAAATAGCCAAACAAAAACCTAGCCGTGTCTTGGCACTAACTACACAATATATACAGGCCCTAACTACCAGGCTGAGCAAGCTTACAGCTTTTTACCAACCTTTTGCTCTCACAGACCTGTGTTTCCCAGGCAGAGAGCGAAGGCTGTCTGTCTCAGGTGAGTTTAAATTGGCCTGGGGGAGAGGACCAAGATCCGAACTGGATCGGAGATCCCTGAATATGTATGAGAGGAGCCTGGGAGACTTATAAACCCCGAACAGGACTTTTTATTACGGCTTTCTCTGGGACGCTGTGCGTGTGTGTGTGTATGTATGTATGTATATATGTGTATTAGGGGTGCACATCTTCACTGGTCTCACAGTTATCTTGTCCACGATTCAACTTTTTATCCAAAAAGTCAGGCAGTCAGAAAAACTAACATTTTTTCCAGTGGCAGAGGGATGTTGGGATCAGAGGCAGAGGGATGGTGGGATCAGACGGATAGATGGGATCCGAGGGATGGTGGGATGGGAGGCAGACGAATGGTGGGATCAGGCAGATGGATAGTGGGATCAGTGACACTGGCACTCAGGGTACGGGCATTCACATAGTAGTATGTCTGCTGCTGACATACAGAATACAGTGAACTTCACAGATCTCTCAGTGCTGAGAGTTCAGCTCTTCCCTGTTGCACATTCCAGCACACTAGGAATTAACATAGTGGAATGTGTGAACGGGGAAGACGAAGCTGAACTCTCCCACGCGGCCAGTACAAGTTGTAAGCAGAGTACACTTATATGTACTCTGCTTACTCGTGTTAAACTAACTGTGCCTTATCGAATCCCCTCTTATTGTACATTAGGTGCCCCACTGTAAATACCTTTTAAAAAAATATGTAGCTATATGTACCGCATACAGACTGTTCCTCGGCTTGCATGTAACTCAGACCCGGCTGGCCACTTGCTGCTCTCCTCTCTGCAGACATCAGCGGAGGATTCTCAGCCCCGCCCACTGTAGCTGTTAGATGGAGGGAGGAGAGCTGTGTGCCGTGCAGTCACATGAGTGCTGAGGAACAGTCTTCTTTATATCGCTACATACTTTTTAAAAGGCATGTACACTTGAACAGTGGGGCACTTAATGTAATATAAGAGGGTATTCGTTAAGACACATTTAATTTAAAACTTGCAGAGTATGATGGGGCGCTTCTCCCAGGAGGGGCGGGGCAACTCAGCATGACGTCACCCGCCAATCGATTATGTCGGTCGTAGCATTGATGCCTCATCGTGGACACCCGAATCGCGATGCATCGATGCTACGATTTATATATAATGTAGAAATGTATGTATGTCTCCACCGCTTACCGGAGCCATTGGTAGCGGCGGACACGATCCAATGCTATCCCCTGATTGGCAGGACGTCGAGTGAGGGAATGATGGCCCCCACCTGACTCTGCCATTGGATGACATGAGCGACGTCAAATGTCACTTCTGCTCAATGGCCTTAAAGGAACAATTTTATTTATTTTGTATTGAAAAAAAAAAAAAAACTTTTTTTTTTTCTATTGCTTTTAAGTGTAAATGTGTCATCTGAGGTCTTTTTGACATCAGATCTCACTTTTAATAGGTACTGTCATGCTTTTTTTTCTATTACAAGGGATGTTTACATTCCCTGTAATAGGAATAAAAGTGATCCAATATTTTTTTTTTTTTTTTTAAAGGGACAATGTAAAAATAAAAAGTAAAAAAAAAAAAAAAATTAAAGCCCCCCCATCCCTCCATGCTCACACACAGAAGCAAACATATACATAAGTATATAGAAAAAATTTGGGCTAACTTTTTATAAAAAAAAGTATTTTTTCCTCAAAAATTGTGTTTATAAGACCGATGCGCAAATGTGGTGTGACACACAAAGTATTGCAACGAATGCCATTTTATTCTCTAGGGCAGGGGTAGGCCACCTGGGGCCCTCCAGCTGTTGCAGAACTACAAGTCCCATCATGCTTCTGGGAGTAATTGTAACTGCCAGCCTTGCAATGCCTCATGGGAAATGTAGTTCCACCACATCTGGAGGGCCCCATGTTGCCTACGCCTGCTCTAGGGTGTCTGAAAAAAAAATAATGTTTGAGGTTTCTAAGTAATTTTCTAGCAAAAAAAAAATGATTTTAACTTGTAAACACCAAGTGTAAAACATAGGCTTGGTCCTTAAGTGGTAAAGGGTGTTACCCCAAAAACAAATATGCATTATATCTGCAGGCTTATTCATATGGTTCCTAATAAATATAGCCTCTATATTTTTATTCTTTTATTGTTAAAATCCTGGTGACCCTTAGGCTCGATTCACACAGGGGCAACACGACTTCAACGCGACTTTGCACGGCGACTTCAACGCGACTTCAGCGCGACTTTAGCAAATTACAATGCGACTTCAAGTCGCCTCCAGGACAGGCAACTTCGGCTGTGGCCAATCACAGGACAATCAGCTCTCTGGGAGGGAGGGGTTTGCCTGGGCAAACTAATTTTTTTCCCTGCAAAGTCGCTTGACTTTAGAGAGAGATCCGACTTGGAGGCGACTTCCATTGATTTCTATGGTACAGGTCGCCTACCAAGTCGGATCCAAGTAGTACAGGGAGTACGCTCTGAAGTCGGAGCGATTTCAGTAGTGTCTATTAAGACGCTCCCATTCACTGTCATGTGAATATCTATCTTTCTGGGGCGACTTGTGGGTCGACAAGTCGGATCCCAAGTCGCCCCAGTGTGAACCGACCCTCTGAGCTCCTCTTGCTTATTTTATGAAGCTGATCATACTGGTGAGGTCAGTTTGCATCTATAGGATTGCTCCTTGGAGATGCAGGACACCAGTGCATGGCTCACCTGTATCTCCTGTAGTCAGTTGGGTGCCATGTCCCTCACCCAGCCCTTCTCTGCTGATGTCTTTTGAATTGCTGTTTGGATATTCAGGATGATATTCCTTTATCTACCGAACTCATTTTAGGTGTTGCACCACTGTGATGATTGTCAGTGGCTCCCAGCAGGACCCTCACTGTAAAAACCACAGTGCAGGCAGATGGAGAACATACTTCCCTGCTGTGTATGAGATCACACACACTGTCCCTTCACCTGCCTACTATGTGTACACGCCCCCTGCTCTTAGAATAGAGGAGAGTACGGAGGCTGTGCTTACATGACTAAAGATTTACTACTTTTGGATAAAGGTACTAGACATTTATTTTTAAAAGGAAAAGAATCGCGCTAACAAAAAGTGATGTCAATGTTCAAAATAAATGATCAAGATAAATCACAAGCATAAATGAATGCCAAAAAGTGCATTCGAATAAAAAAACTCAAGCATCTGCATGTGCACATATAAATTAATAAACTAAAATATGTGCTTTACAGAAAAAATGTGGTACATTTTTTGTGCTCCTGCTGGCTGAGCAGACTGCAACATTGAGTGTTTTTCCTTCTGTTTTTATGCTTTAATAAATGACGGTTTTACACTATGGAGTTTTCATATATTTCTTACATGCACCATGGGATTTCCACCGTGATCTGATTTGTCGGGAGGGGACCGCCCGTTACTGAGGTTCTCTGGTTTGCCTGAAGCCATCCAGTATTTGTATATATGCACTCCTAGATACTCTGTCACGGGGGATCATGGAGCTCTGGTAAGAGTCCATTCCTGCTGTTTTGGTGGTGGATTCAACTACAACCTTCACTCAACACCTTTCTGATGACACGTAGCTGGCATTTTATGAACTTTTTAATTTTCAAATTTTGCACGGGTGTTTAGATGTTTATCATCAATTTATCAACATTTTATATACTATATTCTTTTCACTGGACTTTATATGAAATGGTGATTCTCATTTGTGTACCACATTTTTTTCTGTAAAGCACATATTTTTGTTTATTAATTTATATGTGTACATGCAGATGCTTGAGTTTTTTATTCTAATGCACTTTTTGGCATTCATTTATGCTTGTGATTTATCTTGATCATTTATTTTGAATATTGACATCACTTTTTGTTAGCGCGATTCTGTTTTTTTTTTCCCGATTTGTTTTCCTTGTACTTATGTTTACATGAGAATGCAGCTTTTGGGGGGCCATGCTTTGGATATAGCACCATATAATATTTATCTTAGCGCAATTTTTTTCCTATTTTTCACATGTATTTTTAAAAGAAATACATAATATGGGTGGGAAATAACTTTATCCTTGTAAAAATGACTTTTTAGTAGTTGTGTGTTCACAAATACTTTAACACAAGGCAGTTTAATGCACTTGTAGTAACAAGCTGTAACATACTGGCCATGTGTAAAGTGGCCCTAAAAGTGGCCCCAAATCAAATGCAAATGTCATAGCATGTAACGCCACTCTCTGTAGCCTTCTCCTGTGGTTCGAATGCAGGGGATGGGTGCATATCTGGGCCTGGATCTATCCCTAACTGCAGCTAACTGCTCTGTGTGTGGCTACATGAAAACAGTGGCAGCCACTGTCAGCCTGTCATTAGTTAAATAGGCTGAGCAGCCACTGCTTTTCGGAAGCCCTGGTCATTGCAACTGCAAGAATCCACTGATACTTTCTGCTGGAATCCGTTGGCTGCATGTAATTGGCCATGTGAAAGAAGCCCTAGTATAACATGGAAGTCGATGTTGACCTGATATAAACTGTCCTTTTTTGTTTTTCCTTTGAAAAAGGATTGAGCCATCCAATGTTTGCTCAAAATTTTCCATCTTTTAACTATGTTAAAGCAGTATTAAACCCAAACATTTATTATATTTCAACCTTAACAATTCTTTGGCATAATGGTTATATTGGCTTTCTTTTTTAGGCTTTCTTTCTTGTTTTTCATCTGGTGATCCAGTCTTTTTTTGTTTTTCACAGCACAAGCTCTCCAGTAGAATGTATAAGTTTACAGGGATGAGACAAACCACTAGCAGGGGTGATTTTAAAATGACCAGCTTTTATCTATTCATGGAAAATCTTTATCCCAAAAGGAAAATAACTGTTTGCTCTAACTGCTTATAAAGCACAAGCTGGAGTTTAGCTTCAATTTGTTAGTGGTTCTAAATCTGCTAATGCATTTAACATTACCCCCCTCCCCAGACTGACCATGCTGCTGTCTGCTGTGCCTCCAATGCTTATTTCTCCAGAGCTGTGTCTCAATAATACAGAAGGTTTATTACTGGCCAGATTACTAGGTGAAAACAGGGGAAAAAATCCTACAAATAAAAGAAAACGGGCAGCCACCACATCTATTGATTGTTAAGCTGCAATATATTACATTATTGGTTTTGGATTTCATACTGCTTTAAGTACCAGAGATGTGTATATATAACAGGATGATTTTTGCTTTCTCTGTAACCTCTGAACTTCTTATGAACCTGTATTGATTGGACTGATTGATAGCAGGTCACCTGTCTAATTTCCTTTCAAGTATTGTAATAAATCAGCCAGCTGCCTAGGAAAATTCTTTTAAAATGTCCAGTGTTGGAGGTCCCAGGAAATCAATATCCCTAAGGACCAGAAGAGTTTAATTTAATGACACACATTGTAGCAAAATGATTATAAACCCTTACGGATGTTTGTTGATGATTGCTGGACTGTGATATAATCTTTGTTTAATTCACAGTAAAAATTACTGTTATTTAATCTATAACAAGATCAGGCTGATTTACTAAAGGATTTGAGAATGTTCGCACAATAAATTGTGTGAATTGTCACGTCAGTTATTGTTTTTTGCTTGCGTATTTCTAGCAAGGTTACTTTGCGGTATAAGCAAGGAAGCCGAGACCTCTGCAGTGTGTAAATGTGCTTTTACTATACAAAAATGCTTTAGATACAAAACTATTACAATATTAGAAATACAGTACAAGGCTGTAAGTGTAACATTATGTGCCTCTCACGTCATTCATCATCTATAGTTGTGTCCCTTTAATGCCGGATGCCAGTGACTGTCATCATATTGGTGAGCCAACCCACTGCATTGTGGGACTACCGTAGTAGTTTTTGGGACTGGTAGTTCCATTGCATAACTATACACCAGGACTTCATATCCCAGGGAACTTCTGTGAGAGACTATACAGGAGATAAGAGTTCTGTCTCAGTCTCTCTGCTTCCTGGGCCTGGTGTAATGAATACATCTCCGTGATGGGGAGAGAGAGGTTGCGGCCTACCACGTAGTGTCAGATAACTCCAGCCCGGCCTTGTGGGACCCATCTCTGTGGCTGTTCGCCAGACCTCTTCGCAGCACCAACTCAGCAGCCCGACATCACGTTCATTCACACTCCGCATCCCTGTGCTAGGGGCTCCATCGACAGACATCTCTTCCTGGGTTGCGGACTTCAAGGCCTCTAGGTTGGACCAGTCGGTGAGAGGGCAACTGCCCACCTTCTGCATTATTTCTCTGGTCACTTTATTGGAACACTGTGTACAGACACCTTTACCGTTGGAACACTTTACTGCACTTCTATTTGAACACTGTACATAGACACCTTTACCTACAACCACTTCAAGGAATACCATTAGCCTGTTTAAGCCAGTCAGTCTGTTCATTCATCACTGTATATGTATGTGTGTATATATATATATATATATATATATATATATATATATATATATATATATATATATATATAAATTTTTTTTTTTTTTTTTCTTGGTCAGCATGGGTAGTGGGTACTCTTGGAGCCCTGGATAACAGGACACTGTCTTTGGCATAAGTAAGAGCACCTTAAAGTGGTTGTAAACCCACTTTTTGGACTTCTACCTATAGGTAAGCCTAGAAGGTAGTGGAAATATCTCCTAAACATGCGCCGTTTAGGAGATATTTCACTTGTAGTTCGCTGGAAATTCCAACGGCGCATGCGTGGGAAAGGAACAAAACGAAGTGCCGTTTCTTCCCTAGCCTATGCCGTTAATCGCGGCTCCCATGCTCATACGCGGGAGTGACGTCAAACGTCTCCGGTGAATCACAGAGCCGGAGTCCGCGGCCCGGAAGGAAGAGGGCCAGAAGATGGACGCTGTCCACACAGGGAACATTGCTGGATTCTTTTGCAGGTAAGATGCATACTAGCCCATTATGCTTTTCATTTGCAAGCTGCAGCAGCGAGCAAAAGAGGAAGTAAAACCCATCAGGGTTTACTTCCTCTTTAAAGTGGTTGAACCTATCTATCAATGAATACAAAGCTTCCTCTGATTGTCTGAGTCAGAGGTTGTGACGTTACCAGCCTGTGTCTCTGACTCAGCCAATCAAAGGAAGCATTGTGTTCATTGATAGAATACATCGCTTTCTCTGGCTGAAAGCCCATCAGATATAGACTCTACTGTGTTCCGTGTATGAGACTGGAAGTCTTGGCTCAAACCTGGAACACAGTGCTGTATGTAGCTTCAGCTACATACGGTTTATACCGCACATCCAGCAGCCTCACATGTTAGTGAGGGACATACTGGTAGTCATGGCTTTTTTTCAGTGGGAACACGGGGGAACGGAGTTCCGGCACCTCCAGCACTGAATGTATGTAATAGCATGGGGTGTGGGGTGTGCTGGAGGGTCTATTGATGTTTGCTGCTGGGGGATCTATTGTCACTGGTGGGGATCTGATTTTGTGTGAGGGTCTATTATTGCTGATGGAGAATCTATTGTTGCTGGGGGGGGGGGTCTTATGTTGCTGGAAGGGATCTACTGTTGAGGGAGAGGTCTATTTTTACTGGCTGCTGGAGGATCTATTGATGCTGGCTGCTAGGAGATCTGTTGTTGCTGCTGGGGGGGTCTAATTTTGCTTGGGTGGATATTTTGTTACTGGGTGTGATATTTTGTAGTGGGTGGTTCCCTGTTGTTGCAGGGAATCTATTGTTGCTGGGGTGGAGTCCATTGTTGCTGGGGGAGTCTATTGTTGTGTGGGGATCTATTGCTGGGATTCTATTGTTCCTGGCTGCAGGGGATCTATTTTACTGCTTTTCTTTTTATCATTAACATGTTCCATACAAATGATTTAGCACCACAAAATGATACTTGGTTCTGTATTCTCTGAAAGGGGCAGTACTGGTAGGTGGGTAGGGGGTGGAATCAAGGGACGGTGGTCAGAGGTGGGTAGGGGGCAGAGACAAGGGGTGACTCAGACGGGGGGAGTTCCTGCACCTATTCTCCGAAAAAAAAAAAAAAAGCTCTGCTGGTAGTTCATTTGGGCCAAGCTGGCTCAAACGAACTATGTAAAGTATGTCAAAAGATGGCGTTGAGCTTTAAGTAACACCATATAATGATGTAATCATTTGATGTTTTAATGCTTTTGGAGGGTTAAAGACAAGTTGCTTTTGTCAGCCCCCAGCTATAAATTAACCTTTTAAAATGATGGTGAATGTAGGTGTTTCTGATCCAATGAGGTTCTGTCTGGGTAATCCTTCTTCTGAGTCGCTTGAGTATAGCACAGCAGGGTTCCTAGGTAGACAGATATATCCTATCACTCCAAGCAGCTAAATATACACAAAGTGGGAGGAACTGACTCATTAACTATATCTGTCCCTAGAGAATTGTATTGTTATGCAGTAGTCATACATTATGGTAATGATTAATGAATAATTTACAGCAAAGACAGTCATAAATCTAACACAGTGTAGCAATTAAAAACTTAAATTCAAAGCATACCAGACATTAACATACAGTAGTGGTGGTGTTTATTTTTCAGGTGCAGATATTTTTTTCTGCATCTTTTTTGCTGTATGCAAGTTTAGAGCCTGGTACATTTTGTATACAGTCACATGTGCTCTGTTTTGGTAATATCAAATTATATAGCCAGTTTACATATTGCTTACAATGCGTGCTTGATTTGGGGACTGTGATAGGGAGTGCTTCTTGTATTGATCCCACTTATAAGATTGTTTTCTACCACCCCTTTTCCCATGAAAAAAATGGAATGAGACTTTCGGAACACATGATATTTCTGTTGAGCAGCTAGATCAGTCTTTCTAAATCTTTTTAACTTAGAGGAACCCTTGAAATACCTTTATGGTCTCAGGAGAACCCAAGCTAATAATTACTACAGCTCACTGTACATTAGTGTGATGGTCAAAATGCTCTCTACACTTAGGGGTCAGTAGGAAACCCCCCCCCCCCCCCCCCTTAGGCCAGTTTCATGCTGCTGCGCTGTGGTTTGGTAGGAAGATGTTCTGTTCCCTCTTGTGCCTAGATCTGCTCAGCCTTAATCTGTATGAAAGTAATGGGACAGATATGTTTTAGGGTACATCTGATCTCTTCTCTTAAAGGTTATAGACTGATTCAGTTCTCTATTTTTTGATACTGTTGCTATCATGTCATGTCAAGCTGGCCATAAATGGGTCAATTTTGCCAGTTCAGCATAGATTCCTATGTGACTGTTGGTGTTTGGGAGGAGTTAATCTAATGAATAAGGCCCCTTTCACACGATCGGACCGTTCAGGTCTGCTGTCAGTTTTGATGGGCGCTCCTTGTTAGCCTATGGAGCGTCAGATGTCAGCGGAGACATGTCCGCTGACATCTGACCCGGTCCGAAACACTAAAAGCAGACAGATGCCTCTACGTTCGGATCCGTCGCTGGCGTACATGCTGTCCGTTTTCGTCCGATCTCTCCATAGGCAGCAGCGGCTCTTGACAAGCCCCTCGCCGCTCAGTGAGCAGAGAGGGACATGTGATCCGCAGGCTCAGCGGAGATCAACGGAGAGATCTCCCACTGAGCTGGCGGACCGAGGCGGGCTCCGTGGAAGCGGAGTCCGCCTCGTGTGAAAGGGGCCTAGCTCCTCTCGAATGGGACCACTGGTAAATTTTCCTTTGATAAGCACATGCAACTAATCGCCTGCAGTGCTGTTTAGTATATTCTGACAGCACAGGACTCCCACTGTCAGAATACAATAGCTCAGTGTGGAATATTCACCTCCTTGTATGTGTGGATGAAAGATTTAATTCAATATACCCTTATTGCAATATTTTTTTTTACCAAAAATATGTAGAATACATACCGGCATAAACTGAGATTTTTTTTTTTTTAATTGGGGATAGTTATTATAGCAAAAAGAAAAAAATATTGTGTTGTTTTTTTTTTTTTTTTTTTCCAAAATTGTCGCTCTTTTTTTGTTTATAGCGCAAAAAATAAAAACTGCAGAGATGATCAAATGCCACCAAAAGAAAGCTCTATTTGTGGGGAAAAAAATTATAAAAAATTCATTTGGGTACAATGTTGCATGACCACGCAATTGTCATTCAAAACGTTACAGCGCTGAAAGCTGAAAATTGGCCTGGGCAGGAAGGGGGTGAAAATGCCGGTATGGAAGTGGTTAAACTGCAGTCAACCCGAGTCCAGCATAATTTGTCTACATGCCTTATGTATTTACTTCATATACTTATGGAAATCTCTGCTAAAGGAACACAGATTTTATAGTGACGCTTACTCTAACCTTGTGCAGAGAACGGTTAAGAAAGAAAATCATAATTAGTGTTTCATATATTAATTTGACAGCTTGGTAATTAGACTAAGTCCAATAACGAGGAGTAATTGAGCAGTGTTGCATAAATGTGCAGTGCTCTGGGTGACGTGTCACGTATTTCTCTGAAAAAAGAGATTTCATTTGTGATATTTATACCACTCACGTTTTCATATGCTATACCAGAGCAAATTCTTCTTTTAGGGCCAGTTCACACCAGATCCAGTTCCGTGCGCTTTTTTTCTGCACTAAGTGCTAGTTCACACCAGATCCAGTTTTGTGTGCTTTTTTTCTGCACAAAATGCATGCACATGTATTCCAATGGCTCTAGTTCACACCATGCAGTCAGTTTCCGGTCAGTTTCTGCACTGACTGCATGGTGTGAACTAGAGCCATTGGAATACATGTGCATGCATTTTGTGCAGAAAAAAAGCACACAGAACTGAACAGAACTGCATCTGGTGTGAACTGGCCCTTAAGGTTTTAAAGTGACAGTCTTAACAGAATTTGTCCTTAATATAAAGCTATGACCTTTAAGAGATTTTCCTTTTCTTAAAAGAGAATTATGTGACTTTTTTTTTTTTATTTTGATTCATACTTACCTATGTGAATGCAGCATCAGACCGATGCTGCAGCTGCCCCCCGCCGTCTCTGCACTGAAAACTGAGCCACCGAACATTGCCTTTCGCCCCGTTTTTCACAGATCCCCGAGAGAAGAGGTGCTGCCTGTCAGTCAGCGTCTCTCCTCTCTGCTCCTTCACGCTCACTGAAGCGCTGAGCTGTGGAAGGGTGGGGAGCGGCCGTGTCTGTGGCTCGCTTAGAGGCTCAGACCGCCATCAATCAAGGCAGCTGGTGAATCCAGACTTGGGAAGTCGGGATGACGCAGTGCCTGGACTGATCTTGGTGACGTCAGCGGAGAGCAGACTGCTCTCTGCTGAAAATGTGTCACAGGAGTGCAAAATGAATTTACACTCCTGTAACCCAGAGCAGAAGCCCAGCCTAAAAAGCTCAGGCTGGACTTCACCTTTAAATATCTTTCCTATTGATAATGTCCAATGCATTGGAGAGTTTGTTTTCTGTGTGTGCAGTGGTCAATGGAACATACTTGGCAAGCCAGCTGTCTAACAGGTTGACCTCATCAACTTCTTATTTACAGAGAGCAGACTTGGATGTAGATTTTCTTGGGAATAAAGACGGTAACTGATTGATGTAGGCAGATTGCTCAGGCTTTTATATTCTGCAGAGGTTCACCTATTGACAGAACACAAGAAACCCTGTGTCCTGGAACAAGCCACATGCATTGCTGACGTTTGTTGCAGTTGTTTGTGTTTGCTTTTGATAACTCAATGAAACAGATTCCAAGTAACTATACAAGGACCAATTATTCAAACAGTGGTGTATGTTTGTAGTTAAATGTTTTCTAGTCTATTTGAATTATTTATATTTCTGCTCTGTAGATGAAAAACCATATACACATTCAGTCTGCAAAAAATCACTTTAAGCAATAATATATTTTTTAAAATATTTTTTTATCTGTCTTTAACCACTCTCCGATTGCTGCACGCCAATATACATAGGCAGAGTGGCACCGTTGCGCAAATGGGCGTACCTGTACGTCCCTCTGTAAAAGCATGATAGCGCGCATGCGCTCCTGGCGGGTACCACGGACTTGATGTCTACTGGCGGCCCGCGATCGCAGGGAGGAGAGGCAGAACAGGGAACTATGTAAACAAGGCATTTCCCCGTTCCAATCAGTGATTAGGAGCAGTGATCTGTCATGGTTCAGTAAGCCCACCCCCATACAGTTAGAACACACTTAACCCCTTGATCGCCCCCTAGTGCTAACCCCTTCCCTGTCAGTGTCATTTTTACATTGATCAGTGCATTTTCATAGCGTGATCAATGTAAAAATGTCACTGGTCCCCAAAAAGAGTAATTTGGGGTCAGATTTGCCCGTCGCCATGTCGCAGTCCTGCTAAAAATCGCAGATCACCGCCATTACCATTAGTTATTATTAATATTATACAAGATTTAGATAGCGCCGACAGTTTACGCAGCGCTTTACAACATGAGGGCAGACAGTACAATTACAATACAATTCAATACAGGGGGGAATCAGAGAGCCCTGCTTGTTAGAGCTTACAAACTAGGATGGAGGGTCAAGTTATACAAGAGGGTAACAGCTGTGGGGGATGAGCTAATGGAGAAAACGGTGATGTTGTTAGATGGAGGCAGGATAGGCTTCTCTGAAGAGGAAAGTTTTCAGGGATCGCCCAAAGGTGTATACATTTGGAGACAGTCTGACAGATTGGGGTAGGGAATGGGCGAGGCTCGGGAGAAGTCCTGGAGGTGGATAAGGGAGGAGGTGATGAGGGAGCTAGAGATCAGGAGGTCTTGGGAGGAACGGAGACGGCGATTAGGTTGGTATTTTGAGACTAGACTAGTGATGTAACAATAAAAACACTAAATCTATCTCGTAGTGTGTAGACTTTTGCGCAAACCAATCAATATATGCCTATTGCGTTTTTTTTAATTTTTTTTACCAAAAATATGTAGAAGAATATATATCGGCCTAAACTGATATTTTTTAAAACTGACTTTTTATTTTGGATATGTATTGTATAGAGCTGTACGATTTTGGCTAAAATGAGGATCACAATTTTTTTGCTTAGAATAAAGATCACGATTCTCGTGGTGTAACATCTTCTTTCACATTAAACAAAAAAATGGGCTAACTTTACTGTTTTTTTATTTATTTTTTTAAATCATTAAAATGTATTTAAAAAAAAAATTGTGTTTGAAAGACCGCTGTGCAAATACGGTGTGACATAAAATATTGCAACAACCACCATTTTATTCTCTAGGGTCTCTGCTAAAAAAAAAAATATATCATGTTTGGGTGTTAAGTCATTTTCTAGCAGCAAATGATGATTTTTACTTGTAAGCAACAAATGTCAGAAAAGGTTTGGTCTTTAAATGGTTACACTTCCCTCAGTTAAACACAGGAGTTCTTTCCTTTGATGAAAGAACATACTTTTGTTTCTACTTATTCACCTGTTGTGATAAAACTTGGCAGGCTGTCTGGATTTTTAATTTTTTTTCCAGCTGTGAGAACTCTCTGCACTTGTTAGAAAGAATGTGACATGCTGTTTTGAAGATTGGGAAGGGAAAAAGACTGCGATTTTGATTTTTAACGATTAATCGTGCAGCTCTAGTATTATAGCAGAAAGTAAAAAATTATTTTATTTTTCAAAATTGTCGGTCTTTTTTGTTTATAGCGCATAAAAACCGCAGAGGTGATCAAATGCCTCCAAAAGAAAGCTCTATTTGTGGGAAAAAAGGACGTCAACTTTGGGTACAGCGTTGCATGACCGCGCAATTGGTCATTAAGGGGGCAAATCCTTCCAGGGCTGAAGTGATTAAAACAGTTTACTCTCTCAAAGTGGTATTAAAATGAAAACACGTTTTACCTTAATGCATTGTGTGGATTAAGGTAAAAAAAATTTACACTGCACCACCACAGAGAAATCCACACTGCCTAGCACCATCCCTTCTGAAGAAAGGCATGAAGTTATTTCCAGAATACAGATCTGGGCACTACCCAGCGGAGTCACCACAGGCAACCCAGAATGAGCTAACTCCTGATCAGAGGAACCATTGTTGCTGTATCCCCAGGTCAGGTAAGAGGGCCAGTCGGCCATTATCTTCTGCCATCTATAGGAACTGCCCACCCTGGTATTCTTTGGCCCTAATACTGCCCGCAGGCCCTATTCACAGCTGCAAGAGATGAAGATTTAGGACTTAGTGCTAGTTCACACTGCAGCGATGTTCAACATCGGATGTGATTTGTACCACGCTGCAGTGCAAATCACATGCGACTTCTATGCGATTTCAGCCATACACATTGTATGGCTGGATTTGTATCGCATTCGGACCAAACTCGCACAGGACCTCTTTTCTGATCTGCAGCAGAATCGGAACGCATGGGTGTTCACATCCATGTGATCTGATTCCTGTCCGAATTTGCAGTTTACACTGCGATATGCAAACTGATTTGGGGGTGTCATTAACTTTGTATTGGCCCTCCAAGCAGTTCACATAGGGCAGTGTGAACTGCCACCGGGAGACATACGATGCGGGAACCCGCAGCGGATTCGCAGGGTTCCCACATCGCTGTAGTGTGAACCAACACTTAGGCTTGGTTCACACTGGCGCGATGCGAGAACCCTGTGAATCCACTGCCGGTTCCTGCATCGCACCTGACTCGGTTCACACTGCCTTATGCGAACTGCTGAAAGTGTCAAAACAAAGTTAATGACACCCCCAGATTGGTTCACATATTGCTTTGTAAACTGTCAATTTAGACATGAATCGGATCACATGGGTGGGAACACCCATGCGATCCGATTCTGGTGTGGACCAAAAAAGGGTCCTGCATGACCTTGGTCCAAATGCAATGCAAATTCAGCAATACTATCTGTATGGCAGAAATCGCATAGCACAGACTTCACATGTGATTTGCACTGCAGTGTGGTGCAAATCACATGTGAACCGAGCCTAAAGACTGCCCTATAACTGTAGTGGCCCTAGGGCTATGGCCAGCACTACCATATGGTGGCTTAAGCAGCCACCTGAGGGCACCATGATAGGGGGGCAGTAAAATCCTAATCCTCAGCCCCTATAGCAGCTCGAAGTGTGTGTACTATAGTAAAGCTGACTGTCGCCTTTCATCTGGAAGTGTTACAAGTGGCTGGGAAGCCGCCTATCACTTCCACCACTGACACAATGTGCAACCCCCTTCACCATGTTTACCGGGCACCACTGTCCCACCTGCGGGCCCGGTGCTGTCATAATGGGTGGCACTGGGAAGGGCGGCCGTAGCTCAGCAGACGTTCATCCACTCAGCCACCCTCCTGTGCACAGACCGTGAAGTGTCATGTATGACGTCAGGGGCAGGCTGGGCCGGGGGGGCAGAGTGCCTCCTAGGCCACTCTAATCTATGTTGAAAACAGCTGGCAGCTGCTGCCCGCTGCCTTTTTTTTTCTTCTGTAGGAAATTGGGCCGGCGGCCCATCCAGCTGCTGTTGCATTCCGGGAGTTGTAGTCCGCGCTCAAGCTCCCGAGCAGGGCAGAGGAAACTACAACTCTGGTGAGTCTGCATTGATGGGCACTGATGAGGCAGCACTGGTGAGGCTGCATTGAAAAACCAGGTGGGCATGGATGAGCTCATTTGGTATTTCAATGGGCCACTTGACTGGACAGGCTGCCAGCCCTCCCCTGTATGACGTCACTTCTTGGATCAGGGATAAGTAAACGAAAATCCTTGCACTGGCCCTGCACAGTTTGTTGTTGCCATTTAAAGGGGGACCCCACCTTCTCTCATTTTTTCGAGTGCACTCGAAAACAATTAGGAAACTGCTATTTCTTTAAACATGTTTAGATTACAGTTGTGTTGCTAAATATTGATTTACCTTTTCTCGTATTGATTTTTTTGCTATTGATATAGAGCTGCTTTTATAGATATATTTGTTTACCTTTATTACCTGAGGGTAGTTCTACTCTGCTTTGTGAACTGGATTTTTTATCATTTATGCAAGTTCCTAATTCTAGACAAATAGTGTCTACCACTAAACACGTGTGTAATTGTTTATTGCCTATATCCTATGGTAAGGTAAAATGTACTATACGCTATGTGTGTCTGTAGTGATTCAATCAACCAGGTGTGTCAGAGGGGCTGAAGGTGTTCTTGGAGTTGAGGCGCAGAACAGGGAACCCAAAATTACCAAGCGGCTCCTTCAGGGGTAGTGCAACACACATTACCCCAGTTTTGATTGACAGGGGACCTTAAAACTGCTGTGCTCAGGCAGCATTAAGAGCCCTGTCTCACTTAAGTGTGCCGAACATCTGATCTGCAGCCCTTTATTTTAGAGATGACAGGACATCTTAATGCCTCTGTATGCAGGCAACGTTAAAAGCCCTGTTACACTCACTTCTCGTGTAACCTAAGACTCCTGATGTTTTGCCTACCAGCCAATGAGGAGTGATGTTGCGTCTGCGCACGTCACTTTTCCCATCCACCGCACGAGCATCTCAATCTGGGAAGGCCTGCTGCATAGTTCAAGGGCATCAGTGGGACCTCATGTCGAAGTTTTGCCTAAGGCCTCACAAAGCCTAGAGCCACCTCTTCTCCTGGCAAGTGACCCCACAACAAGTAGCTTGCTATGGGGGGCACCTGAACTGAGTCACAGCTCCCTGTGTCCATTCAGACATGGGGCTGCGGCCCGGCCCTACCCCCTCTCTCTCCTAATTGGCTAACTGACTTCGATTGACAGCAGTGGGAGCTGAGACACTCGTGGACAGAGATGGGGCTCAGATAAGTATTAGGGAGGCTGCTACACATAGAAGGCTTTTTATCCTAATGCATAGAATGTATTAAGATAAAAAACCTTCTGACTTTACAACCACTTTAATGTCTAGACCTACCTTTAAAATGACTCTGTCACTATACTAAAAAAAGATGCTAACTTTGCTCTGTGCTCACTTCTAGAGCTATTAAACGTCAAAGGATCTTCATTGTCCAAAACCCCTTGAGTTTGTTGAATCTTTGATCCCCTGCTTCGTCCTGTGGTTCTGTTCAGTGACCCTATCATTGCTGTTTTCCTATTTTAGCAACCATTCAGCAAAAGAGTTCAATATAAAGCTAGTTTTATATTTCAGGCATCCCTACCATTCATCATAGCCAAATCTTCAACTCCCACTGCAGCAATACCCTAGCTTGATCAAAAGAACACATTGCCAGTTGAATACTTTCTAAACCTGTTGTTTGGACAGCAGAGAACAGTGGCATGTTGATTTGTCATCACCCAGCTCATTCATCCTCTGCTTTCTTGTCAGCGCAAGTGCATTGTAACACAGTCTAATTGGCTACCAGTGCTGACCCGTTGTCTCACAGTGCTGCTGTACAGGGGATTGATAAAAGGCTGATACCAAGACATAATTGGTTACATACACTAAATACATTTCACAATCTATTGAATAATTATAAAGCTGAACTCCTCTTTATTGCATACTTGCATTGGTCCACCTTGGAGCCAGGGGAAGCTGGCAATCTCTGTACTAGTCAACACTACTACAGAGATGGCTGTGATTTTTTTTTTTTAGGTCCAGTTCTGAGATGCTTCCTGTCTCAGCACTGACCACAGGGTCGCTGGCTTAATACTGCTGCCATTCACAGATTGCCTATTTTTTTTCTTTCAACGAATACAAAGCTTTTTCTAATTGGTGGAAATCATTATTTCACTGTACACTTTGTCCAATAGGATAATGTTTATCTTCATGAAATATTCTGTATATGTGTCTTTCTGGGATAAACTTCTGTTTAATTAAATACATTTTTCATCTTTGATTAACATCTTCTTAATCCTTTTCTCTTATTGACCAAATACTTGACCGTGTAAATACATTATATCTGTGAAAAATCATTATTTGTCAAATATTTAGTTTTGACATATTATTGGATCTTATTTTTTTCCCCTTTAAGTGACTTAAAAGTATATTTCCACTCTTTAAATCAAATTTGAGAAAACCCTGCTATATGTTTTATGTGTTCCCATTCATACAGCATGCCTAAATTAAAAAAAAAATATATATATTTTTTTCATCTTTTTGATGTTTCTCAGGAGGAGGTGTCCTGTCGGGTGTTTTGAACAGTGTTATGCCCCGTACACACGGTCGGACATTGATCGGACATTCCGACAACAAAATCCATGGATTTTTTCCGACGGATGTTGGCTCAAACTTGTCTTGCATACACACGGTCACACAAATCAGAAATTCCGAACGTCAAGAATACGGTGACGTACAACACGTACGACAAGCCGAGAAAAATGAAGTTCAATAGCCAGTGCGGCTCTTCTGCTTGATTTCTAGCATGCGTGGAACTTTGTGCGTCGAAATTGTGTACACACGATCGGAATTTACGACAACAGATTTTGTTGTCGGAAAATTTGAGATCCAGATCTCAAATTTTGTGTGATGGAAATTCTGATGGAAAATGTCCGATGGAGCCTACACACGGTCGGAATTCCCGACAACAAGCTCCCATCGAACATTTTACATCGGAAAATCCGACCGTGTGTACGGGGCATGAGAGTGAGCTTTGGTGAGCCTGTCCCAAGTCTGTCCTCATTAACATGCGATGCAGGAATCTCTGCTTCATTACCTTTAACTCTGTTAGGTCAGGCAGCTACCCAGCCCACTCATAAACAAAGACAAACTAGTAGTCTTTTTTTCCTTGCTGGAGGATCTAAAGTAGAGATGGGCTGAACAACACCCAGTTCGACTCACACCAGAACTTTCAGACATCGTGAAAGTTTGGAACCGGATAATGAACCCTATTGAAGTCTATGGTACCTGAAAGTGAAAAATCAAAAGTGCCCATTTTGAAGGCTTATATGCAAGTAATTGGACATACAACAGTTATGGATGTCCGGGGACTGACCTGGGAGACATTGTATCAATGAAAAAAAAGTTTTTAAAAAACATCACTTTTAAATGAGCAGTGATTTATTGATGCTTAAAGTGAAAGCATAAACATGAAAATTTCCATTCAATATAGTGCCTGGGGTCCCCTTAGTCCACCTGTAAAGTGGTGCATCTTTACTGTGTATAGAAGCTGCTGCAGAAATAATTGCATTTATAAAGCCAAAAAAAATGACCTTTTCCCTGCAAGCTTTCTTTATTTTGTAAGCAACAGCTTGTGGAGCCAGTCTGTATGATGGGGCCACAATGTAGTGCACTGGGAAGAAGATTATTTTAGATACATTCTGGTGTCTCTTCCACAGACTTTAGATAGAAGCAACAGGTGGGGAAAAATTGGTCGGTCTTTTGGTGTTAATTGTGCCCATGAAACCTACACCAAAAAAAATCTTCCAGACCTAGGCGTGCGCAGCCTATTGCATTAGGGTGTGCACCCGAAAGCTCAAGCACACATACGTGTGTATATGTATGCATATTCAAAAGTATTGGGACGCCTGCCTTTACACACACACACACACATGAACTTTAATGACATCCCAGTCTTAGTCCGGAGGGTTCAATACTGAGTTGGCTCCGCCCTTTGCAGCTATAACAGCTTCACCTCTTCTGGGAAGACTGTCCACAAGGTTTAGGAGTGTGTCTATGGGGATGTTTGACCATTCTTCCAGAAGGGCATTTGTGAGGTCAGGCACTGATGTTGGATGAGAAGGCCTGGGTCACAGTCCTCACTCGAATTCATCCCAAAGGTGTTCTATCGGGTTGAGGTCAGGACTCTGTGCAGGTCAGTCAAGTTCCTCCACCCCAAACTCACTCATCCATGTCTTTATGGACCTTTCTTTGTGCACTGGTCCAAATCATTTGGTGGAGGGGGGATTATGGTGTGGGGTTGTTTTTCAGGGGTTGGGCTTGGCCCCTTAGTTCCAGTGAAGGGAACTCTTAAGGCGTCAGCATACCAAGTCATTTTGGACAATTTCATGCTCCCAACTTTGTCGGAAGAGTTTGGGGACGGCCCCTTCCTGTTCCAACATGACTGAGCACCAGTGCACAAAGCAAGGTCCATAAAGACATGTACTTAGCAGGGCTGGTGGGAAATAACTTCAAGTGCAATGATTCACATTATAACCGTAACTAAAACATATACAATTAAGTGTAACACTCTAAAAAATAAAAATTCCAAAGTGTGAACCTCCCAACTAAAAAGTTGTTGCACTTGAAGTTAATTTGTATTACAATGATCTGTAGAGGGGTTTCCACCATCCCTGCTAAGGCAGCACTGATGAGCACTAATAGGCTGCACTGATTGGCAGCGTTGATGGGCACTAATTGGTAGCACTGATGTGCACAGATAGGTAGCACTGATGTGCACAGATAGGCAGCACTGATTGGCAGTACTGATGGACACTGATTGGCACTGATAGGCAGCACTAATGGACACTGACTGGCAGCACTGATGGGCACTGATAGGTGGCACTGATGGGTGGCACTGATGGACACTGATTGTCAGCACTGATTGGCACTGATAGGCGGCACTGATGGGCACTGATATGCATCATTGATGGGCATCATTGATGGGCTCTGATTGGTAGCACTGATGGACACTGATTGGCAGTACTGATGGACACTGATTGGCACTGATAGGCAGCACTAATGGACACTGACTGGCAGCACTGATGGGCACTGATAGGTGGCACTGATAGGCAGCACTGATGGGCACTAATTGTCAACACTGGCACTGATAGGCAGAACTGATGGGCATTGATATGCAGCACTGATGGGCACTGATTGGCAGCACTAATGGGCAGCACTTATGGGCACTGATTGGCACTGATAGGCAGCACTGATGGGCACTGATATGCAGCACTGATAGGCAGCATTTGTTGGCACTGATAGGCAGCATTTGTTGGCACTGATAGGCAGCATTTGTTGGCACTGATAGGCAGCATTGGTTGGCACTGATTAACAGCATTGGTTGGCACTAATTTACAGCATTGGTTGGCACTGATAGGCAGCACTGACTGGCACTGGTTGGCACTGATAGGCAGCATTGGTTGGCACTGATAGGCAGCACTGGTTTGCACTGATAAGCAGCAATGTTTGGCAATGGTTGGCACTGATAGGCAGCACGGATTGGCAGCATTGGTTGCACTGAAAAGCAGCACTGGCACTGATTGGCAGCATTGGTTGGCACTGATAGGCAGCATTAGTTGGGACTGATAGGCAGCACTGGTCTGCACTGATAGGCAGCACTGGTTTGCATTGGTTGGCACTGATAGGCAGAATTGGTTGACACTGATAAGCAGCACTGGTACGGATAGGCAGTACTGGTTGGCACTGATTGGCAGCATTGGTTGGCACTGATTGGCAGCATTGGTTGGTACTGATTGGCAGCATTGGTTGGCACTGATAGGCAGAATTGGTTGGCACTGATAAGCAGCACTGGCACTGATTGGCAGTACTGGTTGGCACTGATTGGCAGCATTGGTTGGCACTGATTGGCAGCATTGGTTGGCACTGATTGGCAGCATTGGTTGGCACTGATTGGCAGCATTGGTTGGCACTGATAGGCAGCATTGGGTGGCACAGATAGGAGAGAGGGGGAGTTTCACATTCAGGAGATCGTGAGAATTGCCAGAGCTGTTCAGTGTATGAAACTGTCAGCCAATGACACTGCAAGCAGGGAAAGAGACCAGCTGTTAAAAGTCAGCGGTGATGTTGGTGGTGGGCGGGACTGAAAAGTTACCAAACACCAGCCAATAGGATGGGTCTGGGCGGGCCGCTACATTTCTCTGGCTCCGCCCCCTCTCTGAAGCAGCCCAATCATTGGCTGGTGTTGGCGCTTGGTCCCGCCCACCCCCGACATCGCGGCTGAGCTGTGATGACTTACAACTCAGCCGCGATGTCGGGGTGGGCGGGACCAAGTGCTATAAACACCAGCCAATGTTTGAGCTGCTTCAGAGAGGGGTGGGGCCACATAAATGTAGCCGCCCGCCCAGACCCCATCCCATTGGCTGGTGTTTAATGTTCAGTCCCGCCCACCCCCGACATCACCCCGACATTTTGACAGCCGGTGTCTTTCCCTGCTTGCAGTGCCATTAGCTGACAGTTTCATACACTGATCAGCTCTGGCAATTCTCACGATCTGCTGCCTGTGAAACTGTTTCACAGGCAGCGCGGGCCACACACTCTCTTGGATGCAGCATTTTGGGGCAAATCTCTGAAGACAGCACGGGGTGATTAGGGTGTGCCCAGGCACACCCGGCACACCCCATGCGCACGCCTATGCTTCCAGATGAAATCAACACCCACATTGCTAGGCAGCCTAGAAGTCCTGCAGAGATTCCACATCCCAAAAACCCAATCAGTGACATCGTCATCAGTGGCTTCAGAGCTGCTGGTAATCCAGGACTGATTCATTGTGATAAATGTCAAACCGTCCACCGAGTCTGTGGACAGACGTGTTCTATTATCAGTAACAAAATCTCCAGGAGCATTGAATGCACATTCGGAAAGCACGCTGGATGCAGGGCAACCCAGCAGCTCAATTGCACACTGGGCAAGTTCTGGCCAGTGGTCTATTCTCATGGCTGAACAAATGGTTGAATGCCCTGATAATTCGGTTGTTCGGCAAACATGCGAACAGCCATTGTTCGGCCCGAACTCATGCTCGGGCCAAACCGTTCTCCCATCCCTATAGAGCTTCTAAAATGGTAAGCTGCACTTAAAAAAAAAAAAAATTAAGCTTTGCTATGTAAATGGGGACATGTAACAAATATAAAGTAGGTGTTATTCCAATTTGGCTGCAAAAGTGTAAATCTACTTTAAACACTTAAAGACGGGAAGGATTTGCCCCCTTAATGACAAGGCCATTTTTGCTATACGGCACTGCGTCGCTTTAACCGCTTGCCGCCCGCCGCATGTACATTTACCTCAGCAGAATGACGCAGCTGGGCAAATGGGCGTACCTGTACGTCCCTTTGCATTGCATGCCGTGGCGGCGCGCTCGCCCTCATCGTGTGCTCCGGGGTCGATGTCCGCCAGTCTCCCGGTGATCGTGTCATGGAGAGGTAGAACGGGGAGATGCTTTTGTAAACAAAGCATTCCCCGTTCTGCCTAGTGACAGGACAATGATCTACTGCTCTCTGTCATCAAGAGCAGCGATCACTGTCCTGTGTGTTCAAGCCCAGCCCCCTCACAGTTAGAATCACTCCCTAGGACACACTTAACCCCTTCACCGCCCCCTAGTGTTTAACCCCTTCACTGTCAGTGTCATTTACACAGTAATCAATGCATTTTTATAGCACTGATCGCTGTATAAATGACAATGGTCCCAAAATAGTGTAAAAAATGTCTGATGTGTCCGCCATAATGTCGCAATCACGATAAAAATTGCAGATCGCCGCCATTACTAAAAAAAATATAAAAGTAAAAAGGCCATAAAACTATTCCTTATTTTGTAGACACTATAAATTTTGCGTGAACTAGGGCTGCAACTAACGATTATTTTCATAATCGATTAGTTGGCCGATTATTGTTTCGATTAATCGATTATTCGGTTAATAACCTTAAAAAAAAGTGTGGTGTATAATTTAGTTAATGTGTACAGTTTTAAAAAAAGGTAATTTATTCTTAAATATCTCTATGCAGTGGTAAATATAAATAACTATATGGTTAGGGAGCAAAATATTGAATCCACTCTGAGCATAACAGACAGAAGAGATATACTGTATATACTATTAGAGGAGATATACTGTATATACTATTAGAGGAGATATACTGTATATACTATTAAAGGGTGACTCTGGTAAATATCATCAGACTCAGTGATCAAATTTTATTAAAAACAAAAACAATGTCTTCCTTCAAAAAAAATGTAATTTTAAGAACGTTCGTTCTTTCATTCAGTGAATGTACAAAGATTTTTCGTCTGAAAATTCTCGTCTGAAAATTGATCCGTGTGGCCAGCGTAAGGCTCGGTACACACCTATGCAGTTTGCTTTTCATCTGTTTCTGCAGTGCTTCTTGCTGTGCGTTTTGACTTTTGTGCATGTGATTTTGCTGCGATTTGCGTTTTTGCATTTTTTTGGCCAATTTGTTGTTGGGCAGATTAAAAAACACATATTGCTGCGAAAACGCATTACATGCTTTTCTGCAGCTTCTCTATTGAAGTATATTGAACCAAAAAACCGTTTTGCGTGAACGTGTCCCATAGGAAACCATGTGAATGAACTGCAGTGCGTTTCTGCAAAAAGCACCAAAAAACACATAGATGTGAACCAGGTCTAAGGGTGGAAAAAAACAACTAAAATTAGCCCTTTATAGTACAAAAAAAAAAGCAGATAATCACTACTGTAAGGGGTTCATTTTTTTAGTGTAGAACTGTGAAAGTAATATTTGCAGTAGCAATTATTTGCTCTTTTTGTAATATAAAAGGCTCATTTAAGTTTTTTTTTTTAACCCCATTTTGTTACTGGCCGATTATCGATTATGAAAATAGTAATCGATTAATTTCATAATCGATTAGTTGTCGATTAATCGATTAGTTGTTTCAGCCCTAGCGCGAACCAATCAATATACGCTTATTGCGATTTCCCCAGCCCCCCCCCCCCCCCCCCAAAAAAAGTATGTAGAAGAATACATATCGGCCTAAACTGAGGAAAAAATATTTTTTTATATATTTTTGGGGGATATGTATTACAGCAAAAAGTAAAAAATATAGCTTTTTTTTTTTCAAAACTGCCACTCTTTTTTTGTTTATAGCGCAAAAAATAAAAATTGCAGAGATGATTAAATACCACCAAAAGAAAGCTCGATTTGTGGGAAAAAAAGGACGTCAATTTTGTTTGGGTACAATGCCGTACATCTGCGCAAATGTCAGTTAAAGCGACACAGTGCAGAATCGCAAAAAATGGCCCGGTCATTCTGCAGCCAAATCCTCCAGGGCTGAGGTGGTTAACTGACAATTGCGCGGTCATGCCACGTTGTACACAAACAAAATTTTTTTTCATTTATTTTTTTTAGAGCTTTTTTTTGGTGGTATTTGATAACCTCTGTGGTAAATTTTTGTGCTATAAACAAAAAAAAAAATGATAAAATGATAAAAAAATGTGAAAAAAAAACAATATTTTTTACTTTTTGCTATAATAAATATCCACAATTTCTAAATAAGTTTAGGCCAATATGTATTCTTCTATATATTTTTGGTAAAAAAAATCACAATAAGCGTGTATTGATTGGTTTGCACAAAAGTTATAGCGTCTACAAAACGTGGGATAGATTTATGTCATTTTTATTATTATAACTTTTTTTTTTCACTAGTAATGGCGGTGATCAGCGATTTTTAGTGGGACTGCAGCGGACAGATCGGACACTTTTGGCATTTTTTGGGACCATTGACATCTATACAGCAATCAGAGCTAAACATAGCCACTGATTACTGTATAAATGTCACTGGCAGAGAAGGGGTTAACACTTGGGGCGATCAAGAGGTTACGTGTTCCCTAGAGAGGTGTTTCTAACTGTGGGGAGGAGTGTAGTGACTAGAGGAGGAGGGAGATCGCTGTTCTTGATCACTAGGAACAGCAGATCTCTACTCCCCTGACAGAACGTTGTGTTTACATTGACAGATCCCCGTTCTGGCTCTCTGAGGAGCGACCGCGGGCCCGTGCGCACGCCTTAGAGTTCTTGAAGCTGCCGATGTACACCTAAGTAGAGGTCGACCGATATATCGGCCGATATTTGGCGTTTTTTACTTAATCGGCATCGATAAAAAAGGCCGATATAACTTCAGTGCGACTTGCAAATGACTTCTGTAATAGAAGTCAATGCAAGTTGCCTGAAGTCTTCTGTGAAGCGACTTCTCTCCTCTCTGGGCAGCCTGCCAAGTCTGATAAAAGAACCTGAAGAGATACAATGTTTACACTTATGAATGGACTGAACTCTGTGTGTAGAAGCTCTCAGTTAAACCATTTAAAGACTAAATCTTTTCTGACACTTGTTGCTTACAAGTAAAAATCCTGTATTTTCTGCTAGAAAATCACTTAGAACCCCCAAACATTATATATATATATTTTTTTTAGCAGAGACCCTAGGGAATAAAATAGCGGTTGTTGCAATATTTTATGTCACACGGTATTTGCGCAGCGGTCTTTCAAATGCAATTTTTTAAAAAAAAAAATACACTAATGAATAAAAAAAAAAACTAAGCAGTAAAGTTAGCCCATTTTTTTTTCGTCCAAAAGTTTTGATTACCTGTTTTTGTGTATTTAATATTTAAGATATAGTTTTTAAAAAAAATTTTTGAAAAATTTTCTGTATCACTCATTACTTAAGGTTGCTTTCACACTGGAGTGGGCAGGCGTTGACGGTAAAACGCTGCTAGTTTTAGCTGTGCTTTACTGTCATTTTAGCGGCGCTATTTGGCTGCTAGCGGGGCACTTATAACCCAGCTAGCGGCCAAGGAAGGGATTAAATGTGCCCCTGAAGCGCCGCTGCCGAAACGCTTTGCAGGCGCTTCGGCAGTGGTGCGCATTCATTTCAATGGGCAGTGGTGGAGGAGCGGTATACACCACTCCAAAGATGCCGCTTGCAGGACTTTTTTTTAACATCCTGCCAGCGCATCGCCTCAGTGTGAAAGCACTCTGAATATCACACTGAGACTGCAGGGGAGCCGTTTTACAGGCACTTTACAGGTGCTATTTTTAGCCCAAAAGCGCCTGAAAAACACCCCAGTGTGAAAGGAGTCTAATTGTTAAATTTTATGAGATGAAGGGAAAAAAAAAGAAAAAAAAAAAACGGCCTAATCTATCGGCCCCAAAAAATTGGCATCACATATCGGCCATCGGACACCGCGATTTCTAAATATCGGCATCGGCCAGAGAAAAACCCATATCGGTCGACCTCTACACCTAAGGCAATTCACGCAGCCATGCCAACCTGCCACAGTATAATGATGGCGGCTGGTCAGCATGCGGTTAAGATCTATTTTTTTTTTCCGTAAAACTGACACTATAATTTACATTTTTTGGCTGTTTTTGAATAAGATTCCCCCTTGAGTTTACTTTTCCAATGGTTCTCTGGCTTTGTTTACACACAACGTGAAAAGTGTGCTGCATTAAAAAGGAAAAAAGTCACATTTTTCGTATATTTCTGTTGAAAAAATTAAATGAAATGGGCTGTCTTGTCACATCAAATATTAATGTGCAAAATATTGCACATTAATGCATGAGCAGTAGCACTTCACAATAGACTGCTAAGATCTGGCAGGCCCCCAAAGTGCAATTAACTAATACCCTATTTGTAAGGCCTACAAAATCACAAAAAACGTTAAAAAATGAAAAAGCAAAAGTACCTTTTTACAGAGCTATAAAGTTTGCCAGTTCTCCAAATTAAAGTGGATGTAAAGCCTCTCCTATACCCAGTGAAGTTTACTGCGAGTATGATGCGAATTCCTATGGTGCAGCGCGAATTTTATCATCATAGGCTTCAATTGAACTTACAATCAACTCGCAGCACACAGTTTACATCTCTGTGAATTGTTAAATCGCAGTAAATTCTCAGTAAAATAGAGGTAAATTTGCATCTGTCTACCTCAAAACGCAAGGCAAATTCGCACCTCACACAGGACAAAAACCACCCCTGATACACATTTCAGGCTGCTTTTACCTTCCATCTCGGAGAACTTGTCAGAAGTTATGCTGTTAACAGAAACAGCAGAAACACACGGGACTCAGTGCTTTGGAGAGATAAGTAAACACTACAGATATATGTGCCTAGGTCAAATTTAATGAATCGGTTTTACATCCACTTTAAAGCTAACTACCCACCCCAATTTTTCTGGCTTATGTAATTTATTACAATTGGCTACATTTGTATCTGAGGGTGATTTGAACACTCAGGTATGTACTATAACATTGTATATATACATGTAAAATGTTAAAGCTTTGAGAAGTAAATTAGATTAAGGATTATCCAAGTTATCCAAGGATTACACAGAAATTACAAAGTAAAATTATTTATTAATGTCAGATTTTACATAATAAAATGCATTAGGGCCGGTTCACACTGGTGCGATATCGGAGATTGGATGTGATTTGCACCGCAGTGAAAATCATATGCGATCTCTGTGCGATGCGTTTTCAGCCATAAAGATCGTATAGCTAAATTTGCATCAAATGCGCATAGGATCCTTTTTTTTTTTGTCCACAGCAGAATCTGATGTGGACACCCATGCGATCCGATTCCTGTCCGAGTTTGCAGATCGCACTGCGATATGCGAACTGATTTGGGGGTATCATTAACTTTTACCTGACACTCCCATCGGTTCGCATAGGGTAGTGTCGCCAGGAAACATGCGATGCGGGAACCCGCAGTGGATTTGCAGTGTTCCCGCATCGCAGCAGTGTGAACCGGCCCTTAATGTAGAAACAAAAGAGGGTCAAGGTGTATTCTCCTCCACATATAAAGATATGAAGTTACTCTGACAAACCTGGGTTTACACAGGAGCGGTGGAGAAACCACATGTAATTCGGACAGGAATCGCACCAAATTTATGTTCAAATCACATGCGATTCTTTGCAGTGTGATTTGAGCCCATTCATTTTGTATGGGCTCAAATCGCAAAAGTATCAGTTTCAGGTATCGGAGCATTTGCATGAGTATAAGTAATCATGCAAATGCTTAGTATGGGCACCAATACTGGTATCGGTGCAACCCTATTATTGACAGGCTGTCCAGGTTTCCTCAAGATTCATTAGAGGTCAACAACTCGATAAAAACACAGCTGCCAATGCCTCATCAGGGTGGAGACACAGTGTGGGGTCATTCCGCTTTGAATGTAGGGGTGCGATCAAGGAACATCGAGGAGGGGAAAAGGACAAGGCCATGTGTGCCATACTGCATATGTATAAAAACATAGGCAGGTATCCACCTGTACAGTACTAGAGGTTTTTAAGGGGTGCTCAGGTCAACAGTCCCAAGATTGTAACAGACCGACGCAGTTTAATGGAGCTTTTTGGGAATACCCCTGTTTGTTGGGGATTTTTTTTTTTTTTTTTTAAGATATGTTGATGCATTTTATAATTATTGACATTTTTACTTTATGCCTTTTCTGTGTAATCCTTGGGTAGTCCTGCTTACTTCAATTTTCTTCTCTATGCTTTGATATGTTCAGATGTGGTACTCCTTTACTTTAATCTCAGACTGCCTTTGTACAAATTCAACAGTTGTGTTCCAGTTTGTCACTTTCGTACTAGTTTACAAAGATATCAGAAATTCAACAATTGTGACATCTCTTGCAAACTGCAATGCACCATTATTCTGCAGCTGTTAAAGCAGTGGGCAAAACTTGTCAGAAAACCAATCATTTTCATTTTTTACCCTGTGTTGGTCTCCTTTTTATAGATAAGCCTCTTGAGTTTAGAAATTTGAGAAATTGTAAAGATATTCTCTTTTTGATAGGCCAGCATCTGTGGGCTGTCTTATTTTTGGTAGGTCTGTCATATGGCCCGCCAAGAGCACCCATTCTACTTTCTGAACATAAGGCATTGTGTATTAAAAATGCTTTTATTGCCTATAGAAACCAGTCTAGTTCCAGATGTTTACATTGCAGGTTAGAAATTTCAAGGAAGAATCGTGTTGCTTGGTGGGACAATGCCCAGAGACTGCAATTGCATTTTTCCAATACCTGTTTATTAGAGCTAAGGTTATGCTCCAGCATCTAGAATTCTGACAAATGATTTGCCGTTTTTAACCCTTATACTTACTTGAATATGTCTGCCGTTTTTGTTTGTTTTATTTCTATTTATAATGTGTTTTTTTTTTTTTGGCTTTAGGCATGTGCTTGGCACGGGCATTCCATAGAGCAAGAGGTCTCGCAGGCAGCTTTACGGATCAGTTACCTTCAGGTATGGACATAATGCAAAAATAATACTTTTTTCTTTATGTACGGAGCAATTGAAGTAAACCATTCTGTTTTGCACCCCCCCCCCCCCCCCGCCCCAAATACTGAATATCATTGTATCCTTTTTGATTTCTTTTGATTGTATCAGTTGTAAGTAAATTCTCAACCATTTACCTGCACTGCAACTTGTCCTAGGCATCCCCCAGTGCATATACCTACCTTTTTTGAGTCCACACTCACAATGTGGTAACTTCTGGTTGTATGTCAATTAGTATATACATTTTACAAATAAACATGTTGCACTATGATGGTACCTTTCTCATTATATGAGTTATCTAGAGAGGGTGAATCCTGGGTGGTTTAAAGATCAAGGGTACATTGAGCAAACCTAACTTATCCTGACATCCCTGATTGAGTGGATGGAACGCTCTGTATTGAAGAAGTTCTGGTGAGTGAGTACTGTTAATGGTGAAGGATTTACTCACTAGCGGTGTGGAATATCTTCTATGACATTGAATCAGAAGCACTGAGGAGTACTCACTGACTTGTATATGATACAAAATAATTTTTACCTGTTTTCTTCGCTTGTGGAATATTATTTGTTGGCTTATTTGTTCCAAAAGGGGAGTGTATACGTTTTTTATTTTTAGCACAGTTATTTTCTAATGGCATTGTACAATGTAGAGCTGCACGATTCTGGCTAAAATGAGAATCACGATTTTTTTGCTTAGAGGATAGATCACGATTCTCTCGCGATTCTCGCGGCATAACATCATCTTTCACATTAAAACAAAAAAAATTGTGCTATCTTTACTGTTTCGTTATTTTTTTATTTTTTATTTATTGAAGTGTATTTTTCCCAAAAAATTGCATTTTAAAGACTGCTGGGCAAATAGTGTGACATAAAATATTGCAGCAATTGCCATTTTATTCCCTAGGGTCTCTGCTAAAAAAAAATAGAAGTGTCAGAAAAAGATTTAGACTTTAAATGGTTAAACTTCCTGTGTTTACACATTGTTTAAAACTTGGCAGATTGCCCAGGTTATTTGTTAACACAGAAGTTCTATCCCTTTGATCTAAGAAGGAAGTTAGTTACAATGTTTCAAGTTCTAAACTTGGCAGACTGCCCCGATGCTTTCTTTTGATGGCTGAGTGAGCAGATAATCCCTCCACTTGTTTATATGAAAGAAAACTCAGCAGGACAGTTAGGGCTCTTTCACATGGGGCGGATCAGTGATGATCCGCCCGTGAACATCCACTTGCTCAGCAGGGATCGCTCTGCCGATCCCCGCTGAGCAGGAAGATGACAGGTCCATCGCTGCACACTGTGCAGCGACGGACCTGTCAGAGCGCCGCTCTCCCCTATGGGGGATCGGGTGATGACGGACCGTAGAGTCCGTCGTCACCCGATCCGAAAACGGATGGAAAAGTAGGTTTTTTCCTCTGTTGCACTTTTTCGGATCGGAGCAGGTCGGATGTCAGCGGACATGTCACCGCTGACATCCGACGCTCCATAGACCCCCATGGAGTGTCCGTTCAGGTCCGCCTAAAAAACTGACAGGCGGACCTGAACGGACAGTTCGTGTGAAAGAGGCCATAGTCAGAGGGGGTGAATCGAGATCACAATTTTTTAACAATTTTTTGTGCAGCTCTAGTACAATGCCAATTATTGTCAATGAAACCTCACTGTACAGTAGCTGCCAACACAGTGTGGTATGTGCCTACTAATTTGTCCATTGAGGTGTGTTGTCAGCCCATTCATAAGGAAAGGGCTGGCTTAACATAGTGTGCATTAACACACTGCAGTGGACTGTAGAAATATGAATAGGCCCATACTGCTGCTCAGATCCCTTCTGCTGTCCTTACAATGTTACTGGAGGATGTTTAGGAAAGCTGGGGCAATGGGTTTTTATGATAGGCTTGCTCTAAGGGTTTGTTCATAGTAGTCCGGACACTAAATAGATCTGTTATGTGGCACAGGCTCAAATAATGCATCTTAAAAGTAAAACAAATTAAAGAATACATTTGGGCTTGTTGACTTTTACAAAATTGCTGCTAGTAATGGAGGTGATGGACGTTTTGGTGTTTGGCTTCCCTCTGCTTCTCCGTCAAGAAGAATGCACCTTCTCCTCCTTTCCCCAGAAACGCACAAGGCAGGGCTTCCAGTCTATTATGCCACATCCGGTGAAATCCCTTCCTCCGCCTGGAATACACATTGGCTTTAGTATCCAGGCGAGCAGCAGCGATTGCAGCAGTTAGATTGGCTGGTCTTACCAGATGGCGGATGAGGCACTTTTAAATGTGATTGGATACTAAGCATTTTTATCAAATTTTTACAAATAAATTTGTTGCACAATATCTTCCTTTTTTGGATCTCTGTCCCTCTGAGTGATATGTGAAGTTGTAAACATACATAGTCTTTGACCGCCCTGAAGTGGTGGAACATTGGAAAGACTGATCTTGATACAGCACAAGATGCATATTGACTAGGGTTGTCCCGATACCGATACTAGTATCGGTATCTGCACCGATACCAAGCATTTGCCCAAGTACTTGTACTTGGGCAAATGCTCCCAATATTTCACCCGATATCTGGACAGTCGGCGGTGATCGGTGCGTGGGGGAGTTACAAGCTTCTCCCCCCCCTTTCAGCTGCTTTAGTGAAATCTATACAACGGTGATCAGTGCTTGTAACTCCCCCACACACGATCACCGCTGACTGTCACCGCATCTTCCTCCAGTCCCCCTCCATGCCCCCTCCTTTCTTCCTTCATGTCCCTCGCCGTTCTGCTGCTGTCCCCCTCCGTTCTGCTGCTGTCGTCCTCCGTTCTGCTGTCCCCCTCCTTTCTTCCTCCGTGTCCCCCTCCGTTCTGCTGTTGTCCCCCTCCATTCTGCTGCTGTCCCCCTCCTTTCTTCCTCCGTGTCCCCCTTCGTTCTGCTGCTGTCCCCCTCTATTCTCCAGTCCCCCTCCTTTCTTCCTTCGTGTCCCCCGCCGTTCTGCTGCTGTCCCCCTCCTTTCTTCCTCCGTGTCCCCTGCCGTTCTGCTGCTGTCCCACTCCAGTTTTCCTCCGTGTCCCCCTCCATTCTGCTGTCCCTCTCCGCCTTCCTTTGATGTATGAACAGAGTCAGTGATCACTGACTCTGTTCATTCACATAACTGAAACATTGTAATCTCCTGTGATTACGATGTCTGTTTATGAATGGAGAGGAGCCGCTGTCTTCTCTCCATTCATTTTCAGTGCAGCTGAGGCTGCAGAGAAAGGAACTGGGGAATCTCTATCCTCCAGTCTCTTTTCCTGTCTCAAGGGGGAGATTTCAGGGGTCTATTAAGACCCCTGATATCTCACAAAGCCCCCCAACAGGGCTGATTAAAAAAAAAAAGTATTGCAATAAATAATAAAAAAAAATTATTGTAAAAAATAATAAAAATTAAAATAAAAAACACACAGACACCATCCACCCCCTCCCTCCCTAAAAAAAGAAAAAAAAAGAAAGCATTGTAAAAAAACAAAAACAAAAAAATTGTAAAAAAAACCCCCCAAAAAACAGTCACGTGACATTAAAAAAAAGTATCGGTTATCGGTGAGTATGTGAAAAAAGTATCGGTACTTGTACTCGGTCTTAAAAAAGTGGTATCAGGACAACCCTAATATTGAGCTCCTTATAATCATAAGGGATGCACTGTAGCTGTTTAGTGAGCACTACCTAATGGCCACTTTGGATCACAAAACACAGAACGGTGTCTTGGAGTGGCATATCATTAAAGTAGAGCACCTTTTAAGATTTTGAAACCTTTTTATTGGATCACATGTATGTATTCTTAAAGTGATTCACTTGCATTGGCGCTCAGAGACAGTTTTTTTGGACTGCTATCATTTGTGTTGTTTAATCATACCACTGTGGCACTTCAGGATCACATTATGTTTGCGCATGATGTACAGTATCTCACAAAAGTGAGTACACCCCTCACATTTTTGTAAATAATTTATTATATCTTTTCATGTGGCAACACTGAAGAAATGACACTTTGCTACAATGTAAAGTAGTGAGTGTACCGCTTATATAACAGTGTAAATTGGCTGTCCCCTCAAAATAACTCAACACACAGCCATTAATGTCTAAATTAACAACAAAAGTGAGTACACCCCTAAGTGAAAATGTCCAAATTGGGCCCAATTAGCCATTTTCCTTCTCTGGTGTCATGTGACTCGTTCGTTTTACAAGGTCTCAGGTGTAAATGAGGAGCAGGTGTGTTAAATTTGGTGTCATCGCTCTCACTCTCTCATACTGGTCACTCGAAGTTCAACATGGCACCTCATGGCAAAGAACTCTCAGGATCTGAAAAAAAAGAATTGTTGCTCTACGTAAAGATGGCCTAGGCTATAAGAAGATTGCCAAGATTCGGAAACTGACCTTCAGCACGGTGGCCAAGACCATACAGCGGTTTAACAGGACAGGTTCCACTCAGAATTGGCCTCGCCATGGTCGACCAAAGAAGTTGAGTGCATGTGCTCAGCGTTATATCCAGAAGTTGTCTTTGGGAGATAGACGTATGAATGCTGCCAGCATTGCTGCAGAGGTTGAAGGTCTGGGGGGTCAGCCTGTCAGTGCTCAGACCATACGCCGCACACTGCATCAAATTGGTCTGCATGGCTGTTGTCCCAGAAGGAAGCCTCTTCTAAAGATGATGCACAAGAAAGCCTGCAAACAGTTTGCTGAAGACAAACAGACTAAGAACATGGTTTACTGGAACCATGTCCTGTGGTCTAATGAGACTAAGATAAACGTATTTGGTTCAGATGGTGTCAAGCGTGTGTGACGGCAACCAGGTAAGTGTCTTGCCTACAGTCAAGCATGGTGGTGGGAGTGTCATGGTGTGGGGCTGCATGAGTGCTGGGGGGCTACAGTTCATTGAGGGAATCATGAATGCCAACATGTATGGTGACATACTGAAGCAGAGCATAATCCCCTCCCTTCGGGGACTGGGCCACAGGGCAGTATTTCAACATAATGACCCCAAACACACCTCAAAGACAACCACTGCCTTGCTAAAGAAGCTGAGGGTAAAGGTGATGAACTAGCCAAACATGTCTCCAGACCTAAACCCTATTGAAAAGGATGTGGGGCATCCTCAAATGGAAGGTGGAGGAGCGCAAGATCTCTAACATCCGCCAGCTCCGTGATGTCATCATGGAGGAGTGGAAGAGAACTCCAGTGGCAACCTGTGAAGCTCTGGTGAACTCCATGCCCAAGAGGGTTAAGGCAGTGCTGGAAAATAATGGTGGCCTGTGTTGGGGACAGCAAATTTACACTGTTATACAAGCTGTACACTCTCACTACTTTACATTGTAGCAAAGTGTCATTTCTTTAGTGTTGTTACATGAAAAGATATAATAAAATATTTACAAAAATGTGAGGAGTTTACTCACTTTTGTGAGATACTGTCCATATGAAGAGTTTGCACATGATATATATGACTAGTTTGCACAGTACAAGCTAATCAGCATCTTTTGTTTAATACATGTAGGTAGTACTGCTTTTTTCTTTTGATTATAGTCCGTTGCTGCTTTAGATACTTTTGGACCCTATTCAAATGAGCTCCATCTGTTCATCATTTAACAGATCCTCTGATAGCTCAGAACATAACAGGCGTGATGTCACTTTTACGACATCCATGTTCATTCAGTGTTTAAGTGCTTGTTACTTCACAAAATAATATTAAATATATATACGCACATATACCTAGGTTTTCTTTGTTTTTTTTTTTCTTCCTGTTTTAAAAAAAAAAAACTGATTATCTGGCCAGTTCCCCTGGGTCCCTGTTTTGAACTGACCACAGCAAGCACAGAAGCAGTTTCGTGCTGCATTGGTCAGTTTGTGTACTTGTGATCACTGCTGGGAGTTACAGGATGTTGTGCTAATGTACAGCATGCCTGTATCTCTTGGGGTCAGTTGCGCTCCCCCTCCCAAGCACCAATTTGTTTAGGTAAGAGGGCAGGTTTATTTACACACATAGTAAGGAAGTTCCCCATCTGTGGCTTATATCACACACATTGGGTGGGATTATCACACAACAGTGTGAAGAAAAAGAGAAAATACTGCGCTAAACCAAAAAAATAAAAAAAGCAGCTAACACTCGAACAACCAGACAGAATACCAAAAAATAGTGTAGCGCTAAAAAGCTAGTGCCTAATAAAAGGAAAAATCGAGGAAGACAACCTCAGTGAAACTGAGATTGATAGGAAGTGACTCCAAGTAACCTGTAAATATAATATTCCAAACAAAGGTGAAATATACACACAAATGGGCAAAAACAAAAAAACAAAAACTAGTGTCAATGTCCACATGGAAATATATGTATGATAAGAAAGTTCTTTCTGCTTGATCTCCAGCTGGAGTGGAACGTCTGCTTGAGGTAGACTGTGGAATATATTGCTAAGCACTTCAGACAAATTCACAAATAAAGAGGTGGGGTACTCTTACCAGATAAGATGGACGCACATACCATATGGCAGTGCGTCAAACTGGCTCGTAATACTGGATTCCTGATGGTATGCAGATGCCGGGCTGAGATGAACCAATACGTCTTCGACTCTAGACCACTCGCTAGTCAGTTTGTGGCTCCGGAACTCTTGACAACCAGACCAATCCACAGAACGGTGTTAACAGGAAGGTAACCGTGCCCAAATATGGAAAATTAAGAAAAAAGGAGCTCCATATGGCGCAGGTCAACCAAAAAATGGTTTATTAGAATAAAAATCATCTTACAGCAGAATGCAGGATGAAATATTAAAATTTATCAAAAAAGAAGCCTAAAAAGCAATGTGGGAAGCAGGAGGTGCTGGATTGATGCATTTCGACTACAAAGTCTTCCACTGGGGGATATGCCCCAGTGGAATACATATTGGCCCACATTGATGAAGATATTAGATTTTTTACATTTTTTTTATTGGATAGGTTAGGTTTTATAGCAGACAGTAAAAAATGTTGTTTGTTTTTTTTTTCAAAATTGTTGGTTGTTTTTTGTTTATAATAAAAACCGCAGAGGTGATCAAATGCCACCAAAAGAAAGCTCTATTTGTGGGTAAAAAAAGCATACATTTTATTTGGGTACAGTGTGGCACGACCACGCAATTGTCAGTTAAAGTAACGCATTGCCATATAGCAAAAAATGGCCTGTTCAGGAAGGGGGGGGGGGGTAAATCTTCCAGAGCTGAAGTGGTTAAGGCTGATCTCTAGGCACATAGGCATATACAGAATAATAACAATGTTATAAAAAAAAATAATGGAATATATTTTTAAAGCGGACTTTTAGTCATTTTTTCATCTTTCCATCTAATAAATCTTCTGCCCTTGTTTTATCTTCGAATAGTAAAACATTTTTTTGCTGCCAGGAAATCCCTTAAACAGCCCACTTCCTGTTTCTTGTCTGGTAGAAAGCCTAGGCTTATGACATCATGCACAGCTCTCCCTCTCACTCTTGTTAGAGTTTGCCAGGAAGGGAGGGGGGATGAGTCATAAGAGGGCCAATGAGAGCTGTAGAGCTGGAGGTGTGCCTCTGTGTAAATCCAGGAAGTGATTAGGTAGGAGCTTCAGCTGCCCACAGTTAAAATGGTTGCAGCCAGACTACGTGGAGGGAGATTTCTGCAGCATATTTGGCAAGTACAGAATCGCAGTATATATAAAATATGCAAAGTGGTTGGAGGGAAGCTTCAGAATGGCAAAGATGTTTTTATTACAAATTTACAGTGCGTTGCAGAAGTATTCTCCCCCTTGGCTTTTTACCTATTTTGTTACATTACAGCCTTTAGTTCAATGTTTTTTTTAAATCTGAATTATATGTGATGGATCAGAACACAATAGTCTAAGTTGGTGAAGTAAAATGAGAAAAATATATAAATAAAACTATTTTTCAGAAATAAAAAAATGATAATTGCGTATGTATTCACCCCCTTTGTTATGAAGCCCATAAAAAGCTCTGGTGCAACTAATTACCTTCACAAGTCACATAATATACACACCTTTTTGAAAGGCCCCAAAGGCTGCAACACTTAAGCAAGAGGCACCACTAAGCAAACACTGCCCTGAAGACCAAGGAACTCTCCAAACAAGTAATGGACAATGTTGTTGAGAAGTACAAGTCAGGGTTAGGTTATAAAAAAAATCCAAATCTTTGATGATCCCTAGGAGCACCATCAAATCTATCATAACCAAATGGAAAGAACATGGCACAACAGCAAACCTGCCAAGAGACAGCCGCACACCAAAACTCACAGACCGGGCAAGGAGGGCATTAATCAGAGAGGCAGCACAGAGACCTAAGGTAACCCTGGAGGAGCTGCAGAGATCCACAGCAGAGACTGGAGTATCTGTAAATAGGACGACAATAAGCCGTACGCTCCATAGAGTTGGACTTTATGGCAGAATGGCCAGAAGAAAGCCATTACTTTCAGCAAAAAACAAAATGGCTCGTTTTGAGTTTGCGAAAAGGCATGTGGGAGACTCCCAAAATGTATGGAAGAAGGTGCTCTGGTCTGATGAGACTATATATTTAACTTTGTGCCCATCAAAGAAAACGCTATGTCTGGCGCAAACCCAACACATCACCCAAAGAACACCATCACCACAGTGAAACATGGTGATGGCAGCATCATGCTGTGTAGATGGTTTTCAGCAGTCGGGACTGGGAAACTGGTCAGAGTTTAGGGAAATATGGATGGTGCTAAATACAGGGATATTCTTGAGCAAAACCTGTACCACTCTTTGTGTGATTTGAGGCTAGGACGGAGGTTCACCTTCCAGCAGGACAATGACCCCAAACACACTGCTAAAGCAACACTTGAGTGATTTAAGGGGAAACATAAACATAAATGTGTCTAGTCAAAGGCCAGACCTCAATCCAATATAAAATCTGTGGTCAGACTTAAAGATTGCTGTTCACAAGCACAAACACAAAATTCCCAGTGGTAAGATGTGGCAAGATCATAGAGACTTATCCAAAGCGACTTGGAGCTGTGATAGCCGCAAAAGGTGGCTCTACAAAGTATTGACTTTAGGGGGGTGAATAGTTATGCACATTGACTTTTTCTGTTATTTTGTCCTATTTGTTGTTTGCTTCACAATAAAAAAAAAAAGAAGAAAAAAAAAACATCTTCCAAGTTGTGGGCATGTTCTGTAAATTAAATGCAAATTCTCAAACAATCCATGTTAATTCCAGGTTGTGAGGCAACAAAACACAAAAAATGCCAAGGGGGTGAATACTTTTGCAAGGCACTGTATATGAGCAGACTGCAGTTGCTCTTTAAGTGCAACTAGGGTTAGTTGTTTAATTTGGCTTTATATAAGCCTCTTGTGAATCCACTGTACAACAGAACCAAAACTTGGAGAGGTGCAACATTAGTGGCCAGTAAGGTGAGCCACATGGGCTGACAAAGAACCCACTTTGAGCACAAAGATAAACTCATCACTCTATTATATCTCTTGTTGTCCAGGCATATGCTATGTGCCCCTGTGATTGCAGAAGACCATTGTTATGCAACTGCTTGGCTGTGCTTTTTTATATGGCTGTGCACCGATGATCCTCATCAAACCTTATGGAGCTTCAGAGGTCCTGCAAAGAAGAATGGGAGAAACTGCCCAAAAATAGGTGTGCTGAACTTGTAGCATCATACTCAAAAAGACTTGAGGCTGTAATTGGTGCCAAAGGTGCTTCAACAAAGTATTGAGCAAAGGCTATGAATACTTATGTACATGTGATTTTTTTTTTTTTCTGTCCGTTTTTTATTTGTAATAAATTTGCAAAGATTTCAAACAAACTTCTTTCACATTGTCATTATGGGGTATTGTTTGTAGAATTTTGAGGAAAATAATGAATTTAATCCATTTTGGAATAAGGCTGTAATATAACAAAATGTGGAAAAAGTGAAGTGCTGTGAATACTTTCCAGATACACTGTATCATCACCTAGAATACATAATGTCAACAAGATTCCGAAAATCTGGAGAAACCTCTGTGGACAAAGTCCCAATTGCAATATTAGATTCCTGTGATCTTCAGGCCCTCAGACTGCTCTAAGTTAAAAACAGGCATGATTCTGTGATGGACATCACTGCATGGGCTCAGAAATATGACTAGAAATCCCTGTCTATGAACACAGTTCGGTGTGCTATCAAAAATGCAAGTTAAAGCTCTATCATGCAAAGAAGAAGCCACATGTGAACATGATCCAGAAACACAGCTGTCTTCTCTAGGTGAAAGCTAATTAAAAATGATCTGTTGCAAAGTGGAAAACTGTTCTGTGGTCAGACAAATCGAAATTTGACATTATTTTTGGCAACCCTGGGTGCTGCATCATCCAGACTAAAGAGGAGAGGGACCAACTCAAAAGCCTGCATCTCTGATGGCATAATGCATATGAAATGGACAGCTTGCACATCTGGAAAGGCAGCATCAATGCTGAAAGATATCCAGGTTTTAGAGCTACATAAGCTCCTATCCAGACAACATCTTTTTTCAGGGAGGGCTTTGCATATTTCAGCAGGACAATGCTAAATCCCCTTCTGCATCTATGACAACAGCATTCTTTATAGTAGAAGAGTTCAGGTATTAAACTGGCCTGCCTGCAGTCCAGACCTTTCACCAATTGAATTCACCAATATTTGGCACATCATGAAACGAAAAATACAACAAAGAAGACCCAGAACTGTTGAGCAGTTAGAATCCTATAACGGGTACAAATGGGGCAAAAATTCTCTCCTAAAACTCCAGCATCCGGTCTCGGTTGCCAGACATTTAAACATCGCCCTGCTCCAACTTTTTTGAGATGAGCTGCTGCCATCAATTTCAGATGTATGTACACAATAATTCTGCGCTACCCAAAAGGGGGGATAAAACAGCAGCTAACACAACCAGCAAGTGTAGACAATATCAAAAAACAAAATAAGTGTAGCGCTAAGAGGAGGGGTCTAAAATGGAGTCTATGGACTGACAATTACAAGTTCGTGTACTGAAAAGAACATCCTTGGAGAAAAGATAAAAAGTCCTCTGGAACGGTTCTCAACAAGGGTGTAAATCATCAATCAATTTCAGAATGACCTTAATTTTTTCTTAAAATGATACATTTTCTCAGTTTAAACATTTTGATATGTTTTCTATTGTCAATAAAATATATGGTTTTATGAGATTTGCAAATTATTGCATTCTGTTTTTAAGATTGATTTTATACAGCGTCAGTTGTAAATGGTTTGTCAATACACAATGGTAATGTAACATCAGTTCAGGTGGTTCTTAATGGGTCTTAACAATTGTTTGGTGCTGTAACCCCTACCTGTGTCCAAATATACCGCACCAAGTTGCCAGTGCTGAAAACGAAGGCGCTAAACTTGCAGGTGACTATGATCTGCCGCCAAGAGGTACAGTGCCATAGAATGGTTCTGTAAAGTGGTGATCAAGATGTTTGGTTTTCATAAATGCATTAAACATAAAACACGTATCAATTCAACAGTGTTTTGCTAAACCTTTTAATGCTTCTGTCACTATAGCCCCTGTGCATTAAATGTTTGTAGCAGAAAGTCTGTATTGTCCATTTCGACAAACGGCTCCTTACATTTATTTATTTATTTATTTATTAAGGTACTTATATAGCGCCATCAATTTACGCAGCGTTTCACCTATATGTTATGCATTCACATCAGTCCCTGCCCTCGATGAGCTTACAGTCTAAGGTCCCTAACTCACATTCATACATACACATACTAGGGCCAATTTAGACATGAGCCAATTAACCTACCGGCATGTCTTTGGAGTGTGGGAGGAAACCGGAGTACCTGGAGGAAACCCACGCAGGCACAGGGAGAACATTCAAACTCCAGGCAGGTTTATTATTTGATTTTGAAAGATATGTTGATAATCAAACTGTGTTTGCTTTTGACAGCACATACACATTTTAGTTAGGTAGTTTAACCACGTGCCGACTGCAATACGCACGTTGTGGTTTGCAAATGGTTTACCGGGGGTAATGGCTGAAACTATCAGGCGAAGAGGTCTAGACAGGTAACCTATAAAAATTTTAAAAGCGTTGCCTATGGAGATTTTTAAGTATCGTAGCTTTTCGCCATTCCATGAGCGTGCGCAGTTTTTATAGCGTGACTTGCTAGGTATCTATTTTCTCTGCGTAACATCATCTTTTATATTTTACCCAAAAACTGGGTTATTTATTGTGTTTTTAAAGTTCATTCTTTAGAAAAAAATTGTGTTTGAAAAACCATTGCGCAAATACAGTGCAATGTAAAATGTTGTAACATTGACCATTTTATTTTCTAGTGTCTCTGCCAACAAAAATATTTAATGTTTGGGGGTTCCAAGTAATTTTCTAGCAAAAAATATGCTTGGTCGACAAGTTAAATGCTGAAATGACAGTGGAGGCTGTGTCTTCCCTGCCTGCCACGCAGCTCAGTTTACCATCTCGACATGAGACCCCTTTCACACTGAGGTGCTTTACAGACGCTATAGCGCTAAAAATAGCACCTGTAAAGCGCCTCTCCTGTCACTCCAATGTGAAAGCCCGAGGGCTTTCACACTGGGACACTGCGCTGGCAGGACATCTAAATAAGTCCTGCAAGCAGCTTCTTTGAGGCGCTTTAGGAGCAGTGTATACACCGCTCCTAAAGCGCCCCTACCCATTGAAATAAATGGGCAGCGCCGCCAAAGCATGGGCACTTTTAACCCTTTTTGGCCCGCTAGCGGGGGTTAAAAGCATCCTGCTAGCCACTGAGAAGCGCCGCTAAAACGACCACGCCCCAGTGTGAAAAGTGCTCTGACTTAGACTCTCTAACTCCAGTGTGCAGGAGTTGTATTATCCCAGCCTGACCAATCAAGACAATCGAAGATTCCAAGGGCTTATTCAAACTCCCTGTAGCGTTCCTGCTTGCAAATTTGTTTGCGTGATTCTCATGCAGAAACATGTGTCGCTCATAAGGCAGCACATTCAGCCAATGTGCAGTTGTTCCAAAGAAACTCGGGGACCAAATTTTTGACCCTGAGCCAGGAGCGATTTTGCACTTGCGGTTTGCAGTGATCTTCACATGTTTTATCGCTCGACCATGGTACCCAAATGTGTGTTGTGAGTTTTTGCCGTGATTTGGAATCGCAGGCAGAGTCGCAGAAAATTTGCCCATATTCCAAATCGCCCATATGTGAACGGGGCATAAACCTGGAATAAGTCAGGGAAAATTAGAGCAATGGCAAAGAGATTGCATTGCTGGAGGGGGGATACTCTGCAAGGTAAGAGTGCCATAATGTACGAATATGCTGAGTATATGTGCACAATATGCCAGTTTATTTCTGCTTTAATTAGATTCCACTTGTGTGCATCCAAGTATAGCACTTCATTTTGTGTCTTCACAGAGTGAGCCTCTGTTTATTTTTCTGATATTAAAATGATTTCCTATCATTTTACATCGGTAGTAGTTTGGTAATTCACCGTTTAATAAATAGATTTCTTTGTATGTTGTGATGTGGTTGTATATTTGCAGGCTTTGATTTTTCTATCACGTTTTTTTTATATTAAAATGCATTCCTTTTGTCTATCTGGTGCTTTTAGACCTACATTTACTTGGCAAATCTAATCATATTATGTGATTTAATTATGGTTGCTTATTTGATTTTTCTTCTCACAACAGGTAGTGTTCACTGCCACATTAAGAAGAATAGAGGCAACAAGGAAATCATGGTTAACTTCTGTTTATTTGGAAAATTAGTTTTAAGATATAATTGAAACTTGAAGCTAGAAAACTAAGGACCAAACAAGTATAAAGTATATGTTTTGAGTAAATCTTGCTATTAAAGGGTTTAAATGCCACTGTCATTTGCCTTATGTTGGTTGCCTACATGTATCCCAAGACCCTATTGTTAGAGTATGACCTGACAGCCTGAAAATTGTAACACTAACTACAAAGATTTTAGGTCTATCAAGTTATATAGAACCTGACTTATTCAGCAGGCTTCATTTTTGCTAGCATTTTGATTTAGCTACGGTTATGATTTAGGCTGTCAGTACATTGGGAATAATCAATTTTATAACTTTCACACAAGCTAAATAATATACACTGATTTGGGCTATTTTTTTTTACCAAAGAAATGTAGCAGAATACACTTTGGCCTAAATTTACGAAGAAAGATTTATTTGCAACATTTTATAAACAAAACTAAGAAACTGGTTTTTATTTTCAAAATTTCCAATTGTTTATGCAGTAAAAGATATGAAAAACCCTGCACTAATTAAATACTACCAAAAGAATGGTCTATTTGTATGAAAAAAATTATTTAAATTTGGGTACAGGTTTGCATGACTGAGCAATTACCAGTTAAAGTAGTGCAGTGCTGAATATGAAAAAAAAAACCCTGGTCATCAAGGGGTTAAAATCTTCCAGAGGTCAAGTGGTTAAACTATAAGCTTGTTAAAAAATTGGGACAGTTGCCACTTTGGTTTAGAACACTATACAATATATAGGGTGGCAAGATCTGTGGTGCAAACCCAAACAAATCTATCTGGTCTTGTAGATTAGATATTGCTATAACTGTAGATGTTAATTAAAAGCTGCTGATTCTGGTATATTTCTTCTCGGGAAACTTTCAGTCTTTTAGAGGTGTCTGGACACCTAAAGCTCAAGATGCATGTTCAAGTGATATGAGCATTCTCGGGTTAAGAATCTTCAGCATGTTAAACAGACCCATCATATGCTCTGCCTATTGACATTTAGTAATCTTCTTTGTAACTTCACATTTATATTGTTGATTTATAATTTATTCATCAAGTGTTTAAAAAGTTGATACTGGTAAAGTTGGTTTGATCAGCGGACAGTATATTTTTTTTTAAGATAATCTCTCTAGTTCTATGCGCTGATGTAACTGTACATAATTTAATAATGGGTCGTTATTTTGGCATGTAAACAATGCTTATAAAAACATTAGAATGGTGCACTGTGGTGTATAATTATAACATGGGTAAGCTAGGAAACTTTTAGCTATTGTACTCATGTAATTGTGTTATGTCAAGTGAATTGTCTTCATACGCATTTTACATGTTTTTCTTTAGCCAAACATCTTGACAAGCATAACTTAATAGATCTTTAGTTCATGCCATGCTAGGCAGGCTGCCATGCAAGTGGCCTGTAGTTTGTCTTTGTCAGGACTAATAACATCTTGGTGTGTTACATTCTTTTTCTCTGTTTTGCAGCTGGTCATATTGTCCCTGTATCAGAGATTGTTTCAGTTGAAGAAGCGGAAATTGATGAGAAGCACTATGGCATGCAATGGAAACACATGTGCAAACCTCATGCATTTACTGGTAGAGATTTTTCTTGTTTTTAAAACCAGATCATGTAATTGCACCATATTTATCAAAATGATATGCTGTGATTATGCACATCATAAAACCTAGTAATATCTACTGGAATTTACTAGAAAAGTAGAGTAAAATTCTGTAAAAAATGGTCGCAGGTGTAGGCCAACTACCTGTGCTAAGATGCGTGAACTTTTTATTTTTGTCTTCATTTGTGTTTAAAGCTGACCTTGCACCTTGAATGGCCTCCCTATTATGTACACCGATATGAAATCACTGTATTATACATGGAGAAAAATAATTAGAAAATATACTTGCCTTGCACCCTGCTTCTACACTGTGACGTGACAATCCTTCTTACGACATCCTGGGAACCATGAGTATTTCAGATCTCATTAGAGGACATTCCAGCACAGTGTGCATTCCTCAATGTTCTCAGGATCTTGCCAAATATAATATGACCTCACCCTAAAGCACCAACCATAGATGGTTCGAATCTTGGCTGATCTCTGCTGAGATTCGAACCATCTATGGACAGGCTGATTGTACCCAAGTCAATGCATTGATTGACTTGGGTACAACCAGCATGTTTGATTTTTACATGTGATTATTGCAAGCTGCTGTAGCGGACAGCAATTATCTGTGTGGTCTTCCGGCATGGATGGCTACCCGTGCCCCTCCTGCCTGGAGAACACAATAGCTCTGGGGGACGGATTCCCTCATCAAGACTGACGGTTGCAGGAAAGAAAATCAAACCGTCTATGGCCTGCCCTAACCTAGGCATCGTAGGCGGAAGCCACAATTTTGCTCTCTGCTTAGATCATATGATCGAAAGTCAGTTTACTGGCTAATTATTTCCTAATATTTTATCCAGTTTTATTAATGTATTGAATTTTGTGAAAGCCCACACCTTTGGATTTCTGTATAGTAATAAATTAAATGGGTACAGCCTGTGAGTAATATGCTTGGTCATCTCAAGTTGTCTATGCAATCAATTATGACTTGTGCATTGATCCTTTGAAAAGTTAAACCATGTGTCACTTAAACCTGTGATTCCATATTGAGCTATTTTAGAAAAGAAAAGACTGTGATTTAGTTTTACCTTGTTTCTGGGACTTCACTTTCACTGACATCATTAATAAGTCCTACCAACTAATTAGATTTTGAGTGGTAAGGAACTCTCATTTCACAGGGAGATGTCATTGTCCAATGTCCAATTGTTGTATAGCATAATTAAAGTAGCCAAAATACCAAGCATGAACCAAGGAAGGCCAGTCTTTCCTCTGAGGTTTCTTGGCTTTAGATGGTCTATGGCGGTGATGGCGAACCTTCGCACCCCAGATGTTTTGGAACTACATTTCCCACGATGCTCCACTACACTGCAGAGTGCATGAGCATCATGGAAAATGTAGTTTCAAAACATCTGGGGTGCCAAGGTTTGCCATCACTGGTCTATGGTATTTGCAAAAAAAAGTGTCTCTGCTATGTGTTGGAATATATTTAAAATAACTGCATTTTCCATCAATACATTGCTCTGCAATTAAAGTAGAACTAAAGGCATTTTTTTTTTCATTTTGGAGAAAGGAAATAGAGGGAGGGAGGGTTTTAAAACGTCAGTTTTTTTCCCCCATAGCAGAGATTTCCCTTCACTTCATGTGAAAAAGCCAGAACAGGAAGTAAGAGGAATTACTTCCAAAGTGAGAGAATCCTCTGCTAAAACCAGTGTCACCAAAACTAGTGTCTCTGTTGGAAGATTCCCCCTCTATTACTGTTCTGGTGTCAACACACATTTTTGGATTTTCTTTTACTTTCAGTTTCAATGATAACGGGATGAATCTACCTAACGGGAGCACAGACATAAAAACTGACAGGGGTTCTAATCCCTCTCCACTCTATCCAAAACTAAAAAAAAAGATTTGCCTTTAGTTACACTTTAATTGTGATTTCAGTGTTTCTTGTACATGCAATTTTACTTAAAATCCAAAAGTGGCAGCTTTAAGGAAACCTATACTGAGGAATCTTTCTGAAAATGTTAATTTCTTGGCTCTCATATTGATTCAATAATCTTAATACTTTGCACCACTAACCTGAAGCAAGCATGCTAATCAGGAATTCTAACTTCATTCTGACTTTACATGCCACAGACTTTTTCTGGGTCAGAAAATCAAGGTATCAATTGTGGGAGCCAGGTAACTAGCATTTTTGGAAGATGGTCATTTTATAGCATCTTTCTTATCCTGTACTCACAGGTTCACTTTAAAGTAGAACTGAGGCTAGTGGGAAGTGATGAAGGGAGCCTTTGCTCCTAAGGTGCAACTATGCACAGTTTACTTGCATATTATGGCAAGCTTACTTTTTGTGTCCAGCGTTTACAGCTCGGTGTCCTCTGTTGCCTTCTGCTCCTCTACTGGTGTATTCTTTGTTCAACCATTGAACAGCCAGTAATGATGCAACTCTCAAAAATGTTAGCTGGAGTTTCATCATTCCAACATTAGTCCGTTGTTTGGCATAACACTGCATGGCACTTGCAGAGAAGTCAGTGCAAAAACAACAAATAAAAACATGTTAGGAAAAAGGGTAAATTAACTTTTTTTTGGCAAATGAGACATACAAAGGCTCTTCTACCAAAGAACTGTGCTGACTATAATTTATTTTTTGGAGCATTAGGTTTCACTTTAAGATTCTTCAGATGAATTGAAGTAAAGTTTGGTGTGCTTATTTTAGGTCTGATAATTTTTCTTACATCTTCTACCTAAATGCTGTGATTGTAAATGATCATATACTATGTGTGTGTATATCTACACCGATTAGCCGTGACATTATGACCACTGCCAGGTTAAGAGAAATAATGTTGTGTATCTTTCTACAATGGCATCTAAAAGTGGGTGGGATATATTAGGCAGGACGTGAACATATTGTCCCGGAAAATGATGTGCTGAAAGCCGAATAAAAGGGCAAGATAAAGATTTGAGAAACTTTGACAAAGGCTGAATTGTAATGGCTAGTCAACTGGGTTGGAGCAACTCCAAAATTGCATCTCTTCTGAGATGTTTCCAGTCTACAGCGGTGAGGACCTACCAAAAGTGGTCCAAGGAAGGAAAACCGGAAAACTAGTGGCAAGGGCATGGATGTTCAATGCTCATTGATGTATATGGGGAGCAAAGGTTAGCTGTGTAGTCCAATTCAATAGAATAGCTACTGTAGCTCAAATTGCTGAAAAACATAATAACGGTTCCTATAGAAAGGAGTCAGAACACACAGTACTTCAGTCTTGATTTATTTGGGCCTGGTGGTAGGTTGATCGTATTTTCTGATGGCAGTTGCCTCTTTCAGCAGAATAATGCACCCTGCCCCACTGTTCAACCTACATGACTTAAAATATCTGCTACTAACAGCTTGGTGCCGGACACCACAGCATACTTTCAAAGTCCATGGAGTCCATGCCTCATTGGGTCAGGGCTGTTTTGGTGGAAAAAGGGGACCTACTCAATATTAGGTGGGTGGTAGTCATAATGTTATGGCTGATCAGTATCGATCTATTTATCTATCCTTTTTACAGTGATGGGATTGTTGTATAATAAAATTTTCTGTGTTTTAGTGCACTATGTACAGAGATCGAAGAAGCATCGGTGGCGGTGCAAAGCAGTGACTTTCTGGTGCAGTGACGAGCTTCTGTGTTGCCATTGGTTGCAAGCACTTAATGATCTACTTGAGCAACAGAGTATGTTCTATATTATACAAAAACTGTTTTGTTTTTTGTTTATATCTGAAAAGTTCAAATTGAAAATTCCTACTTCTTTTTTTTTTTTTTTTTTTTGTAAGATTCTGGCACTTCAGTTTGAGAGTCAGGAATACCTGAAGTTACCTCAAGTCTTTTATGGCTTGTCATCTGCCAGACTTCATACAATGTGTTTTAACTCTTTGGAGTATATCACTGCATGAAATAAAAGGCCCCTTTATTAAAAAGAATATAGACAAGTGCAAGGTTCTTAGTGAACACTGATAAGTGGTTTACAAGAAAGCAACTTGCAGACTTCAGAACAACAAGGCAAATATTGTTTAAGTAAAATAGATTGTTTTCTTACTTGAATGTTGGTGTTTTGTGTATTTCTTCCAAATCTGTGCAGTGATCCTGAATGAAACTGTGACAAAGACCTGTCACCGCTGCGCTCTCTCTTGTACAGGTTGACTGGTCTTGTATATGCTCCAGCTTTCCTCCAGCTTTCTGCAGGAGGACCTCACCGAAAGCTTTGCTTTATGCTCAAGCTAGGGGCGGAACAGTGCTTTTGTCACAGCTACCTTTACAAGGAGTTTGGTTTTGTGCGACAGCATAGGCCAGCACATTTCAATAGGCTGCCCTATGCGTGACAAACCCTCCAAAAAATGCTCCACCGTCTTTTCTTGCAGTGAGCTTCATGTGTCTTTTCACTGCGCATTTGACGTGCGGCCAAAATGTGCATTTCCTAGCTGCATTTGGGATGTCATGAACAATTAATGCACCCCAAGTGTGATACTCATTCCCTAAATGTGTGCAGAAGGGCACATTTCTGCATGCGTTACCAGAATATGCAGGTGTGATTGGGGCCTCAAGTTGATGTGTTCAAACTGAATATGATAAATATAGTAAAGGCAAAAAATATATTTTTCTTCTCCTAGACACTGAAGCTCAAAAAAGAATAGCCAAATGTAGTATGCATGGACACATAGAATAACACTCTTTAACTTCTAGGAGCAGAAAAAATGCTAGTGTGCATGGAGCCTAAGTATTGCTGTGAAGTTGCCCCGCAGTGGCTGCAAATATCTTTATCAACAAGGGCTTGTTTAAATGCTTTTCTTTCTGCTTGTTAATATTTAAATACATGAATGTTCTTATGAATGATCATAGGTTCACTTTAAAATCATTACCATTGATAAGAAAATTGATAAGTCACAAACCAGGATGTGGCTGATTTATTTTTTTGCTAGTTCTTAGTATAGCATAGTATGTTTATGAGCTCATTGATAGGTGTAGAACAGGCATGTCCAAAGTCCGGCCCGCGGTTTGGTTTTGAGCGGCCCGCCTGGTTATCTAAACCAGCCTTTCTCAGCCAGTGTGCCGTGGGATCAGGGCTGTCAGATGAGCCCGTCAGCCTCAAAAGTGAAAGTAAAGTGCAGGGGAGTGTGCTGTGCTCTCTGCTTCCCCCTACAGTGCAATACCCATCTGAATGAGGAAGCTGGAAAGGTACAGTACTGTGATTGAAGCTAGATTCATTTTAAAAAGGCTTTATTCATGTGTCTGTGCATGTGTGTCTGTCTGTATGTGTGTGTGTGTGCATGTGTCTGTGTGTGTGTGCATGTGTCTGTATGTGTGTGTGCGTGTGCATGTGTCTGTATGTGTGTGTGTGTGCATGTGTCTGTATGTGTGTGTGTGCATGTGTCTGTATGTATGTATGTGTGTGTGTGTGTGTGTGCGTGCATGTGTCTGTATGTATGTGTGTGTGTGTGCGTGCATGTGTCTGTATGTGTGTGTGCGTGTGTACATGCATGTGTATGTATGTCTGTATGTGTGTGTGCATGTGTGTATGTGTCTGCATGTGTGTGCATGTGTCTGTGTGTATGTGTGCATGTATGTTACTTTCAATCTGCTCCCCCCCCCAATTCCTGTACCATCAGAACTGCTTTTGTAGGGCTTGTTTGTGATAGCAGCCAGGACTGCTGCTACTCTGAAAAGCAATCCATGCACAGATCGCTTTTCAGAGGCATTTGACAGGTGGTAAAGAGGCATTATGTTGCCTCCTCACCACCTGTTTTTACGGGCTTAAAACAGGTGGTGAGGAGGCATTATGTTGCCTCCTCACCACCTGTTTTAAGCCCGTAAATGCAGCATCACTATACCGCAACCGTGCAATGCACACAGTTGCGAGATAGTTGCAGTGCAGCCCCATTCAGCCTGGGTATACCTCCAGCTGCAGCCATAGCATGTGTACACCCCTAGCTGCTCACTCTGCAGCTAAACGGGGAGAAGTTGGGGGTGGTAAAACCAGCTTAACCATGTGGTTTTACTGCCCCTCCAGCCTGACATGTGAACAAGCCCTTGGTTCACATCTGTGTGGCTGTGTGTAGGGCAGCCCATTCATTTCAATGGGCTTCCCTACCCACAAAAATTCAGGGAAAGAAGTCCCCGATTTTTTTTTTTTTTTTTTTTTTTTTTTTTTTTAATTGCAGTGCACCAAAAGCACCCCACGTTTTCCAATGTGTGGGGTACCATTAGGAATTAACGGTACCCCTAAAGAGCAGAGCATTCGTCTGTGTGTTGGGAACGAGCGTGACAAAGGCAAGAGAATTCTTGGGCAGTGTATTAGTGCTCGAACGAACACACTTAGACCGAATTTTAATGGTTCAAAGAATGTCAGGCAAAATGGTCGGCCCTCACACATGTTCACTTCATCAAATCTGGCCCTCTTTGAAAAAAGTTTGGACACCCCTGGTGTAGAAGGATTTATTTTACCATTATTTTCTCAGTTTAAGTCAGCCAAGCACAATATATATGAATAGAATTAGACAACTTTCAGACTGGGGCGGGCGTCGGCGGTAAAGCGGCGCTATTTTCTTTCTTGAACATCACGGGACACAGAGCCTCAGTAATAACTGATGGGGTTATATAGGTATCACTAGGTGATTGGACACTGGTCACACCCTAAACAGGAAGTTCAACCCCCTATATAATCCCTCCCCTTGCAGGGATACCTCAGTTTTTACGCCAGTGTCTTAGGTGATGGACGTGTAAAGATGTCCTGTGCTGAGCTCCAAAGGGAATATCCTATATCCTATACTGGGGCAAGCCAGGCGAACCGGATCCATTTCAAAGTGTCCTTTCTAGGCCAAGTTGGATGGTACCCGGGCCTCGTGTCTGAAGAAACAAGGTTTTACCTGTAACGCTTCCTCTTTTTAGAGAGCTGGACCCCGCATATCAGAAAATGGTTTTATATCCTTATTTCTGGCCGGGTGCTTTACAGGCCCAGAACTGTGAAGCGCTACGTAAACTGTTGGCGCTATATAAATACTGTATAATAATAATAATAATAACTGTGGATCCCCCTATCCGTAGGGGGCCCCAGTCTCTGAAGGTTTTTTCAAACGGAGCCCACCGGTGAAGATTAGGTCTGTATAACAGAACCCTGCGGCAGGATAAGGTAAGGGAGATTCCACAGAATTTTTTAATTCTAGTAGGTTTTCTCCTTTAAGGTAAATGCATGCTATGCCTTTTGTTGCCACCGGGGGCTGCCAAGAGCACATACCTTCTCATGCTGATGTCTGTCTCGGTGTTCTCACGCTGCACAAGCTCCTCCGGCCGGCTCCAGGTAGGATGGGATGGGGGGCTCTCCTCAGGGATATCTCCCCCCAGACTAGGGAGAGGCCGCAGGTGGTTTGTGAGGCGGTTGTACACCCCAATTTCACTGCTGCCGCCGCCACGGCCATTACCACGTGCAGGCCCCATCACTACCGGCCTCTCTCCTTCCTCCCCCAGCCTTTCCTCCATGCTGTCCCGGAGGTTCGGCTTGAGCGGGAAGCGCACGTTTTTTCGAAAAACCGAAGGGGGCGGTAGAGGGGGGGGGCAGGACGTCAGCACAGCGTCCAGCGTGCTCAGACGCCCACATTGCAGGCTATTAAAGGCACACTTTACAGGTGCACAAGGCCTTTGGAGGGACACAGAGCTGACGGTCGCATGTAAGGTGGGACACAGGCATTCTCCTAGGCAGCATTTACTAAGGGAACACCAGACTGGGCATTTGGTAGCAAGGCTTTTGCCAGACTACATCGCTCAGCAGTCAGTGTTCATTTTGTGATACCTCCACCTTGTTGCTTTGCACTATGGGTAGAAGAGGTTCAAATACCCCAAGAACCAGAGACTCTAGGGGATCTCCTTCAGGTTCTAAGGACCCCCTTTCTGCAGCACCTTCCCCCCCTTAGGGGCCAGGGACGGCTAGCCAGGGAGAGCCGTTGGGGTCAGGGGCTACACCTGCTTCTGGCACTTCAGCCCCTGTATACATTACACAGGAGGTTTTTTCCTCAACCATTAATGGTTTAGAGGAAAGAATAATGGCCGTAGTTGCATCTTCACTCAGTGGAAGAAAACGCACTAGGTCTTCCTCTGTTACCCGGGACCCTCAGGAGAGAAGCTCTGGGATAGGGGAGAAAAATCCCTTTCAGAGGATCGGGATGGGAAGGATGATTCCTTCTCTGAGGAATCAAGTGGATAAGGGCCCTCTTCGCTTCTCAGGATGAGAAAGTCTTAGTACAGATCCTTGCTGGATTGGTCCGCTCCACATTTAAAGTACCCATATCTGTATCAGTTAAAGAACCCTCTATTTCTTTGGGGTCACTGAAGCCTCCTCAAACAACACATGCTTTTCCTGTTCATAATGTTCTTGAAAAAGCTCATTTATTCTGAGTGGGATCACCCAGATAAAAGTTTTTTCTTTCTCGAACATCACGGGACACAGAGCCTCAGTAATTACTGATGGGTTATACAGGTATCACTGGTGATTGGACACTGGCACACCCTATCAGGAAGTTCAACCCCCTATATAATCCCTCCCCCTTGCAGGGATACCTCAGTTTTTACGCCAGTGTCTTAGGTGATGGACGTGTAAAGATGTCCTGTGCTGAGCTCCAAAGGGAATATCCTAAGATCCTATGCTGGGGCAAGCCAGGCGAACCGGACCCATTCAAAGTGTCTTTTCATGGCAGAATTGAATGGTACCCGGGCCTCGTGTCCGAAGAAACAAGGTTTTACCCGTAACGCTTCTCTTTTTAGAGAGCTGGACCCCGCAGATCAGAAAATGGCTTTAAACTTCCTAATTTCTGGCGAGGTGCTTTACGGTCCCAGAACTGTTGGATCCCCCTATTCGTAGGGGGCCCCAGTCTCTGACGGTTTTTTCAAACGGAGCCCACCGTGAGAGGTGAAGATTGGGTCTGTGTAAACAGCACCCTGCAGCTGGATAAGGTAAGAGGAGATTCCACTGAATTTTTGAGTTCTAGTGGCTTTTCTCCTTTAAGGTAAATGCATGCTATGCCTATTGTGACCACCGGGGGCTGCCAAGAGCACAAACCTGCACATGCTGACTGTCTCAGTGTTCATCGCTGTTCATGTCCCAGCGTCTCAAGCCGGCTGCAAAAAGGTAAGATGGAAGGGGGGATTTCTCATGTTTGAATGTTCCCCCCCAGGCTAGAGAGGGGCCACAGGGGTCTAGAAAGTGGTTATACCACCCGGGCTCTGCGGCCTAATGGCCACCATCTCTGAAGATAGCCGTTTAGGCAGATCTTGTTACCAGCCTCTCTCTCTCTCCTCCCCCTCCCCCAGCCTTTCTCCAGAAGCATGACAGGAGAGTCGGCTAGCGCGGGAAGTGCTAGTTTTTTTCAAAACTCGAGGGGGGGGCGGTAGAGGAGGGGGCAGGATGTCAGCACAGGTGCTTAGACTCCCACTCAGGCCAGCTGCAGGCTATTAGAGGCACTCTGTACAGGTGCACACAGCCTTCTGAGAGACACAGAGCTGACGGTCGCATGTAAGGTGGGACACAGGCATTCTCCTAGGCAGCATTTACTGAAGTAACACCAGACTGAGCATTAGGTAGCAAGGCTTTTAGCCAGACTACATCGCTCAGCGGGCAGTGTTCATTTGTATACCTCACACCTTGTTGCTTTGCACTATGGGTAGAAGAGGTTCAAGCACCCCAGGAACCAGAGACACTAGGGGATCTCGTTCAGGTTCTGAGGGCCCCCTGTCGGCAGCATCCTCCCCCCCTAAAGATGGGCCAGGGACGGCTAGCCAGGGAGAGCCATCGGGGTCAGGGGCTACACCTGCTTCTGGCACTTCAGCCCCTGTATATATTACACAAGAGGTTTTTTCCTCAACCATTAATGGTCTAGAGGAAAGATTAATGGCCATGATTACGTCTTCACTCAGTGGAAGAAAACGCACTAGGCTTTCCTCTGTTCCCCAAGACCCTCAGACAGAGGAGCTCTGGGATAAAGGAGATGAATCCCTTTCAGAGAATCGGGATGGGACGGATGATTCCTCTTCGGAGGATTCAGGTGGAGAGGGACCCTCTGCGACTTCCCAAGAGGAGAAAGTCTTAGTGCAGATCCTCACTGGATTGGTCCGATCCACATTTAAGTTGCCCAACTGCTAAAGAATCCTCTTCTGCTTTGGGGTCACTGAAACCTTTCCAAGCAGCACATGCTTTTCCTGTTCATACTTTACTTGAAAAGCTCATTTATTCTGAGTGGGATCACCCAGACAAACGTTTTTTTCTGCCGAGAAAGTTTTCAACACTTTATCCGATGGAAGAAAAGTTTATTAAAATGTGGGGAATACCGGCTATTGATGCCGCCATTTCCTCCGTAAATAATAGCCTGACTTGTCCTGTAGACAATGCTCAGATGCTCAGGGATCCTGTAGATAAAAGGATGTAATCCCCATTGAAGGATGTTTTCTCCTTAGCAGGATCAGTGGCCCAACCTGCAGTAGCAGCGATTGGAGTCTGTCAATACTTAAGAGACCATGTTAAGCAGGTCATCAAAGTATTACCTGAACAGCAAGCCCAGGGGTTTGCTAACCTTCCAGCGGCCTTATGCTTTGTGGTTGACGCCATTAGAGATTCTATCGTGCAAACCTCCCGTCTTTCACTGGGGTTGGTGCATATGCGTAGAATCCTATGGTTGAAAAATTGGTCAGCCGAAGCACCATGTAAGAAGCTACTGGCTGGGTTTCCATTTCGTGGTGCAAGGTTGTTTGGAGAGGACTTGGATAACTATATCAAGAGAATCTCTTGTGGGAAAAGCACTCTCTTACCTGTCAAGAAGAAGAGTAAGCGTCCCTCTTTCAAACGGACTCTTTCCCCAGCGCCGAGGGCTTCAGCCTCCAGGCAGTCTCGACGGCCGCCTCCATCGGGGTCCAGAGACAAGAGTCAACCCCATGGACAAAAGAAGTCCTGGGGAAAGAAGCCTACTAGGCAAAACACTAAGACCTCTGCATGAGGGGGCGTCCCCGCTCACTCGAGTGGGGGGAAGACTGCGACAGTTCTCAGAGCTCTGGCAGGAGGACTTCCAGGACAGATGGGTAATCTCCACGGTAGCCTTAGGGTACAAGCTGGAGTTTCAGGAACTCCCCTATCCTCGGTTCCTCAGATCAAGTGTTCCCAGAGACCCAGAGAAGAAGCAGTCGCTCCTTCTAGCGTTAGAGCGACTTTTGTCGCAGGAGGTCATCTTGATAGTTCCCGCAAAGGACCAGGGATTGGGCTTCTATTCCAACCTTTTTACGGTCCAAAAGCCAAATGGGGATGTCAGGCCCATTCTGGACTTAAGGGATCTGAACCGATTCCTAAGGATTCAATCCTTCCGCATGGAATCAATTCGAACAGTAGTTCCCACCCTGCAGGGAGGAGAATTTCTGGCATCAATAGACATCAGAGATGCATATCTGCATGTGCCCATTTTTCCTGCTCATCAGAAGTTTCTGCGCTTCGAGGTAGGAGGGCACCATTTCCAGTTTGTGGCTCTGCCTTTCGGGATAGCCACTGCACCTCGAGTGTTCACAAAGATCTTGGCTCCTCCTCTGGCCAGATTAAGGGCTCAGGGTATAGCTGTCATAGCATACCTAGACGACCTGCTCTTGATAGACCGGTCGGTAGCCTCTTTGAATGGAAACTTGAGGACCACAGTCAGGTATCTAGAACACCTGGGTTGGATCCTCAACTTAGAAAAGTCTTTCCTAAAACCAGTAAGAAGACTGGAGTATTTAGGTCTGATTATAGATACAAGCCAGGAGAAAATATTTCTACCCCAGGCAAAGATCGCTGCTTTAAGAGAGCTGATTCTGGCAGTAAGGACCAAGAAGGGTCCCTCAGTCCGCCTTTGTATGAGGCTAATAGGGAAGATGGTGTCTTCATTCGAAGCAGTTTCCTATGCTAAGTTTCACTCCGGAATGCTGCAACACAGTATTCTGTCGACCTGGAACAAGAAAGTTCAGGCATTAGACTTTCCGATGCACCTGTCGTATGCGGTGCGTCAAAGCCTCAATTGGTGGTTCATACCCGAAAACCTGCAGAAGGGGAAATCCTTTCTACCGGTTACCGGGACGGTGGTAACAGATGCCAGTCTGTCAGGTTGGGGAGCAGTTCTGGAACAGGCTGCGGTCCAAGGGGTATGGTCCAAGACAGAGAGGACCTTACCCATCAACATTCTGGAGATCCGGGCGATACATCTAGCTCTAAAAGCCTGGACTATCAGGCTACAGAGTTGTCCGGTCAGGATCCAGTCCGACAATGCCACAGCAGTGGCTTATGTCAATCATCAGGGAGGCACCCGGAGCCGAGCTGCTCAAAAGGAGGTGAACCAGATCTTAGTCTGGGCAGAGATGCATGTGCCATGCATATCAGCAGTTTTCATCCCGGGAATAGAGAATTGGCAGGCGGACTATCTAAGTCGCCAGCAGTTACTTCCAGGGGAATGGTCTCTGCATCCCGACGTCTTTTGGGCCATATGCCAAAGTTGGGGGGTCCCAGATGTAGATCTCATAGCATCCCGATTCAACAAAAAGATAGACAGATTTGTGGCAAGGATAAAAGATCCTCTTGCATGCGGGACGGATGCGTTGGTGATTCCGTGGCATCGGTTCTCACTGATTTACGCATTCCCGCCTATTCTGCTATTACCATGAATCCTTCGCAGGATCAGGCAGGAAAGGAAGTCGGTACTTCTGGTGGCCCCCGCTTGGCCCAGAAAGGACTTGGTATGCAGAAATAGTAAGGATGACGGTAGGTCCCCCGTGGACCCTACCAGTACGCCCAGACCTGTTATCTCAAGGTCCAGTGTTCCATCCTGCCTTACAAATGCTAAATTTGACGGTTTGGCTATTGAGACCCACGTTCTGAAGAGTCGTGGGCTCTCAGGTCCTGTCATATCTACCTTGATTAATGCAAGGAAGCCAGCTTCCAGGATGATTTATCATAGAGTCTGGAAAGCTTATATAACCTGGTGTGAATCCAGAGGTTGGCATCCCAGGAAATATGTCATAGGTAGAATTTTTGATTTTCTACAATTAGGATTAGAGATGAAGCTGGCCTTGAGTACCATCAAGGGCCAGGTCTCTGCTTTATCAGTATTATTTCAGCGGCCACTTGCTTCGCATTCTTTGGTCCGAAACTTTATGCAGGGGGTGATGCGTCTTAATCCTCCGGTTAAAGCGCCCATAAACCCCTGGGACTTGAACTCGGTCCTGGCTGTGTTACAGAAACAGCCTTTTGAACCAATAAGTCAGATTCCTTTGGTCTTGTTGACAAGGAAATTAATTTTTCTGGTGGCCATCTCTTCTGCTAGAAGAGTATCAGAATTAGCAGCTCTTTCCTGTAAGGAGCCTTATTTGATTATACACAAGGATAGAGTGGTACTACGCCCTCATCCTAGTTTTTTACCAAAGGTGGTTTTCTGATTTTCATTTAAACCAAGACATTGTTCTACCTTCCTTTTTTTCCAGATCCCTGTTCTCCAGAAGAGAGATCACTACATTCGTTGGATGTAGTAAGAGCAGTTAAGGCCTATCTAGGGGCAACTGCTCAGATCCGCAAGACGGATGTTTTGTTTGTGCTGCCAGAGGGTCCCAATAGAGGACAGGCAGTGTCAAAAGCTACCATTTCTAAATGGATTCGACAGTTGATCATTCAAGCTTGCGGTTTGAAACAGAAGATTCCTCCGTTTCAGATCGGGGCACATTCCACAAGGGCTATTGGTGCTTCTTGGGCAGTGCATCACCAGGCCTCTATGGCTCAAATCTGCAAGGCTGCAACCTGGTCTTCAGTTCATACATTCACCAGATTCTATCAGGTGGATGTGAGAAGGCATGAGGATATCGCCTTTGGGCGTAGTGTGCTGCAGGCAGCGGTACAGGGTCCTCAGGTCTGATTGCACCCTACTTGGTCGTGGTTCCCCCCCTTAGGTAGCATTGCTCTGGGACATCCCATCAGTAATTACTGAGGCTCTGTGTCCCGTGATGTTCGAGAAAGAAAATAGGATTTTTTAAAACAGCTTACCTGTAAAATCCTTTTCTTTCGAAGGACATCACGGGACACAGAGGTCCCGCCCCTCTTCGAATACACTATATTGCTTGGCTACAAAACTGAGGTATCCCTGCAAGGGGGAGGGATTATATAGGGGGTTGAACTTCCTGATAGGGTGTGCCAGTGTCCAATCACCAGTGATACCTATATAACCCATCAGTAATTACTGAGGCTCTGTGTCCCGTGATGTCCTTCGAAAGAAAAGGATTTTACAGGTAAGCTGTTTTAAAAAATCCTATTTTCCGCCTGAAAAAGTTTTCAACACTTTATCCTATGGAAGAAATATATATAAAGATGTGGGGGATACCGGCCATTGATGCCGCCATTTCCTCTGTAGTCTGACTTGTCCTGTAGACAATGCTCAGAGGCTCAGGGATCCCGTGGATAAAAGGATGGAATCCCTATTGAAGGATATTTTCTCCTTAGCAGGTTCAGTAGTTCAACCTGCAGTGGCAGCGATCAGAGTCTATCAATAGTTAAGAGACCATGTTAAGCAGGTCATCAAAGTTTTACTTGAACAGCAGGCCCAGGGGTTGGCCAACCTTCCAGCGGCCTTATGTTTTGCTGTTTACGCCATTAGAGATTCTATCATGCAAACCCCTCGTTTTTCACTTGGGTTGGTGCGTATGCGTAGAATCTTATGGTTGAAAAATTGGTCAGCTGAAGCACCATGTAAGAAATTTCTGTCTGGTTTTCCATTTCATGGTGCAAGGTTGTTTGGAGAAGACTTGGATAATTATATTTAAAGGTTCTCTAGTGGGAGAGCACTCTCTTACCTGTTAAGAAGAGGAGTAAGCGTCCCTCTTTCAAACGGACTCTTTTTCCCAGTGCCAGGGGCATCAGCCTCTAGGCAGTCGCGACGGCCTTCTCCGTCTGGGTCAAGAAACAAGAGTCAGACCCCAGACACAAAAGTCCTGGGGGAAGAATCCTGCTAGACAGCACTCTAGGGCCTCTTTATGAAGGGGCGCCCCCCGCTCGCTCGAGTGGGGGGAAGACTGCTACAGTTCTCAAAAGCTCTGGCAGGAGGATTTCAGGACAGATGGCTAATCTCCACGGTAACCTTAGGTTACAAATTGGAGTTCCAAGAGTTTCCCTCTCCTCGTTTCCTCAGATCAGGTGTCCCCAGAGATCCAAAGAAGAAGCAGTCGCTCCTTCTAGCGTTAGAGTGACTTTTGTTGCAAGAGGTCATTATGGTGGTTCCCGCGAAGGATCAAGGATTGGGTTTTTATTCCAACCTTTTTACGGTCCAAAGGCCAAATGGGGATGTCAGACCCATTCTGGACCTAAGGGATCTGAATCGATTCCTAAGGATTCGGTCCTGCCGCATGGAATCAATTCAGACAGTAGTCTCCATCCTGCAGGGAGGAGAATTTGCTGGCATCGATAGACATCAGAAATGCATATCTGCATGTGCCCATTTTTCCTGCTCATCAGAAGTTTCTGCACTTCGAGATAGGAGGGCGTCATTTCCAGTTTGTGGCTCTGCCTTTCGGGATAGCCACTGCACCTCGAGTGTTCAGAAAGATCTTGGCTCCTCCTCTGGCCAGATTAGGGCTCAGGGTATAACTGTCATAGCATACCTAGACGACCTGCTCTTGATAGACCGGTCTGTAGTCTCATTGAACGGGAACTTGAGGACCACTGTCAAGTATCTGGAACACCTAGGTTGGATCCTCAAACTAGAAAGATCTTTCCTAAAACCAGTAAGAAAACTGGAGTATTTGGGTCTGATCATAGATACAGGCCAGGAAGAAGGTATTTTTACCTCAGGCAAAGATCACTGCCTTAAGGGAGCTGATTCTGGTAGTCGGGACCAAGAAGGGTCCTTCTGTCCGCCTTTGTATAAGGCTGCTGGGAAAGAGGGTAGCTTCATTCGAAGCAGTTCCCTATGCTCAGTTTCAGTCAGGACTGTTGCAACACAATATCCTGTTGGCCTGGAACAAGAAGGTTCAGCAATTCGATTTTCCGATGCACTTGTCTCATGCAGTGTGACAGTGCCTCAATTGGTGGTTAATACCCGAAAGCTTGCAGAAAGGGAAATCCTTCCTACCGGTCACCTGGACGGTGGTAACAACGGATGCCAGTCTTTCGGGTTGGGGAGCAGTTCAGGAAGACCGAGAGGTCTCTACCCATCAACATTCTGGAGATCCGTGCGGCATATCTAGCCCTAAAGGCCTGGACTCTCAGGCTACAGGGGTCAGGATCCAGTCCGACAATGCCACAGCAGTGACTTATATCAAATTTGTGGCAGGGACAAAAGATCCTCTTGCATACGGGATGGATGCGGTGGTGTTTCCGTGGCATCGGTTCTCACTGGTTTATGCATTCCCACATATTCTGCTACTGCCACGATTCCTTCGCAGGATCAGGCAGGAAGGTCGGTACTTCTGGTAGCCCCGCTTGGCCCAGGAGGACTTGGTATGCAGAAATAGTAAGGATGACGGTGGGTTCCCCGTGGACCCTACCCACACACCCAGACCTGATATCTCAGTGTCCAGCGTTCCAGCCTGCCTTACAAACGTTAAAATTGACGGTGTGGCTATTGAAACCCAGGTTCTGAAGAGCCGCGGGGTTTCAGGTCCTGTGATATCTACCTTGATCAATGCAAGGAAGCCAGCTTCCAGAGTAATTTATCATAGAGTCTGGAAAGCTTATGTATCCTGGTGTGAATCCAGGGGTTGGCATCTCAGAAGATATGTGATTGGTAGAATTCTTGATTTTCTACAATTAGGATTAGAGATGAAGCTGGCCTTGAATACCATCAGGGGCCAGGTCTCGGCCTTTATCAGTATTATTTCAACGGCCATTTGCTTCGCATTCTTTGGTCCGAAACTTTATGCAGGGGGTGACTCGTCATAGTCCTCCGGTTAAGGCGCCCCTAAACCCCTGGGATTTGAACTTGGTTCTGTCTGTTTTACAGAAACAGCCCTTTGAACCAATACGTCAGATTCCTTTGGTCTTGCTGACAAGGAAGGTAATTTTTCTGGTAGCCATCTCTTCTGCTAGAAGAGTATCAGAATTAGCAGCTCTTTCCTGTAAAGAGCCTTATTTGATTGTTCACAAGGATAGAGGGGTACTGCGCCCTCATCCTAGTTTTTTTTTTTTTTTACCGAAGGTGGTTTCAGATTTTCATCTAAACCAAGACATTGTTCTGCCTTCCTTTTTTCCAGATCCCTGTTCTTCGGAAGAAAGGTCACTACATTCTTTGGATGTAGTAAGTGCAATCAAGGCCTATCTGGAAGCAACTGCTCAAATTCGCAAAACGGATGTTTTGTTCGTGCTGCCAGAGGGTCCCAATAGAGGACAGGCAGCGTCAAAATCTACCATTTCTAAATGGATTCGACAATTGATTATTCAGGCTTACGGTTTGAAACAGAAGATTACTCTGTTTCAGATCAAAGCACGTTCCACAGGAGCTATTGGTGCTTCTTGGGCAGTGCATCACTGGGCCTCTATGGCTCAAATCTGCAAGACCGCAACCTGGTCTTCAGTTCATACATTCACCAGATTTTATCAGGTGGATGTGAGAAGGCATGAGGATATTGCCTTTGGGCGTAGTGTGCTGCAGGCAGCGGTACAGGATCCTCAGGTCTGTTTGCACCCTACTTGGTTGTGGTTCCCCTCCCCTCAGGTAGCATTGCTCTGGGACATCCCATCAGTTAATACTGAGGCTCTGTGTCCCGTGATGTTCGAGAAAGAAAATAGGATTTTTTTTATAACAGCTTACCTGTAAAATCCTTTTCTTTCGATGGACATCACGGGACACAGAGGTCCCGCCCCTCTTCTAATACACTTATATTGCTTGGCTACAAAACTGAGGTATCCCTGCAAGGGGAGGGATTATATAGGGGGTTGAACTTCCTGATTAGGGTGTGACCAGTGTCCAATCGCCTAGTGATACCTATATAACCCCATCAGTTATTACTGAGGCTCTGTGTCCCGTGATGTCCATCGAAAGAAAAGGATTTCACAGGTAAGCTGTTATAAAAAATCCTATTTTTAGCGCCGCTTTACTATCGTTTTAGTGGTGCTATTTGGCTGCTAGCAGGGTTTTACCCCCGATATCGGCCGAAAAAAGGTCAAAACTGCCCGCAAAGCGCCGCTGCCCCATTGTTTTCAATGGGCAGGGGCGCTTTAGGAGCGGTTTATACACCTCTCCTACAGCACTGCAAATATGCGGCTTGCAGGACTTTTTTTTACTGTCCTGCAAGCGCACTGCTCCAGTGTGAAAGCCCTTGAGCTTTCACACTGTAGAGACAGGAGAGGCTCTTTACAGGCGCTATGCAGGCGCTATTTTTAGCGCTGTAGCGCCTGTAAAGTGCATATAACTAATAAAGATGCGCAATCCAAAAAAATCAAACGAGGGGGCACATATAAATGCCAGCATACGCTACAATAAACCAATGTGTTCAAAAAATGCAAAAATACAAACAAGAAACAAAAAGAAGAAAATGATAAAAATGTATGTAGTCCAAAAACTGCTTGACCCAATGTGAACAATCAGGACGAACTTCTCAGAAGGACAAACAATTTTTCTGTTCATCTTATGGACTGAATATTTAGTTGTTTTTTTTTTTAGATGCAGCACCTTTTCTTTGATACATGTATTTGACATATTTATTTTTATATATATATATATATACACTGTTTTGTTTGTTTATTGGGTCTAGCGCAGATATCCTGCTATACATGTCTTTACAGCGCCTCGGTGTGAAAGTAGCCTTAGGCCCCTTTCACATGGGGCTGTCCGTTTTCCCTCCTCCGCTTGCACAGTGGGGATCGCTGCGTTGATCCCCACTAAGCCGGCAGATGACAAGTCCGTCTCTGCACTCTGTGCAGGGATGGACCTGTTAGAGAGTCCGCTCTCCCCCATGAGGGGATCGGATTATTTATGGACCGCCTGTTCGTTTTCATCCGATCTGCAGACGGATGGAAAAATAGGGTTTTCCTCCGTTACACTTTTTCGGATCGGAGCGGGTCGGATGTTAGCGAACAGACATCCGTCGCTCCATAGAGGTCTATGGAGCGCCCGTTCAGGTCCGCCTAAAAAAACTGACAGGCGTACTTGAACCCGTGTGAAAGGGCCCTTAGGGTGCAAGATTGCTTGAAAGCCTACAGGATTTGACACATTTTAAATGGCAATAAATTATTAGATGGACTAGAATAAAGCTGTAGGTAAGGAGAAAACTTGATGTAACGCGCTTTTTATTTTTCCATTTGTAAAGTTAGACTAGCTGGACCACTGATAGGGTATACGGGGAAAAAATAATAATTACAGCCAAATCCATATTTTAAAGGAATATTTGTTTCCTTACAGCTTGTAGGCCAAAGCACTTACTAGTTTATATAAATCCATATGGTGGAAAGAAGAAAGGAAGGCAGATCTATGAGAAGAAGGTGGCTCCATTGTTCAGTCTTGCCTCTATCACTACAGATGTCATTGGTAAGAAACATGGTCTTTCATCACTTCTAAAACCACAGCCATGAACACTGGAGGATGTATGGTACATAAGTTAATTTATAGCAATAATAAAGCATGTTCCTTATCTTAACCCCTAGGCGCTGACTGTAAATATGCGGCCTATTGGCGGGTGGGCCTTTGCGTACCAGTTTGCAGACACAGCCACATCGAGAGCACTCGCCATGCGTGCTTCGGCACAGTTACCGGCGGCTAAAGGCTCCTGTTCGCTTCTTGCGATTGGGAGCTTTTGGATCATGTGACAGCCAATCGCGGAGGTTACATGAACATAAACCTGCCCCGCCTCCGAGCATCTGAAACCCCTTAAAGGACGGGGAGGCACAGGTGCCAGGGTGTTAAAGGAAACTGACCATGAGGAGTAACACACAGACTGCCAGTGCTGACCACTCCTTTTGAAAATGCAATATGTTTTTAGGTTTAGTACTGCTTTAACCCTTTGCCCAGTGTTGTACTTGTGTGACTTTAGCACATTTGTTAGATTGTAAATCTCTCAGAAGAAACGAATGTTAAAACAGAGCTCCACCTAATAGGGTAAGCTTTGCTTATTTGCCTCCCCCTCCGCTGCCACATTTGGTACCTTTTAGGGGGGAGCGGGTTAGTTTTGACAGGTTTGCCCCCCCCCTCCTCCTTCCAACGCAGTCATCTGTTTCACAGAGTGCAGTGTGATGTGTGCAGTAGGGAACCGGATATGGCGGCGGTAGCACCCGATAGCCAATTGAAGAAATTGCTGGATTCCTGGACAGGTGAGTGTTCTAAAATTTACAGTATTTTTGTAGCTGCTGACTTTTATTATTTTCTGCAGGAGCCTGGAGCTCCTCTTTTAAGGTTCTGTATAATTTATCTACTATGGTGTTGCTATATAATGTTTTTAAATATTATACTTAAAATGTAATAGGTTTAGCTTAAATTATAGTCTTTGTATGCCGATAGAATGTTTTTTTTCTGGCTGCTAAGGGTAATGTGGGGAAAATATCAATAGGTTTTCTGAAGGATTCTGGCTAAAATATGCAATAAAGTACTTTCAAGAAACCTCTCAAGAAAAAAAAATCACTTTGTGCTATGAGTTTGATGTGGTTTGTATATATGGGCTGGTTCACACCACAAAAATGCACTCCAGATTCGTTACGGATGCGTTTCTGCATGTGTGGTTTTAATGCGTTTTTGTACGTGCCGGTGCATTTTTGATGCGTTTCCGGATGCATTCCAGATGCTTTTTTTCTTCCTCCTGTTTTTTGTTTTTAGTTACTGTACTGGGGTCCGGTGCATTTTTGATGGGTTCCAGTGCATTTTTTTTTCACGTGTTTTACCGCGTTCCAGTACAGTCCAGTCGAGTCCAGTCCAGTGCAGGAAAAATGTTTTACTTTTTTTCTGGAACTGGAAAGCCCTGGAACTGACTGCACTGGTGTGAGCTATGCCATTGGAAACCATATAACCTACTTTCCATGCTTTTTTGATGCAGAAAAAAACGCACTGTACTACATGTGTTGTGAACTGGCCCTATGTGTTTGACATGCTTCCTATTGCTTTTGTGTTATTCAATTTAGGAACAGGTGTGTCTGGTTTAACATAAACACTTTAAAAAATGTATTACATTTATTTTGTAGGTTTAAATTGTCGTAATGCTTTTTCATTATATGATCATTTGTCCACTTAAATTGCAATTTTACATTTGTGTGCTTTTAAATGATAATATGCTTGTACCATAAATATCTATTTAGTAAAGAATTCGATTTGGGAAAATAAAATAAAAAAATTGTTCGGGTGTTTAATGGGGAATTTATAAACAATAAATCTTTGCTTCATAGGCTCTTATACACGTGAGGTTCATACTTGAATAGTTCCCGTTTAGTCTTTTATGAAAACTGTTAAATTAAATTCAGCATCCTTCGGTGTCAACTGATAAATGTCATTAACAACTAAATTGTTTCTTCTGTGCTGTAATCTTTTATTTTCTTCACAGTGACAGAATATGCAAACCATGCTAGAGATAATCTTTATGAAGTCAATCTGGATAAATATGATGGGTGGGTATTACATGGCAAAAATTTTATTTTATTTCTTTTAACATGTTATAATTGTAAACAAAAAGAAGGAAGGGGAAAAGTTTGGGACTTTAAATTAGGTATACACATGATAATATGTGCCTCCATCCCTGATTCAAATGAATAGAAAGGAAGTTGGGACTTTTTATGAGGCAAGTGGCAGCTAAAAAAGACAAAATATATATAGTGACTAAATGACTTTATTCACATAAAAGAGGGTATAGAATCACACTCAGTATGCAGTACATTAAAAGCCACTACATAATGTAAATGTTGAAAAAAGTACAGTTCATAGACATATGAAAATGACATATAAGAACATATTCAGATAGTTCATGTATATACAACCTTAAAACCAAAATGGCAGCACATTCCAGTTAACAATGTATGGAGTGTGTACTCCGTGTAAGAGAATGGCAAATAATAAGGGGGTTGATAATTACAAAGAAGAATAACTAAAACGAGGTTGCATCCTATCTACGTGTTTCATGTAAAGACACTGCATCCGTTAGTCTGTAAAAGATATAATTATAGATACCGGTAAGTTCTGGTAAGAACTCCAGTATCAAGGAAAGGCAATGGAAATTGTTACAGTTTCGTTACTTACATGGGACTAGAAAAATAGCGGTATTTAAAACTGCAACCGGGGGGGACACTGGAATGAGTCTTCTGGTCCGGGAGCTGAGGAAGCCACACCGCACACGGGGCGAATGCCCAAACACTAACACACTCCCCAGAAAGTTAGGTTCTCCATATGGTGTGGGTGTTAACACAAGGTAAGGCTCCAAGGGAGTCTGTGAAGAGAAAGGGGGGTATGCTATACAGAGCTTGCGTATAATAATGATGGTGTGAACCAAGTGAAGACCAAATCCAGTGAGAAGACTTAAGTAAAAGGAGTAAAAGATATTGTGATTATACCAATAGGAACCAAAGGACCATACCCAAGTGAATAAGGCTAAGATACAAAGTGTGTAAGACAGTCCTATGGATATGAACACCAGAATACGCAAAGAAACGAAAAACTGTGCACAGCAAAAAAGGGAATCCAAATGTACCAAGGTGATTACCTCCTGGATAGATGTATGAGGCGACAGCTTGCGCAAAGTGTAAAACGGGACCATGGGTGCAGGTAAAAGCATAAACAGTAAGACGTGCTTGGCCTCCATCCCACCCGCAGGCAACCTCCAGCGGCACGCTAGGCATGATAGAGGAGGAGAGGCCTCCACCTCCAGGCCCTGATGGCGCAGAGAAGCTCCCCCTATGAATCAGCCTAAGTGTGGAAAGACGCACACGTCGTGATGTCAGAGTGACGCCTGATGTGAAGCGTCAGGCGTGGCGCAGATGTGCAGTGAGCAGCCCCCAGGGGAGGGAGGAGGGGGAAGGCGCCAAGTGCGCGTCGCAGCTCCCGGGCAACTGGCGGCCAAGTGGCCCCACAATTGCAATTGTTTAGCTGCCACTTGCCTCATACAAAGTCCCAACTTCCTTTCTATTATTCATGTTATAATTGGAAGGTAAAATAATGAATGCAAATAAAATAACTTCATGCAACTTAGTGAATTTACCATACTGTCTGCCAGAACTTCATACCGCTATCCTAAGTTTCATTTTCATTTTGTGTTAAATTATATATTTATGGTTTCCAATATATGAACAATTTAAAAAAGAGGAGTTTTTGATAAAATGGTTAAATGGTTTCTTTTACATCTCTCTGGTATTCCTGCAGCTACTTTTGCACATATAGCTCGGGATTATGAGAAGTCAAATCTATCCTTTTTGCATTTTGGATTTCACTAAATATTTTTTACACTTTTGAAAATGTATTTTGCACTATATAGTTTTGTGATTGATTTGTAATTCTTTGTCACAGGTGCTGATTATTTATTTTATTATTTCCATTTGGGGTTTCCACTGCACCTTGAGTTTATACCATGATACTGGCCCCTGTTCTATTCTTGCTATGCTTTTGTATTCTGGGATACCTAGACAACCTCTTATTGAGTGGTAGTTGGCACATACTTTAATGTCCACCTTGCTGTGAAAATTCTTATACAGTTTGGTTGTCTCCTGAACCTTCAGAAGTAAATGTTATAATTGACCCATTGCTTGGGGCACCTAGGTTTCCTACATACTGCTCAGTCCGAAGTTCCCCCTTTGCAGGGAAAAACTCTTGACCCTCTGTTTCCAAGTTCAGACCTTGCAGTTCTAGAATTGTCCTACTCTCGTTTTTACCTGAGTTTTGGGTCTGATGGTGGATTCACTTTGAGGAAGTCCCTCTCACCCAGTTCCTATCCAGTCTTTTGCATACAATCCTCCTGTGTGGAACAAGAAGGCACAATCTCTGGACAATGTCCTAATCCATGGGTGCCCAACCTTTTGAAAAGCGAGGGCAACTTAAGCAACTTGGTTACCTGTTGCAGGCCACAATGAGCAGAGCGGGCAGATGACAGGTCTGTGTCCACTCTGCATATGCAGATTGGACATGGACACAGTCTGCTCTAGTCTATGGGCCCTCAATTTGCCCAGATGGAAGGGGACGGATTGAATTGGAGGTAGGCAGGTGTAAATGGACACAACTCCGTTTACATCTGCTGCTCCATAGAGGTGAATGGAGGGTCCGATTGGGTTGGACCAATCGTGTCAAAGCATCCTAATGCTGCTTTCACACTCGTGCACTGCAGTTTACCCACACTGCGGATGCAGCGCAGTGCACCTGTGGCTTTGCTGCAGGTAAGCTGCACTTTGCCATAGACTTCTATTATATCCTGCAGGTGTGGTTCTGAAAGCACACCAAACCTGCAGGTAATAACAGAATTCTATGGCTCAGTGGAGTTAACCCGCAGGTGCACTGCGCTGCACCTGCGGATCAGTTTGAAAGCAGCCCAGTAACCACTACAGAACAGATGCCCATATATACACTGTGATTTTAGTAATAAACTAACCTTTAATAACAGTCTTTCATTTAGATATTGCTGGCTGTTGCAGTCCCAGGCAGAGTGCATTTGGTATCACTTCGCCTGTGACAGGAGCCTGTGCTATACAGGAAGCATTGGTTTATGTGGCTCTGCTCCACAGCCACTTGCTTCTTCTACTGCCAGCTTCATTCACAACACTGATGCTCTGAGATGGCGGGTTGGCAACCCACGATCTGGGTTTGCGACCCGCCATCCCAGGGCAGAAGGTCACAGGCCACATCAGAGGGCTCCATGGGGAACTGGTTGGGCACCCCTGTCCTAATCTGACGATATCTGAATGCAGAAGAAGGGTTCCTTCACTTGGAAACATTTCAGGGCCTCTGTGGCAGGTGGGGAACTCCGGGTGTGGATACCTTGGTTTCCAGCTTCAATAACAGACCAGGCAAGTTTATCTCCAAATGCAGGGATCCTCTGGCCATAACAATGGATGCTTTTGTGACTCTATGGAATCGGTTCAACCATATCTACACTTTTCCTACAAAACTGGCAAAGCTGTATATGATACTACAACACTGAAGAGAGAAGAGTTCCAGATTACCTGGTCCTCAACCTAGTTCTGTTTATTCTACTTAAACCATCCTTTGAACTGATCAAAGCTATCCTTCTGTCCTCATTCAAGGTGGCCTTTATGGTTGCCATCACCTCACTTTCAATCCACTTAAGTACAAGGTTCCATCTCTCCATGTCACAAGACGTTTGACTAGATCAGTAAGTACCTCTTGGGCTTTTCAGCACCAAGCATCTGTTTCACAGGTCCCACTCCTCCGTCTTATGATCACTACTGCTTTTGCACGAAACTGAAATTACGGGAGTGGGAGGAGTTCTACTGCCTCTTCAACATTTCTTTTTTTTTTTTTTTTTTTTTGCTGTTGCCATTATCCATTTCTAATGTAGGTGGCAGCATAACCCAGTTTCTCCATTCATTCTGACCATTAATAAACTCCAAGAAAAAGATTTTACTGTAAATAAAAAATCCTGCTCTAAAGCGATATTAAAGTCAAGTTATTTTTCTTTTAAAAATAACAAACATGTTAAACTTGTATGCTTTCTGCAATGGTTTTGCACAGAGCAGCCTCGATCCTCCTAGTCTCGGGTCACCTGCTGGCCCTCCTGGCCCCACCCTCTTGCCAAGTGCCCTCACAGCAAACAGCTTGCTGTGGGATCACCTGAGCAGGCTCGCTCCCAAGTTGCTGCTCTGCGTGTCCATTCAGACACGGAGCCATGGCGTACCCCTATTACGTGCCCGTATTAGTGGGGGGCTACACACAGAATGTTTTTTACCTTCTGCAGGAAGGTAAAAAAAGAACCTTGAGCCTTTAGAACCACTTTAAGCATCGCTTTCATAGAGTCCTTGACTAACCAAGTTTTCTAAACAAATTATTAGGTTTACCAAAAAATCAATAGGATTGGCATATGATCTGACACAAAAAAGTTTGATATTTTTCAATGGACCTTCTAAATACTAAATCATGAAATTATTCCTGTTACATCTTCATTCCGTTAATAAGTATATATTTTGTGTGTGTCTGTGTTAAATGAAAGCCAAAGTATATGGTTATGTTTGTTGGTATTTATTCATTCACAACATGACAGCTGTATAACTGTTATAACCGAGACGTTTTATCACTGCAGCATTGTTTGTGTTGGTGGCGATGGAATGTTCAGTGAAGTGCTTCATGGCCTTATAGGCCGAGTACAAAAGGATACTGGTGTTGATCATAACAATCCTAAAATTCCATTATCTCCGTGCTATGTGAGGATTGGCATTATTCCTGCTGGTAAGTTGGCTTTTTATGTTCCTTGTAACCTCCATGTTGTTCTGCTTTGTTTGTGGTTTTGTGATACTGCCCTTTCTGCTCAGTGATGCAGCTAACTTTATTACTCCATATGTGACCTTGCTGTAATAATTTCAACTATAGAACAAAGCTAGCATATCAAAATGAATATATATTTGGGATCATGTTCACATCAATGAGGATGTAACTGGTTGCATTCACACCCTTTAGGTTTCTGCCTGCATGGAAGGTCATGTGCCCTACCTCGTGAAGTCAAGCTTTTTCTACATTCATGTTATTTGCAATGTTCTATTTTATCAATTACACACAAATTAGTATTATTTCCCCATCCAAAATTATAGACATTAGTTACTGAAATTGAATATTATTTGGTGCTAAGTGTTTTGACACTACCATCCTTTTAATGAGCGTTTTAGAATTGCTCAGACAAGTACTTACAAATTTCTGTTTGTAAAAGAAAAGTGTGCCATTTGTATTTCTTTGTTGCAGAAACTTCCAGTGCAATGAAAAATGGTTTATATTCACATAAAAAATGTTAATGTGGGCCGCAGTATTAAATTGGAAGTAAAGACAAAACCTAACACTAAACCTGCTCCCATCCCCATTCTAAGCCTAATCTATCTAACCCTGTAATGAAAAGGTCGCCTATTCTGAAGCTGTTCCTGTCCGGTCTCCAGCGGTCCCTTCTGTGGCAGGAGAAAACCGACAATGGCTGGGAAATGCTTGGAAAGTGATGTTAACCATAGACTTACTGTGGGGCTTCCATTATAGGCGGCCTCTCCTACACTTTGAAGCTGCTACTGACAGCTCAGCCTTTGACCGGAGCAGGAGCAGAACATTATTCACAACATGCATATAGGTGTTTAATCAGGAAGAGGGGGCAGATCCAGGGACCAAACCCTTCCTCGGGCGGACATGGGAGCCAGTAATATCCGGAGGGCACTCTGAGGTTGACACTGTAACAAGATATACACAAAATCTAAGGAGTAGTTAAAATTGATTAGGGACAACATTATCACAAAAGAGGGAGTCCCTACACTTGCCACATAGATATTGCATGTGAGGTAAGATGGAGTCCCAGAGTAGCTCAATGGCCTTAAAACAACCATAAATAAAGTTAGTAAAGATATTTGGAAATGATATGGTCTGTAAAAGAAAAAAGAAAGGGGTCTTAAAATTGCTCTTTAAGGAAGGGCATCACTTCCCTTAAATGGCTTCACCCCGGTGTGTGATATTATCCAACCCAGTCTCCCAACTGAGCAGGGAAACCCATTGGTAGTGCCCAATGCAGCAGCTGCTTTCAGTACGGGCATAGGACCCGTAGAAGAGGCAGAGTCTCGTCCCCCAGATCTGACCCCTCCCAATCAGGAGAGCACATGCCCACCACGAAAAAGCAAGCCAAGGCAGCCAGCAAGACCTTCTGCACTCCATGTACTGCCTCCAGCAGGAAAAGCCCATCGAGACATACTCTCCCCGGACCCATTTACCCGAAATAAGGCATAGTGTATAAATTTGTTCCTTAAATCATAAAATATCAAGGTAAATGTTTACATGATTGGGTAAGCGAGCACTACATGTACAGATATTTCTGAACATTCACTGTACAGCAGGCATTTTCACTGAAACAAAAACAAGTACCATGACCTTATTTTTTACAAAACCTCTTGATAGTCACCTGGCATTGTGAGTTCAAGGTTTTTGACCATGTTTTACCTATGCTTTACTTATTATAAAAAATAATTTACTTCCAGGATCTATCATGGATCCATTTAAAGGATGGTCAACAGGGGCGGACTGACAACTTACGGGGCCCCCGGGCAATAGAAGATCATGGGGCCCCCTGTGTCCCCACCCACACGCAAGCCACACCTACACAAAGCCCCACCTACATAAAGCCCCACCTACATAAATCATGGGGCACACAGAAAGGCACACAGCAGGGCACAGGCACATCACAGGGCATGGGGCGCACAGCAGGGCACATCAAGGGGTACACAGCAGGGAACAACACAGGGCATGGGGCACACAGTAGGGCATATCACAGGTCACACAGGAAGGCACATCATGGGGCAGAGGGTACATCAGGGGGTACGCAGCACAGCACTGAGAACATCACAGGACACACAGTATGGCACATCACAGGGCACATCAGGGGGTACACAATAGGGCACTGAGAACATCACAGGGCATGGGGCACATCAGAGGACACACAGCAGGCCACAGGTGGTACACAGCAGGGCATAGGGCACACAGAGCACATCACGGGGCACACAGCAGGGTTTATGCTGTACACAGCAGGGCACATTATTGAGCACAGCATGGTGCATCACAGGGGGCACAGGGAACATCAGAGGGTACACAGCAGGGCACATCACGGGCACACAGCAGGGTTTATTATGCTGTACACAGCAGGGCACATTATTAAGCACAGTATGGTGCATCACAGGAGCACAGGTAACATCAGGGGGTACACAGCAGGGCATGGGGCACACAATAGACACATCATGGGGTACACAACGGGGCACATCACAGGGCACATCAGGAGGTACACAGCAGGGCATGCAGCACATCACAGGGCATGTGACACATAGTAGGGCACACAGCAGAGCAGAGGGCACACAGTAGGGCACATCATTGGAAATGGCACATTTGTCGGTACACAGCAGGGCACATCACAGGGCATGGGGTACACAACGGGGCACATCACAGGGCACATCAGGAGGTACCCAGCAGGGCATGCAGCACATCACAGGGCATGTGACGCATAGGGCACACAGCAGAGCACAGGGCACACAGTAGGGCACATCATTGGAAATGGCACATTTGGCGGTACACAGCAGGGCACATCACAGGGCATGGGGAACACAGTAGGGTACATCAGGGGGTACACAGCAAAGCACAGGGCACATCAGGGAGTGCACAGCAGAGCACAGAGCACATCACAGGGCATGGGGCACACAGTAGGTCACATCACTGGGCACACAGTAGGGAACATCATGGGTCACAAGGCACATTAGGCGGTATACATCAGGGCACATCACAGGGCATGGGGCACACAGTAGGGCACATCAGGGAGTAAACAGCACATCACAGGGCATGGGGCACACAGTAGAGCACATCACAGGGCACACAGTAGGTCACATCAGGCGGTACACAGCAGGGCATGGGGCACATGGCAGGGCAAAGGACACATCACAAGGCATGTGGCACACAGTAGGGCACATCCGGGGGGTACACAGCAGGGCACAAACCAAAACACAGGGCACACAGCAGAGCACTGGGATCCTCCAGACACAGCACAGTGTCTCTCAGGGCAGCCGTAGGGGGAGAAGGCACAGGGGGACACAGTGGGTTGATGGAGGACACAAGGGGACACTGGGGGGGGGGGGTGTGAAAGACACAGGGGGACACTGGGTGGGTGGAGGACACAGGGGGACACTGTAGGGGGGTGGAAGGCACAGGGGGACACTGTGGGGGGGGTGGACACAGGGGGACACGGTGGGTGGAGGACACTGTGGGTGTGTGGAGGACACGGGGACACTGTGGATGGGTGGAGGACACAGGGGGGCACTTTGAGTGGGTGGATGACATGGGTGTGGGGGGGGGTGGAAGGCAGAGGGGGACACTGTGGGGGGTGTGGACACGGGGACACTGTGGGTGGATGGGGGACACTGTGAGTGGGTGGATGACACGGGTGTGGGGGGGTGGAAGGCACAGGGGGACACTGTGAGGGGTGTGGACACAGGGGAACACTGTGGGTGGATGGAGGACACGGGGACACTGTGAGTGGGTGGATGACACGGGTGTGGGGGGGGATGGAAGGCACAGGGGGACAATGTGGGGGGTGTGGACACAGGGGGACACTGTGGGTGGATGGAGGACACAGGGGGACACGGTGGGTAGGGGGGAGGACACTGTACGTGGGTGGAGGACACAGGGGGACACTGTAGGTGGGTGGAGGATACAAGGGGACACTGTGGGTGGGTGGAGAACACTGTGGGTGGGTGGGGGACACGGTGCGTGGGTGGAGGATACAGGGGGACACTGTGGGTGGGTGGAGAACACAGGGGGACATGGTGGGTGGGTGGAGGACACTGTGGGTGGGTGGAGGACACCGGGGGACACTGTGGGTGGGTGGAGGACACGGTGGATGGTGGAGGACACTGGGAGACTGTGGGTTGAGGACACAGGGGGACACTGTGGGTGGGTGGAGGACACTGTGGGTGGGTGGGTGGAGGACACTGGGTGGGTAGAGGACACGGGGGAACACTGTGGGTGGGTGGAGGACACGGGAGACATGGTGAGTGGGTAGAGGACGCTGTGGGTGGGTGGAGGACACAGGGGTGCATGGAGGGTAGGTGGAAGACACAGGGGGACACGGAGGGTGGGTGGAGGACACAGGGGGACACAGAGGGTGGGTGAAGGACACAGGGGACACTGTGGGTGGGGGAGAGGACACGGGAGGACCGGGAGACTATTGCGGGGCCTCCTGCGGTCCTATTGGGGTCCGTGCCACAACTGTACTGTCTGCCGCCCGCTCTCGCCCCCGCGATGGTGGCCATGGTACCTCCACTCCAGCAAAAACAACAGCGCCTCACCCGATGCCCGAATACCTCTCACAGCGCGCTGCTCCCACCAGCCCCTTTTCTCTTATCGTCCGTTCCAGGTGATGTCATGTACAAGCACCTGGGGTGGACGGGAGAGAAGGAGGAGCCGGCAAAGAGCAGCGCACTGTGAGAGGTATTCACTATCACAGCCGTGTCCGGAATCCTAGATGCAGCATGGTTTTGCGAATGCAGAGGCTCTCACGGGCCCCCTAGAGGCACGGGCCCTCGGTCCGTGCCCGATGGGTCAGTCCGCCCCTGATGATCAATGCTCTGGGTATACGTAAGAAGGATTTTTGTGACTTCTAAGCCATTTATTGTCGCAATGTACATTTCAAATCGTATTTTTTTTGTCTTGAATAACTGCAAAGCCTGTTGGTACCTTATCAATCAGATCTTTGAATCTGTTCTCATATTTTCCAAAGCAATGTTCTATTGTGTTACCTTTGATGTAGATCAGGGGTAGATAACCCCTGATCCACAGTATTCTCTGCCCCCCCTCCCTACACACACATATGGTGGTGTCCTCTGTGCCCCCCAAAGAAGTATTCTCTGTCCCTCACAAGTAATGACACCCACAGCGTGTCCCCAGAGCCGATGCGTGTGCCTGACAGAGCGAGAACCGGGATCTGTGTGTGTAAAATCCCAGTTCTCTCAGGGGAGAGGAGACCGATCGTGTGCTCCTACTAAGTAGTAACACTGATCGGTCTCCTCCCCTAGTCAGTCTCATCCCACAGTTAGAACAGACCTAGGGAACACAGTTAACACCTTGATCGCCCCCTAGTGTTAACCCCTTCCTTGGCAATGACATTTATACAGTAATCAGTGGCTATTTTTAGCTCTGATCGCTGTATAAATGTCACTGGTCCCAAAAAAAGTGTCAAAAGTGTCCGATCTGTCCGCCACAATGTCGCAGTCACGTTAAAAATCACTGACCACTGCCATTACTAGTAAAAAAAAATAAAAAAGTAATAAAAATGCCATAAATCTATCCCCTATTTTGTAGACGCTATAACTTCCAATCAAATTGCCATAAATCTATCCCCTATTTTGTAGACGCTATAACTTCCAATCAAAATGCCATAAATCTATCCCCTATTTTGTAGACACTATAACTTCCAATCAATCAATATATGCTTATTGCGATTTTTTTTTTTTTTTTTTTTTTTACCAAAAATATGTAAAAGAATACATATCGTCCTAAACTGAAGAAAAAATGTGTTTTTTTTTTTTTTTTTGTTTTTTTTTAAATTGGGGATATTTATTATAGCAAAAAGTACAAAATATTTTCTTTTTTTCAAAATTGTCGCTCATTTTTTGTTTATAGCACAAAAAAAAGCCTCAGAGATGATCAAATACCACCAAAAGAAAGCTCTATTTGTGGGGAAAAAAGGACATCAATTTTGTTTGGGTGCAACACCGCACGACCACGCAATTGTCAGTTAAAGCGACGCAGTGCCGTATCAGAAAAAATGGTCTGGTCAGGAAGGGGGTAAATTCTTCCGCGGCTGAAGTGGTTACCTAAAGCAGCTCCTGTTCTCTCAGCCTCCACCCAGCACTGTTTTGCTTCTCACTCTGCTCTGCTATTAAAAGGAGAGCGGTGGTGGCTAGGGGGAAGCATCGGCACAGCCCTGTTTGTGATCTACCCATTGGCTTCCCGCGATCGACGGGTTGCCGACCCCAGATGTAGATGGTAATATATTAGAACCGAATAACACAAATTCCCAGTGATTTAGTTAAGTACATAAGGCAGTGTCAGTGTTCTGTGATGTCTCGTTTGATTCATTCGAGTTTTTTTTGTCTTCCGGTGTTATTTTAGTGAGAATGTCTAAAAAAGAATGTTTCTTAACAAAAGCAAAGGTTTTACAATAAGTCTCTTTTTCTACCTCAAAATAAAAAAATGTTGTTCAGAGTGTTTTTTTTTTTTTGCTTTAAATTATACACTTTAATTATAAGATATATTTAAAGGGGAACCGTTCAGTTACTTTTTTGCTTTTTTTAGTGAACAAATGCACCTCTTGCACTGTTATACCCTTATCAAATATATTTCCACTGATAATATAGCTATCCCTTATTAGTCACCCGGCGCCCCGTTTTACTTTCATACACAGCACAATTTTTTTTCCAGAGGTCTTGACTTATTGCAACAAACTCAAAATATAATAAATACCACAGAAATCCTACTGCTCTGTAAGGCTAAGGTTTTATTAGTAATATGTCAAAGACTGAGATTTATCTGATGTGTTGACTTGAGCGTATAGTTCTATTGAAGCACCATTTTTTTTGCCTAAGAGCTGCACAGACTAATCCTTTCTTGAGAAACATATGCCCTTGGAATTACATTAAACTTTTTATGTGGGCAGTGATAGAATTAGGGCTGCTGCTGCAGAGCGTTTTGATCCATTGCTGCTTTTACTACAAGCTTAGTAAAAGTGGATTTAACATACAGTAGCTTGAGCTGGGCAGTGTTCCCAGTTCCTCTCTGCAGAAAAGGGGGAATAAATGAAACTTGACAATTTTCTGTCTCCCCTCAACTAAAGCATCTTCTATTTTAAGACTGTGAAGTCTGATCTAACATCCAATTCTGCTATGGACTTTTCATCTAATACTTGGCTATTGGATTCTTTGCGATGATGCTTTTTTTTTTTTTTTTGTACATGGTGATGGTGAGAAATGCTTGTTCATAACGCAATAATCACTTCTTTTTCATAGTATATTTATTTACAGATGTAGGTCAAACGTCTCATAAAAAATGGATATTCATTGAAGAGTAGTATTAAACAAAGTTGTGAATATTTATCTTTTGTTAATTTCATTAAAGCAGAAATTTACCCATAACTTGAAAAAAATGTTCTTTAGCAAGGAACATGCATTCCACATTATTATGCTGCCAAAATTAGTGTGTGCTGTAAATTGCCTCCAGCATTGCTCCTGTTTCTGCTTACTGGAGTCTGCCATTTTGTTGAGGCCCGGAGCCCCTGAACAGCAGTAAATCAAAGTGGAACTAACCCATCAATTTCAAAAAACATTTACATTTCTGGAATGCCTGGATTGCTAACTATCACATTTGCTTGTGTTCTCAACCAAACCGTCAAACCATCAAATGGCTGGTGTCATAACTGATCACATGTGCAGCACCATGCCAGTTGCAGATCAGACAGAAGCAGCTTCCTTGATTGTAAAAGATAGGAGGGTTTAATTACGCTTTAAGACTGTCGGCAGATGACCTTTGCAAACTCGGCAGTGCCTAAAAATGCCTAGAATGGGAGAGCAACTGAGCATGTGCTGAGCAAGGTTAAACAGTGTATAACTTGGATTTTAAACAGTAAAGACACTTATTTTTAATGTTATACATAGCTATACCTGCAAAGGGACCAGCCTGAAGTGATATAGCAGAACTAAAGTTCTTTTTTAAGGTTTAGAAAGTTTAGCATTTGTGTAAAGGTACCCATGAACTAGAAGAATGGCTGGTGCACAGGGAGTGGTGCTCGGCTCATTCCAGCATTTCTGGCTATGAAGAGATATAAATAGTTAGGAGAGGGGGCGACAGACTCTGCATGTTAGTGCCATGAAACAATAGTAATAGTAACAGCCTGTTCATGTGATTCTCATGAAGTACAGTCAACTGGTAGTCATGTGCAGTTCATCTGTTGCAAAAAGCTAAAATTCAGTTTTTGTAATTTGGTTTGATGACGGGTGTTTTTTTTTTTTTTTTTTCTTTTCTTTTTTGTTTTTAGGTTCTACAGACTGTGTTTGTTTTGCTACTGTGGGAATCAGTGATCCAGTAACTTCAGCTTTGCACATCATATTGGGTAGGTAATGTGCAGTTTGTGGTCTACTGCTGTAAAATGTGGAACTGAAGAGTAGTCTGCATGGTTATTATCCTCCTTTACCTGATATACCGTAGGCCATATTTAATGACAACATATAAAAAAATATTTTGTATATAAATTGGTGACTTATGCAACATACATCACCTTGAACAGAGTTATTTCGGAAGATCACTTTTCTGGCACGCTGTTTTTAGTTCAGATTAGTTTAGTTTACACACATGCCCTCCTGCAGGTTTAAGTCATAATGTACTAGTGTGCACTGCATACTAGTACATAATGACAGACTAGCCTAGAAACCAAGACCTCCAGCACTGCACTGTGATGGTTCTCCCTGGTCCCCAATACTTCCATCTTTGCCTGGTCTTCCTTCCGGGTTTCGTATCTTCAGGTGCTTGAATGGCCAGGCCAAGGTGACGTCACTCCCGCACATGCACTTGGGAGTCACGTTGCCACTGCAAACATAACGGGCCCTAAATGTGGTCTGAGTGGCGCTTATGTGGCTTAGATCACATTATCCACTGAAGGGCGGGGGGATATTTATCACAGAAGAGCCCTCTAGAGTCCCTTCAGTTATAAAAATCCTGCCTACCAGCGGTTTTTGTAACTCCTTACTTTACTACCACTTTGAATGCACATTTTTAGCTAATATACTGTCATGTTATATTTTCTGAAGGCAATAATATAGATGTTATTAGTGTCTTTGTGCATGAAACAACTTTCTTTATGAATTAGAAAAGTAGCCATTTGGAATATGCAGGTTTGCGGTCATCTATTTGTTTTATAACAATAACTAATCCGCAGTGAGCTTGAAGAGCACCTTGCTGTAGCAGGCATATATCAGTCGACCTGGATTATTAAATCATACAGGGAGTAAAATAAGTATTGAACGTGACACCATCTTTCTAGGTAAATATAGTTCTAAAGGTGCTATTGACATGAAATTTTCACCATGTCGGTAACAACCCATGCAGTTTATACATACAAAGAAACCAAAGAAATAAGTTCAGAAATTAAATTACACTACATTATCAAAAGTATTTGGATGCCTGCCTTTACATGCACATGAACTTTAATGTAATCCCAGTCTTAGTCTGTAGGGTTCAATATTAAGTTGGCCGACCCTTTGCAGCTATAACAGCTTCAACTCTTCTGGGAAGGCTGTCCACAAAGATTAGGAGTGTGTTTATGGAAATATTTGGCCATTCTTCCAATAATGCATTTGTGCATTCAGGCACTGATGTGGATGAGAAGGCCTGGCTCGCAGTCTCCACTCTTATTCATCCCAAATGTATTCTTTTCGGGTTGAGGTCAGGACTCTGTACAGGTCAGTTAAGTTCCTCCATCCCAAACTTGCTCATCCATGTCTTTATGGACCTTGATTTGTGCACTGTTCCAAATCATTTGGTGGAGGGGAAATTATTGTGTGGGTTTTTATCAGGGGTTGGGCTTGGCCCCTCCAGTGAAGGGAACTCTTAAGGCGTCCGCATACCAAGACATTTTGGACAATTTCATGCTCCCAACTTTGTGGGAACAGTTTGGGGATGGACCCTTCCTGTTCCAACATGACTGCATGCTAGAGCACAAAGCAAGGTCCATAAAGACATGGATGAGCAAGTTTGGGATGGAGGAACTTCACTGGCCTGCCCAGAGTCCTGTCCTCAACTCGAATGAACACCTTTGGGATGAATTAGAGTGGAGACTGCGAGCCAGGCCTTCTTGTCCACATCAGTGCCTAATCGCACAAACTGACTAAGACTGGGATGCCATTAAAGTTCAAGTGCGTGTAAAGGCAGGTGTCCCAATACGTTTGGTAATATAGAGTATGTGTAATAAAATGGAATGACACAGGGAAAGTATTGGACATGCTAACTGAAATGTATTTAATACTTTGTAGAAAATCCTTTGTTCGTAATGATAGCTTCAAGACGCCTCCTGTATGGAGAAACTAGTCGCATGCATTGCTCAGGTGTGATTTTGGCCCATTCTTCCACACAAACAGTCTTCAAATCTTGAAGGTTCTCTCCTCCCTCCTCCTCATGCAGAGCAGCGATCTCTGTGTGTCACGGAGCTGAATCGCCTGGGCGGTAGCAGTAACAATGTCCCGCCTCCTGTGATAGATGGCAGGAAATTGTTACTGTGGTTGGGAAATTCAAATTCAGCTCCGTGACACACAAAGATCACCGCTCTAAACTCTTGGCATCCGCGCTATAGCCGAATGACGGCCACAGCGTGGACCTGAATTTCCCTGTGCACGCGCCCTACAGGGCACGCGCGGAGCGTGCTGTGATCACCGAGTCACTGAGACTCGGGTGATCACTGATCCGAGTAAGGGGCCAGTCCCGGCCCCTTACCACGTGATCAGCTGTCAGCCAATGGGTTTAAGTGCCCAGTAAGCAAGTGGTTAATCCAGGCACAGGCAGGCGGCATCCAACAGGCACTGGCAGGCTGCATCTCACTGGCACAGCCAGGCTGCATCTGACGGGCACAGGTAGGCTGCATCTGACGGGCACGGGTAGGCTGCATCTGCCGGGCACTGGGAGGGCTGCATCTTACGGCCACTGGGAGGCTGTATCTGACTGGCACAGGTAAGCTGTATCTGCCGGGCACAGGGAGGGCTGCATCTGACTGGCAAGGCTGTATCTGGCGGACACTGGTGAGGCTGCATTGATCTCTTGTATCATGTCTGCAGTCTCTGACCATCTCCTGTATCATGTCTGCTAGAGGTGCACCGAATGGAAATTTTGCTAATACCATTAGCAGTGTGCTTACGTTTAAGAGATTATAGACATGATACAAGAGATGGATAGAGACTGAAACATGATGCAAGAGACTGCAGACTGCATTTTTCTTGACCTTTCTTGCACTAAAGGTGCCAATAATGGCCAACAATAAATTCATATTAATTTAAAATGATGATAGTAATTAAAAAGTCGAATATAATACAATTTATGTATAAAAAAAAAAAATCTTTTTAAAAAGTGTCATTTTCGGCAAAGTGCATCCTGCATTTTCGGTTTCGGCACCAAAATTTTCCATTCAGTGTACCCCTACATGGTACATTTTTCCATTCATCCTTCCTTCAATAATACAAAGTTTGCCAGTACCATATGCTGAAAAACAGCCCCGACCATGATGTTTCTACCTCCAAACATCACTGTGGGTGTGGTGTTTTTGGGGTGATGTGCAATGCCATTTGACCCCCAAACATGGTGCGTATTATGACCTCCAAAGAGTTCAATTTGTTTTCATCTGACCAAACTATATTCTCCCAGTATTTGACATGGTTGTCTAAATGTTGTGCAGAAAACTTAAACAAGCTGTGACACGCTTTTTCTTCAGCGATGGAGTCTTGTGTGGTGAGCGTGCATACAGGCCATGGCAGTTGAGTCCATTACTTATGTTTTCTTTGAAACAATTGTACCTGCTAATTCCAGGTCTTTCTGAAGCTCTCCACAAGTGGTTATTGGCTCTTGGACAACTCTTCTGATAATTATTTTCACTGCTCTGTCAGAAATCTTGTGAGAAGCACCTGGTCGTGGCTGGTTTATGGTGAAATTATGTTCTTTTCACTTCCAAATTATGGCCCCAACAGTGCTCACTGGAACATTCAGAGGTTTAGAAATCTTTCTGTAACCAATGCCATTCGTATGTTTTGGAACAATAAGGCTGCAAAGGTCTTGAGAGAGCTCTTTGCTTTTACCTATCATGAGATGTTTCTTTTGTGACACCTTTTTATAGGCCATCAGTTGAGGCTGAACCAGCTGATATTAATTTGCACTGACAAAGGGCACGATTGCTTTCTAATTACTGATAGATTTCAGCTGATGTCTTGGCTTTAAGGCTGGGTTCACACTGGTCCGACAAACGCTCCGACATTGGGAGCTCATGTCGCATGACGTGTGAAATCCAATGTTTCCCTATGGGAGCCGTCCTAAATGGTCCGACACAAGTCGTTCCGACTTTAGAAATGCTCCCTGTACTACTTTGATCCTACTTCAGCATATTGACTATCATTGAAGTCGGATCAAAGTCGGATCGCCGTCTCGCATGATCCGACTTCGGCACGCGACTTGTGCTCAGATGATCTTGAGGGGGAACTCCGCACCAAATTTTAAATAAAAAACCGGCATAGGTTCCCCCCAAGAGCATACCAGGCCCTTAGGTCTGGTATGGACCTTGAGGGGAACCCCCTACGCCGAAAAAACGGCGTGGGGTCCCCCCCAATCCATACCAGACCCTTATCCGAGCACGCAGCCTGGCCGGACAGGAATGGGGGTGGGGACGAGCGAGCGCCCCCCCCTCCTGAACCGTACGAGGCCGCATGCCCTCAACATGGGGGGGTTGGTGCCTTAGGGGAGAGGGGGCGCGCTGCGGCCCCCCACCCCAAAGCACCCTGTCCCCATGTTGATGAGGACAAGGGCCTCTTCCCGACAACCCTGGCCGTTGGTTGTCGGGGTCTGTGGGCGGGGGGCTTATCGGAATCCGGGAGCCCCCCAGATCCCGGCCCCTCACCTTATGTGAATGAGTATGGGGTACATCGTACCCCTACCCATTCACCTAGGGAAAAAGTGTCAATTTAAAAAAAAACACTACACAGATTTTTAAAGTAATTTATTAGACCGCTCCGGGGGTCTTCTTCCGACTTCGGGGGTCTCTCCGGTTCTTCTCCGCGCTCTCAGGGTCTTCTGCCGGGCTCCTCTGCTATCTTCTGCTCTTTTGCTATAGCAGAGGAGCCCGGTCTGCTGCCTTCTTCTCTTCGGGGGTCTCTCCGGTTCTTCTCCGCGCTCTCCGGATCTTCTGCTGGGCTCCTCCGCTATTTTCTGCTCTTTTGCCGCTCTTTTGCTAAAGCGGAGGAGCCCGGTCTTCAATCTTCTGCCTTCTGCCCTCTTCTCCTGATGTTGACACGACGCTCTCTGGGGCTGGAATGCACTCTGGGCGCTCCGCTCTGACTTATATAGGCGGTGACCCCGCCCCCTTATGCCGTCACAGTCCCTGGGCATGCTGGGACTGTGACGTTTTAGGGGGCGTGGTCATCACCCGATGACCACGCCCCCTTATGCCGTCACAGTCCCAGCATGCCCAGGGACTGTGACGGCATAAGGGGGCGGGGTCACCGCCTATATAAGCCATAGCAGAGCGCACAGAGAGCATTCCAGCCAGAGAGAGCGTCGTGTCAACATCGGAAGAAGAGATGAAGAGAAGAAGCGGCGAGACAGCGGCGACAAGACAGCGGCAGCAGACCGGGGCCCCCTGCTGGCAAAAGAGCTGGAAGAAGATAGCGGCGGGGCCCGGGAGAAGAGGCGGAACACCGGAAGAAGTTGGAAGAAGACCCCCCCCGAAGTCGGAAGAAGATCCCGGAGCTGCCTAATAAATCTTGAAACCTGTGTACTGTGGTTTTTTTTTATTGACACTTTTCCCTAGGTGAATGGGTAGGGGTACCATGTACCCCATACTCATTCACATAGGGTGGGGGGCCGGGATCTGGGTGCCCCCTTATTAAAGGGGGCTCCCGGATTCCGATAAGCCCTCCGCCCGCAGACCCCAACAACCAACGGCCATCGTTGTCGGGAAGAGGCCCTTGTCCTCATCAACATGGGGACAAGGTGCTTTGGGGTGGGGGTGGCCCGCAGTGCGCCCCCCCCCTCCCCCAAGGCACCAACCCCCCCATTTTGTGGGCATGCGGCCTGGTACGGTTCAGGAGGGGGGGCGCTTGCTCGTCCCCACCCCCATTCCTGTCCGGCCGGGCTGCGTGCTCGGATAAGGGTCTGGTATGGATTTGGGGGGGACCCCCACGCCATTTTTTTCGGCGTAGGGGGTTCCCCTTAAGGTCCATATCAGACCCAAGGGCCTGGTATGCTCTTGGAGGGGGAACCCATGCCGGTTTTTTATTTAAAATTTGGCGCGGAGTTCCCCCTAAAGATTCATACCAAACACAGTGCCGGGCATTGACGGGGATCCAAGTTGGATCCCCGTTCATTGAAAGTCGGACATATGCCGGCTTAATGTTGCAGGGCAAAGTTGGATCCAAAGTAGGACGGCTGTCGTGTCGCACCAGTGTGAACCCAGCCTCAATGCCTTTTTTACACATACTTTTCTTCATTTGTTCAATGCCTTTTCCCTTTCAGACAGTTAAAGAGGATAGGGGACTTTTAAAGTACATTTTATATGAAAAGTAAATATACTAGAATCTAAAAATTTTAATTGTTTATTCCAAAAAATTCATAAAAAGTAGAAAATACAGTATAGAACACAGTTATAGGTACATACACATTTACCTATTAATGACAGCGAAACAAACTGTAATCACATACAGATAAATATTATGTCCACAACTTTCAACATGTTTCGCCGATGTGGCTTCATCAGGAAAGGGACATGATACTTTATTTGATAACCATAAAAACATGCATTTTTCACAGCTCGAGGGGCATAAGAGTGTGCTCAAATGGTGTTTCTCCCAGGCAAATTGGCATTGCTTGACCCCACCTCGGTCCCAGGGCAACCAGATTCCCCATAGGGAGGGATGTTGCTTTTATCCGAAATCACAAAATAATGCCTCCAAAAAAAAGAAGCTTTACAAAAAGTATTTACTGGGAGCTCATATGGGCAGAGCGAAGAGAGTTTTTCCTTGATTTGGTATGGCATATATATAAGTTGCACCTATTTCAAAGATGTTCAATAATGAAGGTAACCCCTATTTGCGAACGCCCCCAACACCCGGCGGTCATCAAAAGCCACAGGGTAGTGGAGGCATATAGGGCCGAAAAGTAATCAGCAAACGCAGCCGGTAACCAGAGAATGCAGACTTAAAGTCAAGCCACTGACTAAGAGGCTTTTACCTGTGAGACCAACACCCATAACGCCTGAGCTCCCAAAGTCTTATGACTCATCTGATCTTGGCTGACAGCTGATCACGCGGTAAGGGGTCGGGATTGACTCCTTACTCCGATTTTGTGATCAGCCGAGTCTCATAGACTCGCTGATCACAGAGGTTGCCATGTGCGCCCTGCAGGTGGCACAGGCCGCTCGAGCATGGGATGTCTATTAACACCCTCCCGGCAAAGTAGGTCCACGCTGTAGCCGTCATTTGGCTATAGCGCGGATCTGAAGGGGTTAATTTCTGAATTTATTTGTTTTGGTTTCTTTGTATGTATAGATTGCATGGGTTGATACTGACATGGTGAAAATTTCATGTCAATAGCACCTTTAGAAATCTATTTACTAGGAAAAATGGTGACATGTTCAGTACTACTTTTATCCGCTGTATAATATTTTCCACATTGTATTTCAGTTATTTCTAGCCTACTCCTATTAATCTGAACAATTGTGAAGTTTGTTAACTTCACTACATTGTGAACATTTACTTTCTTGAATTCTGTGACATTTATTTACTATGCCTTGTGGGTAGTCTGCTGTGCCAGGAAATTCAGAGCCTGCCTTCTCAACTACAGTGCTGAGGGGAGTTTCAGGAGGCAGGGATTGTACTGGAATCCCTGTTTGAAGGCAGCAAGGTACAATGGAATATATAGTAAACAGCAGAGAATAACCTGCAAAGCATTCATTAAATCTAGAAAGTTGTAGAAATAGATAGCCAGCAGACAGGCAGCACTCACAACATAAAGGAGATTTGTCAAGTATCCTTGTATTGTATTGTCTTGAATAAAAATGTTTTCAATTGCTATTTACCTGCTAGGATTACTTTTACATAAAAGTCCATCACCAGCTTAAGTAATAGATACTGGTATGATGCCTGTAGCTGCAGGCATTATCCTAGTATCACCACTGAAAACCTATGATGCCCTACGGTCAGGAAATGGTTAAACACACAAACATATATTTTCTGAAAGCAGTCACACTGGAGAATAAAATGTTAGTAGTTCCAATTTATCAAGTGAAAAATTTTAATAATAGGTAGCTGAAAAAACTTTGGTTGCACAAACACAATATATTACCCAATTTTGTAATGAAATATAAAAGTTCAGGTTGCACTTAGTAAACAGATACCCAGCATGTCAAGCTTTGAACGCAATACTCTATATTTACCATAGGCCACACTTTAAAGCGGTAGTAAACCACTGAAAAAAACTAAATAAAACCTGCAAGACAATAGCTAACACATTATGAAATACCTAACTTAGAACGAGGCCCCCCGTAGCGTGCCCCGTCACCGCGGAGGGAGCTGACATGTTCCCTCTGTTTCTTCTGAGTTCGCTGGCTCCGGCACTGAGAGTGGCCGGAGCTGCGATGACGTCATGCACAGGAGCTCTGAATTTCAGCACGATCCACCGGACCTTCAGAGCGCATGGGCCGCTGACTTCAGCGAGTGCATGCAGGGTGAATTTTTTCTAAACCGTGCAGATTTAGGAAATATTCATTTTACCTAGAGGTAAGCCTTATTCTAGGCTTGCCGCTAGGTAAAAATGGCCAAGCCAGGTATACAACCGCTTTAAAAGCCCTACAGATCATCCATTTAGAGGTAACAATGAATATTGACCCTAGAAATATTTTGGGATTGTGGGATAAATAGTTTCTCCAAAGGAAGTATTAGTTCTTAGACTACAAACAGAGATCATACATTACCTTGTGCAGTGCCATGCTGCATGCCTCATGATTGAATATAAACAGAAATTTCTGACACTGGAATGTGAAGGTTTACTCTACTGTAGGCTGTACTTACAGGCTAACACATGACACCATGAAGCTACATGATCAATGCACATCTTAAGCAGGTGAAAAACACAAGGTGCAGGTAGGAAGGTTCATAAGGCCTCATGCACACTGCAACTCAAAAAAGCTGCTTCTTCGGGCATTTGAGTTTTTTATTTCTCTGCCTGTAAACTCCCCACCACGTTAACCTATGTGGCCAAGCACACTATAGGCATTTTCAGAAGGTTCATGATGGGTGTTTATAGGCCAAAAAAAATTAAAAATTCTGCGTTCAGGAGAGGAGCTTTTAACCATAAAAATGCTGGAAAGCTTCTTAACGTGCGTTCACGCTAGGCGTGTTCCCACATTAATGCATTCTAATGACCAGGATTCTGGCCAATACAATGTATTAATGCCAGACGTGGGAATGTACGTGAACATGCATTAGCGACCATGCTAAAATGGGGCTTTTTACTGCGTAGGAGTAAAAAGCATCAATAGCATACAGTGTGCATGAGGCCTTTGAGTCAAAATGTTAAAAGAAACTCAAAGCTATTTGAATTAACTCACTGAGCAACTTGAAGGCAGAGGAACTCAGAAGTACATGAAAACCTACTTCATTTGACTAGCCTTTGAGTTTTATTCCTGTACATGAACCCTTACACTGAACTTAAACAGTAGCTACAGGCAAAACATTTTTTTTTTTAATTTTGAATAGAATTGTGCAATGGGGACACTAATTCTGGTGACCCTGATGACGACCAGGAATTCCCTAACTTTGGAAGGAATTTCCTCTCTTTCTGTTTTGGCTGTGAGGCAGGAAATGAAAGGAAATCTCCCCAATGGGACATAGCTGGCAAACTTCCCAAAAAAATGACAAGTGTTTCATTGAATTAGAACTAAATGCAGTTATTTTTAATTTTACGTAGAGTAAGGGCTTAACCCGTTTTATGTGCACAATTTGTTCCTTATTATTTGTACTATCTACAAGAGCATTTTCTGTGTAAAATGCTAAGATTTGCAAAGTTAATTGTTTTTTGTGTGGAATTTTAGATCCGATTGAACAAGCAGGCACGGCAATAGAGCTGTCATAAGAAGTGAATATAAACACTGTCATCTTTTTTCTGCTTTTAGAAATCGGTGTTTTATTTGTTTTCTACATAGGTGATTCTCAGCCCCTTGATGTTAGTTCAGTTCACGACAGAAAAACATTCTTGAAGTACACAGTTTCATTGTTGGGTTATGGTTTCTATGGAGATGTTGTGAAAGGCAGTGAAAAGAATAGGTGGCTGGGTCCTGCCAGATACGACTTTTCAGGTAAAGTATCACAGGACGTTACAATTTACTATTTTCTACATTTTTTGTGAGTGGCCATAACACACTGAAAGTGATCAGCCTGGTATAACGGTTCCCACTCACAGCATGCATCTTTTGGCTAGTGTCTAGAGGATTGACATCTTTTCCCTGTTGACGAAAGTTTAACCATTTTTGTTAGCCCCTAGTTCTTGTTTTCATGTGTTTTTTTTTTTCCAGTCAAGACTTCTCTGCACACTCCCTGAGCAGGTCTCTTTTTGCAGCTTTTCCAATTATTGTATTCTCCTCTTTTACCTGGACCCCTATGTACTGGACAGTTGAAGACTTGCCTAGAATGTGACCTCCAAGTACTGGGCTCTGCATTGTTGCTCTTTACAGACCTTTTGTGTATTGTGTTCGTTAGCCACGGAGTGCTTTCTGGGTCCACAGTTGTGGCACAGCCTCTGGGGTGAACCTCACTTTGTGAATAGGCCATGTAGGCAGAGTATTGAGAGCTACTTTTTTTACACCCATTCCACTGTGCAATTGTTATTGATTTATCATGGAAAGAGGTAAAACACTGAGGCACTAAACATTGCTTGTTCCAAGCATTCGGTGGGAGGTAGCATCTTCCCACTACTGTTCTAATTGTAAGACATGCTTTAACCTTGGTTAGTGCTTGCTACCACCTTCAATGGTCTGATCACCTTCCAATGTCTGAGCCTTTTCTAACTAGCTACCTAGCTTGTGAGCAGCAAGGCTTTCCCTAGTATCCCGAGCTAAGATGTTCCTGCCTTGCACTGCCACTTGTCAGATCCTAGACCCACAATGAGCAGTCCAGCTATACCAGATCACCTCCAGCTCACAATCCACTAACTGTTCCTTTTGGACGGCCTGCAATGCTTAAGGCCTGACACCAATGGCCTGGAACATTGTCCCCTGCTTGTCTCACTCTCAAGAGTCCGAGTCCTCCTTAGCTCCCTCAGGCGTAGCCCCCCCCCCCCCCCCCCCGCAATTTCTATCCTGAGAGGATGTCAAAGAAGTTTTACAAGAGGAGTTGCAGTTAGCTGCTGTTGCTATCAGGCTTAGAGAGACCATTTTGGCTCTTATTGAAACTTGTAGCTACTAGTGCTGCCCGTCTAGAATTCATTAGAGGTCCCAAGACAACTACTGTCCAGTCTTGGTTCTCAAAACCCTAAATGTCATCATTTAGGTCCAGAAATTCCACATGGAATCCCATCAGGTTGTCAGAAACCACGAATCAGACTGAGACAGAATTACAGTTAAATCACACTTGTTTAATAATAAATAGGTAAACATAGTCAAAACATAGCCAGAGTTCAGGAACCAGAACTGACAGTCAGACAAGCCAAAATGTCAGGGAGCCAGAGATGAGCGTAGTAGAACAGCAAGCAGGATCTGGAGCCAGAAGGAATGTCAGCCAAGCAAGTCTTTAACAGGAACACAGGAGAGCGTCTCTAGAGATGTGACCAAGGCGAAGGCAGAGATCATCTGGGCTGGACGGCCTAACTAGGGATGACTGATGAGCACGATATCATCAGCAGGTGAGTCACTGTGGAGAGGAACGAGCTGGCAATTAGCCGACAGCTGAGCTGCCAACTTTGAGAAGGAAGGGCTGAGCCCAGCCCTGACACAGGTCTATTATAGCCTCCCTCTATCAGGGAGACTTTCTGTCTTCTGTGGACACGCCCTCCCTTTTACAGTGCATCAGTGATTGCTTCATTTTCCTGTGGGTTCCCGGCACTTCCTGTTTGGGACCTTGCTATTCAACCTGTGCCACCTGTGAGACATCTGTGCTAACATACCCAGGGCATCCTCACTGTGGAATATCTAGATGACCTCCTACTGAGAGAAAAGTTGGCACAAATACTGGCTGACAATGAAGTGGGGCAGTTAAGACCTTTGAAAAAGTTTGGTTGGATTCTGAACCCTCAGAAGTTGGTGCTGGTCTGGGTCTTTATCCTAGCTACACCTCAAGCCAGAGTTTTTCTTCGCTCTCAGACTTTGACTCTTCAGTCCAGGAGTCAATCGACTCTTTTCCTCTACATGAGAGTTTTGTGGTTGATGGTAGCCTTCTTTGAGCCACTTTGTTTGCCCAGTTTCACTCCAGACCCTTACAGCTCAACATCCTGTCGCGGCATAAATTGGTTCAGTCTCTGGACAGACAGATTTGCCGGACACTAGGGAGCAGGTTATCCCTGGCCTAGTGACTCAAGGATTCAGCTCAGGAATTGTGAAAATCCTTCCTTCTGAAATTCTTCCTTCACCTTAGAGGACCCTCGCAATAGATGTTACCCTGACATGCTGGGGGGGGGGAGTTTTGGGCACCTAATCAGTGCAGGCATACCAGCCAATCAACATTCTAAAGCTTTGAGTGATTTAGTTGTCCTTACAATGCTGGACATCCCAACTGAAGAGTCATACAGTCAGACATCAAGGTAGTGGCATACATCAACCATTGGAGAAAACTAGAAGTCTAGCTGCTTTAAGAAACGTAGAAAGGATTTGGACCTGATCAGAACGTCATGTTTCATTCAACCTCGTCCACAGTTTACATGGCAGTGATTTGGACAGGCGGACTTTCTCATTGCACAACACCTGGATCAGGGGGAAATTGGCCTCACACCTGGAGGTGTTCCCTGACCGGTATCAGAGCTGGGGAATGCCGATTGTGACCCTAGTGGTTTCCAGATTCAGTAACAAACCAAGATTCAGTAACAAGATTCAGTAACAAACCAAGCAGATTTGTGTACAGGTACAGTGATTTTCTGGCATAATATCTACTCATCAGGATCAAGATGGAGGGTGTTCTAATGATTCTTACAGACCCAGGCAGATCCCGCTTTATGATCGCTAACTGTGGGGGAACTCTGCGGACCTTGATGTAAAGGAGAATAATGTGGTCTCTGCTGTGAAGGGAACTCTGATGAAATTTGGTCACCAGAGCCCCCCTTGCATCATGGTCTGCCATGTTCCCCTTTACATCAGTGTTCCGAGCTACATAAGGGTCTGCAGCATTGCCCTTTACATCAATGTCTCCTTTTGCATCCGGGTATGCAGAGTTCCCCCTTGCACTGTAATGCTCTGTACACACGATAGGATTTTCCGATGGAGAATGTGTGATAGGACCTTGTTGTCGGAAATTCCGACCATGTGTAGGCTCCATCACACATTTTCCATAGGAATTTCCGACACACAAAGTTTGAGAGCTTGCTATAAAATTTCCCGACAACAAAATCCGTTGTCGGAAATTCCGATCGTGTGTACACAAATCCGACGCACAAAGTGCCACGCATGCTCAGTATAAATTAAGAAACGAAAGCTATTGGCTACTGCCCCGTTTATAGTCCCGACGTACGTGTTTTACGTCACCGCGTTCAGAACGATCGGATTTTCCGACAACTTTGTGTGACCGTGTGTATGCAAGACAAGTTTGAGCCAACATCCGTCGGAAAAAATCCATGGATTTTGTTGTCGGAATGTCCGATCAATGTCCGACCGTGTGTACAGGGCATTAGAGTGGGGGTTACTGATCTAAGGGTGAACCTTTTATATCAGTGTCGCCCCTTACCTTGGCGTATTCACTTTTCCCTTACATCAGTAACCCCCCACAGACTGTGTGGCCTGGCTGGAGCTGTCAGTGACCTCCTCCGTAAGAAAGCCTGGGTAAAGGGCAGCAGGGGCACAGAGGGTAGATGGTCCTCCATTGCTTTGATCCTCTTCTCCAGTGTCCTCCCAGCTCCCTCTCCTTTCTCTACAGTTTGTGAAAGGTGCCAAGCGGCACTATGATGTAACCATGCACCCCTTGATTCTGCCCCTGCCTGTGCCCGGCCAGCTTCAGAAATGCACATACGAAGCCAACCCATGGTCATCTTTTATGCACAGCAGTAGCCGTTCCCGGATATATATGGACAGATAAAAATCTGTAAATTTTACAAACTGTCCATAAAACCCGCCTGTCAGATTTTTGCTAAACCTCATCGAACAGTGGGTGTGGCCAAATTGCACATACAGTGGGAGGATCTTAAAGGGGCAGTGAATACTAGGAGTATGCAGAGTGCAAGGTTGAGGAGTGTGCTACATACAAAGTGCAGTGTTCAGGGGTGCACTATCTATAGAGTGCAGTTTCAGGGGTGCCCTATACACAAAGTTCAGGGGTGTGCTACATGTGGTGTGCTATGCATAGTGTGCAAGGTTCAGCTCTTTTTCACAGGCTGTCCACATCTCACTTCCACCCCTCCTCAGCTCTGATTTCTGCATCACTTAACCCCATCTCCGACCTCTGCACATATCTCCCTCCCTCATCTCTCCCCCAGAAAGGCTTCCTCGCATCTCACCTTCCCGACACAGCTCTAGTACCTCCCAGCAGTGTAGGAAGCTAAGCCTCGCTACCTTGCAGCAAGACCATTGGTCAGCATCTGTGCCCCTAGTCACAAATGAGGATCACAGAGTAGCTTTCCACATGATGCCCCATACCACACTGCAGGCAGGGATCTGTGACCGTCACCAAGAGGAAAGCTGCCCTTGTAAACGCAGAAGGCTTCTGTGTTTACAAGTGACGATGGATGAACGAGAAGAGGACAATAGCCACATTCCATCTGTGAGGGCCACATGAAATGGACTGGAGGGCCGGATTCCGCCTGCTGGGACTTGTGTTTGCAACATGTGATCTATGGGCTGCTTTATACTCTCTCTGTCATGTTAGATGATCCTTGAAAAGAGGAACAAGCTTCTTATTCCATCATTCAGGTCAATCAGACAGCCCCAAGTAGCCACGTCTGTTTTTTCCTTGTGTGAGCTTTTTAGTGTTGCTGTTGGCCATCCCAATCGTGTGTCCCTCAATGAATGTAAAGGAATACTTGATTTCTTCTTAAAAAAGGATTACTAAAATCTTTTTCTTGGCGTTCATTGAGGCATACAGGTCCCACCCCTCTGTGTTTTTCATCCTGCTTGGGGTACTGCTTTTTTTGCAAACCTGAAGCATGCTGGGAGTGAGAGGGATTATATCAGGCTGGTTGCTCCCCCCCCCCCCCCCCCTGTTTAAAACCTCTATAGGCGACTCTATAGGTTTTGAATCTTGTGTCCCTCAATGAACTCCAAAGGATTTTTTTGCGAAGTACCAAAAGTAAAAAATTTTTTAGCTTTTGTAACAGTTATGTAGGGACAGGTTCACTTCCAAATGTATCATAATATTTATGTTTTTTTTTTAATCTCCGATCTCCGTGAAGCATCTGTCATCTTTGGTGATAACAACATTTTAATCATAAATCATTGGAAATAATTCAGAACTATATTTGTTTATCATTTATCAAGTCTTCCTGTTTGTAAGATGTAATGTTTTTGAAAGTCATGTCCCAGTAGGAAAATTAAAAACAGATTTACAAGAAAGCCATGTAAGCTGTGGATAGCAATTAAAAATGTAAATGTAATTTGTGGGTTTAAGATTTCTTTTGCTGTGCAACAGTGATCCATCATTTTACTGTACTAAAGCTCTCTGATGCACCAACATTGGTAAATGCAATTATGGAAATTCCATTTGTTTTTTTTCTCCAAATTTTTATGAATTTCTACTGTAGCTACTATAAATCACATCAATTTTCTCAGTTATATTTAATCCTATATCAAAAATGAGATGAAACCAAATTGCAGCTTACACTCATGAATGCTATTTTTGTACATGTAATTACTGCATTTCTTGCCTCCTTTAAAATTAAGATTTCATCCGCAACCAGCACAGTGTGTAATGCAGTTGAACTTGGCTGTTTGTTAACCCAGAGCATGATTACAGGCGGTTGTGTTTTGCAGTTGTGCTACTAATCGTGCTTGAAGGCCAAGTTGGCTCTGTGAGTTGGCCTAAGTATTCACAGGTTTTATGTAGTCAGTGCTCTTGTTATTTATATTAAAAAGAACTCCAGGAAATCTGCTGGCATACAAGGTGTTAAGTGCAACAAGGTGTGTGCCACTTCTGGAGGGTGTTTTTTCTTTTTGTAATATCTAGTTTCACTGAACGTGGATAGGGCTAAAATTCCAGAGTTACGAAACCCCAGCTACCAGTGTCCTACTTGGCAGCCCTAGTGTTGTTTGCAGCTGCACTGTCCGCCCCTACTATCCCCTTGCCCAATCCAAAGCTTTCTGTGAATGGGCAGGGGAGAGGAATGGGTGTGCAGCAGCTGTGTAGTACAGTCGTATAGTGTGTGTTTATATGTATGTATGTGTATATACAGTGGATATAAAAAGTCTACACACCCCTGTTAAAATGTCAGGTTTCTGTGATGTAAAAAAAGAGACAAAGATAAATAATTTCAGAACTTTTTCCACCTTTTAATGTGACCTATGAACTGTACAACCCAGTTGAACAACAGACCAAAATCTTTTAGGTGGAGGGAAGTAAAAATAAAAAAATAAAATAATATGGTTGCATAAGTTTGCACACCCTTAAACTAATACTTTGTTGAAGCACCTTTTGATTTTATTACAGCAGTCTTTTTGGATATGAATCTATCAGCATGGCACATGTTGACTTGGCAATATTTGCCCACTCTTCTTTGCAAAAACACTCCAATCTGTCAGATTGCAAGGGCATCTCCTGTGCACCGCTCACTTCAGATCACCCCACACATCGGATTCAGGTCTGGGCTCTAGCTGGGCCATTGCAAAACTTTAATCTTTTTCTGGTGAAGCCATTCCTTTGTTGATTTGGATGTATGCTCTGGGTCGTTGTCATGCTGAAAGATTTCTATCAGAAGCCTGAAGGTTTTGTGCCAATATTGACTGGTATTTGGAACTGTTCCTAATTCCCTCTACCTTGACTAAGGCCCCTGTTCCAGCTGAAGTAAAACAGCCCCAAAGCATGATGCTGCCACCACCATGCTTCACGGTGGGTGTGGTGTTCTTTTAGTGATGTGCAGTGTTGTGTTTGTGCCAAACATCTTTCTTTCTCGAACATCACAGGACACAGAGCCACAGTAATTACTGATGGGTTATATAGGTATCACTGGTGATTGGACACTGGCATCCCCTATCAGGAAGTTCAACCCCCTATATAATCCCTCCCCCTTGCAGGGATACCTCAGTTTTTACGCCAGTGTCTTAGGTGATGGACGTGTAAAGATGTCCTGTGCTGAGCTCCAAAGGGAATATCCTAAGATCCTATACTGGGGCAAGCCAGGCGAACCGGATCCATTCAAAGTGTCTTTTCATGGCCGAATTGAATGGTACCTGGGCCTCGTGTCCGAAGAAACGAGGTTTTACCCGTAATGCTTCTCTTTTTAGAGAGCTGGACCCCGCAGATCAGAAAATGGCTTTAAACTTCCTAATTTCTGGCGAGGTGCTTTACGGTCCCAGAACTGTTGGATCCCCCTACTGATGGGGGCCCCAGTCTCTGACGTTTTTTTCAAACGGAGCCCACCGTGAGAGGTGAAGATTGGGTCTGTGTAAACAGCACCCTGCGGCTGGATAAGGTAAGAGGAGATTCCACAGAATTTTTGAGTTCTAGTGCCTTTTCTCCTTTAAGGTAAATGCATGCTATGCCTATTGTGACCACCGGGGGCTGCCAAGAGCACAAACCTTCACATGCTGACTGTCTGTCTCAGGTGTTTTGCATCGCTGATTATGTCCCAGCATCTCAAGCAGGCTGCAAACAGGTAAGGTGGAAAGGGGGATTTCTCATGTTTGAATGTTCCCCCCCAGGCTAGAGGGGCCACAGGGGTCTAGAAAGTGGTTATACCACCCGGGCTCTGCGGCCTAATGGCCACCATCTCTGAAGATAGCCGTTCAGGCAGATCTTGTTACCAGCCTTCCTCCCTCCCCTCCCCCCATCCCCAGCCTTTCTCCAGAAGCATGACAGGAGAGTCGGCAGCACGGGAAGCGCTCGTTTTTTTCAAAACTCGAGGGGGGGGGCGGTAGGGGGGGGGCGGGACGTCAGCACAGGTGCTTAGACTCCCACTCAGGCCAGCTGCAGGCTATTAAAGGCACTCTGTACAGGTGCACTCAGCCTTCTGAGAGACACAGAGCTGACGGTCGCATGTAAGGTGGGACACAGGCATTCTCCTAGGCAGCATTTACTGAAGTAACACCAGACTGAGCATTGGGTAGCAAGGCTTTTAGCCAGACTACATCGCTCAGCGGGCAGTGTTCATTTGTATACCTCACACCTTGTTGCTTTGCACTATGGGTAGAAGAGGTTCAAGCACCCCAGGAACCAGAGACACTAGGGGATCTCGTTCAGGTTCTGAGGGCCCCCTGTCGGCAGCATCCTCCCCCCCTAAAGATGGGCCAGGGACGGCTAGCCAGGGAGAGCCATTGGGGTCAGGGGCTACACCTGCTTCTGGCACTTCAGCCCCTGTATATATTACACAAGAGGTTTTTTCCTCAACCATTAATGGTCTAGAGGAAAGATTAATGGCCGTGATTACGTCTTCACTCAGTGGAAGAAAACGCACTAGGCTTTCCTCTTTTCCCCAAGACCCTCAGACAGAGGAGCTCTGGGATAAAGGAGATGAATCCCTTTCAGAGGATCGGGATGGGACGGATGATTCCTCTTCAGAGGAATCAGGTGGAGAGGGACCCTCTGCGACTTCCCAAGAGGAGAAAGTCTTAGTGCAGATCCTTACTGGATTGGTCCGCTCCACACTTAAGTTGCCCATACCTGAAACTGCTAAAGAATCCTCTTCTGCTTTGGGGTCACTGAAACCTTTCCAAGCAGCACATGCTTTTCCTGTTCATACTTTACTTGAAAAGTTCATTTATTCTGAGTGGGATCACCCAGACAAACGTTTTTTTCTGCCGAGAAAGTTTTCAACACTTTATCCGATGGAAGAAAAGTTTATTAAAATGTGGGGAATACCGGCTATTGATGCCGCCATTTCCTCCGTAAATAATAGCCTGACTTGTCCAGTAGACAATGCTCAGATGCTCAGGGATCCTGTAGATAAAAGGATGGAATCCCTATTGAAGGATGTTTTCTCCTTCGCAGGATCAGTGGCCCAACCTGCAGTAGCAGCGATTGGAGTCTGTCAATACTTAAGAGACCATGTTAAGCAGGTCATCAAAGTATTACCTGAACAGCAGGCCCAGGGGTTTGCTAACCTTCCAGCGGCCTTATGCTTTGTGGTTGACGCCATTAGAGATTCTATCGTGCAAACCTCCCGTCTTTCACTGGGGTTGGTGCATATACGTAGAATCCTATGGTTGAAAAATTGGTCAGCCGAAGCACCATGTAAGAAGCTACTGGCTGGGTTTCCATTTCGTGGTGCAAGGCTGTTTGGAGAGGACTTGGATAACTATATCAAGAGAATCTCTTGTGGGAAAAGCACTCTCTTACCTGTCAAGAAGAAGAGTAAGCGTCCCTCTTTCAAACGGACTCTTTCCCCAGCGCCGGGGGCTTCAGCCTCCAGGCAGTCTCGACGGCCGCCTCCATCGGGGTCCAGAGACAAGAGTCAACCCCAGAGACAAAAGAAGTCCTGGGGAAAGAAGCCTACTAGGCAAAACACTAAGACCTCTGCATGAGGGGGCGCCCCCGCTCACTCGAGTGGGGGGAAGACTGCGACAGTTCTCAGAGCTCTGGCAGGAGGACTTCCAGGACAGATGGGTAATCTCCACGGTAACCTTAGGGTACAAGCTGGAGTTTCAGGAATTCCCTTCTCCTCGGTTCCTCAGATCAAGTGTTCCCAGAGACCCAGAGAAGAAGCAGTCGCTCCTTCTAGCGTTAGAGCGACTTTTGTCGCAGGAGGTCATTATGATAGTTCCCGCAAAGGACCAGGGATTGGGTTTCTATTCCAACCTTTTTACGGTCCAAAAGCCAAATGGGGATGTCAGGCCCATTCTGGACTTAAGGGATCTGAACCGATTCCTAAGGATTCAATCCTTCCGCATGGAATCAATTCGAACAGTAGTTCCCACCCTGCAGGGAGGAGAATTTCTGGCATCAATAGACATCAGAGATGCATATCTGCATGTGCCCATTTTTCCTGCTCATCAGAAGTTTCTGCGCTTCGAGGTAGGAGGGCGCCATTTCCAGTTTGTGGCTCTGCCTTTCGGGATAGCCACTGCATCTCGAGTGTTCACAAAAATCTTGGCTCCTCCTCTGGCCAGATTAAGGGCTCAGGGTATAGCTGTCATAGCATACCTAGACGACCTGCTCTTGATAGACCGGTCGGTAGCCTCTTTGAATGGAAACTTGAGGACCACAGTCAGGTATCTAGAACACCTGGGTTGGATCCTCAACTTAGAAAGGTCTTTCCTAAAACCAGTAAGAAGACTGGAGTATTTAGGTCTGATTATAGATACAAGCCAGGAGAAAATATTTCTACCCCAGGCAAAAATCGCTGCTTTAAGAGAGCTGATTCTGGCAGTAAGGACCAAGAAGGGTCCCTCAGTCCGCCTTTGTATGAGGCTACTAGGGAAGATGGTGTCTTCATTCGAAGCAGTTCCCTATGCTCAGTTTCACTCAAGAATGCTGCAACACAGTATTCTGTCAACCTGGAACAAGAAAGTTCAGGCATTAGACTTTCCGATGCACCTGTCGCATGCGGTGCGTCAGAGCCTCAGATGGTGGCTCATACCCGAAAACCTGCAGAAGGGGAAATCCTTTCTACCGGTTACCTGGACGGTGGTAACAACAGATGCCAGCCTGTCAGGTTGGGGAGCAGTTCTGGAACAGGCTGCGGTCCAAGGGGTATGGTCCAAGACAGAAAGGACCTTACCCATCAACATTCTGGAGATCCGGGCGATACATCTAGCTCTAAAAGCCTGGACTATCAGGCTACAGGGTTGTCCGGTCAGGATCCAGTCTGACAATGCCACAGCAGTGGCTTATGTCAATCATCAGGGAGGCACCCGGAGCCGAGCGGCTCAAAAGGAGGTGAACCAGATCTTAGTCTGGGCAGAGATGCATGTGCCATGCATATCGGCAGTTTTCATCCCGGGAATAGAGAATTGGCAGGCGGACTATCTAAGTCACCAGCAGTTATTTCCAGGGGAATGGTCTCTGCATCCCGACGTCTTTTGGGCCATATGCCAAAGATGGGGGGTTCCAGATGTAGATCTCTTTGCATCCCGATTCAACAAAAAGATAGACAGATTTGTGGCAAGGACAAAAGATCCTCTTGCATGCGGGACGGATGCGTTGGTGATTCCGTGTCATCGGTTCTCACTGATTTACGCATTCCCGCCTATTCTGCTATTACCACGACTCCTTCGCAGGATCAGGCAGGAAAGGAAGTCGGTACTTCTGGTGGCCCCCGCTTGGCCCAGAAGTACTTGGTATGCAGAAATAGTAAGGATGACGATAGGTCCCCCGTGGACCCTACCAGTACGCCCAGACCTGTTATCTCAAGGTCCAGTGTTCCATCCTGCCTTACAAACGCTAAATTTGACGGTTTGGCTATTGAGACCCACGTTCTGAAGAGTCGTGGGCTCTCAGGTCCTGTCATATCTACCTTGATTAATGCAAGGAAGCCAGCTTCCAGGATGATTTATCATAGAGTCTGGAAAGCTTATATAACCTGGTGTGAATCCAGAGGTTGGCATCCCAGGAAATATGTCATAGGTAGAATCCTTGACTTTCTACAATTAGGATTAGAGATGAAGCTGGCCTTGAGTACCATCAAGGGCCAGGTCTCTGCTTTATCAGTATTATTTCAGCAGCCACTTGCTTCGCATTCTTTGGTCCGAAACTTTATGCAGGGGGTGATGCGTCTTAATCCTCCGGTTAAAGCGCCCCTAAACCCCTGGGACTTGAACTTGGTCCTGGCTGTGTTACAGAAACAGCCTTTTGAACCAATAAGTCAGATTCCTTTGGTCTTGTTGAAAAGGAAGTAAATTTTTCTGGTGGCCATCTCTTCTGCTAGAAGAGTATCAGAATTAGCAGCTCTTTCCTGTAAGGAGCCTTATTTGATTATACACAAGGATAGAGTGGTACTGCGCCCTCATCCTAGTTTTTTACCGAAGGTGGTTTCAGATTTTCATTTAAACCAAGACATTGTTCTACCTTCCTTTTTTCCAGATCCCTGTTCTCCGGAAGAGAGATCTCTACATTCGTTGGATGTAGTAAGAGCAGTTATCTAGGTGCAACTACTCAGATCCGCAAGACGGATGTTTTGTTTGTGCTGCCAGAGGGTCCCAATAGAGGACAGGCAGCATCAAAAGCTACCATTTCTAAATGGATTCGACAGTTGATCATTCAAGCTTACGGTTTGAAACAGAAGATTCCTCCGTTTCAGATCAGGGCACATTCCACAAGGGCTATTGGTGCTTCTTGGGCAGTGCATCACCGGGCCTCTATGGCTCAAATCTGCAAGGCCGCAACCTGGTCTTCAGTTCATACATTCACCAGATTCTATCAGGTGGATGTGAGAAGGCATGAGGATATCGCCTTTGGGCGTAGTGTGCTGCAGGCAGCGGTACAAGGTCCTCAGGTCTGATTACACTCTACTTGGTCGTGGTTCCCTCCCCTCAGGTAGCATTGCTCTGGGACATCCCATCAGTAATTACTGTGGCTCTGTGTCCCGTGATGTTCGAGAAAGAAAATAGGATTTTTTAAAACAGCTTACCTGTAAAATCCTTTTCTTTCGAAGGACATCACGGGACACAGAGGTCCCGCCCCTCTTCTAATACACTATATTGCTTGGCTACAAAACTGAGGTATCCCTGCAAGGGGGAGGGATTATATAGGGGGTTGAACTTCCTGATAGGGTGTGCCAGTGTCCAATCACCAGTGATACCTATATAACCCATCAGTAATTACTGTGGCTCTGTGTCCCGTGATGTCCTTCGAAAGAAAGGGATTTTACAGGTAAGCTGTTTTAAAAAATCCTATTTTTGGAATTATGGGCAAAAAGTTCAATCTTGGTTTCATCAGACCATAACACATTTTTCCACATGCTTTTGGGAGACTTCAGATGTGTTTTTGCAGAATTTAGCCAGGCTTGGATGTTTTTCCTCATAAGAAAAGGCTTCCATCTTACCACTCTACCCCATAGCCCAGACATATGAAGACTACGGGAGATTGTTGTCACATGTGCCACACAGCCAGTACTTGCCAGATATTCCTTCAGCTTCTTTAATGTTGCTGTACGCCTCTTGGCAGCCTTTCCTCTCGTCTTTTCATCAATTTTGGAGGGACGTCCAGTTCTTGATGTCACTGTTGTGCCATATTTTCTCCACTTGATGATGACTGTCTTCATTGTGTTCCATGATATAACTAATGCCTTGGAAATTCTTTTGTACCCTTCTCCTGACTGATACCTTTTAACAATGAGATCCCTCTTTGGAACCTCTCTGCGGATCATGGCTTTTGCTGTAGGATGCAACAAAGAAAATGTCAGGAAAGACCTAGTAGAACAGCTGAACTTTATTTGAGGTTAATTAGAGGCACTTTAACCACTTGTCGACTGGCTCATGCCGAAATATGTTGGGCAAGTGGCAAAATCCCATATGGGTACGTTTAAGAGCCGCCTTAGCGCGCGCGCGCCTACTGCATGGCAGGGGACCCGATGCGCGTGCACGAGCGCCAGCACAGGGACCTACTAGAACAGCTTAACTTTATTTGGGGTTAATCAGAGGCACCTTAAATGGTGCCAGGTGTGTACTGACTCCTATTTAACATGAGTTTGAGTTTATTTTTTTACACCCCCCCCCAAATAAGATTTCAGTCTGTTTTTCAATTGAGTTGTACTGTTTATAGATCACATTAAAGGTGGAACAAGTTCTTAAATGATTTATCTTTGTCTCATTTTTTTACATCACAGAAACCTGACATTTTACCAGGGGTGTGTAGACTTTTTATATCCACTGTGTGTATGTGTATAATATACTGACATGTCTTGGTCTGGCATGGATGAATATTTCATTCCTATTATTTGAGTGTGTCCCTTCAGCTGCTGGTGAAATAACTGTATATTTGGGAACTACAGCATTGGGAGTGCAATTGAAACGCGTTGGCATTCTTTTGCGAGCTCCCTCCTTTTTTAAGCTGGTTTCCCTTTATATAGATGTTTTTTTATCATCAGCTATTTGTATTTGTTCACACTATTGATTGACTCATTATTTGTAAAATACATTTTGTACTTTTTATATCACCACTGCCTTGCGTCCATTTAAAGTCCCAAACCCTGAGGGATCTTGTTCTTTACTATATACCGGCATGGGACACTTAGGCAACCTAGTTGGCTGGATGAGGCAAAGCTTTATTATTACCGATTAAGGAATGTGGGGCATATACAACTCCAGTGATATCTGTATTTGAACTATTCTTGAATTCCAAGTTGTTAAACTCAATGATCATCAATGGTCGTTAATTTTAAACACAAATCTTCAAAATGTAGGCATATGTACATAGAACAACATCATGCCTTTGTTTAGAGTTTATAATAGTATGGGTGCATGCAGACAGTGGACTGTTGTTTACCATGGTCACCCCAATGTCACAAAAGTCCTCAGCATAGAGTGCCATCAGCACAGAACTGGCAGAAACCGGTGGGACCCAGGTACACCTGTCTTACCAGAAGTTGTCTTCATGGAAGAATTGTGGCCAAAAAGCCATACTTCCAACATCGAAACAAGGCTAAGCGACTCAACTATGCACAAAAATATAGGAATTGGGGTTCATAAAAGGGGCAGCATGTGCTCGGGACTGATCAGTCAAAATTTGAAATGTTTGGCTGTAGCAGGAGACAGTTTTTTCACCAAAGGGCTGGAGACCTGTGCAAAGATGAGTGTCTGAAGGCAACGGTGAAGTATGGTGGAGGTTCCTTGCAAGTTTGGGACTGCATTTCTGCAAAATTAGTTGGAGATTTGGGCAGGATCAATGGTGTCCTCTATGCTGAGAAATACAGGCAGATACTTCTCTATCATGCCAAACCATTAGGGTGGAGTGTGATTGGCCCCAAATTTTGCAGCAGGATAATGACCAAAACATACAGCCTGTGTCGTTAGGAACTGTCTTCAGCATAAAGAAAAAAAGTTCTGGAAGTGATGGTTTGGCCCCCACAGAGTCCTGATCTTAACATCGTATCTGTCTGGGATTACATGAATAGATTGATTTGAGGAAGGACATTGCATTACTTTACAGTTATTAGTAGATCTAATGATTGTGCAATCAGATTGTAATGAGTGGGGTGCTTTAAGGGTCATCATGAGAAGTTTACATCAGAGTCATTAATTGAATATTTATTTCTCATAAGAAATGCTCTCCTTGTATTGTAAATATCACTAAGAAATACTTTTATGGTAATGAGTTACACTGTGCATCTTGAGGGAGAGAGAGCTGTATACTGAGAAGAAAACAGGACCGCAAAGCAATAGAAATGCAACAAATGGCATGCAGCAGAGGTGGGGGCTAGCGCAACTCGACAACTCTAGCACAATTTATGAGGGTACGAGCAGTGGTTGGAAACACACTGCCTGAAAAACATCAGGCTAGAGCCATGTTATGGAGCAGTGGGGTGGGCAAATATTCTTTTAGCAGTGCTCAGATTCTATATACACTGACAGTGGTGGATGTGTTTTCATGCAGTTAGGAGCATAGTTTAAATTATATCAGCACTGGGCAGAATACTGTAGGTGAGCTATTTCCTGCAGTGGGTGGCGAGTGGGTTTTCTGAAGGAGAGCACTGTTTAGGAATGGAGTGTTTGAACACAAGTGCAGAGGATGCAGAGAACCCTGCTTCAAAGCACCCAAAGGAAAGTGCTCTTCACTGCCTGGGTGTGATCTGAGCCATCAGTCTACCATAGAGCTACAGCTTTCATCCGGCATATGGGCTCCCTATTTGTTTTACCATCAGGACCTTGCAAGGAACATTCTGCGTCAAGATACATTATCACTAGGTGGATAAGATAACTAATCTTGAGAGCTTACACCCTGAAGGGCAGAGCACCTCCTGCCCTAATACATGCTCATTCTACCTGATTGATGGGAGTTTCTTGGGCATTCTGACATCAAGCCTGTCTTGCCCAGCTTTGTAAGGCTACCTTCTGGTCTTCTGGGTTTTTTTTGGTTGGTTTTTTCTTCAAGCTATACCAGGTGACTGTCAAATTATCTGTGGATGCAGATTTGGTCCAGAAGGCTCTTGCAGCAGAACTCTTGAGTTGGGCCGGTTTACCCTTGGTATTGTTGAGCCTGTTGGCACATTTCTGTTTGTCCAGTTGTTGCCCATTCTTCTTCATTGCTTGGGGACATCCCAAGGTCTATGAATGTCAAGCTTGTGGCTATTGCTGTACTATTTAGCTAAAAGGAATGTAAACCTACTTGTAAATTCCATATCTTAGTGCACAGTAGTGAGTACAGGACACAGGCCACCCTCCCCTCTGTTCTGTGTTAAGCCAACCATAAATGGTTTGCATCTTGTTTGGTTCAGCAGGGACTGGCCAAGCTTCGACCCATCCATGGGCAGGCTGATTGCACCCAAGTTGATCCATCGAACAACTTGGGTACAACCAGCATGTCAGATTTTTACATTTAATTGTCGGCGGCTAAGTCCGCTAGCAATTTTCATTGTGCTCTTCTAGCAGGGATAGCTCCCTGCGCTGATTGTGTTGACTAGGGAATTGAGCGAGAAAATCACATCTATGGCTTGCTTTACTCTGCATTGCTTGCTAGAAAACTGAGGACTCAGAGAAAGAAAGGTGAGGTCTTAGGGGGATGTCCAGGGTGTGTGCCCTAAAAAGATTGTGTACACTCACCTGAAGATATTAGTCTATAATCCAGGGTCCGTGAATATGAACAAACAATTTCCCAGCACACTTACCAGCCAGCCTGCAAAACAACTAAATTGACCCTGTTTAACCATTTACGTTAAAAACAGAGGATTTTGTTTTGCACATGCATAAGCCGCATTGCCCATGACAAGGCGCCTCTGTATATACTGCAGTCCAAACTCTAAAATTTCCAGAGTGCAGGCTGGCTGGTAAGTGTGCTATGTTGTGCTATAGAGCCTGTCGAAATTCTTTTTTCTTTTTTTTAACCATGAGATCGATTACTATTTATCATCAAATGAAGGCCCATTCGATTTTTTTGCCTGAAAATAATATAATACTGGTTTACCAGGATACTTGAAGTGGTTGCAATGAAATGCACAACTTTGGTATTGCATGACAAGCTGGGTTCAGGCATTACGTTTTTTTTTTGTTTTTTTTACTATCCATTGTGAAGGAGTTAAAGTCCAACCAAGCTCTTATAACCTTTGAATCCCTTACATTGTTTATAACATTTCCAGGAAGTAATTCATAACATTCCAAGTGCAAAATACACATATGGAAAAAGCTACAAAATTTCTTTAAAGAGGAACTGCAATCTGCTTACATAATTTGTAATAAAAACATCTTTGCCATTCTGAAGTTTCCCTGCAACCCTTTGCGTATTATTTTAAATATACTGTGATTCTGTACTTGCCAAATATGCTGCAGAAATCTCCATCCACTGAGTCTGGCTGCATCCATTTTAACTGAAGCTGCTGCCTGTTCACTTCCTGGATTTACAGAAACACAGAGGCACACATCTAGCTCTGCAGCTCTCATTGGCCCTCTTATGACTCATTCCCCCTCCCTTCCTGGCAAACTCTCACGGGAGTTAAACAACTGTGCATGATGTCATAAGCCTAGGCTTTTTACCAGATAAGAAAGAGAAAGTGGGCTGTGTAATTTACTGGCAGAAAAAAATGTTTTACTTTCCAAAGTTAAAACAACAGGGGCAGAACATTTAATAGATGGAAAGATGAAAAAATGACTGAAGGTCATAGGGTAAAAAGCTAAATATAAGATCTGTACCTTGCCAACTAAATTTAAGAGGACCAATACTGGGACACATAACAGCATTACTAATTGAAATATAAACTTTTATTGCTTCTCCTCTTTATAATTGCTACATAGCTGCATTCGTTGAGATGATACAACCTGCATGGTAAGGGCTAAAACTGAGACTGTATATTTTAGGTTTCAAGACTTTTCTGTCTCATCGATATTATGAAGGGACAGTGTCTTTCCAGCCAGCAAAGTGGGCAGTAGGATCCCCAAAGGATAAAGTCTGTTGCACATCTGGGTAAGTTGCTTTATTCATTGAGACACATATCTACTCAATTTATGATAATTTTTTGCACTTACACAAACTACGGTAAGTAAAGTTCTTTGCTTATGCAATGTCTAAAATGTCATATGTGGTCATCAGAGTGTAAAGAAATTGTTCCCTCACTTAGGTTTGTATTTGTTTTACCCTTCTAGGTGCTACATTTGCAGGCAAAGTAGCAATCAGCTGAGGGAGCAGCAGAGAGCAGAGACCTGTGGGTTACAAAACAATGGTGAGATTATGTTAATTAAAAGATAATTGATAACTCTCACTGTGGCTAAAATAATCTCAGTGCTTTGATAAATATCTGTTCTACAGTTCAGGGCTAGGGATATCTAGTTCAGGGTCAAACAAAACAAAGTCACCGGGGCTAAATGTTATGTTCATATAACCAGTATTTAAGAACATGCACACATTACATATTTGTATCATATATCTGTTCATCGCTGCTTTCTTTCAATGGGTTTTTCTATTCTTTCTATACATTTTTACCTATTCTCCAAGATATACAGTAATGTCAGATTTTATTGAGAATCTCTGCGGGAAGTATTAGAGCTATGTGGCGGAATGTATAATGGGTGTGCAATTGTATAGCCTTTCCTTTCTAAAGTGATACTAAATGTTCAGATTTTTCTTTCTTTAACCACTTCAATACAGGGCATTTTCACCCCCTTCCTGCCCAGGCCAATTTTCAGCTTTCAGCGCTGTCGCACTTTGAATAACAATTGCGCGGTCATGCAACACTATCCCCAAATGAAATTTTTATCATTTTTTCCCCACTAATAGAGCTTTCTTTTGGTGGTATTTGATCACCCCTGCAGTTTTTATTTCTTGCGCTATAAACAAAATAAGAGTGACAAGTTTGAAAAAACACAATATTTTTTACTTTTTGCTATAATAAATATCCAAAATTATTTTTTTTTAAACAAATTTTTTCCTTAGTTTAGGCCGATACGTATTCTTCTACATATTTTTGGTAAAAAATATTGCAATAAGCGTATATTTATTGGTTTGCGCAAAAGTTATAGCGTCTACAAAAAAAGGGGATAGATTTATAGCATTTTTATTTTTATTTTTTTTTACTAGTAATGACGGCGATCTGCGATTTTTATCTTGACCGCGATATTGCAGCGGACACATCGGACACTTTTTACACATTTTTGGGACCATTCACATTTATACAGTGATCCGTGCTATAAAAATGCATTGATTACTGTATAAATGTGACTGGCAATTAAGGGGTTAACCAGGAGGGGGCGCTGTAGGGGTTAATTATGTTCCTAAGGAGTGATTCTAACTGTGGGGGGAGGGGACTCGCAAGGGGAGGAGACCGATCGGTGTTCCTCTGTACAAGGAACACACCATCGGTCTCCTCTCCTCTGACAGGACGTGGATCTGTGTGTTTACATACAGAGATCCACGGTCCTGCTCAGTTACCGGGCAATCGTGGGTGCCTGGCGGACATCGCGGCCGCCGGGCACGTGGACCGGGACCCGAGTGACGCAGCGGGAGTGCGTGCGCGCTGCCTGCAACGCACCCGCGCCCCCTGGAGGGCCTGAAAGGCCGTCACGTCATATGACGGCGGCCCAGGATAACAGCTGCACCGTCCCGCCGTCATATGACGGTGGGCGGGCAACAAGTGGTTAAATAAAAAACGTGTTATACTTGCCTGCTCTGTTGGTTTTGCTCACAGCTGCCCCAATCCTCCTCCTCTTGAATCCCCCGCCAGCAATCCTGGCCTTCCTCCCTGCATGGCTCGAGCCTGCTCCCTCCTCACTGGCTGTGATTGACAGCAGCATGAGCCAATGGCTCCCTCTGCTGTATCTAAGCCAGTGAAGTGTGGGAGAGGAGAGAGCCTCGGCTCTCGTGAACATTGCTTTATCGAGATCAGGCTCAGGTAAGAATAAGGGGGGCATTGCAGGGGAAGCTGCATTTGGAAGGTTTTTTTTTTTTTTTTTTTTAGAAAACCTTCTGCCTTTACAACCACTTTAATTTCTAACATGTTATTAAATTAATATTTATATTAAGTTGCTGTACATCTTCCATCTGCTTTGAGCTACCAGTCGTAACACACCTTCTGTGTTAGTGCCCCCATTTTGAATAACAGCACACAGGGGACACCTTTGGACAGCAGCATTGTCATTTTAGGGGGAGGGTGTGCTTAGATGTATTAGCAGATTTAAATACACAAACAAATTGAAGCTGAACTCCAGTTTTCTTTTTATTACTTTTGGGATAAAGGTTTTACATAAATAAAACAGATAATTGTAAGCAACCCTGCCAGTGTTGAATCGTTTGTCTCATTTCTGTAACTGATAAATCTGTTCTTTTGAAAAGCAACTAACTTACTCTCCAGATCAACAAATGAAAATAGAAGAAAGAAAGCCTAAAAATAAAATTAAGTATTGGTAAGCTGCAATATAATTGTTTGCTTTTGGGTTTAATATCACTTTCAATTACATCACTCCATGCTTTATATTGGATATACCACAGAGACACTTCAACTTGGTGAAGTTCTTGAATAGGGCATTGAACAGAAAAAAAATGTGCACATTATGTTAACCACTTGCTGACCAGCCACTGCACTTATACTGCAGCAGGTCGGCTCCCCTGCATGAACCGATGTACCTGTACGTCGGTCCGTGCATGTGAGATTGCGTTCATGCGCCTGTATGTCCGCCGGCCACGATCGCTGTACTCCGAGGCAGAACGGGGATCTGCCTTTGTAAACAAGGCGATTCCCCGTTCTGACAGTGGGCATGTCAGAGACCTTCTGTTCCCAGTGATCGGGAACAGTGATCTCTGTCATGTCCCAGGCAGCCCATCCCCCCTACAGTTAGAACACGCTGAGGGAACACATTTAACCCCTTGATTGCCCCCTAGTGTTAATCCCTTCCCTGCAAGTGTCCTTTATACATTGATCAGTGCATTTTTATAGCACTGATCAATGTAAAAACGTTACTGGTCTTCAAAAAGTGTCATTTGGGGTCAGATTTGTCCCCTGCAATATCGTAGTCCCACTAAAAATTGCAGATCGCTGCCATTATCAGTAAATACAATAAAAAAAAATCCCAAAATCTATACAATAGTTTAAAGATGCGGTAACTTTTGCGCAAACCAATCAATATACGCCTATTTCGATTTTGTTTTTTTGTAGAAGAATCCATATTGGCCTAAACTGTTTTTTTTTAAATCTTTTTTTGGATATGTATTATAGCAGAAAGTAAAAAAAAAAATTTTTTTTTTTCAGAATTCATTTTTTTTTATAGCGCAAAAAATAAAAACCACAGGTGATCAAATACCCCCAAAAGAAAGCTCTATTTGTGGGGAAAAAAAGACATAAATTTTGTTTGGGTACAACGTTGCATGATCGCGCAATTCTCAGTTAAAGCGACGCAGTGCCGTATGACAAAAAATGGCCTGGTCATTAAGGGGGCAAATCCTTCTGGTCCTTAAGTGGTTAACCCATAATAACCAATAATCACTCTTTACGTGATCTTACTCCAGTAAACTTAAAGCGATATTAAACCCAAAACCAAAAATGTATTATATTGCATCTTACCAATCATTAGATGTGATGGCGGCATTCGTTTTCTTTTCTTTGGCCTTTTTCCCTTTTTGTTTTCACCTGGTGATCTGGCCAGTAACACACCACTTGTATTAGTGAGAGACAACACTGGAGGAATAAGCATAGGAGGTCCAGCAGACAGCAGCATTGTTAATCTGGGTGGAGGAGAGTATTGGATGTACTAGCAGATTTAGAACCAACAACAAATTGAAGCCAAACTCCAACTCACACTTTATAATCAGTTAGAGCAAACTTTTTCCTTTTGGGATAAAGGTTTTGCATGAACAAATAAAATTTCAACATTTTAATCACCCCTATCAGTGTTAAGTGGCTTGTCTTAGCCATGTAAACTGATATATTCTGCTGAAGAGTTTTTGCTGTGAAAAACAACACACTTGCCCACTGGATTACTGGATCAAAATAGAATAAAATCTAAATCAGGAAACCAATACAACCATCACATCTAAGAATTGGTAAGCTGCAATATGTTTGCTTTTGGTTTTATTGCTGCTCTAAAATGTGATTGATTTCTAGGGTTCTGTGGGTTAAAACGGTTTTGTTCTTTCTGTTTACATTACTCCTGAAAGTATTGACATGAAAAAGTAACTGACACTTGGTGGTAAGCCACAGAGGCTGTACGAAATCGCTGCCATTTTTACCAGGGGCAAGTGCCTGGGGCAAGTAAACCAGTGCTACCAGTGGACAGAATACTAAGCTTTCACAGAAATTCTGCCATATTGGTGAAGCGTGCTGAAGTGAACACTGACATATTTGATTTGAATATGCATTGACCATTGGTCACAAAATGAAACTTTTGAATGCAAGTAAAATATTAAAAAAACTCACCACTGCTGCACCACATACATTAAAAAAAGATCATTTGATAGTTACATTATTTTTCATGATGGTGTCATAGAATTAAATAATTGGAGAACAGGTTAAAATGTTACATTTTGAATATCAAATGTTGTACTGATATTGCATGATACTGTTGCATTGAAATATTAAAAATAAAGGAAAAAAGCTAGTTGGCCTAAGACTTAAAGGGGTTGTAAAGGCTGAAGGTTTTTTACCTTTATGCATGAAGGTAAAAAACCTGTGTGCAGCAGCCCCCCTAATACTCAGCTGAGCTCCATCGCGATCCAGCGATGTGCACAAGTGTCTCTGCTCTCCGGGGGCTCTTCCTCCTTATTGGCTGAGACAGCAGGGAGAGCCATTGGGTCCTGCTGCTGCCAGTCACAGCCAGTGAGCCAATGAGGAGAGAGAGGGGGCTGGTAGAGTGGTGGCTGCATGTCTGAATAGACACGCAGAGCAGCAGCTTGGGAGCACCTGCTTGGGGGGTGCCCCCATTGCAAGCTGTTTGCTCTGGGGGCACTTGACAGGCAGGAGGAGCCAGGAGCACCTGCAGGGGACCCGAGGTTTGGAGGATTTGGGCTGCTCTGTGCAAAACCGCTGCACAGAGCTGGTAAGTATAACATCTTTTTTTTGTGTGTGTTTTTTTTTATTTTTTCGTGTTTTTTTTTTTTTTTTTGTTGTTGTTGTTTTTTAACCACTTACCGACCGCCGCACGACGATGTACGTCCAAACGTTGAACAGGGATATCGTTGTTATGGCTAGCTGCCATAACCCCGGTATCCCCGTTTTCGTGCGGCGGCCGGCTTTCAGATAAAAGTGGTCCCTGCGGCGGATTCACCACAAGATCACTTTTATCGGTGGCGGGAGAGGGCCCCCCCTCCCGTGGCGATCCAGTGCCCTCCGTCGCTTACCGGAGCCGTCGGTAGCGGCGGAGGCGATCGAGTCCTTCCCTGTAGTGTGCCTGGAGACGAGTGAGGCTAAGATGGCGCCCACTCGTCTCCATGACACTGCTGGGCAGAAGCGACGTCAAAAACGTCACTTCCGCCCACGCCTCTTAAAGGCATATTTTTTTCAATGTCATTTTTTTTAATGACTTTTTTATTTATTTTTTTTTTTTTTATTGCATTTTAGTGTAAATATGAGATCTGAGGTCTTTTTGACCCCAGATCTCATATTTAAGAGGACCTGCCATGCTTTTTTCTATTACAAGGGATGTTTACATTCCTTGTTATAGGAATAAAAGTGACACCATTTTTTTTTTAAAAACAGTGTAAAAATAAATAAAATGTAAAATAAATAATAAAAATAATTTTTTTTTTTTTTTTAAAAAAACCCCGTCCCGACGAGCTCGCGTGCAGAAGCGAACGCATACGCGAGTAGTGCCTGCATATGGAAACGGTGGTCAAACCACACATGTGAGGTATCGCTGCGACCGGTAGAGTGAGAGCAATAATTCTATACCTAGACCTCCTCTGTACCGCAAAATATGCAACCTGTAGAATTTTTTAAACATCGCCTATGGAGATTTTTGAGGGTAAAAGTTTGATGCCAGTCCACGAGCGGGCGCAATTTTGAAGCGTGACATGTTAGGTATCAATTTACTTGGCGTAACATTATATTTCACAATATAAAAAAAATTGGGCTAACTTTGCTGTTTTATTTTTTTATTCAAAAAAGTGAAATTTTTCCAAAAAAAGTGTGCTTTTAAGACCGCTGCACAAATACGGTGCAAAAAAAAGTATTGCAATGACCGCCATTTTATTCTCTAGGGTGTTAGAAGAAAAACCATATATAATGTTTGGGGGATTCTAAGTAATTTTCTAGCAGAAAAACCTGTTTTAAACATGTAAACACCTAAAATCCAAAACGAGGCTGGTCCTTAAGTGGTTAAAGCATAATAACCTATGTCAGCTGTGACTTTATTAACTTCTTACATGTAAGCAGTAGGAATTCAACTTTTCTATGTTAGTGGTAGTATAAATATTGGTAGCCCTTTGCTGTAACAGATGGGTAATAAATGATCTATTACCATCTAAAATGTCTTATTACAGCACAGGTGGAAATGGCATAAATGGCTTATCTAGAGGCAAGGACAAATTACTGGTCTGCAGCTTGTTTATTCACCTTTGTGATGTTGTGTTATCAACTGTTTGTGTAGGTTTGTAGATGTTTATTTGAACATACGTTACACATTATTAACCCCATCTTCTGCTGCCTTTGACAAGGTTAATATGAACAAAGACTAATGGATTTATAGTGTTTGGCAGGTTTGCTCAGGCTGATTTATCCAGATGTCTGAGGAAACAAAAGGCAATTATTGTATTGGCAGTCATGTTGTACTGCTATATTTTGGCAAGAGTAGTGTTAGGTCTTCTTGCCTATAGTACAGCCAACCTGAAGTCTGAAGAGCCAAAATCAACACATCATAGATTCATATTTGTTGATGTTTTGTACTGATGTGGTTCAGCAAGATTTCCTGGTATAGATTAATGGTTATTGTGTATTATAGCCCCAATTTCTCCATATCTTTCGAGTTTCTTTTTTACCACCTTGTTTGCTTTTTATGTCTGTGGAAACCTTGCATCTGTGTGTGTGTGTTAAGGCAGACTAACTTCTGTCCACTGCATGTCATTGTAACATACAGTATTAAGTTATAAGAGTGTGCAAGGCTCCTTGGGAGTCGGACTATTAAAAATGGTGTGTGAACTCCCAATTTTATCTTTACGTCACTGCAAACTTTCCTATGTATTCCATATTACATACATCACAGGTTTTGTTGTACCACTCACTCACTCACCTCACCGCAAGCCCAACCTGCACCCACAATCCTAAATTTGCGTTTCATAAGTGGACAGATTGATGTTAAATTTAATGCCAGTATTTGCTGTAACAATTTTTTCTATCACAATGTTAGTGGCCTGTATGTGAAGGAGAGGGGTGCAGAAGGGTATGAAGGGGCAGCATGTACAGGAGTGGAGGGCATTAAGGCAGGTAAAATGTTTAAAAAAAGAAGCGTGGAGGTCATAACAACAGGGTGCAGGGTACAATGGTGGGCATTGTGCAGGAGAGGAGTGTGAAGGGTGTGACAGCAGGCTGTATGCATATTAGAAGAGTGTGGAGGGTAGGACAGCAGGTAGAATATGGAGGAGAGCAGTGTGGGAGGGTATGACATGCATTAAAAGAAAAATGTGTGTGTGTATTAGAAGCCTGCAGGTGTTTTAATAGGATCCTCATATATGTGCTTTTTATAATCTAATGACCCCTATATTACAATTGTTCTTTTGAGAACTTCATAGTAATAAGTTATGATTAGGGCCTTTCCTGGCTGAAACGCCTTAGCACTAATATACTGTCTGTGGATTTTACCCTGTTTAATAACAAAGATTGCACAGCCTGGGACTGAGGGCCAGCTTTTTACTATGATATATCTGAAAGGTTTGCGGGAGCCTTAGCGGCTGCGCCGTCTTTTGCACACTGATGCTTGGATCCATCTATGTTGAGCATGGTGAGTTTATATTTGGAAACAGTTTTGAGCTCCCAGAACAGTGTCAAAACCTGGAGTGTTTGGTGAAAGCTATGGTATGTGCTTTTGCTCCGAAAAAGAGAACAGTGTAGCAGTAGGACATTATTTTATTTTTGTGCAAAGAAAAAAGACAGTTAGTGGTACAGAATGCCAGACGATTTCTATAAGTCTTCCCAAGCGTGGCTTGGACCTAGTGGTAGAATACTACTAGTGAATCAGAGTAACATGGATCCTTAAACACATGTTGAACGACGACCAAGTTTTCATTGACCTGAGGATAGATATGAATGTAGTACCTTTGACTGGACATGGATCTGTACTCTTTCAGCCCACCAAATCAGCTGTGAACAAGGATTCAATCAGCTGTAAATGTCGTTCTTTTGCCTGACTGCCTTTTTTTTCCCCTGTCATTATCTTTTTGTTTTAGGTAAGCAGAAAGTAACCAGAAACCAATTTATTTCACTGTAGTGATTACTTTGTTTTGGTGCTTCAATAAAGAAGTTAATTAGCGCTTAGGCATATGTCAATGCAGTAGCTGGCTCTACTAAAATAATTGCAGCATGTATTATGAAATGAGGCAGTATCCAAAATAAGAATTATATACCTTTTTGAATAAAATGTTTGTTGAAAATGTTAGCGATTTTGTGTATTTATAGGGATAATAAGGTATTTTATATACAAAAAATGTAGCCCAGTGTACTGCTAAGCTACTTGGTTTGTTAAAACTGAACTTTCAGTTTAAATTAGCTAAATGCATTCCAAGTGCAGCAAAACAAAAGATGTGCAAAGTCTTAAGTTTGTTTTCTTTAAATCGGCCTCAACTTGAGTAGAAAAGCATGTGTGCTACCATCTTACTGCAGAGTTGGGACCCTTGCTTTCTGTTGGAGCTGTGATCTCTTTGCAGTGGTCCAGCATATCCCCTGCTGATTAGGTGTCGGAGCCCTGCAATGAGACCACTGCTTTTCCACAAAAAGCAAGGGTCCTATTTTGTTGCTATTGGCAGGGGATAGGCCTTTCCACTCAGGCTGTGGTTGCTTTGAAAGAAAAACTGAGACATTGCACACATTTTGTTTTGATGCACTTGGAATGTATTTAGCGGATCTGTACAAAAATAATATTAATGTTACCACAGCCCTAAGTGCTTATCCACTCAAAAAATGCATCCTGTAACAATACTTAAAGTGAACTTTGCCAGAAGCAAAGTCTCCCTCCCAGGTGGCTCCACTTGGCCTTAAAGTGGAACTTTAGTCAGAAAATTAAGTCCTGCTATATCACTTTAGGCTGGCCCCTTTTGCAGGCACAGCGAAGTAAAACATTAAAAATTATTGCCTATATCCATAAAAATCCAGTAATACACTCTCACCTTGCTGTGCACACGCTCACTTACTCTTTTGTTAGGCATTGTGCTGAAAATCAGAACCACTAGAGGCCGATCTGTTGACAGCCTAAAGATTTACTGCTGCTGAGGGGCTCTGGAATTCAGCAGAATTGCAGCCTCCAGCAAGAAGAAACAGGAACAATTCTGGAGGCAATTTACAGCATACATTAATTTTGGTAGCATATTTATTCATGTGGAATGTATGTTCCTTGGTAAAAGAACGTGATTTTTTTATCAAGTTTTTTTTATGGGTAAAGTTCCACTTTAAAGTGATTGTAAAGTCTCAACAATAAACTCCCATGATAGGTTTTCTTATGGGGAATAGAAATAGCAGTGTGTTTTTTGTTTTTTCTCCACAATATAATCTCTAAATAACTTTTCTCACCAGTGCTTCAGTCGGTTTTTTTCGGGTCTTACTCTCTAGTAAAGAGACTCCAGTGGGAGGGGCTCACATCCCTCTGCTGGTTGAGTTTCAATGGGGGGAGAGAAGGGGCTTAACACAGACCATGGAAATGACCGGGAGGAGGAGAGGGAGACACAGATGCTGCAGAGAGCATGATGATGGAAAGTCAATTTACAGACAGGAACACAGGAACACTCAGGATCAACCAGGTGTTGTATATGGAAAATGATAACATTGCAAAAAATAATTAGCATAAAAATAATGAAGGAAGGATTGATTGATCCAAGGAAAGATCGGTCAGTCGATCACAGGAATTATCGGTCGTTCGCAGGAAGGATCAATTGATGGAAGGATTGGTCGAAGAAAGGATCAGTCAATTGATTGCAAGAAGGATCGGTCAGTCTATTGTTCATCCCCTGTGAAAGCAATAAAGTTGATGAAAAAAAAAGTGACAGTGCAAAAAAAAAAGCTTTGAATAAAATAATAAATTATAAAGAAAAAAAATACTAAAGTGCCCCCTCCCCTAGTGCTTATGTGTAAATGTGAATGCATACGTAAGTCACGCACGCATATGTAAATGGTGATTACACCACACGTGAGGTATATCCGCGAACATAAGAGCGATAATTCTATCACCAGACTTCAAGTGTAACTCTAACCGATAACCTGTAGAGGCTTTTAAAGTGTCACCAATAGGATTTTAGGTACTGTAGTTTGGCACCATTCCACGGTCATAAGCAATTTTAAAATGTGCTATGTTTGGTATCTATTTACCCACACATCTTTTATTTTTAACAAAAAATGGGTATTATTTAGTGTTTGTGTGCAAAAAATCATTATAGTGTATCCCCCCCCCCAAAAAAAATGCGTTTGAAAAACCACAGATTTTTACATGTAGGAGAGAAATGTCAGAATTGGCATGCGTGGGAACTGTTTAACAAAGAGGAGAGGAGGAGTAGTTTCAGGGGAATTGCATTGCTCTATATAGGCAGGAGGGGGAGATGCAGAGACGCTGAGGATGATGGAGGCACATAAACTGACCACGCAATCGGAGATCAGCAGCCATGATAAACGTAGTCAGTTTACAGAGGGGAAGAATATGGAAGAGCAGCCAGATATTGTACAACATACTGTAAATTTTATATTATGTTTGAGGTAAACACCGTTTCATCCCATTCAAATATGTATGGAACGGCCTGTACTCCTTTAGTAAATCAACTCCAATGCATATAAGAAATCCACATTTGCACATTTCATTAAAGCGATTTTCTTAAATGATTTGGAAAGGCAGTGTTTCTCAACTTTTTTCTAGTCGGGGAGTCCTTGAAAGGTATTTTCAGTCTCTGGGCACCCCTGTCTAAAGCTTGGTTTGCCTCCCTGCATGTCAGGGTACACGTTCGCATTCTCGACATGCAGACAAAATGTGTTACTTTTTAACAGATGCGCAGTGGTGTCAATTTTTTTGCTGCAAGCTTTTAAAAAAAGGGTTGGGGACTGGTTTCCCTGTGTTTCTGCAGGTAGAGATCCCCATTGAACTGATTGGGCTGCCGCCGCACAAATGTGTGCCAAGGACTCTTTCGCACTTGGTGTAGGGGGATGGTAAAACCTTGTGATTGTCACAAACAGACATGGTGCTTATTTGTACATATTAATATCACAATTAATGTATCATTCTAAATTTACATTTTATCCTTTTCTGTTATTTTAGAACAAGAAGAGAACTGGAAAACTGTCAAAGGAAAATTCATGGCAGTTAACGCGGCCGTCATGAGCTGTGCCTGTCCTCGCAGCCCAAAAGGCCTCTCACCAGCAGCTCACTTGGCTGATGGGACTGCAGATCTCATTTTAGTCCGTAAATGCTCAAGGTTAAATTTCCTACGGCACCTTATCAGACACACAAAAAACAATAGTGATCAGGTATTGAATTTTAAAGTTAACGCAGTCTTTTGAATGTTATGTTTTAGAACAGTATAAAAGGTGTAACTATAATAATAAATACATGGCAAACCACACACTCACTATGGGGGCCAACTGCACTGAGGCCTAATACCTGACTGTTTAGGATTTATACAGGTAGTAATACTATTTGGCAAATAGTTTTGGATTAAGGAAATCTAAATATGCTTTTGAAACCTCTAAAATTGCTGTGAAAGCACCTGAGATTATCGAACACCCAAGGGAATTATCTGTACAATGAAGAATTAAAGGGGCAGTGACCCTTTTTTTTTCTCTTTTTTTTTTTTTTAAACTGTATGGCTCATTTTGCTTTTGAAACAAAAATCTGATACATATGCATTAAATATAGATCTGAATTGCCTTAATGGATTTTCTTGGCATTAGTTTTACTGTAGGTTTATGTAGTCTTTAACCACATCAGCCCCGGGAGGGTTTACCCCCTTCCTGACCAGAGCATGTTTTGCGATTCGGCACTGCATCACTTTAGCTGACAATTGCATGGTTGTGCGATGTTGTACCCAAACAAAATTGACGTATTTTTTTTCCCCACAAATAGAGCTTTCTTTTGGTGGTATTTGATCACCTCTGCGGTTTTTATTTAGATATAATAAATATCCCCCAAAAAATATTTTAAAAAACTAATTTCTTCCACAGTTTAGGCTGATATGTATTCTTCTACATATTTTTGGTAAAAAAAAAAAAATACGCAAAAAGTGTATATTGATTGGTTTGTACAAAAGTTATAGCATCTACAAAATAGGGAATAGATTTATGGCATTTTTATTATTAATTTTTTTGTTACTAGTAATGGCGGTGATCTGCGATTTTTATCGGGACTGCGGCATTATGGTGGACAGATCGGACTTTTGCTACTATTTTGGGACCATTGATATTTATACAGCGATCAGAGCTACAAATAGCCACTGATTACTGTATAAATAACACTGGCAGGGAAGGGGTTAAACACCAGGGGGCGATCAAGGGGTTAAGTGTGTTCCCTGGATGTGTTCTAACTGTAGGGGGGATGGGCTCACTACAACATGACAGAGCAGTTCATCCCTGTCATGTTGCTAGGCAGAACAGAAAAATGCCTTGTTTACGTAGGCATCTCCCAGTTCTGCCTCTTCTCGCCGCAATTGCGGGCCGCCCGCGAATATCGAGTTTTGCGGGGCATGTGCCCACTAGGCGGCAAATTCAAAGGGACGTACGGATATGTCCTTTTGCCTGCTTGTGCCATTCTGCCAACGTAAATCGACGTGCGGCAGTCGGCAAGTGGTTAAAAGTTAACACTAAGCATAAACCTGATCTTTCCTTTTTTCTCTTCTTTCTTAGTTTGACTTTCCATTTGTTGATGTCTATCGGATAAAGACTTTTCAGTTTACTCCAAAACATTCTGAGGAAAATGATACAGAGAGCACCGATTCAGCAAACATTGGAAAAAAGAACTTTACTCAGATCTGCACAGATCATCCATCTTGTGGCTGCAGTCAGGTGAACAGTGTCTGGAATTGTGATGGGGAAACCCTTGAACAGACTGCCATAGAAATGAGGTACAGAATAGATATTAAAATGATACTTTTCTACAGTCTGCATTTACAACCTACTTCAATTTATGTCATGGGTTTTGTAGCTGTGGTCACGTGTTGAGTGTGTTGGCACTTTTTTATGGTCCTTACATACAGCCTACATTTTTAGTACAGTAATTTGTTGTAAAGTGTGTGATATGCAAAGGAATATCACTCTGTGAACCACAAGTTGATGCTGACTTATGCTTGCACAGCTAATTAAAATATGTAAAGAACAGGAAGTTGCTATTTATAAACTAATAATAAACATCATCTTGCACATGCTCTCGTTAAAGAATTTTTTAAACTCTTTGTTCAATTCTCCACTTCCCTAGTTGTGCTACAGTCAATGCCACGCATCTCTTATTAATGTACAATTCTACACAGTGAATTTTGTAGGAAATAGGTGTGCACTATGTAGAATGTTTCTAAACTTATTCCCTGAAGATTTACACAAGAAGGTAATGTGTAAGAAATTATGACACATGGAATGTTGGGCTACATTGTCTGTTGAATGTGCATTTGTTCTCATTTCATACATAAATCTCTCTTTACTCCATGTTTTATGACATAATTAGAATGACTTGCAGTGTGCAGATGGTTAAAGACTTTGGGTTTCCACAGTGTACAGCTGGGATGTTCAAGAAGCAAGGTTTCATTTTTCTTGTTTAATATTTTTATTTATTCTATGTAATGGTTCACAGTGTACAAAAGGTATGGACATAATGTTAGCATAAAGAACCGTCACATATTGAGACATTGTCAATAACATTAGTCAGATAGCAAGGGAAGAAATGCTAGCTTACACACAAATTCATGATCCAAAGTCAAGACAGCTGCATAGTTATTAACTGATTGTATACGTCAAACGTGCCTACTAGATGGTGAAAGTCCAAACTTACAAGATAAGAGTGTCTGAGGAGCCACGTTTTAAAATGGGAAAGGTAGAGAAGAAAAAGAGGGGATAGGGAAAGTTCTTAGGGTTCAGTAAGCAAGGTTTAATTTTTTTTTTATGCATTTGTAAATTACAAAAGGAAAAATCATTTTTTTTTTCTCTTTCTCTTTCATTTCCAGGGTCCACTGTGAACTTGTCAGACTTTTTGCACGAGGCATTGAGGATTCCCATAAAGAAGATAATGAAAACCCAAGCAGGGTTTAATAGTGGACTTTTTTAGTTCAGTCTTTGGGGTGTTCCTTGTTTATTTATTTAACAGTTTAGATGTAATCCAGTTTGAAGAAAATAAATATCAAGATAAATATGTACTAATATTTTAAGTTTGATGTTGCTGTAATTTATAGTGATTTAATGAACATCAGAATTGTGACTTTAAGACATTTGTGTAAACTGAAAGATTGTTCTTTCTAGGCTTTGCAGTTTGTTTTTTCCTGAAGTGTTACTACTCCTCTTGGTGTCCCTATAGTTTCAAGGCAAACTACATGTGTTTCTGTAGCCACCTAGAACATATTTTAGCCAGTGCTTAAAACATCTAATGAATTGTATCGGTTTTTTTTTAGAAGTTATACAGTGATCTAGAATAATAATAGGCTGAGATGCATTTTGTTAAAATTAAAAATCATTAACCACATTTGCAGTGGTATTTCAAAATAGCTGTCATTTCAGTCCATTAGGCCTAGATTAATCAGATGAGGCTATATTTCTTAGGGCTCAGTCCTGGGCCTGAAAATGACAGTAGACCAAACAGCAGTTGCAAATGGTAATTTCTGTCATGTTGGTGAGAATGGTGGTTCTTTGATTTCATAAATATCTTTTTAAAGTTTCATTGTATTATGTTAACTCCTATTGTTCCTCAAGAATTATACCATTTGTTTGATCTAGGAAAAGATTGGCACAATAATTGTGCGTTTATAAAATAGTAGCAAATCATTGAAAATAAATTCCTGCTGCTGTTCTAGATAAAGATTTTTCAAGCACCTTCTAATATTTAACAAAATGTTTTGCGCAAAGCACCATTAGGGTGAGTCCTTTGTGACTCGCTGATCTCACCAGCAAGCTGTGTGCAATTTTCCCAGCAGAGTTGATATTGCTGACCATTTATATGTTTGTACTGCCACATAATGTCATATTTTCATGAGATTTTTCTGGCTTAATGTAAGCTTTTTATGAGAGGACACGTGCCCACCCTAATTGTGATGCTGTATAACTGATTTAGAACTATTCCTTTTGGTAACATATTAGTTTTGTATAACTTTCGGTTAACCCCAAAAGATTTAAACATTTTGCAGATAGAGGAAGTGGTTGTCTATATCAGTATGGTGTATACCATAATCCCAAATGTATGCAATTTGTATCAAAAGAATGACCCTGCTTTTCTATTAAAATGTGCACTAATGAATGTAGATTTATTTGCCAACACTCATTATTTAGATTGGGACCAAAAGCCATTGCATTGCTGCATGCTGAAGTTTTGGTGCGTTGGCAAATACTCTGGAGGATTCTTTGGTGCTCCTGAAAATCTGTTTCATACCAAAGCCGAACATAGATGGTTTGAATCTTGTCTGGTTCAGCAGGGACTAACTGAGATTTGAACCATCTTATGGGCAGGCTGATTGTACCCAAGTTGATCCACCGATTACCTTGGGTACAACCAGCATGCTGTATTTTTACATGCTCCACTAACAATAACCACTGTGTTCTCCTGGCATGGACAGCTCCCCGAGCCCTCCGACCGGGAGAATTTAATAGCTCCTTTGGAGGGATTCTTCCATCAATGCAGACTGTGGTTGCAGAAAAGAAAATTGCATCATCTATGGTCTGCCTTAGACTGGCTTTTGCAGTACATTGCTCTAAGCCAGTCCCTTACATTCAAAACAAGAGTTTTTGTTTATTTTGTTCAATCTTTGTGTTCTTTGCAAGGTCTTTATTAGGAAGCAACTTCCTAACCTATCTACAGTAGGGAAAATGAAGTGATAAAACGTTGATTAATCACCCCTATATTTGAAAGTGCCCAGAATTACTCAAAAGTTGAAATGTACCCGAAAGGAAAAATAAATATATTTTTTTCAAAAAGCTGTCATCCCTGCACAGAAATGTTGTTCTTGGAGATCAGCTTTAGAGGTTCTTTACACTATGTTGACCATAGTTTATAATGTATTAAAAGTAATTTAGTTGTGGAAAGCTGATTTGTATGAGGTACTATTTTAGAAAGTTGGACTAACCTGTGGTAAATTGTACTTTCAAGTGATTTGCACAGTAATAGGTTTTGTAGCATAAAATGTATTGATATATCTTATAAATTGACACAGTATTCTAGCAAAACTATACAATTACCCACAAAGCCATTGAATTCATTGTACTGTAAATGACTGGATTTAAAATTTGTTTACACTTTAGAATATAGATGATCATAAAAAGTAATTGGCAGGCTGTGTTGACAGTTTATTATCTTACAACAGATAATCATGCTGCAAAAAAAAGGTTCTTTGGTTACATAGTTATATAATGTTTTTCTTCAAGTTTTACCATGCAACTCAGCAATGCAAAACGTAAACATTCCTGCTATTTTTAAATCATGAAAATAAATATTTTAGTATCCAAAAACTGTGTTGGTGCTTTAAATCAACAGCATGTTATCAAAAATGAAATATTTACGTTTGAATGTGTTTTCCATAGATTGGTGACTGACCTATACACAAACATGAGTGCCAGCATGTAACCACCAATCAACATGGGACATCCACAATGTTTGAGTGTTTTCATTTAACAACCTCAATACTGGGCACTTTCACCCCCTTCCTGCCCAGGCCAATTTTCAGCTTTCAGTGCTGTCACACTTTGAATGATAATTCATCATACAACACTGTGCCCAAATTATATTTTTATCATTTTTTTCATACAAATAGAGCTTTCTTTTGGTGGTATTTAATGGCCACTGTTTGTTTTTGTTTTTTTTAAATTCTGAAAAAAGCTTTTTCTTCTGTTTTTTGCAAATGAGTAATTTTACTTCATAGATTTTGAACACAATTTATACTGCTACATTTCTTTGGTAAAAATAACCGAAATCAGTTTATATTTGGTATGTGTGAAAGTTAGTGTGCTTTCACACTGAGGTGTTGGGGGCGTCGGCGGTAAATCGCCGCTAGCGGTCGAAAAAGGGTTAAAGCCACCGGCAAAGCGTCGCTGCCCATTGATTTCAATGGGCAGGGGCGCTTTAGGAGTGGTGTATACACCGCTCCTACAGCGCTGCAAAGATGCTGCTTGCAGGACTTTTTTTATACCGTCCTGCAAGCGCACCGCTCCAGTGTGAAAGCAGTGAGCGATATAGCGCCTCAGTGTGAAGGCAGCCAGAGGCCGGGTTCACACTGGTGCGACACGACAGCCATCCTACTTTGGATCCGACTTTGCCCTGAGTCTTGAAGCAGACATACGTCCGACTTTCAATGAACAGGGATCCAACTTGGATCCCTGTCAATACCAGGCACTGTTTGGTATGATTCTTGGAGGGGGAACTCCACACCAAATTTTAAATAAAAAACCGGCATGGGTCCCCCCTCCAGGAGCATACCAGGCCCTTGGGTCTGGTATGGATTTTAAGGGGAACCCCCTACACCAAAAAAACTGCTTGGGGTCCCCCCAAAATCCATACCAGACCCTTATCTGAGCACGCAGCCCAGCCGGTCAGGAAAGGGGGTGGGGACGAGCGAGCACCCCCCTCCTGAACCATACCAGGCCGCATGCCCTCAACATGGGGGGATTGGGTGCTTTGGGGCAGGGGAGTGCCCTGCGGCCCCCCACCCCAAAGCACCTTGTCCCCATGTTGATGAGGACAAGGGCCTCTTCCCGACAACCCTGGCCGTTGGTTGTCGGGGTCTGCGGGCGAAGGGCTTATCGGAATCTGGGATCCCTCTTTTAATAAGGGGGCCCCCAGATCCCAGCACCCCACCCTATGTGAATGAGTATAGGGTACATCATACCCCTACCCATTCTTCCTGGGGGGAAAAAAAGTGTTGATAAAAAAAAAGAACACACTAGACAGGTTTTTAAAGTAATTTATAAGGCAGCTCCGGGGGTCTTCTTCCGTCTTGTCTAGTGGGAAGAAGACCCCCGGAAAAAACCTGTCTAGTGTTTTTTTTTTTTTTATTAACACTTTTTTCCCCAGGTGAATGGGTAGGGGAATGATGTACCCCATACTCATTCACATAGGGTGGGGGGCCCAGGATCTGGGGGCCCTCTTATTAAAGGGGGCTCCTGGATTCCTCCCGCCCGCAGACCCCGACAATCAACGGCCAGGGTTGTCAGGAAGAGGCCTTTGTCCTCATCAACATGGGGACAAGGTGCTTTGGGGTGGGGAGGCCGCAGGGCACCCCCCTGTCCCAAAGCACCCACCCTCCCATGTTGAGGGCATGCGGCCTGATACAGTTAAGGAAGGGGGGGGCGCTCGCTTGTCCCCACCCCTCTTCCCGACCTGCCATGCTGCATGCTCGGATAAGGGTCTGGTATGGATTTTGGAGGGACCCCATGCAGTTTTTTCAGCATAGGGGGTTCCCCTTAAAATCCATACCAGACCCTAGGGCTTGGTATGCTCTTGGAGGGGGAACCCATGCCGGTTTTTTATTTAAAATTTGGCCTGGAGTTCCCCCTCAAGATCATCAGAGCACAAGTCACATGCCAAAGTCGGATCATGCAAGACGGCAATCTGACTTTGATCCAACTTCAATGATAGTCAATCAGCTGAAGTAGGATCAAAGTCGGACCAAAGTAGTACAGGGAGCATTTTCAACGTCGGACCGACTTGTGTCGGACCGGTTAAGACGGCTCCCAGAGGGAAACATTGATTTTCACACGTCATGCGACATGAGCTCCCAATGTTGGAGCGTTTGTCGTGCCAGTGTGAATCTGGCCTTAGAGTCTACAACAGGGGTCTCAAACTGGCAGCCCTCCAGCTGTTGCGAAACTACAAGTCCCATGAGGCATTGCAAGCCTGACAGTTACAAGCATGACTCTCACAGGCAGAGGCATGATGGGACTTGTAGTTTTGCAACATCTGGAGGGCCATCAGTTTGAGACCCCTGGTCTACAAGCTATGGTACCAATCATTGAAAATTGATCACACCTGACCTACTGACAGCCTATCTCATTTCTTGAGGCCCTAACATGCCAAGACATTACAAATATCCCAAAAATTACCCCTTTTTGGAAAGTAGACAGTCCAAGGAATTTAGTAAGAGGCATGGAAAGCTTTTTGAAGTTGTCATTTTCCCCACAATTCTTTGGAAAACAAAGAATTTTTTTTTTTATTTTAACAAGTTATTTTTGTTTCACACGGCATAGGCATGTTTGCAACTACACCCCAAAACACATTCTGCTACTCCTTTGTATGGTAATACCACATGTTTGAGACTTTTTCACAGCCTAGCCACATAGAGAGGCGCAACATCCAAGTATCTTCAGGCATTATCCACTTTAAGACCAGGCCTTCTTCCGATACTTTTTATTTACAAGTGAAAATCAGTATTTTTGCTAGAAAATTATTTAGAACCCACAGACATATTTTTGTAGCAGAGGCCCTAGAAAATAAAATGGTGGGTTTTGCAAATTTTTATGTCACATGGTATTTGCAACGCAATTTTACACACTAACGACTGAATCCATTTTAAAGAATTTCATTGCACACAGACAATATAATACCCACATTATTTGGTAAAATCTAAAATATGGTGTTGCACGGAGTAAATGGATACCAAACATGTCATGCTTGTGAAATGCTTTATAAGCCTTTATTGGTTACCAGTTTAGAGTTGCACAGGAGGACTGGTGCTAGAATTTTCTCCCCCCGCTCTGACATTCGAGGCGATACCTCACATGTGCGGTGCAATTGCCGTTTACGTATGCAACCAACGTGTGCATTCTCCTTTGGAGGACGGGGCGCTTTACATTTTTATTTATTTCTAGGTCGGACACTGGTACACTGAAAGATGTCTTGTACACTTTGACAGATGTTGATCGTCCACCGGACACTAACAGATGTTGAAATGGAACACTATTGCAGATGTTTTTTGTGCACTGGGACAGATGTTGATGGCACACTGTCAGATGTTTTGTGCTCTGGTACAGATGTTCATGGGACAGGGACAGTGGTGCTTGGTGTACTGTGTGTGGACAGCTGCAGCCTGTGTGATCTGTGACAGCTCTCTGTGTAAAATCATCTCTTACACCGAGAGCAGCAAGCACAGGCTGCAGCATCATCTCCCCCCACACTGAGCTCAGCTGAGAGAACTGACAGAGACACATGTCTCTTTACACTGTAAAGGCTGTGATTGGACACAGCCCATCATGTGATCAGGGAGGGTCAATCACAGCACCCATATCCCAATCTGTGATGGCTATATCCGAAGATCACAGCCATCACAGGATCGCACCACTGAGCGGTACTGGTACGTCGACTCAGAACAACGAAGCTCCTACCCCGCCGTTTAAGTACAGTGGGCAGGTGGGAAGCAGTGAATATGCTAACACGAAGACCAAAGATTTTCTCAATCTAGAAATCCAAAGCAAATAATCCAAGTTCACCTTACATCTATTTAGAATAGATACAACACTTTTCAAGGCTTTACAAAGAAAGTGTTATTGCTGTCTGTATCACTGGGTTGGGAAACACCCTTTTTATTAGTTCTGGTGACCATTGTCTCCAGTACAGAAACAGATGGAAAATCCAAAGATTGTGTTGTCCCTGGAAAAGAAGGTAATCTTCCAATGAGAAAAACTATTAGAATGGCAACTGAGTAAGAAGGCATATCCCCCTGCTTTAAAGAAATCTCATCTTCTCTCCTTCTGTTTTTGTAAGACAAGAGATAAATGTAAATCTTTTCAATGGGACACAAAAGACAAGCATAATTGTTTTGCTTTGCATTCTACATTTTTTGTTTGCATTATTAAAGTTCTATTTAAAAAGTAAAAAAAACAAACAAAAAACAAACATGTTATACTTACTTGCTCTGTGCAGTGGTTTTTTTAAACAGAGCAATCCCAATCCTCGTCTTCTGGGGTCCACCACTTGATGCTCCTTACTCCACCTCTTCGGTAAGTCCCCCCATAGAAAGCCGCTCCTTCTGGTGGCACTCATGATAGCTTGATCCCGAGCAACACTGCCTACATCTATAGACAAAAATAATGTGGCTCGGAATTGTGGAGGTGATCATGTACAATGGCTGCTCTCATATTGCATTATCTTTGATCACCACCACAGCACTACAGTGTCACCACACCATTGTTGCCAGTAAGTGTTCCTGATCACCACTACACAAGTCCCAATGTCACCAGACCAGTGCTGTCAGCAACAGTGTTGTCTCAGCCTGACACTTATACTAACCTTGGCCTATTGCCTAGACCGGGGGTCTCAAACTGGCGGCCCTCCAGCTGTTGCAAAACTACAAGTCCCATCATGCCTTTGCCTGTGGGAGTCATGCTTGTAACTGTCAGCCTTGCAATGCCTCATGGAACTTGTAGTTTTGCAACAGCTGGAGGGCCACCAGTTTGAGACCCCTGGCCTAGACTGATATTTGTTTGTTTGCTGACCATATATTTGCCTGCCACCAGAACTGAACCAACTGCACATCTTACTGACTGGTCCTGCAAGACACCAGTCCCAGCCATCCCCTGAAGATAACTGCACTCCTAGAACCACATGAACTCTTTGTTTTGTTTTTCCTTCCTTTAGCCTCCTGTACCTCCTTGCCAGGGAACATGGCATACCTGGGGGGCAGCCATGCACTAGTAGGCTAGGCTTGCTTGGCTTATATGAACTGGGACTGCTGTAGGTGATGCTACACTATATACATTGGTTTTGACACAATTGGTTTATGACACAAAATTGATTTGTGTGATAAACATGATGCAATGTCCAGACACTGAAAAAGTCTTACACATGATATCGCCATACTGTGAAGAAGTAGTAGAATGCTTTTTTTTCCCAGTTATAGTTCTAAATATACTCAAGCTATGTGTGAGAAATACTTTGTGTATTTTTATTTTCTTTCCACATTTTCCAAAAACTTGAGGCAAAAAAATGAAGACTTGAAAAGACTCACCATTAGAACATACCATGGGGTGTTTGCTTTCCAAAATATGGTCAGTTTGTGGGTGTTTGCAAAGTCCTGGTTCTCCAGGGACTCTAAAAATGTGATAGGTAGTCAGGAAATTAGATTTACAGTTTATGCCCATGGAATACCTGAAGGTGCTCCATGGATTTTGGGCCCCTCTATGTGGCTAGGCTGTGAAAAGGTCTCATGAATGTGGTGTTGTCATACTTGGGAGAAGTAGCAGAATGTATTTTGGGGTCTAACTCTAAATATGCCTATTATGTGTTGGATATCTTAATATACAACTTGGTGTAAAAATAAAAATTCATTTGACCTCATTTTCCAAAATATTGCCGCTCTGGGGAGATCTCAAATGTGCAGTTCATATAAGACAGCCCAAGAATTTACAGACACTGGAGGCTTTTTGCCAAGAGGAATGGGCAGTTTTACTATCTGAGAAGATAAAGAGCCTCATCCGCAAATACCACAGAAGACTTCAAGCTGTCATTGATGTTAATACACAGTATTAAGAACTGGGGTATGCAAACTTTTGATCAGGGTCATTCAGGTAGTTTCTGTTGCCATTATGATTTAAAAAAGAGTAAACACAGGTGATTTGATAATAAATGGCTTCAGCCAAACACTATGAGTGAAAGAAAAATGTGTGTTATCATTCATATTCTCTGAAAAATGGCCAACAAATCATAAATTCTGCTTGTAAATTCTATGGGCTCCATTCACAAAGCGGTATCTTACCACATCCGAGTATCCGGTGATATACCACTCAGCTGTTTTCAAAATGTTTTTTGGCATGCATTAAAATGCTACTAAAATACTACATGAGTAATTTTAGGAAGTCATGCAGTATTTTAGTAGTGAAAACATGCAGTAATTTAATGCCTGCTGGTAGCCAGCGTATTTATTACCAGTAGTAAATACAGGCAGTCCCCGGGTTACAACCAAGATGGGGTCTGTAGGTTTGTTCTTAAGTTGAATCTGTTTGTAAGTCGGAACAGGTACATTTTTTAAGTGTAGCTCCAGCCCAAAAAACTATTTTTAAGCTTTTTGGATGGCATAGGGAAGGGTTATCACCCCTGTAACATTTGTTTTGCTGTCTGTGCCCCATTCAGAAGATTTTACCTCACTTTCTGTCCCTATGACAATTGGATTTTGAAAATTTTGGGTTGTTGTGGAAACACGCTTTGGTGATAAAGCATCAGTGGAGGTACCTTTTTACCATAATGACACTTACAGAAGTGAATTTCCCTTCCTAGGGGTAGATTTCCTCTCACTTCCTGTTGTCTCCCTCCGTTTGTAAGTAGTAGTCGTTTGTAAGTAGGATGTTTGTAACTAGGGGACTGCCTGTACCATATTGTTAAGGAGCGGGCTGCCACTGGAGTCCTTCACAACCCAGTAACTGTCATGGGCACCTCATTCTTATCAACGGATGAGCCATCTGCTGTCAGCGGGGTTCCACGCTGACAGCTGAATGCAAAAAAAATAAAAATGCTGGCAATGAAAAAATTAAGAGAACGCGGCGTGGGGTCCCCCCTAATCCCTTAAGGCCTGGTATGGATTTTGAAGGGAACCCTGATGCCAATAATTTAAAAAAAAAAGTGGGGTCCTCCCTAAAAATCCATACCAGACTCTTATCTGAGCATGGTCAGGAAGGGGGGGCACAAGTGAGCATCCCCCTCCTGAACTATACCAGGCCACATGCCCTTAACATGGGTGGGGTGCTCTGGAGGGCTCCCCCCACCCTCCCCCTCAAAGCACCTTGTCACTATGTTGTCCCCCTCTACCTGACAATACTGGCAGGTGGTTGTGCGAGTCTGTGCAGGCGGGGGGGCTTAGAATCTGAAAGCCCCCAGATCCCGGCCCCTATGTGAATGAGTATGGGGTACATGGTATCCCTACTCATTCACCTAAAAAGGTAGCATACACAGGAGGCAGTTTCTGGCAATTTTTTACACTACTGTTTTTTGGGTGAATGAGTAGGGGTACAATGTACCCCATACTCATTCACATAGGGGGCATTGTTAAAGGGGGCTTCCAGATTCCAATAAGTCCTCTGCCTACAATTTTTTTTTACATTCAGCTGTCAGCGGGAAACCCCACTGACAGCTGATGACTCAACGGTTTTTAAGGAGGCAACTGGTTGTTAAGGATGCCGGAGGCTGCCTGCTCCTTGACAACTAATACACATTCCCTAAATACTACATGCCTCGATCACTACTTAATTACCACATGCATTTAATTTCCTTCTGTGAATTGAGTTTAGGAACCTGTTCATGCGTTAATTACTGAGCGGTTTCAGCATTTTGCTGTAAATACCACCAAACGATATAATGAATTGACCGTTTGAGGATCGCATGCAGTATTTAGGAAAAATGTGTCTGGACACCTCCATATGATTGGTTATGTGAATGTAGCTCTATAACTTTATCCTGGACTAAATATACACTGATATGGGTTATTTTTACCGCAGAAATGTAATAGAATACATTTTGGCCTAAATTTATTTAAAGATTATTTAGTAAAATGTTATAATTGAAACACAAATCTGAGAAATAGCCTGGGCAGGAAGGGGATCCTGGTAAAGCATCACCTGTGGAAAATTTGGGGTATTTAAGTTTATTGCAATTTCATGGGTGTGTACAATTTTAAGGCTTGACCTGTTTGGTAACAATGTATCTGATGCAACCTCATTGTTTTCTATTTTTACTGAAAATATGGGTTTGATTAACATGTGGAATTATCGTGTGAAATTTGCAACTACCACAATTTTAATCTCCATGGACTCTGCTTTCAGAAATTTCTGAAGGTTTTAATAAATCTATAGGCCTACAATGTGCAAAAAAATTTAAAACTGGTCATAGGCTCTTGTCAAGAGTGATGACTATGCCTGCGCTTTCTGCCACTTTCCGTCATTCATAGAAATTGTACTATAGCTCCATGAATGAAAGCGATCTATGAATGGATGAGGCATGCCTCCATTCATAGAACACTTTCATTGATGGAAGCTTTAGTACAGCTTTTATGAATGTAGAAGGAGGGCAGATAGGGCAGGCATAGTCTGGGGGGGGGGGGGGGGGGCAAATCAGAAAAAGCCTTGTATTCATTAAAAAAAAAAAAAAGTACAAGACTTTTCCTAAATGGCTGAGTAGCAGTACAACCAAAGGTCTTTACTCAGGAATAGAGGGGAAGTCCATCATAATGCTGCCCCAAACACAGTGCTGCTTACTCTAAGTAGCGCAAACTACTCCGGCATATAGCAGCCAATCTGTTATGGCATGCACATAATGTCTTTGGTACAAGCTGGCCCAAGCAATTATTTAAAGTTTCAGAAACCCTGGGGTTCTCCTTTTAGGGAACACAGGCTGAATTCACAAACATATCTCGGTCAAGAGACTGAAGGTACAATGAAATTGAACTTTTGTCAAACAATGCTAGCCACTTAGCTGTTGAGAAGCTTTAAAACCATCTAACCTGTCTTAACCAGCACTGACTCCACTAATGTGTGTCTGTACCTTTTTAAAGATAGTATACAAGAGCTGAGGGAGACCACATCCAGAGTTGGGCATTGAGCAAAATAAAAGTATGCAACACATTTACAATTTTGTGTAGGTTACAAGGCCGTCATGTAATAGCGAAGGTGGATCCAAATAGGAGGTCAGCAACTAGGTGTACGATGCGCAGTAACGCTTCTTTATTGCAAACCTGTCCGGGACAAAAACGATCCAATACACAAATAATGGCCCTTAAGGCAAAAACGCAATGGCATTTTGTGTATTTAATCCTTTGTCCCTGATTAGCATGCAATACAGAAGCTTTTATGGGCATCATACATCTGGTTGCTGTCCTCCGTCTATTTAGAAGTTTGTTCTATTTCAATCGTTACATATACATATTTTATGTGTGTGTGTGTGTATAATATATATATATATATATATATATACAGTGCCTTGCAAAAGTATTCGGCCCCCTTAAACTTTTCAACCTTTTGCCACATTTCAGGCTTCAAACATAAAGATATAAAATTTTAATTTTTTGTGAAGAATCACCAACAAGTGGGACACAATTGTGAAGTGGAATGAAATCTATTGGATATTTTAAACTTTTTTAGCAAATAAAAAACTGAAAAGTGGTGCGTGCAAAATTATTCGGCCCCTTTACTTTCAGTGCAGCAAACTCACTCCAGAAGTTCAGCGAGGATCTCTGAATGATCCAATGTTGTCCTAAATGACTGATGGTGATAAATAGAATCCACCTGTGTGTAATCAAGTCTCTGTATAAATGCACCTGCTCTGTGATAGTCTCAGGGTTCTGTTGAAAGCGCAGAGAGCATCATGAAGACCAAGGAACACACCAGGCAGGTCCCTAATACTGTTGTGGAGAAGTTTAAAGCCGGATTTGGATACAAAAAGATTTCCCAAGCTTTAAACATCCCAAGGAGCACTGTGCAAGCGATCATTTTGAAATGGAAGGAGTATCAGACCACTGCAAATCTACCAAGACCTGGCTGTCCCTCTAAACTTTCAGCTCAGACAAGGAGAAGACTGATCAGAGATGCAGCCAAGAGGCCCATGATCACTCTGGATGAACTGCAGAGAACTACAGCTGAGGTGGGAGAGTCTGTCCATAGGACAACAATCAGTCGTACACTGCACAAATCTGGCCTTTATGGAAGAGTGGCAAGAAGAAAGCCATTTATCAAAGATATCCATAAAAAGTCTCGTCTAAAGTTTGCCACAAGCCACCTGGGAGACACACCAAACATGTGGAAGAAGGTGCTCTGGTCCGATGAAACCAAAATCGAACTTTTTGGCCACAATGCAAAACTATATGTTTGGCGTAAAAGCAACACAGCTCATCACACTCAACACACCATCCCCACCGTGAAACATGGTGGTGGCAGCATCATGGTTGGGGCCTGCTTTTCTTCAGCAGGGACAGGGAAGATGGTTAAAATTGAGGGGAAGATGGATGCTGCCAAATACAGGACCATTCTGGATGAAAACCTGTTGGAGTCTGTAAAAGACCTGAAACTGGGATGGAGATTTATCTTCCAACAAGACAATGATCCCAAACATACAGCAAAATCTACAAAGGAATGGTTCACAAATAAACGTATCCAGGTGTTAGAATGGCCAAGTCAAAGTCCAGACCTGAATCCAATCGAGAATCTGTGGAAAGAGCTGAAAACTGCTGTTCACAAACGCTCTCCATCCAACCTCACTGAGCTCGAGCTGTTTTGCAAGGAAGAATGGGCAAGAATTTCAGTCTCTCGATGTGCAAAACTGATAGAGACATACCCCAAGCGACTTGCAGCTGTAATCGCAGCAAAAGGTGGCTCTACAAAGTATTAACGCAAGGGGGCCGAATAATTTTGTACGCCCCACTTTTCATTTTTTTATTAGTTAAAAAAGTTTCAACAAACCAATAGATTTCGTTCCACTTCACAATTGTGTCCCACTTGTTGGTGATTCTTCACAAAAAATAAAAATTTTATATCTTTATGTTTGAAGCCTGAAATGTGGCAAAAGGTTGAAAAGTTCAAGGGGGCCGAATACTTTTGCAAGGCACTGTACACATATACACACACACACACACACACACACTAGCAAAGCAATACCAGAATCTTTAACGGGTTGAATGTAGTATATTGGAAAATGCTCACATAGATGAGTTAGCAGACAATATGCAGTTATTACAAAGATAAATATTAGATTCAGGATGATTTCTATTTATCTGTTCCTGATATGTCCCCATCAAAAAACCCTCAGAGCCCGGAAAAATAACTGACATTAAATGAGCTGAGGAAACAAACTTTGCAACTATTCCCACAAACGTATACCCTTGCAGGATAGATAGGGTTAATTAATATACAGTACATGCAGAAATAGAAGACTTTAACATACTTGGAAGTTGTTGTTTTTTAAATCATACTTCCCTAGGTGTCCCCTACTGGCTTTAAGACTGAGAACTGAACGATCAAAGAAATCTGATCGTGCAGTTCTCAGTGTTCTGTGAGCAGAGAGCTGGTGAGTGTTGATCACCGTCTCTCTGCTCTGCATCCCTCTCCCATCCTGTGCTATTTGGAGCACTGGGCTTTGGGGGGAGGGGGTGAGTGGCTGCCTCAGGCTGTCAGCGGTTTACCGAGAGACTGACCTGGGTGCCGGTTCAGGCATCTGGCTGGATTCTGATCATATCTTTCTACAGCCTGGACAGGCTCTGTGACGTCAGCCGACAGTGGGCTTCAGCCTGCTGTCTGCTGAAAATGGGTCACAGATGTGCAGAAGGGACTGCACGCCTGTGATCCACAGACATACAGCCAAACAAGCTTTATAAATACAGAATCTCACAAAAGGGAGTACACCCCTCACTCATGGCATTCATGGTTCCCTTCATTGAGGGAACCATGAATGCCAACATGTACTGTGACATACTGAAGCTGAGCATATCCCCTCCCTTCGGAGACTGGGCTGCAGGGCAGTATTCAAATATAACCACAAACACACCTCCAAGATGACCACTGCCTTGCTAAAGAAGCTGAGGGTAAATGTGATGGACTGGGCAAGCATGTCTGCAGACCTAAACCCTATTGAGCATCTGTGAGGCATCCTCAAACGGAAGGTGGAGGAACGCAAAGTCTCTAACATCCACCAGCTTCGTAATGTCATCATGGAGTAGTGGAAGAGGACTCCAGTGGCAACCTGTGAAGCTTTCACTTAGGGGTGTACTCACTTTTGTTGCCAGCGGTTTAGACATTAATGGCTCTGTGTTGAGTTATTTTGAGGGGACAGCAAATTTACACTGTGCACTCACTACTTTACACTGTAGCAAAGTGCAATTTCTTCTGTGTTGTCACCTGAAAAGATATAATAAAATATTTACAAAAATGTGAGGGGTGTACTCACTTTTGTGAGATACTGTATATAAATATGAGCACCATACTCCACTACTTAAGACTATTAATGGAAGTTCAATTAGGTTTTAGAGAAAGAGAGTAGTGAAGAAAAGATAAGGAGAAATCAGGGAAGTGATACAGGGAGAGAGGGAAAGGTACTCATCCATATAGGAGCCTGCCCCTCATTGCCATCTTAGCCACTAGGAATATAAAATGGATCAACAGTTGGATATGCTTAGGGGTATTTTCAAATGGCTTGTTAAGGGTAACCCAAACATTTTTAGGTTTATTGACCACGATTACTGAGTATATCAACTTCTCTACACTTTTTTTAGGGAGGGGCCGGGGAGCTGCACTTGCCCTAATGCAGTGAATGCATTAAGGTAAAAAAACATTTTAGCTTTTACAACCACTTTAAGATCAAAGGAATCTTGCCTTGCCTGTAAATTCCTTTTCTTGGAGTTCAGTACAGGCACCCTCCCCTCTTTTTCTGTGTTATTCTGCATTTCTTGGTGAAAACTAAGCACTCGGAGGGAGGTACAGTTATAGGGGGATTCCCAGGGTCCCAGGGGGTGTGTCCTCAAAACTTTGGCAGTGTACTATCACCCCAAGGTATTAGCCTATATCCCCAGGATCTATAAATATTAAGCCTAGCCTGTGTCCTGTAGTGTAAGATATGGAATTTACTGGTAAAAATCAAAACACCTTTTTTTCCTTTATCGTTCATTTTGTGACACAGGATCAGATGTAAAATAGAAACAACTGGGACGTCCCAGATTACGCCAATGGGGGGGGGGTGAGAAGGGGTGGGCGAACAACAGAAATATCCAAGCAACATGAATTTTATATCATGTATACCCTAGAACAGTGATGGCAAACCTTGGCACCCCAGATGTTTTGGAACTACATTTCCCATGATGCTCATGCACTCTGCAATGTAGTTGAGCATCATGGGAAATTCCAACACATCTGGCCTGCCAATGTTCATCATCACTACCCGAGAAGAAGTCAAACCTGAATAAATGGCTAATTAAAGAAGATCAAATAAAAAGAAAGACTCACAGCTATGAAGGGAACACCAAAAACAGAAATCAGGATCTCCAGATCTTGTTAAGTAACACCCCAAAAAAGAAAAAGCTGTACTTAAGCACTGTGATTCTCAGACAATGAAGGACCGAAAAACAGTCCACCAAAAAAGAAATGTGGAACAATTACAGCACCTGAAAGGCTATGAGGCCAATATAAGAAATTGGCAAATGTGTCTAATAGCGCAACATCATTTGGACAACAGCAAGAAGCCTAAAATACCTAACCCTTTACTTTAGGTAAAATAAATTGGGACAGAGCAAGGCTGTTTGAATGATGGTCAAGTAGAGCGCGTAAGGCTCAATACGATCATTCTAACCCCTGATTTCAAAAAGAGGAAGACTTTGGCAAGAAGAATGTTAAGCAAAGAAGAAAAAAAGTCATAGTGTTAACCAGGTGACCCCCTGTGTGTAAAAAAAAAAAAAAAAGTGGTTAGGCAGAAATAGTTGATTTCAGAATCTTTCAGGATATACCTGAAATAGAAGCAAAGGGGTGAAAGAAACTAAGGAATTAGAGTTGAAGAAGTAACAATGTCAAACAAACTCAAGAAAAGGGGTCTTAGTGAAGTAAAACCTGCAACCACACAAGTCAAACAATAGCAGCCAACACTATTTGGACCAAAAAGACTATTCAGAAAATCATTCCAGAATGCAGACTTATGAACTATAAAGCGGGATGTGGGGAACCTAAACAGTCTGGGAATAAGCACATTGTGGTGCAGTGACTTTGGAAAGGAAGGGAAGGACAACTGAACAAGATGTCCAATTTGAGCAACTAGAGTGGACATTACAGAGAGAAGCCTGGAACCAACATCCCAAGGGGTGGGGAAAACATATCTGTGCACAAACAAAACAGAGCCATGATTATAGTGGTACTTCCCAGTTTTCAGAAAAGCCATTTCCGAACAGAGAAAGTAGAGAAGGCCTTTGTTTTGACAAAGCTGAAAGAGAACCTTTTCCTAGTACAGCAGGTTGAGCTTCTTAAAGGAAACCACAGCATGGATTTACAAAAGTGCATTTTAGAGACATTCTGGACCTTATAAAAAAATAGCTATGTTTTACACAGATAAGTTTACACAGAATGACAGACTAATGCCGCGTACACACGGTCGGAATTTTCACCTGCAAAAGTCCGACGGACGCCGCCGGACCAAGTCCGGCGGAAAATCCGACCGTGTGTGGTCTCCATCGGACTTCCGACGGACCGTTTCGGGCGGAAATCCAACGTACTTTAGATTTGAAGCCTGCTTCAAATCTTTACGTCGTACCTCCGCCGGACTCAGTTCCTGACGGAAAGCCCGTTCGTCTGTATGCTGGTCCGAAGGACCAGATACGACGGAGGAGCAGGTTACTGCATCTCGCGCTCGCTGCAATAGGAAAAACAAATTTTCCCATTGCGGCGAGCGCGGGGGGCATCCCAGGCCCTTAGGTCTGGTATGGAACTTTAAGGAGAACCCCCCTACGCCGAAAAACCGGCGTGGGGGTCCCCCCAAAATCCATACCAGACCCCGATCCGAGCACACAGCCCGGCCGGTCAGGAAAGGGGGTGGGGACGAGCGAGCGCCCCCCCCTCCTGAACCGTACCAGGCCGCATGCCCTCAACATGGGGGGGTGCTTTGGGGGAGGGGGCGCCTTACGGTGCCCCCCCCACCACAAAGCACCTTGTCCCCATGTTGATGAGGACAAGGGCCTCTTCCCGACAACCCTGGCCGTTGGTTGTCGGGGTCTGCGGGGGGCTTATCGGAATCCGGGAGCCCCCTATAATAAGAGGGCCCCCAGATCCCGGCCCCCCCACCCTATGTGAATGAATATGGGGTACATGGTACCCCTACCCATTCACCTAGGTAAAAAGTGTTAATAATAAAACACAACACAGGTTTTTAAAATAATTTATTAAACTGCTCCGGGGGGGTCTTCTTCCGTCTTCGGGGGTCCCTCCGCTTCATCTTCTCCCGGGGTCCGGTTGGTTCTTCTCCGCTCTCTTCTCCCGGTGTTCCAGTTCTTCGGCCGGCTCCTCTGCTGTGTTCAGGTAGCTCTCTTGCCAGCAGAGGTCCGGACTTCTGAGCTGCTGGGCTTCTTGTCTTCTCTTCTCTTCTCTTCCCCCAGATGTTGACACGACGCTCTCTCCGGCTGGACTGGTCTCCGAGGGCTGCGTTGTGACTTATATAGGCGGAGACCCCGCCCCCTTTTGATGTCACAGTCCCTGGGCATGCTGGGACTGTGACGTTTTAGGGGGCGTGGTCGACCACGCCCCCTAAAACGTCACAGTCCCAGCATGCCCAGGGCCTGTGACATCATATGGGGGCGGGGTCTCCGCCTATATAAGTCACAACGCAGCCCTCAGAGACCAGTCCAGCCGGAGAGAGCGTCGTGTCAACATCTGGGGGAAGAGAAGAGAAGAGAAGACAAGACTAGAAGCCCAGCAGCTCAGAAGTCCGGACCTCTGCTGGCAAGAGAGCTACCTGAACACAGCAGAGGAGCCGGCCGAAGAACTGGAACACCGGGAGAAGAGAGCGGAGAAGAACCAACCGGACCCCGGGAGAAGATGAAGCGGAGGGACCCCCGAAGACAGGAGAAGACCCCCCCGGAGCAGTTTAATAAATTATTTTAAAAACCTGTGTTGTGTTTTATTATTAACACTTTTTACCTAGGTGAATGGGTAGGGGTACCATGTACCCCATATTCATTCACATAGGGTGGGGGGGCCGGGATCTGGGGGCCCTCTTATTATAGGGGGCTCCCGGATTCCGATAAGCCCCCCGCCCGCAGACCCCGACAACCAACGGCCAGGGTTGTCGGGAAGAGGCCCTTGTCCTCATCAACATGGGGACAAGGTGCTTTGTGGTGGGGGGGCACCGTAAGGCGCCCCCTCCCCCAAAGCACCCCCCCATGTTGAGGGCATGCGGCCTGGTACGGTTCAGGAGGGGGGGGGGCGCTCGCTCGTCCCCACCCCCTTTCCTGACCGGCCGGGCTGCGTGCTCGGATCGGGGTCTGGTATGGATTTTGGGGGGGACCCCCACGCCGGTTTTTCGGCGTAGGGGGGTTCCCCTTAAAGTTCCATACCAGACCTAAGGGCCTGCGACGGGGCTCGCAAGGTTTAAATCTCGCCAAAAAAAGCGGCGAGATTGAATTCCTTTTCTAGTCCCGTCGTACCCGAGTCACGTTCAAAATGAACGGACTTGTCCGTGTGTGGGAAAGTCCGTTCATTCTGAAAGTCCGGCGGAAGTCCGTCGGGAAGACCGGATTCCGGAAAGTCCGGCCGTGTGTAGGCAAGTCCGGCCGTTCAGAAAGTCCGGCGGTAGTCCGCCGGAAGTCTGGCGGCAAGTACGTCGGACCTAGCTTTCTAGAAAGTCCGACCGTGTGTACGCGGCATAACAAAAGTCAGAGGCAGATATGTAAAGCATGTTAGGCATTGCAGGTCAGGCAATGACAGCAGAGTTGTAAAAGCTGTTGAGGTCAGTTCAATGGAAATAGGGGGCCCAGGAAATCAAATATGGTCATTGGATCCTTCCAAGGATCTCAGTATCTGTTCCCTGAAACAGTAGGGGAGTATAGAACAAGATTACCCTTTGCAGTGGGATCCTATACATGTAAAAAAAAAAAACATGTTGCCCTGCAGAGCAGAAATCAACAGACCCAAATGAAACAAGCTATACATACTCACAAACCCAGGCAGCTGAAGCTGATGAGATAAACAAGTGTGCTAAGCAGAGGTAGCAGTGGGACATTACATTCTCGTGAGCTTAAGGCTGGAAAGAGAAAAAGGAGAGTATATGAGTGTCACTGCCTGTAGTTGATTACAATGTGAAAAAAAGGGGGGGGTGCCCCTAGGGATTTTGTGGGCAAGGAAAAATACCAGATATATATATATATAGATATGTATATATATATATATATATATATATATATATATACACATACACATATACATACATACATACATACACATATACACACACACACACACTATGACATGTCACATAGCTTAAAAACAAAAAAAATATATTCATATGAACGTTAATATAATACAGCTGCATTCTAGACCATATGATGATCTCAGAGTTTGGAGGTCAAAACAGTGTTGATGGACACCAAAGATCCCAGCATGTTTTGGAATATATATATACTTGGAAATTTAATTCCTTCTTCAGGGATTGGGTTTAGAACAGGCTGTATTCTCTATGAAAACAATAACAAAGTATCAAAACAAATATCCAGTGAATATAGATAATATATGGTCAGTGGATACAGACATGGAATACTCACATAATAATGAATATCATGAGTAAACAATGCTAAACAAACGGGTTCACAGATCCGGCATCTCCAAGGCATCCTATATCATAGATATTTAATCTAAAGAAAAGGGGAATATGTAAAAAAAAAATGCAAAAACACGCACCCCAACAATCACAGATTGGGTGCTGACCGACACTTCCAGATAAACTCCACATAGGATGAAAGAGGAGGTACAATATTGCCGCAGATATGCAGGGACTCACAAGGATCATCAATTGTGTAGACGGTCTTATCACAAAAAAGTATAAATATATATGCATCTGTGTATGTTTATTTATTGCACAGGCATAAAGTAAAAATAAAACTTCATATGCAAAGCATATAGGTAGAATGGGAGGCACAGATTAACAGTGCAGCAGCAAAGTAAATATACAAAATGTGATGCACGAACTGCCACAGTTTCAGAGGTAAGGCAAGATTTAAATAAACAGATCATGCCAAGTAAAACCTCACATGAAACAAATAAGCAGTGAATCATGCAGATATTGAACAGGGAGGGAAGAAAGTGTAAATCAATAAATCTTTCTTGTAAAGAATACGCAAAGCTTCTCTCCTGATTCCATGGTGCTGTGCTATGCCAGAGAGAATTCAGCCTATGTTTGAAGTACACTTTATATGAAAGCAAAGCAGCGGAGGTACACGCCCAGTGGTGCGAATAACATCCAATGGCTGCAGTGAGAGGACACCAGGTGACTGGAGGCCCCATCATGGGGTGAATCATTCCAGCACCTGTGTTCAAATTGTGCATAGGGAAAAAGTCAACCAGACGATCCCCTAGCACAAAGGCCGTCCGGTGTCAACACACACAGTCCTATCACAAAAAAGTATAAATGTATATGTATCTATGTGTGTATATTTTTATTGCACAGGCATAAAATGAAAATAAACTAGATAGCATGAGAGGCACAGATGAATAGTGCAACAACAAAATGAATGTATGAAATGTAGTGCATTAACTGCCAAAGTTTTAGAGGTAAGGCAAGATTTAAATAAGTGTATCATGCCAAGTAAAACCACACATGAAACAAATGAGCAGCAAATCATACAGGTATTAAACAAGGAGGGATAAAAGTGTAAGTGGATAAATCTTACTTTTAAAGCAAAAGCAGAGCTTCTCTCCTCATTCCATGATGCTGCGCTATCCCTGAATGTGCAGGCTTTGTTTTAAAATACATTTTATATGGGAGCAAGGCACTGGAGGTACATACCCAATGGCGCGAATAACATCCAATGCCTGCAGTGAGTGGACACCAGATGACTGGAGGCCCGATCATTTCAGCACCTGTGCTCAAAATGTGCATAGGAAAAACATCAACCAGATGATCCCCTGACACAAACGGCATCCAGTGTCAACGCGCACCCATGGCACGATGACATCAGACGTCTCAAGGCCACCAACATGCTAAAGTGGGTAATATGTCCTGGCAAGATGGAGAGAAAACCCATACTGCACGTGCCCTGAACAGGCGAAATGCCGATCAGAGCACCTGCAGCGTGACAAGCCCAAAGTATGCCCCAGGATGCAAATGCACCAAGGGGCCTATACGTGCCGGGGAGAATCTGCAGAGGCAGCAATCATGGTGATTGTAATACATTTAGTAATGACAAAGATGAGAGGGGATGCCTGAAATGGAGGGAAAGCAACAATTAGTGCACATACATTTAATCATGACAGTATACAGTAATGTCAATGATACAAAACACAACACACTTTAAAAGATTAAATCGCATCAAATATAGAACAGCAGAACACAAGAAGTGCAAAAACAGAGATGTAAAACGCATCAAACTGGAAGACAGGATATAACTTGAAAAACGTCAACAGTCAGCAGGGCAGGAAAGAGGAGAAAGATCAAAAAAGAAGGGGCAGGGGGATCCAACATGGACCTGTATATTATAGGCTAAAGCTAAAAAATAGCTACATGGTGGGTTAGATAGATAGTTAGATAGATATGAATCAAAATATCCAACAAAATACACAGAGAGAATTGTAAATCACATGTCTCTCTCAAAACCATAGGATGAGAAGCCCTGTAAAACAAGGTTTGAAGTTAAAGGCTTAATTCAATCCCAGTGGCGAGATAACATTTCAATTTGATATCCATTGTAGCTTCCGTTGTAGTAGGAGCTTGTTAAAATCTCCTCCCTGTGGACTCAAATGCACTCAGTCCAACACTAAAACGGATACTTTGGGAAAAGGGCCACTATGGACCTGTGCCATATGTCTCCCCAGTGACAAATCGGGGTTGCTGGTCTGCCACGATGTGTCGGTAAATTCTTTGCAATAGCTTTTGAATCGTTTTACCTATGTAGTAACAGCTGCAGCCACATTGCACGAGATATACCACTCCCATTGTTTGACAGTTGGCAAAATGTTTGGGATTGAATCTCCAATCATTGGGTAATTGTATATTCTTGTGTGTGTCCATATAATGACAATATGCACAGGAACCACATGGAAAAGTGCCAAAAAGTTTGCATGGGTCACACCGCGTCTGACCTAAATTTGCTTTGGACCAGAATATCTCCCATAGATGTAGCTCGTCTGTCTGTAACTAGAAATGCCTGCCATCAAAGAAGAAAACATTGTGTTTCAATATATGTTCCAGCGATAGCAAAATAATCTCATTGAAAGATTCTTCGTGATCACTAGTCTGTGATAGTACTTTTTGGATACAGGCAAGCCCCTTAGTGTGTGGTATAGAACTGTACAAGGCTTCTACATCTATGGTAGCCAATATAGAGTCCCCAGACACATGTTTGCCCTCTATTATTTGCAGGAGATGAATGGTTTCACGAACATATGAGGATAGAGAGGTAACAAAGGGTCTCAGATGTTCGTTCACAACTCTGGACAAATTTTCGGTAATGGCACCATTACCGGAAATGATAGGTCTGCTCGGGGGATCCATGTCATTCTTGTGGATTTTGGGGAGAGATAAAAGGTCGCTGTTTTGGGAAAAGTAGTTCTAAAAAAATCCCATAACTGTTTTGAGATGATATTGTTATAATATGCACTGTCAACAAGCAAATAAAATTCCTTGTTGAAAATGTCAATGGTCACTGCCTTTATTGGAAGATACCAATTGGCATGGCTCAAAATTTTAGTACACATTAGTACATATCTCTCATTGTCCATGAGTATGTTTCCTCTTTGTCGTAAGGTTTTATAGTTATTTTATGATTACTGGACAAAGTTTTTAAGGTCGCCTTTTCACTCAGAGTGAGATTATTAGTGTTTAGACAAAATTTCCAAAGCTATAATTTCCTGACAAGTTTATTTTAGAAAGGTAGCAATACCATGGTTGGAGCTAGGGGCTGAGTATATGTCTGACTTTTTCTTTAAAGATGTTTTGTTTAAAGCAGTTGGAGAGCTGGTAGATGGATCATCCACCTGCTTCAGTAAGGATTCGATATCGATGGTATCGATCAAATCTGTTGGATCAGCGATTGCTGAGGCTCTGATGAAGAGGGTACTCCCTCGTAACGTGTAAGCCGTTTGTGACACCATCTGGTTCCTCCCAACACCCGGTCCAGGATGAAGAAGATACAGTTCTGATTTTTTTTGAGCAATGTTAAGCCTTTTTAAACATTTGTTTGTGAGTATGACTCTTGCTTCTATTATTTAAATAAATTTAATCTTTGGTAATGCGCAAGGTCGGTGCGCACTACCTGTTTTTCTATATGTTTCAGGCACCCATTGTTCTGAGGAGGGCAGCAAGACCTATGACTTTCCATATTCTATCCAAAGGGTTGACTACACCACTTACATATGGACTAAGCTCCTGAGCGCAGGAGATTGCTTTGTCCTGTTCCCTTATAGCAGATTAAACAGTACAGTGCTTGTGCTGTCTAACCTGCCCCTCTCTAAACTGTAAAAAAAAACCTGGCTGATCCTGCCTGGTTTTGCCCTCCCCCTGCAAACTGACCATGGTTTATCATGGCTGCTAAGCCCTGACACCATGGTCAGTTTACATGCCTCCATCATCCGCAGTTCTCTTTTGTCCTCTCCCCTCCCTGGCTGTCAGCTCCATGTGTCTATGTGAGCTGTCTCCGCCCCCCTTCTGGCTCTATTTGTAGTACATTTAACTTTAACAAATTTCATTGCCTGCCCCTCTCCTTTATCCAGCGATAATGCACAGTGCAAGTGTTTATGAAAATCAATGCTTCTAAATACATTTTTCAGATATCTTCAGGCCGGTCATGTGATTCCCGGACGCTCTGCTACTATGATCTAGGGCTATAGTGGGAGGGGCTGAGCAGCCAGCACGGCGGTCAGGTGACATCCCGGCTGACGTCGAAGAGAGAGCTCGGCCCCTCCCGCTGTAGCCCGGGGATTGGAGTAGTAGGGCGGCCGGGAGTCACATCACCGGCCTGAACATCTCTAACAAAAGGCATCTATTGCAATAAACACTTACACTGTGCATTATCGCCTGATAAAGGAGAGGGGCAGGCAGTGAATTAATTTATTAAGGTTCTAAACACTTTAATGCAGAGGAGCACAGTTGTTAAAAGACACATGTATAGGTGTACATACATTGGTAGATATCAAAGATTTGATTACACCAGAGGCTGCACCATTGCTCTGAACTAGAGAACAATCTTTGGCAAACTGACACAATGCACGCAGGCTGGAAAGCATCAAATAAAAATAAAGAAAGAAGGCACACCAGCCTAATGCAATATCCTTTAGCATATTTATTTAGAAACATGATTAAAAAATGCTCAGAAAAGTAGAAAGAAAGTTGCGCTTATAACAATCTTATGGCAGTTAGTTAACTGGTAGCAGTTTCCAGATCTTAGAGAGAGGACGTACGAACCGCTGCTGGCTGACGCGTTTTGAAGGTGTCCCTTCTTCTTCATACATAATACATAAAATTGTTTAATAGTATCATAGAGCTAACATAGTGAAATAGCTTCATGTCTATTCATTGTCCTAGTCAGTCCTTTTTCTTGTTTTTGTATTCATTTCCATATCTATTTTTTTATTTTTTTTTACCATTTTTAGTTATAATTTTTAGTTTATTGTCTATTGTCTAATCAAGATTTTAAGTAATGCATAGGATTTAGGTTCATATACACTTTATTGGTACCATTCACCTTATATAAGACGGCTTAAAAATATGCACCGTACAACTAGACTTGTACATGTATGTGTCCATATGTGCATATATAGTATGAATAATTTTATTCTTTATCTCTTTCCCTGGAGTGCACATGTGTGCGTATGTATGTGCCTACAGGCCTATACGTGTACACAGGAAAGTACTCCAGTAGTTCATTATACGTGGTTTTTAAATTGCTTTTTAAAACTTTTTTAATTTAAATTCCTCTACCACGTATTTAAAATAATGAGTATTATGATTTAATAATAATTTTATATTGTTATCAATTACTTTTTGTAATGCATTGGTTGTGTGCACAAGGGCACCTTTGCACATATGTACGTATATTTTTTGTGTGTCTCTTGCTTACGCCTTTATACATGTGTACACTAGCCCCTTTAGTTATAGGTACATAGCTACAGACTATATATAATATGCTAGTTAATGCTGATAATATATTATATCCATTAAATATATATATAGAAAAAGGTTTTTTATATATAAAGGAATTTTTTATATATATTTTTTAATATAGATTCCGTCTTTGTGAACACATGTGTGTGCACACTTGGTGTGTGTGTTTTTGATGTTACATATAAGCACAAGATATAGCCCTAGCGATATATACTGCACTTTTGGATTGTCATATAGCAAATTCTATAATGGCATGTGGCTATGCATGTATGCGTATGCATGCATTTGCTTTATGTGCATATATGCACATACGTATAATGATTGCATACCGGCATGTTTGTTCTCTCTTGGGAATACTGTGCATGCAAAGTGCTATTAAAACGGGGGTTTTTCCTCCCCGTTCGGTTTTTCTCCCTCCCCTTCTTTTTCTGTTTTTTTCCCCCCTCCTTTCCCTTTGATGGTCTGCTAATCTCTGAGGTCTAACATGTTAGCAGCCCTCCTAATGCCATTTTTGTACGACTATGGAGAGATAACTATTCTAGCGCTTCTGTTCGCCTTTGTCCTCTACTTTTTCCTCTAACAATATGGTGGTCACTATTGACTACTACTGACACAGATCCCGTCCGACAGCGGGCGCACGGGAAGTGACGTCAAGACTGCATTTCCACCCTGTGGACCGCACCAGGAAGAGACAGTACGGGGTGCGTTCTACCTGCAGGACATCACGATGTGCGAAGTCAGTGATGGACGCTAGGGGTAGGGATTGTGTGCCCTAGAAGCAATTGTAGTCCCCTCTGATGGGTCCTTCCGATGGAGGTGAGGGTACTATTACTGTTCCATATATAGCCCTTTGCGATTTCTCATTTGTGAATTTGTGATGTTCATTTTAGGGAGATATGTATGCGATCTACCTATGGATATGGGTCAGTCTATTGCTGGATGCACGCATCATTAGTGTGTATACACATGTGTAACAAGATAAGATAAATATTACAAACTACCATTATTATAAACATAAATATACATATTTATCTACCTAGCTAAAGTCCGTCCCTTATAAGACCACTCATTACTTGGGGGAGGGGCTTCAGAGTGGTCCTGGGATGTGGCTCCCAGATGATCACATGAACTCATGTATAAATGGCTGTAAGAGAGCAACACTAATAAGGCTCGGAAGAAGAATGGACTCTTCTGAGACTGGTACACATCGAAGGATGTGATGCAAGTCTGGACTGGTAAGCATTCTGCAGATAACAAACCCTTGGCATCAAAAGCTGATGTTGCCCCCTTTAGCAAAATGTAGGCTTTTTGTATAAATGTCCACCAGTGTCAGACATGTCCCGTGCATCAGAGGGGGCGGGGTCACTGGGTGGCCCCGCCCCCCATTATTTAAGAGCCGTCAGACGAAGAGACGCCGCCACACAGCGGGAGCCTCCCTTCATGGCAGCATATATGCGGAGCGGCCCGGAGAAGAAAATGAAGAAGAGAAGAAGAGAAGAAGGAAGAAGAGAAGAGGATGAAGAAGAAGATGAAGAGCGGGAGCCTCCCCTCATGCCATGGGTGCGGAGCGGCCCTAGGAGAAGAAGATAGAAGACGCCGCGGAGGAGATGCTGGACGAGAACGCCGGAGGAAGAACCAGAAGAGCCAGAAGAACCAGAAGAAGATGAAGGAAGAAAGAAGAAGCATTTAAATAAAGGAATTGTCAAAAACTGTCTCTTGTCATTTTTAACATTTTTGACAGTTTTTTAGTGAAATGGTAGGGGTAGGTACCCCCTTACCATTTCACACAGGGGGGGCCGGGATCTGGGGGTCCCCTTGTTAAAGGGGGCTTCCAGATTCTGATAAGCCCCCCGCCCGCAGACCCCCACAACCACCGGCCAGGGTTGTGGGGATGAGGCCCTTGTCCTCATCAACCTGGAGACAAGGTGTTTTGGGGGGCTACCCCAAAGCACCCTCCCAATGTTGAGGGCATGTGGCCTGGTACGGTTCAGGAGGGGGGGGGCCGCACTCTCGTCCCCCCCTCTTTTCCTGCGGCCTGCCAGGTTGCGTGCTCGGATAAGGGTCTGGTATGGATTTTTGGGGGACCCCACGCCGTTTTATTTTATTTTTTGGCGCGGGGTTCCCCTTAAAATCCATACCAGACCTGAAGGGTCTGGTATGGAATTTAGGGGGAACCCCACGTCATTTTTTTTTTTAAATTTTGGCCGGGGTTCCCCTTAATATCCATACCAGACCTGAAGGGCCTTGTATGGAATTTAGGGGGTCCCCACATCATTTTTTTTTTGGTTCGGGGTTGCCCTGTGGGGAATTACCATGCCGTTTTTATCAATGAACTTCTATGTGTATTGTCGCAATGCAATAGCCGCGGGTAGTTTTAAATGTTTTTTTTCCTTCGAAATGTCATTTTGCTGTCAGACTGTTCTAAACACAGGAAACATGCGCCCCTTTACAGGCATACTATAGACACCCCCCAGGTACGAAATTTAAAGGGATATTACACTTTTATTGTTTGACTTTAAGCATTATTAAAATCACTGCTCCTGAAAAAACGGCCGTTTTTAAAACTTTTTTTTGCATTGATCCAAGTCCCCTGGGGCAGGACCCAGGTCCCCAAACACTTTTTATGACAATAACTTGCATATAAGCCTTTAAAATTAGCACTTTTGATTATTCATGTTCGTGTCCCATAGACTTTAACGGTGTTCGTGTGTTCGAGCGAACTTTTTTCCTGTTCACATGTTCTGGTGCGAACCGAACAGGGGGGTGTTCAGCTCATCCCTACTCATGACCTTTCAGCAGCCTCCACTGACAGGGATGATGGTATAGTAAAGGGTGTCACAGGTACTTGCAATACGTCTGCCAGCAGAACAACACCAGCTGTAGAGTATAGCAAGCAAATTTCTCTGCCCCAGCTGCTGCATCGAAGAAAAAATACACTCACTGCCACCCACATGGCCAGCGTCTAAATTCCAGCTTGTCTAAATAAAGAAAGCTTGCAGGCAAAATCAATTTAAATGTCTTTTTTTTTTTCTTTATAAATTCCAGTTTTGCTGCAGCAGGCTCTATACACGGCACAGATGCGGCAGATTAAGGGGACCCCCCAGGCACTATATTTGAAGGAATTTTTTAATTTATTGTTTCACTTTAAGCATCATTAAAATCACTGCTCTTTTAAAAACCATCTTCTTTTTTACAGTTTTTTTTGCATTGGTACATGTCCACCAGGGCAGTACCTGGGCCCCTATACCCTTTTTGAGGCCAATAACTTGCATATAAGCCTTCAAAATCGGGACTTTTGATTTTTCAAGTTTGAGTCCTGAAGACTTTAAGAGGGTTCGTGGCTTGGGTGGCTCGAACTTTTGCAATGTTAGAGAGTTCTGGCAAACAGTATTTCACAAAATATCTTTTCATGTGACAACACTGAAGAAATGATACTTTGCTACAATGTAAAGTAGTGTGTACAGCTTGTATTAACAGTTTAAATTTGCTGCCCCTTCAAAATAACTCAACACACAGCCATTAATGTCTAAACCGCTGGCAACAAAAATGAGTACACCCCTAAGTGAAAATGTCCAAATTGGGCCCAAAGTGTGGCCACCATTATTTTCAAGCACTGCCTTAACCCCCTTGGGCATGGAGTTCACCAGAGCTTCACAGGTTGCCACTGGAGTCCTCTTTCACACCTCTATGACGACATCATGGAGCTGGTGGTTGTTAGAGACCTTGCACTCCTTCACCTTCCATTTAAGGATACCCCACAGATGCTCAATAGGATTTAGGTCTGGAGACATGCTTGCCCAGTGCATCATCTTTACCCTCAGTTCCTTTAGCAAGGCAGTGGTCATCTTGGAGGTGTGTTTGGGGTTGCTATCACGTTGGAATACTGCCCTGCGGCCCAGTCTCCAAAGGGAGGGGATCATGCTCGGCTTCAGTATGTCACAGTACATGTTGGCATTCATGGTTCCCTCAATGAACTGTAGCTCCCCAGTGTCGGCAGCACTCATGCAGCCCCAGACCATGACACTCCCACCACCATGCTTGATTGTAGGCTAAACACACTTGTCTTTGTACTCCTCACCTAGTTGCTGCCACAAGTGCTTGACACCATCTGAACCAAATAAATTATCTTGGTCTCATCAGACCACAGGACATGGTTCCAGTAATTCATGTCCTTAGTCTGCTTGTCTTCAGCAAACTGTTTGAGGGCTTTCTTTGGCATCATCTTTAGAAGAGGCTTCCTTCTGGGACAACAGCCATGCAGACCAATTTTTTTTAATGCAGTATGCAGCGTATGGTCTGAGCACTGACAGGCTGACCCCCCCACCCCTTCAACCTCTGCAGCAATGCTGGCAGCACTAGTACGTCTATTTCCCAAAGACAACCTCTGGATATGACGCTGAGCACGTGCACTCAAGCTCCTTGGTCAACCATGGCGAGGCCTGTTCTGAGTGGAACCTGTCCTGTTAAACCGCTGTATGGTCTTGGCCAGGATGCTGCAGCTCAGTTTCAGAGTCTTGGAAATCTTCTTATAGCCTAGGCCATCTTTATGTAGAGCAACAATTCTTTTTTCAGATCCTGGTGCCATGTTGAACTTCCAGTGACCAGTATGAGAGAGTGAGAACGATAACACCAAATTTATCACACCTGCTCCCCATTCAAACCTGAGATCTTGTAACACTAACAAGTCACATGACACCGGGGAGGGAAAATGGCTAATCGGACCCAATTTGGACATTTTCACTTATGGGTGTACTCACTTTTGTTGCCAGCGGTTTAGACATTAATGGCTGTGTGTTGAGTTATTTTGAGGGGACAGCAAATTTACACTGTTATACAAGCTGTACACTCACTACTTTACATTGTAGCAAAGTGTCGTTTCTTTGGTGTGGTCACATGAAAAAATATTTACAAAAACGTGAGGGTGTACTTACTTTTGTAAAATACTGTACCATCAGTTTTAAGTGTCATTGGTTCAAGTATATCCCTATTTGAATTAAGTCTAATGTTTGGCTGGCTAAATATGTTAGAAATATGTTGAAGTCAACAATTTTCAGGGGTGTACTTACTTTCTCACATGACTGTACTTCCTAAAAACTTTTTGAACTTTTTTATTCCCAAGGTCCTTAAGTGGTTAAGGATGTATGTGATCAATGTACAAATACAGAAATTGTCCCTATAGTATAGTAAACATACTTTACAAATTTGACAAGGTGACATTCTGTGCTTGGAGAAAAAGAATTTTAACCTCTAAATATGGAAATGACACAGGGTGTATAACTTATTGATTATTATCATTTGCCATATTTTATTACTTTTTATTGCTTTTCCAATTGTTAACTCTGAAGAAGGGGAGATCTTTGCCCCAAAATGAGTTGGCATTATGTTGTTCAATAAAATGTTTTATATCTTTTCCAAGCTAAGAGCTTTGAAAATGTTGAACAGAGGTCACTGTCATGCCGTGTACACACGATCGGATTTGCCGGCGGGAAATGTTGGATGTGAGCTTGTTGGCGGTAAGTCCGACCATGTGTATGCTCCATCAGACATTTGTTGTTGTTGGCTAGCAGGTTCTCAAATTTTCCGCCAACAAATGTTTGTTGTCGGACTTTCCGATCATGTGTACACAAGTCCGTCGCACAAAAGTCCACGCATGCTTGGAATCAAGTATGAGCCGGAAGCGCTCGGTCTTGTAAAACTAGCGTTCGTAATGGAGAAATCACGTACGTCTTTTACGTCACTACGTTCGTAATTGTTGATCAACATTTGTGTGACCGTGTGTATGCAAGACAAGTTGGAGCCAACACCCTTCCAACAAAAATCTACGGTTTTGTTGTCGGAAAGTCCGATCGCGTCTACGGGGCATTATTCTAGCCAACTCTCTTGTTTAAAAAAAAATAAATATGAGTTTAAATGTATAAAATATAACTAGCTAATAATTTAAGAAATATCACTGTTGATTTTTGAACCATTGAGTATCTGGTTGCCCAATGGGATCAGGGAGAATTTTTTCCTTTTGTAGCAAATTACACATTATCATTTTTAAGGTGTTTTACTTATCTTCTTATTCCTTGCAGGCTTAGGCTCCATTTACACCTGGACGATTCAAAATGGCGGCAAATCATAAGATGCTTGTGAGATGCCATTACTTTTTAGTGGCACCCCAATTGCGGCACGATTTTGCTGCATGGCAAATCGCAAAGCGTGATGCTGTCGCTCAAAAGAAGCTCCTGCTCATTTTTAAGTGACAAGGGTTGCACGTTGCGATTTGCTGCAATTGTAGCATTATTTATCGTGGCAAAATCGTGCCGCGATTGGGGTGCCCTTAAGTAATGCCATTGCACAAGCGGCTCATGATTTGCTGCGATTTTGAGGATTCCGCCCGCGATACAGATCGCTCAGGTGTTTAGAGGATTTGATGCAGTTTGTGTCTTTTGTCTGAATCTGATTGATTTGGGTATTTTCAATTAGCCTTCCTAAGTAATAAATGTAACAAAGAGTGTAACGGTTGTTTAGAGGGGTTACTAGGTTCTCTGTAAATAACTAACTTCTTCATCCCCGCCCCACCCCACACACACACAAACACACACACGCACATGCCTGCAGTGAACTTACACTTTTTTTTTTTACAAGAAAATTTTTTTTTATTCAAGATTTAAACATTACAAGCGATGCATAGGCACATTTAAATATGATATCAGTATACATATAGTCACAAGATAGATGATCAATTTCCTCATATAGACAACATAGAGAAGCATGAGAGCAATACATGACACTGCAGCAAAGTATTGGTGTAGAGGTGACATATTAAAACAATCAATCAAGGAGGTACTGTGGGAGGGACTGGGGGAAGGGGAGGGGGGGAGGGGGGAGGCGGATTAAGGATTCTTAGAAGATGAGGGAGGGGGGGGGAGGGAGGGCAGGAGGGAGAGGCAAGGAAGGAATCACAATACCTCAATATCTTAACTGAACATGTACACTAGGTGAAGTTTAAAGAGAACTCAATCATGTTGTATAATGATATGGCTGGTATCTCTGCGTCAACTTGGACATCATTCACAACCTCAGCACCCCATGCATCTATCCATCCCGACCATATCTTATCAAATTTCTTGGGGCAGTTACGATTAAGATACGTGAGTTTATATAGTGGGAGTATAGAATTCATTGCTAGGCGCCATGAAGATTCTCTAGGAGGTAATGCATCCTTCCAATGGAGAAATATTTCTTTTCGGGCATAGAACGTAGCATAACTCAAAAATTGTTTGGTATATTTACCTCTAATATTGGGGCTGAAAATATTCAATAGCATTGCCTTGGGATGGGCTCCCACATCTAAGGAGGTAACCTGGCTACAGCATCCAGGCATTTTCATATTGCCTGCCTTTGTTGGAGGCTCTCATTATCACTTGTTTGACACACAGTCTCGCATGGCCCTTAGATCTTGGACGCCATTCCGCTGTTCCTGGGGCCACGGTTTGTTGCCATGGCTACCCAGGCATTCACATTTTGCCCGCCTCTCTGGGAGGCACTCATCATGCACACGTCTGACACACAGTCCTGCACGTCGTTTAGATTTTGGACGTCACTCCGTCGTCCGCTTCTCTATCTCTACACCAAGCACGCTCCTAGCACATGCGCAGTACATATTACACCATCTCGGTGCGTGCGCACATCATACGCTGCACTTATCCTTCGTGCCCCTTCCACTTCACCGGCATTCACTTACGTATTCACTTTTGTGACTAAGGATCGGCTCCCTTCATATGAACTACACAGGGGCTTTTCATTTTATTTTATTTCACTTCGTTTTGTTCCACTTCCGGTGTCCACCACTGTGAGGCGTGGAACGCATGCCGGCCGACGTGGAACGCACGCCGTTCGGCCATCTTCCTCCAACACCGGAAGTGACCTTTTGAACATCCGTGGAGCTGTTTTTCATTATTTTTATGGTTTCTCTATATATACTCTGGTGGCTACAGTGGGGGGATCCCCCCAGATGACGTCTATGCAGATGAAACACGTCGGGTAGGACCCCACTGTCGCCACTTCTTCACAGCGCTGTTTTTTAGACACTTTCCATGTGAGTGTATACTATAATTTTAATAAATCTTCATTTAAACGGATTTACACTATCTGGCCTATCCTTCTCTTCCTCCATTTGCTGCTGTCATTGTTTGTTCCAACACGGATTCGAGGGACACGACCTTTGGGCCTGACCACGTTTGAGGAACACAGCCACGTGGAAGTCACTCCACCATCCCTGCTCTTCTGGACCTACTCCAGCCCAGCACCACCTAAGCCTGATTGACCCCACCTGGCGTATGCCTTGTCGGGTCCACCAAGTCTGGTAAGCCTCTTCATTTTCTTTGGTGGTGTGTGGGCTTCTTCCACAGAGGATTTGTACCCTGGTTGAGACTTGTTCCAGAGGACTTTATATTTCCTCTTCTCTCCAAGGATGTTTCTGTCAGCACTTGAACTTTGAACTGCCAGTTCTTAGACTACATTTTTTCATCCCTTCCCTTAGCGCTACATTTATTTTGTCTCTCTGTCATTTTTTACACTTGTTGGTTGTGTTAGCTGCTTCCCATCCCCCCTTCTAGGTAGCGCAGAATTATTGTGTATATATATCTTGTTTGTTTTTGAGAGCGGATTCTGCTGCAACCTATTTACATTCTGAGCAATATGGATGTCTTTGACTACAGGGCCTCCCGAACTGTCAATACGGAGGGTGTCTTTGTGGTCACTAGTAGTGACACCGAATTGGGTGGTTTGTTTTTGAGACTTAAAAACATCATGTCCTCTGAACTCCACCTACAGTGGGACGTGGCGTTTTTGGAACAGTACGTCTCTGAACGCATGGTTCCTAGAAGCCTCAGGTGGGACGTACACCCACCACAAGGTGAACCTGAAGTGGATTCTTGGTATAAATACTTTAATGAGGCAGGAGTTAATCTCTTAGGGATCCTCATTACCAAGAAACGCAATAAACTTTCCATGTTAGACAATGAGATTAAAGAGCTCAAAGACAAACTGTTAACCCATAAGAACTCCCCTGAATACACTGCCCTCTCTTCCAATCTCCAAAAACATCTTGAGAAGGAAGACAAGGAGCAGAGGAGTAAAAAACAAAAAAGTATTCTAGGAATGTAGGTGATTACAAGACAAGTAATGTTTTCGGTTGGCAAAAACTGTATATTGCTAATCCTGTTGTCACCAACACCATGCCATCTGTGGTGGGACTTCCTAACACCTCCGTTCCCACAATGACCCATACGGAGGCCCCACCGATAGCTACCCCGGTTGGCCCTATGAGGAGAGTAGATTCTAGACATGAATCCCCTTCTCGCAATAGACCTATACACCCCCACACCCCTTATACCAATCAGAGAGGTAGGGGTCATAATAGAGGCAAACGTGGGGGAAGGGGGCAACGAGGTCACAACATGCCCTCTAACTCATATTCGGGACAACGTGAAGTCCCCCTATCCCGACAGGGTGCTTATGTTGATACACATTCTGCCAACTCCTATTATCATGAACCACCCCCCCACTACTAATAACAGGTTCCTCCCCCTTCAAGACACATGGGATGATGAATACAGGGACCAGTACAGATATGATTCAGGATCCATGTATAATCAATCAACCCATGGTTACTATCCCTCTAGTACCAACTCACGCAGTGGGCAGGTTTTTCACGAGGACCAAAGACCCAGGAAAAGGGGCGCAGACCCAAGAGAGGTACCAGGGGAGGGTGGAGAATTCGAAGGAGGAAAAAGAAGGAGAACATGAGAGGCCAAGGTGTTTTTAATCTGAGCACCAAACCACTTACTGTTGAAGAGCTTTCAGTACTTGATAAGGGACTTAAATTTGCCCCCCCTAAGAAGCTTGATCGGTTTGGTACATTTATGGACATCCATAAATACACACGCAAACTACACATTCAGCGCTATCTTGTTTCTAATCCTATTAGAAATGAGATCAGCGCCACTTCTGGGACAGTCCATTCTGGTTTGTCCAATCCCTCATTATTTACCCCACCTGTTCCTATGGCGCCAGCCATCACTATATTCAGGGATTTGGTCCTCAAGGATCTGGCTGAACTCCCTGAGAAACGCATATATCATCACCCTTTTTCTAATCAAGGTTTTAAATCTCTGTGTCTACAGAAGGACCTTGTCATCCGTCCGGCTGACAAGGGGGGTGGCATTGTTGTTTTGGATAAAAAGGACTACATATCTGAAATGTATAGGATCCTGGAGGAACCTAATACATATAAAACATTGCCCAATAACCCCACGTCTTCTTTTAAAAGAGAGCTTTCTGCTATTATAAGGAGGGGTTACGACCAAGGCATTTTAAATAAAAAGGAAAGAGATTTTATGGTACCCCTAGCACCCAGGGTTCCTACTATTTATTATTTACCCAAGGTGCACAAGAACCCAGTACAACCTCCTGGTTGGCCTATCGTGAGTGGGATAGACTCTGTCACCTCACGTATAGGCCGATACATTGATTTTTACTTGCAACCCCTCGTAAGGCGTATGCCTTCTTATTTGAAGGATACAGGGGCCACCATATGTCTACTTGAGAGTTTGAATTTGCAGGGTGATCACATCATTGCCACTGCCGATGTCGCCTCCCTGTACACTTGTATACCCCAGGACAAGGGATTGGAGGCGGTCCAATCTTTTTTGGAGAAGGAACCTACCATCGCTCCTTTTCACTGTGCTTTTGTCATTGAACTACTTGAATTCGCCACACAACGTAGTTATTTCTGGTTTGACCAGCAGTATTATCTCCAATTACGTGGCGTGGCTATGGGCACCAAGTTCGCCCCTAGCCTTGCCAATTTATTTATGGCGAAGTGGGAGGAGGATGTCGTCTATACCAATAGGGATCCATCCCTTATTGTGTGGGCACGGTATATTGACGACATCCTCCTCCTATGGAAGGGTAGTGCCGAGTCATTGGACTCATTTTTCGAATGCTTGAATAGCAACGATCGTGGCATCTCCCTATCCCATACAGCTAGTAACCATAAAATCAACTTTTTGGATTTGGAGATAGAGTTAAATGATGGGGTTTTTCAATTCCAGACACATTTCAAAGCCACAGACCGGAATAGCTTCATACCACCTGATAGCTGCCATCACCGGTCTTGGCTTGACTCGGTACCACAGAGTCAATTTCTTAGACTACGAAGAAATTGTTCAACCATTGACTCTTTTAAATCACAATCGGCACTCCTGAAGGCTAAGTTCATAGATAAGGATTATGACCCCTGTCTTGTTGATCGCGAGTATCAACATGCCCTTGTAACCAACAGGGAATCCCTTCTGGAAGATAGGCCCATGAGAGAACCAGATGATGCCTTCAGGTGGTCTTTATTGACTTCCTTTTTCAATCAACACAGATGCATTAAAGCCATTCTCACAAAACATTGGGACATCCTCAGGAATGACCGCATTTTGGGTAATGTACTGCCTGATAGGGCCAGAGTTATCTTTAAGGGTGCCCCAACCTTACAGAGCAGGATTGCCCCAAACATCATTAACCCTCCTATACGCCAACCCCTCTTTTATGAGATGGAGGGATTTTACTCCTGTAGGAGATGTAGTGTTTGCCAACATAATTCAGGCATAGGTAGAAAGACGGTATCATTCAGGTCATCAGTTACCCACAGGACATACCCAATCAGACAATTCTGTACTTGTACCACCAGTTACATTGTGTACTTGATTACATGTCACTGTGGTAAACAATACGTGGGCCGCACCATCCGTTCCTTTGCCATAAGAGTGGCGGAACATATTGCACTTATTAAAGGGGGGGACACTAAACACACTGTCCCTCGCCACTACAAGTTACAACATAATCGGGTGATTGATGGCACACAATTTGTGGTCATCGACAGATATGTCCCTCCTTGGAGGGGTGGGGCCATGACCAGGGGTGTGTCTCGCTTGGAGACTTACTGGATCCATGAGCTCCGTACACTTCACCCATCGGGTATGAATGTTGAAGTTGATGTCAACGCTTTTATTAACAAAGCCTGAGGTTGTTACCCTAATCCCTACTCTGCCTCCTTTATAGGTGTTCTCTTTCCTGATCATTTTATTTAAAAAAAAAATTTTACACAATTTTATTTATTCCATTCGTATATATACCTACATTTCATTTATTCAGTTTTATTTATATTGTATTCCCCCTTTTTCGTTCATCTGATTCTGGCTACAATTGTATAGCTTTGTGCATATGAATGTTCACCCTAATTCATCTATAATAATGTAATTCAGGTTTGTGTATGTGTTAATTATACACATGGAAGACTTTTTTACATATGGAAGACTATCACTGTATATATTTATTTGTGATAGCTTTATGTTATTTCTCCATGGAAACCAGCTCCACGAGTTTGCATTTTCATTGGTGATTACAACATTTTATCCCCCATTGCAAATCAGTCCCTTGAGTTTGTATTTTTTCCTATGGTTAAATACCATGAATCCCTGTCCTTCCATATAATATGACATTTTATTCACATCATCATTGACACATTGTACTTCGATTTGTACACCTGTCCCCACTGTCTGCACATAGTTTTTCTAGGTAACACTGGTTGCACAATTATGATACCTAGTTGCTATTTGTTTAACACATTGTCATTTATATATCTCGCTATCCCCTTTTTAGGTAATGCTGGGGCCATGGCCTGTCACTACAGCATCCAGGCATTTTCATATTGCCTGCCTTTGTTGGAGGCTCTAATTATCACTTGTTTGACACACAGTCTCGCACGGCCCTTAGATCTTGGACGCCATTCCGCTGTTCCTGGGGCCACGGTTTGTTACCATGGCTACCCAGGCATTCACATTTTGCCCGCCTCTCTGGGAGGCACTCATCATGCACACGTCTGACACACAGTCCTGCACGTCGTTTAGATTTTGGACGTCACTCCGTTGTCCGCTTCTCTATCTCTACACCAAGCACGCTCCTGGCACATGCGCAGTACATATTACGCCATCTCGGTGCGTGCGCACATCATACGCTGCACTTATCCTTCGTGCCCCTTTCATTTCACCGGCATTCACTTACGTATTCACTTTTGTGACTAAGGATCGGCTCCCTTCATATGAACTACACAGGGGCTTTTCATTTTATTTTATTTCACTTCGTTTTGTTCCACTTCCGGTGTCCACCACTGTGAGGCGTGGAACGCATGCCGGCCGACGTGGAACGCACGCCGTTCGGCCATCTTCCTCCAACACCGGAAGTGACCTTTTGAACATCCGTGGAGCTGTTTTTCATTATTTTTATGGTTTCTCTATATATACTCTGGTGGCTACAGTGGGGGGATCCCCCCAGATGACGTCTATGCAGACGAAACGCGTCGGGTAGGACCCCACTGTCGCCACTTCTTCACAGCGCTGTTTTTTAGACACTTTCCATGTGAGTGTATACTATAATTTTAATAAATCTTCATTTAAACGGATTTACACTATCTGGCCTATCCTTCTCTTCCTCCATTTGCTGCTGTCATTGTTTGTTCCAACACGGATTCGAGGGACACGACCTTTGGGCCTGACCACGTTTGAGGAACACAGCCACGTGGAAGTCACTCCACCATCCCTGCTCTTCTGGACCTACTCCAGCCCAGCACCACCTAAGCCTGATTGACCCCACCTGGCGTATGCCTTGTCGGGTCCACCAAGTCTGGTAAGCCTCTTCATTTTCTTTGGTGGTGTGTGGGCTTCTTCCACAGAGGATTTGTACCCTGGTTGAGACTTGTTCCAGAGGACTTTATATTTCATCTTCTCTCCAAGGATGTTTCTGTCAGCATTTGAACTTTGAACTGCCAGTTCTTAGACTACATTTTTTCATCCCTTCCCTTAGCGCTACACTTATTTTGTCTCTCTGTATGCAAGACAAGTTGGAGCCAACACCCTTCCAACAAAAATCTACGGTTTTGTTGTCGGAAAGTCCGATCGCGTCTACGGGGCATTATTCTAGCCAACTCTCTTGTTTAAAAAACAATAAATATGAGTTTAAATGTATAAAATATAACTAGCTAATAATTTAAGAAATATCACTGTTGATTTTTGAACCATTGAGTATCTGGTTGCCCAATGGGATCAGGGAGAATTTTTTCCTTTTGTAGCAAATTACACATTATCATTTTTAAGGTGTTTTACTTATCTTCTTATTCCCTGCAGGCTTAGGCTCCATTTACACCTGGACGATTCAAAATGGCGGCAAATCATAAGATGCTTGTGAGATGCCATTACTTTTTAGTGGCACCCCAATTGCGGCACGATTTTGCTGCATGGCAAATCGCAAAGCGTGATGCTGTCGCTCAAAAGAAGCTCCTGCTCATTTTTAAGTGACAAGGGTTGCACGTTGCAATTTGCTGCAATTGTAGCATAATTTATCGTGGCAAAATCGTGCCACGATTGGGGTGCCCTTAAGTAATGCCATTGCACAAGCGGCTCGTGATTTGCTGCGATTTTGAGGATTCCGCCCGCGATACAGATCGCTCAGGTGTTTAGAGGATTTGATGCAGTTTGTGTCTTTTGTCTGAATCTGATTGATTTGGGTATTTTCAATTAGCCTTCCTAAGTAATAAATGTAACAAAGAGTGTAACGGTTGTTTAGAGGGGTTACTAGGTTCTCTGTAAATAACTAACTTCTTCATCCCCGTCCCACCCCACACACACACAAACACACACACGCACATGCCTGCAGTGAACTTACACTTTTTTTTTTTACAAGAAAAATTTTTTTTATTCAAGATTTAAACATTACAAGCGATGCATAGGCACATTTAAATATGATATCAGTATACATATAGTCACAAGATAGATGATCAATTTCCTCATATAGACAACATAGAGAAGCATGAGAGCAATACATGACACTGCAGCAAAGTATTGGTGTAGAGGTGACATATTAAAACAATCAATCAAGGAGGTACTGTGGGAGGGACTGGGGGAAGGGGGAGGGGGGGAGGGGGGAGGCGGATTAAGGATACTTAGAAGATGAGGGAGGGGGGGAGGGCAGGAGGGAGAGGCAAGGAAGGAATCACAATACCTCAATATCTTAACTGAACATGTACACTAGGTGAAGTTTAAAGAGAACTCAATCATGTTATATAATCATATGGCTGGTATCTCTGCGTCAACTTGGACATCATTCACAACCTCAGCACCCCATGCATCTATCCATCCCGACCATATGTTATCAAATTTCTTGGGGCAGTTACGATTAAGATATGTGAGTTTATATAGTGGGAGTATAGAATTCATTGCTAGGCACCATGAAGATTCTCTAGGAGGTAATGCATCCTTCCAATGGAGAAATATTTCTTTTCGGGCATAGAACGTAGCATAACTCAAAAATAGTTTGGTATATTTACCTCTAATATTGGGGCTGAAAATATTCAATAGCATTGCCTTGGGATGGGCTCCCACATCTAAGGAGGTAACCTGGCTGAGAGTGTTAGCTATTTCTGTCCAATAGTCTCCGAGGCGAGGACAAGACCACACCATATGAAGAAAGGAGGCAGACTCCAGACCACACCTGGCGCAGGCCACTGGACTGTCAGGTGTCATAATTGTCAGACGTTTTGGGGTGTAATAGGCCCTGTGGAGAAACTTGACCTGCATAAATCTCTCTGTGGCCGATATCGTGTTTATCACAAAGGAGGATACACACGATTCCCATTCCTCCTCTGATAAGTCAGGAATATCTGCCTTCCACTTGACCATAATTTTTTCAAGTTTCTTTGCAGGGGGTATGGACAAATGAAAGTACAGAGTAGATAGTGGTCTAGCTATGATTTTAGATGTAAGTAATCCCTCCACAGGGTCTGATTCTAACTGGAGGAGAGATGGAAACTGCTTCCTGTAGGCATGTCGGAGTTGATAATATCTAAACAGAATCCAACCTGGTAATAAATAAGCGTTTTTGAGATCAGAGAAAGTTCTTAATTTACCCCCCAGCACAATGTGTTTTAGCTTAACAATTCCCTTTTTTGCTCAGACTTGAGGGTCTGGGACAGACTTCAAATGTGGCAATCTAGGGTTGCCCCACAGGGGAATGTGCGGGGAGAACCTCTCTGGATTGTTAAAACTATGCCTGGCCCTGTTCCAAACTATAATGGTGGTGTTCATCAGATCCGTAATGCCAGGGTGGGATTTTTTCCCTCTGAACACCACATTGCTAAGAGATGAGTAGGACCCCATGATAGCGGCTTCCAGGGTCACTGCCGGGTTATCACATGGTTGAGAGAACCACCACCTGACCGTCACCAGGACAGCCGCCCAGAAGTATACCTGGAAGTCCGGTAAGGACAGACCCCCTTGAGTAATGGGCAGCTGTAGGGTAGACATGGCCAGTCTCGGGGGAACTTACACTTTAATCAGGATCTCTCCCAAGCGACTTAAGCTGGTCTCTATTTGCAGCTACTCAGATTGGATATCCCTTGCAGTAGCTTTGGTTGTTGTACTGCTGGATTCCAGGGGTTGTACTCCAGCCCGTTCACTGTTTCCAGAGCAAAAGGGGACACCTACCCAATCTTGGATATCAAGGTCCTAAATGTTTTCATTTGGGTCCAGGAATCCCTAATGGAATCAACCCGGTCTGTCATACTCTCTCTTCATCAGGCAGACTTTCTGGCCTCTGTGGACATTGAGGATGCTTGATTCCATGATTCCAGCGCATGGAGTTCTTTAGGCATCCCTATTGTGAGATATCTGATCTCCTTTTGAAGGATCAGTAAGCACAGGTTCTGATCAACAATATAGAAAGAAGAGAAAAACAGGCGCCTCTGAGTGTAGACTGTTAAAACAGTTATAAAGAATAAAACTCACATAGGGAAGGAGAATACAGGCACTTCATAGTGGGCTATCACCCAAAAAAGATGTCAGGAGGCAATGGAGTTTAGGTATACCCGTGCTGAGGCTGTCAACGCCACTCGTGGAGCTGATTCCAGCCGGGTGTGTGGTGGAGTAAGGAAATTGCCTGGATGAGGTGTGGACCGCACTCTGTAACGCAGCACTCTCCTGTGACGTCACTATTCTGCCACGCGTTTCAGAGCATGCGCTGTAGACAAAGTACACACTGCATGCTCCTTTTTCAAGCCTGATTAACAATATGGCTTGAAACCATCTAGATCTTGCAAAGGTTTGACTGAGTTTTGAATATTTAGAAGTCAGTGCTGGAACCAACTCATCACTTTGAATATCTGGATCTTTTTTTAGACACAGCTCAAGCCAGAGTTTTCCTTGCTTAGCAGAATCTTTAAACTTCCCTCTCCCAGACTTGGGCTCTTCAGACCATGAGTCACCCAACTCTTCACCACTGCATAAGAGGTCACTGGGCTTATAATAGCCTCATTTTAAGGCAGTTGCATTTGCCAAATTCCACTCCAAAACCCTTCAACAAAACATTCTTTTATCATGGGGAAAGTTAGTCCAGTCCAATTCACCTAGCACCATGGACCAGGTTTTCCCTGGCCCGGTGGCTCAGTAATCCTGCTCAGGAGTTTGGGAAGACCTTTCTTCTAGGACCTTGGAAGATCCTCACAAAAAATGCCAGCCTATCGTGCTGGCGAGTCCTGGACATCGTGTCATTGCGGAGGACTCAGTTGTCAGAGGAATCTCATCTCCCAATTGACTTTCTGGAATTTCAGGTGATTTTTTTGTCCCCCAATGATAGACATCCTGACTGGATGACAATACCACTGTAATGGTGTACATTAAGCATTTGCGGTTATGGAGAAATCATAATTTTTCCCATTTCATGACTCACTAATACATAAGAATGTAGCTGAGGGATGGTTTTCACCTAACTGTCCAAATACTACAGGAAGGTCTATGCTACAAACTGACAAATCACCTTCAGGAATTTATGCTATCTTCTTTAAAAGGTAATACTACTTTCCAGGGGTTATAGTTGGTCATTACTACAAATTACTCCTGTACATACCACAGCCAGAACTATAAGAATAAGTTATTCTCTCAACAGAGCTGCTACAGGCATGTGGTTGATCATCTGCTAAGCCTTTAGAAATGGGCGAGACTTCTTGGCGAAAGGTGTCTATATTATACCTGTAGTTAAGTTTCTGTTATATTTTTCCAACATTTCTACATTTTGTTACTTCTATCTGACATTACTTGTTTAAATGTTATATACAGTTTAATTTTACCTGCAAGTGTTCATGTGATCTCTCTTTGCACATCTCAAAATAAACCCTAAAAACACAGAAGCAAATATCTTGCCCCTGGAAAGGGAGGTAGAAATAAGCGTGTCCAGGGCAGGACTACACATTCCAGCCATGTCTGCAGTTTACATCTCAGGCAGGCAGATGTATATTATTTGATTTAGTTAACTGTTCTTCCAAAACTGAGGCATGCTGAGAGTGTTCCCCTGTAGGTGGCAGTATATCCCAACAATCTCTGAATTTCTGTGTCCCTCAGTGAAATCCAAGTAAAGTACAAAAATCTTATTATTTTACAAAAATCACAAAATATTTATATTCGTGGTAAATGCTGTTGATATTGACAACAATTTATTTTGTCCTCATGTTTTTTTGGGGGGTTTTAATGAATCAGACTGACTGAATTTAACAGTATTTTCAGCAGTTTCCTTTCCTACTTGTCATACCTTGCAGTCACAGTCCAATGTTTGTAATAGACACATTTTAAAGTACAAGGAAAGGCAGAGGTAATATATTTTGTTGCCAAAGTTGCTTGGTATCCCTGAAAATATATTTTACTCTGATTGTTTAAGCATTAAATAGTTTTCACCTGTCTAGCCGTTTTTAATATAACAGGAACTAGATATGCGCAATAATAATTCTGTGTTTCTGAAACGCATTTTCACATTACCTTATCTCTGATGTTAACTATAGATACACCTATGTAAATGTACATATACCTTGTAAAATTTGGTCCTTTGACATACGGCTGACATCTTTTTCAGGAACCAGATTATTTAAGTAACCAACTATTAACTTAGATAGCTGCCATGTATTTGGGTGTAAGTGATTCTGAGGGATATTTTTTGCTTTGTTCAGATTGAGATACTGTGGATGTAATCGGAGCAGACAGAATGGAGATAGCCCTAACATTTCCGCTGATAGCTATTTCCTCCTATCAGTTTCTCTTAGATCTGTGGGTGTATTGAACAGCTGTACAGTATATACTTATGATGAAAAATACATCAATGTTCTTTGCTAACCCACACAAACTTAAATGGTTGCTAAGGTTCAAATGGTATTGTTGAAAAAGTTTTTGAAGTGAGCATCTCTTCTGTATCACAAAATTACAAGTAATGTACATCTGGTTGAAAACATATTTCCCTTTTTGTCTTACTGCCATATTAGGATTTTTTTTTAAGGGATGTAGTATTGATGCTGTGGCCAGAAAGATCAGGTCTTCCATTAGAAGGCTCATTTGTTACAGGCATCTGAGATTTTGCTGGATTGAGGACAGGTGAGTATAAGACTAGAAGGGGGTCTGGAGCCTTAAAAAATAAGTTGCTGTACTAAAAGTGCAATTTCACTTAAAGCAAGTGATAAGAAAGTTTACCATGAGGGGTGTAAAGAAATGGCTGGTGACAAAAGGGACTTTGAAGTCATCATATGTTAAAAAAAAATTGTAACTCAGTAGTAATAGTCCTAATGGCCATTTGTAACATTAATTATATCCTAATCATATTTACATAATTTTAATGGCAATTTGAGAAGAAAAGTACCAGTACCAGTGTTACAAAAAATAAACAAAGCCATTTATAGTGATTCCATGTTTAAACACTAATGTTTGAAACAAGAATGCAAGAAAACTTGATCTTTTACTTATCAGAGCCTGAATAGTTAAATGGGGCATATCTTATAACTAAATGTGAAGTTGGTTATATGAACATCTTTTTTTTTCAATTGATGCAGTTTTGAAACTCAAATTGGATGAATACTAGGTCTACTTGAAATTTGATAGAAAAATGTTATACTTTGTTTACTTGACAAGTGGGGCCGATTATGTAACTGATCTTCTGTGTTTTAGTGGCATAATTGAGCTAACCGTAATGTTGCACAGTAATGACACTGTACAATGGAAACCCTGCTGTAAAAGTAGCATAACAGAGTAACAGTTTTGTTTCATGGAAGCACCTTTCTCAAAATTATATTAATAAAAGACCAGTATTACTAAAAATCATGTTTTATGAAGATAAGATTCTACAAAGTGCTTGTTTGCTACAAACAGCTGGCAGGTACATGGTATGAGTACTTGTGTATAATGAGACTATTTATGTAGGAATTTACGAATAAATCTAGTTTTTCATTATGTTTCTACTATAGTATATACTAAAACAATAAATCTTTATTTCATATCTTTCCTCCAAGACTAAGGCCCCTTTCACACGAGCGGATAGAATTGTGCTTTTAGCTACGGACAGATGAAGTTATCTACCGCAGCTAAACTCACACAGTGCTTTCCTATGGCCCCATTTACACACTGCGTTTAGCAATGATTTTGTTGCATGCAGCTTTGTGCAGATAGAAAAAATAAAGTTGACTGCGTCCAGGAACGATTTAGCGCAGCTATCTGCAGCCATCTGCACATAACTGCAGGTAATCGCAGTGTACTGTTTCTCCTCCGGATAGCAGCTGCAACATGGAAAGAAAAACAACAGGAAGCAAGTCAGAAATGGCAAGAATGTTCCAACGCAGCTAAACACAGCTACATGTAAATGCACGTAAATGCAGCTAATTGCAATGTACAATTGCAAGTCAACACTGTGCCAGGATTCTCTGAATTTAAAAATAACAAAACATGCTTTTAACAGCAGCAGAACAGCCACCTGTGTGAAAGGGGCCTAAGGTGCCCATAAACATGAGATTACATGTGTGAAAGTTATAAATCCTTGTCTGACCTCAATTGTTGAACTTGACTCTATTTGTTTTTGGGAGCCTGCAGTGTGCTGGGCAGAATGTCTCTCAGCCCCTTCCTCTAACCACAACTAAAATGCTTGAGGGGACGTAGCATTTCTTTTATGGCTAAAAATTTGGAGTCCTCAGAGCCTGGAGTATATGGCTGGTTTACAGTGCCATCACCGATCAACGAAATATATTAAAGTGGTTGTAAACCATTAAGCTGGGTACACATGGCCCGAATGTTGGGAGACACAGTTGCCAGTTTGAAATAAACCGGCCGACCTTCAGCCTGTGTGGCCATTTGGCCGGCTTTTGTCAGACAAGCATGGTGGAAAACCAGCAGCTGCCCGATTCCTGATCAGTGCTCTCTACCAATGGCGGAGAGCGCTGATTGTAGTGTTCTGACAGGGGGGGCTGTCCCCCTGTCAGAACACAACAGCTCAGCGGGGGAGATCGCTGTACTAATCTCGGATGGTTAGTACAACGTCTCTGACCAGAGCTGTCAGTTTTTTGTGTGCAATCCGCTGGGTTGCACAAAAAAAACTTTATGCCCTTTACACACAGTCGGACTTTCCGACGGAATATGTGCGATCGGAGCTTGTTGTCAGAAATTCCGACCGTGTGTGGGCTCCATCAGGCTTTTTCCATCAGAATTTCTGACACACAATGTTTGAGAGCAGGCTATAAAATTTTCCGACAACAAAATCCATTTGCGTAAATTCCGACCATGTGTGGACAATTCCGACGCACAAAGTGCCATGCTTGCTCAGAATAAATTAAGAGACGAAAGCTATTGGCTACTGCCCTGTTTATAGTCCCGACGTACGTGTTTTACGTCACCGCGTTCAGAACGATTGGATTTTCCGACAACTTTGTGCGACCGTGTGTATGCAAGACAAGTTTGAGCCAACATCCGTCCGAAAAAATCCATGGATTTTGTTGTCGGAATGTCCGATCAATGTCCGATCGTGTGTACGGGGAATAAGTGTGTACCAGGCTTTACATACACCCAGTGAAGTGGCTAGCCTTAGGTGATACAGATACATGGGCGTCCGCAGGAGGGGGCAAAGGGGGTCAAGTGCCCCCCCTGCTATCAGCAAGGTGTCCACACACTAGGGAGGAAAGTGCAGGAAAGTAAAGTCAAACATGATAAGAGAACATTCACTTCACCAGAACTCAGCCTTAATGGCTGGTGTTGGCGCTTCAATCATCACGGCACCATAATTGATATGGTGTCAGGTGGATTGAAGCACATTGGTTCTATTATTACATTGTCATATAAAATGAAATAGTTCAACTCACCATAATGCAGAATCAGTGGGAGCCCTGAGCGACTTGCAACTGTCACCTGCCACCAGATGCAGATTGTCACTTGTCATGTCACCTGCCTTTAGATGCAGCTTGTCACATGCCACGTCGCCTGCCACAAGATGCAGCTTGTCACTTGCCATGTCACCTGCCACCAGATACAGCTTATCACTTGTCATGTCACCTTCCTTCAGATGCAGCTTGTCACTTGCCATGTCGCATGCCTTTACTGTAGATGAAGCTTGTCACTTGCCACGTCACCTGCCACTAGATGCAGATTGTCACTTGCCACATCGCCTGCCACTAGATGCGGATTGTCACTTGCCACGTTGCCTGCCACCAGATGCAGACTTTCATTTGCTATGTCGCCTGCTACCAGATGCGGATTGTCACTTGCCACATCGCCTGCCACCAGATGCGGATTGTCACTTGCCACGTCGCCTGCCACCAGATGCAGATTTTCACTTGCCATGTCGCCTGCCCCCAGATGCGGATTGTCACTTGCCACGTCTCCTGCCATCAAATCCGGATTGTCACTTGCCACGTCGTCTGCCACCAGATGCGGATTGTCACTATCCAGCCACCGGTTGAAGCTTACCACTGTTGCCTGCCACCAAAAAATGTCAGATGCAGCTTGTCGCTTTTTAAATATAAAGGCAATTTGGTGACAGGCAACAGTGACTGCACATAAGGAGGCTTCTCTCCCCAGATTTTCAGTGAGTGTCTTCCCAGAATTAAAGCATCCCGCACACAGTTAGAAAGCACTCCCTAGGGACACAATTAACCCTTTGATCGCCCCTGATGTTAACCCGTTACTTGCCAGTGTCAGGACAGTGCATATTTTTTAGCACTGATCACTGTATTGGTGTCACTGGTCCACCAAAAAGTGTCACTAAAGCTGGCCATACACCATACAATTTTCCTGTTCAATTTTCTTTAGATTTACCTTCAACTATGTAGTACAAGGGCCTGCCTGATTGCATCCAAATTGAAAGTGTTTAGGTTTGACCTCCTATTATATGGTTTTGGTAAATCTAAAGGAAAGTTGAACAGGAAAATTGAATAGTGTATGGCCAGCCTTAGTGTCTGTTTTGTCCGCCGTAAAAAAAAAAATCTGGAAAAATATCCCACAGTTTGTAGACGCTATAACTTTTGTAAACCAATCAATATACGCTTATTGGGATTTTTTTTACCAAAAATATGTAGCAGAATACATATTGGTCTAAATTGATGAAGAAATTTGATGTTTTATATTTTCTATTGGATGTGTTTTATAGCAGAAAGTAAAATAAAAAATTAGGTTTTTTCTTCAAAATTGTCGGTCTGTTTTTGTTTATAGCGCAAAGAATAAAAACCGCAGAGGTGATCCATCACCACCAAAAGAAATCTCTATTTGTGAGAAAGAAAGGACATCAATTTTATTTGAGTACAGCATGGCACGACCGTCCAATTGTCAGTTAAAGCAACACAGAGGTGTATCGCAAAAAATGGCCTGGTCATGAAGGGGGTAAACCTTCCGGAGCTGAAGTGGTTAATGTAATTTTTAATGGGTAATCTATCTATTAAGATAACAGAACATTGCACAGGGATCCATTCAATATTGGAAATTTCCTGTCATCTACAATTTTTATAAAGCCCTTTACACGGACAAGCACTTATTCCATTGGAATCAGAGTCATTTCTTTTCTATGTTTCAATTGTGCAAGCATGACGAGTTAAATACATATAGTAATATAGATGTATTTAACTCGTCATGTTTGCACAATTGAAATAGATTGAAGATTTATAATCAAATAGAACAGCTCCCCAAATAATGACCATTATAGTTCATAGGGTCATGTGACTTCTTCAAATTCATTCTATGGAGGCAAGACTTCACTGCACAATATTTGAGTTATTCCAGAGAAGCGATTATTGTAATCTGACCGGATACTGCCAACAACATTTCCTCTACTTGTATAGTCTGGCCTTGATAAACTGTAGGTTGAAGTTGACTGTCAAAAAATCTTATAGTTAACCTGCTTACATGAGCTGTGGAGAGGAAAAGTGATCATTCACAAATATGCATATGTTGTCTTAAAGGGGTTGTTAATCCACAGTTCGCAATCCACACTATCCTCTCTGTTTATTAAAGAGGAACTGCAGTCTGCTCACATACGTGTAATTTGTAATAAAAACATCTTTGCCATTCTGAAGCTTCCCTCCAACCACTTTGCATATTATTTTATATATACTCTGATTCTGTACTTGCCAAATATGCTGCAGAAATCTCCCTCCACTAAGTCTGGATGCAACCATTTTAACTGTGGGCAGCTGAAGCTGCTGCCTGTTTACTACCTGGATTTACACAGACACACAGAGGCACACCTCCAGCTCTGCAGCCCCGCAGCTTTCATTGGCTCTCTTATGACTCATCCCCCATCCCTTCCTAGCAAACTCTCACCAGAGTGAGAAAGAGAGCTGTGTATGATATCATAAGCCTAGGCTAATGACCAGACAAGAAATAGGAAGTGGGCTGTATAAGGTATTTACTGGCAGAAAAAAAAATTCTATCCAAAGTTAAAACAACAAGGCAGACGATTTATAGATGGAAAGTTGAAAAAAATACTGACGGTCCGCTTTAATGCAATCTGCCCCCGTGTCTGTGCCTTATAAAAAAAATGCAGCTATATACAGGCGGTCCCCGGGTTACAAACAAGATGGGGTCTGTAGGTTTGTTCTTTAGTTGAATCTGTTTGTAACTCGGAACAGGTACATTTTTTTTTTGTTTACAAACTATTTTTATTGGGTACAAAAAGATGGTACACAAAGAGTTGCCATATGCCTAGATAAATACAATACAAGCAACTTGCATATAAGGAGAATCAGAAGATATTGTGTATTAAGGTAGGTATACTTTGTTTTAGTCTATGAACACAATAACTATAACCATTATGCTTGTTATACATTAACACAACATATAATACTCTTCGGTAGGGATGGGCTTTATGTTTGGGTCGAACATGAGTTCGACTCGAACATTCGCTGCTCGCCCATTCACCGAATAGCGAACAATTTGGGGTGTTTGCGGCAAATTCGAAAGCCACGGAAACCCTTTAAAAGTCTATGGGAGAAAGCAAAAGTGCTCATTTTAAAGACTTATATGCAAGTTATTGTCATAAAAAGTGTTTGGGGACCCAGGTCCTGCCCCAGGGGACATGTATTAATGCAAAAAAAGGTTTAGAAAATGTCCGTTTATTCAGGAGCAGTGATTTTAATAATGCTTAAAGTGAAACAATAAAAGTGTAATATTCCTTTAAATTTCGTACCTGGGGGGTGTCTATAGTATGCCTGTAAAGTGGCGCATGTTTCCCGTGTTTAGAGCAGTCCGAGTGCAAAATGACATTTCTAAAGGAAAAAAAGTCATTTAAAACCACTAGCTAGCGCCAGCTATAATGAATTGTCGGTCCGGCAATACATATAAAAGTTCATTGATAAAAACGGCATGGAATTTCCCCACAGGGGAACCCCAAACCAAAATTTAAAAAAAAAATGCGTGGAGGTCCCCCTAAATTCCATACCAGGCCCTTCAGGTCTGGTATGGATATTAAGGGGAACCACGCGCCAATATTTAAAAAAAAAAATTGCGTGGGGGTCCCCCTCAAAATCCATACCAGAGAAGGGTCTGCTATGGATTTTAAGGGGAATCCCACGCCAAAATAAAAAAAAAAATGGCGTGGGGTCCCCCCAAAAATCCATACCAGACCCTTATCCGAGCACGCAACCTGGCAGGCCGCAGCAAAAGCGGGGGGGGACGAGAGAGCCCCCCCTCCTGAACCTTACCAGGCCACATGCTCTCAACATTGGGAGGGTGCTTTGGGGTAGCAGCCCCGCAAAGCACCTTGTCCCCATGTTGATGGGGAGAAGGGCCTCATCCCCACAACCCTTGCCCGGTGGTTGTGGGGGCCTGCGGGGGGGGGCTTATTGGAATCTGGAAGCCCCGTTTAACAAGGGGACTCCAGATCCCGGCCCTCCCCCCTGTGTGAAATGGAATTTCACAAAAAAAGTGTCAAAAATGTTAAAAAAGACAAGAGACGGTTTTTGACAATTCCTTTATTAATTTCTTCTTCTTTCCCGGCTTCTTCTTCCATCTTCTTTCTTCTGGTCTTCCTTCTATGTTCTTCTTCCTCCATTTTCTTCTTCCCCCGCTTCTTCCTCCACTGCTTCCTCCGTTCTTCTCGTCTGGCATCTTCCTCCGGATTCTTCTCCGCTTCGTCCTCCGCACGATCCGCCTCAGTGGGAGTCTTCCACTGTGTAACGCTCCTGTTGAGGTGACAGTTCTTATATAATGGAGGGCGCTCTGACGATGGGGACTGCTTTCCCTGTGTTGTCAAAGGGGGCGGGGTCACCCGTTTACATAAAGAGGGGATGTACCCCATTACCAATTCACACAGGGGGGTCGGAGTCTGGGAGTCCCCTTGTTAAAGGGGGCTTCCAGATTCCGATAAGCCCCCCACCCGCAGACCCCCACAACCACCGGGCAATGGTTGTGGGGATGAGGCCCTTCTCCCCATCAACATGGGGAAAAGGTGCTTTGGGGGGCCGCTACCCAAAAGCACCCTCCCATCCCCCCCCAGCATGTGGCCTGGTACAGTTCAGGAGGGAGGGCGCTCTCTCCCCCCCTCTTTTCCTGTGGCCTGCCAGGTTGCGTGCTCGGATAAGGGCCTGGTATGGAACTTAGGGGACCCCCACGCATTTTTTTTTAAATTTTGGTTGGGAGTTCCCGTGTGGGGAAATTCCATGCCGTTTTTATCAATGAACTTTTATGTGTATTGCCGGACCGACAATCCATTATAGCCGGCGCTAGCGATAGTAGTTTTAAATGACTTTTTTTCCTTTAGAAATGTCATTTTGCACTCTGACTGTTCTAAACAAGGGAAACATGTGCCACTTTACAGGCATATTAGAGACACCCCCCAGGTACGAAATTTAAAGGAATATTACACTTTTATTGTTTCACTTTAAGCATTATTAAAATCACTGCTCCTGAAAAAACGGCCATTTTTAAAACTTTTTTTTGCATTGATACATGTCCCCTGGGGCAGGACCCAGGTCCCCAAACACTTTTTATGACAATACCATGCATATAAGCCTTTAAAATTAACACTTTTGATTTTTCATGTTCGTGTCCCATAGACTTTAACGGTGTTCGCGTGTTCGAAAGCAGTTTTTGCCTGTTCGCCTGTTCTGGATGCGAACCGAACGGGTTGGGGGGTGTTCGGCTCATCCCTACTCTTCGGTCTTCATTTTTTATTATATAAATGATTAGTATTCTGTAGTGTATGAAATATTTTTTTCCATAAGATTAATATTGTTAATTCTAGTTTTCAAATGTGCTAGAGGAACTGATGGTGATTTCCAGTGGAATGCCATCAACCAGTGAATTGCTACACAAATTGTGTGGATTAGCCTCATATTATGGGTGGGAAGCCCAATGAAAGGGGCAAATAGGAGACAGTTGTATAGAGTTAGGTTTATACTACTATTTGAAATTTTAGATGTAGATTTTAATACATTTTAGAGTAGAATTTTTTGAAAATAGACAGTATCTCCTGGGGATGAGTGATCAATTGATTTGTTTTATTCTTGAGTTTATAAACGTGGGTGGGTTTTACTGATTGATTAAGTTTGCGTGCAAACATTGTAGAATATGTATTGCTAGATAAAAAAAAATTGCTTTTGACCAGCGGAGTGCTTTTTCTGCTTTAAATGTGAGTAATGAGTCTAATTCATTGCGTTTTTGGAAATTATTTTATATATGTCTGGGTCATGTGAGTTGGTATGATCTTTATATAGGTTGTGGAGATCTTTAGTAAGAGTGAATTTTTTCCCATTTTTTTCTATTACATTGTGCTGCTCTTTAATGAGGTGGCGTCTTAATACTGCTTTATGGGCTAGCCATAATGTAGATGGAAAAATATCTGGGGTTGAATTTAGTGAAAAATAATCTTTTATTTCTGCTGCGATCTCTTGTTGGTGAATGGGGTCTGTTAGTAATGATTCATTAATTCTCCATGAGTAAGGGGTGGAGGTAAGGCCAATAAATTGTGTACTAAGAGTGACAATATGGTGATCTGACCAGGAACAAGGGTGTATTGCTGCATCGTGGGTGTTGGCTAAGATTATTGGGGTGCAAAATATATGATCTATTCGCGAATATGAATCATGTGTGTGAGTAAAAGGTATACTCACGTGCACCTACATTTAATGCTCTCCAAGAGTCTATCAGTTGTAAATCGTTTATGTGTGAAATAGTTGTTTTTGAAAATTTTTTTGAATTCTGGTTTTGTTTGCTACGATCAAGGTTAGGCTGGAGCACTGAGGGAACAGGTACATTTTTTAAGTGTAGCTCCAGCCAAAAAAACAATTTTTAAGCTTTTTGGATAGCATAGGGAAGGGTTAACACCCCTGTAATGTTTGTTTTGCTGTCTGTGTCCCTGTTTAGAAGATTTCACCTCACTTTCTGTCCCTATGAAAATTGGATTTTGAAAATTTTGGGTTGTTGTGGAAGCAAGACTTGGTGATAAAGCATCAGTGGAGGTACCTTCTTCCCATAATAACATACAAGAGGGAATTTTGCTTCCTAGGAGTAGATTTCCTTTCACTTCCTGTTGTCTCCCTCTGTTTTTAAGGAGGAGTTGTTTGTAAGTCGGATGTTTGTAACTAGGGGACTGCCTGTACCTGATTTCAGAGTGCAGATTGGTGCTCACGTGACCAGCCATCTCTCTCCTCTCTCGGCCTGATAGCTGTAGCGAGCGGGGCTGAGATTCCCCTGCTGACGCCAGTCAGGACAGAAAGAGGAGGAGAGAGCCGGCCGGTCATGTGAGCGCCGATCGGCACTCTCAAATCAGGTATATAGCTGCATTTTTTTTATAAGGCACGGACACAGTGGCAGATTACATTATTAAACAGAGAGGATGGTGTGAATTGAAAACTGTAATTTTAGCAGCAGGAGCGGAGGGGGCGGGCACAGACACAATGCTGACAGGCAGGGAGGGAGGGGGGAGAGGACAGAGGAGGACAGGAGAGCAGCGGATGACAGAGGCAAATAAACTGACCATGGTGTCAGAGCTCAGCAGCCATGATGAACCGTGGTCAGTGTAAAGGGAGGAGGGCAGAACCAGGCAGGATCAGACAGGTATTTCAGGTGTTACAGGGGGCCAAATTACACAGCACAAACGCTGTGCTGTATAACATGCTTTAAAGGAACAGGATCCATTTTTTTTTTTTTTTTTTAGGGTAACAAACGCTTTAACAGAAAGCTGAGAAGTTTTTGAATAAGCCCTAAATATATTTCTTAACACATACTTTTCTTTTGTTAGAGAACTGGCTTGTCCAAGTATAGACCTTGTCAGGGTATCACCAGCACCAGACATGGGCGTCGGCGCGCGCCTATGCGCCGGCGCGCTCCATCGCACACTTCCCAGCAAGTTCGTGGTGTTCCCGGGCGTCAGCGCGGCGCCAGGGCGCACGCGGGTACGCGGCGCTCGGGCGCGCGCGCGGGTGCACGTGCGCGCGCACGGGCGTGCGCGCGTTCGCGATAGCGCCGGTTTGGCGCCAAAATGCATATTTAAATCCCCCTGTGCCTCTGGCACATTGCTGCTTCGTCTCAGCTTGTGATCCGTGTATACCTTGAACCTGTTTGCTGTTACCCGTCTGACCCGGCTTGTTGACTATCCGTCCTGCTCCTATCCGACCCGGCTTGCCTGACTACTCTTCTGCTACCTGCCTGATACCGTTGCCAACCTCCGCCTGCCTACCGACTCTGCCTCTGCCTGCTGCTTGTGCCTGTCTCATACCCGTGCTGACCCGGACTGTCTGACCCTGCTTGTGCCTGCTGTTGCCCTTTGCTGTTGCACCTTCAGCTCCAGCTCCAGTGATCTCTGCATCTACAAGTGTTCCAGTGTGCTGCCTCCAGTGTCTACCTGATCTGCAGTCCAGCCATCCCTGTGGGATCTCTCATCACATCTGCTCCAGAGACTCCGCTCTACAGGCACTCCTACCCCACTGTGCTCAGGAGACCACTGTTCCCACTCCAGTGGCTCCTGAACCAGCGTTGTATGAGAGGTCTTCTCCTACAAGTCAGGCTCTACTACCAGGTACCTAACAGTACGAAGCAGCCATGTCTGAGCCTGCAGGAGATACCTCTCCAATGAAGGAGATATGCACACACCTGGCGGCCCTCACCCAAGCAGTACAAGCCCTTCAGGACAATTACAATAGACTGGAAGGACAAGTTCAGAACCTGGCGGGGTCCAACCCTTCTGCTTCTTCCTCCTCTGCTGCTGCTCCAACACAGACTGCTTCAGGGCCCGCAGTTGTGATGCTCCCACCTGAACCACGGGTCCCCATTCCAGAAAGATTCTCTGGGGATCGGGCTAAGTTTCGGACCTTCCGCAATGCTTGCCAGCTCTTTTTTGCCTTACAGCCCAGAACTTTTTCATTGGAAGCCACTAAGGTTGGATTTGTCATTTCCCTCCTGCAAGGGGAACCTCAGACCTGGGCCCATCGTTTACTTGAAGGAGGCTCGGCTCTAACCCAATCCTCATCCGCTTTCTTCCAAGCCATGGCACAGTTATATGAGGACCCTCAGCAGACTACTTCAGCTGAATCTGCCCTGTTCGCGCTCCAACAAGGCCGCAGACCCGTGGAGGACTATGTTACTGAATTCAGACGTTGGAGCGCGGACACACAGTGGAATGACGCGGCCCTGCGTCACCAGTTCCGCATTGGACTGTCTGAAAGCTTGAAAGACGAACTGGCTCGTGTAGGTGTGCCAAATACTTTAGAGGCTTTGATCACCCTAACCATTCAGATCGATCGTCGCCTCCGAGAACGACGATCTGAACGATCAGTTCAACCAAACCGTCCGACCTGGATGACAGCCCGAGCTCCGATGCCTGCAACACGCTACTCCCCTGCATCCAGTTCTAATCCAGTGCATACCACACCAGATACTTCCGAACCCATGCAACTAGGGGTGATGCGACCTGCCTTATCTTCCGAAGAACGTGCCCGGCGTCGGCAATTAAACCTGTGCCTTTACTGTGGTGGAACCGGGCATTTTGTCCATAATTGCCCAGTTAGAATGAGTAAGTGTCCATCTCCTATACCTACCAGTTTTTCTGCTTTATCTACCAATTCTACCCATCTTGCCGTTCTTCTCTCGTTACAGCTTCAAGAAGAGACACTCCAAGTCAACGCAATTATTGATTCCGGGGCATGCAGCTGCTTTATAGACTTAAGCTTTGCTAAGCAGCATAATATTCCTCTACAGACCAAGACCCATGGACTTTCTGTCTTCCTTGCCGACGGCTCTCGTATCAGATCTGGGCAAGTGACGCAAGAGACTCTGCCTTTACCCACTACAATTGACTCTCAACATAAGGAATTGCTGATCTTGGACGCCATTACCTCCCCTATGTTTCCCATCATCCTGGGCATTCCCTGGCTCCGGGCTCACAACCCACACATCCATTGGGTCTCAGGAGCAGTGGAATTCCTGTCATCTTACTGCCAGGACCACTGTCTGGCGAAGGATCTGGATTCCCAGGCTACCCTGCTATGCCTGGACACCGACCAGAAAAATTGTCAGATCATTCCCAAACAGTATCATAATTACATTGATGTCTTCAGCAAGAAGGGGGCCGACTCTCTTCCACCTCATCGCCCCTACGATTGCCCCATCGAACTGCTGCCGGGATCCGAAATTCCCTTCGGACGCATCTTCCCTCTATCCGAGAAAGAACAAGAAGTGCTGAAGTCTTACATAGATGAAAACTTGGCCAAGGGATTCATTCGACATTCCACTTCTCCAGCAGGTGCGGGTATATTCTTTGTTGCTAAAAAAGACAAATCTCTCCGCCCGTGCATTGACTACCGAGAACTGAATAAGATCACGGTCAAGAATCGGTATCCCCTACCTTTGATACCCGAACTATTTCAGAAATTAAGGACTGCCGTCATTTTCACTAAGCTTGATCTGAGAGGGGCTTATAACCTGATCCGCATTCGGGCTGGGCATGAGTGGAAAACAGCTTTCCGGACCCGATTCGGGCATTATGAATATTTAGTCATGCCTTTTGGACTCTGCAATGCCCCTGCGACTTTTCAACACCTGATTAATGACGTGCTTAGAGACTTCCTAGACCTATTTGTGATTGCATACCTAGATGATATTTTAATCTTTTCAGAATCCTTGGATCTGCATCGAAAACATGTTTGCCAAGTGTTGGGTCGTCTCCGCTTACACAGACTTTATGCAAAAGCGGAGAAATGCGAGTTTGAGCGAGAGAGCATTCAGTTCTTAGGCTTAATCATTTCCTCCACTGGCATCAGGATGGATCCACAGAAGGTGTCTGCTGTTCTGGACTGGCCGGTACCCCTGGACAAGAAGGGGGTGCAACGATTCATCGGTTTTGCAAATTTCTACAGAAAATTTATCAGGGGTTTTTCTGCGATAATCGCACCAATCACTCAACTAACCAAACAAAATACCCGTTTTTCCTGGAATCACCCAGCCCAAGAAGCTTTTGAGAACCTCAAAAGACTATTCACCTCAGCACCCATCCTCAGTCATCCTGAACCATCCTTGCCATTTATTTTGGAAGTGGACGCTTCTGAAATAGCGGTCGGAGCGATACTCTCACAACGAAGGGGCAGTAAAGATGATATGCATCCTGTGGGGTTCTTCTCCCGAAAACTTTCCTCCGCGGAGAGGAACTATGATGTTGGAGACCGGGAGCTTCTTGCCATCAAAACTGCATTAGAGGAGTGGAGGTACCTGCTGGAGGGGGCTATGCATCCAGTACTAATTTACACTGACCACAAAAATCTAGAATATCTACGTTCCGCTAAAAGGCTAAGACCCCGACAAGCCCGCTGGGCGTTGTTTTTTTCACGCTTCTCCTTCCACATTACCTATCGGCCAGGTTCAAAAAATGTCAAACCAGACGCATTATCACGTATGCATGACAACCCAAAAGACTCATCTGCTCCGGATACCATTCTACCGGCAAACAATTTTCTGCTCATTCAAACCGATCTCCTCTCCCAGATTAAAGAAGCTTCCTCTGAATCAGCCAGACCCGCAGGGATTACCTTAAGTAACAGGGACGGACTACTCTGGAAAGGGAGCCAAATTTTTGTTCCTGAGGAGGTTCGGGTCAAGGTCTTAGCACTTCTTCATGACCACCCGCTGGCAGGTCACTTCGGGGTTCGTAAAACCATGGAGTTGGTACAGCGTACCTTCTGGTGGCCCAATTTAAAGGACTTTTGTGAGAAATATGTTAGCTCGTGTCCTATCTGTACCCAGAATAAAACTTCCAGGAGTCGAGCTTGGGGCCTGTTAAAACCCTTACCGGTACCCGATAGGCCTTGGAAAATGATATCCATGGACTTTATTGTAGAGCTGCCATGTTCTGAGGGATGTTCCGCAATTTTTGTGGTAGTTGATCGTTTTACCAAAATGGCCCATTTTCTTCCATTAAGAGGAACCCCGTCAGCTATGGAAACTGCTCACGTCTTCATCAAGGAGATCGTTAGACTCCACGGAATCCCCGTAAACATAACCTCTGACAGAGGGGTACAATTTACCTCACGCTTCTGGAGAGCCCTGTGTGAGTCTTTAAAAATCAAGCTGGCTTTGTCTTCGGCCTACCACCCTCAGACCAACGGCCAGACAGAGAGGACCAATCAGACTCTTGAACAGTATATTAGATGTTTTACTTCCTTTTCTCAAAATGATTGGGTATCCTTGCTGCCCTTGGCAGAATTTGCCTACAATAACGCCAAGCACTCAGCCACTGGTCAATCCCCCTTCTTCGCTAATTATGGGTTCCATCTAACCTTTTTACCTGATTTTCTTCCAGAGTCCTCAGTTCCAGCAGTGCAAAGTACGGTAGACTTCATCAATAGTAACAACCAGATGTTGCAGGAAGCAGTGTCCAAGGCTCAGGCGGACAGCAAGAGGATCTTTGACCGAAGGAGAAGAGGGGAATTGAAGCTTCAGCTGGGCGACCAGGTATGGCTTTCTACAAATAATATCAAACTAGCCTGTCCTTCTAAAAAGTTGGCACCTAGGTTTATGGGACCTTTTCCGGTTAGGAGGAAAATTAATGAAGTCTCGTATGAACTGACTTTGCCTGACTCTCTTAAAATTCATCCTGTGTTTCATGTGTCCTTGCTCAAGCCTGCTGTACCTGATCCCTTTCCTGGTAGAGGAACTAGACCTCCTGAACCTATTTTGGTTGACGGTAACGAGGAATTTGAAGTGGAGGATATCCTCGATTGCAGGAAAAGACAGGGGCAGATCCAGTTCCTAATCAAATGGAAGGGCTACGGCCCAGAAAATAATTCATGGGAACCTGATAGCAATGTGCATGCTAGGCGTTTAGTTCGAGCCTATTTTGCTAACCATCCTGAAAAAAGACTTTTGGGCACCCGGAGGTTGCCCCTTGGGGGGGGGCAATGTCAGGGTATTACCAGCACCAGACATGGGCGTCGGCGCGCGCCTATGCGCCGGCGCGCTCCATCGCACACTTCCCAGCAAGTTCGTGGTGTTCCCGGGCGTCAGCGCGGCGCCAGGGCGCACGCGGGTACGCGGCGCTCGGGCGCGCGCGCGGGTGCACGTGCGCGCGCACGGGCGTGCGCGCGTTCGCGATAGCGCCGGTTTGGCGCCAAAATGCATATTTAAATCCCCCTGTGCCTCTGGCACATTGCTGCTTCGTCTCAGCTTGTGATCCGTGTATACCTTGAACCTGTTTGCTGTTACCCGTCTGACCCGGCTTGTTGACTATCCGTCCTGCTCCTATCCGACCCGGCTTGCCTGACTACTCTTCTGCTACCTGCCTGATACCGTTGCCAACCTCCGCCTGCCTACCGACTCTGCCTCTGCCTGCTGCTTGTGCCTGTCTCATACCCGTGCTGACCCGGACTGTCTGACCCTGCTTGTGCCTGCTGTTGCCCTTTGCTGTTGCACCTTCAGCTCCAGCTCCAGTGATCTCTGCATCTACAAGTGTTCCAGTGTGCTGCCTCCAGTGTCTACCTGATCTGCAGTCCAGCCATCCCTGTGGGATCTCTCATCACATCTGCTCCAGAGACTCCGCTCTACAGGCACTCCTACCCCACTGTGCTCAGGAGACCACTGTTCCCACTCCAGTGGCTCCTGAACCAGCGTTGTATGAGAGGTCTTCTCCTACAAGTCAGGCTCTACTACCAGGTACCTAACAGACCTGTATGTATGGCAGATGAAGCTGCTATCTTCTGCTCAAACCTTTCGTTTTCTGAGCGGAAGCTTTTTCTCTGGCCTTCACTGCCAATTCAAAGGTTCCACTCAGCATGGCATTTTACATGTTGTATAGTTCAAACACATCCTCAGAGCATTTGAATCTTCTTGTGCCTGGGGCCTTAGACACTACTATAGATTTTTGATAATACATCTTTGAAACAGTATTGCCCTGGTTATATTCTTAGGCTTGAAGCAAAAAAAAAAGCGGGAACTGTCAAAAATTGCTTCGTTAATGATTCTCCAGTCACAGTAAAACATACATTAAATTTTGGTGTATATGTCAGGAAAAAGAAAACATTTTCATCTGAGATTGCTTTTAACAATTGATGATGTAACACCTGGATTTAAAAAAAAATCCAGTTGCCTCCATTTTGCAGTAATATACGTCTTAGAGGCTTTACTGCCGTGTTCAGAGCGACAGATCCTATTCAGTTTCATTGTGTAGTATATATTTGTTGTTGTGCCATTTGCTCTGGAAGGTTCTGCAATTTCACAACTTGATGTCTAAATTGGGAAAATCATGTGACTGACAGGCTAAATAAAATGGAACAGCAGCCCTGAAAAGGTTTTCTTTCTTTACAATTCCACAACCATTATAAAAGATGGAATCTGTCTGACAATTGGAAGGAAGTTACATCTCTATCGGGGAATAAAGACCCGTCTGTCACAAATGGGTTTTAACAGTGGACTGAGTTTTTACTTCAGCCGCTATGAAAAAAAAAACGTTCTGATGCTTTAATGTAGACTTTGTATTGTACATAGATTTCTGATAAACAAGCTAAGCTTTTACTTCACTATAAATGATCAGATGTGAACTAGAACTGCTTTCAATAACTTGCCCAGTGTTAACCTTTCTGGTTAATAAGATTAAAAGAAAAAAATTGCATGCTGCCACGTTAACATTTTATGTGTACAGATGACATTTGATCTTGTGTTATGTGCATTGTTTAATCCGGAAAGGTACCATTTAGTTGTTTTAGAAGCAGAATGTATTGTAATTGTTTGCTGTAATGCTTTTGTTCGAACTGGGAACAGCAACATCACAATCCATATTTAAGGGTTTGTCATAAAGATGATGTGCCTAATGTAAAACCAAATAGTTAGGATATTACAGTAATGACAGTAATAACAGCAGAAGTTATTGACACTTAAAGGGTCCCTTCACACTTTTGTGGTGGGTTACTGCATGTTCCTTAACCACTTGACCAGGCTATTTTTTGTGATACGGCACTGCATTATTTTAACTGACAATTGCATGGTCATGCAATGCCGTACCCAAATAAAGTTTGTGTCCTTTTTTCCCCACAAATAGAGCTTTCCTTTGGTGGTATTTGATCACCTTTGGGTTTTATATTTTTTGCACTATAAACAAACAAAAAAAAATTTTAAAAATGAAAAAAAAAAAAAAACATTTTTACTTACTGCTATAAAACATATCCAATAAAAAAAATCTAAATCCTTCATAAATTTAGAGCAATATGTATTCTGCTACAAAATTTTGGCAAAAGAAATCCCAATAAGCGTATATTGATTGGTTTGTGCAAAACTATGGGATATGTACTGGATTTTTTATTTATTTAACCATTTCCTTACCGGGCCTTTTCTGCACTCTTCACCTTTTTTTGCTAGAAAATTACTCAGAAACCCCCCCAAACATTATTTATGTTTTTTTTTTAGCAGAGAACATAGAGAATCAAATGGCAGTCATTGCAACTTTTTATGTCACACAGTATTTGCGCAGCAATTTTTCAACTGTGTTTTTTTTGGAAAGAAAAAGTTTCATGAATATAAAAAAGAAAAAACACTAAAGTTATCCCATTTTTTTTGTATACTGTGAAAGATGATACTGTAGGTGTAAAGTCCACTTAAAAAAAACCTGTACTGAAAAAAATATGGATGCTGCCATTGTTGACCTCTTCTTAAAAGTGCTAGTATTCTGATTGTCATTATGTTCAACACTGACCTGGAAATATTATGCTGGTCTGAAGCTTTGAGTTCACAGGCTGTTGGGTTGGTTGTGGTGGTCAGACCCAGATAGTGTTGAATCTAAAGACAGCAAAGAAACTAGCATATTTAGAAGAATATTTAGGGAATTTTCGTTATTGCTTAGTGATTGAGGGGAAATTTCACTTTCAAATAATACCCAATCACATGCAAGGAAATAAAAAGCATTTTTTGCTTGAACATGGTTGGTTGATGGAAGTCACCAGAGTTTTGCCTCAATCACTTGGCTCTGGAGATAATTCTGATGCAAAATGCAACTTTCTTTGTAACATGAACAGTCTATTTGCCTTTAATAAATCAACCCACAGTGTTCAGTGCACTCTGTACATTTTGAAGTGTTGCAGCCATTTAGCTATGAACTCCCTGAAATGAATTGTCCAAAAATGTAAATCCTTTGTTCAAATGTTCTTCCAAAGTTGGTGCCTCTGCTGTCCAATTGACAATAGGTAAGCCCATATTGTTTCACAATAATCTGATTTCATGTAGATTAGTTGAAACATATTACTTTGCTTCCCTATAAAAAAATAAATAAAAAAAGGCAGCCAATCCAAGATTTCTAATATTTCAATATGATGACATAGCACTGAATTGCATAATGTATGCCATGATCTCATGCCCAGGTTCTCAAGTTGATTATTTTATAGGTACAGGGGGTCCCCGGGTTACAAACAAGTTAGAATCTGTTTGTAAGTTGGAAGAGGTACATTTTTTAATTGTAGCTCCAGCCAAAAAACTATTTTTAAGCTTTTTGGATAGCATAGGGAAGGGTTAACACCCCTGTAACATTTGTTTTGCTGTCTGTGTCCCTGTTCAGAAGATTTCACCTCACTTTCTGTCCCAATGACAATTGGATTTTGAAAATTTTGGGTTGTTGTGGAAACAGGCCTTGGTGATAAAACATCAGTGGAGGTACCTTTTCCCCATAATAGCTCTTACAGGAGTGAATTTCCCTTCCCAGGGGTAGATTTCCTCTCACTTCCTGTTGTCTCCTTCCGTTTGTAAGTAGGAGTCGTTTGTAAGTCAGATGTTTGTAACTAGGGGACCCCCTGTAATAGCAATCATAAAGCATGACAGTAAAATTAATTTGCATTTGTATATTGATCTTTATGGCTTGGAGTTTTCAGTTTTACTTTACCAAAGGAAGCAAGTAGTGAAGGCCATTTGTAGCTCTAATTTAATCTTTTTGGCTGCAGAAAAAAAACCCATTGGCTATCTGGTTATGTGAAAAAGAACTTTGTATTCCTTTCCATTATTTTGAGCATATTATCTCCCTTTTCTTTCATGGTATGTGAGAAAATGCACTTGATGTTTATTGGACCGAACTGCAAAGTCTGGTATCTGTACATTTACTACAGCAGACAAAATTCCTGATTAACATCCAATTATATGTACAGTGGTAATGACTGCTGACCATTGCATTTGTTCAGATGAGTGGTCATCAGAGTGCATTGTGAACTTCAATGATACCTTAAAGTTATTTCAGTTGCAGTGTGGACACTCTAACTAATGAAGGTCTGAGCCAGATAATTGGTCATGGTTGATTGATATGGAGACTGCTGACACATCATTCTGTAGGGATCCTTTAACACTACTTGTTGGCTTCAAGCATAATGCTTCATAAACGTTTTTAAACTCCATGGATAAGAATCTGGGAGTTAGTCTACAGATCATATATATGAAATAAAGCAAAAATTAGAAGAACACTGTTTAACGCAGTTGTATTTTCATTTAAAAAGCCTTAAAAGTATTTTTCACAGCTAGCGTAAGCATTTGAGTCTGTATTTTTTTAGGGTCATATGATCCCTTGTAGAGACCTTGATTTAAGGAGTTCAGCTTGTTTTACTGTACACATGGAGGATGCTTGTAGCTTTAAAAGTAAGGTAGGACATAAATGAGGTGCATTTAGCAACTGTTTCGCTACATGGGGTTTTGTGCGGTTAGAAAAAATAAATTTGACTGCGTCCAGGACCGATTTATTGCAGCTATCTGCACATGACTGCAGGTAATCACAGTGTACTATTTCACCTGCGGATAGCAGCGACAACAAGGAAAGAAAACAACAGGAAGCACATCAGAAATGGCAAGAATGTCCCAACGCAACTAAACGCAGCCGCATGTAAACGCACGTAAACGCAGGTAATCGCAATGTACAACTGCAAGTGATCGCTGTGCCTGGAGTCTTGGAATTTCAAAATAAAAAACATGCTTTTAACAGTGGCAGAACAGCCACCCGTGTGAAAGGGGCCTAAAACTGGGATCCTGAGATAATGATTGCCAGGGATTCTTAAGCCCCCTTTCACACTTGTACAAACTGAAAGTCGCGTGATTTTGACATTTTGCCGTGCAACTTTGACGCGACTTGAAGCAATGTCTGTATAATCTTGAGGTCTAAGGACCAAAGTAGTGCAGAGACTACAGTAAAACCTTGGTTTGGGAGTAACCTTGTTTGAGAGCGTTTTGCAAGACAAGCAAACTTTTTAAATACATTTTGACTTGATATACAAGCGATGTCTTGATATACAAGTAGCGTCCTGTCACAACTGAGTATAAAAGAGAAGAGAGGCGCCTCTAAGTATAGCAATACAGTTACATTTAATGAAGGTACAACATTTAGAAACTCACATGGTTGATGAATAAAACAGGCACATCTAAGTAGGTCAGGCATCTGGGGTAAAGATGTCCACATAGACCATCCTCCTCATTGCCATCAACGTCATCTCTTCCACGCTGCGCTCCAGGAGTGGTTCAAGCCTCGCTTTCAGATCGCTCTACTGCAGGGTAATCTTTTGCAGACAGCTTTACCCCGGATGCCTGCATACTTAGATGTGCATCTTTTAATCATCAACCATGTAAGTTGCTAAATGTTGTACCTTTACTAAATGTAACCATAATGCTACACTTAGAGGCGCCTCTCTTCTCTTTTATACTCTGTAGCTCCTGCTGGATTTTGCTTCTAATCCCCTTGTGGAGGCTGCCATTTGTGGATGGACATTTTATGGTTACACAACCTATCACATTGCTATAATCTTTTTATATGGATTATAAACTGAAGGACTTAGGAATAAATGGTTGTGGAATGAATCATTTGAGTTTCCACTATTATTGTTAGGGGAAATTTGCTTTGACATACAAGTGCTTTGGATTACAAGCATGTTTCCGGAATGAATTATGCTCACAATCCAAGGTTTAACTGTACTTTGAAGTCACACAGATATGAACGGTACTCATTGGAAATCACTTTGCAGTCCCAAGTCGCAGCACAAGTGTGAAAGGGACCTAAAGTGGCAAAAAAAACATTAATTTTTAAGATATATTATTTGTAAAATTCTTTTAATTGAAATGCTTGATGGTTTTTCACAAGAAATTTAACTAAAACGGGTCTGTAAGATTGTGTTTCTCCTTTAAGTTCACTTGGTAGGGTAGAGATATGATAACTGATATTGCGTTTTTGTTTATAAAGATGCTGGATCCTTTCAATCTCTATTTGATAAATTACCAATCTGGAAGTACATACATGTCAGGCGGTTTGACATCTCCCTGGCTGCATGCTTGTGTCTGGTCAGTGACTCACTGGGTAGTGAAGCACAGATCAGTGTAACAGGATGGGTAATCGGCTGAATGATCAGACAGAGGTAGTAAGTGTTAAGTGCAGTTTACTAAACAGTTAGAAGCTATAATGCAAAACAGGGTCAGAATGGCAAAATGCATGCATACGGTGCAAAAAATGAATAATAATGAAAAAAAATAAACAGATTATGAAAGCTGAACAAACATGGACTCTTCAAAACAATGTCTCTGTGGCTCAACCAGTATAACATGTTGCTGCATAGACTCTACAAGACTTTATAATAACAGGGAGTCTAACTAAGAATCAATAATTGTGGAAGTAAAGTCACCTGTTTGATTTATACATACAGGTAAGCTTTTTCCACAGTGCAGGTATACACAGCATATTTGCACATTATGGCACACTTAACCAGCAAAGTGGTCTCTTTCATGCCGCCATGTCTGCGCTCCTCTTCATGACTGGCATTTCCATCTTCACCTGGATTCACATTTTCGACTATTTTGAATGACTGCATGGGTATGATGTTACTCCATAAATACAGTTGTATTTGGGAAATGAGCTCAGTAAATTTCATAAAGCCAGCTACTTTGGGCTGACTGAACTGCCTTTTTTTTATACTTAAGTTTTGATACCAAAAATCAGACAACTGAAAATACAAAACTTTTGTGACCAGGTGATATGTGGCTGTGTCAGTTTATTGGTGAGGATTCGTATGTATTTTGATCTATAAGGTTTACATCTCAGTAAAAGAATTTCTGTTATTTACAAAAAATTGGAGCGTGCAAAATCTGGTGAAGCTCTGCATGGAATCCAGTCAGCTTTCAGGTCAAAGCCTAAGGCCCCTATCACACAGGACAAATCCGCTTGGCAGACTCTAAACTTGTGAGTACCCCATTGTGGGGAATGTCTTTACTGTAATAAACTTTTTAAAAAGGTTATTACACCATCCAGTCTTTTCTTCTCATTCTCCTATACTGTGGAACTACTGCCTATGCTGTGCACCTGCATACCAATACTGAGCCGTGGGAGGACTCCAAAGCGTGTTTTGACTTAGTGTCACAGCTGAGTCACACGCTCTGAGGTGAGCGGCTTTCCCTGGGGGGTCACTGGATGTACACTGGAGCATGGTTTTTTAAGCACATATTACTTTGAGCATGTTGGATTTTTATGGACGATTTCATATACCCTTATTGTTGAACACGGATCACTTGGCATAATTTTTGAAAACTGTTATATTTCACTAATGTGTGGCACTTTTTTTGAATATTGCACATATTATATCTGCTGTTGTAGATTCACTGCACATGGCACTTTATGTTTATTTAATTAAATTATACATGCATATTGATATTTGATGATTTATATATTTTGCATTGATGTACAGTGGTATTTGTTGATTCATATGCATATTTGCACTGAATTAATAATACTACCATATTACGTTACTAGTGTTAGTAAGTAGTGGTAATACTATGTAACATTTTTTTCAATGTATTATATTCCGTTTGGATCTATATTTTTTTGCACACCATTGGCATCATTGTCTTTACACTTTTAGCGCAGCGTATTTTCTTTTCTTTACGCTTGGTAGACTCTGCCAGCTCAGTTGGAGATCACTATGTTGATCCCCGCTGAGCCGGAGGATGACTTTGCTCACTGTGCAGGGATGGACCTGTCAGAGCAATGCCAGCCTCTATGGGAGATCGGATGAAAACAGTCCTGCCTGTCCATTTTCATCTGATCCCATCTGATCTGCTGGATGGATGGCGAATGTATCGCCATCCGTCTGTTTTGAGCGGATCTTGTCAGATCGGATGGCAGGTGGGTGTCAGCGGACACATCTCCGCTGACATCCGCCTGCCCATACAAGTCAATGGGTGGCCCGCTCAGATCCGCCTGAAAAATGGACAGCTGGATCCGAGCGGGCCTATCGTGTGAAAGGGGCCTAATTGAACAAGCTGAATTTAGAAGCTAATTGGGTACCATGCACAGCTGCACCAGATTCTGACTGCACTAGTTTTAATATATCTTCCCCTCTGAGTTAATTTTATAATTTAATCTTCAGTATTTTGGTCTAAAAGATTTGAATACCTACCCTTTGCTGCCCTTCTCTTCCACACCACCCCCTAATAGACACCCAGGAGATCCAATGGAGATGATGACTATTGGGACCCCCTGGGCCAGCACTCACTATTTGTCTATTATGGTACACCCCCACCCTACCTTGGCCTGTCAACATCGCCACTCATGTCCCCGCTTGCCCACCCCCTTTTTCTACCTCCAAAGCTACCACACTCCTCCCACCTTCCTTTCCTCTTAGACACTTAAAGTGATTGTAAACCCTTTTGTTTGTCTTTTACCTATAGGTAAGCCTAGAATAAGGCTTACCTATAGGTAGTGGAAATATCTCCTAAACGTGCGCCGATGTGCACTGATGTCGTCATCGGCGCATGTGCTGTGAAGAAACGGAGCACCGTGTTGTTTCTTCCCCCAGCGTGTCCTGTGACTGACAGCTCCCGCGCACATGCGTGGGAGTGACGTCACGTGACTCCGGCCAATCACAGAGCCGGAGTCCGCGACCCCGGAAGGAAGAGGGGTGAAGATGGACGCGGTCTGCACAGGGGACAGGGGACGGGCTTTGTTTGCAGGTAAGTGTCATAATGGGCTAGTATTGGGGTTTACTTCCTCTTTAAAGACACAGCAACCCCCCCTCCAGACATAGTTGGTCTTATATAAATGCTTGCCACCTGCTCCTCTCCAACTTCATAATAGCACACACTCCCTCCACAAGATTTCTGTCTAGTTTTTGGTCAGAGGACAGATCTACATATTTCACCATGGTTACCTACCTGCAACTTCTTTCTTTCCTCCATATCCATCCATAGCTCCACTATTTTATTCATATACAATTTGTGCTACTGTTCTTGTTAAGTACCAACTTTTTTTTTTCTGTAACCAAACTGTATTTGTATATTTCCTAATAAAACTAGGTAATATATTAGTGCTCTCATCAGTTTATAGATATAAAAATGTTACCTACATCCTTAAGTAGTAAATTCTAGACCAGGCAAAAAGGATATCCCTGGTACCGTTAAAAGCATTACCACCACATAAAATCAAAAGTCTTTATTACATATATAAAGAGAGTACAAAAATATACATTAAAATCAAGGATTTAAAAATAACCCATTACAATGGCTTTACTGTAACTATGGTGTTTTTCCCATACTGATAAGCATGTCCAATACTCGACATGTTTTGCGGTTAACCCGCTTCCTCAGGAGTTCAAATGGGAATAATTCAGTCCTAAAAAAAAAAAAAAAAAAAAAAAAAATATATATATATATATATATACATATATATATATATATATATATATATATATATATATATATATATATATATATATATATATATATATAATTAAGGTAATGAGATGTATTTTAAACAGGTACAATATACTGAGTACAATTTTAACAGTTGTGTTAATCACTCCAATGCTTACACTGAATATTAGATACACCACAGGTGGACAGAGACCATTAAGGCTGGGTTCACATCTATGCGGCTGTGCTTGATGCATTTTTTCAGGGACGTTTTGCAGTGCGTTTTGCGTTTTTAAATCCTCGTTTTTTATGCGCTTTTGCATGCAGTTTTCGAGCATTTCGCGTTTTACGTTTTTTGCGTCCATAACAACTGATGAGTCATCAGCTGTCAGCAGGATTCCCTGCTAACAGCTGAATGTAAAAAAAAAAAATTGCCGGCAAAAAAAGAATGGAAAAAAAAATGGCGTGGGGTCCCCCCCAAAATCTATACCAGACCCTTATCCGAAATTGCAGCCTGGCAGGTCAGGAAAGGGAAGGGACAAGCGAGCGTCCCCCCTCCTTAACCATACCAGGCTGCATGCCCTCATTGTACCCTTACCCATTCACCCCAAAAAGGGATATAGGTCTGGTATGGATTTTGGGGGGGCTCATGCCATTTTTTAAAAATGTTGGTGTTATCAAGAACGTGGCGGCTGACTTCCCGGCCCCCTCCTTAGCAATCAGCTATATACAGTGTTTAAACAGAAAAATAAAAACCACAACAGGCAAAACACATCAAAAATCGCATCACAAACACAACACTTGTGTTTCTGGTGCAATTCCAAAACACGGCAAAACACCGAAAAAAGGCCCCGACCCTTTCCAAAAACACACCGGCCGCAAAACGCATAGATGTGAACGTGTACCATAGGAAACCATGTTAAATGGACTGTAGTGCATTTCTGCAAACTGCACAATGCACTAAAAAATGCATAGGTGTGAACCTAGGGCTAGGGGAGGCCAGAAAGTTCCACCAGGGCGAGTGTGGGAGCAGGCAAGTAGGCCACCAAATGCTGTGTAGATGGAATACCAAGATTAATGTAGGTGTCACATAAAATGAGTTGGTGGTGGAGAACATTTCTAATATGACATAGTATGAAAAAGGACAGCTAGTCTATACATACCAAATTGTGGTATTTAAATATACAATTTAGATAGTAGAACCTATTGGTTGAACTAACCACTAATATGGAGTTCCAAATACAAAACCGAAACCCAAAATAAGTTAGATATGTCCAGGGGGTTGAAATCACTGCAACACATATAATTAGTAATAAAATACTGTATGTAGGGACAGGATGTTGGTAAATGATAACAAAAATTGAAAGAGATATACATACCAAAATAACATCCAGAGTATAGATAGAAAGGTGGAATAATAAAAAAGAAAGAAGGACGGCGCCCTCTAAGTGCAGCATGTATGTTAAAAATATTTATTACAATAGATAAAAACACTCACTTTGGGGTTGCTAAAAACCAGCATATAAAGTAGTTTCATCCGCGTGCTCTCAGGGGATGTGGGTGTCACGGGCCAGTGGGGGGGTTCCTGGGATGTGAGTCCTGTGACCTGGGTCCTGGTAGCTGTTCCGGTGGTGCCGAGGGTCCTCAGAGCCTCCGGGTGTGCCAGGATGTCGGTCATGGATCCTATGCTTGAGCTTAGCCTGATGAAGGAGCACACATGCTCCGAACGCGAAGCACCGCCCGCCTCACCCCACTCCCAGAAGTGAAGACGCAGGTCAGCATGACGCTCCACGGAGGATCCATGACCGACATCCTGGCCACCCGGAGGCTCTGAGGACCCTCGGCACCACTGGAACAGCTACCAGGACCCAGGTCACAGGACTCACATCCCAGGAACCCCCCCACTGGCCCGTGACACCCACATCCCCCCAGAGCACGCGGATGAAACTACTTTATATGCTCGTTTTTAGCAACTCAAATGTGAGTGTTTTTATCTATTGTAATAAATATTTTTAACATACATGTTGCACTTAGAGGGCACCGTCCTTCTTTCTTTTTTATTGTTACCAGAGCTTCTTCTAGCTTTTATAGACTGGCTGCCTTCCATTTATTCAGCATCATTTTATCCTTACATGGACTAATACCTGAACTTGTTGTGAAACATTAACTACCACCACCAAGTTCCCCCTCTCAGGAACCCCCAACCCACCCCATAGAATGCATTAAGGTGAAAAAACTTTTACCTTTTACAACCCCTTTAATGTAATCATAAACCCAAAAGCAAATGTTTATTATATATTGAATCTTACCAACCTTTATGCCGCGTACACACAATCGGGATTTTGGTCGGAAAAAGATATGATGACTTTTCCGACGGGATTCTGCTCAAGCTTGGCTTGCATACATACGGTCACACAAAAGTTCGCTGAACTTACGTCCGTCAAAAATGCGGTGACGCACAACACTACGACAAGCCGAGAAAATGAAGTTCAATGCTTCCGAGCATGCGTCGAATTGTTTCCGAGCATGTGTAGGAATTTTGCACGTCGAAATTGCTACAGACGATCGCATTTTCGGATAGGAACTTTTTCCGACCGAAAAATTGAGAGAATTGAGAACATGCTCTCATTTTTTTGCTGGCTGGAATTCGGCCAGCAAAAGTCCGATGGAGCATACACACGGTCGCATTTTCCGACCAAAAGCTCTCATCTGTCTTTTGCTGGCCGAATTTCCGATCATGTGTACGCGGCATCAGATGTGATGTCTGAATTCGTTTTCTATTTTAGACTTTCTTCTATTTTCATATTGGTGATCCAGCCAGTAAGCCTGTTGTTTTTCAAAAGAACATGCCCCCCCCCGCAGATGTGTCAATGATGAGACAAACCATTTACCACTGACGGGGGTGCTTACAAGGATTAGCTTTTATTTATGTAAAACATTTATCTCAAAAGAAAAAAAAACTGTTTGCTGTGACTACTTATAAATTATTAGCTGGAAGTTGGCTTCAGTTTATTAAAGTCATTAAATCTGCTGGTACATCTAACACTACCCTCCCCCAGACTAAAAATGCTGCTGTCCAAAGGTGTCCCTGTTCTCATTCATCCAGAGTGGGGGCACTGTAATACAGGAGGTGTGTTACCGGCCAGATCAACAAGTGAAAACAGAAAAAAAGAAAACGAATGCTGCCACCACATCTAAAGACTGGTAAACTGCAATATTTTACCTTTTTGGTTTTGTATTTTTACCAATTCAACAGAGCTTCAACATGCCTATCAACAGAATCCTTAAAAGAGGGAACACTCTTAACAGGAACTAGGAGTTGTTTATTGGGACTGAAATGGCGATATCTAATACCGATATAACCCCCCTTTTTTCTCCTAAATTCCATTTCCGTAAGATAAATTTCAGCAATAAGCTTTAGAGGACTGATTATACTTTTAGGATTGTGCCAATCCTCATATAGTGCATATTCCATTTGTTTGTGGATAGGAAAAGTCTTTTGTTGATTTTGCAAGCCTTTTGCACTTAGAGGAGTGTTATGGTCTGTGGAAAATCAGGTGCTGGTATGCAAAAACCTGCTTGCACAGCACCAATCAGTGTCTCAAAAAAAAAAGATGTTTCTTTTTCGTACATCCCTTGACACAGAGCCACAGTATTTACTGAATGGGTTATATAGGCACCCTCAGGTGATGGACACTGGCACACCCTAGACAGGAAGTTTAGCTCCCTATATAACCCCTCCCCTTACTGGGAGTACCTCAGTTTTTTCGCCAGTGTCTAAGGTGTTGGTCACGAGTAAAGATGTGCTGTGCTGAGCTCCACTGGAGAAATCTTTGCTAGGGCAAGCTATGCAACCAGATCCATTCAAAGTGTCTTTTCCAGGCATTGAATGGTACCTAAGCCTCGTGTCAGAAGAAACGAGGTTCTGCCTGTAACGCTTCTCTTTTTAGAGAGCTGGACCCCGGCATCCAGTGTTTAGTTTTTTTTCAGCCATATTACCTGACGGAGTGCTTTACAGGCCCAGGAGTGTGGATCCCCTGATAACAAGGGGCCCCGGTTCCTGAAGGTTTTTTAACGGAGCCCACTGTGAGTGGTGAAGATTGGGTCTGTTTGGTTTACCACAGAACCCTGCAGCCAGATAAGGTAAGGGAGATTCCTAAGGAATTTTTCTAATTCTTGTGGGTTTTCTCCTTTAAGTAAATGTTGCTATACCTAAAGTCACCACCGGGGGCTGTCAAGAGCATGTACCTGTTCCATGCTTGTCAGTCTTGCTCTGTGTCACAAGCTGCATGCTTCCTCTGAGCCCAAGCTCCAGGTAGGATGTGGGAAGGGGGGTTTTCTCTTTTCAGGAATGTCCCCCCACAGCTTCTTTCCAGGCTAGAGGCCATGGGTCAGTCGGCGGTATGCCGCACTGCTCCCACTGCCGCCACCATTATGGCAGCTCTCCATCCACCTGCCCTTGTCTCTCCTCTGCCCCAGACCCCTCAACATGCGACCCATTTGGATCGGAGCCCCTGCTCGCACTGGTAAAAGGTCTTTTTTGAAAAAAGATAAGGGGGGTGGAAGGGGTGGTCGGAGGAGGGGGGCAGAGCATCAGGGAGACGTCGGCCGGGTTCAACGCCCACAATGCGGGCTATGCATACCTATAAAGGTGCACTTTTTGCAGGTGCACACAGCTAAAGGAGGGACACAGAGCAGATGGATGGCATGTGAGTGTGGGTGACACAGGCATTCCCAGGCACGTTTACTTAGCATCAGACTGAGCCTTGATAGCAGCGGCAGTTGCTGATCTATTTTGCTAAGCAGTGGGTGCATTTCTGGTAGTACCTCTGCATTTGTGCTTAGCACTATGGGCAGAACGGGAGGTACAAATACCCCGAAAAATAGGGGCTCAAAGGGATCTCCCTCAGACTCTGAGGACCCCCCTCTGCAACACCATCTCCCCCTGATAGACCTAGGGAGGCTGGTCAGAGTGAGCCATCGGGGTTAGGGGCTGCAACTGCTTCTGGCATTTCAGCCCCTGTATATATTACTCAGGCATTTTTTTCCTCAGCCATGAGTGGATTAGAGGAAAGATTAGTGGCCTTAATCGCATCTTCACAAAGTGGAAAAAACGCATTAGGTCCCCTTCTACCACCCAGGACCCTTAAACAGAGGAACTCTGGGAAAGGGGAGGCGAATCCCCCTCAGGGTACCGGGAAGAGACTGATGACTCCTCTTCTGAGGAATCAAGTGGGGAAGGACCCTCTTCAGCTTCACAGGCTGAGAAATTGCTGGTGCATTTTCTTACTGAAATGGTCCGCTCAACATTTAAGTTACCCGTAACTGAGTCAGTTGAAAAGCTCACTTCTTTGGGTTCACTGAAGCCTCCTCAAGCTGTGCATGCTTTTCCTGTCCATTCATTGCTGGAAAAGCTTATTTATTCTGAGTGTGATCACCCAGATAAACATTTTTTCCCTCCTAAAACGTTTTCAACACTTTATCCTATGGAGGAAAAATTTACAAAAATGTGGGGTATACCAGCAATTGACGCTGCTATATCCTCTGTAAATAAAAGTTTGACTTATCCTGTTGACAACGCTCAAATGCTTAGGGATCCAACTGCTAAAAAGTTGGAATTCCTATTAAAAAACATTTTTTCCTTGGCAGGTTCAGTAGCTCAACCTGCAGTGGTGGCAATTGGGATATATCAATCCTTGAGAGACCACTTGAAACAGGTGCTCAAGGTTTTCCCTGAACAGCAGGCCCAGGAGTTAGCCGAGCTGCCAGCGGCTTTGTGTTTTGCAGTTGACGCAATCAGAGATTCTATTCATCAGACCTCTTGCCTTACGCTTGGGTTGGTGCATATGCGTAGAATCTTATGGTTGAAAAATTGATCAGCCGAAGCGCCATGCAAAAAACTCCTGGCTGGTTTTCTCTTCCGCGGTGTAAGGCTGTTTGGGGATGATTTGGACAATTATATCCAAAAAATTTCAAAGTGGGAAAAGTACCCTTTTGCCAGTTAAGAAAAGGAGTAAACATCCCTCATTTAAACGGGCTCTTTCTCCAGTGCCAGGGGCATCAGCCTCCAGGCAGTCGCAACGGCCTCCATCGTCAGGTTCAAAAGGTAAAACTCAGAGTCAACCCCAGGGACAAAAGAAGTCCTAGGGGAGGAAACCTACAAGACAGAATGCTAAAGTCTCTTTATGAAGGGGCACCCCAGCTTGTTCGAGTGGGGTAAGACTGCTACAGTTCTCAAAGGTCTGGCAGGAGGATTTTCAGGACAGATGGGTGGTCTCCACAATAACTCTAGGTTACAAACTAGGGTTCAGAGAATTCCCGTCTCCTCGTTTCCTCAGATCAAATGTTCCCAAAGACCCAGAGAAAAAGAAGTCTCTCCTTCATTTGTTGGACCGACTTTTGTCACAAAAAGTAATCATGGTGGTTCCCATGGAAGAGCAGGGTTTGGGGTTTTATTCAAACCTTTTCACGGTGCAAAGCCAAATGGAGATGTCAGACCCATTATAGATCTCAAAGATCTAAACCGGTTCCAAAAAATTCAATCTTTTCGCATGGAATCAATCCGATCAGTAGTCTCCATCCTATAAGGAGGAGAATTCTGGCATCAATTGACATCAAGGATGCATACCTGCATGTACCTATTTTCCCCGCTCATCAGAAATATCTGCGTTTCGAAGTGGAAAAACTTCATTTTCAGTTTGTAGCTCTACCTTTCAGTCTAGCTACTGCACCTCGGGGGTTTACAAAGGTCCTGGCCTCTCCTCTGGCCAGATTAAGGGCCCAGGGTATAACGATTATAGCTTACCTAGACAACCTGTTCTTAATAGACTGGTTGGTAGCCCGCTTAGACCAAAGCATGGTCACCAGTCAACTACCTGGAATACCTAGGTTGGGTCCTCAACCTAGAGAAGTCTTCTTTAAAACCAGTAAGAAGACTAGAGTACTTAGGTCTGGTTATAGACACAACCCAGTAGAGGGTGTTTTTACCCCAGGCAAAAAACTGCCATAAAGGAGCTGGTTCAGGTAGTCAGGACGAAGAAGGGTCCTTCTATTCACCTTTGTATGAGTTTGTTGGGAAAGATGGTGGCTTCATTCAAAGCGGTTCCCTATGCTCAGTTTCATTCAAGACTGCTGCAAAACAGTATCCTGTCTGCCTGGAACAAGAAAGTCCAGGCGCTAGATTTTCCGATACAATTATCGCCAATAGTGCGCCAAAGCCTCAGCTGGTGGTTGATACACGAGAAGTCGGTGCTTCTGGTAGCCCCAGCATGGCCCAGAAGATCTTGGCATGCAGAAATAGTAAAAATGGCGGTAGGGCCCCAATGGACCCTACCGCCATGTCCAGACCTGCTATCTCAAGGACCAGTGTTCCATACGCTAAATTTAACGGTTTGGCTATTGAGACCCACATTCTGAAGAATCGCAGGCTTTCAGGCTCAGTGATATTTACCTTCATTAATGCAAGGAAGCCAGCTTCCAGAGTCTGGAAGGCATATGTTTCCTGGTGTGAATCCAGGGGTTGGCATCCCAGAAAGTATGTCATAGGTAGAATCCTTGCTTTTCTACAAATGGGGTTAGAGATGAAGCTGGCCTTGAGTACTATCAAGGGCCAGGTCTCGGCCTTATCGGTATTGTTTCAACATCTGCTTACTTCACATTCTTTGGTCCGAAGCTTTATACAGGGGGTAACGTGGCTTAATCCACCAGTTAGAGCACCCCTGAACCCTTGGGACTTGAATTTAGTTCTGTCATTACAGAAACAGCCTTTTGAGCCGATACAACATATTCCCTTGATCCTTTTGACAAGGAAGCTAGTTTTGCTGGTAGCCATTTCCTCTGCAAGCAGGGTATCAAAATTGGCGGCTCTTTCTTGTAAAGAGCCATATTTAATCATTCACAAGGATAGAGTAGTATTGCGTCCTCATCCTAGCTTTTTACTGAAGGTGGTTTCAGGTTTTCATCTAAACCAGGATATTGTCCTGCCTTCATTTTTTCCAGAACCCTGTTCTACGGAAGAAAAGTCACTACATTCTCTGGATGTAGTGAGAGTGGTCAAAATCTATTTGGAGGCGACTGCTCAGGTTCGGAAAATAGATGTTTTGTTTGTGTTGCCTGAAGGTCCTAGAAAAGGACAGCGTCGAAATCTACTATTGCTAAGTGGATTCGGCAAGTAATTATTCAAGCTTATGGTTTGAAGAGGAAAGTTCCACCTTTTCAAATCAAAGCGCACTCTGCCAGGGCTGTTAGTGCTTCATGGGCAGTGCATCACCAGGCCTCTATGGCTCAAATCTCCAAGGCCGCAACCTGGTCTACAGTCCATACATTCACTAGATTCTATCAGGTGGATGTGAGAAGGCATGAGGATATCGCCTTTGGGTGCAGTGTGCTGCAGGCAGCAGTATAGATCCTCAGGTCTGACTGCACCCTACTTTTGTTTGTGTCTCCCTCCCCTCAGATAGCATTGCTCTGGGACATCCCATTCAGTAAATACTGTGGCTCTGTGTCCCGTGATGTACGAAAAAGAAAATAGGATTTTTATAACAGCTTACCTGTAAAATCCTTTTCTTCGAGTACATCACGGGACACAGAGGTCCCTCCCCTCTTGTAATACACGTATATTGCTTTGCTACAAAACTGAGGTACTCCCAGTAAGGGGAGGGGTTATATAGGGAGCTAAACTTCCTGTCTAGGGTGTGCCAGTGTCCATCACCTGAGGGTGCCTATATAACCCATTCAGTAAATATTGTGGCTCTGTGTCCCGTGATGTACTTGAAGAAAAGGATTTTACAGGTAAGCTGTTATAAAAATCCTATTTTTTATGGGGGGGGGGGGGTTGGCTGTTTTCTGAAAAAATTCAGACATAGTTGCAGAGAAGGCTGCTTTTATCACACAGGCCATATGATGTGTACCTGAGAGGGAGCTATAATCAGAGGAGGGGAACAGTTTCATAATCAGATGATGCTGTGGGACAACCGCTATCACTGTGAGCTGTGTTCTGAGTTTCCTGTAGGCCATCAGCAGAAAGCTTATTATATGGCTCTTTTGCGCCAGCTACCTTGTGCCTGTGATCTTCCTTTGCTAAAGTTGAGGTATGCCTGGTGAGGTACTCACAGAATGGAGTGCAGAAGAATTGTCCGGAATGAAAAGAGTTGCAGTAATGCACTGTTTGTGTTCCTGTGGCTGTGCCTCTGTAGTGCTGTGTGCATTTTCAGCAGACGTGGCGGGACAAATTGTGTCAGCCAGTGCTTTGTCACGACTACTTCAGCATCCCAGGACTAAGTCCACATGGGAAAAATGGTTCCAAATTTAAATTTAAGTTTAGACAAGTACAACAGAGAATAACCCAATATGTGATTAACTCCCCATTCCTCTATATATATGTCCACATTGTGTACTGAGCACTGTGGATTGTCTATTAATAGGCAGGAACTAATGCAAAATACAGGGAAAATGTAGTGTTAAATTATTTATGTTGCCAGGCCTGTTAGGGGTCCAGGCTTCACCCATCATGGTGGACATAAACCAAGGGGTTTTCGGGGTCTGGGAACCATAGAGATAAACCATGATCCTGGACCCGCATAGCACCCTGAGGCTAAAAAACCATGTTGCAACAAAGTGAGTGCAGGATCCAGTGCCCAAAATGAACATAACAGACTGTACCCAAGGTAAACACCAAGAGTTAATGATCTAGAAATTATTAAATATCCCAAAGCAATAAGCATTTTAGATCTTAAGAAAAGTGTCTGAAAAAAAAGGAATGTTTAAAAGACAACCCCCCCAAGGAAAGGAGGTCCATCAGCTATGGACATTAGCAAAATAAATGAAGTCTTACAGAGTGAGTGGGTTCAGTGGCGTACCTATAGGGTGGGTGGGCCGCCCCGGGTGCTACACATTGGGGGATGTCAGGCCAGCTATCAGGGATAGGACAAGGCATGGCCACTCTGTAGCTGCAGCTGGCTCTCTATATTCGTGCGAGTCAGCAGCGGCTGCTCTGTGTTATTCAGCTTACAGTCAGGCTCTTTACTGCCACCTCTGGCTGCTTCCTGCATGTGCACCCCTTCCTGCATGTGCACCCCTCGTTTTTTTCAATAGTTTTTATTGAAGAGTTTAACAAATAACAGAGGTCAAAGAACGTAAGAACGGTTGTATTTTTTTTTTAGTGTCAATAGTTTTTATTGAAGATGAATCACATTTTTTTGCTGGCTAGCACTAAACAAGGGAGGCTGATTACATACAGCTGTGTGGGGACATTGTTTTCTTTGTTTTTCAAACATATTTCTACTTATACTTTTACGAAAAGTATAAGTAGCTCCTGGAACTTTTTACTTCATTACTGTGTCAAAATCTCTACATGTATTTAGTCAAGTCTATGTTCAATCCTAACAGACTTGCTAGGATGTAAAAATAAAAACCAATAAAAGTTCTGAAATACAAAATGGGGTAATTGCTTCTTCAGGTTCTCTCCAGTCCTGTTAATGTTACTGTGACAGACCTAGCCGGGAGAGAGACTTTTGGAGGGGACTGAATGCTAGCCTCTTGCCGATTGATCGTGGGCTCTGGCATTTGGGGTAACGGTGCTGTTTGTGAGCTGTATGCCTGGGGACCCTTGAGGTGGTATTACTGTGGATTCGGGTCCTGGTCCCCCAGGAAACACAGACTCTGGGGACCCTGGATTTGCCATATTAGAAATAGTGGCTGATTCATAATGCTGGGACAAATACTGTTAGGAGATGCTGATGTCATTTCCAGCCACCTGTCTGTCTGTTGCCTGCTAGAATGTGTATTGTAAATAAGTCTCTAGTATGGGATCTAAGAGTCATTAGATCCCCATTGTTGTTTGTGTTAATTAACTCTGCTATTGTGATAATGTTGATTGGGTTTTCTGAGCTACAAGACGGCCAGTCTGGCCTAAAGGTCATGTCTGAGTCATCTAGGCTGTCTAAAGGGATTAGTTAATTAGCCCATGTTAATTAGGTTTCTGGTCACAGGTGTATGTTCAGAGTAATATGAGCCGGTGGTATGCACCTCCCCTTTTACTGTATAAAAGAGCCTGTATTTTTCAATAAAAGAGATTCCTTACATACAGCCTGCCTGGTGTTTGTTCTGAGCTACACAACTGGATTAGAACGGCACATACCTGTAGTTCTAGTCCCGGAGCATCGGATGACCGAACCATCAGATGTTGCGATCTGATTCTATAGCTGCAGAGGAGTGTCGGGAGAGTGGAATCGAGCGAGCAGGGGCTCGTTACAGTTACCAAAATAAAGTTAGGCTTTTTTGTCATGTTTTCACTGCTGAAGATTGTCCAATTTCAATTTTGATCCTCCCCTTCACTTAAATAAACCAATCTATGACCACAGAGGTTGCTAAAAAAAAAAGTGGCAAGCAGAATCTTCTGCTTGCTTTCCATTAGATGCAGATTGTACCTGATTTTGAACAGTGGCTCTTATGTGTTTAATTTGATGTTTGATGTCCTCAGGCTGCAGTGTCATATACTCATTTGTGGTCTGTTTTATCAAAGGGGACTACAAAGACTGACCCGTGAGGACGTCTAACGACGAAACATACATTGGGTATGCTGCTTGGAGGTATCATCACCACACTATATCAGGTGTCTGCGGTGTTGACGGATCCCGAGCGAGCTCGCACATATATTCATGCATATATGCCTGTGTCGGTAGACACCTTCACATGTGAGTGCAATGTGATTTTAATAAAATAAGGATTTTATCATAAGGATTTTATGCTATGCTGCTCTTTTTTTCCACATATTTTACATTTTCCTGGAGATACTGATCGGTGACAGCAGAGGATCTTTGGGATCATCAATTACAGATCCACAGAGTATTGCGCCATGCAAAGCCTGTCTGCCTGCCTATGATTACAACTACATGGAGCATTAGGAGTGGAGGAGTGTGGATATCTACCCTTACAAAGCTACAGATTATTGTACCCTGCAGAGGGAAATACCTGTTTACTGGTTGATCTAATACCAGCCACTAAACATCGGTGAGTGATCTCGTACATAAGTGGTGAAAGGATTATTCACTATATGGTGTTAAATATAAGAAGAGGGCTATACTGTCATCTGTTATGCTTGAAAACATATAATTTGGAGAAATAGAGTGTGGATTTTCGGACACACATAATTTTTTGGACACGTATTTATATATATTTTTAAGATTTTTTTTTATAGAACATTGATTGACATGATTGATTTTTTGCTTTTGTTTTTCTGTTCTTTTGGTTTTTTTTTATACAGATTCTCTTTATTTTGCTTGAGTTTAAACTTATATTTTGCACATGTTCATATCACTGTAGGATCACTAGACAGGAGAGTTATGTAAATGTAAATATGCCTTGATGGGTGGATGTCAGTCTGTATAAGTGGCAGTTCCATTGGCATGCAAGCAATCATATTTCATTCCTCTAGACCAGGGGTCTCCAAACTTTCTAAGCAAAGAGCCAGTTTACTACTTTTCAAAGTTTAGGGGGGGCTGCACTGTGGCCAGTGCGAGTAAAAAATGTCCTGGCATCAGAGGGAGTAAACAATGGCCCATGACTGGTATTAGGGCGAGTAATAGTGCCCCATCATTGGTACCAATGGGAGGAATAGTGCACCATCATTAGTGTCAATAGAAGGGATAGTGCCACATTATTGGTGTCACTGGGAGAAATAGTGTGCCATCATTAGTGTCCTTGGGAGAAATAGTGTCAAATTACTTTAATTAGCCCTGCTGATTTTCTCGTTTATTTTTATTTTATTACTTTTTTTATTTTATTATTCATTCTATTTTAAACATATTTTATTATTAATGTTTATTTTTTGGTTGTTTTTATTTGTTTTGTTGGTTAATTTTGTAGAGGTTTTTGTTATTACCGAATAAACAGGTCCATAGTAGAAATGTAAGAAATGCTCTAGTCTATAGGGGGCATACATTAGTGAGAGGTGAAGTGGTTAATATTGTTATGCAGTTGTGGCCTCTCTGAGAGTAGCAGAGAATGGCAGGTTATTTTGCTTGCCACCCAAGCTCTTAAAGGATAGTGTGTCAAATGGTCACTTTTGAAAACTGTCAAATTTTGAAAGTTGATGCAGCAAAAGACACAGTGGCAGGAGGGCTTCCGTGCTTTTTGAGTCTCTAAGCCAGATCAATTATAGTGATAAGGAATTCTGACACTCATTTATAGTATATGCTGGTTCTGGATCTGTGACTCAAAATGACTAACATTGTTAGAAGAAGGCTAGCAATATACTATCTGTAATGCTGATCTATATACCATATCTGTAATGCTGACCTATATACCCTGATCTTTGAGGCTGAGCTATATACTCTGTCCTGTAATGCTGAGCTATATACTCTGCCCTGTGATTCTGGGGTTGTATACCCTATCCTGTGATGCTGAGCTGTATACTCCTGACACTATTGGTAGAAGCAAGTGGAATACAGGGGGACAGAGTGGGTGGATTCTATAAGGGGTGGGGCTTATTAGAAGTGGGAGAGGTCAAAAAGGAAGGGTGGGGTCTGGCGTCCCATCCTAAAACTTCACCACTCTATCTCCTCTTATCAGCATAGGAGGAGATAGCAAAGTGATACGATTGACTCTGTGCTTCTTCCTCTCACGCTACAATTCTGCTGCACAGGGGCTGTGTCAGGGAACAAATCTGGAGAGGAATATGCAAAGGCCAGGCATGTGTGTCAATTCTCAACACGGCTGCCCTAATCTGCGCAGTCAAACGCATGCACATTTGGTCCACGTACGTGAGTGATGTGAGTGATGTGCACGTCTGTATGCATCGGTGCGCACGCTGCGTGCAATAGTTAATGGCGCCCAATGGCCTTTATAAGGACAGCACTCTTGCTCAGAAGTTCCTGGTTGATCATCAGCTTCCTGTATTACTGTATGTTCAGTATTCTTGGATTTCGATTACCGACTCAGCCTGTTCCTGGACTTATCTACAGCTTCTCTCCTGGCTTTGACCTTGGCTTGCTCTCATGGACTCTGCTTCTGCTCACTTCCTGTGTATGACCCCAGTTTGTTCCTGACTACGCTCCTGCTCTTGTTCCTCCTGGCTGATCTACTTTGTATGACCCTGGCACTGAATTCGGACTATGTCTTCTGCTCCAGACCTGCTCCTCAGATCCGTCTGCACATCCAAGGTGTCACCTGACCCCCTGTCATCCCTGTCCGGCTCTGCCTTCATAAGGTGCCTCATTACTACACACCATCAGGCAACTACAGGGCTGGCAACCCATGCTACTCTGGGTGCAGCACCTCCTGTCACCACCTTCAGGGGTTCAGGGGTGCTCTGCACTCAGCTGCAAGGGGAGCTCTCTCATCACTTCGGCTTCCGAACAGGTATGTGACAGACTGAAAGAAGCTGATACTAGGTTATATTCAGGCACTTACATAACTTGCATTTAAAAAATACATTTAATGATTACAGAGGTGTATTTATTTTTGTCTTTTATTCCTATCGACTTAATGAATTTTGACAAATGGTTAATTCTTTGCCAAAAATTTTTCAAATTTTCACAGACCTAATTGTAAGTTTCTTAGGGACAGGAACCAGTGTAAATGCTTGTACTGTATGTAATATGTAATCTTATTTTTATAGTTTAAAAATCTTATATACTGTAAATGGGTAGAGATTAACCCTAGGCAGATAAATTAGGTGCAAATTAGTGCAGAGTTTAGTACATAGTTAAATTTATTTGTTAAATGAAAACAGTATAGGCACCTGAATATCATGAATTAGCAACATATTGACAACATTTATCTGTTATTAATATACTCCTAAAGTTGTATGAGACATTGGGGGTCATTTACTAAGTGTGAACCGGCGCACACACAGCAGTACCTGGCCTCGAGAATGTTTCCAGCGCAATCCCATCGCGCTGGTTCTCAGCGAGGTACATCTCGCGCTCGCTGCAATAGGAAAAACACATCTTCCTATTAAAGCAACCGGCATGGGTTCTCCCTCCAGGGGTATACCAGGCCCTTCGATCTGGCATGGATTGTAAGGGGAAACCCCTAGGCCGAAAAAACGGCGTGGGGGGTCTCCCCAAAATCCATACCAGACCCTTATCCGAGCACGCAGCCCGGCCGGTCAGGAAAGGGGGTGGGGATGGGCGAGCGCCCCCCCTCCTGAACCATATCAGGCCGCATGCCCTCAACATGGGGGATGGGTGCTTTGGGGAAGGGGGCGCACTGCGGCCCCCCCACCCCAAAGCACCTTGTCCCCATGTTGATGAGGACAAGGGCCTCTTCCCGACAACCCTGGCCGTTGGTTGTCGGGGTCTGCGGGCAGGGGGCTTATTAGAATCCGGGAGCCCCCTTTAATAAGGAGGCCCCCAGATCCCGGCCCTCCACCCTACGTGAATGAGTATGGGGTACATGGTACCGCTACCCATTCACCTGGGGGGAAAAAAGTGTCAAGAAAAAAACATACTAGACAGGTTTTTTAAGTAATTTATTAGGCAGCTCCGGTGGTCTTCTGACTTCGGGGGTCTCTTCTGCGTTCTCTGGCCTCTTCTCCCGGTGTCTGGTTCTAGTCCGCACTGTCCGGCCTCTTCTTCCGGTGTCCGGTTCTTCTGCCGGGCTCCTCCGCTATCTTCTGCTCTTTTGCTGTTCCTTTGCTAGCAGGGGCCTGGTCTTCTCCCGCTGTCTGGTTCTTCTCTGCTCTCCGGTATCTTCTGCCGGACTCCCCCGCTATCTTCTTCCAGCTCTTTTGCTAGCGAGGGCCGGTCTTCTGCAGCTATCCATTTCTTCTGTCGATGTCCGGTTCTTCTCCGGTATCTTCTGCCGGACTCCCCCCGCTATCTTCTTCAAGCTCTTTTGCTAGCGGGGGCCCGGTCTTCTGCCTCTGTCCATTTCTTCTATCGCTGTCCGGTTCTTCTCCGGTATCTTCTGCCGGACTCCCCCACTATCTTCTTCCAGCTCTTTTGCTAGTGGAGGCCCGGTCTTCTTTATCATCTTCTCCCCTCTTCTCTTCTTCCGATGCTGAAATGATGCTCTCTCCTGCTGTAATGCCGTCTGCAAGGTGTGCGGCAACTTATATAGGCACGGGGCGTGGTCACTGTGTGATGTCACCTGGTGACCCTGCCTCTTATGACGGGTGACCCTGCCTCTTATGACGGCATAGTCCCATCATGCCCCGGGACTGTGTCATCATAAGGGGCGGAGTCACCCGGTGACATCACACGGTGACCACGCCCCATGCCTATATAAGTCGCTGCAAACCTCGCAGATGGCATTACAGTGGGAGAGAGAGTTGTGTCAACATCGGAAGAAGAGAAGAGGGGAGAAGACGATGAAGAAGACCGGGCCCCCGCTAGCGAAAGAGCTGGAAGAAGATAGCGGGGGAGTCCGGCAGAAGATACTGGAGAAGAACCGGACAGCGACAGAAGAAACAGACAGCGGCAGAAGACCGGGCCTCTGCTAGTAAAAGAGCTGGAAGAAGATAGTGGGGGAGTCCGGCAGAAGATACCGGAGAGCAGAGAAGAACCGGACAGTGGGAGAAGACCGGGCCCCCGCTAGCAAAAGAGCAGAAGATAGCGGAGGAGCCCGGCAGAAGAACCGGACACCGGGAGAAGAGGCCGGACAGCGCGGAGAAGAACCGGACACCGGGAGAAGAGGCCGGAGAGCGCAGAAGAGACCCCAGAAGTCGGAAGAAGACCCCCGGGGCTGCCTAATAAATTACTTTAAAAACCTGTCTAGTGTGTTTTTTTTCTTGACACTTTTTTCACCCCAGGTGAATGGGTAGGGGTACCATGTAGCCCATACTCATTCACATAGAGTGGACGGGCTGGGATCTGGGGGCCCCCTTATTAAAGAGGGCTCCCGGATTCTGATAAGCCCCCCCACCCGCAGACCACGACAGCCAATGGCCAGGGTTGTCGGGAAGAGGCCCTTGTCCTCATCAACATGGGGACAAGGTGCTTTGGGGTGGGGGGGCTGCAGCGCGCCCCCCTTCCCCAAAGCACCCATCCCCCATGTTGAGGGCATGCGGCCTGGTACAGTTCAGGAGGGGGGGGGGGGCGCTCGCTCGTCCCCACCCCCTTTCCTGACCGGCCGGGCTGCGTGCTCGGATAAGGGTCTGGTATGGATTTTGGGGGGACCCCATGCCGTTTTTTCGGGGTAGGGCGCTCCCCTTAAAATTCATACCAGACAGAAGGGCCTGGTATGCTCTTGGAGGGGAACCCATGCCGTTTTTTAATGTAAAATTTGGCGTGGAATTCTCCCTCAAGATTCATACCACAGTGCCTGGTATTGGCGGGGATCCAAGTCGGATCCCCGTGCTTGTTGCTCATTGGGAAAGGAAAACATTTTTTTCCTTTCGGCTCCTTTCACACTGAGGCGCTTTGCAGGCGCTAAAGTGCTAAAAATAGCGCCTGCAAAGTGCCCTGAAAGAGCCGCTCAATGCAATCCAATGTGAAAGCCCCGAGGGCTTTCACACCGGAGAGGTGCGCTTGCAGGGCAGTCTAAAAAGTCCTGCAAGCAGCATCTTAGGAGCGGTGTATTTACCGCTCCTAAAGTGCCCCTTCCCATTGAAAACAATGAGGGAGTGCTCCAAACCCCCCTGCAAAGCGCTGCTGCAGCAGCGCTTTGCAGGCGGTTTTAACCCTGTTTCGGCTGTTAGCTGGGGGCTAAAACCGCCCCTCTAGTGCCGTTAGAAATGATGGTAAAGCGGCGCTATATTTAGCGCTGCTGTACCGCCAGCGCCCCCACGCCTCAGTGTGAAAGTAGCCTTCCCGATGAGCGAGCCAGCTCGGCGCTGCTATCTGCAGCTGACACTGCACTGCGATTACCTGCGGTTATGTGCGGATAGCTGCACTAAATCGCTCCTGGACGCAGTCAATTTTTTTTTTCTATCCGCACCAAACCGCATGTAATCAAAACGCAGTGTGGGACTGGGGCCATAGAAAAGCATTGTATGCGTTTAGCTGCGGTAGAAAACGCAACTAAAAGCACAATTCTATCCGTCGTGTGAAAGGGGCCTAAGGCCCCTTTCACACTGGGGCATTTTTCAGGCGCTATAGCGTTAAAAATAGTGTCTGAAAAATGCCCAGTGTGAAAGGGGCCTTAGGCTAGGGGGTTTTTCAGGCGCTATAGCGCTAGAAATAGTGTCTGAAAAACGCTCTAAAGAAGTGGCTCCATTCACTCCAGTGTGAATCGGGCTTTCACACTGGAGCGGTGCACTAGCAGGACAGTAAGGCCCCTTTCACACTGGGGTGGTGGGGGCATCTGCGTCTGCGGCGCAAAAAAAACCAAAGTCCCTGAGCATGCCCAGACTAACCCAAATGCATTTCACACACCGAAAGGCACAGGAAAAAAACAAAGTCCCTGAGTAGGGATGAGCCGAACACCCCCCTGTTCGGTTTGCACTAGAACTTGCGAACAGGCAAAAAATTTGTTCGAACATGCGAACACCGTTAAAGTCTATGGGACACGAACATGAATAATCAAAAGTGCTAATTTTAAAGGCTTATATGCAAGTTATTGCCATAAAAAGTGTTTGGGGACCTGGGCCCTGCCCCAGGGGACATGGATCAATGCAAAAAAAGTTTTAAAAACGGACGTTTTTTCGGGAGCAGTGATTTTAATAATGCTTAAAGTGAAACAATAAAAGTGTAATATTCCTTTAAATTTCGTACCTGGGGGGTGTCTATAGTATGCCTGTAAAGGGGCGCATGTTTCCTGTTTTTAGAACAGTCTGACAGCAAATTGACATTTCAAAGGAAAAAAGTAATTTAAAACTACTCGCGGCTATTAATGAATTGCCGGTCTGACAATACACATAAAAGTTCATTGATAAAAACGGCATGGGAATTCCCCCACAGGGGAACCCCGAACCAAAATAAAAAAATGAAATGTGGGGGCCCCCCTAATTTCCATACCAGGCCCTTCAGGTCTGGTATGGAGGGCATGTGGCCTGGTATTTTTTTTTTTTTAATTTTGGTGCCGTTTTTAAAACTTTTTTTTGCATTGATCTATGTCCCCTGGGGCAGGACCCAGGTCCCCAAACACTTTTTATGACAATACCATGAATATAAGCCTTTAAAATTAGCACTTTTGATTTCTCCTATAGACTTTTAAAGGGTGTTCCGCGGCATTCGAATTTGCCGCGAACACCCCAAATTGTTCGCTGTTTGGCGTACTGGCGAACAGCCAATGTTCGAGTCCAGTTGAACTCGAAGCTCATCCCTATCCCTGAGCATGTCCAGAACAACCCAAATGCAGCTAGCACAAAATAAGCCAAAATTAAGCACGCTGATCGCGGCCGTTTACCATGTGATCGCTCCGTCAAACGCCGGTTCCTCTCCTCCCCTCTGTGTACCGATCAGTACACTGTGAGCGGAGGGGGATTGGATGGCAGTAGCGCTGTGGGCTGCATCTGTAGTGCCCACAGCGCTGCTCTGTCACATCCAGCTATCAATCCATCGATGCTCAGCCATCCCTCAATGCTCTGCAATGCCCTGCAATACTCTGCAATACTGTGCAATACTCTACAATACTGTGCAATACTCTGCAATACCCCACAATACTGTGCAATATTCTGCAATACCCACAATACTGTGCAATACTCTGCAATACCCCACAATACTATACAATACTATGCAATACTCTGCAATACCCCTCAATACTGTGCAATACTCTGCAATACCCTGAAATACTCTGCAATACCCTGAAATAATCTGCAATACCCCGAAATACTCTGCAATACCTCGCAATACTCTGCAATACCCCGCAATACTGTGCGATACTCTGCAATACCCCGCAATACCCTGCAATACTCTGCAATACCCCGCAATACCCCGCAATACCCCGCAATACTCTGCAATACTCTGCAACACCCTGCAATACTCTGCAATACCCCACAATACTCTGCAATACCCCGCAATACCCCGCAATACTCCGCAATACCCCGCAATACCCCGCAATACTCTGCAATACCCCCCAATACTCTGCAATACCCGGCAATACTCTGCAATACCCCACAATGCTGTGCAATACTCTGCAATACCCCACAATACCCTGCAATACCCTGCAATACTCTGCAATACCCTGCAATACTCTGCAATACCCCACAATACTCTGCAATACCCCGCAATACTCTGCCATACCCAGCCATACTCTGCCATACCCAGCCATACCCAGTCATACTCGGCGATACCCTGCAATACCCTGCCATACTCTGCAATACCCCACAATACTCTGCAATACTCTGCCATACCCCGCAATACTCTGCCATACCCTGCCATACCCAGCCATACTCTGCAATACTCGGTGATACCCAGCCATACTCTGCCATACCCAGTCATACTCAGCGATACCCTGCAATACCCAGCCATACCCAGCCATACTCTGCCATGCTCTGCCATGCTCAGCCGTACTCGGCCTCTGTATGTGGCCAGGCTGTGGAAGTCTCACACACGTGGTATTGCCGTACTCAGGAGGAGTAGGAGAATCTATTTTGGGGTGTCATTTTTGGTATGTACATGTTATGTGTTAGAAATATTGTATAAATAGACAACTTTGTGTTAAAAAAAAAAGTGTTTTAACCACTTCCCACCCGTCGGCCGTCATACGACGTCCTTTAATTTGTGCGGTGATATCTGAATGATGGGTGCAGCTGCAGGCATCATTCATATATCAGCTTTTTCAGCCAGCGATTCCCTACACCATAGGAATGATCATAGTGGCTGTTCCACTGCTTGATCGTTCTTACGGGAGACGAGAGGGGACGTCCCCCCCTCCCGCCGCCCTCCGGTGCTTCTACTGACTCACCGCTACGATCGAAGCCAGGATTGTTTTTTTTTTTTATTTCAGGCTTCCCAGCCTAGAGGTGAGATATGGGGTCTTATTGACCCCATATCTCACTGTAAAGAGGACCTGTCATGCCATATTCCTTTTTTCCAAAAAATTTTTTTTGGAAAATAGCATCAAACTAAAATAAATAAAATAAAATGAACAATAAAAAAAAATAAAAAATTTTAACGCGCCCCTGTCTCCGTGTGCTTGCATGCAAAAACGAACACATACGTAAGTTCAGCCCACATATGAAAACGATGTTCAAACCACACATGTGAGGTATCACTGTGATCGGTAGAGTGAGAGCAATAATTTTGGCCCTAGACCTCCTCTGTAACTCAAAGCATGTAACCAGTAAAAAATTTTAAAGCGTCGCCTATGGGGATTTTTAAGTAGCGAAGTTTGGCTCCATTCCACAAGCGTGTGCAATTTTGAAAGATGACATGTTGGGTATCTATTTACTTGCGTAACTTCATCTTTCACATTATGCAAAAACATTGGCTAACTTTACTGTTTTTTTTTTTTAAAGCACAAAACGCTTTTTTTTTTTTTCCAAAAAAACGCGTTCGAAAAATTGCTACGCAAATACCGTGCAAGATAAAAAGTTGCAATGACCGCCATTGTATTCTCTAGGGTCTTTGCTAAAAAAAAATATATATATAATGTTTTGGGGTTCTTTGTAATTTTCTATCAAATAAATGATGATTTTTACATGTAGGAGAGAAATGTCAGAATTGGCCTGGGTGCTCCAGAACGCCTGAAGGTGCTCCGTGCATGTTGGGCCTCTGTATGTGGCCACGCTGTGTAAAAGTCTCACACATGTGGTATCGCCATACTCAGGAGTAATAGCAGAATGTGTTTTGTGGTATAATTTGTGGTATGCATATGCGGTGTGTGAGAAATAACCTGCTAATATGACAATTTTGTGAAAAAAAAAAGAAAAAAAGACCTTGATGTTGCAAAGAATTGTGGGAAAAAATGACAACTTCAAAAAACTCCCCATGCATCTTTCTAAATACCTTGGAATGTCTTGTTTCCAAAAAGGGGTCATTTGGGGGGTATTTGTACTTTTCTGGCATGTTAGGGTCTCAAGAAATTAGATAGGCCGTCAGTACTTCAGGTGTGACCAATTTTCAGATATTGGCACCATAGCTTGTGGACTCTATAACTTTCACAAAGACCAAATAATATCCACTGATTTGGGTTTTTTTTACCAAAGATATGTAGCGGTATAAATTTTGGCCAAATATATGAAGAAAAATTACTAATTTGCAAAATTTTATAACAGAAACAAAGAAAAATGCATTTTTTTTACAGATTTTTCGGTCTTTTTTCTTTTATAGAGCAAAAAATAAAGAACCCAGTGGTGATTAAATACCACCAAAAGAAAGCTCTATTTGTGTGAAAAAAAGGACAAAAATTTCATATAGATGTAGTAAGATGATAGTGTTGCATGACTGAGTAATTGTCATTCAAAATGAGAGAGCACCAAAAGCTGAAAATTGGTCTGGTTATTAAGGGGGTTTAGGTGCCCAGTGGTCAAGTGGTTAAGGGGAACCCCGCGGCAAAATTAAAAAAAATGGCGTGGGGGTCCCCCTCAAAATCCATATCAGGCCCTTCAGGTCTGGCATGGATTTTAAGGGGAACCCAGCGCCAAAATAAAAAAAATGGGGTGGGGTCCCCCTAAAAATCCATACCAGACCCTTATCCGAGCACGCAACCTGGCAGGCCGCAGGAAAAGAGGAGGAACACGAGAGCGCCCCCCCTCCTGAACCGTACCAGGCCACATGCCCTCAACATTGGGAGGGTGCTTTGGGGTCACCTCAAAGCACCTTTTCCCCATGTTGATGATGACAAGGGCCTCATCCCCACAACCCTTGCCCGGTGGTTGTGGGGGTCTGCAGGCAGGGGGCTTATCAGAATCTGGAAGCCCCCTTTAACAAGGGGACCCCCAGACCCCGCCCCCGTGTGAAATGGTAAGGGGGTACAAAAGTACCCCTTACCATTTCACAAAAAAAGTGTCAAAAATGTTAAAAATTACAAGAGAAAGTTTTTGACAATTCCTTTATTTAAAGTCTTCTTCTTTCTATCTTGGTGTCTTCTTCCTTCCTTCATCCTTCGGTTTCTTCCTCCATCTTCTTCTTCCTCTGTTTCTTCCCCTGATCCTCGGCTTCTTGCTCCAGTGTTCTTTTCCGGCATCTTCTTCCGTGGCGTCTTCTTCCCCGCTTCGTTCTTGGGCCGCTCCGCATCCATGATGGGAGGCTCCCGCTGTGTGACGCTTCTCGTCTTCTTAATTTTGTTTTTTTTTCTTAATGCTGTTTTTATCAATGAACTTTTATGTGTATTGCCGAACCGACATTTCATTATAGCCGCGAAGTGAATCAGCGTTAAAAAAAAAAAAAAAGTTTAGAGGTGTGTCCGTTCAACCTATGCAAATGCATTTACGTTGCTTGACATTTACTAAGATTTTGCCGGCGCACTGAACCAACGCATTTGAACAAGTGCCAATGCCATTTGAGCATGTGCAGTGCATAAATTCACCTCCCGCAGTTCTAAATGTACTTTCCGGCGCAGCCGGCTTGTTCAGAAAAAGTTATTTTCCCATTCTATTTTGGGCATATTTGTGACTTGGGCAGTTAGTACTATACTTCCTCACATCACCCCACATCACCCCCATAATATTGGCACTTCCAGCTTGTTTAAATTTTAAGTTAAAGATGCTGTGCGCCATGTCTATAGTGGCGTACCGATCGTCTCTTCCCGTGAGCCGGGAAGAGAATAGTAAATGGGGGATCGCGCTGTGTTACCGGCGCAAATGTTTTGTAAATACGAAAATGTAATTTGTGCATCGGCATGTGCCACAACTCATGGCGCAAACGCTTCGTAAATCAGCCCAATTGTCAGACAATTTTGCAGGATACTACAGTTCAACATCAACATATTGGGGACTATTTTAACTAAATCCATTTAAATGTGGTAAAAGATTGTAAAATAATTGTAATTTATTAATTGCAAGTGATGCATTTATTACATACAGTAGTTATCTTCAACAGCCAGTAACCATGATCCTCTATGTTTCAGCTTTATATTTTTGTCTATAAACACCATGAACGTGGTCATTAGAATTCTTTTTACTGTTAATGGGTAGGTTGAGTTTTAGAATTACTTTCTTTTCATTGAAGTTGTGATTTGATATTGTGCTATGTTGATGGCATTAACATTATATATTAATAAAAAGTATATTTTAGATTATTATGTGGTGTCACTGTGTAAACCTTTTTGAATGTATTCTAGTTGCAATGTTTATAAATAAATGCATTGGCTCTCTCTGTTAAAAAGTTTTTGAAGTCCTATCACCCAGAGGGTAATATTATTATTTAACCACTTTATCCCCAGGCCAATTCTGACATTTGTCACATACATGTAAAAATCAGCATTTGTTTTTCTAGAAAATTATTTAGAACCCCCAAATATTATATATTTTTTAAAAGCAGTGACCCTGGAGAATAAATGAAGGGTATTGCAATTTTTTATGCCACACAATATTTGCACAGTCTTTTTTAAAGCACGATTTTTTAGGAAAAAATACACTTTGATGAACTTTATTGCACACAAACACAATATAATACCTGATTTTATGTAAAATATAACATATGATGTTACACTCAGTAAATAGGTACCTAACATGTCACTCTTTAATATTGTGTACGCCTGTGGAACGACGACAAACTACGGTACTCAAAAGTCTCCACCTATATGGGTGTTGCTTTAAAAGCCTTTACAGGCTCCTGAGCTAGGCTCTGTGTGTCCATGAATGCACACAGCGCTGCTCAGCCCCCCCCCCACTCTCTGCTCACTGGTTTTGAATGGCAGCGGCTCTCTCTGCTCCTGGCCAAGCCTGTGAGAGGGCAGAGAGAGGAGAGAAGTCCTTCAGCGAAGCACAGCTCTGGATTGACTCAGGAAAGTATTTAAGTATGGGGAGGAGAAACAGGCACCGAAAAGTTTTTAACCTTTTTGCATAGAATACATTAAGGTAAAACAACCTTATGACTTTATTACCAGGTAACAATTAGTTGAACATTTTTAAAATCGAACTGAAGGCACACAGATAATATACAGTTTCTCACAAAAGTGAGTACAGCCCTCACAGTTTTGTAATTATTTTATTATATCTTTTCATGTAACAACACTGAAGAAATGACATTTTGCTACAATGTAAAGTAGTGAGTGTACAGCTTGTATAACAGTGTAAATTTGATGTCCCCTCAAAATAACTCAACACATAGCCATTAATGTCTAAACCCATGCCCAAGAGGGTTCAGGCAGTGCTGGAAAATAATGGTGGCCACACAAAATATTGACACTTTGGGCCCAATTTTAAGGTTAAGCATTTTAATACATTTGGACATTTTCACTTAGGGGTGTACTCACTTTTGTTGCCAGCTTTTTAGACATTAATGGCTGTAATTGAGTTATTTTGAGGGAACAGCAAATTTACACTGTTATACAAGCTGTACACTCACTACTTTACATTGTAGAAAAGTGTAATTTCTTCAGTGTTGTCACATAAAGAGATATAATAAAATATTTACAAAAATGTGATGGTGTACTCACTTTTGTGAAATACTGTATGATTTAAATACATATTAGCATCCATCTACCCACCTCTACATCTGTCTGCTTGTCATGTCCCTGGTTCACCAACCCTCTGTCCATGGCATCACACTTCTGCTAATCCATGTATTACTTCAGTGACTCCCACCCCCATTTTCCTCATGCTAGCACTCTTGCTTCCCATACCACATCCCCCCTATTACCTAATTATTTATCAACCATATTCCCCACAGTTTGCCATGTGTACATGCCAGTTTGTACTACCAAAGCTGTCTGAGTCCTATTATAAGACTTTTCTTTTGGTTAGAGTCACATGCTCTTTTTGCATACATATCTGATGTCATTGGTGTATACAATACAATCAGCGCTACCTATAAACTTTCTAAATAATGTATACAAATTTAACTTAATCATGGGTCCGAGTTAATAATGTGCAAATATATTCAGTTGCTGCCATACACTCTTATGCCCTGTACACACGGTCGGATTTTCCGACGGAAAATGTGTGCTAGGACCTTGTTGTCCGAAATTCCGACCGTGTGTGGGCTCCGACACACATTTTCCATTGGAATTTCCGACACACAAAGTTTGAGAGCTTGTTATAAAATTTTCCGACAACAAAATCCGTTGTTGGAAATTCCGATCGTGTGTACACAAATCCGCCACACAAAGTGCCACGCATGCTCCGAATAGATTAAGAGACGAAAGCTATTGGCTACTGCCCCATTTATAGTCCTGACGTACGTGTTTTACGTCACCGTGTTCAGAACGATCGGATTTTCCTATAACTTTGTGTGACCATGTGTATGCAAGACAAATTTGAGCCAATATCCGTCGGATAAAATCCATGGATTTTGTTGTCGGAATGTCCGATCAATGTCCGATCACGTGTACGGGGTATTAGTGATTTCACCACACCAAATGACACATAAAATAACTCATATAGTGCAGCACCACTAAATTCTTATGAATCCTGTGCTTTCAATAAATCCTTTGTAAAAAAATCAATATCTACTAAAAAATATCACAGAACAAAGTCTATAAATGTATCTTATCCGCCGCTGTGCTCTTCAAGCTAATGACATCAACAAGTGCACACCACCACCGGCTGAAAGACCTGCTCACCTCAAAGATAAGTTCAATAGGCACTGTATACAATCCCACCTGTGATATACCCTGCTATGGGCTTCTTCCTCCCCTCCTGGGATCCAGATCTGTTAACACGTCTCTTTGTTCAGCGAACCACATGTAATCAGAAAGGCAGACTACATAGTGCTCTTTCAACACATTTATTAAAATACCCCATTAAAAACACACAAGATGTACAAATAAAAAATGCCTAATCTAATATGTCTGCTCGCTCACCACTCCCCGTGGTGGCTGCATGACGTCATGGGATCGGCTCCTCCCTCCTATGTGCATATCGCCCTCTCATTGGGCTTCTTCAGTAGGTGAATAAATATATATAATAAATGTGTAGAAATGGAGAGCACTATGTAGTCTGCCTTTTTGATTACATGTGGTTTGTTGAGCAAAGAAACGTGTTAACAGAGCTGGATCCCAGGAGGGGAGGAAGGAGACCATAGCAGGGTATATCACAGGAGTGATTATATACAGTGCCTATTGAACTCATCTTTGAGACAATTGGGGATTGAAGAGCACAGTGGTGGATCAGATACAGTTATGGACTTTGTTTTGTGATATCTGATGTTAAATCTTTGTGTTTTACAGGTTCATTTAAATAATATATTTTTATACTTTTTGTAATTTTTGAATTATAACTACATTCCATATGTATAACATTTATATACACCTTTTATGAAATTTTAATAATTTTAATTAAGCTGTTTAGAAATAATCCATATGTATTTTATATAAATATACTGTGTATATTCAGTATGTGTGTGTATATATGTATACTGTATATGTATAGTATATAAGCTATAATATGTGTACAGTACATTTTTACACTGTTGTATTGATTTAGTACCTCTTGTTTTTATGTATTTTTTTCTTTCTTTGTTTAAAAAAAAGGATCAAAATCTTTACCAAGTAAGTACAGAATTGTTGGTTAGTTTAAAGCGTAACTCCACTTTTGTTGAGAAAAAAACATTCCCCTCTTGGTGATCTATGTACATTGCAAGGATTATAACAAACTTTGTTGCAGATTCTGAAGAAATCCATGTGTCTTTGTCTGTGCCTCTGTTCTGAGTGAGTGTAATGGGAGTGGTTTCATAATTAACTGACAATACTAAGCTAAGCAGGGCAATAACTTCTCTGCAGGATGTGGAAATCTTGCAAAAAGACCTGAACAAATTAATGGGGTGGGCGACTACATGGCAAATGAGGTTCAATGTAGAAAAATGTAAAATAATGCATTTGGGTGGCAAAAATATGAATGCAATCTATACACTGGGGGGAGAACCTCTGGGGGAATCTAGGATGGAAAAGGACCTGGGGGTCCTAGTGGATGATAGGCTCAGCAATGGCATGCAATGCCAAGCTGCTGCTAATAAAGCAAACAGAATATTGGCATGCATTAAAAGGGGGATCAACTCCAGAGATAAAACGATAATTCTCCCGCTCTACAAGACTCTGGTCCGGCCGCACCTGGAGTATGCTGTCCAGTTCTGGGCACCAGTCCTCAGGAGGGACGTACTGGAAATGGAGCGAGTACAAAGAAGGGCAACAAAGCTAATAAAAGGTCTGGAGGATCTTCGTTATGAAGAAAGGTTGCGAGCACTGAACTTATTCTCTCTGGAGAAGAGACGCTTGAGAGGGGATATGATTTCAATTTACAAATACTGTACTGGTGACCCCACAATAGGGATAAAACTTTTTTGCAGAAGAGAGTTTAATAAGACTCGTGGCCACTCATTACAATTAGAAGAAAAGAGGTTTAACCTTAAACTACGTAGAGGGTTCTTTACTGTAAGAGCGGTAAGGATGTGGAATTCCCTTCCACAGGTGGTGGTCTCAGCGGGGAGCATTGATAGCTTCAAGAAACTATTAGATAAACACCTGAATGACCGCAATATACAGGGATATGTAATGTAATACTGACACATAATCACACACATAGGTTGGACTTGATGGACTTGTGTCTTTTTTCAACCTCACCTACTATGTAACTATGTAACTGTTAGGTGTAGAGCTGAAGGGCACTAATGAGGGAATCTGCTGGGCCTGCATCCCCTTAGACGTGTTCCTATTGAAAGTATCTCTCAAAAAATTGCATTTTTGTTGCAAGGGATGCCTGAAATCTGATTTGTATCTTAAGGCCCGTACACACGATCGGACTTTTTGACAACAAACATGCAAATTAGCTGTTTTTGAGCAACATCCGACCGTGTGTACGCTCCATCGGACAAACTTTTTCTGTTTCCATCGGACTTTTGTTGGCTGTGCAAACGCACAAACTTTCTGGCAACAAAAGTCCGATGGAACAAAGTCCGATTGTGTGTACACAAAAGCATCAGACTTTTATACAAACTACAGTATGCAGCCGCGAGAATGTTTCCAGCGCAATCCGATCGCGCTGGTTCGGGGCGACAGGGTACTGTACATTTGGCGCTGGCTGCAATAGGAAAAACACATTTTCCTACAGCGGCGGGCATGAGGGGGAATTCCCCTCTGGGGGAATACCAGGCCCTTCGGTCTTGTATGGATATTAAGGGGAACCCCCCTACGCCGAAAAACGGTGTGGAGGTCCCCCCCAAAATCCATACCAGACCCTTATCCGAGCACGCAGCCCGGCCAGTCAGGAAAGGGGGTGGGGACAAGCAAGCGCCCCCCTCCTGAGCCGTACCAGGCCGCATGCCCTTAACATGGGGTGTGGGTGATTTGGGGAAGAGGGGCGCCCTGCGGCTCCCCCACCCCAAAGCACCTTGTCCCCATGTTGATGAGGACAAGGGCCTCTTCCCAACAACCCTGGCCATTGGTTGTCGGGGTCTGTGGGCGGGGGGGCTTATCGGAATCCGGGAGCCCCCTTTAATAAGGGGGCCCCCCGATCCCGGCCCCCCACCCTTTGTGAATGAGTATGGGGTACATTGTACCCCTACCCATTCACCTAGGGAAAAAAGTGTCAATGAAAAAACACAGTACACAGATTTTTAAAGTAATTTATTAGGCAGCTCCGGGGTCGTCTTCCGACTTCGGGGTCTTCTTCCGACTTCGGGGGTCTCTCAGGCGTCTTCTCCCGGTGTCCGGATCTTCTGCCATGACATGACCACGCCCCCATATGAGGTCACAGTCCTAGCATGCCACCTATATAAGTCCATTGCAGAGCGCTCAGAGAGCATTCCAGCTGGAGAAAGCATTGTGTCAACATCGGAAGAAGAGAAGAGGGAAGAAGACAAGAAGGCAGAAGTCCGGGCCACCGCTAGCAAAAGAGCGGCAGAAGATATCGGAGGAGCCGGCAGAAGATCCGGACGCTGGGAGAAGACCCCCGAAGTCGGAAGAAGAACCTGAAGTCGGAAGAAGACCCCGGAGCTGCCTAATAAATTACTTTATAAACCTGTGTACTGTGTTTTATCATTGACACTTTTTTCCCTAGGTGAATGGGTAGGGGTACAATGTACCTCATACTCATTCACAAGGGGTGGGGGGCTGGGATCTGGGGGGCTCCCTTATTAAAGGGGACTCCCGGATTCCGATAAGCCCCCCGCCCGCAGACCCCGACAACCAACGGCCAGGGTTGTCGGAAAGAGGCTCTTGTCCTCATCAACATGGGGACAAGGTGCTTTGGGGGAGGGGGGGTCATGGGGCCCCCCTCCCCCAAAGCACCCACCCCCCATGTTGAGGGCATGCGGCCTGGTATAGCTCAGGAGGGGGGCGCTCGCTTGTCCCCACCCCCTTTCCTGACCGGCCAGGCTGCGTGCTCGGATAAGGGTCTGGTATGGATTTTGGGGGGACCCCCACGCCAAAACGGCGTAAGGGTTCCCCTTAAAATCCATACCAGATCTAAGGGCCTGGTATGCCCCTGGAGGGGAGCCCATGCCGGTTTTTTATTTAAAATTTGGCGTGGAGTTCCCCCTCAAGATTCATACCAAACACAGTGCCTGGCATTGGCGGGGATCCAAGTCAGATCCCCGCACCAGTGTGAACCCGGCTCGCAAGGTGTCAATCCCGCAGATAAAAGCGGTGAGATTGATACAATATCAGACAACAATACAGAAGTTGACCAAAGGGTGGTGGTAAAGAGCTGAAAAACCACGTGATTTGGTGAAAGTTGGCTGGAAAAGTACTGCCGTCTGTATGCAATACAAACTTATGCACAACGCCCATTTGTACAAAAATCCAAGGGGAAGTTTGTACAAAGTCCTATCGTGTGTATGGGGCTTTAGACAGACTTCTAGTAAAATTGGTGAGCCAATCACACAAGCAGGAAATTATGTTTCTGGGGAGTGGTCAGTACACACTGTGTGTACAGAACAGCTCTAGGTGGCCATATTGCATTGTATTCTCAGAAAATTACATTGACTGCAGATTGAAAAGGAAAGGTAATTTTTAATAACATTCAATTACAATATGGTTAGTGTTGTATTTATATGTGCTATATATTTTTTTCTTTATTTGTTATCCTTTCTTCCCCCGAAAGTGGAGTTACTCTTTAACTTACTGTATAAAGTTGGGAAAATACTTGAGAGTTTAATAAAAGAGTTTTTTTTCTAAAAAATAATATTTTAAGCAAGTAGTTCACTTGGATTTTGCCAAAGTGTTTGACACAGTTCCCCACATGTGGCTAATAAGTACATTAAAGTCTACCGGCTTAAATGCAGTTTGTAAATGGATAGAAAACTGCCTAAAAGTCCGTATTCAGAGAGTAGTGATTAAAAGAACAGTATGGGGTTCATTTTTACCAAGGTGGATGCAGCATCAGTCTGGTGCTGCATCTGTCCCCTGCCGGCTCTAACACTGAGAACTGAGCGATCAAACACTGCCGATCGCTCGGCTCTCACAGCTCCCTGAGCAGAGAGCTGTAGACTGTCAGTCAGCAGCTCTCTGCTCTGCCCCCTTCTCACTCACTGGAGCGCTGGGCTGTGGAGGGGGCGGAATGGCCAGCTCAGGCTCTCAGTGGCTCCGTGAGAGACTGAGCTGGGTGCCATTCCAGGCATGTGAGTGGATCCCGACTTCATCGTCGCGAATTTGTCAGAGCCTGGACCGCCTCTGTTACATCAGCTGACAGCAGGCTTCAGCTCGCTGTCTGCAGAAAAAAGGTCATAGGAGTGCAGAACTAACTGCACTCTTGTGATCCACAGGAGAAGTACAGCCAAACGAGCTTTGGCTGTATTTCCCCTTAAATAATTAATACTCTGAATGGGCTAAGATTATTAATGGTGTAACCCATGGTTCAGTGTTTGGACCTTTACTTTTTAACATATTAATAAATTATATAAAGTCTGGGACTAAAAGTACAATTTTAGTGTTTGCAAATTACATCAAGTAGAATAGAGTCCTTACTGGGAGAATAACATCCTTACAGGATGTCTCCAACTTACAAGGAGACAAATGAGGATTAATGTTGATAAATGTAAAGTTATGCACTTGGGGGCTAAAAATATGCACGCATCATACATGCTAGGAGGAGACCAGCTGGGGGGAGGGGCAATGGTGTAGAAGGATCTGGGTGTTCTGATAGATCAGAGATTTAATAATACCATTCAATGAAAAGCTGTAGTTGCTAAGGCTAGCACAGCTTGTATAAAAAGAGGTATACAGTAGACTCCAGAGAGAGAACGAGAGAGAGATTTCATTTTGTCCCTGTACAAATCATTAGTTAGACCTCATCTGGGGAGCTGGAGAAAGTGCAGAGAAGGGCAACCGAACTGATAAAAGGCATGGAGGAGCTCAGCTATGAGGACAGATTAGAGGAACTGAATTTATTCTCTCTTGAGAAGAGGAGATTAAGGGGAGATATGATCAAATACATAAGTGGTCAAGGGGGCACTCTTTACATCTGGAGCAAAAGAGATTTAACCTTCACATTCGTAAAGGCTTCTCCACAGTAAGAGCTAAGAACATGTGGAATAGACTCCCTCAAGAATCAGTTCTGGTCAGCTCAGCGGTTTTAAAAAAGAGCTGAATACATTCCTAAATGCACAAAATATAACAGGAACAGAATTTTTAGAGGCATTAACCAGTTCAGCCCTGGACCATTTGGCTGCCTAAAGACCAGAGGACTTTTTACAATTTGGCACTGCGCTGCTTTAACTGGTAATTGCGCGGTCATGCAATGTTGTACCCAAACAAAATTTGCGTCCTTTTTTCCCACAAATAAAGCTTTCTTTTTATTTGATTGCCTCTGCGATTTTTATTTTTTGCGATATAAACGGAAATAGACTGAAAATTTTGAAAAAAATGATATTTTCTACTTTTTGTTATAAGAAAAATCCAATAAACTCAATTTAAGTCATACATTTAGGCCAAAATGTATTCAGCCACATGTCTTTGTCAATAAGCATATATTTATTGGTTTGCGCAAAAGTTATAGCGTCTACAAACTAGGGTACATTTTCTGGAATTTCTTTTCTTATGGTGCTAAAATGGCAGGGCAGTACAAACTGCTCCCAAATGACACCATTTTGGAAAGTAGACACCCCAAGGAAATTGCTGAGAGGCATGTTGAGCCAATTGAATATTTATTTTTTTTTGTCCCAAGTGATTGGAAAGTGACAAAAAAAAATCACACCCTGTGTGAGACTTTTTGGGAGCCTAGCCGCGTACGGGACCCCGAAAACCAAGCACTGCCTTCAGGATTTCTAAGGGCGTAAATTTTTGATTTCACTCCTCACTACCTATCACAGTTTCGAAGGCCATAAAATGCCAGGATAGCACAAAATCCCCCCAAATGACCCCATTTTGGAAAGTAGACACCCCAAGCTATTTGCTGAGAGGCATGGTGAGTATTTTTCAGCTCTCATTTGTTTTTGAAAATGAAGAAAGAAAAGAAAAATGTTTTTTTTTCTTTTTTCAACTTTCAAAACTTTGTGCCAAAAAGTGGGATCTGCAAAATACTCACCATACCTCTCAGCAAATAGCTTGGGGTCTCTACTTTCCAAAATGGGGTCATTTGGGGGGGGGGGGTTGTGCCATATGGGCATTTCATGGCCTCCGAAACTGTGATAGGCAGTGAGAAGTGAAATCAAAAATTTACACCCTTATGCCCCGTACACACGAGCGGACTTTTCGACCGGACTGGTCCGACGGACCGAATCCGGCGGACAATCTGACCGTGTGTGGGCTCCATCGGACCTGCAGTGGACTTTTTCGGTTGAAAATCGGACGGATTTTAGATTTGGAACATGTTTCAAACTTGTCCGACGGACTTGAGTCTGGTCGAAAAATCCGCTCGTCTGTATGCTAGTCTGACGGACAAAAACCGACGCTAGGGCAGCTATTGGCTACTGGCTATCATCTTCCTTATTTTAGTCCGGTTGTACGCCATCACGTACAAATCCGTCGGACTTTAGTGTGATCGTGTGTAGGCAAGTCCGTTCGTTAGAAAGTCTGTCGGAAGTCCATCAAAAGTCCATCGGAAAGACTGTCGGACCTTTGTTGCCGAAAAGTCCGCCCATGTGTACAGGGCATAAGAAAGCCTGAAGACGGTGCTTGGTATTCAGGGTCCTGTATGCGGCTAGGCTCCCAAAAAGTCTCACACATGTGGTATCCCGTACTCAGGAGAAGCAACAGAATGTATTTTGGGGTGTAATTTCACATATGTCCATGGCATGTTTGAGCAATATATCATTTAGTGACAACTTTCTGTAAAAAAAAAAAAAAAAAAGAAAAAAGAAAAAAATTTCCAGAAACTTGTGGCAAAATATAAAATATTCCATGGACTCAACATGCCTCTCAGAAAATAGTTGAAGTGTCTTCTTTCCAACATGTGGTCATTTGTGGGGGTTTTGTGCTATCTTGACATTTCATGGCCTCCGTAACTGTGATAGGTAGTGAGGAAGTGAAATCACCATTTTACGCCCTTAGAAAGCCTGAAGGCGGTGATTGGTTTTTGGGGTCCTGTACGCAGCCAGGCTCCCAAAAGGTCTCACACATGTGGTATCCCCGTACTCAGGAGAAGCAGCAGAATGTATTTTGGGGTGTAATTACACATATGCCCATGGCATATTTTAGCAATATATCATTTAGTGACAACTTTGTGCAAAAAAAAAAAAATTCCTTTTCCCGCAACTTGTGTCAAAATATAAAATATTCCATGGACTCGACATGTCTCAAATAGCTTGGGGTGTCTACTTTCCAAAATGGGGTCATTTGGGGGGGGGGTGGGGTTTGAACTGTCCTGGCATTTTATGTAAAACATTTAGACGCTTATGTCACACATCACCCACTCTTCTAACCACTTGAAGACAAAGCCCTTTCTGACACTTTTTGTTTACATGAAAAAATATTTTTTTTTTTGCAAGAAATTTACTTTGAACCCCCAAACATTATAATTTTTTTTAAAGCAAAGGCCCTACAGATTAAAATGGTGGGTGTTGCATTTTTTTGGAAAAAAACACACTTTTTTAAATTTTAATGCACTAAAACACACTATATTGCCCAAATGTTTGACGAAATAAAAAAGATAATCTTAGGCCGAGTACATGGATACCAAACACGACATACTTTAAAATTGCGCACAAACGTGCAGCGGCGACAAACTATATACATTTTTAAAAGCCTTTACAGGTTACCACTTTAGATTTACAGAGGTGGTCTTCTGCTAAAATTACTGCCATCGATCTGACCTTCTTGGTGATACCTCACATGCATGGTGAAATTGCTGTTTACATATGACGCCAGACCGACGCTTGCGCGAGAGCAGGGGGGGACAGGAGTGTTTTTTTTATTATTATATATTTTGCTTTTTTTATTTTATTTTTAAACTGTTTCTTTCATTTTTTTTTATCATTTTTATTATCTCAGGGAATGTAAATATCCCCTATGATAGCAATAGGTAGTGACAGGTACTCTTTTTGAAAAAATTGGGGTCTATTAGACCCTAGATCTCTCCTCTGCCCTCAAAGCATCTGAACACACCAAGATCGGTGTGATAAAATGCTTTCCCAATTTCCCAATGGCGCTGTTTATATCCGGCGAAATCTAAGTCATGAAATGTTCGTAGCTTCCGATTTCTTAGGCCATAGAGATGATTGGAGCCATTCTGGTCTCTGATCAGCTCTATGGTTAGCTGGTGGAACCACCGGCTGCATTCTCAGGTTCCCTGTTGGGACAGGAGAGCCAGAGAAAACCTTGGAAGACGTGGGAGGGGGGACGTTCTCTTCCACTGCTTGTAAAAGCAGTCTAGAGACTAATTAGCTGCTAGGATTGCTTTTACATGAAAGCTGACCGCTGGCTGAAAAGAATGATACCAAGATGATACCTAAACCAGCAGGCATCATGCTGGTATAACCACTCAAAGTCCAGCAACATAGCAGTACGTTGCTGGTCCTTGTTACGCATATATTGTAATCTTTTTTTTTTCTTGCAGCCTGTGGGCTGAACAAAAAACAGATTGATCGGTGGGTATGCCCACCATTAGAATACCTCCCTTCATCCACCCACTTCTAATGATGGGCATACATGCCATACCATTTTGTTTTGTTTTTAACTGTGGTGATTAAATCACCTCCTACAGCGCTGGAGTCACGGCTTTATGTATCGTGGGAGCAAACGCTGTTGCTGTCAAGATAAATAAATCCGCACTGCAACTGAATGGCGTACCTGCTAAGCAAATGATGGTTAACAATAAAACAAAGTGACATTACAGTATAACAGTAAGACATACCACACCTGCAAAGCAAATACAAAAAAAATAGTAAAAAATAAAACATTTTTTAATGCAATCTGTGCCTAATATATATATATATATGCCGAAGCATGGGAGCATCTGCCCCAAAAGTTAGGAGCAAATTGCTCCTCCACCCCTGCTGCCCCCATGCTTCAGGATAAATGCTCTTACAAATAAAAATCAAGTGACATAAAATCAACTGTTTTCACCTGAATTCCAGGTTGGCCGGTAATTGGGGGAAGTACAGGTGCTACAATGTTCGTAGCTTCCGATTTCTTAGGCCATAGAGATGATTGGAGCCATTCTGGTCTCTGATCAGCTCTATGGTTAGCTGGTGGAACCACCGGCTGCATTCTCAGGTACCCTGTTGGGACAGGAGAGCCAGAGAAAACCTTGGAAGACGTGGGAGGGGGGACGTTCTCTTCCACTGCTTGTAAAAGCAGTCTAGAGACTAATTAGCTGCTAGGATTGCTTTTACATGAAAGCTGACCGCTGGCTGAAAAGAATGATACCAAGATGATACCTAAACCAGCAGGCATCATTCTGGTATAACCACTCAAAGTCCAGCAACATAGCAGTACGTTGCTGGTCCTTGTTACGCATATATTGTAATCTTTTTTTTTTCTTGCAGCCTGTGGGCTGAACAAAAAACAGATTGATCGGTGGGTATGCCCACCATTAGAATACCTCCCTTCATCCACCCACTTCTAATGATGGGCATACATGCCATACCATTTTGTTTTGTTTTTAACTGTGGTGATGAAATCACCTCCTACAGCGCTGGAGTCACGGCTTTATGTATCGTGGGAGCAAACGCTGTTGCTGTCAAGATAAATAAATCCGCACTGCAACTGAATGGCGTACCTGCTAAGCAAATGATGGTTAACAATAAAACAAAGTGACATTACAGTATAACAGTAAGACATACCACACCTGCAAAGCAAATACAAAAAAAATAGTAAAAAATAAAACATTTTTTAATGCAATCTGTGCCTAATATATATATATATGCCGAAGCATGGGAGCATCTGCCCCAAAAGTTAGGATAATTGCTCCTCCACCCCTGCTGCCCCCATGCTTCAGCATAAATGCTCTTACAAATAAAAATCAAGTGACATAAAATCAACTGTTTTCACCTGAATTCCAGGTTGGCCGGTAATTGGGGGAAGTACAGGTGCTGCAGAAGTGGTGGGCTCCCAATTAGGATTGGCAAATTCTGCAGGAAGGACACTATGAGCATGACGGGCCTGTCTTTGTCTTCTTGATGGCAGCGGGACACTACTTGTGCTTGCCACCTCGCCAGCTTGAACTGCACTTATGGGACTCTAAACGTCACCATGTGATACTGCAGTGCTTGATGTATGACCAGGGTGTACTAGGCCACTGGTGCTTGCCAGTTCACCACAAGGATGAGCGGCACTAAATATGAGAGCCCTGCGGTTCTTGCACCTCAACAACAGCAAAAGAAGATCGGGGTCTGGTATGCCTGACCTTGGCAGGGACCACAACTCCATCGTCAGAGCTATCTGTCATGGAGCCGCTGTCATCTACAGGATCGTATTCTGAGCCTGAATCTGACAGGTGAGTGACTTTCTCTTCACTATCTGTCATGCTCAGAAATGTGTAGGCCTCTTCACTAGTGTACCTTCGATTTGCCATTTTGGGCTCTAAATTTACTGGTACATAGTAAGATTCACAGGAAAAAAAGCTCCTAGGCTGTCAGCAACCCGATCAAATGCTACCAAAAAACTGTTAGCGATCGCAGGGATCAGGCCTGCAGTTATGCAGTTATATATATATATAACACTGCAGTTATGTGTTTAGTGTTTTGTAAGTGACAGTGATCAATAGATACTGCACTTGGGTGGGCTGGGCTGGGAGGAGGGGCAAAACGCAGGTGCTAGCAGTTATCTGGGCTGATCACGCTAACACTGCATTTTTGGTAACCCTAAACTGCTGGGGACGCTAGTATAGATCTGATCAGATCAGATATTGATCCGTCCAGACACTATACCACTAAGGTAGGTGTATGCTGCGTGCATGGCTGTTAGCGCTACTGGCACTAATTTGACGCTGCCTGGGGCAACGCAGAGCCTAACTGACCCTAAAACTGATATCACCCGTGGGGGGATCAAGGGGTTAAACCTTTATTGGGTAATAAACGGCGGGTGCCCTGGCGCTATAAAAAACAAACTAACTAACCAGCGTCACCCGTAACACTTATACAGTAATCACTGGTGACAGGGGGTGAAAGGGTTAACTAGGGGGCAATCAGGGAGTTAAAACCTTTATTAGGTAGTATATGGGGGTACCTGACACTATAAAAACCTGATGGTGAACCTAAATAACTAACAGGCTAACTAGCGTCACCCACAACACTAATACAGCGATCAGAAAAAAGATTACTTAGTGACACTGGTGACTGGGGGTGAAAGGGTTAACTGGGGGGCAATCAAGAGGTTAAACCTTTATTAGGGGGTTAGGGGGGTACCCTAGAGCTAAAGGGGCCTACCACTAACAGCCCTAACACTTAAAACAGTCACAAAATGACACCAATGCAGTGATCAGTAAAAAAATGAAAACTGCTATTGGTGTCACTGTGACAGGGGATGCAAGAAGGATGATCGGGGGGTGATTTGTGTGCCTATGTGTACTGGTGTTAGTGTGCTGTTGGTGTAACTCACAGGTATGTCTTCTCTCCTTGGGCTCCGGAACGAAAAGGTTTCACGAGGAGAGATGATATCACTTCCTCTGCTTCTGTTTACAGTTTCAGAAGCAGAGGAAGCTTCTCATTCATCAGGAGTGATTGTGAGGGAGAGGCCATGAATCAGTGGCCTCCCCCTCAGGACGGATCGCTCCTGGAACGATTTCGACTGCCTCGGACACCGGGGGGGGGGCGTGATCGCGCCCCAGCCCGCGGGAGGGGAGTAACATATGAGTTCGCTACACTGCCTGCCCGTGCCATTCTGCCAACGTATATCAGCGTGAGGCAGTCGGCAAGTGTAGTTGATCCAGGAAATATCCAATTGCCTCATGGGGAATCGGGTAGGAGTTTTTCCCCTACTGAAGTGAATTGGATAATGGTATTTTTTGCCTTCCTCTGGATCAACCATGGGTATAGGATAGTGTATATGGAGGCTTGCTATGTCTGTGTGTGTGTTTTTATTGGTTGAGCTAGATAGAGCTTGGTAATGGAGCACTAGATATAATGCATCATAGGTCATAAATAGAGGGAGGTGGTGGTGAAGAGGTTAATGCACAGGTTAAATAAAGTGACAGGATGAAAATGAGGGGGTTAATGTGCGAATGTGCTGTTGTTGCTGCTGATCCATTCATTACTTTCACATTCATGAATTACTATTGCATTTCCTCTCCTTCCTCCATTGCAAGTGGTAGGGGAGGGAACAACAATTTAAACAGTATTGTGTTTACATATGTGATTGCTGTGGTTGGTCATGACAGAAATCTCATGGTAGAGAATCTCTTGGATCAGTTGTAATGATTACTCAGTTTACGGTTATTAATGGGTGCAATAGCTGCATGCGAGTAATTTCTGCAGTGTTGTTTACAAACAGTGCTGGGGAAATAGTCCATTGTTGTTTTTTTATAAACATATATGTTGGTAGTATAGTGGTTAAATGGGTATTTTTGTGATTTATGCTTTTATTACCATATGTAAAAATGTTAAGTTCACATTTTCTGAAAACATGATTTCTACCAGTGCTTACAAACTCTGCAAAGGGGAAACAAAAACTTCTTGTCCAATGGTGTAATTCCAGCGAACTGAAAACATACTGAGAGCACAGTCTCCTAATTCCCCCTTGGAGGCACCATCTGTTTTCTTGTATAATTTTGTGCATTGGGTTATACTAATGAATACTGCATAATCACTGTAGTGGATATAGATTAACAATTGTTTTATATGTAGGGCAATATATTTTGCAAGTTACTGGAGCTCACAGCAAATTAAATGCGATTTATATCAATTTGCTAATTATGTGCAATACAGTATACCATCCTGAAAATGCTAATGATGTATTGGAAATAAGGTTGACCTGATGTTCATTACATTACATTTTATGATGTAAAAATGCATTATTTCAGTGATTCTACTTTGATATTTGATGAGTTAAGCAGAAATTATATCAATTAAAATTGAGTGCAATCCTTATTTCCTGGAGAATCAATATTTTCTATATTGCAAGTATGGAATTTACAGGTTCCTTTCTATATAAAAAAAATGGTCATAAAGTAAGTATGGGAAATACCACTGCCTGATACCTTTAAAATCACTGGTCTTTATGTTTATACTTTTTAAAGCTCATTGATTCAAAGTATAGAAGACAAAGAGTCAGCAAGACAGCCAAAAAAATAGCAAAGCCTCATTTACACAGGGCATACTACAATGTACACCCTTGTGAGGCTGTGTTTATGCGCATGGGGATGTAAAGGCAGTACCATTGATGTCAACTGGGAAGTAGTGGCTGCATGGACACTGCTCTTGATTTGATATCCATGTGAGTATGGGTGCATGTTCATGAATTCACACTGTCTGCATTTGAGGCTGTGCACCTGCGACTACAGAGATGTCAAATTGGGAGTAGTGACTGTGTCCAGACAGCTGCTTCGTCCCAGTTGACATGAATGGGACTACCTGCATGGGGATGCACAGAACACCTGTGCATCCCTGTGTGCGTAAACAGGGCCCTCACACAGACGTACACCTTTAGTAGGAATTTAACAGGAATTTTGTAAGTTATGTTGCGTATATGTGTGCTAATAATTATTTTAATGTATTTTTAGTATAAAGAGTGATTTCGTAAACATTTGTGCAACTATTGTGGGGATTGTACTGGGGGTCAGTCTGACCTGGAGGAGATTATACTGGAGGACAGATTTACCTGGGGGGAGGTGATAATATTGGGGGACAGATTGACTTGAGGGGAAGGATTATATTGGGGGACAGACTGACCAGGGGGAAATAGATTTTACTGGAGGACAGATTGACCTTGGGGGGGAAGGATTGTACCAGGGAGCAGACTGACTTGTTGAATTACTTGTGGGAATTATACTGGGGGACAAATTGACCTAAGGGGGAGGATGAAGGATTTTACTAGGGGACAGACTGGCCTGGGGGAGGGTCATACTGTTGGACAGCTTGACCTATGGGGGAGATATTCCTGGGAGACAAATTTACCTGGGGGGATGGTGTATCCACCATTTTTGCATGTTTTACCAGTGGTTTTTGGCTGTGGGCCCATAGACTTTCTGTTAAGTTGTGTGTTTTGGGCACATTTTGTGAAAGTGCGCCAAAAGTCCTGCTTGCTGCATCTTTGGGACACTTTCAGAAAATGTGCACCTTAATAGAAAAAAAAAAATGTTGACTTTGCATCTCTGGTATCCAGCTGGTAATCGTTGCAGCACCCATTATGATGAGCCTTGTTTCCAGGGAGGTGTGCGATTGGAATATTGTTAAGACCATAACAACCTAATAGGAAGTCTATGAGATTATGGCTAAAACCATTTTTTTGCTATCTAGCTGTTAAGTGTGCTGGGAAATACATTTATTTTGTTTGCTTTGTGCTTTACTCTAAATTGGGCCAGTTGCCATTTTTGTTTAACCTGCTGGAATTGGTGCTTGGACATATTGGATGCCTTCAACAGCCATTGTGCTTTGCTGGGCTTCTGGTGTGTTCCTGTGCCTTTAGGGAGAAATGGACTCCCTCCAGGAAAACGTGGTCTTAATTTATTCATTGCTATATATGCTGCAACATGGAGGCTCTCATAAACTAGAGTTAGGACCTCGCTATATAGACAGAGACAGCAGGATCTACTACAGGAATAGCCCACTTCTTTGTGAACATTTTTCCACTGGATGGAGTTTAAGATTTTGGGAAGAGTGACGTTTTTTTAGTGACCCAGTTATCACAGACTTCACATTCTATCTAGCTCCTCAATGTGTTACCCACTTGCTCCTCCCTATACTAACATCACTTCCGGATCCTTGGAGCGAATGTTGACTAGATCCCACCTTGTTTTTAGTTTGTTAAATCTGTTCTGTGTGTATCAGCGGTTTCTCGGGCTGTATAAACACTCGTGGATCCTTGGAGGAAAGAGAGCGCAGTGACCACATGCAATGATGAGGAGTGCCTCCTAAGGGATATTGATTGAAGCTGTTTATATCCTAATTCTGGTGAGTGCATAGTTTGTCTGGAGGCTAACGTGCACTGGATTTCTTTCATGAGTTTTGACGGATCCTGCTGGATGTTATACACTGCTAGTTCAATCCATGTTCTAGTGAGCGTCTAGCACTCTAGGAATATCTACACTGGATGAACTCTCTTTACATATTATGATCACATTTTGCACTAATTTAGCTGCGTTCTGGACTTTTGTTGAACTTTTTGTATCAGATTAATTTATTAAGCACTGCACCATATTTAGTTTTTTCTGTTCGCAAGGTTTTGTACAGCCATCTTGCATGCCAGCAGCTACTATCTGGTGCGCTTGCTATATACACTTTGCACATATTCACATTCTATCTGTTCAAGAACAGGGAATGTTTTGCAGATTTTTGTAGGTCTCTTTGTACCCAAAAGAGAATGGCGAGACAGAGTCAGCTTGCACAATGTCAAGGCTTTTTTTGCAGACAGAAGCAATATAGTGACAATCTGAGAGAGAAAAAAAAACTTCTGCAGCTTCATCCAATATTTTATCAATATACTCTTCATTTCCTTCTGTGTCTGGGTCCTGTAGGATTTGCATATCAGGATTTGATTCCGGGAGTAGAAGAAGAGGAGTACTATTTTTCTGGGGCCTGGATGGAGATGGCTATATTAGGGTCATAATCTATATAAAGAAATGTGACATAGATGCAGAGAATTTTGCTTTAGTCAAAAAGGCTGCTTGTGGCACCTAAAATAGAGCTAGAATTGGATGCTGAAACTGGTGTTAAAATCCAGCGTTGAGTATTGTGAGGGCCTTCAATAAAGTGAATGTTTGCCTGTGATTTTGTATTGATTCTCATTCACCTGGTCTCCGCTAAACATGTGCATTCGTTTTCGTCCGAATGCATTTTTTTTTTTAACAAACGATAACGAAAGTGCAGAATCCGAAAAACTAAAGATCCAACATAAACAAATGCTTTATTTTCATTTTCATTGCTACAACAGTGCGATATATATAGGAGATTCGACATGATGATGACAATAACAATCTGTGTCCATCAAACCTGTGGTCGAATGTGCCTAACCTTAACTCTATTAGTCCAACATTATTCTACATAGAGAGAAAAGATTTGACGTAGGGGAGAAAAGATTCGACGTAGGGGAGAAAAGATTCGACGTAGGGGAGAAAAGATAAATAAAAATAATGATGATGATGAATGTTATTGGCTGATTGTAACCAAAGAGGAGGAGCAGTAAAATAGCTAGAACTAAGTACACACGTACTTTGGCTTATGGTGTCTGTTGAAAGTTCTAATAAGATTCGACGGAGCAGGTAAACTATACGGCATCATACAGTTTAGCTGCTCCGTCGAATCTTCTTTGAACATTCGACAGACACCATAAGCCTTCAATGACAGATTCGACCATAATTTGGATTTTCGGACGAATGCAATTTTTAACAAAAAACAAAATAAATAAAAACGAATTTCGGGAGTAACTACATAAATGTATTTTTCGGAAGAAAACGAAAATTCCGAAATGAAATATTTCAGTGTGCACATGTCTAGTCTCCGCCATAGCTACAAGTGAGAGTATTCTCCTGTGGTGTATTCAATGAATAAGGTGCAGAGCATAGAGCAAGTGTGTCTGTAAGGTGTATGCCATAGATCAGGTGTAGACTGTCCTGTAATCCTTGTGGTGAAAGAGCAGGAGGAAGTACCGGAGTACCTTATAAGGGCTCAAGGCAGAAGTGGCATTAAATTGGTTGTAAAGCCTCAAGGTTCTATGCATTCTGTGCATTAAGGTGAAAAACCTTCTGGGGTGCAGCTCCCCCGGCCCCCCCTTTTTCTTACCTGAGCCCGATCCGATCCAGCCATGTGCACGAGCGCATCAGCTCCAGACGCTGCCTCTCTCCTCATCGGACAGATTAATAGCAGCAGGAGTTGTTGGCTCCTGCTGCTGTCAATCAAATCCAGTGACACGGAGTGGGGGGCAGGGCCAAGTCCCACTATCTGCGTCAATGGACGCAGCAGCAGGACTCGGGAGCGAGCCTGCACGGGTGCTCCCATGGAAATCGGCTTTCCGTGGGGGCACCCGTTGAAGAGGAGGGGCCTGGAACACCAGCGGGGTACCCCAGAAGAAGAGGATCGGGGCTGCTCTGTGCAAAAAGGATTGCACAGAGCAGGTAACTTTAGGCATGTTTGTTATTTAAAAAAAAAACAAGGGTTTACAACCCCTTTAAAGAATGTGAACAGTGATGTGCTGTAACATCTGGTAATCCACCCGAGACTAAGCTATGAGTTTTTGAATTTTAGCACAAAGTTTGAAAAGGGTTTTCAGAGACATGGATTCAAAGTGAGGGACCATGGCCCTGGACCTGTATAGCACCCTGCGGCTAACTCAATGCATTGTATTAAGTTCCAAGGTGAGTGCTGATGCAGGATCCAGTGCTTGAAGCAACATTACAGGCTATCCTCACAGCCTTTAACGAGGCTGCGCCATTCTGGCTACACTGCTTCTTTGCTAGCAAGTAGCAATAGAAGAAGGGTTTGATTAAAGAATTGCAGGATAAAATAACAAAGAAAAATAATAAGCTAAAGATGAATTTCTTGGTGAAGGAGAGAATGTTTATCACCTTTGGACACTAGCACAAAAATGGAGGACTCACGGAGTAAGGGAGGGTTAAAGGGGAGCTGCCCAGGAGGCGTGTACTCTGAATATAACCCATGGTTTATAAATATTCTGCCTGTGTCCTGTACTGTGTAATTAAGATACAGGATTTTCTGTACTCACCGTAAAATCCTTTTGTCTGTGTTCATTGGTAGATACCTCTTGTTTTGCTGCTGCATTTGTGTGTAAACATTTTTTTGCACTACTGTGTCATTTCATTTCACTAAGCCTGTTCCACAGTGTGGGTGCCATTGGACTGTTTTGTCTTTTAATTTTATTTAGAGTCCTACTCCTGCAGGTGACAATATACCCCGTGTGTGATGACCTAAACTAGAGCTGTATCCTCCAAAAAAAAAGGATTTTAGGGTAAGTGAGAAAAATCATACTTTTTTTTGTCCGTAAGTGTAGAGTTGCTCTGAATTTACAAAAATCTCTAATTTTGTTTCATCTGCACAAAGGACATTCTCCAAGGACTGTGGCTTGTCATTATGCAAACTCCAATATGGCTGTTTTACTGTTTTATGTCTGTCTTTTTGAAGTGTTGTCCCTCTGAGTGTCATGCCATGGAAACTCATTCAAACAGCGATGGATTTTGCAACTTCATAATGTTTTCCATAATCTTAAAGGTCAGCCAAGAACCGTTAAAATTGTTCTTGCAATAATTGTGGCCTGATTGAGAGGCCAACAGTCTCAGAAATGAGAAAATAAGAGGGTAGAAATCTGACCTTTGATATTTATAAGAGCAAAACCCTTATTTACATATACAGTATATATTATGTACAGTATCTTACAAAGGTGAGTACACCCCTCACATTTTTGTAAATATTTTATTATATCTTTTCATGTGACAACACTGAGGAAATTACACTTTGCTACAATGTAAATTAGTGAGTGTACAGCTTGTATAACAGTGTAAATTTGCTGTCCCCTCAAAATAACTCAACACACAGCCAAAACACACAGTAAAAATGTCCAAATTGGGCCCAAAATGTCAATATTTTGTGTGGCCACCATTATTTTCCAGCACTGCTACTCCACTAACCCTCTTGGGCATGGAGTTCACCAGAGCATCACAGGTTGCCACTGGAGTCCTCTTCCACTCCTCCATGACAACATCACGGAGCTGGTGGATGTTAAAGACCTTGCGCTCCGCCACCTTCCGTTTGAGGATAGGTCTGGAGACATGCTTGGCCAGTCCATCACCTTTACCCTCAGCTTCTTTAACAAGGCAGTGGTCGTCTTGGAGGTGTGTTTGGGGTCATTATCATATTGGAATACTGAGAAAATTTAATTGTATCATCACAGAGTGGTACTATGGATACAGGGGACAGTACAAAAGTGCCACATCCCGATAAGATTACAAGATTAAATGAAAAAAGTGATGATGGACTTTGAAGGCACCACAGTAACAATGTTAATAAAATTCAATTATCTTTATTACATATTATAAAACTTAACAATGTTAAAAACGTTTTCCATTCACAATATAGAAATGTTGGACACATAACACACTGCCTAATACACCAACAATAATATTGAACTGTCTATTCATCAAGAACCATATACTAGGCACATTTGATATTGTTAAATCCGGCTTGGTGTTGGATGGTGAGAGGTGTGCTGTAGCTCAGCTCTACATGTTGAGCCTGAGAACGCTTCTTCGGGAGTTTAGGCATATATTCTACATGGATAGAAAATGAACAGTGAAACTCACAAACATTGATATCTAAAAACATATGTATATATACAGTGGATATAAAAAGTCTACACACCCCTGTTAAAATGTCAGGTTTCTGTGATGTAAAAAAATTACACAAAGATAAATCGTTTCAGAACTTTTTCCACCTTTAATGTGACCTAGAAACTGTATAACTCAATTGAAAAATAAACTGAAATCTTTTAGGGGGGGGGGGGGGGTAAAAATAAAAAACTAAAATAATGTGGTTGCATAAGTGTGCACACACTCTTATAACTGGAGATGTAGCTGTGTTCAGAATTAAGCAATCATATTCAAACTCATGTTAGGAGTTTGAATATGTTTGCATAGGAGTCGTCAGTACACACCTGCCATCATTTAAATACTTCAGCCCTGGAAGATTTTACACTCTTCCTGGCCAGAGCACTTTTTACAATTTGGCACTGCGTCGCTTTAACTGGTATTTGCACAGTCATGTGATACTGTACCAAAACAAAATGTGCGTCCTTATTTTCCCACAAATAGAGGTTTTTTTTGGTGGTATTTGATCACCTCTGTGGTTTTTATTTTTTGCGCTATAAACAAGAAAACTGCGAAATTTTGAAAAAAATAAACAATATTTTTTAATTTTTGCTATAATAAAAATCCCCAAAAATGTTTTTAAAAAACAAATTTCTTCATCAGTTTAGGCCAATATATATTCTTCTACATATTCTTGGTAAAAAAAAAAAAAAATCACAATAAGCGTATATTGATTGGTTTGCGCAAAAGTTATAGCGTCTGCAAACTATGGGAAAGATTTATGGCATTTTATTCGTTTTATTTTTTTTTCCAAGTAATGACAGCAATCTGCAATTTTTATTGGGATTGCAACATTGCAGCGGACAGATCGGAAACTTTTGACACTTTTTTGGGACCATTGACATTTATACAGCATTTAGTGCTATAAAAATGCACTGATTACTGTGTAAATGTCACTGGTAGGGAAGGGGTTAACACTAGAGGGCGATCAAGGGGTTAAATGTGTGTTCCCTCAGTGTGTTCTAACTGTATGGGGATAGGACTGAGTAAGAGGAAATATATCATTGTTCCTATTTCATAGGAACAAACAACATGTCTCCTCCCCCTTGACAGCACAGGGATTTGTGTGTTTACACACACAAATCCCTGTGCTGGCACTTGTGCACGCGATCGCGCATGGCCCGTGGCGATCCCATCGGGTCCCCCGCCGTGCTGCAGGCGCGCACCCTCTGGCGGCTTTTAAAGGGCCGATGGACCCATATGGGATTTTGCGCACCTGTGCAACTTTGCCGACATATGTCGGGGTGAGCCGGTCGGCAGATGGTCAAAGTGCCTCTAATTAACCTCAAATAAAGTTCAGCTGTTCTACTAGGTCTTTATTGACATTTTCTTAGTTGCATCCTACAGCAAAAGCCATGGGCCGCAGAGAGCTTCTAAAGCATCAGAGGGATCTCATTGTTAAAAGGTATCAGGCAGGAGAAGGGTAAAAAAGAATTTCCAAGGCATTAGATATATCATGGAACACAGTGAAGACAGTCATCATCAAGTTGAGAAAATATGGCACAACAGTGGCATTACCAAGAACTGGACGTTCCTCCAAAATTGATGAAAAAACGTGAAAAAAACTGGTCAGGGAGGCTGCTAAGAGGCCTTCAGCAACATTAAAGGAGCTGCAGGAATATCTGACAAGTGCTGGCTGTGTGGTACATGTGGCAACAATAGTCTTCATTAGGGATGAGCTTCGTGTTCGAGTCGAACCCATGTTCGACTCGAACATCGGCTGTTCGGTCGTTCGCCGAATTGCGAACGATATGGGCCGTTCGCGCCAAATTCGTGTGCGGCATCGCAGTGCATTGCTGGCTGATGATTGGCCAGGCATGCACTATGACCCGCATGCTTGGCCAATCACAGCGCCGCCTGAACAGAGAGCCGTAATTGGCCAAAGCCAAGGAGGCTTTGGCCAATTATGGCTCAAGGGATTTAGTACACGCCCCACACTATATAAGTATAAAAGAGGGGCTCAAGCGCTGACGTGGTTAGTGTTTGAATTGCTATGAGGATCAAATTTGTGAATATGAGATAATCAAATAATACAGCTGCAACTCAAATGTGTGTATTAAAATCAATGGATGCTAAGAATGGTCAGTTGCGCTTGTATTAACCTCTTATTCCCAAAAAAACAATGAAGGGTAAAATCCGTTGCTAATAGTAACATTAAATTCCCAAATAGGTGATAAAAATGAGAGTGGTAAATTAAAAGGTGAAATTCCACTGCCAAAATAGTGAATAATAATATATAAATAAATAAACTGTTTCCACTTAAAAACACTAATAAAACGTTAGTGTTTTTAAGTGGAAACAGTTTATTTATTTATTTATTATTATTCACTATTTTGGCAGTGGAATTTCACCTTTTAATTTACCACTCTCATTTTTATCACCTATTTGGGAATTTAATGTTACTATTGGCAACGGATTTTACCCTTCATTGTTTTTTTGGGAATAAGAGGTTAATACAAGCGCAACTGACCATTCTTACCACACTATATAAGGCCGCCTGCACGGCGGCCCTGTGTAGTGTGTGTTCCGGCGTTCATTGAGAGAGAGAGAGAGACAGACAGTGACATTTGATTTGAGTTAGATAGATTAGGCAGAACAGTCAGTCAGTTAGCTGCACTTACAGTGTATTGTGTATATATATGCATCCCAGGTGTTGCATATATATATATATATATATATATATATATATATATATACACACTGTATTCAATTTAGCTAGATCCATTCTTGTTATCTTCCTACTGACAGGCAGGCTTGTCTTGTTACAGTATTTACAGCTACCTGAAGAAAATTACTGGTGTTCTTTTGATCCTATTAGTACCACAGTCAGGCAGCTAGACTATTTACAGTTAGTGCAGTGCATCCTGCTCACAGTGTTCAGCTAGATCCGTTCCTGCTATCTTCTTACTGACAGGCAGGCTTGTCTTGTTACAGTATATACAGCTACCTGAAGAAAATTGCTTGTGTTCTTTTGATTCTATTAGTACCACAGTCAGGCAGCTAGACTATTTACAGTTAGTGCAGTGCGTCCTGCTCACAGTGTTCAGCTAGATCCGTTCCTGTTATCTTCTTACTGACAGGCAGGCTTGTCTTGTTACAGTATATACAGCTACCTGAAGAAAATTACTGGTGTTCTTTTGATCCTATTAGTACCACAGTCAGGCAGCTAGACTATTTACAGTTAGTGCAGTGCGTCCTGCTCACAGTGTTCAGCTAGATCCGTTCCTGCTATCTTCTTACTGACAGGAAGGCTTGTCTTGTTACAGTATATACAGCTACCTGAAGAAAATTGCTTGTGTTCTTTTGATCCTATTAGTACCACAGTCAGGCAGCTAGACTATTTACAGTTAGTGCAGTGCGTCCTGCTCACAGTGTTCAGCTAGATCCGTTCCTGTTATCTTCTTACTGACAGGCAGGATTGTCTTGTTACAGTATATACAGCTACCTGAGGAAAATTACTGGTGTTCTTTTGATCCTATTAGTACCACAGTCAGGCAGCTAGACTATTTACAGTTAGTGCAGTGCGTCCTGCTCACAGTGTTCAGCTAGATCCGTTCCTGTTATCTTCTTACTGACAGGCAGGCTTGTCTTGTTACAGTATATACAGCTACCTGAAGAAAATTACTGGTGTTCTTTTGATCCTATTAGTACCACAGTCAGGCAGCTAGACTATTTACAGTTAGTGCAGTGCGTCCTGCTCACAGTGTTCAGCTAAACCTACAAGTTAGTGGGGTGCGTCCTGCTCACAGTGTTCAGCTAAACCTACAAGTTAGTGGGGTGCGTCCTGTTCACAGTGTTCAGCTAAAACTACAAGTTAGTGGGGTGCGTCCACATCACAGTGTTCAGCTAAAGCTACCTGTAGAAGATTGGTGGTGTTCTCATACTACAGGCAGGCAGTTGATTTTGCTAGCTGCAGTATCAGTACATATATATATATATATATATATATATATATATATATATCCCAGCTTAGTGCAGCTACAGGCCATTAGTATGTCTGGAAGGCCAAGAAGGAGAGGCAGACAGTCAAAAGCCAATAAGAGAGGGAAAGCAGGCTCTGTGTCTAGTGCTGGTCGTGGAGACGGTGCATCCTCATCAGCGTGGCCGTGGGACACGCTTGGCCTTTTTTTCGGCAGCTGCCCGTGTTGAGCTGCAACATGCGGAAGACTTGGTCGAGTGGATGACCAAGCCGTCCTCATCCTCCTCATCCTCTCTCACCCATGCCCAGGGTACTTTGTCTGGCAAAGCAGCGGCCTCTTCCCTCGTCTCAATGTCATCAGTGACTCCTTCCCTAGCCCCACTATGTCCTCCTGAGGAGTCCCTCGAACTGTTTGACCACAGTGTTGGGTACATGCTCCAGGAGGATGCCCAGCGTTTGGAAGGCTCTGATGATGATACTGAGCTCGATGAAGGCAGTAACATGAGCACGGACAGAGGGGGTGCCCAAGAAGGACAGCAATCTGGCAGTCATGCTCCCCCTGCTGCAGCATACTGCCAGGTTTGCTCCAGTGATGAGGAGGGAGGGGATGATGAGGTCACTGACTCAACGTGGGTGCCTGATAGGAGAGAGGAGGAGGAGGAGGAGGAGGAGGCGGCACATCACCAACGAGGCAGGATGCCCTCCAGGGGCCAGCCTAAGGGCAGCACATTGACTGCATCACACCCCAAAGCTCCACATGTGCAGGGCGCTGCAGTCTCTGCGCGTTATTCAAAAAGTTCTTTGGTGTGGGCCTTTTTTGAGACGAGTGCATCAGATCGCACCGCTGCTATTTGCAACATATGTCTCAAGCGTATCTCGCGTGGCCAAAACATCTCCCGCTTGGGTACCACATGCTTGAGCAGACATATGTTGACCTGCCATGCAGTTCGTTGGCAAGCGTATCTAAAAGACCCACACCAAAGAACAAAGAGGACCTCTCCTTGCTCCTCATCAGCTGAGATTTCCAACCCCACTATACCTTCAGTCCTCTCTGAGACCTGCACTGAGAGGAATGAAGGTGTAGAATTAGGTGTGTCACAGCCAAGTACTTGTGGGCAATCTGCTTTTGGTACACCGACGTCAGATTGTACCAGGCAAATTTCCCTGCCCCAGCTGCTGCACCGCCGAAAGAAGTTTTCTCCCAGCCATCCACATGCCCAGCGGTTGAATGCTAGCTTGGCAAAATTGCTAGCACTTCAACTGCTGCCTTTTCAGTTGGTAGACTCTGCCCCCTTCCGTGAGTTTGTGGAATGTGCGGTTCCTCAGTGGCAGGTACCCAACCGCCACTTTTTCTCACGGAAGGCGATTCCGGCTCTCTACCGGCATGTGGAAGGCAATGTCCATGCCTCGCTGGACAGGGCGGTCAGCGGTAAGGTGTATATTACCGCTGACTCATGGTCCAGCAGGCATGGACAGGGACGTTACCTAAGTTTCACAGCGCATTGGGTGACTCTGCTGGCAGCTGGGAAGGATGCAGGACAAGGTGCAGTAGTGTTGGAGGTTGTTCCGCCACCACACCTCCAAAATGCTAATGATTGTGACACACCTCTCTCCTCCACCCCCTCCTCTTCTTCTTCCTCCATGGCCTCTTCCTGTGCTTTGTCCTCAGAACCAGCGGTGCTCCGTAGCCGTTCAAGGGGCTACGCAAGTACGCAGGCCAAAAGATGCCATGCGGTGCTTGAGCTGGTGTGCTTGGGGGACAGGAGCCACACTGGGGCAGAGGTTCTGTCAGCTCTGCAGGGGCAGGTTCAGAGGTGGTTGCTGCCACGCCAACTTAAGGCAGGAATGGTGGTTTGCGACAATGGCACCAACCTCCTCTCTGCCCTCCGACAGGGACAAATGACCCATGTGCCCTGTTTGGCTCACGTCCTTAACTTGGTGGTGCAGCGGTTCTTGGGCAGGTACCCGGGCTTACAGGATGTCCTGAGGCAGGCCAGGAAAGTCTGTGTGCATTTCCGCCGGTCATATAATGCCAATGCTCGGCTGACAGACCTCCAAAAGGAGTTTAACCTGCCCAAGAACCGCCTAATCTGTGACATGCCCACCAGGTGGAACTCAACGTTGGCCATACTGCAGCGGCTGCACACACAGCAGAGGGCCATCAATGAGTACCTGTGCGACTATGGCACCAGGACAGGGTCAGGGGAGCTTGGTTTTTTTCCCCACGCCAGTGGGCCATGATCAGGGATGCATGCACTGTCCTGTCACCATTTGAGGAGGCCACGAGGATGGTGAGCAGTGACAGTGCATGCATCAGTGACACTGTCCCCCTTGTCCACCTGTTGGAGCACACGCTGCGTGGAATAATGGACAGGGCACTTGAGGCAGAACAGAGGCAGGAAGAGGAGGACTTCCTTAGCTCTCAAGGCCCCCTTTATCCAGACAGTGTTCCTGCGTGCCCGCCGATCACACAGGAAGAGGAGGAGGAGGAGGAAGATTGTGTCAGTATGGAGGTGGAGCCTGGCACTCAGCATCAGCAGCAGTCTTTAAGGGATCAGTCCCAAGAAACACATGGACTTGGCCCAACACAAGGCCCAATTTTTCTGCCCCTGTTTAACAGGGGCATGTAATTACAATTTTTGATGCAATACTTTGCAGCAGGGCTCGTTCCTGCGTTCCAACTAGAGTGTCTGTGAGGGGTTGCAGTGTTGTGGCACCAGCACCAGTGCCTAAGGCCCAATTTTTCTGCCCCTGTTTAACAGGGGCGTGTAATTACAATTTTTGATGCAATACTTTGCAGCAGGGCTCGTTCCTGCGTTCCAACTAGAGTGTCTGTGAGGGGTTGCAGTGTTGTGGCACCAGCACCACCACCACCACCAAAGGCCCAATTTTTCTGCCCCTGTTCATCAGGGGCATGTAATTACAATTCTTGATCTAATATTTCACAGCAGGGCCCATTTCTGCACCCACCAAGAGCGAGTGAGGACTTACAGTGTTGTGGCACCAGCACCACCACCACCACCACCAAAGGCCCAGTTTTTCTGCCCCTGTTCAACAGGGGCATGTAATTACAATTCTTGATCTAATATTTCACAGCAGGGCCCTGTGAGGGCTTACGTTGTTGTGGCCACAACAACACCTAAGGCCCAAATTTCTGCTGAGTATATAGGGCAGGCCCCTACTTTCAAACATCTAACTTACAAACGACTCCTACTTGCAAACGGAAGGAGACAACAGGAAGTGAGATGAAATCTACCCCTAGGAAGGGAAATTCTCTCCTGTAAGAGTTAATATGGGAAAAACATTTCTCCTTTCCACTGATGCTTTCCAATCCTTGTTCCACAAAAAACCCCAAATTCTCAAAAAGCATTTGTCATTGGGACAAAAAGTGAGGTGAAATCTTCTAAAGAGGAGGAAAGACAGCAAAACAAATGTCACAGGGGTGATAACCCTTCCCTATGTTTTCCAAAAAGCTTAAAAAAGATTTTTTGGCTGGAGCTAAACACGTTAAAAAAGTACCCGTTCAAAATGACAAACAGATTCTACTTAACAACAAACCTACAGTCCCTGTCTTGTTTGCACCGCCTGTATACTGCTGTTCAGAGTATATAGGGCCTGGTGGCCCCACACCTTTCCTTATTTTAATTTGGGTGCGGGGTTCCCCTTAATATCCATACAAGACCCAAAGGGCCTGGTAATGGACTGGGGGGTACCCATGCCATTTGTCTCACTGATTTTCATCCATATTGCCAGGACCCGACATTACATTAAACCCGCAAGCAGTTTTAAATGAGATTTTTTCCTTAAAAATGACATTTGGTGCAGGGACTGTTCTAAACACAGGAAACACGCGCCACTTTACAGGCATACTATAGACACCCCCTAGGTACGATATTTAAAGGAATATTTCACTTTTTTTTTTTACTTTAAGCATCATTAAAATCACTGCTCCCGAAAAAACGGCCGTTTTTAAAATTTTTTTTTGCATTGATACATGTCCCCTGGGGTAGGACCCGGGTCCCCAAACCCTTTTTAGGACAATACCATGCAAATTAGCCTTTAAAATGAGCACTTTTGATTTCGAACGTTCGAGTCCCATAGACGTCAATGGGGTTCTAACGTTCGTGCAAACTTTCGGTCCGTTCGCAGGTTCTGGTGCGAACCGAACCGGGGGGTGTTCGGCTCATCCCTAGTCTTCATATATCTGGGCAATGGGGTAGAGTGGCAAGACGGAAGCCTTTTCTTATTAAGAAAAACATCCAAGCTCAGGTAAATTTTGCAAAAACAAGTCTCTGAAGTCTCCCAAAAGCATGTGGGAAAATGTGTTATGGTCTGATGAAACCAAGGTTGAACTTTTTGGCCATAATTCCAAAAGATATGTTTGGTGCAAAAACAACACTGCACATCACCAAAAGAACACCATACCCACCGTGAACCATGGTGGTGGCAGCATCATGCTTTGGGGCTGTTTTTCTTCAGCTGGAACAGGGGCCTTAGTCAAGGTAGAGGGAATTATGAATAGTTCCAAATACCAGTCAATATTGGCACAAAACCTTCAGGCTTCTGCTAGAAAGCTGAACATGAAGAGAAACTTCATCTTTCAGCATGACAACGGCCCAAAGCATACATCCAAATCAACAAAAGAATGGCTTCACCAAAAGAAGATTAAAGTTTTGGAATGGCCCAGACCTGAATCCCATTGAAAATCTGTGGGGTGATCTGAAGAGGGCTGTGCACAGGAGATGCCCTCGCAATCTGACAGATTTGTAATGTTTTTGCAAAGAAGAGTGAGCAAGTATTGCCAAGTCAAGATGTGCCATGCTGTTAATAGACTCATACCCAAAAAGACTGAGTGCTGTAATAAAATCAAAAGGTGCTTCAGCAAAGTATTATTTTAAAAGAGTGTACACTTATGCAACCATATTTATTTTATTTTTTTTATTTTTACTTCCCTCTACCTAAAAGATTTCAGTTTGTTTTTCAACTGAGTTGTACAGTTTATACATCACATTAAAGGTGAAAAAAGTTCTGAAATGATTTATCTTTGTCTCATTTTTTTACATAACAGAAACCTGACATTTTAACAGGGGCGTGTAGACTTTTTATATCCACTGTATATATGATCAAGTTTAACATGCTGGTTATCCATCACCTATCACGCAAAAGGCCAGAGCACACAGCCCAAGTGTCAAAAAAGCACACCACAACTATGAGGACACATGTAACATTATTATACTAGTATGGAAGTAGAGGCACAATGTGAGGCACATTGTTTTGGAGGCCTGCACTGTATTTTAGCAGGGAACTGCACACATTGCTTTGCACACGAATGATTGCTTACGTCACTACCAGATATCTATTTTAAAGCATACGTGTGTCTGTTTTTTTTAAAGGTATACAAGTGTCTGATTGGCTGATTGTGAAGCCACTACCTTTCTTTGTTATCCCTGTTCAGCCTATAAATAAACAAGACCTGCCCTAGTCCAGCAGGACTTCTATGCTTAACCTGATACCAGCGTCTGTGTCTGTGTTACTTGGCTTTAAGCAAGTGTGCTTTACTGGCATTATACAAAAGAGCTATAACTGTGCTTATTAGTGCAACAGAATTATTTGCTTATAGGCTAAGCTCTTAATTTCCACAACAGTATATTAATGTTACATATTTACATATTTATATATACATATGTTTTTAGATATCAATGTTCTATTCATGTAGAATATATGACTAAAGAATAAGATCCTGAAGAAGCATTCTCAAGCGCAACATGTAGAGCTGAGCTACAGCACACCTCTCACCATCCAACACCAAACCTGATGTAACAATATCAAATGTGCTTAGTATATGGTTCTTGATGAATAGACAGTTCAATATTATTTGTGGCAAGGTAGGGAATGGCGCTGTGCAAAAAAAGGGGTATATTGGTATATAATATATCTAATAATGGTGGTAGGTGCACCAATGTGACATGCTGTAGGGAACACCAGTAAATAGTACCCTCAAAGTGCAGTGCTATTAATTAATAAATAATGATAGTCAAGTGCTAATCAATTGATAATCAATCAGTGAGTAAAAAAATTAAAAGTTTACAACTGTGATCTCATGTGTAAGTATTGATAGGGTGACCACTAGTAATGTGAAAGAGTGTCAAGTGCAGTACAGTATTCCAGCTCCCCGCTGGATGGTAGGAAGTGAGATGCAAATATTAAATTAAAATAAAGAGTGTCCACAGTCCTCTATAGTAAGAGAAAAGTGCTAAACAATATGTGTAAAAAATATATGCACCATATATAAACATAGAGTCTAACCACGACCATATGCATAAAAATGTGTGTAAGGTAAAGGATATCCACAGTCCTCTATAATAAAGTGCTAGGAATACGAAACAATATATAAAAAAAGGAATACGTAGAAAAAAGTAAAATAAAGAATGTGCAAATATTAAGACTCAACGTGGTGAATGGTTAATATATATATATAAAGGTAAGTCTCTAATATCCTGATGATAAACCAATATAGAGTCTCATATAAAGGTGGCAAAAAAGTTCATGTGATATCTTTCACAGGATTTCCTCCAAATATTTAAACAAACACACTCCCCCCGATGTGATCCCACTCACCGGAACGCTGTACCCCTGCAGGGGTATGGGCATAGGAAGTGTGTACACCAGATCCCGATCCAATCCAGATGTCAATCAGATCCCCGTGTGTCGGTGTCCTCTCAACCCGGATCAGCCACTCATGGAGGAGATGGGGGAAGATGACAATCCCCTATAGTAATCCTATTTCCGGCCGGACATCCACTCCAGAGCATTATATGAAAAAAAGGGGATGCTCCACATAGCGTAACTCCATAAAGTAATTTTTATTGTGAATACTTAAAAAGTCCAAAAAGGAGCACATTAAATCCAAGGAATAAAACCAATCACTTTTAAAAAAGAGAGGAGGGAGCCTACAAGCTCTCTAACTCCCCTAGCCGTTCCGGGACGCAGCGTAGTGTGCAGCTGCCGCTTGCGTTCCACCGGTCCGCTATCGAAAACCACAGTGACAGGAAGTGACGTTGTGCGTGCCAAGATAGTCCCGCCTATCTTGGCACGCACAACGTCACTTCCTGTCACTGTGGTTTTCGATAGCGGACCGGTGGAACGCAAGCGGCAGCTGCACACTACGCTGCGTCCCGGAACGGCTAGGGGAGTTAGAGAGCTTGTAGGCTCCCTCCTCTCTTTTTTAAAAGTGATTGGTTTTATTCCTTGGATTTAATGTGCTCCTTTTTGGACTTTTTAAGTATTCACAATAAAAATTACTTTATGGAGTTACGCTATGTGGAGCATCCCCTTTTTTTCATATAATGCTCTGGAGTGGATGTCCGGCCGGAAATAGGATTACTATAGGGGATTGTCATCTTCCCCCATCTCCTCCATGAGTGGCTGATCCGGGTTGAGAGGACACCGACACACGGGGATCTGATTGACATCTGGATTGGATCGGGATCTGGTGTACACACTTCCTATGCCCATACCCCTGCAGGGGTACAGCGTTCCGGTGAGTGGGATCACATCGGGGGGAGTGTGTTTGTTTAAATATTTGGAGGAAATCCTGTGAAAGATATCACATGAACTTTTTTGCCACCTTTATATGAGACTCTATATTGGTTTATCATCAGGATATTAGAGACTTACCTTTATATATATATATTAACCATTCACCACGTTGAGTCTTAATATTTGCACATTCTTTATTTTACTTTTTTCTACGTATTCCTTTTTTTATATATTGTTTCGTATTCCTAGCACTTTATTATAGAGGACTGTGGATATCCTTTACCTTACACACATTTTTATGCATATGGTCGTGGTTAGACTCTATGTTTATATATGGTGCATATATTTTTTACACATATTGTTTAGCACTTTTCTCTTACTATAGAGGACTGTGGACACTCTTTATTTTAATTTAATATTTGCATCTCACTTCCTACCATCCAGCGGGGAGCTGGAATACTGTACTGCACTTGACACTCTTTCACATTACTAGTGGTCACCCTATCAATACTTACACATGAGATCACAGTTGTAAACTTTTAATTTTTTTACTCACTGATTGATTATCAATTGATTAGCACTTGACTATCATTATTTATTAATTAATAGCACTGCACTTTGAGGGTACTATTTACTGGTGTTCCCTACAGCATGTCACATTGGTGCACCTACCACCATTATTAGATATATTATATACCAATATACCCCTTTTTTTGCACAGCGCCATTCCCTACCTTGCCACACGTATCTGCTTCAGGGTACACGTTAGTGTCCCTTGTTTACATAGGGGGGCTGCAGTTGCAAATACACCCTGTAGCGCGGATCCACTGACAAAATTATTAGTTCAATATTATTGTTGGTGTATTAGGCGGTGTGCTATGTGTATTAGGCAACATTTCTTTATTGTGAATGGAAGACGTTTTAACATTGTTAAGTTCTAGAATATGTAATAAAGATAATTTAATTTTATTAACATTGATACTGTGGTGTCTTCAAAGTCCATCATCAATTATTCCATCTAATCTTGTAATGTTGGAATAATGCCCTGGGGCCCAGTCTTCGAAGGGAGGGGATCCCGGTCTGCTTCAGTATGTCACAGTACATGTTGGCATTCATGGTTCCCTCAATGAACTGTAGCTCCTCAGTGCCGGCAGCATTCATGCAGCCCCAGACCATGACACTCCCACTACCATGCTTGAATGTAGGCAAGACACACGTGTCTTTGTACTCCTCACCTGGTTGCCGCCACACACGCTTGACACCATCTGAACCAAATAGGTTTAAGTCTCATCAGACCACAGGACATGGTTCCAGTAATCCATGTCCTTAGTCTGCTTGTCTTCAGCAAACTGTTTGCGGGCTATCTTGTCTATCATCTTTTTGGATGTACAGATCAGTGCACACAGGCAGGGCCTTAAAGAAAATGTACTCTAGCACTGCAGGTCGAAGAACAGCATAGTTTGTTAAAGTAGATGTAAACCCGAACACTAAAATCTCAAATAAGCATTAATATTATTATTCAGGATTTATATAGCACCAACAGTTTGCACAGCACTTTACAATATAAAAGGAGACAGTAAAATTACAATAAATATAGTCACAAAAAAGTACAGCGCTCTCCTTTAATATAGTGCATTTAAATTATAGTGCATAAATAAAAAACTGTTTAAAAATCATCCATAAATAATGAATTTACATAAGTCCATCTTTTCTTTTAAACTTATATACAGTCCATAAATAAATGATTCAATGTCCATAAAAAAAAAATTGCAGTCTCTTACACCAAAAACTCTTCAGTAATTGCCTCTGATCACCACAGGGCCCTTCACCCCACCTATGGGTGTCTTCTCACCTGCTTGAATGGACCTCACTAATTAGAGTCTACAGTGCCTTGAAAAAGTATTCACACCCTTTGAAATTTTCCACATTTTGTCATGTTACACCCAAAAACGTAAATGTATTTTATTGGGATTTTATGTGATAGACCAACACAAACTGGCACATAATTGTGAAGTGGAAGAAAAATGATAACTGGTTTTCAACATTTTTTACAAATAAATATCTGAAAAGTGTGGCGTGCATTTGTATTCAGCCCCCTTTAGTCTAATACCCCTAACTAAACTCCAGGGGAACCAATTGCCCTCAGAAGTCACCTAATTAGTAAATAGTGTCCACCTGTGTGTAATTTAATCTCAGTATAAATACAGCTGTTCTGTGAAGCCCTCAGAAGTTTGTTAGAGAACCTTAGTGAACAAACAGCATCATGAAGGCCAAGGAACACACCAGGCAGGTCAGGGATAAAGTTGTGAAGAAATTTAAAGCAGGGTTAGGTTATAAAAAATATCCCAAGCTTTGAACATGGAGCACTGTTCAATCCATCATCCAAAAATGGAAAGAGTATGGTACAACTGCAACCCTACCATGACATGGCCATCCACCTAAACTGACAGGCCAGGCAAGGAGAGCATTAATTTAGAGAAACAGCCAAGAGAAGCTGCAGAGATCAACAGCTCAGGTGGGAGAATCTGTGTACAGGACAACTATTAGTCATACACTTCACAAATATGGCCTTTATGGAAGAGTGGAAACAAGAATGCCATTGTTGAAAGAAAGCCATAAGAAGTCCCGTTTGCAGTTTGCGGGAAGCCACATGGGGGACAGAGCAAACATGTGGAAGAAGGTGCTCTGATCAGATGAGGCCAAAATGTTGGGATTAAAAGCAAAAGCAAAATGTGTGGCGGGAAACTAACGATGTAACAAATACTCAACCAGCGCTAATCACATATGTTAGAACTAAAGCAGCTCAATACTGAGGATAAAACTTATCAAATCCCACAACTCAGATTTATAAAAAGCAGTACAGCGCATAAAATATTAATCACTTTAAAGCATCAATTCGCATAAATGTCCATAAAGAGAAATTCCAGATGAAAATCCAAAAGTGTGAGTGACATCCACATAAGATGAGTGACTCAAAGTTTCAGGCTTCTAAAATGTGAGTGGATTTTTATATGGAGTTACATTCCTCATTGGGGCCCTTGTTTACTTGCTATGTTCCACTGAGTAATCGGCACAGTTTCCTCCTGACAAAAAGACTTGCAAACAGTAATGCCCTGTACACACGGTCGGACATTGATCGGACATTCCGACAACAAAATCCATGGATTTTTTCCGACGGATGTTGGCTCAAACTTGTCTTGCATACACAGGGTCACACAAAGTTGTCGGAATTTACGAACGCCAAGAACGCGGTGACGTACACCATGTACGACGAGACTATAAAAGGTCAGTTCAATACCAAGAGTGGCACCCTTTGGGCTCCTTTTGCTAATCTCGTGTTAGTAAAAGTTTGGTGAGAGACGATTGGCGCTTTTTCAGACTCGTGGTTTTCAGATCGTATTTCTGCTGTTCAGTTTGTGCTTGTGGGTTTGTATCTGTTCTTCAGTGCGTGCAGCGAGTTCCCATTGACTTGTCATTGTGTTCTTGTCCATTCGTTACTGATTTTCAGGTCACTCTTCACAGGCCTTGCTGTTCTTCAGTGCGTTCTGTTACTTCGTTCTGACCAGCCGACTGTTTTCTAGCCATGTTGCGTGTACGTACTCATTAGGGATGAGCCGAACACCCCCCTGTTCGGTTCGCACCAGAACATGCGAACAGGAAAAAAGTTTGCTCGAACACGCGGACACCGTTAAAGTCTATGGGACACGAACATGAATAATCAAAAGTGCTAATTTTAAAGGCTTATATGCAAGTTATTGTCATAAAAAGTGTTTGGGGACCTGGGTCCTGCCCCAGGGGAGATGGATCAATGCAAAAAAAAGTTTTAAAAACGGCCGTTTTTTCAGGAGCAGTGATTTTAATAATGCTTAAAGTCAAACAATAAAAGTGTAATATCCCTTTAAATTTCGTAGCTGGGGGTGTCTATAGTATGCCTGTAAAGGGGCGCATGTTTCCCGTGTTTAGAACAGTCTGACAGCAAAATGACATTTCAAAGGAAAAATTCCATATAAAACTACCCGCGGCTATTGCATTGCCGACAATACACATAGAAGTTCATTGATAAAAACGGCATGGGAATTCAACACAGGGAAACCCCCGAACCTTCAGGTCTGGTATGGATATTAAGGGGAACCCCGGCCAAAATTAAAAAAAAAATGACGTGGGGTTCCCCCTAAATTCCATACCAGACCCTTCAGGTCTGGTATGGATTTTAAGGGGAACCCCGCGCCAAAAAAAAAGGCGTGGGGCCCCCCCAAAAATCCATACCAGACCCTTATCCGAGCACGCAACCTGGCAGGCCGCAGGAAAAGAGGGGGGGATGAGAGTGCGCCCCCCCCTCCTGAACCGTACCAGGCCACATGCCCTCAACATTGGGAGGGTGCTTTGGGGGGGTCTGCGGGCGGGGGGCTTATCGGAATCTGGAAGCCCCCTTTAACAAGGGGTCCTCCAGATCCCGGCCCCCCCCTGTGTGAAATGGTAAGGGGGTACTTACCCCTACCATTTCACTAAAAAACTGTCAAAAATGTTAAAAATGACAAGAGACAGTTTTTGACAATTTCTTTATTTAAATGCTTCTTCTTTCTTCTATCTTCCTTCATCTTCTTCTGGTTCTTCTGGTTCTTCCTCTGGCGTTCTCATCCAGCATCTCCTCCGCAGCGTCTTCTATCTTCTTCTCCTCGGGCCGCTCCGCACCCATGGCATGGGGGGAGGCTCCCGCTCTTCTCTTCATCTTCTTCTTCATCCTCTTCTCTTCTTCCTTCTTCTCTTCTTCTCTTCTTCATTTTCTTCTCCGGGCCGCTCCGCACCCATGCTGGCATGGAGGGAGGCTCCCGCCGTGTGACGGAGTCTCCTCGTCTGACGGTTCTTAAATAATGGGGGGGCGGGGCCACCTGGTGACCCCGCCCCCTCTGACGCACGGTGACTTGACGGGACTTCCCTGTGACGTCACGGGGAATGCCACAGGGAAGTCCCGTCATGTCCCGAGGAGAAGAAGATAGAAGACGCCGCGGAGGAGATGCTGGACGAGAACGCCGGAGGAAGAACCAGAAGAGCCAGAAGAACCAGAAGAAGATGAAGGAAGATAAAAGAAAGAAGAAGCATTTAAATAAAGGAATTGTCAAAAACTGTCTCTTGTAATTTTTAACATTTTTGACAGTTTTTTAGTGAAATGGTAGGGGTAAGTACCCCCTTACCATTTCACACAGGGGGGGCGGGATCTGGGGGTTCCCTTGTTAAAGGGGGCTTCAAGATTCCTATAAGCCCCCCGCCCGCAGACCCCCACAACCACCGGCCAGGGTTGTGGGGATGAGGCCCTTGTCCTCATCAACATGGGGACAAGGTGTTTTGAGGGGCTACCCCAAAGCACCCTCCCAATGTTGAGGGCATGTGGCCTGGTACGGTTCAGGAGGGGGGGGCGAACTCTCGTCCCCCCTCTTTTCCTGCGGCCTGCCAGGTTGCGTGCTCGGATAAGGGTCTGGTATGGATCTTTGGGTGGACCCCACGCCGTTTTTTTTTTAATTGGCGCGGGGTTCCCCTTAAAATCCATACCAGACCTGAAGGGTCTGCTATGGAATTTAGGGGGAACCCCACATCATTTTTTTTTTAAATTTTGGCCGGGGTTCCCCTTAATATCCATACCAGACCTGAAGGGCCTGGTATGGAATTTAGGGGGACTCCCACGTCATTTTTTTTAAAAATTTTGGTTCGGGGTTTCCCTGTGTTGAATTCCCATGCAGTTTTAATCAATGAACTTCTATATGTATTGTCGGCAATGCAATAGCCGCGGGTAGTTTTAAATGGAATTTTTCCTTCGAAATGTCATTTTGCTGTCAGACTGTTCTAAACACGGGAAACATGCGCCCATTTACAGGCATACTATAGACACCACCCAGGTACGAAATTTAAAGGGATATTACACTTTTATTGTTTGACTTTAAGCATTATTAAAATCACTGCTCCTGAAAAAATGGCCATTTTTAAAACTTTTTTTTGCATTGATCCATGTCCCCTGGGGCAGGACCCGGGTCCCCAAACACTTTTTATGACAATAACTTGCATATAAGCCTTTAAAATTAGCACTTTTGATTTCTCCCATAGACTTTTAAAGGGTGTTCTGCGGCATTTGAATTTGCCGCGAACACCCCAAATTGTTCGCTGTTCGGCGAAATTGCGAACAGCCAATGTTCGAGTGGAACATGAGTTCGACTCGAAGCTCATCCCTAGTACTCATCATAGAGTTTGTGCTGTGCGGGGGCTTGGTGTTGAGGTCCTTACTTTGACACAAGCCCAGTCCATGAACAGGGCGAGGAGGAGTTCATGGACCAAGAATTAGTTGCTCCAGCGTAACCAATTCTGTCACATGCCTTTGCTCTGTGAGATCCGTGAGAATAATCCTGACGATTTCAGGAACTTTCCCTGGATGACGGACCCCGTATTTCACCATTTGTTGGCTTTGCTGACCCCTTATATCAGCAGGCAAAATACCTGCATGAGGCAAGCCATCACTCCAGCGCAGAGGCTAGTCACCACCCTGCGGTACTTGGCGATGGAGAAGCCTGCAGGACCTCAGGTTCTCGACAGGCATCTTCCCCCAGGCTCTGGGGATCATTATCCCAGAGACCTGTTCTGCCATCATCCAGGTGCTGCAGAAGGAGTATATTAAGGTAAGATTTTTATCCTTTAACGTCACATTTTATTGTATGTAATGTTTGATAATGTATTGTATTTCATTCCTTATTCTCTAATTACCATGATTGTAATATGCTGTGAATGTTCCCTTTGTCCTCATGCATGCTGGATTTTGTGATAAATTTTTTTTTGTCCTTCATACATATTTGCTTTCACTAACCTCCCCAGCATGCTCTCCTGGGACTATATCCACCTTGTCTTCTCAATAAACAATGTATTTTGTCAGCTCCATAGTAGTGCTTTACCCTAAATACCCCCTAAAATGTGTAAAATTGTGATTTGTGCTTTAAATTCAGGCAGTGTGCCAGAGGTTTTTTTTTTTGGGTCCCAAAATCATTTGAAACCCTCCCTCCCCCCAACTGCTAACTCAGCTGATACCAATCCTCTATCTGCTGACTTTGCCAAACCCATACACACTATACCCACCTCTTTTGTGGTCAGATTTATGGATGAATTCTCCAAAGCATGTAGTGCAAGGGCCTGCCTGAATACTTTCAAATGGTACTGTTTAAAGTTTTTGTATCCTATTATTATCTTGATAGGTAATAGCAAAATGTAAACATGTACTAAAATGTGTACAGTGTGCATTTATATCTTTGTATTATGACACTTCTTACCTGTCCAGTGGGCTGCCAATAGTGTAAGTAAGGAGGGGCTGGCCAAAGTAATACACATTATTTAGGCATTCATCTCTCAATGAAGTGGAGAGGGTTACCTGGCCAAAACATCTCCTCCCCTAAAATTTTTAAATTGGCCCATGAGAGGGTGGGGGAGGAATCTGATAGGTGGACCTTATACCTTTGTCTTTAAATACTCCCTAAAATAAATGTTATACTGATGTTGGCCAAGAATGCTTGTGTCTAATCTGCTTTCCATGTTTATGTGCAGAATAATTAATTTGTTTTTCTTGTTTGACTCCACAGTTTCCTTCCAACCCACAGGAATGGCAGACTGTGGCCTCCCACTTTGGCCAGCGGTGGGACTTTCCTAACTGCGGAGGGGCAATTGATGGGAAACACGTCCACATCGTCCCACCACCCAGCTCGGGGTCATACTATTACAACTACAAGGGGTTCAATAGTATTGTGATGTTGTCGGTGGTGTCGGCTACTTACGAGTTCCTGTATGTGGACGTGGGGAAGAATGGCCGGATGTCAGATGGTGGAGTCATCTCCCACACGGAGTTCTACAGGCGTCTCCAGAATGGCAGCTTGGGCTTGCCACCTCCAGAAGACAATGCAAAAGGACTCCCATTTGTCTTAGTTGCAGATGAAGCATTTGCGCTGGGGGACCAGAGGGTTTTTAATTACCGGCTGGCCAGAGCCAGAAGAGTGGTGAAGAACACGTTTGGAATAATGTCCAGCCGGTTCCACCTATTTCTTACACCGACACACATGGCGGAATATAAACTCAATCACATCAACCTGGCTTGCTGTGTTCTCCACAACTTTTTAAGGAGAAATTCTTGGAACTATACAGGCTCAGTTGGGCCTGAGGCCGGAATTAATATTAATTAACCAATCCTGACGGTGCTTGAAGCTGGCCGTCCTGGCTTGCCCCCCCAGAGTGTCTGCGAGGTCCGTATAAGATACATGGAATACTTTGCGGGTAGGGGAGCCATCGATATGCCAGACAATGTCTGAGACATTTTTTAAATAAAAATATATTTTAAACTGAACAAATATTTGCTTTGATTTACTGCTTGGCTTTCTTTTAGCTGACCATGACCGAAATTTGGGGAGTCCTGAAAATGGCGTGATTGTGTAAAAGCACTGTGGGTGTTATTTACTAAAGGAAAATACACTTTTCACTACAAGTGCACTTGAGACTGCACTGAAACTGCACTTGTAGTGCAAAGTGGATTTGCCTTTAGTAAATAATCCCCATTGTCACTGAAAACACTAACTTTACAAAAAAAATGTTTCTGAGCATTGAAAGAAGAAGCCACACATTGTTGATTCTCAAGCTTTTTAATGAAAGCACAATCACATGTGCATTTCTAATAAAAGGTTTTTAGAACAAACCAACATGTTTGTTGTATAACAATTTTTTAGGTCACATTAAAAGTAGAAATTGCCTTTTAAGGTAAAACAGGCATGTTTAAAACCATAAAAAATACATAACTCTGGAACTTACAAAGTTCAACTTTTATAGAAAGTGAAGGCAATATCAGACATAAGTATTTATAAACTGTGTTTGATATTGCGTTCAGCAGATGGGGTGAAGTCACCCCTGGAAAAGCCAAATTTTGAAGATGCACACAAATTGCCGAATGTCAACATGTGCTAGCTGCCATCATGGGGGATCAATGGACGTGTTTTCTGGGTGCAACTCCTCCCTCTCAGCTACTTAATTATTGAGGAAGGGGTTGCACCCACAAAATGCATACATTGATCTCCCGTGATGGCAGATAGCACATGTTGACACACTGTGTGCATCTTCAAAATTTGGCTTTTCTATAATATGTCAAAAAATTGTCAGAAAAAAAACAAGAATAAAGCACAAATAAGTTAGGGATTTCTAGGTGTTTTAAATTCTCCCTAAAACATCAATGATGTTCTTCATTTTGTTTTGAACATCATTGATGTTTTGCTTGATGTTTTCCAAATCCCTATTACACCCCATTATCTCCCCGATGAGGATCTGGGCACTTTCACTGGTGAAGTGACATTCCTCTTCCACAACATCACGATCACCTAAAATATAAAAAAAAACACACCATGTATTATAAATATTTAGGCATCCATCTCTTACCTGAGGCTGTGGCCGCAGACACTCACCTGTTGTGGTGACTATTTCCACAATGTCTCCCTCCTCCTCCTCTGCTTGGGTTTGAGGGATTTCCACTTCTTCATGAGGTGGGGGGTTCGTTGTCTCCTCTGATGAGTAGTGTCCTCCGAGTCTTTTCTCCCCTATGTCAAAAAAAAATAGATATACTTAGCACACAGATATTTGATGGCAGAAATAGGAATATGAAACATTGCTTGGAAGTGGGGTACAATTGTCTCTTTTGGCAGAGTTGCAAGATGAAGAAATATTTTTGTCAAGCTTGAAAATGTACCTGTTTTGTACAAGCTTCACAGATGGAGACACCCCTATAGTATACACTGGAGCACCTGGGTGGGGCCCCCTACTAAAAGGGTGTTCTTGTGTCCCACACTAGTGTCCAGATGTGTAAACAGCTGCTCAGTGTCCTCTTCTTACGCAGAATCTAGTTTGCACTTCATTCTAGTTACTAACCCATCTAGACAACAAAATTATTTTAAGAGAAGTAGGCCATAAAAAATGTATAGAACTGCATCTGGACAAAACATTGTGTTTTATTGCCTGAATGAACAATGTTTCCTACGAACGAATAATGTGTCCATGAACATGAAATTTGCCATTGTAAACTGTACACAAGTAAAGAAAAGCACATGGAGCAGCACGATTGTAATAAAAATAAAGAATAGGAACACAGGACAACTACTTACTTTTTTGCAGCACTCTCCTGATCCTTCTATACTGATCGTGCTCCCTGATTTTGAGGTCCGACCACCACTTCCTGAGTTGATCCTTGGATCGTTGTACCCCAAAATTACGGTGCAGACTCTTCACAACTTTCGCCATGATCTTGGCCTTTCTCACATTGGGGTTGGGGTAAGGTCCATACTTCCCGTCATAGTCGGCCCTCTTTAAGATGTCGACCATCTCCACCATCTCTACAAAGGCCATATTTGATGCCTTAAATCTTCTTCTCCGGGATCGTGAGGTTTCTGGCTCCGGCCTTTCCTCTTCCTCCTCATTGCTGCTATTAGTACGCACCTGTTGCGTCTCTGCCATGTGCTCTTCCCCACTGCGCCGAAAGAGAAGGGGCAGGGAATAGACTAGAAAGAAGGTCAGGGGCGGGTGGAGTTTCATGCATGCGCAGTGTATATAAAGCGTAACACACGTGCATGGTACGTACAATCTGTGAGCGGAGGAAGGAGTATAGGCAGCGGCGATCGTGATAATGAAGGTAACATTTAAACTTGGGCCTATACTGCTTATAGATTGAGGCCTATATTGGGACAAGATTAGGAGACTTTAGCCTGACATTAGGGTTTGTCTTGTGTATTGCAGATAAAATGGATTGCTTCAATGACCACAACTTCCTCCCCCTGTTCATAGACAAATACAGGGAGCTGCCCTGTCTGTGGCAGGTGAAACACTCGCAATATAATCATAAACAAAAGAGGCAGGCAGTGCTGGAGAAACTGCTGGAGTTGGTGAAGCCGGTGGTCCCCACAGCAACCATCCCCTATTTAAAAGCCAAAATTGGTGGCCTGAGGAGCACATATCTTAGGGAGCACAAGAAGGTCCAGGATTCCCAGAGATCCGGAGCTGCAGCAGATGACATTTATGTCCCCAGGCAGTGGTACTATGAGAGACTGCGATTTCTGTCAGACCAGACTGAAGTCAGGGAATCCCTCTCAACCCTTCCTTCCACTCTTCCTTCCACCCTATCTTCCACCCCAGCTGAGGCTTCCGATGTCCAACCTGGGACTTCCAGCCAGGAAGAAGTGGAGGAGCCCAGCTTGAGTCAGGTATAGCATTGTTCTACAGATTTCTGGTCAAAAAATAAATGATGTTTACTAGATATCATTATTAATCACTAATTGCTGATTTAATAAATTGTTTTACATATCAATAGACAGTAGTGGGCAAAAATAATTGGGACAAGAATGAAAAATGCTATCAGAATGATAATCTTTTATATTTGTTAACATTCAATTTGCAACAAACATGAGGTGAAAATTGTGTGTGATTGATGAAGAAAAAACGAAAACTTTTTCATACACAGGAAGACCTCAGCAAGGAGGAGGCTGTGGAATGTGGCACACAGGAGGAGGCGGGGGGTTAGTGGCAGCCAGGAGGAGGCGGGGGTAAATGGCAGCCAGGAGGAGGCCGGGCCCAGTAGGAGCCTCACAGAATCACAGGTTCCTCCCCTTTGCCTTCCAAACAAAAAACCTAGGAAAGGGAGTAACATGGAGGATTCAGCACTCAGGCTGATTCAGGAGGCTTCTGCGTCCCTCAGAGCCACCCCCACTCGTGAAGAGGCCTTTGCCTGCATGGCTGCCACAAAACTGCAGGACATGCAGGAGGGCCAAAGCCTCATGTGTGAGGACATCCTTTATAAAACATTAACTAAGGGGGCGAGGGGCGAAATCACACCCAATACCCACCTGTGTGAGTTACATCATCTTCCTCCTCCTGCCATACCTCCACCACCACAGACACAGCGTGGAAGGAAGCGTGGAAGGAAGACAAGAAAATGATGACCTGGGTTCAGTCTGGTCTGACAAAAGATGCAGGCTCTTGTATGACCATAGCCTGGGGACAATACATGTCATCTGCTGCTGTTCATGATCTCTTGGACTTCTGGACCAGATTGTACTCCCTTATATATGCACTCCTCACGCAAACAATTTTGCCTGGAAATAGTTGATGTGTGCCCTGGGGGCCAAAGGCTTCGCCAATTTATGCTGTTTCTCCAGCGTTGCCTCCCTCTTTTTTTGGTTATGACCCCTTAATAAATTTTTGGTTTGTTTTATTATACTCGCCTATGTGTGTTTTCCTTCAAAAAGGACAGTTTGTTTGTGAGGAGATAGGTGAATTTCAAAAATACAATGTGAAATTAACAAGAGACACCAACTTCAACCAATCTCCTTGAGATTAAATAATACAAGATAATAATCGTGTTGTGGTAACTTGACACACAAAACACACCCAAAACTATTCTGGAGTTAAAAATATATATATATATATATATATATATAAAAAAAAACAGATCAGGATTTCAAAAAATAAAAACAAAAAAAACTAAATCTAAAAACATCCAAAAATGTAATTCTTTTTGGGAGATGTGACAAATAAAAATATTTTATTCAGGAAATCATGATAAATAATAAAGAAAGAAGTTTGTGAGAAGTGTGTGTGAGCAGCAAAACAACTTCATTCTTCTAGCATTATAAAGAAGAAGAGAGTGCGCTGCATTAAACAATTTAAAACATTGCAGCGTGACAAAAGTGCTATATCCATTACGAAAGCTAATTTTACCAGACCGAGCAGTTCCGTCTTGGAATTTATTCTGAGCATGCGTTGCAATTTGTGCGTCGGAATTGTCCACATACGGTTGGAATTGACGCAAATGGATTTTGTTGTCGGAAAATTTTATAGCCTGCTCTAAAACTTTGTGTGTCGGAAATTCCGATGGAAAAAGTCTGATGGAGCCCACACGGTCGGAATTTCCGACAAGCTCCAATCACACATTTTCCGTCGGAAAATCCGACCGTGTCGGAAATTCCGATGGAAAAAGTCTGATGGAGCCCACACATGATCGAAATTTCTGACAAGCTCTGATCGCACATTTCCTGTCGGAAAATCTGACTGTGTGTACAGGGCATAACAGTGGGAGTAATAGTAATATTAACACTTAAAGGTGTGCAACAGACTTCTCGTGACTTGTGAAGATCCCATAGTGACCTCTGGAACAGAAGTAGTTCTGCAACAGTAGTGATTCTGGAAAAGTAGGTCTGGTACAGCAGCTCTGGAACAGCAACTCTGGAACCCACCTGCAGTTTACCTCCTCCCCATGGGCACTTGATAGTTCTGTCCTTGGCTCTCACAGCATCAGACAGTAACAGCAGCCATATGGTCCTAGGCTCTCAGCAACAGCAGCACAAAGCTTGTGTCCTCTCATAGCAGCAGTGCAGCATGTGGTTGTTGCAGCTTTTGTCACCTCTCCAAGTCTCAGGCTCACAGTCTCCAGTAGCACACACAGCCCACTGCAGCTCTCACTAGTGGGCTCACAGCAGGTCCTATTTCCTAGGCTCACAGTTGTTCCAAGTGCCCTGCTCAGCTTGTAGATCCCAGCCACTCTGATCCTCCATTCCGGCAATGGGCGGGCCTTAATGACTTGGCTGTATGGCATCTAATCAAGTTTCTCCAAGCCCCATCAGTAGGAGTGGGCATCCTTTTCAGCAGCAGCGTCAACTAGTCTGTGTCCTCCCTGCTCACCTCTTCCTGCAACTGTCCATCAGGGCCTAGAAAAGAGATCAATGAGCTGCAACAAGAGTAAGAAACATTCTGCTTGCCAGCGCCAGTAAAAACTACAACTTTTTTTGAGAAAAAAACATTCCCCTCTGGGTAATCTATGTACATTGCAAGGATTTTAACAAACTTTCTTGCAGATTCCTACCTTTTGTTATTCTGAAGTAATCCCTATTTGTTTCTCCGTGCCTCTGTGCTGAGTAGGTCTAATGGGAGTCGTTTCATAATTATCAGTCAGCTGTGCACCTGCACAGCACTAATGAGGAAATCTGTTGGGCCTGCATCCCTTTAGACATGTTCCTATTGCAAGTATCTCACCAAAAATGACATTTTTGTTGCAGGGGATGCCTAAAATCTGACTTGTATCTTAGGCAGACTTCTGGGAAAATTGGTGAGCCAATCACACAAGCAGGAAATTATGTTTCTGGGGGGTGGTCAGTACACAGTCTGTGTACAGAACAACTCCAGGTAGTCATATTGCACTGCATTTACACAATTACAATGGCTGCAGATTGAAAAGGAAAGGTAATTTTTTATAACATTCAATTACAATATGAATTACAATATGAATTGTATACGCTATATTATTTTTTCTTTATTTGATATTTTCTTCCCCATGAAAGTGGAGTTACCCTTTAATCAAACGACATAATGGACAGTCTCATTTCTGTCTGCCAGCCATTTATTATCTATTTATTACCTGTTTCTATGAAGTAGCCAAGTTCCTGACACTTGTAAATAAAATGTAAAGTAAATTACAACCATTTTGTCACCTTGAAGTCATTTTCTTGACTTCCATGCATCTGCACAGTAATTCATTTTTATTTTCCTATTTCTACATTGTCCTTAACATGTGTCATATAATTAGATGGAAGAATAAGTTGGCCATAAAAAAATGCTCATTATTTAAGGGAGGCTGCACTCTCTCTCTCTAGTTAGCTTTTCATTATATATTTCTCTACAATGAAACAAACATACAGTGTTTTGCATTGAATTATTATTGACTGTGCTTTTGAAGCAAATGTTACCTATGACTTCATATCCTTCCCAGTCTCCTTTGTTCAGCAGCCAAAGTGGAACTTATTTATGTAGATGGTGGAATTCTTGCTAATTAGAGGTCAGAGACCTTCTCAAGAGAATACAGAAATAGAATCATCAACCTACCAAGTTATGTTCTGATAGAGGAAACACATATATACACTGACATTTCATGTAGCATTTGAATCAGGGGAAAACATTTGCAAAACTGCAAATTTAACATCAGTATTTGCCATGTGTATGCATAATTTATGACAAATAAATAACGGAAGGTTTTTAAATATCAAATGCCAGTATTCGTGTTAAAATTATGTGGTCATAATTTTTTTAAAAACCTAACAGATAAAATTTAAAGAACACTAACCTGTAGAAGCTATTTTAAAACCAACACACTGTACATTTATAGTTTTGTATATATAAGACTTTATGGAAGTTATGGATACAAAAAATCCAACATCATCTTGTGCTAATATTGTAGCAACCAGTTATTACAACATAGAAGATGAATGCAACAGAACATTGAGTGTTCACTACATTGAAAACTTAGGTCTAATGTTAAAAGTGACATTTGCACTGACTTGATTACTACCACATGGAAAGTCTGAATCACATCATTGTAGTATGGGTGGGAGCCTAAAGTGACTCCTGAAAGTCCAGGATTGGGACTGAGGTAAGTGGGTTCCATTTAACCATCTTCTATATACAGAAACAGTTTATAGATGTTTCAAGTGTGGTCATGGTATGTGCTTATATGACTTGAAGCGCCCATGTTAGTTAATGTGTGCTTGTAGTGCAGAGAGTTCTCATAAAATTTGTAAATGTATTTTTTAATAAATGTACCAAAGAAGAGCAATAAATAATAATAAAACGTGGTGGAGAATATATTTTGGCCATACAGTAAATGGTATTGCAATACAATGGAATTAAAGGCTTATTCTACCTTTCTGGCCATGTTTCATGTTACACCCATATTGAGGGTGTAATATGAAGCATGGCCACATTTCGCAGTCCTCCACCCTCAGACTGTCCCTCCTTATTTGAAATTTGGGTTCTGAACATGGATCTGTGAATGGGAAACTACAAATCCCATCTGCCACTGTGGGACTCTTAGTTCTTAATGCAGCACAAGTGTGGTGAAGTCACCAAATTCATAAACCATTGATTACTTCCTCCAGCAATGTAGCACCCCCTGTAGCCAGTGGCACTAGGGTTAATTGGTTTGTGTACAGTTAGCTGGCAGGCTCTGAAGCCTGGGTCTCAGTCATCTTCCCCTGGCTTCTGGAAGCTTCTAGAAGGTTCCAGAACTTAGTGGGCAGAGGGGTGGAAACTTAAATTTGAATATTCATGGGGACTCTATCAATCCCTGGGGGAGGACCGCCAAGTAGGTGGAGAGTGCTCTATAAGTGTTCAGGACCCTGGCCATGTGGGAGCAGAGTCCAGGATCCAGAGGCCTGGAGGGGACCCCTGTGCTGGGGGGGGCTCTGCCTCCAGGCAGAAGGTGTGCTGTGGCAGTGGATGGTGTGCAGAGAGAGGAGAAGGAGTTAACCTTCAGTTTCATCCAGGAGACACCCTGCCAAGCAAGTGGGACCTGTACAGCAGGAGGCCTGGAAAGAAGTCACTACCGTGCTGCATAATTTAAAGGGACTGAGTGAGTAACCTCTACTTAACCCCTTCCCGCTGAGCGTACGCTGATGTGCGTACTCGGCTTTCCGGGGTTTTACCGGGATGATGCCCACAGCTGCAGGCATCAACCTGGTACCATGTTGTAGAGCGGGCAATTGGCTATCCATGTATAGCAACCAATGCGGCTAAAAGCCGCTCAGCTGTTATACCGGAGGAGCGGGGGGGGACGCCCCCCCTCCAGCCGCCTCCCGCCGCTCTTACTGGGCCTCCCGATCCACCGTGAGGCCCGATCGATGATCCGCCACCTCCGGCGGCTGCTGACAGTCTGGAACAAAGCCATGTACGGGTTCGTTCCAGCCTTCTAATTGTAAACGCGTCATGACGTCACTTCCCATTTACTCGGCTGACAATGGCACCGGTTTTAAAAAAATATAGTGTTCAGAATCGCCGTTTTTGGCGATCTGAATACTGTGAAGTGCAAAGGAGGGATCGGGGGTCTTTTAGACCCCCGATCCCTCCATAAAGAGTACCTGTCACCACCTATTACTGTCACAAGGGATGTTTACATTCCTTGTGACAGCAATAAAAGTGATCAAAAAATTTTTTTTTCAAAAACACAATTTCTAAAAATAAAAATAAATAAAATAAATAAGAAAAACATTTTTTTAAAGCGCCCCCGTCCCCTTGAGCTCGCACAGCAAAGAAAACGCATACGGAAGTCGCGTAAACAGTGTTCAAATCACACATGTGAGGTATCACCGCGATCGTCAGAGTGAGAGTAATAATTCTAGCACTAGCCCTCCTCTGTAACTCTAACCTGGTAACCGTAAAAAAAATTTAAAGTGTCACCTATAGAGATTTTTAGGTACTGTAGTTTGTCGCCATTCCACGAGTGCGTGCAATTATAAAGCGTGACATGTTTGGTATCTATTTACTCGGCGTAACATCATCTTTCACATTATACAAAAAATTGGGCTAACTTTACTGTTTGTTTTTTTTTAATTCGTGAAAGTGTCCCTTTTCCCAAAAATTTGCATTTAAAACACCGCTGCACAAATATCGTGTGATAAAAAATATTGCAACAATCGCCATTTTATTCTCTAGATTCTCTGCTAAAAAATATATATAATGTTTGGGGGCTATAAGTAATTTTCTAGCAAAAAATACGGATTTTAACTTGTAAACACCAAATGTCAAAAATAGGCTTAGTCATAAAAGGGCTATTCTTCCCCCAAAGCCAAGAAGGGAGAAAGCAGCGGGGTGCAAGATCTAGCTAGCATTCAGAAGGGACAGTGTACAGCTTACCTTTATCCCTGCTTGGGGAAAGTGCAAGTGAAGCCAGGTGCACTGGCATTTTGCTTAAATGAAGAGAATATCGGCAGTCTGTTTGGACTTGGTCTTCAAGGATCTAGTAAGGACTTGTGATTATTCCTGCGGGACAGTCTAGGATCTATTCTGAAAATTAGGAGCAGTTCAAGTTGTCCTCAGGATTCTAAGGTAAATACAGCTCTGGGCATCCCATATCACCCTAACCCCACCCAAGTTAACCACCCTAATAAAACAACAAAAACAAAGTTCTGGGATTGGTTTATTGACTGTTGGATATTTGTGAAACTATGCTGGTTGCCTGGCTGTGCAGGACAAAGGGGGACCCAAAATCCAGTAGCCCTTTAAGGGGTAGAACTACAGCTAAATGTCTGTACCTCTGGAGGATTTTGTACAATGAACCAGCAAACCACTGAACGCAGTTGCGATACTTTCCATTCTTTAATGCAAAAACAAATAATAAATACACATTTCTTTTCCTTGTCAAAAGAAGTTTATTGAGTATACAATGTTATAAAGATACATAAAGTAAGTTTACAAGGATCTATAAAGTAAGCTCATTGTTTTACAGTAGGGTTTATATAGGTAAATATCATGGAATTTCAAATATTAAACATCGGGTTCACGTAAACCTAAATTAAAGATATAAATCATTTCCTTAGTTACTTTTGTAGGTATTTAAATGATTTATACCTACTATACATATTGTTTACAAGTAAAGTGTATATAGGTCAAATAAATTCTGATAATGAGCTTTAATCGTAAGGTGGAGAAAAGGAAAGAGAAAGAAGAAAAAGGGTTGAAAGGTAGAGGTATGGTCCACAAGGTTGTCCCGCTCGTCAGTTTATTATTCTTTTTAGTTCTCTTTGAAGCCTTAGAATGGGTGTCTCTGTAAGTCATTTAATCTGTTACCATGGCAACAGGACAGAGTCATTGAAGTTTGACAGGAACTGTTGTTTTATCCAAGGATGCCAAAGTTTTTTAAATTTTGGAATTTGATTTTGATCGATGGCTACCATCTTAGCATGGGACATTGTATTATTCATTCTGTGAATTGTTTCTGCTAGTACCAATGTAGGAGATTTCCATGCCTTGGCCACTGTTTGTTTTGCAGCCGTTATTAGTTGGATCATAAGTTTGAATTGAGAGAGTGTTAACCATTCCGGTTTTAGATTAAGTAAAGTTAAATATGGATCTGGTTGTAGTATTTTTTAAAATATTTTAGATGCAATCACGAAGACTTCCTTCCAGAAGGTTTGGATTACTGGGCACGTCCACCATATGTGTAAATATGTGCCTATTTCTGGGCATCCTCGAAAACAAAGAGCTGAGGTATTAGGTGAATATTTTGCCACTCTAGCGGGTACAAGGTACCAGCGAGTTAGGACTTTATAATTTGTCTCCAGTGCTAAGATGTTGGGTGAAGATGACTTAGATGTGAGCCATATGTTAGACCAGTTCGTGTCTTCTAAAGTTCGTCCCAGGTCCTCCTCCCACCTCTGAACGTAAGAGGGTCTATTAAGATTTGCTACTCCATATAATTGATTATAAAGTGATGAAATTGTACCTTTAGCAAATGGATCTTTTGTACAGATTGATTCAAAACTGGATAATTGGGATAATGGTGTATCCCCCTTTAGGAATGGTATATAGAAATTTTTGATTTGGAGATATCTAAATATCTCAGAGTTTGGTAGATCATATTTTTCTCTAAGCGATGGGAATGAAAGGAATGATTTAGATGCTATGAAGTCATTTAGTGTCTGAATGCCTGATGTTGTCCAAGCTTTAAAAGAATTTGGGTAGATCCATGCTGGATAAAAGGCCGGATTTCTGATAAAAGAAAGGAGAGGATTGTGTGGAGATTGTAACTGATATTTGGTTTTTAGTTTATCCCAGAGAGATAAGAAGTGTTTAGTTATGGGATTATGAATTTTAAAGCGGTCTTTAGGATCAAGCCATAATAAATTTGATATTAATAGAGGGTTATTTTCTGAATACCCATAATGGGATTTCCTGTTTTGCATGGTATTTGGACAGACTGGCCAAATGTGCTGCTCTGTAGTAGTTAGTAAAATTAGGGTATCCCAGGCCTCCTTTATTTTTGGGAAGATGTAGTGTGTGTATAGGTATACGTGGTTTAGAAGAGCCCCATATAAACGAAGTTGCTCTTTTTTGTACTATTCTCAAAAAATAAGAAGGAATTGGAATAGGGAGGACTCTGAATAGATAAAGCAATTTGGGTAGAATAGTCATTTTGATTGCATTAATCTTCCCTATCCAGGATAAAGGAAGTTGCGACCATTGTTTTATTAGATTTGTGATCTGTCTTAATACAGGAGGATAATTGGTTGAGAATAAGTCAGAATGAGATGCTGTTAAATGAATTCCAAGATATGGGATTGATTTTTCTGCCCATGTGAATGGGAGTGCAGCCCTAGCCGGGATCAATTCCATGTTTGTGAGTGAAATATTAAGCACTAGGCATTTCTTAGGATTAATCATAAGGCCGGATAGGGCTGCAAATCCATCAAGAGCTGGTATTAAGTTAGGACCAGAGACCTGTGGTGATGATAGAAAAAGTAATATATCGTCTGCAAATATACATAGTTTGTGTGTAATACCTCCTACTTCAATGCCAGTTATAGTTTGGTTTGTTCTGATGTATTGGGCCATGGGTTCGAGTATAAGGGCAAATAATAAGGGAGATAATGGGCAACCCTGTCGGGTACCTCTTTTGATATTAAAGGCTTCAGACTTGTATCCAGCATATTTTATATAGGCTTTGGGTTTATTATATAATGCTTTGATCCATGTTAAAAAGTGGGGTCCAAAACCCCATTTTTGTAATGAATATTGCATATATTGCCAGGATACTGTGTCAAATGCCCTCTTAATATTGAGAGATAGAAAACATAAAGGGATTTTCCTTTTTTTAGCAATATGTGCCAATAACACTGCCCTGCGTATATTATCGCCTGCCTGTCTATTTGGCATGAAGCCTACTTGATCTCTATGTATTAATTTTCCTATAATGCTATTGAGGCGTTTTGCTATTATTTTTGCTAATAATTTAATATCGAGGTTTAACAGAGAGATAGGCCGATAATTCACACAGGAAGTATCATCAGAAAGGGGTTTTGGGATCATACAAACAATTGCCATTAGTGTTTCTTGCTGAAAAGAATGTCCATCTAGAAGTTTGTTAAAAGTTTCAGTGAGAATGGGAGAGAGTATTTCTGAGAATGTTTTATAGTATAAAGCCGAGTAGCCGTCTGGGCCTGGTCTTTTGTTAAGTTTTAGGTCTTTTATGGCGTTAGCAACTTCATCTATATTTATAGGCTCATCCAAACTGCTTTTTTGATTCTGAGATAACTCAGGTAAGGTTATTTTTGAGAAGAAGGATTCAGCCTCTGTAGGATTAAATTCATTGTTTGTCTTGTATAAAGTTGCGAGATGTGAGTGAAATTTATGGACTATTTTAACTGGATTACAAGTGTAAACATTTTTTGATAATTTCAAACGTATTGGTTTGAAAGATTTGTTAGTTGAATTTAATGCCCGAGCCAAATATTTACCTGGTTTGTTTGTATTCATGTAGAAATTGTGTTTGGAGCGTTTGAGGGATTTATCAACTGACTCAGTGAGGAATAGATCGTATTCCAATCTAGATTTTTCCAGATGAGATTTTGTACTCTGAGATGGATTATCTTGAAATGATATGTAGGCTGCATTAAAATTGAGTTCTAGTTTTTTTGCTAGATTTTTGCGTTCCCGTTTAAATAGTGCCATTTGTCTTTGTATTGTACCACGCAAGACAGGCTTATGAGCTTCCCACAGTGTTATTGGGGAGATGTCTGTTGTATTATTAATTGATATGTATTCCTTTAAAGCTTGTTCAATGGCCATCTGATGTAGTGGGTGTTTGAGCATTATGTCCGGTAAGTACCACGTTGGGTCATGCGCTTTTGGTATGGCTGAGGCTATAGTAGTGTATACTGCATTATGGTCAGACCACGGAATCGGAATTATATCTGATGCAATCATTTCTGGTATCATTCCTATTGTTAGAAAAATATGATCTATTCTGGTGAAGGTTTGATGAGGGTGCGAGAAATAAGTGAATTTCTTTTTCATTGGGTTACTTTCTCTCCACAAATCTACCAGATTGTATTTGGAAAGAAGTTGAGAAAAAGGTAATCTAGAGGTTATTTTGGATGGTGTAAAAGGTGATTTATCTAGAAATGGGAGGAGGACCTGGTTCGAATCCCCACATATTATCACTGTTCCTATTTTGTGTGTATTAATCACTTGTAATATATGTGAGAGGAATGGTGTAGGTTGTTTGTTAGGAGCGTAGTGGGAAATCACCGTGATTGCTGTATCCATTATATAACCCATGAGTATCAGGTATTTACCTTCTGGGTCTTTAATTTCTGATGATAAGGTGAATGGTGTGGATCGGTGAAATGCAATTAGAGTTCCCCTTTGCTTGGTACAGGCAGAAGCCGTGTAAATTTGTTGATAAAAAGGAGAAATATATTTTGGAGTAGAATCTTTGGTGAAGTGTGTTTCTTGGAGGCATACTATGTGAGCCTTCTTGTTATGGAAAGTACGGAAGGCTTTGGTCCTTTTTTGAGGGACATTTATTCCCTGAACATTCAGGGAAAGTATATTCAGTGGTGCCATGGCAATAGATCAAATAGTTTTGACTTACTTTTTGTTATGCAGAGCTGACTGCGCAGATCAACCTGTGTGGACTGAAGAGATGAATAGATAGAAAAGAAACCAGTGAATTCTGGAGTAAAGAGTAAACAAAAAACAGATGAGATTAGATGATACATTGTATAAATTATTTTTTGCAAGTAATCACAATTTACCCGTGAAAGAGAATAAATATCTCTCTCAGGGGAATAAGTGCCTTCGTCACACTCCCACATAATATGGTTGGGAGAATGAGGAGGGCTAATGGGGGTACACGGATCTTCCGCTTACAGGAGAGAAGTGCTATGTCAAAAGACATCAAAATGATGTTTCATTAATTGGAGTGCAGAATATAGTTTTTGTTGAAATTATTTATTCCAGGGTGGTTGTATATGGTTAGTCTTGCCCTAGGCTAAATAATTCAGTTAGAAAGGTACTGTTAATAACTTTGGTATTGATGAAGATAGTTTGAATTATTTTGGGATTTTAACCCTTTTAGAGTAAACAATTACATATTTTATTCATATGTAACTGTTTAGATATGTTAACTCATAAAATTGAGGTTGTATTGCTTCAGATTAGAATAAACAAAAACATAGTTCTAGGAACTAGTTAGGTAATAATATATTTGTTTTAAGAAAAGAAAGAAAAAGCTTCCATTACTTCTGGATTATTGAACATATTTGTCCTAAAAAGTAATAAATCCTATGTTGTTACCTGATAATATATAACTGAACAAGAATTTCCTTATTTCACTTATATATTCTAAGGCTATATGAATCAGAAGTAATAAGAAATATAACTGGGATGTAACATGATCCCACACAGTTACATTCAGTTATAAATATAGGTTTTTTTATAGAGAACCATCTCTTAGTATAATAATTGAAGAGATATCAGGAATTAGGATGTCAGTCCATTGAATCTTCTTGGTCCATGGATGATGTGGCATAACGGCCTCTTTTGTGAGAATGATGATTCCCATTTTGTTCTGAAATTTTCTGGGTGCTGCCTGAAGGTGAAGATAATGCCATTCTTCTGCGTGCGGGAGTGTTGCTGCTTGTGGGTTCTGTCAGATTTAATTTTAAAAGGGTTTGTTGTAGTTCATCTGCTGATCTGCTTCTGTAAATTGTACCTTGGTAGTTAAATCTGACTGAAAAGGGGAAGCCCCATTGATACATAATGTTGTGGCGTTGCAGTTCCATTAGTTGGGGTTTCATGGATCGTCTTTTAGTAATAGTAAGTTGGGATAGGTCAGCAAAAATTTGATAATTGTGTCCTTGAAAATTAAGTTCCTTTTTTTCTCTTGCAGCAATTAGTATTTGTTCTTTCGTTCTGTAATAATGAAATTTTGTGATTATATCACGTGGGGGTCCATCTTTCTTTTTGGCTGTGAGGGCTCTGTGTACTCTGTCCAGTTCTAAACGTTCAATAGGGATATCTGGCTTTAGTTCTTGTAATAGAGCAGTAATAGTAGATTGCAGGTCTGTCACAGTTTCAGGTATTCCCCTTATGCGCAAGTTTGAACGTCTGGCTCTATTTTCGTAATCTTCGAGCTTAGTTTGAAGTATTAAATTCTCTTTTTTTAATTGTTCCAATTCTGTTATATTTTCTTGGGTTGTAATTTCAATTTCATCCATTTTTATTTCTAAGGCTGCGGTGCGGTTTCCCAGCTCTCTTATTTCTTTGGTTAGGCTTTTTGTTATTTGGTCTGAGGTTTGTTTTAAAGCCTTATGAAGCATCTTTTCAAATTGTAATAATATTACTGGGGATACTGAGGAGGCTTGTGGAGAAGTTTGTGAGAGGATTCGTTCTGTATCTGACTCAAATGGAGAGTCTTGCTGTGACATTTTCTGTCTGTGAGAGCGCCCTGATGCTGTATCTTGTGAGGTGACTGTAGCTGCTTCAGCTGCAGTGAGTGCCTGTGAGCTCTTTGTGAGGTGATTTTTATTTCTGCTATGGTTTCCTCCCAGTACCATATTTCCTGCCCAAACTTTCACAGTTTGTTCCCTGGGGCAAAAAGATTCAAATGGATACCTTTTGAGCCTGCAGGCTCCGCTTTGTCCTTCTCTTCTCTCCTCAGCGGTGTGGAGCTCTAACAATGCATGTCTGCTCCGCTAGGCTCCGCCTCCTGCCCCCCACATTTCTTTTCAATATGGGCGCATTTAGTAATATTTTACAGGTGGAATATGTCTTTAACATGTTAATTAAAAATGAAAGCCATAGAAAAATGAAAGATACGTGTTGAAAAACATATAACTCCTTTCTATGGATAATAATAAAATGATATACTCAATATGCTGACAGGTTAAGATTAGACCGATGTGTCGAAGATTATATTAGAAGGAAGCAGGGGGAATTGCTCTATGAAGTAAAACCAGGTGATAACAGCATCAGATTCATAAACCAATATTTGTGAGCAAATAATTAAAGTGCAATACTATTAACAGATCTAGGACTTACAGATAAAATGCAGATTTTAAATAGGGGTAATGGAAAAAATGTATATGTTCTGTGGACTAAGGGTAATTACCTGTGGGTCTACAGGTATTTGATTCGTCTGTATTTGATTTTGAATAATACGTTTATTCAACTATAAAATAATGTTCTAACTAATGTTTTTGAGCTTGGTGCTTAACGTTTCACTTTCAGCAACTAACTGATTGACAGAAGTATAGAATGGGGGTGCACATTGGCACCTATGCCTTGAGAGCTGGAGGACCTTGCCCTGCTGTTGGGTGCTTGGCAAAACCAACAAAAAACATAGGTGAAACAACTTAAAATACAGGCCGTCCCCGGGTTACAAACATCCGACTTACAAACGACTCCTACTTACAAACGAAGGGAGACAACAGGTTGTGAGAGGAAATCTACCCTAGGAAGGGAAATTCACTCCTGAAAGAGTTATGGAAAAAAAGTGTCTCCACTAAAACTTTATCACCAATCCTTGTTTCCACAACAACCCAAAATTTTCTAAATCCAATCGTCATAGGAACAGAGAGTGAGATGAAATAAAAATGTCATAGGAGTGGTAATCCTCCCCTATGCTATCCAAAAAAATGAAAAATTATTTTTTGGGCTGGAGCTTCACTTAAAAAATGTACCGGTTCCGACTTACAAACAAATTCAACTTAAGAACAAACCTAGAGATCTTGTTTGTAACCCGGGGACCGCCTGTAATCTAATTCACAATCAGACACAATATTAAATAAATAATAATGTTTAACAAATGCTTAACAAATGACTAAGGGTCAGTATACTGATTCTTGCTCAACTAGTATCTAGGGACAAAATCTCTTTCAGTCCTTAACTTTAGTTAGGACTTTTCTGCTCCTGTGATTTGGGTATAACTTATTCATCTCCGTTCTTTAGACTGTTTATGCTTTTTATTTTAAAGCTTTTTTTCATTATGGCAGCTCATGAAGTTGTATTTGGTTGTTTATTTTCTCTTGTTAATCATGTCATCTGACTGCCACTCATGCAAGTAAATGGCTAAGGAGAAGAAATAAAAAAAAAATTTGATGGATGTGGATTTGAATTTTTTAAATTAAAGTTTGCAGAAATGTAGAGATGAGATGTGAACCAAGTTCCTTTGTAAACAGTGAAGTATTGTGTGCAATTTCTTGAGATATATGAAAGTTTTGAAATGCATTATTACTGATGGTGTTTGTGTGAATGGATATGTCTCCAGCCCTATCTCTTTCTGTCTCTACCTTTTGTGTGCATATAGTGATATAAATATATATATATATATATATATATATATATATACACAGTATCTCACAAAAGTGAGTACACCCCGCACATTTTTGTAAATATTATATTATATCTTTTCATGTGACAACGCTAAAGAAATGACACACTGCTACAATGTAAAGTAGTGAGTGTACAGCTTGTATAACAGTGTAAATTTGCTATCCTCTCAAAATAACTGAACACATAGCCATTAATGTCTAAACCACTGGCAACAACAGTGAGTACACCCCAAATGAAAATGTCCAAATTGGGCCCAATTAGCCATTTTCCCTCCCCGGTGTCAGGTGACTCATTAGTGTTACAAGGTCTCAGGTGTGAATGGGGAGCAGGTGTGTTAAATTTGGTTTTATCACTCTCTGACTCAAATTTTCCTATTGCGGCGAGCGCGAGAGGGAATTCCCCTCTGGGGGCATACCAGGCCCTTAGGTCTGGTATGGATTTTAAGGAGAACCCCCTACGCCGAAAAAATGGCGTGGGGGCCCCCAAAATCCATACCAGACCCTTATCCGAGCATGCAGCCCGGCCGGTCAGGAAAAGGGGTGGGGACGAGCGAGCGCCCCCCCCCTGAACCGTACCAGGCCACATGCCCTCAACATGGGGGGTGGGTGCTTTGGGGGAGGGGGCACCCTGCGGCCCCCCACCGCAAAGCACCTTGTCCCCATGTTCATGAGGACAAGGGCCTCTTCCCTTTAATAAGGGGGCCCCTAGATCCCGGCCCCCCACCCTTTGTGAATGAGTATGGGGTACATCGTACCCCTACCCATTCACCTAGGGAAAAAAGTGTCAATAAAAAAACACACTACAAAGGTTTTTAAAGTAATTAATTAGGCAGCTCCGGGGGTCTTCTTCCGACTTCGGGGGTCTCTCTGGCCTCTTCTCCCGAAGTTCGGTTCTTCTCCCGGTGTTCGGCCTCTTCTCCCGCTCTCCGGTTCTTCTGCCGGGCTCCTCCGCTATCTTCTGCTCTTTTGCCACTCTTTTTCTAGCGGTGGCCCAGACTTCTGCATCGTTTTCTCCCCTCTTCTCTTCTTCTGATGTTGACATGACGCTCTCTCCAGCTGTAATGCTGTCTGGGCGCTCCGCTATGACTTATATAGGTGGTGACTCCGCCCCCCTATGACATCATAGTCCTGGGGCATGCTGGGACTGTGAGGTCATAAGGAGGAGTGGTCATGTCATCCTATGACCGGAGCTGCCTAATAAATTACTTTAAAAAACTGTGTAGTGTGTTTTTTTATTGACACTTATTATTTTTTATTGACACAGTACGATGTACCCCATACTCATTCACATAGGGTGGGGGGCTGGGATCTGGGGGCCCCCTTATTAAAGGGGGCTCCCGGATTCCGATAAGCCCCCCGCCCACAGACCCCAACAACCAACGGCCAGGGTTGTCGGGAAGAGGCCCTTGTCCTCATCAACATGTGGACAAGGTGCTTTGGGGTGGGGGGGCCGCAGGGTGCCCCCTCCCCCAAAGCACCCACCCCCATGTTGAGGGCATGCGGCCTGGCACGGCTCAGGAGGGGAGGCGATCGCTCGTCCCCACCCCCTTTTCTGACCGGCCGGGCTGTGTGCTCGGATAAGGGTCTGGTATGGATTTGGGGGGACCCCCACGCCGTTTTTTCGGCGTAGGGGTTCCCCTTAAAATCCATACCAGACCTAAGGGCCTGGTATGCCCTTGGAGGGGAACCCATGCCGGTTTTTTATTTAAAATTTGGCGTGGAGTTACCCCTCAAGATTCATACCAAACACAGTGCCTGGCATTGACGGGGATCCAAGTCGGATCCCCGCACCAGTGTGAACCCGGCTCGACTCGGCGAGATTGACACAATATCAGACAACAATACAGAAGTTGACCAAAGGGTGGTGGTAAAGAGCTGAAAAACCACGTGATTTGGTGAAAGTTGGCTGGAAAAGTCCTGCCGTCTGTATGCAATACAAACTTATGGCCAACGCTCTTTGTACAAAAATCCACAGGAAAGTTTGTACAAAGTCCTATCGTGTGTATGGGGCTTTAAACTTACTTTTGTAGACACCTTCACTGATTTCAGTGCTCCAGCCAGCACCAAACAAATATGATTACCAGAAGGTTAGACCTCATCACACAGGTGGTCTCACATTGCTCTATACCAGGGGTAAGCAACCTGGGGCCCTCCAGCTGTTGTGGAACTACATTTCCCATGAGGCATTGCAAGGCTGGCAGTTACAATTACTCCCAGAGGCATGATGGGACTTGTAGTTCTGCAACAGCTGGAGGGCCCCTGGTTGCCTACCCCTGCTATACTGATCACAGAAGGATGGATGGCTCTCTCCTGTATGTAAGATGTTAATAACCACATATAGCATATGCAGTTTTCATATGCAGACAAAGTAAGAGGGAACTACATAGTGTAGCAGTTTTCCAATCAATTTATTAAATAGATAAGTAATCACTATTCACAATTGGTCTTGCTGGTCATTTAATTGCAATATACAATTTGAAATGTATTTCTAACAGCACAACACATTATTTGTATATCTTGAATCTAGAAAAAAAGAAAGCCTAAAAAAATAAAAAATAAAAAATAATGCAGTCATCACATCTAGGAAAGGTAAACTGCAATATACTGCATGCTTGATTCTAGGTTTAATACAGCTTTAAAATTAGCATAAAAGGTGTAGATTGGCAGGAAAATATCCAGAACGATGTAAAGGTTTCCAGCACACTAACTATGTTTTACTAATTGAGGCTGGGATCACACTGATGCGATGCATCACAACACATGTGATTTGCACAGGAATCGCACCACATTCCTGTGCAAATCACATGCGATTCTGTACAGTGCGATTTGAGCCCATCATTTTGTATGGCTCAAATTGCACCACATCTGCATGAAAAAGGTGCAGGCACCTTTTTTTTTTTTGCTGAACTGGAATCGGTTCGCATACCCATACCCATGCAATCTGATTCAGGCAAACATACTGCGTTCTGCAACCTGCTTTTGGAGTGTCGTTAACTTTTAATGGACACCTGCAGCAGATCGCATGAACACAGTGCGATTGCTATACGGTGCATCAGTGTAAACCTAGCGTTATTTAAATTAAAGTGGAGTGGGGATAATTACTGCGCTAAACCCAAAAGTGGTTCAGATGTCAAGCAGCTGCATGAAAATGTGACAAACATGTATAGAATCGGAAAGGTAAATATTGCAGTGCAAACCAAGCAAATACATAAATGAAAGGGGTGGTGGAGAAAAATAATGCAACAAATCAGATATACAAAGTGTCCAATAAATGTACATAAACTCAGTGAATGAGTAACCAAACACCAGGGGGCCCTGGAAAATGTGAAAAATATATTTACAGGTGTGTGGGTTATAGTCCAATCAAGGCTGATCTTCTAGTGAAGAGTGGTGAAGACCTGAACACTGTTATGCCCCGTACACACGGTCGGACATTGATCGGACATTCCGACAACAAAATCCATGGATTTTTTCCGACAGATGTTAGACAATGTCTGAGACATTTTTAAAATAAAAATAACTTTTTAACTTAAAAAATATTTGCTTACATTTCCTGCTTGTGTTTCTTTTAGCTGACCCTGACAGAAATGTGGGGAGTCCTGAAAATGGCATGATTGTGTAACATTAGAAAGCACTGTTGGGTGTTATTTACTAAAGGCAAAGACACTTTGCACTCCAAGTGCACTTGAGACTGCACAGAAACTGCACTTGTAGTGCAAAGCATTGAAAGAAGAAGCCACACATTGTTGATTATCAATATTTTTAATATAAGCACAAACACATGTGCATTTATAAAAGGTTTTAAAACAAACCAACATGTTTTTTGTATAAAATATTTTTAGGTCACATTAATAAAAGTAGAAATGTCCTTTTAAGGTAAAACAGGCATGTTTAAAACCAACAAGAAATACACAAATCTGGAACTTACAAAGTTCAACTTTTGTAGAAATTGAAGGCAATATCAGACATGAGTATTTATAAACTGTGTTTGATATTGCGTTCAGCAGATGGGGTGAAGTCACCCCTGGAAAAGCCAAATTTTGAAGATGCACACAAATTGCCGAATGTCAACATGTGCTAGCTGCCATCATGGGGGATCAACCCCTTCCTCTCAGCTACTTTATTATTGAGGAAGGGGTTGCACCCACAAAACGCATACGGTGATCTCCCGTGATGGCAGATAGCACATGTTGACACACTGTGTGCATCTTCAAAATTTGGCTTTTCGAGAATATGTCAAAAAATGTGCAACAAATTTTGGGAAAAAAAGCATAAAAAATTAGGGATTTCGAGGGGTTTTAAACTCTCCCTAAAACATCAATGATGTTCTTCATTTTGTTTTGAACATCATTGATGTTTTGCTTGATGTTTTCCAAGTCCCTATTACACCCCATGATCTCCACGATCAGGATCTGGGCACTTTCACTGGTGAAATGACCTTCATCCACAACATCACGATCACCTAAAAATATAGGAACAAAAACACACCATGTATTATAAATATGCCGGCATCCATCTCTTACCTGAGCCTGTGGTCGCAGACACTCACCTGTTGTGGTGACAGTTTCTATAACATCTCCCTCCTCCTGCTCTGCTTGTCTTTGTGGCATTTCCACTTCTTCCTGAGGTGAGGGGTCTGTTGTCTCCTCAGATGAGTGGTGTCTTCCGAGTCTTTTCTCCCCTATCTAAAAAAAATAGGTAAACTTAGCACAAAGGTATTTGATGGCAGAAATAGAAATATGAAACATTGCTTGGAAGTGGGGTACAATTGTCTGTTTTGGCAGAGTTCCAAGATGAAAAAATATTGTTTTCCTTTGTCAAGCTTGAATACTTACCTGTTTTGTACAAGCTTCACAGATGGAGACACCCCTATAGTATACACTGGAGCACCTGTGTGGGACCCCCTAATAAAAAGGGTGTTCTGATGTCCCACACTAGTGCTCCAGCGTCCAGATGTGTAAACAGCTGCTGAGTGTCCTCTCCTTACACAGAATCGAGTTTGTATTACATTCTAGTTACAAACACATCTAGACAACTAAATTATTTTAGGAGAAGTAGGCTAGCAAAAATGTATTGCAATGCATCTGGCCAAAACATGTTTTTTTCTAGGCCGAACGAACAATGTTTCCTACGAACGAATAATGTGTCCATGAACATGAAAGTTGCCATTTTAAACTGTACAACAATAGAGCACATGGAGCAGCACGAACGTTATAAAAATAAAGAATAGGAACACAGGACAACTACTTACCTTTTTGCAGCACTCTCCTGATCCTTCTATACTGCTCGTGCTCCCTTAATTTGAGGTCCGACCACCACTTCCTCAGTTGATCCTTGGATAGACGTACCCCAAAATTCTTCTGCAGACTCTTAACTACTTTCGCCATGATCTTGGCCTTTCTGACATTGGGGTTGGGGTAAGGTCCATACTTCCCATCATAGTCGGCCCTCTTCAGTATGTCGACCATCTCCAACATCTCCCCAAAGGACATATTTGAGGCCTTAAATCGTCTCCTCCGGGATCGTGACATTTCTGGCTCCGGGCTTTCCTCCTCCTCGTTGGTGTAATTATCACACACCTGCTGTGTCTCTGCCATGTGCTCTTCCCCACTGCGCCGAACGAGAAGGGGCGGGGAATAGACTAGAAAGAATGGCAGGGGCGGGCAGAGTTTCACGCATGCGCAGTGTATATAAAGCGTAACACGCGTGCTTAGTACGTACGATCTGTGATCGGAGGAAGGAGTATTGGAAGCGCCGATCGTGATAACGAAGGTAACATTTAAACTTGGGCCTATACTGCTTAGAATTTGAGGCCTATATTGGGACAAGATTAGGAGAGTTTAGCCTGACATTAGGGTTTGTCTTGTGTTATGTCTTGCAGAGAAAATGGATATATTGAAGGATCAGGACTTTATCCCCATATTCATAGATATGTTCAGGGAGCTGCCCTGTCTGTGGCAGGTAAATCACCCCGATTATAAGAACCAAACAAAGAGGAAGGCAGCACTGGATCAATTTCTGGAATTTGGGAAGCTGGTGATCCCCACGGCAGACATCACCTATTTGAAGGCCCTAATTGGTGGCATGAGGAGCACTTATCTAAGGGGGCACAAGAAGGTCCAGGACTCCCTGAGATCAGGAGCAGCAGATGACATTTATGTACCAAGGCTGTGGTACTATGACAGACTGCATTTTCTGGCAGGTCAGACTGAACCTGGGCCAGCACTCTCCACTCTTCCTTCCCTGCTTCCTTCCCCCTCAGCTGAGGCTTCTGACATCCAACCTGGGCCTTCCAGGCAGCAACATGTGGAGGAGCCCAGCTTGAGCCAGGTATAGCATTCTTCTAAATATTTCTGTTGGTCAAATTAATGATGTTAAATCTATGTTAGTTTGGAGTACTAATTAATGATTGTGATTGATGAACCAAAAACTAAAACGATGTCCCTTTTTCAATCACACAGGAAAGTCTCAGCCAGGAGGTGGCCGGGCCAAGTAGGCTGCCCAATACCTAGGTCCCTCCCCTCCGCCTTTAAAGAAAAAGTGGCAGGAAGAGGAGTAACTTGGAGGAGGCTGCAATTGGCCTATTTTGGAAGGCTACTGAGGCCCTCAGAACACCCCACAGTGTGGAAAAGGATTTTGCTGACCTAACAGCATGCAAAATGATGGACATGGAGGAGGGCCAATGCCTCTTATGTGAGTTTCTCATTTTAGAAGCTCTAAATAAGGGGTTGAGGGACCATCCATGCATGGAGGGAGGCTCCCGCTGTGTGACGGCGTCTCCTCATCTGACGGTTCTTAAATAACGGGGGTGGGGCCACCCGGTGACCCCGCCCCCTCTGACGCACGGGACATGACGGGACTTCCCTGTGGCATTCCCCGTGACATCACAGGGAAGTCCCGTCAAGTCACCGTGCGTCAGAGGGGGGCGGGGTCACCGTGTGGCCCCACCCCCCGTTATTTAAGAACCGTCAGATGAGGAGACGCCGTCACACAGCGGGAGCCTCCCTCCATGCATGGATGCGGAGCGGCCCGGAGAAGAAAATTAAGAAGAGAAACAGAGAAGAAGAGAAGAAGGAAGAAGAGAAGAGGATGAAGAAGAAGATGAAGAGAAGAGCGGGAGCCTCCCCCCCAATGCCATGGGTGCGGAGCGGCCCGAGGAGAAGAAGATAGAAGACGCCGCGGAGGAGATGCTGGATGAGAACGCCGGAGGAAGAACCAGAAGAGCCAGAAGAACCAGAAGAAGAAGAAGATGAAGGAAGAAAGAAGAAGCATTTAAATAAAGGAATTGTCAAAAACTGTCTCTTGTCATTTTTAACTATTTTGATACTTTTTTAGTGAAAAGGTAGGGGTAAGTACCCCCTTACCATTTCACACAGGGGGGGGGCCGGGATCTGGGGGTCCCCTTGTTAAAGGGGGCTTCCAGATTCCGATAAGCCCCCCGCCCGCAGACCCCCACAACCACCGGCCACGGTTGTGGGGATGAGGCCCTTGTCCTTATCAACATGGGGACAAGGTGTTTTGGGGGGCTACCCCAAAGCACCCTCTCAATGTTGAGGGCATGTGGCCTGGTACGGTTCAGGAGGGGGGGGGGCCGCACTCTCCTCCCCCCTCTTTTCCTGCGGCCTGCCAGGTTGCGTGCTCGGATAAGGGTCTGGTATGGATTTTTGGGGGAACCCCACGCCGTTTTTTTTTTTTTTTTTGGCGCGGGGTTCCCCTTAAAATCCATACCAGACCTGAAGGGTCTGGTATGGAATTTAGGGGGAACCCCACGTCATTTTTTTAAAAAAATTTTGGCCGGGGTTCCCCTTAATATCCATACCAGACCTGAAGGGCCTGGTATGGAATTTAGGGGGACTCCCACTTCATTTTTTTTTTTTTTAATTTTGGTTCGGGGTTTCCCTGTGGGGAATTCCCATGCCGTTTTTATCAATGAACTTCTATGTGTATTGACAGCAATGCAATAGCCGCGGGTAGTTTTAAATGAGTTTTTTCCTTCCAAATGTCATTTTGCTGTCAGGCTGTTCTAAACACGGGAAACATGCGCCCCTTTACAGGCATACTATAGACACCCCCGAGGTACGAAATTTAAAGGGATATTACACTTTTATTGTTTGATTTTAAGCATTATTAAAATCACTGCTCCTGAAAAAACGGCCGTTTTTAAAACTTTTTTTTGCATTGATCCATGTCCCCTGGGGCAGGACCCAGGTCCCCAAACACTTTTTATGACAATAACTTGCATATAAGCCTTTAAAATTAGCACTTTTGATTTCTCCCATAGACTTTTAAAGGGTGTTCCGCGGCATTCGAATTTGCCGCGAACACCCCAAATTGTTCGGTGTTCGGCGAACTTGCGAACAGCCAATGTTCGAGTCGAACTCGAAGCTCATCCCTACACAAAACACACTCAAAAATATTCTGGAGTAAAAAAAATTAACCAAAAACAAAAAACGCAAGATCAGGCTTTAAAAAAATACAAACAAAAAGAATAAAAAAAAAACAAAATTAAAAATTTTTAGTCAGATGTGACAAATAAAAATATATTGATGAAATCACGAAAAATAATAAAGAAAGAAGTTTGTGAGAAGTCTGTGTGAATATGAGCAGCAAAACTACTTCATTATTATAGCATTATAAAGAAGAAGAGAGTGCGCTGCATTAAAACATTGCAGCGTGACGAAAGTGCTATATCCATTCCGAACGCTAATTTTACCAAACCGAGCAGTTCCGTCTCGGAATTTATTCTGAGCAAGCGTGGCACTTTGTGCGTCGGAATTGTCCACACATGGTCGGAATTGATGCAATCGGATTTTGTTGTCGGAAAATTTTATAGCCTGCTCTCAAACTTTGTGTGTCGGAAATTCCGATGGAAAATGTCCGATGGAGCCCACACACGGTTGGAATTTCCAACAACAAGCTCTAATCGCACATTTTCTGTCGGAAAATCCGACCGTGTGTACAGGGCATTAGATATGGTGGACATCAAAGATATTGCATCATCAATAATAAGGAAGTGCTTGTGCTCTTACCAGAATGGGTAGTCTCCTATGTCAGTGACATGGAGTCATACAGACATGGTGCCACAAATGGCCAAAGTATGGAGCTCAGCACGGTCCAGGACTTCCAGGGTGGGATCCAGAAAAGAGACGGAAAACCTCCAAATGGACCTCCAATCCTTGATACATCAAACTGGATCTTGATGGTAGGATCAACAGGACTCCGGAGCCACTCTCAGCGAAGCATTATGTGGAAAAAGAAAATGCTTCCACATGGTGTAGTTAAAATAAAGATGGTATTTTATTTCTAAAAACCAGCATACAAGTATAAAAGTGATCACAAAAATAAAAACTGGGCAACGTGGAGAGCGATAAGCCTAAAAAAGCCTACACGTTTCCACCAATAGGTCTTCAACAGGGGCATATATCTGCTCCCCCACATTGCAGAAATATTTATAGACTACACAGGGATCAAACAATTCAAAACAACCAATCAATGTTCAGATCCAAAGATGGCCACTGATTGGGTGTAAGGTGATCAGCTGATCACTGAGTTCCAGACCTCATTCTGGAACCCAATGAAAAAAGAATACTGCTGTTCACATGCACCACTAAGCCAACCAGAAAGTGACCCGGAAATGTGTATAGAACCATCCAGTGGTCACATGGCAGAACTCCGGGATATCATTGGATGAAAAGCCCGGGATGAATTAAATCGTTCAACCATATGACTGGCTCGAACACTGAGCACATGACCCGGGAGGTGAGTCACATGACTGGGACCAACCAAACCTGGAGGCAAGTGAAGAAAAGGAACAAAATGGTCTCAAGGGAGATCAATCATAAAGGGAACATAAAAATAAATGTATATTACTGATGGACCTGACTGAATAGTTCCAACGGCTGCAACTGAAAGCCGGCCGTGGGAAAAGATAGGGAGGACTTCTGGGTCACGAGGCCAATCCCGGGAATGGATGGCTCCACAAGCGGAAGTGCAAGAGTGTCTAACCGGAAATGTTCTGATCGACCTGATCACATGTCCAAACACAGATCACATGACAGGCCGAACAAAACAATGACATGGCAGAGGGATACAAAAGACCCACAGCCTCAATATAGAGACGTGACGCAGATGGATCACAAATCTAAACATAAAAAAAGAAAATCACCGCGCTAACACAAAAAAACCCCTAAAAAGCAGCAGTTCAACTGTGGGATATACACAATAGAAAGGAAACAAGGAAAAAACTGCGCTATAATATAAGAATGTATAGACGAAACTAAATGTACATCAGGAGGTCGACGCTCTGACGTCATTGCATCCTTGCTGAGAACGGGCGCTCACTATGCTGGCCGGCGAACTGCTCTTTTAAAACTTCTATCCTGTAAGTGTTCTACTTTTTAACAATAAATCATTTTTACCGGATTTACGCTATGGCCACCTTTCTTTTGCCTTTATGTCCTTGAGTCCGGGTGGGGTACCATCTATTTACACGTCCACAGTTACGCTGCACACAGAGAAGCTTCAATACCAGCTGGACACCTGGTCCACATACAAGCTTGATTTGCTTGCTTTCCGGTAAGCGCAAATTTTATATGGTGGAGGATCACTGTGAGCGGAGTTGATTTCCAGTCTTTTCACACTTATGCTGCGTACACACGACCGGACTTTACGGCATACTTTGGACGGCGGACTTTTCGATGGACTTTATGAGAGACTTTCAGAATGAACGGACTTGCCTACACACGATCAACCAAAGTCCGACGGATTCGTACGTGATGACATACGACCGGACTAAAACAAGGAAGTTCATAGCCAGTAGCCAATAGCTACCCTAGCCTTGGTTTTTGTCCGTCGGACTAGCATACAGACGAGCGGACTTTTCGACCGGACTCGAGTCCGCTGGATAGATTTGAAACATGTTTCAAATCTAATTGAACCAGAGAAAAGGGGATATAGGGATTATGACGGTGCCAGGAAGAACACAATATGTTCAATTATTAAAATAAGTAAATTTTTATTAATACACAAAAGTTGTAAAAAATATACAACAGAATCACAAAGACATGGTGTGCATAAATGCTAAAAACATATCTGTAGCGAACTTCACGTCACTTGGCCTCATGGATGTAACGGCCAATGCAATAAGTAGGTATTTTAAGTACCCAACATGTTTCGCCAGTATTAGCTTCTTCAGGGATAAGTTGTTAATACCTAGAACGCTACAGTAATTCTATGAGAGAAATATAACAATCAGTAAATATACTAGAACAAATGATACATCAATACAAGGAGAATATCAAAAATCCAAATATACACATGTTTGCGAGCTGTCAGTATAGACTAACCCCCACCACCAATCAAAGAGCACCAAGGGGACCTCCTCACACATACAATATTGGGTAGCCAGAAGCGTCCCCACACCAAAACAACCACCCAACCAGACATTCTACAGATGGAAGTGAGGTACCTGCAAGTCACCAAGGGGGTGCCACACACTTCCAGAGCCAAGCCTCCAGCATAGATCACAGTAGGTAGCTGCAGGGGGCAATAGGAAGGACCTGGCCAGATGTATGTCTAAAAAGGTATAATTATTTACAATGAGTTCATTATCATAATTTTTTTTCCATAATTTTTTCTTTCTAAGGGGGTCATATGGCTCCCGTTAATAAATAGTTAAAGAGATTATATGGGACTAACATAGTCTCCAATTAATTTACTTACAAAGAAACACTCTTTAAAATGAGTAACAGGACACCAGTAGATCCTTAGCGTAGAGAAAAACTCTAAACAGCAACAGGAAACGTATCACTGTAAGTTAAATAAGCAAACGGGAAAGAATTTTGTGGCATTTATGAAAATATCTGAGGGGAAGTGTAATTTGCAAAAATACACTTTAGCTGATCAGTGAATGGATTAAACCAACAAAAAACAAAGTGAGTGAACACTTACCACTAAGTAGGTATAGAGTGAGATGCTGGGCTAAGAAGAAGCCTGCAGCCAATGATAGCACTAAATGGATAAACTGGAGAACAAAGGATAGTGTCAGCAAAAAGTAAATCTATTTATGCCTCAAACATAGATGGTCCATAGAAATGCCTACCGGATCAGATGGCAGTCAATGCGTCGGTGTCCTGTGACATCCCTGGCGTGTGTGTTGGCCTGGGATGCCGGCATTCTTATGCCCCCCACACACGTGCGGCGTCTGACGTCACCGCACGTGTGAGCAGACGAAAGGAGCCACAGCGCATGCGCCAACCGTATATCCATCCAGGCCTACAAGGTCCAGAGGGCACTGCGGTGGTGTCTATGGTGATGTACATAACATCACAGACAAGACGCGGTACCAGACGCCGCAAGGGGCAGCATGATACCTGGAAGGAGGATCAATTTCCAATGTGCCGTGGCTGGGGCGGGCAGAGGAGAGTCCAAAGCCCTTGAGTGTCCATACAGCTAAATGTGTCATAGACAGGGGGCTAAAGGCACCAGAGCGGGTGCACATCCCCCACAACGGAGTGCAGGTGCTCAGAGGCAGAAGAGAAACCAGAAGGAGAGCTGGAAGGGGGGAGGGAAAAAGGAAAAAGGAAAGAAAGAAAGGAGAAAGGACAGAGGGAGGGGAAGGAGAGGGGAGGGGGGAAAAAGAAGAAGGGGGGGAGAAAGAAGATCTAGGCATCCGAAAGTACGGGGATGCTACCGAGGCACACAAAGGGAGGAGGTGAAGGTGGGTGAGAACAGTCCAAGGATGTACATAAAACCCCAAAGAGACGCCTGCACACATGGCATGAAAAATGGGACAGAATTCAGAAAGAAAAGATAGAGAGGGGTTGAATCCCTGGAATGTGCCCACACAGGTCACCCTGACAGCTCGCAAAAACGGCATTTAAATAATAACACCAAAAGTTCATAAATTACAAACCAAACAATAGAGGTCAAAGTATATATTTACAGTGATGTACATATCATTACTATGATACTATGATATGTACATCACTGTAAATATATACTTTGACCTCTATTGTTTGGTTTGTAATTTATGAACTTTTGGTGTTATTATTTAAATGCCGTTTTTGCGAGCTGTCAGGGTGACCTGTGTGGGCACATTCCAGGGATTCAACCCCTCTCTATCTTTTCTTTCTGAATTCTGTCCCATTTTTCATGCCATGTGTGCAGGCGTCTCTTTGGGGTTTTATATACATCCTTGGACTGTTCTCACCCACCTTCACCTCCTCCCTTTGTGTGCCTCGGTAGCATCCCCATACTTTCGGATGCCTAGATCTTCTTTCTCCCCCCCTTCTTCTTTTTCCCCCCTCCCCTCTCCTTCCCCTCCTTTCCCCCTCCCCCCCCCTCCCCCCCTTCCCCTCCCTCTGTCCTTTCTCCTTTCTTTCTTTCCTTTTTCCTTTTTCCCTCCCCCCTTCCAGCTCCCCTTCTGGTTTCTCTTCTGCCTCTGAGCACCTGCACTCCGTTGTGGGGGATGTGCACCCGCTCTGGTGCCTTTAGCCCCCTGTCTATGACACATTTAGCTGTATGGACACTCAAGGGCTTTGGACTCTCCTCTGCCCACCCCAGCCACGGCACATTGGAAATTGATCCTCCTTCCAGGTATCATGCTGCCCCTTGCGGCGTCTGGTACCGCGTCTTGTCTGTGATGTTATGTACATCACCATGGACACCACCGCAGTGCCCTCTGGACCTTGTAGGCCTGGATGGATATGCGGTTGGCGCATGCGCTGTGGCTCCTTTCGTCCGCTCACACGTGCGGTGACGTCAGACGCCGCACGTGTGTGGGGGGCATAAGAATGCCGGCATCCCAGGCCAACACACACGCCAGGGATGTCACAGGACACCGACGCATTGACTGCCATCTGATCCGGTAGGCATTTCTATGGACCATCTATGTTTGAGGCATAAATAGATTTACTTTTTGCTGACACTATCCTTTGTTCTCCAGTTTATCCATTTAGTGCTATCATTGGCTGCAGGCTTTTTCTTAGCCCAGCATCTCACTCTATACCTGCTTAGTGGTAAGTGTTCACTCACTTTGTTTTTTGTTGGTTTAATCCATTCACTGATCAGCTAAAGTGTATTTTTGCAAATTACACTTCCCCTCAGATATTTTCATAAATGCCACAAAATTCTTTCCCGTTTGCTTATTTAACTTACAGTGATACGTTTCCTGTTGCTGTTTACAGTTTTTCTCTACGCAAAGGATCTACTGGTGTCCTGTTACTCATTTTAAAGAGTGTTTCTTTGTAAGTAAATTAATTGGAGACTATGTTAGTCCCATATAATCTCTTTAACTATTTATTAACGGGAGCCATATGACCCCCTTAGAAAGAAAAAATTATGGAAAAAAAATTATGATAATGAACTCATTGTAAATAATTATACCTTTTTAGACATACATCTGGCCAGGTCCTTCCTATTGCCCCCTGCAGCTACCTACTGTGATCTATGCTGGAGGCTTGGCTCTGGAAGTGTGTGGCACCCCCTTGGTGACTTGCAGGTACCTCACTTCCATCTGTAGAATGTCTGGTTGGGTGGTTGTTTTGGTGTGGGGACGCTTCTGGCTACCTGATATTGTATGTGTGAGGAGGTCCCCTTGGTGCTCTTTGATTGGTGGTGGGGGTTAGTCTATACTGACAGCTCGCAAACATGTGTATATTTGGATTTTTGATATTCTCCTTGTATTGATGTATCATTTGTTCTAGTATATTTACTGATTGTTATATTTCTCTCATAGAATTACTGTAGCGTTCTAGGTATTAACAACTTATCCCTGAAGAAGCCAATACTGGCGAAACATGTCGGGTACTTAAAATACCTACTTATTGCATTGGCCGTTACATCCATGAGGCCAAGTGACGTGAAGTTCGCTACAGATATGTTTTTAGCATTTATGCACACCATGTCTTTGTGATTCTATTGTATATTTTTTACAACTTTTGTGTATTAATAAAAAAAAAAAAAAAATTTACTTATTTTAATAATTGAACATATTGTGTTCTTCCTGGCACCGTCATAATCCCTATATCCCCTTTTCTCTGGTTCAATTACTAAATCTTGGGATGATGTGCTGTATTACATTGAGGACCGCCCAGCTACATAGTAATGTTTCAAATCTAAGTCCGTCAAACTTTTGATAAAACAAAGTCCGCTGGATCTCACACACGATCGAATTGTCCAACGAAATCCGGTACGCCGGACCAAGTATGCCGTAAAGTCCCATTGTGTGTACGCGGCATAACCTTTACCGAGAAGCATCTGGGGACTTTTCCTATTTTCATAACAGAATTTTTGGATTGTCTACCCCATGAACTCTGTTACTCACCATTCATGTTGTGCACTTTTGTTTTCATGGATTCACTTAATTAGTCATTTTTTCACAGTATTTGTGATTTTGATCACAAATGTATGTAGACAACGGAACACAGTATAAAGATGGTATTATAAAGGGTGAAAATGTAAATGTAAAAATAAATAAAAATATGATACAATACATCATATATTAACCACTTCATTACCCGCCCATAGTCATATGACGTCCACAGATGGGATCTCCCATCCTGGGTGGGCGTCATATGACGTCCTGGGATTCCCGGCCGCCTAGGGGGCGCGCGCGCGCCGCCGGGAGCGCGCGCGCGCGCCCGCCGCGTTGCTCGGGACCCGGTGCGTGTGCCCGGCGGCCGCGATGTCCGCCGGGCACCCGCGATTGCCGGTTAACCGGACCGGCATGTGGATCTGTGTGTGTAAACACACAGATCCACAGCCTGTCAGCTCTGAGGAGAGCGATCTGTGTTCCCAGAACGGAGGAACACTGATCGGTCTCCTCCCCTAGTGCGTCCCCTCCCCCTACAGTTAGTAATCACTCCCTAGGAAACATATTAACCCCTCCCCGCCCCCTAGTGGTTAACCCCTTCACTGCCTGTCACATTTACACAGTAATCAATGCAATTTTATAGCATTGATCGCTGTATAAATGTGAATGGTCCCAAAAATGTGTCAAAAGTGTCCGATGTGTCCGCCATAATGTCGCAGTCACGAAAAAAAATCGCGATCGGCGCTAAAAAAGTAAATAAATATATATTTTTTTAAAACGCCATAAATCTATCCCGTATTTTGTAGACGCTATAACTTTTGCGCAAACCAATCAATATACGCTTATTGCGATTTTTTTTTACCAAAAATATGTAGAAGAATACGTATCGGCCAAAACTGAGGAAAAAATTTGTTTTTTTAAAAAAAAAATGGGATATTTATTATAGCAAAAAGTAAAAAATATTGTGTTTTTTTCAAAATTGTCGCTCTTCTTTTGTTTATAACGCAAAAAATAAAAACCACAGAGGCGATCAAATACCACCAAAAGAAAGCTCTATTTGTGGGGAAAAAAGGACGTCAATTTTTTTTGGGTACAACGTTGCACGACCGCGCAATTGACGTTTAAAGTGCAATAGCGCTGAAAACTAAAAATTGGCCTGGGAAGGAAGGGGGTGAAATTGCCCTGTATTGAACCGGTTAACCGGACATGTAGGCAATACCTAAGTATGATAATATAAATGAATATGTGAACATTCATAAAGAAACAAAAATGCTAAACAGATATGGAGGGGCAAAGAAAAATTCAAAAGGATTGAACTTAAGATTGATTGATAAATGAGTTGATATCCAACTCTACGTTCAAGCCAAACGGTGAGTAGGATCTGAGCTCATACAGTGGGGACGGAAAGTATTCAGACCCCTTTAAATTTTTCACTCTTTGTTATATTGCAGCCATTTGCTAAAATCATTTAAGTTCATTTTTTTCCTCATTAATGCACCCCACATTGACAGAAAAACACAGAATTGTTGACATTTTTGCAGATTTATTAAAAAAGAAAAACTGAAATATCACATGGTCCTAAGTATTCAGACCCTTTGCTCAGTATTTAGTAAAAGCACCCTATTGATCTAATACAGCCATGAGTCTTTGTGGGAAAGATGCAACAAGTTTTTCACACCTGGATTTGGGGATCCTCTGCCATTCCTCCTTGCAGATCCTCTCCAGTTCTGTCAGGTTGGATGCTAAACGTTGATGGACAGCCATTTTTAGGTCTCTCCAGAGATGCTCAATTGGGTTTAAGTCAGGGCTCTGGCTGGGCCATTCAAGAACAGTCACTGAGTTGTTGTAAAGCCACTCCTTCGTTATTTTAGCTGTGTGCTTAGGGTCATTGTCTTATTGGAAGGTAAACCTTCAGCCCAGTCTGAGGTCCTGAGCACTCCGGAGAAGGTTTTCGTCCAGGATATCTCTGTACTTGGCTGCATTCATCTTTCCCTCGATTGCAACCAGTCATCCTGCCCCTGCAGCTGAAAAACACCCCCACAGCATGATGCTGCCACCACCATGCTTCACTGTTGGGACTGTATTGGACAGGTGATGAGCAGTGCCTGGTTTTCTCCACACATACCACTTAGAATGAAGGCCAAAAAGTTCTATCTTGGTCTCATCAGACCAAAAAATCTTATTTCTCACCATCTTGGAGTCCTTCAGGTGTTTTTTAGCAAACTCCATGCAGGCTTTCATGTGTCTTGTACTGAGGAGAGGCTTCCGTTTGGCCACTCTGCCATAAAGCCCCGACTGGTGGAGGGCTGCAGTGATGGTTGACTTTCTACAACCTTCTCCCATCTTCTGACTACATCTCTGGAGCTCAGCCACAGTGATCTTTGGGTTCTTCTTTACCTCTCTCACCAAGGCTCTTCTCCCCCGATAGCTCAGTTTGGCCAGACGGCCAGCTCTAGGAAGTGTTCTGGTCGTCCCAAACAAATTCCCTTTTTTTTCAATATCTTTTATTATTATTAAATTTAAATACAAAAAAAGTTCCAATACAGTTTAATAACATACATTTCATCCCCCAAACTTTCTTCTCTTCAACTATATACAAATTACCTCAAAGCTTTTAAAACCCTTCCCCCCATCCCCGTACTATCCTCTCCCCTCCCCTCTCCTGATCTGGAGCCAACATTTAATGTTGTTTCCATCTATCTCGGTACCAGCTCCTAAACCAATCAGGCTCCTACCATCTCTGCAAACTTCAAAATAAGCTTAAATAAGTGCCAATTTTTCCATTTTCTCTCAAATCCCGCCCAACCCTCCTCTCCACTAAATCTCAGGTATTCCAAATTATAAATATCATCTACTCTATTACTCCAGTTCCTCAACGTGGGGCTATCTGGATCTTGCCAATGTCTGGGAATTAGACTTTTGGCTGTGTTCAGGAGTGAGGGCACCATTGTTTTCAGATATTGGTTAACTGGTGTTTTCGTCTGGTGGAATAAACACTCCCACAGATCTTCTTGGACTTCCTCTTTTGTTATCTCTTTTATTTTCTGAATTATCTCTCTCCAAAATTGTCTAATTTTAGGACACATCTACCAAATATGAGACATAGTTCCCTGTTCTCCGTACCCCTTCCAACAGCACTGTGAGGTCTCCATTTGAAACTGTGCATGTGCTTAGGTAACTTGAAATTGTGTCCTTGAGGTCAACTTTCAGACATATGACTGACATTTGTCTTATTATTATTTCTCGGTCTGGACGCCCCCTTGGGAGCCTGCTCCATCCAGAGGTTGAGGAAATTATTGTGTTAATATTAAGACGTATACAATTATCAGCGCCATAATGGTGAGGCATTTCCAAATCTCCTTAATGATGGGGGAACTCATATTGAAAAATCAGAATACAAATGACATTTTGGTGTGGCCAAGAGTGGCCTAGAAGAACAAGCCAGGGAAGGCTTAAGGCGACAGTAAAAGAAGAGAAAACAGCTAAGAAGAGGAAAGGTTGTGGGGGTATAGGATGGGGGGGGGGGGGGAGGTGGTGAGACAGCGAGCCTCAACCAACTGAGGATGTCACTTTCCGGGGTATAAGGACATGATTATGGAGGTGTTTGGGCTCTCAGGTATTATTCATCGCTGTGAGTCTATGTTTTAGTTTGTCTGAAGCAGAGTAATGACTCCAGATACTCCAGATGAAGGAAAACTTAGCTTGTTTATCTAATGCTTTAGCTTGTATTTCTTCCATAAGCATTGTATTGTTTATTTCACACACCCATTCCACAAGGGATGGGGGGGTGGTGGTTTTCCAGTGTCTGGGGATTAATTGTCGCCCTGCACTGAGGAAAATTTTAAGAGGTTGTTCTTTTGTGATTTGATAGTACCAGGTAATATAGAGAAAAGGGCAATGGTGGGAGAGGGCGTGAGCGGTTTATCGTATATTTCTACTTAAATCTGGGAAATTTGTGTCCAAAATGGGAGGAGTACATCGCATTCCCACCAGATATGAATGTAGGTACCTTTAGCTGAATTACATCTCCAACAGATGTCGGTGGTTGATGAAAACATGATCCTGAGGGTGGATGCCACCCGATACCACCTTGACACTAGTTTATAGTTTTTTTCCTGAATGTAGCTTGAGATAGCTGATTTGTGAGTAAAGAGGAAGGCTTTACCCCACTCCGCCTCTGTTATGTCTCTCCCGAGTTCCTCCGACCAGGTTTCAGTATAGGTAGGGACCCGTGAGTGTGCCCAGGATCAGTTTGTATATCAGTGATAAGGTGTGTCGGGGAGTCTCTGAAAGCGTGAATAGTTGCTCAAAACCAGTCAAGGGCCTGTGGATTTGTTTGGAGTCATGGATTTTTTTACAATAAGAAGTCAGTTGTAAACGTGTAAGCCATGTTACCTTAGAGGATGTATTATTTTGTTTGGTAACGAAGGTACCTAGGGTGTTGTTAACGAATTGTCAGGCTATGGGCCAGGAGGCTCTATTGTAGTCATCTATAGTGTGAGTGGAATTGCCTTCAGGGAGAGCTGGGTTATCGAATAAGGGGTGAGAGGGCTCAGTTCAGAGGATAGTGAGTAGCTCTCTTTTCCACGGTACCAGATTGCCAAAGCATCTCTGGTGAGAGGGGATAACCCTGCTAGTGATTTGTAAGTCTGATCATAGCCCCATAGGAGTGCTTGAAGATCAATTGAGGACAAGTCTTGCTCCACAAGGGTGGAGGCTTTGATCAGGGGACGGGGGAACCACTCCAGGATACGGGAGATCACTGCAGAGGTGTCATAAAGTTCAAAATCTGGTAGGCCTGTCCCTCCTTTAATGGTAGGGGAGCATAGGAGTTTATGTTTCAACCTAGGGTGGTTCCCCCCTCCATACAAATCGAATGGCCATAAATCGAAGGGTGCGGAAGAATGCCACAGGGTCGTGCTAAACATTTAAAACTAATTTCTATCATATTGCTATCCAGTGACGTTACAAAAACCAGACTCATAATTTTTCTCACCTCTGACTCATTCACTTGTGACCCTAATTCCTCCTCCCACTTGCTGATGTATGGCGGCTTTCCCATCCCAGTTCCCTCTATTAGGATTTTATATAATACCGATATCCCCCTCCTTTTTTCTACCTCCGTACATAGTTTCTCCATTGATCAGATTATCTGCTTACCTCACTGGTTGAGGGAGGGAATCAAAAAATGTTTTAGATGGGAAAAACGCCATTCATCTATCACCATTATATATTTTTTGTTTTAACTCTTGAAATGTGCATAACCTTCCCCATCACATCTTTTAATTGTGGGTTCGGTTTTTTAATCCAATTTCCAAACAAATTACTTTTCACCAGTGGAAAATACTCCGTGTCCTTCAGTGCAATACATGGGGAGTTATAGCTCAATTTTTGTTTTTTGTGTATCATATCCCACGTCTCTAAGGTTTTAAGTGTCATCCTATGTGATTTCTTTCCTAAACTCCTCAAATGTGCAGGTACTCATATCATTTTCCGCAACTCTGTCTTACTAATTGTATTTTCCAGTTCCACCCATCTTTTATCCTTATTGTTTTTTGCCCAGTCGATAAACCCGCGTGAGGAGAACTGCTTTATAATAGTTCTTTAAATCAGGGACTCCGAGGCCCCCCTGCTTTCTGTCTCTAGTTAGTAGGGATGAGCTTCGAGTTTGAGTCAAACCCATGTTCAACTCGAACATCGCATGTTCGTCCGTTCGTCGAATTTCGAACGTTATGGGCCGTTTGCACCAAATTCGAGTGGCGCGTCACGGCCCATAATTCACTGCGGCATAGCAGTGCATTGCTGTGCATTGCAGTGCATATATGCACTATGACACGCATGCTTGGCCAATCACAGCACCGTCTGTACAGAGAGCTGTAATTTGGCCAAGGCCATGGTGGCTTTGGCCAATTATGGCTCAGGGGGTTTAGTACACGCCCCACACTATATAAGGCTGCCTGCGTGGCGGCCTTGTGTAGTGTGTTGCTGCGGCGGTGGAGAGATAGACAGAGAGACAGTGTCATTTGATTTAAGTTAGATAGAGTAGACAGGCGAGTCAGTTAGCTGCACTTACAGTGTATTGTGTATATATATGCATCCTAGGTGTTGTATATATATATATATATATACACTGTATTCAGTTTAGCTAGATCCGTTCCTGTTATTCTCTTCCTACTGACAGGCAGGCAGGTGTTTTTATAGTATTTAAAGCTACCTGAAGAAAATTGCTGGTGTTCTTATGATCCTATTAGTCCTATTAGCTACAGTATTTACAGTTAGTGTAGTGCGTCCTCTGCACAGTTTGCACCTAAAGCTACCTGAAGAAAATTGGTGGTGTTCTTCTGATCCTATTAGTACTGCAGGCAGCTGCAGTATTTACAGTTAGTGTAGTGCGTCCTCTGCACAGTGTGAACCTACAGCTACCTGAATAAAATTAGTCGTGTTCTTCTGATCCTATTAGTACCGCAGGCAGCTGCAGTATTTACAGTTAGTGTAGTGCGTCCTCTGCACAGTGTGCACCTAAAGCTACCTGAAGAAAATTGGTGGTGGTGTTCTTCTGATCCTATTAGTAACAAAGGCAGGCAGCTGCAGTATTTACAGTTAGTGTAGTGCGTCCTCTGTACAGTGTGCACCTAAAGCTACCTGAAGAAAATTGGTGGTGTTCTTCTGATCCTATTAGTACCGCAGGCAGCTGCAGTATTTACAGTTAGTGTAGTGCGTCCTCTGCACAGTGTGCACCTAAAGCTACCTGAAGAAAATTGGTGGTGTTCTGATCCTATTAGTACCGCAGGCAGCTGCAGTATTTAAAGTTAGTGTAGTGTGTCCTCTGCACAGTGTGCACCTAAAGCTACCTGAAGAAAATTGGTGGTGTTCTTCTGATCCTATTAGTACCGCAAGCAGCTGCAGTATTTACAGTTAGTGTAGTGCATCCTCTGCACAGTGTGCACCTAAAGCTACCTGAAGAAAATTAGTGGTGTTCTTCTGATCCTATTAGTACCGCAGGCAGCTGCAGTATTTACAGTTAGTGTACTGCGTCCTCTGCACAGTGTGCACCTAAAGATACCTGAAGACAATTGCTGTTGTTCTGATCCTATTAATACCGCAGGCAGCTTCAGTATTTACAGTTAGTGTACTGCGTCCTCTGCACAGTGTGCACCTAAAGCTACCCTAAGACAATTGCTGTTGTTCTGCTCCTATTAATACCACAGGCAGGCAGCTACAGTATTTACAGTTAGTGTATTGTGTCCTCTGCACAGTGTGCACCTAAAGCTACCTGAAGAAAATTGGTGGTGTTCTTCTGATCCTATTAGTACCACAGGCAGGCAGCTGCAGTATTTACAGTTAGTGTACTGCGTCCTCTGCACAGTGTGCACCTAAAGCTACCTGAAGAAAATTGGTGGTGTTCTTCTGATCCTATTAGTACCGCAGGCAGCTGCAGTATTTACAGTTAGTGTAGTGCATCCTCTGCAGTGTGCACCTAAAGCTACCTGAAGAGAATTGGTGGTGTTCTTCTGATCCTATTAGTACCGCAAGCAGCTGCAGTATTTACAGTAAGTGTAGTGCATCCTCTGCACAGTGTGCACCTAAAGTTACCTGAAGACAATTGATGTTGTTCTGATCCTATTAATACCGCAGGCAGCTGCAGTATTTACAGTTAGTGTACTGCGTCCTCTGCACAGTGTGCACCTAAAGCTACCCTAAGACAATTGCTGTTGTTCTGCTCCTATTAATATCACAGGCAGGCAGCTACAGTATTTACAGTTAGTGTATTGTGTCCTCTGCACAGTGTGCACCTAAAGCTACCTGAAGGAAGTTGGTGGTGTTCTTCTGATCCTATTAGTACCACAGGCAGGCAGCTGCAGTATTTACAGTTAGTGTACTGCGTCCTCTGCACAGTGTGCACCTAAAGCTACCTGAAGACAATTGCTGTTGTTCTGCTCCTATTAATACCACAGGCAGGCAGCTACAGTATTTACAGTTAGTGTAATGTGTCCTCTACACAGTGTGCACCTAAAGCTACCTGAAGAAAATTGGTGGTGTTCTTCTGATATTATTAGTACCACAGGCAGGCAGTTGATTCTGCTACCTGCAGTATCAGTATATATATATACATCCCAGCTTTGTGCAGCTACATCTCACTGCAGGCCATTAATATGTCTGGAAGGCCAACAAGGAGAGGCAGACAGTCACAAGCCAATAAAAGAGGGCAAGCAGGCTCTGTGTCTAGAGGCAACAGTGCTGGTCGTGAAGACGGTGCATCCTCATCAGCACATGGCCGTGGGACATGCTTCTCCTTTTTTTTTGCCAGCTGGCCGTGTTGAGCCGCAACATGCGGAAGACTTAGTAGAGTGGATGACCAAGCCGTCCTCATCCTCCTCATCCTCTCTCACCCAGGCTCAGGGTACTTTGTCTGGCAAAACAACTGCCAATGCGACCTCTTCCCTTGGCTCAATAGCATCAGTCACTCCTTCCCTAGCCCCAACATGTCCCCCTGAGGAGTCCCCCAAACTGTTTGACCACAGTGTTGGGTACATGCTCCAGGAGGACGCCCAGCGTTTTTGAGGCTCCGATAATGGTACCCAGCTAGAGGAAGGCAGTAACGTGAGCCCAGAGAGAGGGGGTGCCCAAGAAGGACAGCAATCTGGCAGTCATGTTCCCCCAGCTGCAGAATACTGCCAGCTAGGGATGAGCCGAACACCCCCCTGTTCGGTTCGCACCAGAACACGCGAACAGGAAAAAAGTTCGTTCGAACACGCGAACACTGTTAAAGTCTATGGGACACGAACATGAATAATCAAAAGTGCTAATTTTAAAGGCTTATATGCAAGTTATTGTCATAAAAAGTGTTTGGGGACCTGGGTCCTGCCCCAGGGGACATGGATCAATGCAAAAAAAGTTTTAAAAATGGCAGTTTTTTCAGGAGCAGTGATTTTATTAATGCTTAAAGTCAATCAATAAAAGTGTAATATCCCTTTAAATTTTCTAGCTGGGGGGTGTCTATAGTATGCCTCTAAAGGGGCGCATGTTTCCTGTGTTTAGAACAGTCTGACAGCAAAATGACATTTCGAAGGAAAAAACGCATTTAAAACTACTCGCGGCTATTGCATTGTCGGTCCGACAATACACATAGAAGTTCATTGATAACAACGGCATGGGAATTCCCCACAGGGGAACCCCGAACCAAAATTTTAAAAAAAAATGACGTGGGGGTCCCCCTAAATTCCATACCAGGCCCTTCAGGCCCCCCCAAAAATCCATACCAGACCCTTATCCGAGCACGCAACCTGGCAGGCCGCAGGAAAAGAGGGGGGGACGAGAGTGCGGCCCCCCCCTCCTGAACCGTACCAGGCCACATGCCCTCAACATTGGGAGGGTGCTTTGGGGTGGCCCCGCCCCCCGTTATTTAAGAAACGTCAGACGAGGAGATGCCGTCACACAGCGGGAGCCTCCCTCCATGCCAGCATGGATGCGGAGCGGCCCGGAGAAGAAAATGAAGAAGAGAAGAAGAGAAGAAAAGAAGAAGAGAAGAAGATGAAGAAGATGAAGAAGATGAAGAAGATGAAGAGAAGAGCGGGAGCCTCCCCCCATGCCATTGGTCAGAGGCGTAAATAGAACCTTCAGGGCCCTGGTGCAAGGAACCATGAAGGGCCCCCCTGACCTTTGGTCCTGGGGCCCTTACCAATGATTCTGGGGTCCCTTTCTAGCATTGCGGGGCCCTTGATTATGGTCCTGCAGCATTACCCCTTCCTGACATCTTGGTAGGGTTGCCACCTTTTTTTCAAGCCAAACCCAGACTTTAGCAGCGCACAGCAAATTCCTTTTTGTAGTATACACTGTACATGTACTTTGTGATTAAATAACAATTCTAATTGCATATATTTAAATCCACAGAGTTCCCCTTTACATCTGAATATGCAGAGTTTCCCATTTACATCCGAACTTGCAGACTTCCCCTACACGGTAAGGGTCCCCCCCTTACTGTGCAGACTCTGATATAAGGGAGAACTCTGGGGACTTTGATTTAAGGAAGAACAGTTGCATTGATCCATGTCCCCTGGGGCAGGACCCAGGTCCCCAAACACTTTTTATGACAATAACTTGCATATAAGCCTTTAAAATGCGCAAGCAAAAAGAGCTGGTGTGCTTGGGGGGACAGGAGCCACAGTGGGGCAGAGATTCTGTCAGCTCTGCAGGGGCAGGTTCGGAGGTGGTTGATGCCACGCCGGCAGGTAAGGTGGTTTGCGACAATGGCACCAACCTCCTCTCTGCCCTCCGACAGGGACAACTGACCAATGTGAGCTGTTTGGCTCACATCCTTAACTTGGTGGTGCAGCGGTTCTTGGGCAGGTACCCGGGCTTACAGGATGTCCTGAGGCAGGCCAGGAAAGTCTGTGTGCATTTCCGCAGGTCATATAATGCCAGTGCTCGGCTGGATGACCTCCAAAAGAAATTTAACCTGCCCAAGAACTGCCTAATCTGTGACATGCCCACCAGGTGTAACTCAACGTTGGCCATGCTGCAGAGGCTGCACATGCAGCAGAGGGCCATCAATGAGTGCCTATGTGACTATGGCACCAGGACAGGGTCAGGGGACCTTGGTTTTTTTCCCTATGCCAGTGGGCTATGATTGGGGATGCATGTCCTATCACCATTTGAGGAGGCCACGAGGATGGTGAGAAGTGACACTGCATGCATCAGTGACACTGTCCCTCTTGTCCACCTGTTTGAGCACACGCTGCGTGGAATAATGGACAGGGCACTTGAGGCAGAACAGAGGGAGGAAGAGGAGGAATTCCTTACCTCTCAAGGCCCCCTTTATCCAGACAGTGTTCCTGCGTGCCCACTGATCACACAGAAAGAGGACGAGGAGGAGGAGGATTGTGCGAGCATGGAGGTGGAGCCTGGCACTCAGCATCAGCAGCAGTATTCAAGGGATCATTTACAGTCTGAAGAAACCCATGGACTTGTACGTGGCTGGGAGGAGGTGGCTGCGGATCATGTCATCCTTAGTGACCCAGAGGTCACCTACGCTGCATGGCCTCCCTGATCCTGCAAAGCCTGCGGAAGGATCCTCGTATTCGTGGTATCAAGGGGAGGGATGATTACTGCCTGGCAACCCTCCTTGATCCACATTACAAGGGTAAGGTTGCGGACCTTATCTTGCCATCACAGAGGGAGCAGAGGATGAAACATCTTCGCGAGGCCTTGCAGAAAGGTTTGTGCAACGCGTTTCCAGAGCCTGGGAGGTTACAATTTCCTGGTCCTCCTGGACAACGTGTTGCTGAGGCTTCGGTCAGTCACAGAAGGAGCAGTGGAAAAGGTGGTTTTCTGACCGATGCGTTCAGACAATTTTTTAGTCCGCAGCCCCAAGGTCTGATTGGTTCCAGCAACCATCGCCAGCGTCTGATTGACATGGTGCAGGATTACCTAGGAGCAAGATCAGACTTTGACACCTTTCCCACCGAAAATCCTCTGGGTTATTGGGCCTTGAGGATGGATCACTGGCCAGAGCTTGCACAGTATGCAATTGAGCTACTGGCCTGTCCTGCATCCAGCGTTCTTTTGGAATGCACATTCAGTGCTGCTGGAGTCTTTGTAACCGATCACAGGGTGCGTCTGTCCACCGAATCAGTCGATTGGCTGACCTTCATAAAAATGAATCAGACTTGGATCACCAGCTACCAAGCACATGATGCTGATGTAACCGATTGATTTTTTTTTTTAATGTGAGATCCCTTCAAGACTTCCTATGCTGATGCTGAGTGACTATCCTGTTATGCTGAGTCGCAATCCTCTTCCTCCTCAATTTTCATGCTGATAGCTTGTAAGAACATTTTTGGTTCTGGGCACCGCCACCAGTGGCCAAGGCCCAATTTTTCTGCCCCTGTTTAACAGGGGTGTGTAATTACAATTTTTGATGCAATACTTTGCAGCAGGGCTCATTTCTGTGCTCCAACTATAGTATCTGTGAGGGGTTGCAGTGTTGTGGCACCAGCACCAGTGCCCAAAGCCCAATTTTTCAGCCCCTGTTTAACAGGGGCGTATAATTACAATTTTTGATGCAATACTTTGCAGCAGGGCTCATTCCTGCGCTCCAACTATAGCATCTGTGAGAGGTTGCAGTGTTGTGGCAATTTTTCTGTCCCTGTTTAACAGGGGCGTGTAATTACAATTTTTGATGCAATACTTTGCAGCAGGGCTCATTCCTGCGCTCCAACTAGAGTATCTATGAGGGGTTGCAGTGTTGTGGCACCAGCACCAGTGCCCAAGGCCCAAATTTTCAGCCCCTGTTTAACAGGGGCGTATAATTACAATTTTTGATGCAACAATTTGCAGCAGAGCTCATTCCTGCACTCCAACTATAACATCTGTGAGGGTTTGCAGTGTTGTGGCACCAGTGCCTAAGGCCCAATTTTTCTGCCCCTGTTCAACAGGGACATGTAATTACAATTTTTGATCTAATATTTCACAGCAGGGCCCATTCCTGCACCCGCCAAGAGTAATTGTGAGGGCTTACAGTGTTGTGGCAACACCACCACCACCACCACCACCAAAGGCCCAATTTTTCTGCCCCTGTTCAACAGGTGCATGTAATTACAATTCTTGATATAATATTTCACAGCAGGGCCCGTTCCAGCGCCCACCAAGAGTAACTGTGAGGACTTACAGTGTTGTGGCACCAGCAGCACCACCACCACCAAAGGCCCAATTTTTCTACCACTGTTCAACAATGGCATGTAATTACAACTCTTGATCTAACATTTCACAGCAGGGCCAGTTCCTGCACCCACCAAGAGTAACTGTGAGGGCTTACAGTGTTGTTGCAACACCAACACCTAAGCCTCCAATTTCTGCAGAGTATATAGGGCAGGCCCCTACTTTCAAACATCCAGCTTACAAACGACTCCTACTTGCAAACAGAAGGAGACAACAGGAATTGAGATGAAATCTACCCCTAGGAAGGGAAATTCTCTCTTGTAAGAGTTTATATGGGAAAAACGTGTCTCCTCTTCACTGATGCTTTATCACCAATCCTTGTTTAACTAAAACCCCCAAATTTTCAAAAAACATTTGTCATTGGGACAGAAAGTGAGGTGAAATCTTCTGAAGGGGTGCACAGACAGCAAAACAAATGTTACAGGGGTGATAACCCTTTTCCAATAAGCTTAAAAATAGATTTTTTGGCTGGAGCTACACTTTAAAAATGTACCAGTTCAAAATTACAAACAGATTCTACTTAACAACAAACTTACAGTCCCTGTCTTGTTTGCACCGCCTGTATACTGCTGTTCAGAGTATATAGGGCCTGGGGGCCCCACGCCTTTCCTTTTTTAAATTTGGGTGCGGGGTTCCCCTTAATATCCATACAAGACCCAAAGGGCCTAGTAATGGATTGGGGGGTGGGGGGTACCCATGCCGTTTGTCTCACTGATTTTCATCCATATTGCCGGGACCCGACATTACATTAAAGCCGCAAGCAGTTTTAAATGACTTTTATTCCTTTAAAAATTTCATTTTGTGCAGGGACTGTTCTAAGCACGGGAAACATGTGCCACTTTACAGGCATATTATAGACACCCCCCAGGTACGATATTTAAAAGAATATTTCACTATTTTTTTTCACTTTAAGCATCATTAAAATCACTGCTCCCGAAAAAACGTCCGTTTTTAAAACTTTTTTTTGCATTGATACAAAACCCTTTTTAGGACAATAACTTGCATATTAGCTTTTAAAATTAGCACTTTTGATTTCGAACATTCGAGTCCCATAGACTTTAATGGGGTTCTAAAGTTTGCTCAAACTTTCGGTCCATTCGCAGGTTCTGGTGCAAACCGAACCGGGGGGTGTTCGGCTTATTCCTATTGTACACCCATCGTACTTTAACAACATACCTAAATTATGAAGTAAACACACAACAAGGATTGTGGAAAATTTTAGGCTGCGACCCTCTTTATTGGGTTTAAATCTATTTTAATTATGACATGAACTTTAACTTTTGATACCAGACAGAACCACTGTTAACCATTAAAAGGCCAATAAGCTTAGCCACTAAGACCCAAGCTGCAATATGTTATACCAACCAAATAACAGCTTACCAACCCACAAAGTGGGTGACATTACCCCAAAAGATGGACTTTTAATACCAACCAGAACGGCTGTTAACCATTAACAGACCAATGTGCTTAGTCACTAAGACTCAAGCATCAATATCTTATACCAACCAAATAAAAACACAGCAAAGCAGCTTTAGAGAGGTATGTAATTACTGATCGTCTCTATAAAGAATAGAATTTATTTATAAAACAAATGGGCGATGGGGTGACAATCCCATATGGCCACTTCTCTATCTTTTTCTTTCATGGCCTTACCATTTCTTAGCCATAACAAGCCTCACTTGGAGCAAAATGATCCACAATCTCTCTTACTTGTTCCCACATAACAAATGATTTCTTCCACATGTCCACACATACTTGTTTAATAAAGCAGAGCTCCACTCAAAAGGGGAAGCTCTGATTGTCCGCCTCCTCTCCCCTCTGCTGCCACATATAGCACCTTTTGGGGGGGGGGGGGAGCTGGTACCTGTTTTTGAAAGGTACCTGGTCCCACTTCTGCGTGAGTTCACAGTGGCAAACTCATCCGGAAGTTCGCCCCCCCCCACCGCCGGGCCATTCACAGCGAGGACACCATTGGATTCGTGGACAGGTAAGTGTCCTAATATAAAAAGTCAGCAGCTACAGTATTTGTAGCTGCTGACTTTTATTTTTTTCTGAAGGAGCCTGGAGCTCCTCTTTAACTCAAGGTTGGAGGAGCTGAGGGCCTTTACCTTGACTGATATTTAAAATTTCCCAATTTATTCCCCACAGAGCACTGTATACAAGGTAATTTCACAGTAAACAGCGAAATGACAATTTGAATGCAAACTCTTTCTGTTTTTATGTCATAAAAAGGTTACACAATAACTATTTGCATTAGCATTACCACTGGTCTCTCAGGAATTTATTCTGCAGACCAGGCACAAGGTCAAGATGCTATTTGGTCCTGTTGTTAAGCTAAATTAAACATAGTGCACTGACAGCATTTTTAAGAAAATATATTTTAATAATGTGCCAAATTAAAGAAGTTCTCTTCGTTGGCCCCAAGGGCTAAAATCATAATATACTTGAAATTCTTTTTATCTATTTATTAAGTGACATCTTATAACAGTCAGGGTCACTTGTCAGTTCCCTTTCACATTCCTTAAAAATACAGCAACACACCAGAAGCACAAAGTCACTCAATGAAGCTGAAAACCTCCCTGCGTATTTCTGCACCAAATGCAACAAAACAACAATGATCAATGATCAGATCAATTAAAATTAGCAAAAAGGGGAAAGGTACAAATGGACAGGGAGCAATACAAACGTTCCCATCATACTTTCCAGCTTTGCATCTTAGCCTCTTTATGCTAGTTTTAAAATGACCTAAGCAATTGCATTGTTGCTTTGCCTGATTTGGTGCAGAAATGCACTGGGGTTATAAGCTGCCATTGAGCAATGATAGGCTTCTGGTGTATGCTTAACAAGTTACTAAGCCCAGGACCCTGCATTCACTATATCTGGTCTCACACAGTACACAGAACATGGGAATGCAATTATTTTAGTAAATTTAAACTGCTAAATACAGTACCTTTTCTCATCAGCAGTATATAGAAGTCTTGTGACTTTTATCAGTGTCTGGCCGAGCACTGGTTAAAGCTTGTAGGAGTAGTTTTCATTATCCTCTGACTGTCCTATGAGGCTGCATGACCCTTGAACCTCTGTCTGGACAGTGCTGATAGGCCTTGAACCAATCAAATGCACCCCCCCCCCCAAAAAAAAAAAAAAAAAAAAATCTCTCGAGCTAAACGCATCAAACTGAGCATGTTCTGCAAGGCTCTGCACTATCAGGGGATGGATTGTGGACTGTGGAGGAAGGGGTAGATCAGAGAAGACAGGATCAAACAGTCTTTTTACACCATGTAACCCATAGATTGATTTTACTATTGTGGGTTTAGTAACGCTTTAAGGGCATTTTACACTTTCAAATATTTTTGTTGTTTAAACTAGGCATTAGTGTGGTTATAAAAACAAAAAAATTGCGCTTGGAAAATGACAGTGAAGAAAGTATATATATGCTTGTGAATAAAGATAAATTGACACCTTAAATAAGATAAATATAAATTGAATAAAGTTCACTAAATAGACACCTTAAATAAGACAAATATAAATTGAGCAAAGTTCAATAAGCTGCGGTTAGAAGTGGGGCCCACAAACAAAAATAAAAGACAGATAAACCGCGCTAAATATGAGTCCAATTAATACTAGTGAAAATTCAAATGAGTCCACGTAGTGTAGTAGATCCTTCTAAATGATAATAAAGGACAACTTTAGGATATTCTGCTTACCAGAACGTAAGCGGAGTCACACAGGTGGCTTTTAACCCAGCCTGGGCCTTTCGATGTACTCCAAGAGGGGTAGAATCCGGCAGGCTCATACAGCGGACCCAATCCACATAAGTGTAGCACAAAAAATACAAGAAAATACAAAAACCATAGCGTGATACTGACAAAAAATATATTATACTAAAAGGGGTGCTCACACAAAAACATTAAAGGATCATAAACACCCCGAATATATAGCAGATCCAGAGGCGTGAAGGCAAAAAAGGGGGAAGTGACATGCAGCATACAAAAAGTGATGTCCTAGAAACAGAGACTTCAATTATATCTGATTACCAGAAATAAATTTAAACAGGCGACCACAGATCCAAGTAGGAGAAAAGACACCCGGTGCTCAAACACAAGAGGCCGCTTACCAGATGGTAAACCAGTGAAGGTATAATCAGTGGTAGGCTTATGGCCTAAGCCTACCACTGATTATACCTTCACTGGTTTACCATCTGGTAAGCGGCCTCTTGTGTTTGAGCACCGGGTGTCTTTTCTCCTACTTGGATCTGTGGTCGCCTGTTTAAATTTATTTCTGGTAATCAGATATAATTGAAGTCTCTGTTTCTAGGACATCACTTTTTGTATGCTGCATGTCACTTCCCCCTTTTTTGCCTTCACGCCTCTGGATCTGCTATATATTCGGGGTGTTTATGATCCTTTAATGTTTTTGTGTGAGCACCCCTTTTAGTATAATATATTTTTTTGTCAGTATCACGCTATGGTTTTTGTATTTTCTTGTATTTTTTGTGCTACACTTATGTGGATTGGGTCCGCTGTATGAGCCTGCCGGATTCTACCCCTCTTGGAGTACATCGAAAGGCCCAGGCTGGGTTAAAAGCCACCTGTGTGACTCCGCTTACGTTCTGGTAAGCAGAATATCCTAAAGTTGTCCTTTATTATCATTTAGAAGGATCTACTACACTACGTGGACTCATTTGAATTTTCACTAGTATTAATTGGACTCATATTTAGCGCGGTTTATCTGTCTTTTATTAGTGTGGTTATATTCCCTGTGTTTGTTTGCCTTACCTTGTAATGATGGCCTCACATGTTGTGGCTGTAGTTTGTAGTGTCATAACTGATCAATTCCCCTATGTCCACATATTTATTCACCTAGCTTGTCTCTAGGGACAGGCAACTTCTTGTTTTGGGCCATACAGTGTTGTCTGGTAAAAGACGTCAACGTCACAAGGTTCTGATGTCCAGCATCACACTAGCCATGCCTAAGTTCCCCAGAAGTCCAGTGGTACCCCGGGGGCAGTGAACTGATACAGCTTTGGTAATCTTATTAGTGGCAGCTATGTTGAGTTATTAACAGTAGATGGAGGAGGAGCAGTCCGGTAGATATTCCACTAGAATAGGGGACATCACATGGTGGTGAGGCAATCGCATTATGGTTATAAATGTCATTTGTTGACCTATATATGGCTACTGCCTAAACTACCTTTATGATTTATATGAACTGCAGCTGCTTACTTGCCCTCAGCTTACAATCAACTAATTTTGTTATCAGTACATGCTTGCTGGCTTGATTTGGGAATATACCCTATTACTAACACAGCCTACTTAGATGATGCTTTGGGACAACAGTAAGGCTGTAATGCCTGCATCGTTTAAAGCTAGATGCCCAGTCGGTGGACATTATTAGTTACCCATTTTATTACTACCCATCTATTATTAGGGATGCAAGTATAATTCCATTTTGGAGGCTCAACTAAGGGTAGCCAAATGATAGCCTATAAGGGAAAGGATTCTTTCTGCTTAATGGAAAGTAATCTATAAATGAAGATATTTATGTGACCAGACTAATGTTTGCATTCTATGGCGGCAAGATACTTGAACATTGGTCAACATAAATCTAAGGAAGTACGTTTTCTACTTGTATTTTGAGGAAGGGACACTGTGATTAACTTGTGGAAACTTTACACAATTTGTGTCGTATTAATAAGCTGGGTTTCCAGCATCAAGTTGCCTGATATATTTGCAGTGGAATGGTGTGAGGTCTGGGCCTGTTGATGTGTTTAAAGACAATATTGTCTTTCTTTTAAAAGGTTATGGTGAAGGGATTTTTTTTTTCATTTGTATTTTTGTGAATTTATATACATTTTCTATGTGCCAATAAAGTTTGAAATTTTTGTAAACAATTTTCTAATTTAATTTTGGTTGGATAAAAGCCACGTAGAAGTATATTCCATTTTATTTTTGTATATGGTATGCCTGATTGTCTTTGCCGCACCTGATTAAGGAAGAGTTAGCATCCAACCTTCTCTAGAAGCCCCTATTTTGCGATTTTTTAAAATTTAATCCTTAGGCACACAGTGCATGCCTTGCCATTTCCTCTGTGTCGCATCACCAATGTGGAAGTGTTAATTTGTCACTTGTCACTTCCAGTATGGTGAGGTCTGTTAATTGCTCTGCCTGTTTATGTCTGTTTCAGGTCTAATTACTGCTGTCATCTGCAGATCACTAGACTGAGTGACCCAAGGATTGTGGGCTATATAGTTTATGCACAGGAAATATTCATTTTCAGACTACAGACACAGGTCATGCAGCAGTTCCAGCAGTGCCTCATGTTTGAACACAAACAGAAACTTCTGGCACAGGAATATGAAGATTTAATTTGCTATAGGCTGTGTATATAGGGCAACAAACAACACCATGGCACTTACCATCTTAACATCTTGCAAGTGAAGGTAGGAAGATTTATAATGCATTTAAAGAAGCCTTAAAGCCTATGTTCTGCTCTCATATTATACATTCCTATAAATGCCCCATAGTTGGGAATTAGAGTTGAGTTGAGTTAGGGACTGCACTTACAGAGGTGCCTTCACACCACAGTGGGGATTTATATTTATTTGAAAATATATGCAGAAAAAAATCTTTTTATAACCTGATTAGCTGAAACTTTTTTGATTTTTACTAATTGGATACAGCAGATAGTACTGGCTGCTGAATGTGACTCATTCAACTGAATGGGGCCACCCCACACCCTGCAACAGGCTGCATACTCGGATAAGGGTCTGTTATGGATTTTAGGGGCCACCATGCTTTTTTGCATAAGGTATCCCCTAAAAATCCATATCAGACCCCAATGTTTTTTTTTTTTGTGTGTGGGGGTCCTACCATAACTACTAAGAACTGTGTGGACACCGGCATCCTAGCAACCGATAATGTAATCAGTTGCTAGTTTGCAGGGGGCCAGCCAGCACAGCATCCTTAATTACTAACATACAGGCAACTTCCAGTATCCTGGCAACCAAAGAGAAGGACATTGTGTATTTAGGTGCAACAGCTGGAGCATATGGAGGTTCAGCAGGTGAGTGAACTGCCCATTTAGTTTACCCTTTCAGCAAACTGTGAACATATAAAGTTTGGGTCAAATGCTACATGGCCACACACACTGAAATCTCATCCCTAGAGGTATATCAATTGCATGGGAAACGGTTTAGATAGGCTTTGCACCCCTCTAGTCTGTTTGTTCTTCTACCTTTTCAAAAAGGCATCAAAAGTTATTTTTCACCTGTAGATCAAAGTGACAGTCTTAGAGTATTTTTGGTACTTTCTGTTTAAGTTGTGGAAGCCATGATACTTCCCTGTGTCTAACCACTGCAGATTTAAACTGGCTTACATTATAACATTATTAATCTGGACATTGATGACCTTTGTGAAAACATAGAACTGTTGCATGTTGAAGAGCCCAGTTCTTCTTGAAAGATTGCCTTTAAAGTTGGTTTCAGGTAAATCATTTGAAATATTAGTTTAATAAAACATTGGTTATCGATAAGGAAAGGAAGTGAAATGATATTAAATTGAAAAATTGCAATTGTAAGTAATCCTGCATTATCGTTACTTGTTTTGTAGGATTTTGGTAACTGGATGTTAAAAATAAATAACTAGAGTTCAAGCTCAATGGACCTATATAATGGGCTGGTATTCGCAAAATGTTCATTGCTTGCTAAACACAGAAAGGAAATCCTTCATCTCATGAAAAGGAGAATGTTGTGATATAATTTTTTCTACAAATGTAGTATTCAGTGAAAGACAAACATTTTTACTGAACTACTTGCAGCAATGTATAAGAAATATGTTGATGTTTTGAGGTCTGCACCTCTTAGCCAGGACAAGCAATCAAATTTCTCCCTATCAGGAAGGTAACCAGCTCCCGTAATTGCTTCTTTTTGCTATTATTGAAATTTTAAACACACATTGATCATTTTGACATGTTTTCTATTTGAGTGTGGTGAGGCTCATTTTGTTTTGGATGCAACTCAATTTGTAATATGTATTATATCATAATTTATGGATGGCTGGATATTTTGGATTTTAATAGTATTGCAGAGTAATACCACTGGGAAAATATTCAAGCCTGCAACTGGAGAAAACAAGTGCAGGGTGATTTTGTGTGTGCATTTGTGTTTGATAACGAAAAAAAATTGTATTTCTCTTATTGGGTATTTGGTAATTATTAAAAAACTTTAATTATTTATTGTTACTTGGCTGAAAAATGTTTACCTAAAAGGTTGTCCAGTTATTTGCGAGGACAAAAGCCTTCTATCAAATATTGCTTGTTTTATATATAGCAAACTTTTAAAAGGTGTTTCCACTTTTGCAGCCAAATTGCTTTAATATCTACATTAACTTCATTACATGTGTCCATTCATATTTAAAAAATGTCAGCTTACTTTTTTGGATGGTCTTTTCTGGAACTTACAGCAAGGAAACGTTCTACTTAGATCTCTTTGTTGTAAGGTGGCTAAGAGGCTGTTTTTGCCATAGTTATCCAAGGCTGTACTGTGCAGGCAGATATCATCTAATCCGTTGTGCATGTAATGTTAATGAGTATAGTCAATTCTCAGCCCAGCTACTGGGACAGATCACTCTGAGCTAGGCGTGGAAATCCTGCAATCAGCTATGACAGCTTCTTCTCAGAAACATCACAAAGGTAAAAAAAATGTTTAAAATGTTTTTTGTAGATATGCTGTGTGAATAGGAACACATAAAAAATATATAGTGATATTTCCTCAAATTTGACCGCAAAAATAGAAACAAACTTTAAGTTTTTCCCTTTTAATTTCCTATGCAAATAATAGAGACCATCTGGATCTGGTTCTGTGTGAAGATTTTGGAGAAGTACTACTAGTGCTGGAAATTTTTCTTGATTTTCTGGATTATGCCTTGAGAGAAGGCTGCTGTTTTTGTGCACAGACCTTCCCTATTGCAGGGAAACAAATCAAACACAGAGATTTCTTTAATTTAGTCATTTTTGCAGTGTCTGGTGTGGATCCAGGTGACTTTTCCTTCAAGTTTTGCAAAATCTGTACATGAAATAGATGCTGTATTGAGTCTCCAAACATTTCCTTATATTTAAATGTCTCTTAACAATCCACAAGTCACCTGGCTTTAGTTTTAGATCCTTCCAAACTTTTAGGATCTGGAATTGGGGAGAAAACACATGAATGAGTTTGTCAAAAACCTTAAAAGATCAGCAACATTCTCTGTGAGATCCGAATGGAGGATTTCAGCTGCTGAGACAAAATATAAGCAAGTGAGTAACACACTCCCAAACCAAATCCCATAGGGAGAGAGTCCAACATCCTTGATAAAATATAAGAAAACATTCAGGCAAAAGTTTTCTAGTTTCTTACTCTACTTTGTCCGCTACATTGTAGACAGTAGGGAGTGTAAAAATAAAACCTCAAAACTTCTAGTAAGGACTCTCCTATAAAAATGATTTCCTCTGTTACTCTCTGTACTTTCTGCACTCTATATTTACAAACTACTTCTGATAACACTTTTTACTGTGGCCTTTGCAGTAGCATTTGCCACTGGACATCCAAAAAACATGTCCATACAGACAAAATGCATACTCATAAGATCCTGACTTGGGTATCTGGATATATCTTTTTTTGTAATCTCTGGAAGGGATGTTCAGCTTTTGGTAACACCTTTGGTAACAGGTAAAACAAGAAGTGGTATGTTATAAAAACAACTGTGGAGAACCCTGGCTCTATCCCATGCTCATTTACTAAGGCAGCCATAACTGCTTGTGACTGATGACACGGTCCATGTATCAAGCTGGAGGGAAAAGACATAAATGATCACCTTTTCCAAAGTCCTGTTTCATAAGAAGTTGCCCCCTGTGGACCACGTGTTCTTCTCGTTCTGGGGTCCTTAAAGTTGAATTATTAATCCCAGCTATACTGGGCCAGAACTAGGGTGGAATCTGTGAGTTGCACAGATCCATCAAGTGTCCGGGGCTGTAAATGCAGCATCCTTAGTCACCTGGTCTGCTTCCATGTGTGAAAGTTAATATGGCTACCTCAGCAAGAAACTGGGAGGCTGAAAACAGCCAATCAAATTAACTTGGCATGCTTTATTGGTTTACCTGCCGAAGTAAAAACAAACTCCTGGCCCTTCAAATGGAACCAAAAGCTCTCTATATCTCGACTATCTATATAAATATACATTCTTTTTATAGCTCACAGGCTTTGCTAAAACATGGAGCTCTGCTTCTTGAGCTGGGGAAAAAGGATCCAATGACTTTGAATACAGAGTATCCTTCTGGGTGATAAACTGCATACTCAAATCTAAAAAAAATTTAATATCTGGGTCTTCAGGGAGTGTGTCCTGCACTGGGCTCACAGCAGCTGATTCCTACGTCATTAATTTAACACATGTGTCTTCCTTTGTCTCCAGCCTCCTCCAATAGAGGCAATAAGGTGGCTGGATTCAAATGTACGCATTTTTCATTGTTAGATTTGTACATAAACAAATTCATATTTTAAACCTTTCATTAGATAAACATTTAGTTTATTTCCAGTTCATGTTTCCAAAGACAACTTTTTCCTGGCACTATTATAACAATACCCTGCGGTCATGGAGAGATGTCCATAAATCCAAAATATTCTTCTGCTTGTACCACTGTACTTACAAGGAAAAGGGGCACATTATCTCACAATCCACACATTCTGCTTTGGATTTAAAAAAAAAATAAAAATAAAAACAAAAGGATCAACAATCTGTATGATGGACCAGAAAGCATCAAAAACTATAAAACAACTGGCTACAGGTGGCATCTATCCTAACAGGGTGTGTGGACTTGATGTGATGGGTCTGTTATATTTAAATTTTATTTATTATTACTCTCACATCATGGACCGCACATCAAGTTATTATCAAAAACCTTAAAATTTCATTTTTGTAGAAAAACGTCTTATGTATCCCATCCATCTTGGCTTTGTTAATTATTATGGCAGCTGTATTCCAAATAATAACCTCATCTTAATCTTTTTTTTCTCTCAATAAGGGCTTTTTGTATAAATGTAAAATTACAAAATTGTTATCTTAATCTAAACTAATCCCATTTTTACAAATTTCCCCAATAACCTGGATTTCATTTCCAACCAAAGGTTGTCTATACCAGTTTCAATATATTTATATTATTAATAAAATTGTTAAACTCATATTAGAAATTAATACTCATTATTAATTAATTTTACTTAATTTCCCTTTTTTAAATGCACTGTTTCCACTATAAAAGGATATTCAATTTGTGTAATACACGGTTAAATGTAACCTTCATTTTACCATGTCTGGAAAACAGATTCAAAAAATAATTGTGATCACATTGTTTACCATTGGATTCGTTAACCCGGCACATTTTGTTATAAATGTATTGTCTAAAAAACTGGAATTGGCATGGTGTCCTTCCAGCTTATCACTGACCTCTCATCCCAGCCACATTCTTTCATGAGAGCACAAAGGAGGGGGTCACATCTGCGTATATGACACACACAAGGGATAGAACTAAAGGTCCCAGCATTCGCACACACATACACCAATATCTCTCTAAAATCGCTTACATTTTTCCCATTTGTACACAACACATGCATATCATTCTCTCACTTTATTTTAACTCTCATTTCTCTGTTTCTGACTTTACTAGTTGTAGTGCCTGACCCCAAATTCATCCCACAACTTAACGTGAAAATGTTCCTTTCTGTCTAGTGTTAATGTCACCCTTGATCCATCCTGCTCAAATATATAGCTGTTTCTCTAGCTGTTTACTCTGCATGATTCTTAGTCTGTGTGGACCTTGGTAACCCAGTTACCCATTGTGGATCCCTGTCCACTTTAACCATTAATCTAGGGGCTCAGTATAGGCAGAACCGCACCTCTGGTTCATATATAGTGCTCCTCTTGCGCTGGGCATTTTTGATTGTCTCTTACCCTTCATTCCCTTACTTAATTTAATGCCCATAATGACTGGCCAGTCTTCTCTACATGTGCCTATACCCTCTTGCCTCTAAACTACTATATATAGCAGATGTACTACATATACCAGCGAACAGCACTATTCTTCCCTTTCTTATCTATAACACTCCGATGGACAATAGACAGGGACAACATAACATATAACCACCAATCAATACAGTTCGATTAAGGGAGTAAAATAGGTTCCCTTTGTCCCGAAAATGCCTTACCGATCAAGGAAGTCTGATAATTCAAATGTAAGCAAAAGGCTTACCTCAGCCGGCTGATTATCAGAAATTTCCAGATTGTCTCAAGCTCCTCATTTCAGATTCTCAGGGTCACCTGGAAACCCCTCCTAGGCAAAGCTCGCCATGCTGACTTGATTAAATTGATGATAGGCAACTCCTATCCTCAAATTAATAATAACTACTGCAGTAGGGAACAGACACAAAAGATGGTGGACACAGGCTGCATTTGGTGGACACAGGCTGCATTTGGTGCACACAGGCTGCATTTGGTGCACACAGGCTGGCTGCATTTGGTGGGACACAGGCTGCATTTGGTGGACACAGGCTGCATTTGATGGACACAGGCTGTATTTGGTGGACACAGGCTGCATTTGGTGGACACAGGCTGGCTGCATTTGGTGGACACAGGCTGCATTTGTTGGACACAGGCTGGTTGCATTTGGTGGGACACAGGCTGCATTTGGTGGACACAGGCTGTATTTGGTGGACACAGGCTGCATTTGGTGGACACAGGCTGGCTGCATTTGGTGGACACAAGCTGCATTTGTTGGACACAGGCTGGCTGCATTTGGTGGGACACAGGCTGCATTTGGTGGACACAGGCTGTATTTGGTGGACACAGGCTGCATTTGGTGGACACAGGCTGCATTTGGTGGGACACAGGCTGCATTTGGTGGGGCACAGGCTGCATTTGGTGAGACACAGGCTGCATTTGGTGGACACAGGCTGGCTGCAATTGGTGGGACACAGACTGCATTTGGTGGACACAGGCTGCATTTGGTGGGACACAGGCTGCATTTGGTGGGACACAGGCTACATTTGGTGAGACACAGGCTGCATTTTATGGGACACAGGCTGCATGTAAGGACAGACTCCACTGGAGACACCTGTGGACATCTGGTGGCAGGCGACGTGGCTAGTGACACGCTCAGGGCTCCCACTGATTCTGCATTATGGTGAGTTGAATGATTTCATTGTATATTACAATGTAATAATAGAAAAAATGCGCTTTAATCATCCTGACACCATAACAACCAAGGTGCCGGGATGATTGAAGTGCTAACACCAGGTGTTTGGAATATCTTTATCTGCTGTTAAACTTTCTAGAATACACATATTTCTATTGTTGTGTAGGATCTGGGCCTCCTGTCCCTCCATCCCTCTCTCCCTCTTCCTCCATCCCTCATTCATCTCAGACGCTAACCACACCACCTTAGAGCCACGCACACTATTTTGCTGAAACCACGCCCATTTTCACCAAGTGGGAGGGGTCAAAAAGGAAAGGTGTGGTCTGGCGTCCCATCCTAAAACTTCACCAGCCGCCACTGATTAACAATGGGCACTATTCCTCCCACTAACACCAGCGATTGGGCACTATTTCTCCCCCTAATATCAAAGATGCATTGTTTACTGCCACTGACACCAGGACAATTTCTGCTCACAAAGGCCACAGTCCGGCCCCCCTAAGTTTTGAAGAACCTTAAACTGGCTCTTTGTTTAGAAGGTTTGGAGGCCCCTGGCTTAAAGTATAACTAAAGGGAAAACTTTTTTTTAGTTTCCCTCTCACTTCCTGTTTGGCTATGGGACAGGAAGTGAAGGGAAGTCTCCCCAATTGGACACAGATGGCAAAAATAAACCTTACAGGGGTTATAACCCTCCCCTACTCTATCCAAAATTTTTAAAAAAAACATTTAGCCAATAGTTCTAATTTAAATATCATTTTTTTTTCATTTCTAATAGGAGTTTCTGTAATATTTCAGGTTGGAAGTAAAAAATGAGCTCTGTCAGTAATTTTTCTATATTTTGTCAGTAAACAAAAAGTTCAGGGGCGTTGGCATCCCTGGAGTACTTTCACTGATCCATGAGGCAGTCTGATGGGAACACTTGAAGTAAGGTGGCACTCTGATGGGGACATTTGATATATTGTTGTTCTAATAGGGACATTTCATGTAAAGAGGCACTTTGATGCAGACAGTTGATTTAAGGGGGCCTCTGATAGGGGTCATGATGTAGGGAAGGACTCTGATGGGACCCTGATGTAAAGGGGGAGTGTGATAGGGACACCTCATATAAGAGGGCACAGGTTCTGTTTATTCATCCCATTCTAATGATAACCCAATGTATACTAGTGTTCCCTGTTCCATCCTGCACTGCCTCTGCATAGCCTGTCAGATGTTAATTCTAGGTCATGATGCCTGATACAGAAGCTCGTTGAGTGAACAGGGATAACTACATCTGTAACAGACTATCAGTGACTGACACGCAGTGTTGACATTATGCCCCCTGGCTTTTTTTTAACTGCACCCCCAGATCAGATTGGCTAGATCCAGCCCTGCAGCCAAGGGCTAGAGGAGGCACAAGGAGAAAGTGAGCTGTATGCTTCTTTGATATAGACCTCCCTGTAAATACCTTCTTTCCTTGGGTCTCCTGGCACATGACATCCTGGGGACTTCTTCCTCTTCACCTTGTGATGGCAGGGGACATTATGGTGTCAGTACATCTTTCTGTAGTATTGTGCTGTGAGCCCAGGCTAATGTGGTGATACATGCCCAAGAGGTGTGTCCATGAGAACCTGGGCTCAAAGGAAGCAGGTTTAATGACACTGGCCATCATTCAAACTGGAAGAGGACTGGCAGCGGAGCAGCGTTTCTGCCAGGGACAGCACTAAAGACAAGGTGAATAATGCAGCAAAAACCTCTTTTGTTTATTTTAAAAGGTCTGGACAAGTTAATAAAACAATACATTTGAAAATCTGATTTAAATGTGAAAATTTCTGTGGTGTAAAATGAGTAAACATCTGAAAGTGCGGAAATTATGAAGAATATACTTATAATGTTATTGCTACTTTCAAATATGCTTACAGTGCACACTAAAATAACCTCCATTTATGTGTCTCACCGGCAAGTACACCACTATTAATGTTATCAATGTAAAACAACATAATGTTATATTATGCTTTAACATTAGTGTGCTACTTCTATAAATCCTCCTCCTGATCAAAGGTTATGCAGCGTGGTGACAATAATATGTAGACAGCTGGTCATAAAGCTGTGACCTTGTTAATGGAAATAGTCGTTGTGCTAATAAATGGACAATATGCGCTGTGTGAACTGGATGCCATGTCTCCCTTTTTAATAAAATGTGCTCTTCTGTACACGTTCTGTGATTTTTAGAAGTATAGGCAAGAAACTACCAACTCTCACCAAATTCACAACAATAACTAAAATTAATACTATAAAATTGTATTTTTTAGTGATTGTTAAGCCATGTTTTGGTAACATAAAAAAGAGGTTTATACTTACCTACTCTGTGCAATAATATTGCAAAAAGTGGCCCCTTACCTCCCCTTCTGGAGTCCCCCATCAGTACTCTCCGCTCATCCTTTCCTGCAAGCTGTGTACGCTCTGCTCCTGAGCTGGGCTGTGTGCATCCATGGACACACACAGTACAGCTCAGCTATGCCCCACACTGCCTCCTACTGCTACCTGAGTCTCCTGTGAGACTAGGAAGTGGGAAGAGAAGAGCTGCAGCAAGGCACAATGCTGGATCAAGAGAAATGTTTGGTGGGGAGGGCACAACAAATATTAAAACATGTTTTAACCTAATGCAAGGAATGCATTAAAGTAAAAAATGTTTTACCTTTAGAGCCACTTTAACTGCACTGTTAAATAAAATGTGACAGCTCTTAAATTACCTTTTTTTCAAATATAAAACTGTGTAACCAGGTCTTGGCTACAGCAATATGGAGAAGGAAACCTTTTATTCTTCTCTCCCTCTACTGCGATACTATACTGCTTATGGCGGCCCATACGCCATGATCCTGGGTGGGTGGGGGAGTTTTTCACCTGCATATGATTATCCCATTAGCCTTAGCCTAGTTATACAAGAGACCAAACATTTACAAATTAAACATAATTTACAGGCAGGCCAGGACAGACGCCATTTTTTTCCACACAACCGCAGCCTGGTTCCTGTTAGCCAACAAGCTCTAGACACTTCATACAACCTACATGAGTTATGACACAGCACAAGGTAAATTATTACTTCTTTTGTACCATACCATTCCATTTCACACATTACATCATTTACACACTGTCATGTTTGGTTGGTTCTTCATTCCTTTCACTTTTTCACCTTTCACAGCTTTGTTTGTGTTTATTTTTGGTTTTTCACTTTTCACCCTCTGCCAACACTTGGCCTATTACACTATGTTTTCATCACATCATGCACTCCCTCAGGGACTACACAATTCCATCCACAGTACACACTTTCACACACACACTGGGCACTTCCTGTGTATCATAGTGTGTTTGATAGTAACACCAATTCATTTGGATCATTCACTCATTTTTGTTTCATATTTTTAATTTTATTTTCCCAGTTTTACTCCATGTGACGCAATTAATATTCTAAAATATGTACACACATTTGGTCTCAATACACTACTCAAGATAAACATTTACAATGATGACTTAAACAATAGTATACTACTTCATTAATGGCTACTAATGGATGTCTGTTGCAGGTGTGCACTCCTTCACCCCCTGGGGGGGCGTGCATCAGTGTGGCTCCTTGTAAGCCCCTTGGGGCTGGCTCTCTCTCCCCGTCTGGGCAGGTGGGGATGGCCTGCGTACCACTTGGACCCCTCAATGGCTCTTAATACCTCTATTAGAAACATCTTCTGCATCTTTAACGGTAAAGACGGTACATCAACCAGCAGATGACAGTGTTTATAAGTTTATAGCTGCATCTATGGTTAAACTCTGTCTTTTCTCTGATAATAAAAAGTTTCCTGTTTCCTGTCTGCAGTTAAGCAGCAAAGCCCATGTGTACTGTGCACTGTCTGTTTGTTCTGTAAGGCTATATGCAGAATTTCTAACAGGTTATGGGCCCAGACACCCACCCAGACACTCAGAGAAAAGCTGAGAATCCAGTCATAACTTGCTACAGTGAGTGCAAGATACAGCAACAGAAAGAAGACTGTAACAGAAAGAAAACAAATGGGCAGTAACACAGCTGTAAAAAAAACTTTCATTTGCAAATCTGACAAACCAGAACTACCAGTCTTGGAAATTCAAAATGAAAATGCTGCTAATAAGAGAAGGTAGGTTGAAATGTATACATGAAGTCAAGCCAGAACACCCTTTAGATGAGTGGATAGAGAAAGACCTAAAAACTCAGAGTACAATCTCTCTTAGCATAGAAGATTGTCAAACTATACATACTGTATATGTAGGTGTGAAACTGCTAAAGAAATGTGGGATAGGATTACAAAAGGTACATGAAAGAGCAAACTTTAGTAATAAACTGTATTTAATTAGAAAGCTATACCAAACCAAGCTGATGAAAGGCCAGGATATGCAGCATTACATAAGGAACACCTTGGAAAGGGTTGAATGCCTGAGGGGTATAGGAGAAGAAATAAAAGATTTTAATAGCACTATTACTAAGCGGTAGGGATGAGCTTTGAGTTCAAGTCGAACCCATGTTTGACTTGAACATCGCCTGTTCGATTGTTCGTCGAATTGCGAATGTCATGGGCCATTCGCGCCAAATTCAAGTGGCGCGTCATGGCCGATATTTCACTGTGGCATCGCAGTGCATTGCTAGCTGATGATTGGCCAAGCATGCACTATGACCCGCATGCTTGGCCAATCACAGCGCCGTCTGTACAGAGAGCCGTAATTGGCCAAAGCCAGGGTGGCTTTGACCAATTATGGCTTAGGGGGTTTAGTACACGCCCCACACTATATAAGGCCGCATGCGTGGCGGCCTTGTGTAGTGTGTTACGGCGGTGGAGAGATATAAACAAAGAGACAGTGTCATTTGATTTAAGTTAGATAGAGTAGGCAGGCGAGTCAGTTAGCTGCACTTACAGTGTATTGTGTATATATATATGCATCCTAGGTGTTGTATATATATATATATATATATATATATATATATATATATATATATATATATATATACACTGTATTCAGTTTATCTAGATCCATTCCTGTTATTCTCTTCCTAATATACTGACAGGCAGGCAGATGTTTTTACAGTATTTACAGTAAGTGTACTGTGTCCTCTGCACAGTGTGCTCCTAAAGCTACCTAAAGAAAATTGGTGGTGTTCTTCTGATCCTGTTAGTACCACAGGCAGGCAGCTGCAGTATTTACAGTTAGTGTACTGTGTCCTCTGCACAGTGTGCACCTAAAGCTACCTGAAGACAATTGCTGGTGTTCTGATCCTATTAATGCCACAGGCAGGCAGCTGCAGTATTTACAGTTAGTTTACTGTGTCCTCTCCACAGTGTATACCTAAAGCTACCTGAAGACAATTGCTGGTGTTCTCATACTAATAATACTACAGGCAGGCAGTTGATTCTGCTAGCTGCAGTATAATGAGTATATATATATATACATCCCAGCTTTGTGCAGCAACATCTCTATGCAGGCCATTAGTATGTCTGGAAAGCCAACAAGGAGAGGCAGACAGTCACAAGCCAATAAAAGAGGGCAAGCAGGCTCTGTGTCTAGAGGCAACAGTGCTGGTCGTCCCCTTGTTAAAGGGGGCTTCCAGATTCCGATAAGCCCCCCGCCCGCAGACCCCCACAACCACCGGGCAAGGGTTGTGGGGATGAGGCCCTTGTCCCCATCAACATGGGGACAAGGTGTTTTGGGGGGCTATCCCAAAGCACCCTCCCAATGTTGAGAGCATGTGGCCTGGTACGGTTCAGGAGGGGGGCCGCTCTCTCATCCCGCCTCTTTTTCTGTGGCCTTCCAGGTTGTGTGCTTGAATAAGGGTCTGGTATGGATTTTTGAGGGGACCCCACAGTGTTTTTTTTTTTAATTTTGGCGCGGGGTTCCCCTTAAAATCCATACCAGACCTCAAGGGTCTGGTATAGATTTTGAGGGGGACCCCACGCCATTAAATTTTTTTAATTCGGGCCTGAGTTCCCCTTAATATCCATACCAGACCTGAACTGACTGGTATGGAATTTAGGGGGACCCCCCACGTCATTTTAAAAAAAAAATCTTGGTTCGGGGTTCCCCTGTGGGGAATTCCCATGCCGTTTTTATCAATGAACTTATGTTTATTGTCAGACCGGCAATTCATTAATAGCTGCGAGTAGTTTTAAATGACTTTTTTCCTTTGAAATGTCATTTTGCTGTCAGACTGTTCTAAACACGGGAAACATGCACCCCTTTACAGGCATACTATAGACACCCCCCAGGTACAAAATTTAAACGGATATTACACTTTTATTGTTTCACTTTAAGCATTATTAAAATCACTGCTCCCGAAAAAACTGCAGTTTTTAAAACTTTTTTTTGCATTGATCCATGTCCCCTGGGGCAGGACCCAGGTCCCCAAACACTTTTTTATGACAATAACTTGCATACAAGCCTTTAAAATTAGCACTTTTGATTATTCATGTTCATGTCCCATAGACTTTAACGGTGTTCACGTGTTCGAACAAATTTTTTGCCTGTTCGCAAGTTCTGGTGCGAACCGAACAGGGGGGTGTTCGGCTCATCCTTACTCAGGGTACTTTGTCTGGCAAAGCAGCTGCCAACGCGGCCTCTTCCCTCGGCTCAATGGCATCAGTCACTCCTTCCCTAGCCCCACCATGTCCTCCTGAGGAGTCCCCCGAACTGTTTGATCACAGTGTTGGGTACATGCTCCAGGAGGATGCCCAGCGTTTTGAAGGCTCCGATGATGGTACCCAACTAGAGGAAGGCAGTAACATGAGCCCAGAGAGAGGGTGTGCCCAAGAAGGACAGCAATCTGGCAGTCATGTTCCCCCAGCTGCAGCATACTGCCAGGTTTGCTCCAGTGATGAGGGAGGGGATGATGTGGAAGTCAGTCTCCATGTGGGTGCCTGATAGGAGAGAGGAGGAGGAGGCACATCTCCAACGAGGCAGGATGCCCTCCAGGGGCCAGCTTAAGGGCAGCACACCGACTGCATCACACCGCAGAGCTCCGCATGTGCAGGGCGCTGCTGTCTCTGCACGTTATTCCAAAAGTTCTTTGGTGTGGGCCTTTTTTGAGACGAGTGCATCAGATCGCACTTCTGCTATTTACAACATATGTCTCAAGCGTATCTGGCGTGGCCAAAACACCACCTGCTTGGGCACCACATGCTTGACCAGACATATGTCGACCTGCCATGCAGTTCGTTGGCAAGAGTACCTAAAAGACCCACACCAAAGAACAAAGTGGACCTTTCCTTGCTCCTCATCAGCTGGCATCTCCAACCCCGCTATACCTTCAGTCCTCTCTGAAACCTGCACTGAGAGGAATGAAGGTGTAGAATTAGGTGTGTCACAGCCAAGTACTTGGCGGGCAATCTGCTATCGGTACACCAACGTCAGATTGTACCAGGCAAATTTACCCAGCCATCCACATGCCCAGTGCTTGACTGCTAGCTTGGCTAAATTGCTAGCACTTCAACTGTTGCCTTTTCAGTTGGTAGACTCTGCCCCCTTTCGTGAGTTTGTGGAATGTGCGGTTCCTCAGTTGCAGGTTCCCAAACGCCACTTTTTCTCATGGAAGGCGATTCCGGCTCTCTACCGGCATGTGGAAGGCAATGTCTTGGCCTTGCTGGACAGGGCGGTCAGTGGTAAGGTGCATATTACTGCTGACTCATGGTCCAGCAGGCATGGACAGGGACGTTACCCATCTTTCACCGCACAGTGGGTGACTCTTCTGGCAGCTGGGAAGGATGCAGAACAGGGTGCAGTAGTGTTGGAGGTTGTTCCGCCACCATGCCTTCAAAGTTCTACTAGTGGTGATTCTGCCACACCTCTCTCCTCCACCCCCTCCTCCTCTTCTTCCCCCATGGCCTCTTCCTGTGCTGTTTTGTCCTCAGAACCAGCGGTGCTCCGTAGGCATTCAAGGGGCTACGCAATCACGCAGGCAAAAAGATGCCATGCGGTGCTTGAGCTGGTGTGCTTGGGGGACAGGAGCCACACTGGGGCAGAGATTTTGTCAGCTCTGCAGGGGCAGGTTCATCGGTGGTTGACGCCATGCCAGCTTAATGCATGTATGGTGGTTTGCGACAATGGCACCAACCTCCTCTCCGCCCTCCGACAGGGACAACTGACCCATGTGCCCTGTTTGGCTCATGTCCTTAACTTGGTGGTGCAGCGGTTCTTGGGCAGGTACCCGGGCTTACAGGATGTCCTGAGGTAGGCCAGGAAAGTCTGTGTGCATTTCCGCCAGTCATATAATGCCAGTGCTCGGCTGGCTGACCTCCAAAAGGAATTTAACCTGCCCAAGAACTGCCTAATCTGTGACATGCCCACCAGGTGGAACTCAACGTTGGCTGTGCTGCAGCAGCTGCACACGCAGCAGAGGGCCATCAATGAGTACCTATGCGACTATGGCACCAGGACAGGGTCAGGGGAGCTTGTTTTTTTCCCACGCCAGTGGGTTATAATCAGGGATGCATGCACTGTCCTGTCACCATTTGAGGAGGCCACAAGGATGGGGAGCAGTGACAGTGCATGCATCGGTGACACTGTCCCTTTTGTCCACCTGTTGGAGCACACGCTGCGTGGAATAATGGACAGGGCACTTGAGGCAGAACAGAGGGAGGAAGAGGCGGACTTCCTTACCTCTCAAGGCCCCCTTTATCCAGACAGTGTTCCTGCTTGCTCGCCAATCACACAGGAAGAGCACGGGGAGGAGGAGGATTGTGTCAGCATGGAGGTGGAGCCTGGCACTCAGCATCAGCAGCAGTCTTCAAGGGATCATTTACAGTCCGAAGAAACCCATGGACTTGTACGTGGCTGGGAGGAGGTGGCTGTGGATCATGTCATCCTTAGTGACCCAGAGGACTCTGGACCGAATGCCTCAGCAAAACTACGCTGCATGGTCTCCCTGATCCTGCATGCCTGCGGAAGGATCCTCGTATTCGTGGTATCAAGGGAAGGGATCATTACTGGCTGGCAACCCTCCTTGATCCATGTTATAAGGGTAAGGTGGCGAACCTTATCTTGCCATTGCAGAGGGAGCAGAGGATGAAACATCTTCGGGAGGCCTTGCAGAAAGGTTTGTGCAACGCGTTTCTAGAGCCTGGGAGGTTACAATTTCCTGGTCCTCCTGGACAACGTGTTGCTGAGGCTTCGGTCAGTCACAGAAGGAGCGGTAGAGAATGTGGCTTTCTGACCGATGCATTCAGACAATCTTTTTAGTCTGAAGCCCCAAGGTATGATAGGTTCCAGCAACCATCACCAGCGTCTGATTCACATGGTGCAAGAATACCTTGGGGCAAGATTAGACTTGGACACCTTTCCCACCGAAAATCCTCTGGGTTACTGGGTCTTGAGGATGGATCACTGGCCAGAGCTTGCACAGTATGCAATTGAGCCTGTCCTGCATCCAGCATTCTTTCGGAACGCACATTCAGTGCTGCTGGAGGCTTTGTAACCAATCACAGGGTACGCCTGTCCACCAAATCGGTCGATCGGCTGACCTTCATAAAAATGAATCAGTCTTGGATCACCAGCTACCAAGCACCTGATGCTGATGTAACCAAATCATTTTTTTATTTTAGGGATTTTTCACTTTTTTTTCACTTTAACCACTTGCTTACCGGGCACTTAAACCCCCCTCCTATCCAGACCAATTTTTAGCTTTCAGCGCTAACGCATTTTGAATGACAATTGCGCGGTCATACAACGCTGTACCCAAATGAATTTTTTATCATTTTTTTCCCACAAATAGAGCTTTCTTTTGGTGGTATTTGATCACCTCTGCGGTTTTTACTTTTTGTTAAAAAAATGTAAAAACCAGAATTTTTTTTTAAAAAATTTTTTTTTTTTTTTATATTTTGTTATAAAAAAATTTTAACGGGTAATTTTTCTCCTTCATTGATGTACGTTGATGAGGCGGCAGTGATGGGCACTGATAGGTGGCAGTGATGGGCACTGATGGGTGGCAGTGATGGGCACTGATGGGTGGCAGTGATGGGCAGCACTGACAGGTGGCACTGATTGGCACTACAGGTGGGCATTGGTAGGTGGCACTTGTGAGCATTGATAGGTGGCACTTGTTGGCATTGATAGGTGGCACTGTGGGCACTGCTAGGTGGCACTGTGGGCACTGCTAGGTGGCACTGTGGGCACTGCTAGGTGGCACTGTTAGGTGGCACTTTTGGGTGGCACTTATGAGGAATTTTTTGTGCTTCCTCTTTGGGACCGATGTCCCTGGCATCTGAGCCGGTGATCGGCTTTTTTCTCTACTCGCGCTGTCAGCGCGAGTAAAAAAAAAAACGATTACCGATCTTCCTGTTTACATCATGTGATCAGCTGTCATTGGCTGACAGCTGATCACATGGTAAGGGGCCGGGACCGGCCCCTTACTCAGATCGGTGATCAGCCGAGTCTCAGTGACTCGGTGATCACACCGCGCCCGGCGCGCGCCCTGCAGGGCGCGCGCAGGGAGCGTGCACAGGGGAGGCCGTCATATGACGGCCTCCCGGGAATGTAGGTCCGCGCTGTGGCCGTCATTCGGCCATAGCGCGGATGTCTAGTGGTTAAGCATCATTAAAATCACTGCTCCCGAAAAAACGGTCATTTTTAAAACTTTTTTTTGCATTGATACATGTCCCCTGGGGCAGGACCCGGGTTCCCAAACCCTTTTTAGGACAATAACTTGCATATTAGCCTTTAAAATTAGCACTTTTGATTTCGAACGTTCGAGTCCCATTGACTTTAATGGGGTTCTAAAGTTCGTGCGAACTTTCGGTCCGTTTGCAGGTTCTGGTGCGAACCGAACCGGGGTGCTCAGCTCATCCCTACTAAGCGGTTTACCAGAAAGTTATGAAATGCTTGTCACTACAGTTCGGCCTGAGCATCAGTTCGAGCCAAACATTGGCTGTTCGCCCTGTTCGGGGAACACTCGAATGCGCGCTGCACAGTGCATTTTGTGCCCTGATTGGGCAAAGCTTTGCTCAATCAGAATGCAGTATAAGCTGGTTATTAAGGAGTGGGACTGGGAAGGCGGCTGCAGCACCCTTAGTAGACCTTTGGGTCTGGTATTGATTCTAAGGGAAACCCCACACCAATTTAAAAAAAAAAAAACAGCGTGGGCCCCCCCAAGTCCAACATCCATACCAGACCCTTATCCAAGCAATAAAGGGGGGAAGCGAGTGTCCTGATGTCACTGACCCAGCATGCACCCGGTCCATGATGTCAGAAGGGGCAATGCCACCAGGTAGTGTAGCCAGGTGGCCCCGCCCCTTACCTGTATAAGAATTGTCAAATGGCCTGCAGTAGGCGGCCAGCCTTCATGGCGGCGGGAGAATTTCTATTTTTTTATTTCTGGTGCAGCGGGCAGCGTGATTGATGATGGATTTACATCAGGGGACACTATTTTTTTATTTTTTAATAAAGGAATTGTCAAAAACTGTCTGTGTTTTTATTACTTTTTTACACTTTTTTGGTGAATGTGTAGGGGTGCATACTCGTTCACATGGGGGGTAGGATCTGGGGGCTCCATTGTTAAAGGGGGCTTCGCGTTTTTAAAAAGCCCCCTGCCCGCAGACCCCCACAATCACCGGCCATGGTTGTGGGGATGAGGCCCTTATCCCTATCAACACAGGGACAAGTTGCTTTGGAGTGGGGAAGGGGGGGCATGCCCCAAAGCACCCACCCCCCTATTTTGAGGGCATGTGGCCTGGTAGGGTTCAGGGGGGGAGGCACTCGCTCATCCCCCTCCTTTCCTGACCTGCCAGACTGCATGCCTAGATAAGGGTCTGGTATGGATTTTGGGGGGACCTCATGCTGTTTTTTTTATTTTGGTGTGGGGTTCCCCTTAAAACCTATACCAGACCTGAGGGGGGACTCCACGTCATTTTTTTCTTTATTTTTTTTTTCAATAGCCGGCTGCCCGTAATTGAAGTCGTGAGTAATTTTCAATGTGATTTCTTTAGAAATGTCATTTTTTCTGCAGTATGTTCTATATATGCTACAGATGCGCCATTTTACAGGCAGACTAAAAGTACCCCCAGGCACTATATTTAAAGGAATTTTTTGTTTTTTGCTGTTGCACTTTTAGCATCATTAAAATCACTTTTACATTTTTTTTGCATTGATATATGTCCCCCAGTGCAGTACCAGGATCCCCATACCCCTTTTATGGCCAATTACTTGCATATAAGCCTTCAAAATGGGCACTTTTGATTTTTCCTCTTCGGATGTCATAGACTTCAATGGGGTTTGCCGTTCAAGTTAGAACTTTTCCCCTGTTAGGGAGTTCTGCTGCGAATCAAACTGGGGGTGTGGTGCCCATCTCTACAGTCGTCACAGCACATGCACGTCCAGATGATGAACTGACATTGGAAAATATTAGGGGAAAGTTTGTGGATGAATATAAGCGTAAAACAGAAAGCATTAATGGTGATGCCGCTTCTGTTGCAGAGTCTGCTTTAACCGGTTCAATACAGGGCATTTTCACCCCTTTCTTCCCAGGCCAATTTTTAGTGTTCAGCTCTGTCGCACTTTAAAAGACAATTGCACGGTCGTGCGACGTTGTACCCAAAAAAAATTGACGTCCTTTTTTTCCCCACAAATAGAGCTTTCTTTTGGTGGTATTTGATCACCTCTGCGGGTTTTATTTTTTGCGCTATAAACAAAAGAAGAGCGACAATTTTGAAAAAAAAACACAATATTTTTTACTTTTTGCTATAATAAATATCCCAATTTTTTTTTAAAAAAACAAATTTTTTCCTGAGTTTCACCCGATACGTATTCTTCTACATATTTTTGGTAAAAAAAAATCGCAATAAGCATATATTGATTGGTTTGCGCAAAAGTTATAGCATCTACAAAATACGGGATAGATTTATGGCATTTTTAAAAAAAATATATATATATATATTTTTTTTTTTTTTTATTATTAATATTTTATTATACTTTTATCACATTCCAGTCTTTAAAACATTACAAAACCTTTCATAATATTTACATACCATATAAAAATTGTATATAAACACACTTCCTGTTGGATATTTCCCTCCCCCCCTCCACAAAGGAAAAAAAAAAAAAAAAATTTTTTTGGTACATGCATAGATAAATATCCATATACTTTCCCCCTTGCTCCCCCCCTCTCTCCCCTTCCCTCTCCTCCCTTCCCAAACATTCACCACATCTTTATCTCCTTAAATTGTATACATTCCAAATCTGTGTGCTCACATATTTCGCTTTTATCAAATCACCTAATACACTGCAGGTGAGAAAAAAAAAAAAAAAAAAAAACACCCCACACACCACATAGTAAAAAAAAAAAAAAAAAAAAAAAAAAAAAAAAGCACGACCCCGCACATCAAATTTCCCAGTGTCAAACATAATTCCAAAATTACCTTCCCCATTACCATTGCTTCTTGCCTTTGAAAAGCCATTCCTCCTCTAATTACCCCTGTAATTCTATTTTCATTCCTTTCTTTGTGTTCACACTATTTCACCTCCATATGTTATTCTCCCCCCTCCCTCACCCCCCCCCCCCCCTGATCCGAGAGCAATAATCTCTTTCCTCCCTTGTGGCTGGAAAAAAAAAAAAAAAAAAAAAAAAAAAAAACCCACAACCCCACACATCAAATTTCCCAGTGTCAAACACAATTCAAAAAATTCCAAAATTACCTCTTCCCCACTACCATTACTTCTTGCCTTTAAAAAAAAAAAAAAAAAAAACACCCCACACACCACATAGTAAAAAAAAACAAAAAAAAAAAAAAAAAAAAAACGACCCCGCACATCAAATTTCCCAGTGTCAAACATAATTCCAAAATTACCTTCCCCATTACCATTGCTTCTTGCCTTTGAAAAGCCATTCCTCCTCTAATTACCCCTGTGATTCTATTTTCATTCCTTTCTTTGTGTTCACACTAACAATAATCTCTTTCCTGCCTTGTGACAAAAAAAAAAAAAAAAAAAAAAAAAAAAATTATATAGGAAACAAGAGGGAGGTAATCCGGGGGAAAGGGTAAACAGCGAGAGAAAAAAAAAAAAAAAAAAAAGGAGACATCTAGCCCCCCCCCCCAACTCAAACCCCTCCCCTCCCCTTACTCCTCTCCATTCTCTGATGCATGAGCAGGCCATGCCTTAACTCATTCCTCATTCATCGTTCTCATCCTTATCCCGGGCCTCCTCTGCTGATGTTTAGGTCCCTTCACTCCCATTTTAATCTAGCCGCCCTATTCCATCAAATTACTTTCTTCCTATTTATACTATCTCATTTGATTGTTGTTTCCAGGCCTTCCATATTTCATCAAACTCCTCCTGTTTATCCTTAATTCTGTGTACCCATTCTTCCGCTTCCATTATTTTATCTACTTCTTTTTTCCAGTCTAGTATTGTTGGGCATCTACTATTCTTCCAATACCTTGGCACTAGTGCCTTTGCTGCATTCAACAAGTGGGGGATGATACTCTTTTTATATACTTTGTTCGGTGTTGGCATCCCATGGAACAAGAAGTGAAATGCTGAAAATTCTATATGTTTTTCCGTCATCTTCCTGATCCAGGGAGCCACCGCCTCCCAAAATTTTTTAATTTTCGGGCACGTCCACCATATGTGGAGATATGTGCCTCTCTCCTCACATCCCCTCCAACACCGTGCCTCTTCCTTTGGGAGCATTTGTGCTATGCGGAGAGGGGTACGGTACCATCTGGCCAGAAATTTATATGCCATCTCCTGGGTGTGTGAGCTTATTGAGGAGGTATGGGTAGTTTTAAACAATCTCTTTACCTGTAAAGTTGAAAACCTCCCCCCTAGTTCTCTCTCCCATTCCTTAATAAAATAGGGGATTGTCGTGCTATTGATGTTAAGTAATAACTTATACATCCTCGACAATAGATGTTTAGTTTCTGGGCTTTTCAAGTTCCAAGATTCGAAGACAGTGAGGGTATTCAGAGGTCTAATCAGGGACTTCCTTTTATTATAAAAATCTGTAATTTGGAAGTATCTCCACAAAGACATCGGGATATCCCCCCATTCCTCTATCAGGTCCTTTAGAGGGATCAGTTTACCCGATGGCGCTATCCTCGCACAAGTTACACCTCCTTCTCTTCCCCACCCTTCTAAGTTCTTCTTGTCCTCCCCTGGTTCAAACCAAGGGAATCCCTCAAGTGGAGCTAATGGGGAAATCATAGGCGCAATTTTACCTAGAGCGTTCACCTTATCCCATACTGATAATGTTGTTTTAGTCATGGGTGATGTCCATTCCGACAATCCCCTATTCGCAGTTGGAATCCATGGTGCTCCTTCCAAATCTCTGCCAGCTATTGTCTTTTCCAGATTTACCCATATCTTATTTGCAGCGTCATGACGCCAGTTTAAAATTCGGACTAGCGCCATGGCTCTGTAATATAAATTCAAGTCTGGTAATCCCAGCCCTCCCTCCTCTTTCTGCCTCCTGAGTATTTCATATGATATTCTTGGATGTTTGTCCCCCCATACAAATTTCGTGAGAGCCCTTTTTATCTGCTTGAAAAAAATCTGTGGGAGTGTTATAAGGATAGTGTATAGTATGTAAATAATTCTCGGTAAGACATTCATTTTTATTACGTTCACTCTTCCAAACCAGGTCATCAAAAGTCCTTTCCAGCTTTTCAGGTCACTCTGTATATTTGCTAATAATGCCCCATAATTGAGCTCATATAGCTTCTTTAAGTTCGCTGTTAAATTTATCCCCAGATATCTCAGAGAGTCCGTGTTCCAAATAAAAGGAAAGCCAGCTTGTATGGCCGTCCTAGTCTTGGAGGGGACATGGCTTGGCATCAGAATTGATTTTTCCGGGTTTATCTTAAAGTTAGATAAGGCTCCAAACCTCTCTATTTCCCCCATCAATTCCTTTAGGGATTCCCGTGGTTTGGATAAGTAAAATAAAAGGTCGTCCGTGTAAGCCGACACCTTATGCTCAACTGCCCCAATACGAATCCCGTTAATCCCTCCATTCCTCCTTATTCTACATAGAAAGGGTTCAAGGATCAAGGCAAACAGCAGGGGTGACAATGGGCACCCCTGTCTGGTCCCATTCCGGATCTCAAAGCTCTCTGATAACACTCCATTTACCTTGACCCTTGCTCTGGGTTTATTATACAATGCCAAATCCCATCCCATCATACGTTCTCCCAGGCCCACCCCCCTCAGAACCTCCGACAGGAAGACCCAACCAACCCTATCAAATGCTTTTTCAGCATCCATAGAGATCAAGACCCTTGGAATTCGCTCTGGTCCATTTTGAGCCCAGTGCAATATCTGTAAGGCACGAATTGTATTATCTCTAGATTCCCGTCCTTTTATAAATCCCGTTTGGTCTGGTTGTATTATTGTTGCTATATGATCTTGCATCCTGAGAGCCAGGATTTTGGATAGGATCTTCGTGTCAGAGTTCAAAAGGGAGATGGGCCTATAATTAGCGCACACTTGCGGGTCCCTCCCTTCTTTCGGGAGGACCGTCACATGTGCCATCAATGCTTCTGTAGACAATGGCTTAGAAATTTTTACAGAGTTGAGGTAGTCACAAAGTGGCTGAGCCAACTCCGGGAGAAACTTTTTATAATATATATTCGTAAGACCGTCCGGGCCTGGGCTTTTCCCCAATGCTAGTCCTCCCACCACTTTACTCAGCTCCTCCACTGTAATTGGTTGTTCCATTTCCTGCAGTGCTGCGGTTGAGATTTCTGGTAGTTCTGAAGTCCTTAAGTATTCCCTGATCTCCTGCCTCGTTCCTCCCCCCTCTTCTCTTCTTTTATCCCCCTCTATGTTGTATAGGGATCTATAATACCTTTGGAATTCTGCTGCTATTTTATGGGAGTCAATAACCTGTTTATTACCTGCTGTTAATTTATGAACGTGCCTTGATTCCTGTAGTTTTTTTAATTGTCTCGCTAGCATTTTTCCCCCTTTGCTACCTTGTTCATAAAAGCGATGGGCAAAGTATCTCTGTTTGTTTTTAAGTTTCAGATCTAAACACTTGGTTAACTTCAGCCTCAACTCTAGCAGCTTATTATCGTCCTCCGGGTCCCGACTTTTTTTATGTTTTATCTCGATTTTATGTATCTCCTCTAGAACATCCGTGATTTCCTTTTGTTTTTCTTTCTTAAGGCGTGACCCCTGCGAAATCATCTCCCCCCTAATAACCACTTTATGTGCTTCCCACACTACTTGGCTGGACACCTCATCTGTTTTATTGATCTCAAAGTACGACATCAGACCCCCCTTCAGGGTTTCAAAGGCCCTTTTATCATCCAAAATAGATTCGTTTAGTCGCCAGTTCCTTTCTTTTTTGCATACGTCACCCACTCGTATGCTCAGCGCGACTGGCGCATGGTCTGATATCGTAATTGAGCCAATTACTGAAGATTTCACAAGATGTAAATCAAATTGATCAACCAATAATAGATCAATCCGTGAATAGGTGTTATGTATTCTTGAATAGTAACTATAGTCCCTTTCACGGCCATGCATAGTCCTCCAGCTATCTACCAAATGTAGCTCTCTAAGACTCTTTTTTAAATGTCTCTGTGCTCTAAAAGATAGTACTGTCTTACCAGATGAGGTGTCCCTTTTCAGGGTCTAGAGTGAGGTTAAAATCCCCTCCCAGTATTAGTATACCTTTCCTCAACTTTTCCAGTTTTTTCATTGTTTTTGATATAAAATCTACTGTACCAGTATTAGGGGCATAAATTGACGCAAACGTGTAATATTGATTCTCTATTCTTCCTTTTACACACAAGAAACGCCCTTCCAAATCCTTCTCCACTTCTTCAAGTGAGAAAAGAGTTGTTCTATTAATTGCTATTGTGACACCTCTAGCTCCACGGATAGGAGAGGTTGAGTGAAACCATTGATTAAATGGATGACCTGGTAGTCTGGGGATCGACCCTGCTGTGAAGTGCGTCTCTTGGAGGAATATAACATCTACCCTCTGGCCGCGCAGTTCACACCAGAGACGCCCCCTCTTATTTGGAGCTCCTAGGCCTCTTACATTATATGATACTATCTTCAGTTCTGTCATTCAGTATATACAGCCCCCTGTACCTGTCTCCACGATGTTCCAAGAGGATTTTCCTCGCCCCGAGGGTACAAAAGGTGAACGATGCCCGGGATGGATGAGACATACTGCGAAAAAACAGAGAAAAGCGAGGAGGGGCAGAGCGGGAGGAGAAGGGAAAAAAAAAAAAAAAATTTTATTCCCACAACCCCAACAACCCCCCCCAACCTCCCCCCCAAACCCAACCCTCCTCCAACAGACTCACACACACACATACACACCTCATATTTCCTATCATCTCCCCTAATTGGTGGATCAATCTCCCCGTAGATATACCTCCCATCTCTGAGATTGTCCTCCCAACTGCAATACTGCAGAAAGATTTATCTCCCTTTTGGGACTTTCCTATCGGGCAAAGATGATTTACGGTATGGATTAAGGTAATCCGGATTCTCCCCAGGCCCCGAGAGCAGGAGGAGCCGTTCACGCTGTAAATAATATTAATTCTAAGGACCAGGGACAGACATATAGCCAAGTCTCCGCTTGCAGCTTTAAAGGGCTATCCCAGCTCAGGGGTCCAGTGAGATTAGGGAGACAAGTGGGGAAGGAAGAGAACTGAAAACCAGGCAGGGAAAGCCCCCCCCAATCCCCCCGCCCCCCCCAGCCCACCCCTCCCCCACCCAGTCACCCCTCCTTTGACCATAGTCCTGTAATCACATTTGTCCATCTCTGTTATCCCTCCTTCCTCTGCTTCTACTTGGGACTTGGTTCCATTGTTCTGGGCGAGGCAAAGGGGCTCTAGATCTATTCAATCTCCAGTCTGGAAAATCAACCGGTGGTAAACCCAAAGTTTCTGTAAATTTTTTTAAATCATCCTTATTTCTCAGAACAGCAGATTTTCCCTCTCGGGATGCCTTTACACAAAAGGGGAATCCCCATCTGTATTTCACTTCTGCCGCTCGCATAGCTTCCAATAAAGGTCTGACTGTACGGCGTTGCATTAGTGTCCGATATGATAAGTCCGCATAGAGAGAAATCTGATGCCCTTCATATACTATCCTTGGATTTTTACGTGCTGCATTCATAATAGCCTCCTTCAAAGTAAATTTATGCAGTCTACATATGATATCTCTGGGCCTGTCCACACTCTGATTGGTGAAAGACGTTGTGCGATGCACTCTGTCTATTTCAATAACCTCTGGGGCTTGCGCCCCCAGTATTTGGCGGAACAACTCAGTCACCAATTGTACTAGATCTGCATCCCCCTTTCTATCGTTTAAGCCTCTTATACGAATATTCTGCCTGCGTGTTCTGTTTTCTTGATCATCAGTTTGATCTAGCAGTGAATTTAATTTTTCCTCATATTCCTTTATTACTTCCTGAGAGTCCACCACTGCTTGCTTAATATCATCCTGGGACAACTCAATTTCTTCCACTCTGCGTCCCAGTGCTGTTGTTTCCTCCCTGACCTCTTCAACCATTTGTTTACAAGACGCTTCCACCATAGAGATAAGCATTTGTATGTCATTTTTAGTGGGGAGAGATCTCAGGTGCTCTCTAAGTTCCTTATCTAAGTTTATCTTCACTGTTTCAGGCTGGTGTGTTTCTTGCTCAGTGCTGGGGGAATGGATCATGGGGGTCGTAGGGGACCGTTGCTGTTTCTGTGCTTCTATGTCACTATTAGCTGCTTCTATGTCTCCTCCATGCAGCTCCCCCTCCCCAGTCCTCTTCCCTGACACAGATCTGGGTTCCAGTCCCCCATTTCCCCTTGTATCTTGCCCACCTTCCAGCTTTTGGCCATCTCTGCGGTTCTCTTTGTGACTCAGTCCCACCACTTCCTGGTTATCTTGCTCATGGCATACCCCGTTCTCAGCTCTCTCCGCTCCCCCCTCAGCCAAATCTCCCATCTTCCTTATGCTCCGCTGGCCCTTCAAAGGTGTCTCCTCACCTTGTGTCTGGCTGTTTCGGGTGTCTGACCCCACATACCTCACCCCTCCATGTCCCGACAGCCTCCGTTCTGCCTTGCTTTGTTCTATGCTCTGGGGCGATAGGTATGCTTTCATGGGGCCCGTCTGTGCCTTACCCTTTCCACAGGGAGGTAGTGCCTGGCGTCTTCGGGCCGACATCTCTTGGCCGAGAGGAGAAGTCTCGTGGAGGTGAAGGAGTTACTCTTCGGTGCCGGTGCACTCCGCTTCCGTGGCGGCGTCCCTGGCTGCTCTCTCCCGGCTCTTTCTCTCCTTTGGATGCCAACTAGCAGTGGGGGTAGGGGGGCTATCGCTAAAGCGATTCTGTGTCCGTTGTCCTTAGGACGGCGTCTCCGGTGGCTCCTCCAGCTAGGGGTGATGCGCCTTAGGCATATAGGAAGGAGCTGTCATACAAGCTCAACACTCCTCGTGTCTCTCAGAGCCCAGGAACCTCCGCACGCTCACGCAGCGCGTCCTCTCTCCATACCACGCCCCTCACAGTCCCAGGTGAGAGCTGAAGTCTTAGCGCCCAATTAAGGCCAATTATTTTCCGGGACTGCAGGATTATTCATTGGCGCTATAGTAAAATGAGCATCAGTTCGAGCCAAACATTGGCTGTTCGCCCTGTTCGGGGAACACTCGAATGCGCGCTGCACAGTGCATTTTGTGCCCTGATTGGGCAAAGCTTTGCTCAATCAGAATGCAGTATAAGCTGGTTATTAAGGAGTGGGACTGGGAAGGCGGCTGCAGCACCCTTAGTAGACCTTTGGGTCTGGTATTGATTCTAAGGGAAACCCCACACCAATTTAAAAAAAAAAAAACAGCGTGGGCCCCCCCAAGTCCAACATCCATACCAGACCCTTATCCAAGCAATAAAGGGGGGAAGCGAGTGTCCTGATGTCACTGACCCAGCATGCACCCGGTCCATGATGTCAGAAGGGGCAATGCCACCAGGTAGTGTAGCCAGGTGGCCCCGCCCCTTACCTGTATAAGAATTGTCAAATGGCCTGCAGTAGGCGGCCAGCCTTCATGGCGGCGGGAGAATTTCTATTTTTTTATTTCTGGTGCAGCGGGCAGCGTGATTGATGATGGATTTACATCAGGGGACACTATTTTTTTATTTTTTAATAAAGGAATTGTCAAAAACTGTCTGTGTTTTTATTACTTTTTTACACTTTTTTGGTGAATGTGTAGGGGTGCATACTCGTTCACATGGGGGGTAGGATCTGGGGGCTCCATTGTTAAAGGGGGCTTCGCGTTTTTAAAAAGCCCCCTGCCCGCAGACCCCCACAATCACCGGCCATGGTTGTGGGGATGAGGCCCTTATCCCTATCAACACAGGGACAAGTTGCTTTGGAGTGGGGAAGGGGGGGCATGCCCCAAAGCACCCACCCCCCTATTTTGAGGGCATGTGGCCTGGTAGGGTTCAGGGGGGGAGGCACTCGCTCATCCCCCTCCTTTCCTGACCTGCCAGACTGCATGCCTAGATAAGGGTCTGGTATGGATTTTGGGGGGACCTCATGCTGTTTTTTTTATTTTGGTGTGGGGTTCCCCTTAAAACCTATACCAGACCTGAGGGGGGACTCCACGTCATTTTTTTCTTTATTTTTTTTTTCAATAGCCGGCTGCCCGTAATTGAAGTCGTGAGTAATTTTCAATGTGATTTCTTTAGAAATGTCATTTTTTCTGCAGTATGTTTTATATATGCTACAGATGCGCCATTTTACAGGCAGACTAAAAGTACCCCCAGGCACTATATTTAAAGGAATTTTTTGTTTTTTGCTGTTGCACTTTTAGCATCATTAAAATCACTTTTACATTTTTTTTGCATTGATATATGTCCCCCAGTGCAGTACCAGGATCCCCATACCCCTTTTATGGGCAATTACTTGCATATAAGCCTTCAAAATGGGCACTTTTGATTTTTCCTCTTCGGATGTCATAGACTTCAATGGGGTTTGCCGTTCAAGTTAGAACTTTTCCCCTGTTAGGGAGTTCTGCTGCGAATCAAACTGGGGGTGTGGTGCCCATCTCTACAGTCGTCACAGCACATGCACGTCCAGATGATGAACTGACATTGGAAAATATTAGGGGAAAGTTTGTGGATGAATATAAGCGTAAAACAGAAAGCATTAATGGTGATGCCGCTTCTGTTGCAGAGTCTGCTTTAACCGGTTCAATACAGGGCATTTTCACCCCTTTCTTCCCAGGCCAATTTTTAGTGTTCAGCTCTGTCGCACTTTAAAAGACAATTGCACGGTCGTGCGACGTTGTACCCAAAAAAAATTGACGTCCTTTTTTTCCCCACAAATAGAGCTTTCTTTTGGTGGTATTTGATCACCTCTGCGGTTTTTATTTTTTGCGCTATAAACAAAAGAAGAGCGACAATTTTGAAAAAAAAAACACAATATTTTTTACTTTTTGCTATAATAAATATCCCAATTTTTTTTAAAAAAACAAATTTTTTCCTGAGTTTCACCCGATACGTATTCTTCTACATATATTTTTGGTAAAAAAAAATCGCAATAAGCATATATTGATTGGTTTGCGCAAAAGTTATAGCATCTACAAAATACGGGATAGATTTATGGCATTTTTAAAAAAAAAATATATATTTTTTTTTTTACTAGTAATAGCGGCGATCGCAATTTTTTTTCGTGACTGTGACATTATGGCGGACACATCGGACACTTTTGACACATTTTTGGGACCATTCACATTTATACAGCGATCAATGCTATAAAATTGCATTGATTACTGTGTAAATGTGACAGGCAGTGAAGGGGTTAACCACTAGGGGGACACAAGGGGTTAAATATGTTTCCTAGGGAATGATTCTAACTGTAGGGGGCGGGGACGTACAAGGGGAGGAGACCGATCAGTGTTCCGCTGTACTGGGAACACAGATCGGTCTCCTCTCAACTGTCAGGACGTTGATCTGTGTGTTTACACACACAGATCCACGGTCCGGCCCGGTTAACGGGCAATCGCGGGTGCCCGGCGGACATCGCGGCCGCCGGGCACACGCACCGGGTCCCGAGCAACGTGGCGTGCGCGCCCCCTAGGCCGCCAGGAAGCCCAGTCCATCATATGACGTCCACCCAGGATGGGAGATCCCATCTGTGGACGTTATATTACAATAGCCAGGTAGGGAAGTGGTTAAAGATGAAAAATAGCAATAAAAACAGTAACATACAACTAGAAATACGTGACATTTAAAAGCAGATTGCAGAATCTGGAAAGCTAGAATGACTATGCAAGTGTAAGGGAGATTAGTCAATGTGATCAAACAATGAAATACACCAGCTGTATCAAAGGAAAAAGACTTTCCAAAGCACAGAAAAATCGTCTACCAGGAAAATCAACCGAGAAAGCTCCATATGAACTGTGGAAAAGCCCTGAATTTAAACCATCTAAAAATTTTGGGCAGCTAATCCTATGTGCACATCCTAAAAGAAAAACGTACAAAATGGGATGCTTGCACAAACGAAGGTGTACTTGTGGGGTACAGTGAATCTCAAAAGGGATGCAGAATTCTACACCAAACACAAACAAGGTAACCATCAGTAGAAATGTAATTGTCGAACAACAGTGTGTTCAAAATTCCATGAACTAACGCCAACGCTTCAAACTGAGGGAAATTCCAAATCAGTGTCACATGAAGAAAAGAAATAGAAATTAACGCAGACAATCTAAATGCTGTAAAAGAAGAAACCAGGCCACAAGAGGCTTCAATAAGGAAATCTACCAGAAGCAATAAAGGCATCCCAGCCAAATGTCTGTCCATGGTTGCTCATGTAGATTTAAAACTAAAACCAGATTCATGGGATGAGATGCAAAGACTTCCAACTCATGAGAAACAAAAGTGGATCAGAACATTTAACAAAACCACTTTCAAGAAACAGATTTATAGAACCGAGATCCAAAATGGGACTAATATAAGGAGTAGTTTTTGAGTGGGGGTGTTGGAATATGATGTTAATTTGTATTTTGTGCAACAACTACATCAACAAGTAGATGGCAGTGTTTATAAGTTTGTAGCTGCCTCTATGGTTCAACTTTGTCTTTTCTCTGTATAATAAAAAGTTTTCTGTTTACTGCTTGCAGTTAGGCAGCAAAGCCCATGTGGACTGGGCACTGACTGTCTGTTCTGTAGGGCTATATACAGAATTTATAACATTTATAAACCCCAAAAACACTTATTTAATTTAAAAAAATATTTCTTTCTCATCCATTGAGGGACATAGGAATTAGTGGGTTTTATTATATGGGGCCCAATTCATGAAAGGTTATCTACCACTTTAAATGTTTAAAAATTTTTGCAGTTCACTAAAAATGCTACTAAAATACCATGTGTTATTTGTTGAAGTGATGCTGTATTTTAGTAGTGAAAACTTGCGGTATTTTAACGTTGGACGCCTTTAACAAGGGGGCTCCCAGACAGGGCCGGTACAAGGGGTGGGCGAGAGGGGCGGGTGCCCTGGGCGGAGTGTGAGAGGGGGCGGATTTCTCCCTCTGCTCGCTGACTCTGAGCATAATGTGAGAGCCGCTCCGACCGATCTGCTCCCTCCCCCTCATTGGCAGGGAGGAGAGCGACTTCAGAGGGATTGAACCAGCAGGGGAGGAGCGGACAAGCCTCCCATTATCTTGGTAACTGTGAAGAAACAGACTGATTTCTCCCGTCCGTAGGATAGGAGAATCAGTCTGTAACATTGTGAGACTGGTGGCTGCAGCTGTGTAAGTGTGTCTGACTGTGACACTTACACAGCCCAGCGAACACATCACCTCCCCCCCTCACTGACAGGAGATCAGGGAGGAATACAGCACCTCCTCCTCCCACCTCTGCTCCTTCAGTGACTTCCCGCCCCGCCCACACTATCCCCGGCGTGCAGATGTATCTGAAGAGAGGGGATGTGTGGGAGGGAAATATGAAAACAGCAGCTGCGGATCCTGTGTGCCAAAGATGCCTCAGTATCCAGCCTGGACCTGGGTGAGTGAGCAACTGTGTACACTACAGTGCAATGTAATCACTGAACTGTCCTTATCTCCATCTGTCTCCCCCTCCCCCCATCATGTTCTTTCAAGATATTCACTAACTTTCACTTTCAATTTCAGTTAGACAATAGATGGTACAAATTTCTTTCCAGTAACCACAGATTGCAGGAAAGAAATGTAAATGATTGCCCTGTCAGCACAGTCAGTGCTGACAGGGGAGTCCCTTCTTCTGAGCAATTGTATTGTCCCCACAAACAGTGATTATCACTAGCAGATATAGCAACCGCTAGTGATAATCATAAGTATCCGGCAGGCTGGTTGTACCCAATTTGATCGATCAACTTGGTACATTCAGCCTGCCCATTAATGGTTCTAATCTTAGCCAGTTCTCGCTGAAACAGCTGAGATTTAACCACTTGCTTACTGGGCACTTAAACCCCCTTCCTATCCAGACCAATTCTCAGCTTTCAGCGCTGACGCACTTTGAATGACAATTACGCGGTCATACAACACTGTACCCAAATGAAATTTTTATCATTTTTTCCCCACAAATAGAGCTTTCTTTTGGTGGTATTTGATCACCTCTGTGGTTTTTATTTATTGTTAAAAAAAAATGTAAATGACCGAATGAAAAAAAAAAAAAAAAAGTTATTATATTTTGTTATAAAATTTGAAAACAGGTAATTTTTCTCCTTCATTGATGTACGCTGTTGAGGCGGCACTGATGGGCACTGATCAGTTACACTGATAGGTGGCATTGATAGGTGGCACTTGTGGGAATTGATAGCTGGCACTCATGGGCATAGGTAGGTGGCAATGGCAGGTGGCACAGATGAGGCATAATTGCCTCTTCCTCTTCGGGACCAATGTCCCTTGCAGATGAGCCAGTGATCAGCTTTTTTTTCTCCTCGCGCTGTCAGCGTGAGGAGAAAAAAAAACGATCACAGAGCTTTTGTTTTGATCATGTGATCAGTTGTCATTGGCTGACAGCTGATCACATTGTAAGGGGCCGGGACTCAGTGACTCGGTGATCACAGCGCGCACAGGGCACGTGCACTCCCAGAAATTCAGGTCCGCGCTGTGGCCGTCATTCAGCTATAGCGTGGATGTCAAGAGGTTAAACTATCTTAGTCTTCGCTCTTGGGCAGCCCATCACTTTTTTCATTCAACTATTAGGTTGAATGAAAAAATAAAAGAATGTTCCAATTCCCCCATCTACACATTCCAGGTGGAAGGGGGAATCCTCCCACTGTGGACGAGTGGCGGAATCCATTGTGGTGGTGTATAGAGCCAAAAAGATTAGAATTGTGTCAATGTCCCAATATTTATGGACCTGACTGTACATATAATTAAAAGGTGTGAGTGAACTCTGTTTCTATCACATTAAACCTAATTAAATTTGTATTGTTTTAAGTATATCCTTGTTTTGAAATGACATTGATTCTTTCTTAAAAATGGGGGGGGGGGGGGGGCGCAGTTTGCCATCTTTGCCCTGGGCACCAAATGGCCTTGTCCCAGCACTGCTCCCAGATCCCTGCCCTCCATGCCCAGTTGATGACATTGCAAGGGGGCGGGGTCACTGGATGACCCTGCCACTTAATTTATTTAGTGGTGGATGGGAAGCAGAGCTGTCAGTTGAAGAAAGCCAAGCACCGGGTGTGGGATGTTTTTTTTTTTTTTTGTATGGGTCGGTGGGCAGCGTTTATTGTGATTGATGCTGAATTTACTTTGAGGATTTTTTTTTTTTTTGCATTTTTTAATAAAGGATTTGTCAAAAACTGGCTCAGAGTTTTTATTTACTTTTTTTTTTTAATGAGTAGGGTTAAAAAGAGCCTGTTGTGGATTTAGAGAGGACCCCACACTGTTTATTTTTTTTGTGCTTTTTTTTAGTTTTTTTAATGCTGGCTCTTTTTTTGTTTACAATCTGCTGTTGAAGAGAAATCCCGCTGACAGCAAACGGTTGTTAAGGACAGGGCGGGTTCCTGCTCCTTAACAACCAGCTGTTCACCAGTATACACTGCTCTGAAAAGGCTTCTGGATGATTGTCTGTGGGCTCTGTCATTTTGTGAGAATTTTCTGCCCCAAGGTTGGTTTTGCCATCCTACTTCATGGTCATTACCTTTGACTTTAACTGCATGACTGTTGAAGCCCATGTTCTTTAAGGAAGGTCAGGGTTGCTCCAGTATAAGGAAACCAATGCAGGCTTATGCACGTGTGCATACTTCTGCATGTGGCTATGTGCATAGGATAACTGCCAAATGTGCATTAGTGAGTAGGTGTGCATGCATTCGCATGTGCACATGCAAACATTAGCTCACATGCTCTGCACTGGTATTTGTAGCCAGGGGCTTATATAACCTGGAGAACTGCAGAGACAAGCTGCTGAGTGGTCTTCAGCTAGTAAGTTCCTGATTATCTGTGACCTGACCTGCTAATTCTGCCTTTCTGTGTCTGAACTGGCTTGCCTCCTTTCCTGCCTTTAGACGTTCATTATAACAGTGGCCTGCTTTTTTTTACTCTGCTTACTGCCTAATGAATTGTACTTAATTTGCCCAGCTGTTTCCTGGTCGATGTTCTCACTTTCTTATCTGGTACTTGGCTGTTTTTGGCCTCCGTTTTTTGTCCTAGCTTTGCCTCCTGTCCTGGAGTGCTGCTGCCCACCTGTGTCTGTCCTCAGTGAGTGCCTCAACCTGTCACTTGCTCCAGTACTTCAGTGTTCCTGTACTTGGATCCTGCTCTGTGGTCCAAAGTCGTCTGCTCCATGCATTTGGCAGCAACACAGATCTGGTACCATCTACAACTCTTTCTCTTGACCCACTTGTGTCACCACTTTCAGGAGTGTTGGGAAGAAGGTGCAATATGGGCCCCCTTCATCTACTCAGTTTCTATCCAGTATATGATTCAGGTTCTGAGGAGCATAGGTATCACTGAATTTGTGTTTCTGTCTGGTCTGTTTTGTTTCAGAGACTGTTAATCATTCGTGCCTCAATTTGCCAGTTTAACACCATTTACTTCTGTGTGCATTACTGCCAGTTTTACGTGCTATAGTTCTGTGTGCGTTACTGCCAGTTTAACGCCATATAGATTTGTGTGCATTACTGCCAGTTTAATGCCATAAAGTTTTGTGTGCGTTACTGCCAGTTTAACGCCATATAGTTCTGTGTGCATTACTGCCAGTTTAACGCCATATCGATTTGTGTGCGTTACTGCCAGTTTAACACCATATAGTTTTGCATGCGTTACTGCCAGTTTAAAGCCATATAGTTCTGTGTGCGTTACTACCAGTTTAACGCCATATTGTTTTGTGTGCGTTACTGCCAGTTTAACGCCATATAGTTTTGCGTGCGTTATTGCCAGTTTAAAGCCATATAGTTCTGTGTGCGTTACTGTCAGTTTAACGCCATATCGTTTTGTGTGCATTACTGCCAGTTAAACGCCATATCGTTTTTTGCGTCACTGTATGTTTGGCGCATTATATTGCAGTATATTATAGTGTATCAGTGAAGTGTGTCTGTGCAGTGTGAGTACTCAAATTAAAGTGCACCAAACACCTCTTTACATTGATTAAAGTGCATCTACGTACAGATTTCAACTTCTTCTCTACATTTGTTTATAAGCACCGCCCCCTCCCTTCCCCAATAATGTCTGGGAGGACAACAAGGAGAGGCAGACGTTCCCTTGGCACTGTAAGGGGGCCAGAAACAAATGTGTCCACAGGCAAAGGTGGACGTGGTGGTCATTCCTTAGGCAGGGCATCATTTCCTCTGTTAAGTGAGTTTGCCCGTGCTATCCTGCCACAGCATGCAGAGGAGGTGGTGGACTGGCTTACTAAACCTTCCTCATTCTCCTCATCCTCTGTCACGCAAGCAGAGACAAGTGTGCAGTCCCCTGCAGTTGCCAGAGTGGATAAACTTGCCTCCTTGTCCACATCTACTCCTGCCATAGCCTCAACATCAGCCATTGAGGAGTCAGCTGAGTTATTTGACCACAGTGTCAGCCACTTGCACCTTGATGATGCCCAGCCATTACTGGATTCAGATGTTGGTTCTGAGGTTGAGGATGACAGGAACATGAGCCTAGAGAGAGGGAGGAACACTGGTAGACAAATTGGCATTCATGTTCCCCAAGCCGCAGCGTATTGCTAAGTTGTCTCCAGTAGTAATGATGAAGATGGAGGAGATGGAGATGATGATGATGATGATGATGAGGTTACTGATGCGACTTTGGTGCCAGATAGAGCAGAGGAGGAAACTGAAGGTGAGGTGGCACAACCCCAAGGAGGCCGACATCAAGAAAGATAGAGAGCAGCCACCCTATTCCATCACATTCTGCAGCTGTTTTCTCCCAGCCCACTCCCCAAAGCGTAGCTGTCTGGGCCTTTTTCAGCACATCTGCAGCAGATCGCACTGTTGCTATCTGCAAACTGTGTCTTAGGCACATCAAACGTGGCAAAAACATCAACCATTTGGGTACCACATACTTAACAAGGCATTTCACGTCCAACCACTCAGCCCATTGGCAAGAGCACCTAAAAGCCACACAAAAGGGGCACAAATCTGTCCCTCCTCCTCCTCCTTACCCACTTCAGTCTGCCCTGCAATACTGAGTCATTACCTTTCAGCAGCATCCACTGACAGGAGTGAGGGTATAGCACAGGGTGTCCCAGGTCCTAGCAGCACATATGCCAGCAGCACACCACCAGCTGTAGACTGTAGCTGGCAAACTTCTCTGCCCCATCTGCTGGAGCGGATAAAAAAAATACAGCCCCTGCCACCCACATCCCCAGCGCAAGCTTGTCAAAGCTGTTGGCTCTCTAACTTCTGCCTTTCAGCTTGCTGGATTCTGCCCCCTCCGTGAATTTGCACAATGTGCTGTACCACAATGGCAGGTTCCCAGTTGCTACTACTTTTCACGTAAGGCCGTTACATTTCTCTACCATAACGTGGAAGGGAATGTTCTGGCATTGTTGGGCAAGGCAGTCAGCCATCAAATCCAACTTACTGCTGACACATGGTCCTGCAAGCATGGACAGGGACGATATATTTGGTTCACAGCACACTGAGTAACGCTGCTTGCAACTCGAAAGAATGCAAGACATGGCTCAGTGCTGCAGATTGTTGTGCCCCCACATCTCCATACAGCTGGTGGTGATGATACCAGACCTGTGAGCTCTACCCCCTCCTCCTTCTCTGCTACCTCCATGCCCTCCTCTGCAGAATTGTTCTATGAACATCAGGTACCCCTTAAGCGTTCAAAGGGCTATTCCCAGAGTCAGGCTAAAAGGTGCCAAGCAGTGCTTCAGCTGGTGTGTTTAGGGGACAGGAACCACACCGGAGCAGAGATTCTTGCAACTCTGCAGGGACAGGCCCAGAGTTGGTACACCACGCCAGCTGGAATCAGGAGTGGTGGTGTCCAAAAATGGCTCAAACCTCCTGTCCGCCCTTAGACAGGGAAAGTTGACACATGTGCCATGCCTGGCACATGTCCTCAATTTGGTGGTGCAGCGTTTCCTAAGTACGTACCCAGGGTTACAAGATGTACTAAAGCAGGCCAGAAGAGTCTGTAGCCATTTCAGATGGTCATACACAGCCAGTGCTTGGTTGGCTGAAATTCAGCGGGAATTCCACCTGCCCATAAACCTCCTGGTTTGTGACATGCCCACCAGGTGGAACCCAACTTTGGGAATGCTGCAGCGGCTATACATGCAGAGGGCAGTCAATGAGTACCTGTGCCAGTACTGCATGACGACAGGCCCAGGCCGCCTCGGCTTTTCCCCACGCCAATGGCTGATCATTAAGGATGCAGTCACTGTATTGTCACCATTTGAGGAGGCCACAAGGATGGTGAGCAGTGACAGTGCATGCATCAGTGACAAAATCTCTGTTGTGTTCCTGCTGGAGCAGACTCTGCGTGGCATTATGGACAGGGCACTGGAGGCAGAACAGCAGGAGGAAGAGGAGGACTTACTTTCCTCTCAAGGCCCACTTTATCCAGACACCATCATTCCTATGTCACAGAACACACATGAGGAGAGAGGGGAGGAGGATGAGGAGGAGGATTCTGGCACTTTCATAGGCTTCGAAGAAGAGGAAGACATCTGTAAACAATGGCTTTCCAACCCCAGGACTCTTGGGAGTAGTACGTGGCGGGGAGGAAGAATTTGCAGATGCTGCAATCCTGAGTGACCCCGAGGAGTCTGCTTCTCAAGCCTCTGCAAATTTGAGGCGCATGGGCAACCTTATGCTTCAAAGCCTGCGAAAGGACCCAAGAATACGTGGCATAAAGGAGAAGGATGATTACTGGTTGGCATCCCTCCTTGACCACCGTTATAAGGGGAAGGTCTCATAACTCATCCCGCCCCCACAGAGAGTGCAGAAGATAAAATCTCTTGAGGACACGTTAAATAGGATTTTATTGAACATTTTTCCTGAGTCCAGTAGGTTACAGTGTCGTGGAAAACGTAGTTTTGAGTCTTCTGTTGGTCAAGAGAGGAGCGTTGGAGAAGGCGTCCACCTAAGTGAGGCCTTTTGGAATTTTTTTTTTGGTCCTCACAGCCCAGGGCTGTCAGCTTCCACATCCCATCGGCAGCATCTGCATCCCATGGTGGACGATTACCTCGGGGCCAAAACTGAGATGGAGAGCTTTCCAGCCGACGATCCACTGACTTACTGGGTCATGAGAATAGACGACTAGCCAGAACTTGCCCAGTATGCTATTGAGTTGTTGGGCTGCCCTGCATCCAGTGTGCTTTTAGAACGGGCATACAGTGCTTCAGGAGGTTTCGTTACTGATCATAGAACGCATCTGTCCACAGACTCCATGGACCGTTTGACTTTTATAAAAATGAATCAGTCCTGGATTACCAGCTATGAAGCCCCTGATGCCGATGTCACCGATAAAGTCTTTTTGGGATGTGGAATCTCTGCAGGACTTCGAGGCTGCCTAGCTTTGAGGGTGTTCAATCATTTCATCTGGAAGAATGTTTTTGGTATAGGTTTCATGGGCACAATTAACACCCAAAGACCAATTTTTCAGCACCTGTTTGACAGGTGCATATCATTGCAATTTTTTACAGCAAGGCCAATTCTTGCTTTTATCAAGAGTACCTCTATAGGGTTATGGTGGGAAGGTGCCCCCGACACCCAAAGAGTAATTTTCTGCACCTGTTTGACAGGTGCATATTATTGCAATTTTTTACAGCAAGGCCAAGTCTTGCTTTAATCAAGAGTACCTCTATAGGGTTACATTGGGAAGGCACCGCCGACACCCAAAGACCAATTTTTCTGCACCTGTTACTATCCAAAGTCAAAGTGTCACCAGAATGTATCCAAAAAATCTCTAATCTTATTCCCAGTGCATTACATTGTGGCCTCATCATACACACTGGCTCCCCAGCTGTTGCTGAGCAAAATAAAGGCAGCTTGCAGGGAAAATTTCATTTTTTTTGGCTTTATAATTGCTGCAGCAGATTCTAGACATGGTACAGATCGGCCACTTTACAGGTAGACTAAGGGGACCCCCCAAGCACTATATTGGAAGGAATTTTTCATTTTTATGCTTTCACTTTAAAAATATAAAAAAATCACTGCTCATTTAAAAATGACGTTTTTCACAAACTTTTTTTTTATTGATACATGTCCCCAAGGGCAAGAACCGGACCTCTATAACCATTGTATGCCCAATTACTTGCATATAAGCCTTCTAAAATGGGCACTTTTGATTTTTGACGTTCGGATCCCATTGACTTTAATGGGGTTCGTCATTCGGGTCCAAACTTTCGCGGTGCTCGAAAGTTCTGGTGCGAACCCAACAGGGGTCCGTTCGGCCCATCCCTATTTGAAACAAGAGTGAAGCAATTATTTCATAATAGTGGGTGTATAAAAAGTGAGCTACAGTGTGTTATGCACTTTGCCTGCTTTTCAGTCTTCTCCCAACCTTTTCGTATGCTGTGGGTTTTCCTACATTTTACTCCTTCATTTATTGACACGCATTAACAGTACTGACCATAAAGCCTTTACAAAACATACTCCTCCTGATCACCATGATAACCACACATTTAATTAAATTCACATCTTTGGTCCCTTGGGCTACAGGTTTCAAAGGAAAGTTTCTATTATTTCTCTATCGATCCACAATGTAATGCATATGGTGTATCGCTGTACACCAATTGCTGTGAATATTGTGCAGTTATGTCTTCAGTAACTATCTGTGTTCCCAGCCCAGTGAGCTAAATTGTACATGGAGATCCCTTTCCAAGTTATTTTGGCTGTAGATATGTGCTTCATCCCTAGTAACAATTACATATGCTGTTTTACACATTTACCTAACTGTGAAATGCACATTGCGGACATTTGTGTGCAGACCATATTCCATTCATCATGTAATTATCACCATGTTTTATTTTATTCATAGCAATGTTAATTTCAGTGCTGGTAGTCTGCGCACTGTATGTTAGATCAAAACATTGGTGGGCAATTATAATTCAATTACGCATGAAAGTATCATTTACCCTTTAAAACACGTTCATTATAGCTCTGCATTTATTGGATCTAAAAAAGGGTAAACACACATTTCAGGCTAATTCTGAAACATGCATTTTAAGCTATTGTTTTCTTTGCAAAAGAAGAATCAGATAGATATATTAGAGTGTTCCAGGAGTATTGTGTAGATTTAGTGATTTTATTTTAATAGCTTGTGGAAAATATCCAAGTATCTTTGTTTTATTTCTTTTCTAGGGCAAACTGCTACCCAGTAGACTAAACTTCATTTGCCTAAATTCAGTAATCTAAGCAAGTCACTGTTACTATGGTTACGATTCCCAATTCTCTTTAGTTACTTGGGAATGGTGGCATAACAATGCTTTTTTTTGTCTTCTGTATCTAAGCATATTTTTAAGCTTAGATAAAAGGAGTATTCCCGTCAAGACCATCTGTTTCATTGTTACACTGTATTCTACGTTTGACTGACGCATTGTCCATTGTCTTGGATGAATGGTACTACCAATGCATTGGTATTTTCTAATTAAAAATATATTAACAAAGAAACAACCTCACCTTAAACATCTTTTGTTTTCTTTTTGTGGTAAGTCATACAGTGATGTATGGCCATTACTGTCAAAATCTAAATCAACTATGACACATAGGAACAAATAATAAAGCAAAAGGTATGTCTTGATCAAAGTTGTAGACAAAACTGACTTATGTCTTACTATTTAATGAATAATGTCACAATAAATATATAAATATAGTTTCATGCTTAAACTTTTTGGTTTGGGTGAAAAGCTGGTAATTTAGATCTAGTGAGTGTTATTTATAGAGGGTTAATTAGGCTGTAAAATACTACATTAAGAAAGGGATAAACAGGGATTATTAATTTTTTGTGCCAGCTGTTCCTTGGCATGTACAACTAACATGTCATGGCAGTTCCAACATCCTAAATAAGACGATGTGACAGACTGCCTCGATGATCACCTGCCAATAGGCAAATGTATGCCAGCTCATCTGTTCGTAATACTTAACAGGGTTACACAGAGTATATTCTGCCTTATACTGCAGCCTTCAGAATCACATTCTGCATCCCATAGGTTTTATGCCTTGCAAATTCTCTACGGAAAACTGGGTGGTCAGCCTAATGAAAGCCAATGTCATTCTGGAAGTGTTTTTGACACATCTGACATCAGCTGTTATACACAATTCTGTAAATGCATAGTACTGTTTTGGTATTTTAAAGTATTGTATCCTGACCTGTTTGAAATAATCGTACAGTTTTGAGTTTATGTATTTTTTTAATGTAAGTCTTTATCAGTCTTTAAAAGTTAAGGTTAAAAAAACTTAAACACAACTTCTAGTACATAGTGTCCTAAGCGTATGCAGCACTACTTTCTCTCTGCTTGCACTGCTTTAGGTGTCACCAACACACATGTAAATCAGTTTTGAATGTAACAATGCTTATATGGGATCTTTTTCCACACCCTCAACCGCCCACTTCATGTAAAGAGGGTCACTTACCAGATAATATTGACTTTATAGGTAAATATGTAAGTCACCGCACATGTATTCCTCTCATAAACCTCCTTTGCAGTAGATTTTCTACTCCCCACTCTCTTATGTAGATGTCCCGATGCCCATGGGGGGTGGGGGACGCAACTGAGGCATTTTTCTTGTGCAATAAAGTTTGAAAATAAGATATTTGTTTAAATCGGATATATTTTTATTGAGTGTTTTTTCAAATCTTTCCAGAAAAAAAAAGAAACAAAGAATATAGGAATATGCAGCATTTACAAAATGCAACCAGCAGGGAAAGACTCAACAGCAAACAAAAGCAAGCATTTACAATGCTACATCTAAATTCAACATCTAATACAGTTCCTGTGTATTGATAAACAGTAAACAATAGTCCACAATATATTGTCTACCGAGTCCTTATTTTCCACACTTTACATCACCATTTGGGGTTGGTACATACAAGGGGTATTTAGCTCAGTTGAAGTAACCAAATAGAGATAGCTGTAGTCGAGGGGATAGGCTCAGCTCTTTCAAGCCATAGAGATCATAGTTTTTGGAATTTTAGCAGGAATTCTCTATCTGTATTCGTCAACTTTTCAGATAGGAGTGCATAGCACATCTCTCTGAAACATTTCATTGTGTATGTTTGAGGGGGGAGTGGAGGTGCAAGACCTGCTTTCTAGCAATTATTTTCACACAACATATAATGCCCTGCCCAAAACATCTATAGTATACTGATCTAAAGTGGATGTGTAATAACCAAATATACTTGTTAGGGGGTTGCACTCTAGATGAGGACCAAATGCTATATTCAATGTAGAAAGCACATTGATTTTATTTGTGGTTCAGTTTTGGGCATCCCCACAGAAGGTGTATTAGATCTGCACCATCCTTGCCTCACCTACTACAATTACCATCAGTACATAACCAAGTGTTAAATAAAAAAATAGATACAGTACATCCTTAATTAAAATTATATGTGAAAACATTCACATCAAAAAGACACTGTGGAATATTTTTGCATTTTCTTTCTTTCTTGCCTTTAAGGTAAAGGTTAGAAAGAAATTGGAACATAACTTCTGACTACATTTGTAAGATTTAGAAATCGCAGGTGTAGAGTGATAATTTATGTAGTACAAACTATATGTCTATGTCAGCCTCTGGTACCCTAGTAACGTATGCAATCAGTAGCTGAATGGCAGTGCTGTATCTACAGACTTATTGCAAATATTGACCTTGGTTCCACCTTTTACTAAGATGTTTCCCTTTTACTGGTGCAGGATAACATTTCCAGATATGCTGAGGCATGCTGCTTGAAAATTTAACACAGCAGAACTGTAATGGGAAGTTACAAGTGCAAGGACACTTTTTCATAGGTTTGATTACCTGACCAAGTGCCAAGGACCCATAAGGAAACTTCTCTGTGTGAGACAGCATAGCTCTGTTTTGGGCCCTCTTCCTTCCCTATCTATTCTGGGCCCTCATTATACCTCATTATACCTCCAAATTTTGCTCCAGGAAGGTAAATTGGCAGCAGGAACTTGTCATGGGTTGTGGCTTTTCCACAAATCCAAATTAGCATGCGTATAATGCAATGACTGTGCTTCATGCTCATGTGCAGACACATTTTTCACTTTTCAAAAGAAACCCCATTAATTTTTGCTTAGTGCCCTATATCTCCAAGGACTGTATCATCAGATATTATAATCTGATTACTGCAGTATCATTCCTGCCACTGATGATTAAATTCTGTATAAAACCAAAGAAATTTTCTCAGAATTAAGTGGTTTATTGACATGTTCAATTCATATAAAAACCTATTTCCTAATGATTCTAAATATAATGAGAACCAAGCTTGACTGATTATGATGTTTGAAGAAACAGAGTGTGACCATAATTCTAACTGTAATTATTATAAAAGCTAATACTTATCTGATTTATATTTACTTCATTAACACAATGGGGGGAATTATAAAAAGTGGAGCAGACAGAATCTGGAGCAGCTGTGCATGGCAACCAGTCAGCTTCTACCTTCAGCTTGTTCAGTTAAAGCGGGGTTCCACCCAAATTTTGAACAATATCTGTATGTATTCTCTTCCTTGACTAGATGCTGACATGCCGTTTAAAATTTTTTAAATCGCAGTAATTACCTTTTATTTTTCTATTCTTCTTTGCACCTCCTGGTTCTCCTCCCGTGGGAGTAGGCGTGTTTCTAGCCTCTCCCAGACTCCGCACAGTCTCATGGGAGCTAGTCTCAGGCTTCCCAGGATGCCACTGAGCATGTGCAGGAACGAGCGGTGAATGCTGGGAGCACAGCATTCACTGCATCCAGGAAATAAATGCTTGTGGGCTTCAAATGCCCACAATGAAGATGGAAACCACCTGCAGTGAATAATATAAGTTATTCTTTCCGATGAAATCTGACACAGGCGGACATATTACACACAATATGTGAGTATGTAATGCTGAGAAGAAAAGTTTGTGAATGAACTAAAAAAAAAAAAAAATGATAGATAGGTGGACCCCCGCTTTAAGCTTTGAAAATGAAAAATTGAAGTTGGCTGGTTGCTATGTACAGCTGCTCCAGTTTTGATAGTTCCCCTAAATGTATTTTATCCAGGTTTGCATGCTGGCACTTTATTGTCTGCTGTTTTTGAACCATTATATACCATGTATATGATTTACTTTGTCAGAAATGGTCTTGGTGGGCATTCCTATGCAAGGATTTTCTTTGGCTCTGCAGTACAGCAGTTAACTTAGCACAAATCTGAACTCCCTTTTATAAGTTATATTAACTTAAAAGAGCAAGTGGAGAGTAAAAATATGTAAGCAATGTTCAAAAAGATCAAAGGACTAAGAGTATAGGATAGAAGTCTATGGAAAAGAAATAACAGTGAATGAACAAGGGGTCATGCTCTTAAGCAAGACGGTGGCAGACTAAGAGGAAATATCATGAACTAATAGTTACATGAAAGATAGTAGATCCATTGAACAGCATTTCTATAGATGTAAAGGAAAATGACACAAAATTTTAAATTCAAGATTGCATTAGATTTACTTTAGCCAGCTGATTTCCAGAATGGTTTATTTTCCCTTGATAAAATATATAACTTGTTATCTAGCTTTTTATTTCTGTCTCTGTATATTTGGAAATTATTACTGCAATACCATAATTTCTATAAGATACTAGTAAAAGGCCCACATTAAAATTAGAAGTCATTTGTTTAACTTTGTTTCTGGTCTTGCTTCTACCTACTCCCATATTAACTCTTTCAACAGAAATGTGGCATAGATAAGAGACACCCATATTTACCTAAAATGCTTATACTGATGTTGAATAGCATGTCTAGAATACAACCTACCTGTGTATTTTTGTGGAATCCTGGGATTTGACTTGGCTTATTGAATAAGGTAGTCAGTGATGATGTCTAAAATGCTGGTTTACATACATTGATATGTGAGGGTTTACTACATTGCACAGATTATCAATACGCTTACTGAATAAGCCTGAACTTCAGATATAGCTGGTTTTGTGGCAACTGAAAATAAATCAGGTTCTTAATATAAAGAAAGGGACTTTCACTGACACTTTGTTGCCACTGTCTTTTGGTAACAACATAATTTATTAGGCCAAAATATTTCTTCTGGGAGCCTATATAGCATTCTAAGGACCTGTTGCAACGAAATGTCAGTATCAATAACTGAAGTTACTTTTACACAGTTATTAGAGGGATCCAAACTCACACTGTAATGCCATTAAGCCAAAAGTGAGCAGGAAGTGAAGGAGACTGCCAGGAAAACATAAGATAGGAAACAAACAAAAATTTGTTACAGGGCGATCGCCTCAGTTGCCTCTCATATATATTTAGTCTTGGATTTACTTTTATTGGAGATCAAATTGTCTCTATTCTTATGGGAGGCAAAGGCAAGGGCTCTATCTAGATGCCACTGTTGGTACCCATGATTTCTAAGACATTTAGAAATATTTTGACACTCATTACAGAAGCTATCCAAGATGGAGCAGTTTCACTTGGCCCTAATAAATTCCCGAACTGGGATTGAGCCAATAGTATGGGAGGGGTGACAGCTGGTAGCCAGGAGCAGGGAATTTCCTGCACTTGGTTTGCAAAGTTCTGGTATCAATACTCCCTGTTTCCTGGCTGCCTATAAGTGTGATGTCTAAAAAGTTTATGATGTCCTTACTATGCTCATATGTAAATACAAGGTTGAGAGTATTGTCATTCCAATACATCACAATTGAACATAGAGCAGCTTCTGTGTGATTCCAGATCATGATCAGGTCATCTATATACCTCCCATACCAAAAGATATGGGAGGCACATAGATTGCAACATGAAAAAAGAAAGCACTCCTCCCACCAGCCCATATAGAATTACAGATGGGATCTGGATTTATTCCTTAAATAATGCAATCCACTTCCCTCATTCCTCTCTGACATTATGCTTCTCTGTCTCAGTTCCTACATTTCTAATCTTCACTAACTACCTAGTATTTTTGACTTTTGTTGAAACATGTTGTATGAGGTCCTTTGTCTCTCCTGTCTTATACACAGTGGTTTACCATGATGCCATATGGACCCTTACACATGGGCTACATGCACCAGCATATTGATTCTTTTTTCTTCTAGGATTTATCATTATTGATTTTTTTTTGTGACCCATGTGTGTGTGTAGGATGATCATGTATGGTATTCCACTGTGCTTTTATATCTTTTGAAACATGTCATGTGATGTATATCTTTTCTCTCAATCCTTTTCCTGCATTTTGGCACTTTGATATTAACCTCTTAATTGCTCAGTTAATTGTTTCAATGTACCCTGCAAATTGATTTTGGGGTGGAGCTTTTATGAGTATTAATGTATTGCCATTTTTATATTCAACATGCTACGACTAAGGCTGTTGCCGAAACGTGTCAGCTGTTTTGCTTGTCACTTTTTGTAACTAACCATTAAAATCATTATATGGACTACAGAGTTGCCGGCTCAATCCTTTTACTTGTTTCTATTGCAGTTCTAACTCTATAAGTTTGAGAATTGGAGCACATATATAGCAGTGGATAGATTAAGGACAGGTTTGCCTGGAGGGAGCCCACCCCTCCTTAAAGGTACATGAATGCATGGGACACTCAGCAAGCGCACAATGACAGCTGAAGGTATTCAGTGCATCCCTGCACCAATTTAGAAACTGTACGAACAAATGGCAACCACCACAACCTATAACTACCTTTTGTCAGGAATCATGAATCAGACTGAAACAGAAAATGCAGTAAAAATCACACCTTTTAATGTAATGATAAAAATGGTACAGATCAGTAAACGTAGCCAAAACATAGCCAGGGATCGGAAGCCAATGCGGGTAGTCAGAAAAGCCAGAAATCAAGAAACCAGAGATCAGCGTAGTTGGAGGCAGAAGAACAGAATCAGGAACCAGAAGGAACATCAGCCAGGCAAAGTCTTTCACAGGAACACAGCAGAGAATCTCCAGATATGTTGACCAAGGCAAAGGCACAAAAAGAACGAACAAGGCAGTTTAAATAGCCAGAAGTGGCTGGCTGTAGACAGGACTGACAAGCAGAAAAAGATCACCAGGTGAGCCACTGTGGAAACCATGAGTGCTGACAATTAAACGACAGCTGAGCAGCCGGAGCACAGAGAAGAGAGCTGCGGAGAGCCCAGCCCTGACAGTACCCCCTCCTTAACAACCCTTCCCCCTCAGAGGGCCACCAGGTTTGAGGGGAAAAGTCTATGGAAAGCCCAGAGAAGGACAGGAGCATGTACATCCGAGGATGAGACCTAAGAGCGTTCTTCTAGACCGTACCCTTTCCAAGGAACAAGGTACTGCATGCGCCCACGGAACCTATGGGAGACAGTTATATCTCATATTGAACCTATGGGAGACAATGCTATATCATATTATAAAATGGTATCTCATAATCCTCATGATTCTCAACCTGAACCGGGCGAGGACATGGTACCGAGGCGGTGAAGCGGTTGTACACCAAAGGTTTTTAATAATGAAACATGGAATACATTAGAAATACGCATGTTGGAAGGAAGATCTAAAGTGTAGGCCACTGGGTTGATCCTACGGAGAATACAGAAATGCCCAATATACCATGGTGATAGTTTCAGTGAGGGAACATGGAGTTGGAGGTTACGGGATGACAGCCAGACCCTGTCTCCAACTTGGTAGGAAGGCGCAGGTAGGCGTCGACGGTCAGCATGGAGTCTGTACCTATCACTGGCATGTCGCAAAGACTCTTGGACCTGCACCCAAGGGGAACGGAGATCACGGAGATGCTCCTCTATCGCAGGAATTCTTTGAGGAACAAATGTGTCAGGCAACATGGATGGCTGGAAGCTATAATTTGCCTATATTGGAGACAATTGGGAAGCCGCATTGATGGCACTTGTGTGAGAAAACTCCGCTGCTGCTGCTCCAAAGCTTGGTTGGCTCGTTCTGCAGCCCCATTGGACTGCGGGTGATAAGCCGAGGAGAAGGAAAGCTGAATTTCCAACTGTGCATAAAAGGCTTGCCAAAACCTGGACACAAACTGGCTACCCCTGTCTGAGATGATAAACTTGGGTAGCCCATGTAACCAAAAGATCTCCTGAGCGAAAAAATGGATGCCAGTTCTTTGGATGTAGGCAACTTTTTAAGTGGAATACAATGTGACATCTTTGAGAACTGGTCAACCACAAGAATAACTGTGTTGCCCTGGAAGTTGGATAACTCCACAATAAAATCCAGACAAGTGGGTCTAAGGCCTCTCTCCATTGGGTATGGGTTGTAGGAGGCCCACTGGAAGGTGTTGTGGTGTTTTACTCTGAGCACACATGAAACAGGCGGCTATAAAGGCGTTTAATCATCGTGGAGACTAGGCCACCAGAATTGTTGAGAAAAAGACCAGATGAGTTGATTATTCCCTGGCCAGCTGCCTTGGAAGAATGGTAAGTCTGGAGCAAAGCAGTGTGAAGACTCTTAGGGACAAAGCAGGTTTCTCGGGAGGAGAATGGATCTGAGCAGCAAGAACTCTGTTACCCAAAGGTGAAGTGAGACTAGTGCGAATAGTGGCTAGAATGCGATCGGAAGGCATCACAGGAGTAGGAACCGACTCCATCTTGGAGGAGGAGGATAACTGTCGTGACAATGCATCAGCCCTTACATTCTTAGTACCTGGTAAGAATGAGACTATGTAATTGAAGCTTGACAGAAAAAGAGCCCATCGCGCCCTTTTGGGAGATAAGCGTTTTGCCTCAGACAAGAATGTGAGATTCTTATGTTCAATCAAAATGAGGACCGGCACAGTGGTACCTTCGCGGAGATAAAATAATAGCTAACAATTCTCTGTCCCCAATCTCCTAATTGCATTCTGCAGGAGACAATTTCTTAGAGAAGTAGCCACAAGGAAGCATATCGCTCTCAGAGGTAGGACGTTGAGACAGAAGGGTGCCTACTCCAGTCTCAGACGCATCAACCTCAAGAATGAAGGGTAATGTAGGATCAGGATGTACCAACACAAAAGCTGAAACGAAGGCAGCCTTCAGAGACTCAAAGGCTTTAAGGGAATCCGGAGACCAATTCTCGGGTTACCTTCCCGGTCATATCAGTCAGGGGTTTGACCAGAGAAGAGAAGTTACAAATACATTTCCGATAATAATTGGCAAAGCCAAGAAAACGTTGTAGTGGACGTCGACCTACGAGTCGAGGCCACTGTAGAACTGCAGATAGTTTCTATGGGTCCATCGAAAAACTGGCAGTAGAAATTACAAAACCCAGAAATTTAACCTGTTCACGATGGAACTTGCACTTTTACAACTTGCAATACAGGTTATTATCTCTCAACCTCTGTAGCACATGGGAGACATCTGTGTGGTGGCTCTTTAGGGATTTTGAATATATGAGAATATCGTTGTGATAAACTTACTACACATTGCTTAGTGAAAACCGTTGCTCCCTTGAGGCAGTCAAATAATTCCATAAACAATGGAGTTGGATAAGCGTTCTTAATTGTGATGCGATTGAGACCCCTATAATAGATACAAGGTCTTAGTTCGCCACTCTTCTTTTTCACAAAGAAGAAGCCAGCACCAGCAGGAGATGAGGATTTGCGGATGAACCCTCGAGAAAGGGAATTGGCAACATAGTCTTCCATGGCTTTATTCTCCAAGACAGACAAAGGGTAGATCCGGCCATGAGGGGGCATGGCACCAGATTGAAGGTCAATTGCGCAATCATATGACCAGTGTGGAGGCAAAATACTGGATTGTCCTTTGTCAAAGACATCACTAAATTTGCAGTACTCCTCCGGCATGGAGGATAGTGCACAAGACCTTAACCACTTTCTGAAAACATGTTTTACTGCACTGTGGCGACCAGGAAAGGACCTCAGCACAATGCTAATCAAAAGAGGGCTTGTGCTTCTGTAACCAAGGATAACAAATGACCACCGGGTAATGAGGTGAGGAATTGACTTAAAATTGGATTATCTCATGGTGAAGAGCCCTTAAGGCTTGGTTTCATGTCCCTTTGTCCATGAGTCTGATGAGTCACATGGGCAGGCTGAAAAGGTCTCCCATCAATAGTCCCAATGGCAAGTGGAGTGCCACGAAGCTGCAGCGGAATTGAGTGCTTAGACACAATGGCACTATCTATGAACAGGCCAGCAGCCCAAAAGTTGATTAGAGCCTGTGTATCAAAGGACGACTGTGTTTCCTGGATGGGTAGCACTTCAAGAAGTGACCTACCTGGCCAAAATAAAGGCACAATCTTTCCCTCCTCCTAAAGGCCCTTTCCTCCGCAGAGAGACATGTGAAGCCCAACTGCATGGGTTCTACTTCCCTGTCAGACTTGGTACCAGGAGGCATAAGAGTTGAGGGAGGCAAGGGTGGGAATGCAAAGCTTGGAGCCAAACGTACAGGAGGCTTTCGCAAGCGCTCCTTAAAGGAAGGTCTCTCTTGGAGTCTGGAGTCAATGAGAATGGCAAACGTGATTAACTTCTCCAGATCTGTAGGTATGTCTTGGGCTGCTATCTCATCTTTAATGTTATCCGTGAGACCATGAGAAAAAGCAGCCATGAGGGCCTCATTGTTCCAACAAACCTCTACTGCGTACAGAATTCAATGACATGTTCGGCAACAGTTCTCGTACTCTGTTTGATGGACATGAGGTTCTTTGCACCAGAAGTAGAGCCTGCGGGAACGTCAAATACCCTTTTAAAGGATTCCACAAACACGGTAACTTAGGAAAATTCTTTTTTGCATCTCCTACAGAGGGTTTACCCAGGCCAAGGCTCTTTTAGAAAGCAAAGAAATAATGGAGCCTACTTTGCTTCTGTCTGTGGGGAACGCCTGGGCAGCATCTTAAAGTATATCCCAACCTGGTTGAGAAACTCTCTGCATTAAACTGGATCACCCCAAAATCACTGGGGAAGCGGGGAGGAACCAGACATACCTCTTACAGTTGTAATATTCGAGGTGGGTGCCTGCACAGAAACTGGAGCAGCAGCAGGGACGGCCTGCAACACAGGTTGTACCGGAACAGCCACAGTGGGAGGATCCAGGTGAGCAGTGCGAATCAGGAGCGTCTGTAATGCTATGGCAAACTGATCCATGCAGTAGTCCTGTTCATTCAATCTGGAAAAAAGATTACCACTAGGTGGATTGCCTGCATCTTCTGAATTCAGGGCCTTCGCCTAATGTCAGGAACCATGAATCAGACTGAGACAGAAAGAGCAGGAAAAAAATCTAATCTTTTAATGTAATGGTAAAAATAGTACAGATCAGTAAATGTAGTCAAAACATAGCCAGGGATCGAAAGCCAATGAGCCACTGTGGAACGATGAGTACTGATAATTAACCGACAGCTGAGCAGCCTGAGCACAGAGAAGAGAGCTGCTGAGATCCCAGCCCTGACACCTTTGCAGCAAGGAGCACAAAGTAGGGCAAAGCACATCAAAAACAAACACACATTTCTAGCTCACTTACCAGCTAGCCCGCAACAAAACCAAATTGACCCTATTAAACACCAGATATGAGAATCTCTGCGTAGAGGTATATATGTTTTTAAAAACATTTACTTCTGTCCAAATATAATTGTTCATTTTTTGCTGACAGCACTAAATTCATCCTGAATTAAAAATTCAAAAGGGTTATGTCTTTTAGCACTGCAATTAATAGTGCTTAAAAGGCTGTACTGAAGCATACATTTTAATTCCACAGCACAAGTTATATTATCTATCATATATTATATCTATTATATATTGTATATATTATCATGCATTGTTAACAAAGAGTGTACCTATGGATAATGACTAGAAGCAATATTTTTTTCTTATAGAATATATGTGGAAATGTTGATATTTATTTAGAAGGATATATTTCAGTTACTTTTTCTCCCTCTGGAGAAATGAGTATGGATACTGTGACATCAGCTTAAGGAAAATATGCCTTCAGAGAGGGAAAACTACCATTTGTGACATATTTCAAAAGAGCTTTCCTTTATATATGACAGCTAGTTGAGTTTCTATGTTTGTGTTTTTTAAATTGTAGAAATTTGAAAGACCTTTTTCCCTTGATGACCATCATCTGTTATACTCAATCTAGCACAACATAGACAATTTACAAGGACTCTTCTGATAAAATTTCTTTAGAACTGCTGTATTTTTACAGATTTTCCAATGGGGTTGGTAATATGCAATACTGATAGAAAAAAATGGTGTATACCGCGCTGACATGTATCTAGTAGCAGCCAACACAACACTAAGACAAGTGTAAATAAAGGCATAAGTAAAAAGTGAAATTATGTGCAGCGCTCAAAACATTGAAATACATATGTATACAAACTAATGTACACTGTGCAATCACAACAAAAAACTTCTATTAATGAAAATGATGTGCCATCATACAAAAATTGTTTTAAAACATAAACATAGCAGTCTTTAAATAAACGGTGAAAACAAATTGTGTAACTAGAAGTGGGATTCCACGTGACATCAATGTTGAGGTGAGGACACAGACAATAGAACCACCACCGGTTAGTGAGGAGGCTTACCAGAGTGAGAGGACTCAAATGGGCATATGCTCAGTGAGTCAACAAGGCTTATGGTGCAACCACCAAAATATGGGACCTCCACATCTGGGTTCCAGATCAAGTTGTAAGGCAATCCAATTGGTCAAGAGATGTCACCAAGAAGTGGTCTTCAGAAGCAGCCAACTTGTCACACCAAATCCTCTCAAGTGTTCAAAATAGCAGGACCAAAAAAGAAAATACTCCACATAGTGTGAATCCATATAAATGTAAAATTTATTAAAAGAAAATTGGAAATACTCACATTTAGAAAGCCGATCAATCGCTTAAAATTGAAGTTTGTGGGTAACGCAACGACATTAGCAGGGCTCGTCCCGATGCGTTTCATCTAAAGAGACAGCATCTGGGGTCAATACTAGCATGAAAGATCATTCAGAAAAATATTTGAGGGTAGATTGATAAAGTATCGCTAGAAATAACTAAGTATCTATGGCACTTGTATTATGTTACCAATGATAATAACATTACAGTCTACAATACAACTGATTACATTTTTAGCTTTGTACGCTCAGAGAGTCCAGAACATTGTATGAGGAGTTATGACTTTTTTTTTATAGGTGTGTTCACATTGAACATTGATTTTTCCCCTATAAAGTAAAAATATTTGGGGGAATTCATAAAGCATGCTGTAGACACCCTTTAGAATTCTGTTGGGGCACAAAGCTGAAAGTGTCTGTGCCTATGGCAGATTCATATATGACACTTGTTTTGTACTGGGGTGGGTGGAACCTGATGGGGAATTAAGAGACTAGTTATTTTTGATTAACAGCGTACAACAGTGGGCAGGCCCATAGCCGATATTCAGGCCAATAGTGGCTTTTACCTACTCAGTGGCAAGTCATTTGTTCAATATGGGCATTGCCAAATTTGGGTAATGACATCACTTCTATCCCCATTTACATTTATCTTTTGGCCAGGAATCTCCCACTTGACAGTTAAATGTGGCCAGGGATACAGCCCTGTGTGGGAAGCTGTCCCATACAGCTTCCCAGCACAGGCCTGGCCCACTCTGTGTACTGGCACACCTCTGTATGCCAGCTCTGAGTTGGTCTTAATTATCACCAGTTTCCTAATCTGAGAACTGAGCATTTCTTTAAGAATTTGTTGCTGCTACAGAGACAGGTTCCTAAAGTTGTGTTAGTAAGAATTACCTGAATTTGTCGCAAATGTTGGTAATGTTACCGACACTGACACAAATCTTGCCAGAATTAGGTGCAGGTAGTCCTTAAGGGACCTACCACCACAAAAGTGTCATTAGGGATGTTTTGAATTCCCCATATTGTGTCTTATTTAATAAGCCAAAGAGCAGTGTTCAACGTACTGTGATCCCTCCATAGCAAATGATCTTCCACTGATCTTAGTACAATATAACTGGAATTTGATTAATGGCTATAATTGTATATTGCTACTGCTTTGCTATTTTCTATTTTTCAATCAATCGATTTGTTTGTGTTCATGTTATGACCCTTTGCAGTACATTACACATTTATATGTCTAATAATGTTTTTTATAGGGTTTTAAAATATATATTTATATTATATTGATTAGATAATAAAATAAAAATAAGGGAATAGGGATGACATAAATGATACATTAATTTACTGCCCAAAGCATATAATGTTTTAATTATAGGTGGAAGGTTGTCAGCTAAATCACTTGCTAACTTTATATTCCACTTAAGGATCTCCTTGCCGTGTCCATTCTCCGTCGTATTAAATAAATATGTAAGTTGAAGGAATGGGTGTGATAATCCCTTGTAACTATCAAAGCAGGTATTCAGAGATCTCACTGCTGGGTAGCTCAACTCTGAGCTATTTTTAAGTCCCCCAGGAGGTTTTTAGCTAAACAAAAAGCAGCTCTGGCTGCAAAACTCACCTCATAATCCGGAGTTGCCAACCCAAGTACCTCTTCTTTCCAACAAGATGTCCTCAGTTTCCCTTGCATCATGTAACCTGGAAGAAGAGGCAAAGGCTGTGAGTGCAGGGTGTCATGACCCCATCCCCAAGCATAGTACTCTTCCCTCAAAGTGTATATATGCAGACAACAGTGCTCATGTAATCATCCTGGATCACTCACCACCAGTAGAATACCAAAAATGAAGAGAACCCAGCACATAATAAGAAATAAAAAAGATATATGTAAAAAAAAAGCATACCATACAGCTGATAAGGGGAGAGGGGGTGAGGCATGAAGCTCAGAGGTGGGCTTTAACAATGTGGCAAAACTGAAATATCTCTTTTGGGTAGAACATCCCTCCAAGAATTGCAGACAAGAGGCTGTTGTTACATTGTCTCAGCAACGTAAATAGCCCATTTAAACTGAAAGAAAGAATTGGTATCATATTTTATCAGTGTTTACATAGAATATACATTTTACCAGTGAGGTTTACTGAAGTGTACCTAAACTCAAATAGTAAAGATTTGTTATGTTATAGAGAACTACTAGAAATGCTAACTGTGCCTGAGCAGTACCCTAAAAAATTCCTCCTGAAAAGCAGCAGAGCACTTTCTGGTATGTGGGAGTGCATCGGCATGCCTATGCCTACTGCCTCATAGCTGTACCTGATCTACAGCATAAGATTAAGACACGGATGCCTTTGACTGCTACTCTGATGATATTTGGAGTAAAATTCAGAGATGTCACTACTGTGCTGCTTACTGTTCTCCTTATTGGAAGCTCTGACATGGAGAAGTAAAACCCTGTTTCTACCAAAATGGCTGCATCCACCAGGAGACACATTGTGGGACAAGGCACTGCAAGTCAGTAATGAAAAGAGATCAGCTGCAGAGAGACTCGTCTTTGCCTTGTGCTTGCCTTTTTCGGCAGAGCTACCAGAGTTCTATTCCGTCGTTTGATGGTGGCAGCATGGCTCCCCTACGCGAACCGCCGTAGATGTACGGCGAACGCTTTAAGGGGTATAGGGGGTGCACACGCACGCTGCGTCTCTGAAGAGCCGATGCGCGTGCCCGGCAGTGTCCACCGGCACCCACGATCACTCCTAACAGAGCAGGAACGGGGGATCTGTGTGTAAACACACAAATCCATGTTCTGTCATGGGAGAGGAGATAGATCGTGTGTTCCTAGTAGATAGGAACAGCGATTGGTCTCCTCCCCCAGTCAGTCCCATCCCCCACAGTTAGAACACACACTGAAGGAACACATTTAACCCCTTGATCGCCCCCTAGTGTTAACCCCTTCCCTGCCAGTTACATTTATACAGCTCTTTTAGCTCTGATCGCTGTATAAATGTCAATGGTCCCAAAAAAGTGTCAAAAGTGTCTGATCTGTCCGCCAAATGTCGCAGTCCCGATAAAAATCATAGATCGCTGCCATTACTAGTAAAAAATAAATAAATAAATAAAAATGCCACAAATCAATAACTTGTTTTTTAAACACTATAATTTTTGCGCAAACCAATCAATATACGCTTATTGCGATTTTTTTTTTTAATTTGGGATATTTATTATAGCAAAAATGTACAAAATATTGTGTTTTTTTCAAAACTGTCGCTCTTTTTTTGCTTATATCGCAAAAAATAAAAACCGCAGAAGTGATCAAATACCACCAAAAGAAAGCTCTATTTGTGGGGAAAAAAAAGGTCAGCAATTTTGATTGGGTACAGACCGCGCAATTGTCAGTTAAAATGACGCAGTGCCGTATCGCAAAAAATGGCCTGGTCGGGAAGGGGGCAAATTCTTCCGGGGCTGAAGTGGTTAAGTTGTATGGGGAACAGCCCAATCCGTATTGGCAGTGGTAAACCATGCACAAGACAAAAACACCCAAGCTCAGTCAAGCGGGCTTTTTCTGCACTTTAACTGGGCAAGGCAGCAGATAGCCCAATGTCATTTCTGGAAGGCTTTGCAAAGAATGACCATAGCATAAACCAAACAAAACATTTGCTCATCTGAGCCACTAACTAAGCTCATATCAGTTTCTGACAAAAAGGGTGCCACTAATGGTAGAAGAATGACTGCAGAAAAAAAAAAACAAGTGGTCCATTGAGTCATTTCTTTTTAAATGTATGTATATTTGTTTTGTTTTTTTTAGTATAGATCTATGTTTGTCCCAAGCATGATTGAATCCATTTACTGTTTACTGACTTACTACCTCTGCTAAAAGTCTATTCCAGCAATCAACTGTTCTTTCAGTAAAATAACACTTTCTATGATTAGTTTTGAACTTTCCTTCTGCTAGTTTGAAGTCATGTCCCTATGGTCTCGATCTTGGCTTCATATTGAAAATACTATCCTCCTGAGCCTTACTCACCCCCTTGATGTATTTTAAGGTTTCAGTCATGTTTCACCTTTAACTTCTTTCCTCCAGACTGTACATATTAAGTTCCTGAAGTCTCTCCTGATATATTTTATCCCCCAGACCTGTCACCATTTTTGTTGCCCCTCTCTGGACTTGTTTGATTTTATCAATTTTTTTGTAAGTGAGGTCTCCAGAACTGGACACGGTATTCTAAATGAGGTCTCACTAAAGATCTATATAGGGGACCTCTTTTCTCCCGCTGTAGTGATGCATCCCAGAATTCTATTTGCTTTTGCCACGACATAGCCAAACTCTTTGCTCATTTTTCAATCATCTAAAATAGGTACTCCCAAATTTTTTTCCTCTGTAGTGTTGGCCACCACTGTACCCCCAATACTGTAAGGATTCTTTTTCCCTATGTTCATTATTTTAGCATTAGAAACACCGAAATTGACCAATTTTCCAGCAATGCCAAATCATGTTCCATGTTGCACACACTTTCAAGGACTTCAACCCTATTACACACCTTTGTGTAATTGGCAAAAGACATACCTTACCCACGAGCCCTCTAGCTATATCACTTACATATAGAATAAATAGAACAGGACCTAGTACAGAGGCTTGTGATACATCACTAGTGACTGGTCTCAGTTTTACATGAACCACATTTACAATCACACTCTGGTATCTTTTAGCCAACTGCATATACATTGAACCACCCAAGGGTTAAGTCCTATTTTGTATGACTTTTTATTATTATGTGGAACTGTATCAAATGCTTTACTAGAATCATAGCACCACTCTGGTCCAAAACATTAGTGAAATAATCAAAAAATTCAGTCAGATCAGTCTGATATTCTATTGGTTGAACAGGATGGACTTGTCATTTTTCAACCAGACTAACTTGGTAACTATGACATGATCTGACCTCAGAAAAGCCATGCTGTTTTGGGTCCAGCAATTTGTGCATTTTTAGATGATCAATGAGCCTTCTTTTCAGGAGTGATTCCATTAACCACTAGCCGACCAGCTCACGCAGATATAAAGTGGCAGGTCGGCTCTCCTGCGCGAACCGATGCACCCGCAACGTGCCGCAGGAGCATTGCCTGCAAGTCCTGCGAACTTGATGTCCGCCGGCGACCCACGATGGCGGTGAGGAGAGGCTGAACAGGGAACTGCCTATGTAAACAAGGTGATTCCCCATTCTGCCAGATGATATGACAGAGATCTACTGTTCTCAGTGATCGGAAACAGTGATCTCTGTCATGTTCCAGTAAGCCCACCAACCCTACAGTTAGAACAGGCAGATGGAACACACTTAACCCCTTGATCAACCCCTAGTGTTAACCCCCTTCCCTGCCAGTGACATTTTTACATTGATCAGTGCATTTTTATAGCACTGATCAATGTAATAATGTTACTGGTCCCCAAAAGGTGTAATTTGGGGTCAGATTTGTCCGCCGCAATATCGCAGTCCCGCTACAAATCGCAGCCATTACCAGTAAAAACAATAAAAAATAAATAAAAGTCCCTAAATCTATCCTGGAGATTGTAGGTGCGATAACTTTTGCGCAAACCAATCAATATACGCCTATTGCAATTTTTTTTACCAAAAATATGTAGAAGAATAAATCACGGACTAAACTGATGAATAAATTTGTTTTATGTTATTTTTTTTTGGATATAAATTATAGCAGAAAGTAAAAAAATATATTTTTTTTTTTCAAAATTGTCAGTCTTTTTGTTTATAGTGCAAAAAATAAAAAACGCAGAGGTGATCAAATACTACCAAAAAAAAGCTCTATTTGTGGGTACAAAATGACATCAATTTTGTTTGGGTACAACATTGCATGGCCACGCAATTTTTAGTTAACACAACGCAGTGCCGTATCGCCAAAAATTGCCAGGCCATTAAGGGGGCAAATCCTTCCGGGGCTGGTTAACTTGATTATAAGAGATGTTAAACCCACTGGACTGCAATTTCCAGCTTCTAACTTCCCACCCTTCTTGGCTACGTAAAATATTAGCTGTCTGCCAATTATGAGGAACGTCTCCTGTTAGAAGAGATTGATTAAAAAGATCAGTCAATGGTCCAACAAATATACCTTAAAGTTCTCTTAGAACACTGGAATGAATACCTTCAGGACCCACTGCTTTATTAAGCTTTAACCAAGCCAGTTCCTCTGCTACTGTCATTACCAGAAACAATATGATCCCCCACATTGTTATTGTTAGTGCAATTTATTTCAGAGAAGACTGAACAGAATTAAATGTTAAAATGATTTAATTCATCCAGGTCTTCTTTAAGATACAGTGGGGAAGGAAAATATTCAGACCCCTTTAAATTTTTCACTCTTTGTTATATTGCAGCCATTTGCTAAAATCAATTAAGTTCATTTTTTTCTTCATTATTTGTATGCACAGCACCCCATATTGACAGAAAAACACAGAATTGTTGACATTTTTGCAGACTTATTAAAAAAGAAAAACTGAAATATCACATGGTCCTAAGTATTCAGACCCTTTGCTGTGACACTCATATTGTTAACTCAGGTGCTGTCCATTTATTCTGATCATCCTTGAGATGGTTCTACACCTTCATTTGAGTCCAGCTGTGTTTGATTATACTGATTGGACTTGATTAGGAAAGCCACACACCTGTCTATATAAGACCTTACAGCTCACAGTGCATGTCAGAACAAATGAGAATCATGAGGTCAAAGGAACTGCCTGAAGAGCTCAGAGACAGAATTGTGGCAAGGCACAGATCTGGCCAAGGTTACAAAAAAATTTCTGCTGCACTTAAGGTTCCTAAAAGCACAGTGACCTCCATAATCCTTAAATGGAAGATGTTTGGGATGACCAGAACCCTTCCTAGAGCTGGCCGTCCGGCCAAACTGAGCTATCGGGGGAGAAGAGCCTTGGTGAGAGAGGTAAAGAAGAACCCAAAGATCACTGTGGCTGAGCTCTAGAGATGCAGTCGGGAGATGGGAGAAAGTTGTAGAAAGTCAACCATCACTGCAGGCCTCCACCAGTTGGGGCTTTATGGCAGAGTGGCCCGACGGAAGCCTCTGCTCAGTGCAAGACACATGAAAGCCCACATAGAGTTTGCTAATAAACACCTGAAGGACTCCAAGATGGTGAGAAATAAGATTATCTGGTCTGATGAGACCAAGATAGAACTTTTTGGCCTTAATTCTAAGCGGCATGTGTGGAGAAAACCACTGCTCATCACCTGTCCAATACAGCCACAACAGTGAAGCATGGTGGTGGCAGCATCATGCTGTGGGGGTGTTTTTCAGCCGCAGAGACGACTGGTTGCAATCGAGGGAAAGATTAATGCGGCCAAGTACAGGGATATCTTGGACGAAAACCTTCTCCAGAGTGCTCAGGACCTCAGACTAGGCCAAAGGTTTACCTTCCAACAAGATAATGACCCTAAGCACACAGCTAAAATAACGAAGGAGTGGCTTCACAACAACTCTGTGACTGTTCTTGAATGGCCCAGCCAGAGCCCTGAATTAAACCCAATTGAGCAGCTATGGAGAGACCTAAAAATGGCTGTCCACCAACGTTTACCATCCAACCTGACAGAACTGGAGAGGATCTGCACGGAGGAATGGCAGAGGATCCCCAAATCCAGGTGTGAAAAACTTGTTGCATCTTTCCCAAAAAGACTCATGGCTGCATTAGATCAAAAGGGTGCTTCTACTAATTACTGAGCAAAGGGTCTGAATACTTAGGACCATGTGATATTTCAGTTTTTCTTTTTTAATAAATCTGAAAAATGTCAACAATTCTGTGTTTTTCTGTCAATATGGGGTGCTGTGTGTACATTAATGAGGAAAAAAATTAACCTAAATGATTTTAGCAAATGGCTGCAATATAACAAAGAGTGAAAAATTTAAGGGGGTCTGAATACTTTCCGTCCCCACTGTAAGTATTGTGACCAGTAGAGTTGAGGCGAACACAAAATTTAAACCGGAACCGTGAACCCTATTAAGGTCTATGGAACCTGAAGTTGACAAATCAAAAGTCCACATTTTGAAGGCTTATATGCAAGTTATTGAGCATAAAATGGGTATGGGGGCCTGGGTACTGCCCTGGGGGACATGTATCAATGCAAACATTTTGTTAAAAAGTTTGTTTTTACAGGATTAGTGATTTTAATGATGCTTTAAGTGAAACTATAAAAATGAAAAATTCCTTTAACCACTTTAATACAGGTCACTTTTACCCCCTTCCTGCCCAGGCCAATTTTCAGCTTTTCATGCACTTTGAATGTCAATTGCGCTGTGATGCAACCAAATTTTTATCATTTTTTCACACAAATAGTGCTTACTTTTGGTGGTATTTAATCACTGCTGTTTTTTTTTTTTTGCCAAAAAAAACCTGAAAAATTTTCTGTCAATCACAGCTAGTGAGCGATAGTGGGGGGTAGGCTGAGCCATGGCTTTAGTAGCGCTAATATAGCACGTCAAAAAAAAAAAAAAAAAAAGAATTTCTTAGATGCTCATGGCAAATATAAACTCATATAAAAGTGTTTAAAGTCCTAAAAGGTGCATCCCATAATATATATCTGAGCAATAATGCAATGAAATCCAGTAAAGTGTATCACATAAAACTAAACTAAAAGTAAATTGTTTCCCAGGAGTAATCAGCATCCAAAAAAAATCAGGTGACTCAGAGAGATGATCGGTTCCAAAGTGAAAAATATAACTTGGAGTAGATAAGGGGGATAAGGACAGGTGAAAGAGTCCAAATTAAAGATGTAAGATGATAAACATGTCTTTCTGCAATCCTCCCCCAGTAGTGCTAGCCTCTCACCTTATAGATAGACCCCAATGGGTCTAATGGGGCAACAATAAACGACCAGCCTGTTGTTGAAGTTTTCCTCACAGCTTTCAAGGGATCACTGCAGCTTTTGTCCGGTCTCCACGGTCTTTTCCTAGAAGAAAGTTTTCTCCCAATCCTATAGGTGGGGCAACAATAAACAACTGAAAAGTATGTCCATGTATAGTATGCACTCAATACTTGGTCGGGCCTCCTTTTGCATGAATTACTGCATCAATGCGGCGTGGCATAGAGGCGATCAGCCTGTGGTACTGCTGAGGTGTTATGGAAGCGCAGGTTGCTTTGATGGCTTCAGCTCATATGCATTGTTGGGTTTAGTGTCTCTCATCTTTCTCTTGACAATTAAAGAGAAGGAGTATCATACAAGGAGGGTGGGACTTTGAATGAAGCACCGGACAGCAAGAGAATACTTAGATGAGTAAAAAGGAATTTTATTAAGGGGCAAAATGAAAACTTACATAATTCTGGTGACAATGGTACACGTAATATACATATAATAATTGAACCACTTGGTACAGTCTATGTAAACATGTAATGATAACAATTGTATACACTGAATAACATGCTAACATGATATGGCACATTCCTTAATTCATCACAAAACAAAGGGGTAGACACAGTAATTAAAATAATATAACCTGCGGGACCTATGGCCTCACTGAACCTGAGGGGGTAAAATTGCATAGTAGCTTGAAGGGTCTTGGTAGAAATGATAAGGACACGGCAACCGTTATCTCTACGCATTTCGTGGCTTTGTGCCACTCGCCAGAAGCAAGCACGGGTAATATCTAAAAAAATTTAATATAGAGGTAAGGAAAAAGATGGCACATATAAAGAAAGGGAGGTTGAGGGTGGAGTGACAACCCCGATAACCAAGGCTTACTTGCTGAGGTTTGATGTATTGCCAATATGGTGGTAGGGCCACACAAGCAATCCGGAAATAAGTCCAGCCAGGAGCTGAGGTGGAATGTCCCACGGACTGGGAAGGGGCAACACCAAAGGCAGGCGCTGTAGCGGAGGATATTCTAGGGGGGAAAAAAAGAAGAAGGTGAATGCGGAGGGCAGAGGGAAAAGGAAAAGCAAAGGGGGAAGAAGGGGGGGGAAGGAAAGAAGGAAAGGGGGGGGGAAGGAAAGAAGGAAAGGGGGGGAGAGGAGGGGGGAAAGAAAGGGACAGAAGGGGGGGTGGGGATGAGGGGGGAAGAGAGGAGAACGGGAAGGAAGGGAAAGGGGGAATGAGAGGTGATGGAGTGAGAGGGGTGGTGTTGGGGATGGGAAAAGAGATAGCTGGGTAGTGAGTGAAGGGTGAAAAAACGCCATTGTTGGGTTTGGTGTCTCTCACCCTCCTCTTGACAATACCCCACAGATTCTCTACGGGGTTTCGGACAGGCAAGTTTGCTGGCCAATCAAACACAGTGATACCATGATCATTAAACCAGGAATTGTTACCTTTGGCAGTGTTGGTCGGTGCCAAATCCTGCTGGAAAATTAAATCAGCATCTTCATAAAGCTGGTCAGCAGAGGGAGGCATGAAGTGCTCTAGAATTTCCTGGTAGAGGGCTGCGCTGACTTTAGACTTGATAAAACACAGTGGACCAACAGCAGCAGATGACATGGTTCCCCAAATCATCACGGACTGCGGAAAAGTTTGCATTTAATTTGGAAATCAAGGTCCCAGAGTCTGGGGGAAGAGTGGAGAGGCACAGAATCCAAGTTGCATGAGGTCCAGTGTGAAGTTTCCACAGTCAGTGATGATTTGGGGAACCATGTCATCTGCTGCTGTTGGTCCACTGTGTTTTTATTGCATTGCTGGTCCATTTAGCACAGGTTCACACCTTTGCAGGCTGCAGTTGATGCAGTTGATGCATTTTCCTGGTATATATTGAGTTTTTTGACGCATGTTTTTAAGGTGCTTCTGCTGTGTTTCTATTGAAGTCTATGGAACCAAAATTGCAACCTGCTGCAGGCAAAAAAGTCCCTGACCCTTTAAAAAAAAACACACCAGTGGAAAATATTGAGATGTAAATGTGACCCATAGGAAACCATATTAAATGGACTGTTTTGCGTTTCTGCAAAACTGACAACGCATTGAAAACCACGTACGTGTGAACCAGGCCTCCACAGTGTCAGTGGAAAACCACATACATCTGAACCAGGCCTCCACAGTGTCTGTGTGCTGTTACCCCCTGTCCTTTTTTATTTTTTTTAGTTCCTAGTGCCTAGTGTTCTCCTCCTGCAGATTGCACTATACATAGTCGGAGCTGTATCCTCCAAGAAATGCAGAGAAATGGTATATACAAAAATTCAAATCTTTCTCCATAACAGACACAAATCCTGTAACCCCTCACCATATATAGGTGGAAACCTAGGTGACACACACTATATACAATGATGATAGCCAGTGTCTTACAATATATATATACTCCTCCAAGGGCTCCTTGTTCTTCTTTTCTCTGAAGATAGTTCTTTAGGGCTTCAATTGTGTGTTTAATTGTCCTGCTGCAAAATGAATTTGGGAATGATTAGATGAAATGCAGCCACAAACCTGCAAGGAACCTCCACCATGCTTTACATTGTCTGCAGACACTCAACCTTGTACTGCTCTCCAATCCTTCAACATACAAACTGCTTTTTGTGCTGCTAAAGCTTTTTCTATTTTGGTAGACAAAGCACATTGCATGGTTTTATGTGAAATCTATTAGTAGCCGCTTCTCATATTACAATCTTCATTTATACATGTGCGCTAAGGGAAATGATAGTGTACACATATTTATGTGACATAATTGCTTTTGTTTTATTATTTGTTACAGTCAAATATTTAAAATTTAAAGTAAGCAGCTAAAAATACTGTAGATGCTGACTTTTAATATTAGGACATTTACCTGTCCAGCGATGTTGGCACCCCAGCCGATGTTCCCATCGGGCTCTTGGGTACTGCCGCTGCCATTGCCTGTAAGGTAAACTGGCAGTGAAGCCTTGCATCCTCATAGCCGGTTCCCTACTGCGCATGCGCAAAGCGTGCTGCACTTTCTGAATGGGGAATGAGGAGGGGGGGGTCAAACTTCCGAGGGATTTTGCCGTGGCGAGATCTCTCAGAAGTGTGGACGGATACCTATCAAAGACAGATACCCACTTCCCCCTCCTCCCCGAAAGGTGCCAAATGTGGCACCAGAAGGGTGGAGGAGGCACATAACTGGAGCTTCCATTTTTCGGTGGAACTCCGCTTTCCGGTGACATTAAAAAAAAAAACAGACTTTAATAACAAATATGTCATACTTACCTGCTCAGTGCAATGGTTTTGCACATAGCAGCCCCAATCCTCTTCTTTTCGGGTCCCTTGTCGGTGCTCCTGGCTCCTCCCCTCAAGCTGATTTCCCTGGGGGCACTGATGCATGCTCGCTCCTAAGCCACGGGTCTATGCATCCATAGTACACATAGAGCCATGGCTCGGCCCCGTCCCCCACTCTTTCCTCTTTGGCTCACTGGCTGTGATTGACAGCAGTGGGAGCCCATAGGTGCCTGCTGCTGTCTCAGCCAACGCGAAGAAGGAGTCCCAGGACAGCTGAGTCTCTCGTGCTCAAGTAAGTATTAGGGGGGCTGTGGAGGGAGCAGCACGCAGAAGGTTTTTTAACTTCATGCATTAAATGCATGAAGGTAAAAAACCTTCTTCCTGTACAACCACTTTATCATTTGGTCTCTTTCTTGAGTTTAATGTGAAACTTCCAGTATGCCCCACTGACATTTTCCATGTCTTTTTACAACTACTATTGCAGGTTTCTACATTAAAGTATTTTAATTAACTTAGAAAGTTACATGATGGTGTTCTGTGAATGATATTTTGGGATCTTCTGATTTCGTTAATGATATTTTCTTCAGTGTGGATTATACAGTTATATTTGATGTTTGGAGATTTGGAGCCCACAATGCCTCCTAAACGCAAAGACTATATTTTTTCTAGCTATATGTGAATCATAGGAAGATAACTGCAGCTCAGCTTGGTGTAATTATTCAACACAATCCTAATTATCTTTTAAAAGAAGTTATAGTTTTAGCACCCTTATCTCCGGAAAATGTCAGTGATGACATCTGAAAGATGGTCTGGTATGGATTTTAAGGGGAACCCTGCACCAAAATGTAAAAAAAAATGGCGCGGGGTCCCCCCAAAATTCCATACCAGACCCTTATCCGAGCATGCAACCTGGCAGGCCGCAGGAAAAGAGGGGGGGACGAGAGAGTGCCCCCCCTTCTGAACAGTACCAGGCCACATGCCCTCAACATTGGAAGGGTGCTTTGGGGTAGCCCCCCAAAGCACCTTGTCCCCATGTTGTTGGGTAGAAGGGCCTTATCCCCACAACCCTTGCCCGGTGGTTGTGGGAATCTGTGGGCAGGGGGCTTATCGGAATCTGGAAGCCCCCTTTAACAAGGGGAACCACAGATCCCGCCCCCCCGTGTGAAGGGTAATGGGGTACAAATGTACCCCTACCATTTCACAAAAAATGTGTGAAAATGGTAAAAAAAACACAATACGCAAGTCCTTTATTAAAAAAATGGAGTCTTCTCGCGCTCCGACGGACCGAAAAAAAAAGCCTCCATGGGAGGCACCCGCCATAATGACTGGTCGCTCTCAGGTGACAGCTCTTTTATAACTGAGGGCAGGGCCACACGATGATGTCACCAGGTGACCCCGCCCCCCTCTGACATCAGCGTCAGAGGGGGTGGGGCCACCCGGTCCACTGCCCTCTGACGCACGGGGACACCCCTATGGCTTCCTCGTAGCGTTAGAGGGGGCGGGGCCACCTGGTTACGTATCGGAGTGACTCCACCCTCTCTGAAGCTACGGATACGCCATAGGGATGTCCCAGTGCGTCAGAGGGGGGTGGGGTCACCCGGCGACATCATCGCGTGGCCCGCCCTCAGTTATCAAGGAGCTGTCACCTGAGATCAGCTGGTCTTTACGGCGGGTGCCTCCTATGGAGGCAGATCGTAGGCGGCATGCGGCTTCTTTTTTTTTCGGTCCGTCGGAGCAGGAGAAGAAGAAGACTCCGTGGGACAGTTTTATTTTTTTAATAAAGGACTTGTCCCAAGGCGTGTATTTTGTTTTTTTACCATTTTCACACATTTTTTTGAAATGGTAGGGGTACATTTGTACCCCGTTACCATTTCACACAGGGGGGGTCGGGATCTGGGCGTCCCCTTGTTAAAGGGGGCTTCCAGATTCCGATAAGCCCCCCGCCCGCAGACCCCCACAAGCACCGGGCAAGGGTTGTGGGGATGAGGCCCTTCTCCTCATCAACATGAGGACAAGGTGCTTTGGGGGGCTACCCCAAAGCACCCTCCCAATGTTGAGGGCCTGGTACAGTTCAGGAGGGGGGGGGCGCTCTCTCACCCCCCTCTTTTCCTGCGTTCTGCCAGGTTGCGTGTTCAGATAAGGGTCTGGTATGGAATTTGGGGGGACCCCCACGCATTTTTAAAAAAAAATTTTGGTTCGAGGTTCCCCTGTGGGGGAATCCCATGCCGTTTTTATCAATGAACTTTTATGTGTATTGCCAGGACCGACAATTCATTATAGCCGCGAGTACTTTTAAATGACTTTTTTTCCTTTAGAAATGTCATTTTGCTCTTGGACTGTTGTAAACACGGGAAACACGCGCCACTTTACAGGCATACTATAGACATCCCCCAGGTACGAAATTTAAAGGAATATTACACTTTCATTGTTTCACATTAAGCATTATTAAAATCACTGCTCCCGAAAAAAACGGCCATTTTTTTGCATTGATACATGTCCCCTGGGGCAGGACCCAGGTCCCCAAACACTTTTTATGATACTACCATGCATATAAGCCTTTAAAATTAGCACTTTTGATTTCTCCCATAGACTTTTAAAGGGTGTTCCGCGGCTTTCGAATTTGCCACGAACACCCCAAATTGTTCTCTATTCGGCAAACAGGCGAACACCCGATGTTCGAGTCGAATTTACATTCGACTCAAACCTCAGGACCATCCCTAATGGGCACCGATGAGGAAGTGGTGATGGGCACTGATGAGGAGGCACTGATGGGGCTGCACTGATATGCGGCACTGATGAGGAGGCACTGATGAGGCTGCACTGATGGGTACTGATGAGGCAGCACTGATGAAGAGGTGCTGATGGGCACTGATGAGGAGGCACTGATGGGGCTTCACTGATCTGCGGCACCAATGAGAAGGCACTGATGTACACTGACATGCTGCACTGATGGAACTGTACTGATAATTAGGGCCCTAATTATCAGTGTAAATGTCCCCTGTAACTGGAAAGTAGATTATCAACTTTCCTTTCCTCAGACACTGACAGTGGACACAGCCCATCACGTGGTGAAGAGCCTATATCATTGGCCCTTTACCCTGATTGGTGATGCGCTGTGTTCGAGGAACACAGCTCGCCACCGATCACCGCACTGTGTGCCCCAGAGGGTGCACACGAGCGGTGCACGTGATTCCAGTCAGGACCTTAAAGCCACCACCCGGCCATTCTGCTATAGGCTGGGTGGGAAGGTGTTAAAATGAGTACACTATGTGGTATGAAATAGTATGAGTGACTGAGACTAGAGTCCTAGAAATTGGACACATTTGGTTATTCTGATATTTTTACAGTTATGACTGAGACTAAATAAATACTGCTTGTCAAAGCAACAGAACAGTGTAATATAATAGGTATAATAGTAATAACAAATTTGCTGTCTTGTTTTCAGATTGATGTACAGCGAACATCCTCACAAACAGAATTTCTTTGTGAAAAGTATAAGATAGTGTTCAGTAATCATCAGCTTTATTTAGATGTCTGTTATTTATGGTGCCAGATTGGCTTGGAACTGGCATTCACACATTCAATTTCAGCAAGACATTAATTTTAAGTTTTTAATTGACAGGTGTGATGTATTGTTTCCCTTACTCCTCTCTCAAACAACATAGATTTGCTTATGTAGGAACCATTTCTTTCCTTGCCTACATCTAGATCGATGTTCCTGGATACTCTATATTCAGGAAGAGCTTATGAAATCACCCCTGGAATTTTTCTGCAATACTGTGTAGTTTTCACCTCTTTCACTTCAGTGTGGGTTAATTGAATCTTACAGACTACAGTACTGAGATATCTGCTCAGTCTGCTTCAAGCGAAATGCTCTCTTTGTGCAAATTCAGTCCTACTTCTCACTCCTCGTTTCTTCTCTCTTGTATTTCATTTTATTTTCTTGCGGAATTGACCCCTGGCGTAATACTTAAAGAGCCGCTCAACATGCCATGACATTTTAGATGAATTAAAAAAGTAGTGCTTGCACACACATTAAAATAGTCTGATGACTGGAATGAGCGTGCATGCTGCAGCTCTCGTGGAGCAGGAAGAATAGTGCGGTATGGAGAACAGAAAACACGCAATTAAATATGTCAACATCACTGCACTGTACAGTCTTACAGCTCAGTATGACAATAACATAAAAATAAATGGCTGAAATGGGAAGCGCTCCCCGCTGTTTCTCTCCCCTGTGAATATAAATGGGATTAATATGCTTATTATTCTCCATACATTTTCAATTATCAGTGGGATGAATTTGGCTAACTCCTTTGAAATACAATTATGCACAATCAAACCTAGCAAGAATACAAGCAAGATCTGAAAGACTGATCTGCCAGTACAGCTGGAGATAAGGCTTATGATTTTTTTTTTTCATTGCTGCCAGAATGATCTATGTATTAACCTATACAAGCAGGGAGTAGACTGACTTTTCCCTGAATGAATTCTGTCTGAACAACCTTGTGCTTGACTCTGACAGTTTGTTCCTTTGTACCCATCAGCCACTGGCCTTGACTATAACAATTATGTTAGTGTGATCATATTCACTCTGCGAATCCCTCTATATCCTTGTCAAGTCTAACACCTTCAATCACAGTCAACATACTGTCTGATCCTTGTATTAAAGTATTGATTGTATACCTTGTCAATATTGATCCTTATTTGGTATTAATAATTTTTAAAAAAGGTTAAAAAAGACAATTATTGAGGTGAAATACAAACATTTAGGGAATATTCTGTAATATAGATATACTGCATTTTGCTTAATCACTTTCCTACTGGCCACTTTTACCGCATTCCTGCCCAGGCTAATTTTCAGCTTTCAGTGCTGTCATATTTTGAATGACAATTGCGGGTTCATGCAACACTGTACCCAAATGAAATTTGTATCACCTTTTCCACACAAATAGAGCTTTTTGGTGGTATTTAATCACCACTGGGTTATTTATTTTTTGCTAAACAAATCAAAAAAGACATAAAATGTAAAAAAAAAATTTTTTCATAGTTTGTTATAAAGTAATTTTTCTCCATCACTGATGTGCGCTGATGAGGCTACACTGATGGGCACTGATAGGGTGCACTAATGGGCACTGATAATGCCACTGATGGGCACAGATGAGGCGGCACTGAAGGGCACTAAGGGCACGCAGTAAGATTCAAAGAAAAATACAAAGGACCATAGAGTAATATTGTTAAAAAAGTCAATTTTTTCATGCAAATATACTCACAAGCATCTCAGGGTAACAAAACCTCACAGACACTACTCTGCAGTTCACCAGCACGTGTGATGACATAATAGGCCGCTAGCCCCTCGCTACGCATTTAGTCTATACAAGGGACATCCTCAGGGGACATAAAGTTACAGGGGCATGTTACAGGGTGACAACACAGAAGCACAATTGGTAGACAGTGAAGGAGCATTGCCATCCCATAAAAGACAATGTATCAAGAAGGGCTTTAATGGCAGGATCATCGATGATTTTTTTTCATAAAAGCTGAAGATTTGAAAAAAATTGAAAACAACTTTGAAATTGTATTAAAGTGATAATAAAGTCACATTTTTGAATTAACCACTTGATCCCCAGGCCAGTTCTGACATTTTTCACATACATGAAAAATATGCATTTTTTTTTGCTAGGGAATTACTTAGAACCCTCAAATATTATACTTTTTTTAAGCTGAAGCCCCCGAAGAATAAAATCATGGGTGCTGCAATTTTTAACACACAAATATTCAGGAAATTTTTTTTAATCAATTTTATTGAACACAAGCACAATATAATACACATGTTTACATAACTAGAAAAGCTAACGTTATGCCATGTAAATAGTTACTAAACATGACATGCTTTGAAATTGTGCACAGCTGTGGAATGGCAACAAACTATAGTACATAAACTTTTCCATAGGCAACTCTTTAAAAGCAGGGGAACTTTAAAAAAATCTTATTTATTTTATTTAAAACTTTTTATCTTACACTGTAATTTTCATTTTCTTTGACTGAACAACATCCCTTGTGATAGCATGGGCCATGACACATCCTCTTTATGGAGAGATCTGGAGTCTTTTAAACCTCATAATCTCTGGACTTCAAAACATCTGGTCAGACTGAAATCAGTTTGATCAGATGCTGTACAAGCCGGTAACGGTTTGTATAGACAAACTGAAACCGGACATGATGAAATACTCATTGCTTCCAGTTTCTGACATCAGAGAAAGGGGGAAGGAACTTCCAATTCTTCTCAGTGCACCGGATGCTGCCAGATGGATTGGTCCTGCCCTCCCCGGAGGCATAGGAAAGCCCAGAAAAGGTGGCGGCAGGGGGGTACCCCGTTCCACTGCCTGTAAAAGTGATTCAGTAACTGATAGGGATTCTCTCCTGTAAAAAATGGTACTGGGCACATGGTTGTAGCTTCAACCATGATCCTGGTATAACTACCTCAATATGAAGCTGTATATACAGCAGTATTGAGGTTGTTAAAACAAAAAAGAGGTTTGTACTTACCTGCTCTGTGCAATGGTATTGAACAGAGAGGTCCTTTACCTCTTCTTCTGGGGTCCCCTGCCAGTGCTCTCTTCTCCTTCTCTTTTCTGAGTGCCCCCATATCAAGCCGTGTGCTATGGGGGCACTTGTCTGGGCACACTTCCGAGCCAGGCTGTGTGCGTCCATAAACAAACACAGTGCAACTTGGCCCCCCCCCCTCGATCCAAGTGAATAGACAATGCTGGGATTTCTTATACTTTTATCATACAAATTTAGATTTTTTTTGTGTATATAAGATTAGTTTAAGCGATTGTAATGTTAAAAATAAATTTAAATTAAAATGAGCAAATCTGTTCTCGTTAACGAGTTAGAGCAACAAAGTGAATTGGGATATCATTCGTTTTCAGGAATGGCCTTAATGAGCCAAATTAAACACAATTCTAATTGACAGCATGCCTTATCATTTACTGTGCAGTGGAAGCTGACTATCTCAGTAAAGATGTGAAAGTAGCGACTAAAACAACTCTAGTGTTAGTTGAAAAGAAAGGTGTGTGTCAGACTTCACAGCTCTGCAGCTAGGCATCGTAGAGTAAAATACTGTGTCTAGTGAGAAAAAATGATAATCAGGCATTTTATGAAGTAGAAGAATACGAACAAATGACTCAAGGACATTTTAGAAGACCTGGAAAAGGTCAAGACAAATACTTTTTTATAAATAAATACACAGCTTAATAGGGTGATGGGTAAAGTGACCTTGTTAGTTACTAAAAAAAGAGTATAGAGTTTTCCTATAACAAGAGCGTTATCATACTTACCTCTCTAGTGGCCTCTATATCCTTCCTTCAATACGTTCCAGTACTGTAGCCTCAAGCAGATTGTTCAGCATTTGATGTTTCTGTGTCAGATGCCTGTATCCCCGCCATGTTCTTTCATATGTTAGTATAGGACACAGTAGTGATGTAAGGTTGGAGGGTTGAACAACAGCACATGATGACGGACACAGGCCATCTGTAGGCTGAAAGCTTTAACAGAGGCCCATCGCTGAAACTGAGCGAAGTTAGGAGGCAAGGAGTGTTGGAGCATTGAGTATACTAACTCTTCCATTGCAGAGAGATTCTGTCAGGGTATTATATACACATATACATGAATTAAATCTGTTGGACTTAACCACTTCCTTACCAGGCCAATTCTGACATTTCTCTCCTCCTGTAAAAATCATAATTTTTTTGCTAGAAAATTACATAGAACCCCCAAACATTATATATGTTTTTTTAGCAAAAACCCTAGAAAATACAATGGCGGTTATTACAACTTTTTATCTCACACAGTATTTGTGCAGGAATTTTTCGAACGCGTTTTTTTGGGGAAAAAAACAGTTTTGTGTTTTAAAAAAAAAACAAAACGGTAAAGTTAGCCCAATGTTTTTGCATATTGTGAAAGATGAAGTTACGCCGAGTAAATAGATGCCCAACATGTCACGCTTCAAAATTGCACACGCTCGTAGAATGGCGCCAATGTTCGGTACTTAAAAATCCCCATAGGCGACAATTGAAATTTTTTTACTGGTTACATGTTTTCAGTTACAGAGGAGGTCTAGTGACAAAATGATTGCTCTCGCTCCAACGTTCGCGGCGATACCTCACATGTATGGTTTGAACACCGTTTTCATATGTGGGCGGGACTTACGTATGCGTTCGCTTCTGCGTGCGAGCACACGGGGACAGCTGCGCTTTAATTTTTTTTTTTAATTGATAATTATATTTTGTTTTTTTATTTTGACACTTTTTTGAAAAAAAAAAATTTTTTGATCACTTTTATTCCTATTACAAGGAATGTAAACATCCCTTGTAATAGGAATATAACATGACAGGTCCTCTTAATAGTGAGATATGGGGTCAATAAGACCCCATATCTCACCACTAGGCTGGGAAGCCTGAAATAAAAAATAAAAAAAAAAGATCACCGCTTCCCAGCCGAAGCGGCGCCATTTTTTTGAATGGAGAGGCCGGGCGTGAGGTCATAACATCGCGCCCGGCCTCCGATGATCATAGAGACTCCGGCGACCATCTGGTCCACCGGAAATCTCTATGATCTACATCCGGCACCAGCGGATCCGCTCTCCGCCTCACCGATCGTAACGGTGAGTCGGAGCAAGCACCGGAGGGCGGCGGGAGGGGGGGGGATGTCCCCTCTCGCCTCCCATAGGAACGATCAAGCGGTGGAACGGCTGCTATGATTGTTCCTATGGTGTAGAGATTCGCCGGCTGAAACCGGCAATATCTGAATGATGTCTGTAACTACAGGCATCATTCAGATATACCCGCCCAAATTCTCCCTCCAAAAAATTAAAAGTCAGCAGCTACAAATACTGCTTGTAGCTTATTTGTGCTCAGAATAATGTTATTTACTGAAAACAAGTACTTTAAAGATTATTAGCTTTTTGACAATTAGTGTTAAACTTAAAGTTCCTTTAACATTTTATTTAAAGCAGAGTTCCACCCACATTTGTCACTCCTCACCATGCAGCACTAATGTGCATCCTTAAAATGAATTGGCAATTTATTTATTTTTTTCTGTTCACTTACCTCATTTATGCCTATATCTAATTTCCCTTCCTCCTCTAGGGGGCCGCAGCCACAGATGTCATTTAGGGTTTTGCATTGGCTCCTGGGAGATCTTGCTCAGCTTGGCATGGCGTCTATGGAAATTCTTGGCCAGCTTGGCACGGCACAGCTCCAGTAACATTTAACATTGGCGTCTATGGAAAATCTTGGTCAGCTTGGCATGGCTGTGCCTTTAGATGCCCACACTGGAGATAGCCACACTGCGCAGAAACTTCACAAAGTAAGAAAACAATGCTGCACAGATAGAAAACTGGGCATAGTTTACAGCATACCTTTGTTACATTGCACGAGGCATGAATATTCTAGGGATATTTTTATCTTAAAAGTCATTATTCGGCCGGAACTCCACTTTAAGCACTTGCCGACCACCCACAGTACATTTACTGTGGGTGGGTGGCATGTACCGGCGAAGCGAAGTACCCATGCATAATTTTGCCCGTAAAAACACAGGGCTGTGCACCCCCCTCCCACCACTGTGTCCACCAGAGGAGAAATGCGGATCTCGATACTCGGAGCCCAGTGTTTATGTGTTTGCTATGCAATCACATAATCACAAAGTCAACAAAGCTGTTATGAATCAATATGATTCACAACAGCTTTGCTTCCTTTGCTAGTGAGCTGTAATTGGCCCACAGCTATCACATGGTACCTGGGCCAATCACAGCACTCTAAACCATGTAAATGGCCGTATGCTGTATGCTATTCACAGCTGTTATGAACTTAACCCATTCATGACAGTCAAAAGCATTGCTGGTACAATGATTTGATCCCCCCCCCCCAGAGTAGTACAATGTTACTATGGTAAAATTGAACTACTCTGATGAAGTAAAAAAAAAAAGTTAAAAAAAATGTTAATAAATATTTAAAATATTGAATGAAAAATGATTTAAAACTTTTTTTTTTTCTAACATGCTGTCATCAGTTAGTGTCCCTGATCACCACCACACCAGTCATATCAGGGTGCTGTACTGTGCTGGTGATGGTATGTAAAAAAAGAAATTGTGAAAAAACTTTTTTATTTAATGTCATCATTTTACAAAAAAAGTGACAAAAAATTACAATTTCAGAAAACTTGCCATATCTCTTGCTAAATGCCTCAGGCTGTCTACTTTCCAAAAAGGGGTATATTTGGGGGTATTTTTTACTGTCCTGACATTTTAAGGGCCTCAGGGAATGATTGATCAATTTTCAAATATACTGTATATACCATAGTTTGTGAAATTTCCTACAGACTAAATAATATACACTTATTGGGATTTTTTTTTACCAAAGACATGTAGCAGAATACATTTTTGCCTACATTTTTGCTGAAATTAGATTTTATTGGATATGTTTTATGACAGAAAGTAGAAAGTTAAGTTTTTTTCTCAAAATTTTTAGTCTTTTTTCCATTTATATCTCAAAAAATAAAAAACCCAGTGGTGATGAAACACCACTAGAAAAAAACTCTATTTGTGTGAAAAAAATTATAAAAATGTCATTTTGCGTAAAGTATTGTATGACCGCGCAATTGCCAATTAAAGTAGCACAGTGCTATATAGCAAAACATGCCCTAGTCATGAAGAGGGGTAAAACCTTTCAGAGCTTAAGTGATTAATGTTCAGAATGCACAACTACACATCTGACAAAATCTGTTTTTTGCAGTTAAAAAGGCACGGGCGTCTGGCCCAGATGGGCTAAATCTTACTTACTATAAAACTTTTCAGGACATCCTTACTCCTTATTTTCTACGTGCCTACAATTTTGTTTCAGCTAATTACAAGATAACAGAGGACGCTCTGAGGGCCCACATTATTCTGATCCCCAAGCAGGAAGATCACACTCAATGTGGGAATTACCGGCCTATAGCACCTTTAAATGTTGATTTAAAATTATTTTCAAAAATCTTAGTGAACAGGTAATTGCTATATTTCCCTCATATTGTCCATGCAGACCAGGCAGGCTTTATCCCTCAGAGAGAGGCAAGGGATAATACTATAAGGGCAATAAATTTGATCCACACCGCACACTCAGAAAGCCAACCTTTTCTGCTTCTATCAACAGATGCTGAAAAGGCCTTCGACCGGGTGGATTGGCAATTTTTATGATCCACCCTTGGACACATTGGCCTGGTGCTGTGTTGGTTAACGGGGCTAAATCAGAGTATCTATCTCTGTCTAATGGGATGAGACAGGGCTGCCCTCTATCTCCACTAATGTTTGTGTTAACCCTAGAACCTTTTTCTCTGCAAAGTAAGATCAGACCCCTTGATCAGTGGAATTCAGGTCCTAAATACGAGCATAAAATTGCCACATATGCGGACGACCTCCTATTTTTTCTTACCGAACCGGAGGTTTCATTATCACGTCTACTCCAATGTTTAGCTCTGTATGGGGATCTTTCTAATTTCTCTATAAATGACGCTAAATGTGAAGCGATGAGTATCTTCCTCCCTACAGAGTGTATTGCTAAGCTACAAGGCGTTTACCGGTTCAAATGGGTTCAGTTCTTTTTGAAATACCTTGGGGGTTAAATTGACCCTGGATACGGCCCAATTATATGTGATACATTTCTGCCCATTATTATCAAAAATGTGATCATATTTTCATTTATGGCAGACCCTTACCCTCATGTGGTTTGGGAGGTGCAATGCATTTAAGATGACATTGCTCACCCAGATTTTATATTTAATGCAAGCGATACCTATTAAATTACCACAAGCTTTTTTTCTCTAGTGTCGGACATTGTTAACTAAATTTCTCTGGAGCAACAAAGTTGCCAAACATCGCTAATTGTAGTTAGTCTTGCCTAAATCTTGGGGGGTATCGGTTTGCCTGACCTGACCTCATACTGTACTATTAGGCTCTACATCTGTCTAGAGTGGTGCACCACTCCGCAGACCAAACTTTGGGTGCAAGTGGAACAACAAACCTGACCGATCGCTTTGTCTGCACTCCCTTGGGTTGCTCATAAATATTACCGTGGATTTAATAGGCATCCCACAATCGGGGCAACTATTGCAGTTCTTAACCACATATTTTCATCAAAAGGCCTCTCTCCTTACCCATCCGCACTAACTCCGGTGATTCAGAATCCAGAATTTATGCCCGGGTTTGACAATAAACAGCTCCGGGGGTTGGTAGGACTAGGTATAACCAGATGCATGCATTTTGTTACCCCACAGGGCTGGATGTCTATGCAAGAGCTTTCTACCCTTTCACAGCCCCCCTGAGCACCTGGTCTGCTTTTCAATTGTAACATTATTTAAGGCCAATATAGGAAGCGGAATCATATGTTAGGCCACTGACATTCTTTGAGCTCCTATGCACAGAGGGGATACATGTACCCCATATGCTGTCACTTCTGTGTAAACAGATTATTGAACCTCCAGAAGACTATACCCCTTCGTAGATACATCGCTGGGAAGCGAACCTTCAGATTCTTTTTACAAGATCGCAAATTAACAGGATCATTTCACTGGCTCATAAATCTTACATAGCAAGTCGCTTTCAAGAACAGGGATATAAGCTATTGGTCAGGTGGTACAGGGTCCCGGTCTTACTTAATAAACTTTATCTGCAACCCTCTAAGCTATGTTGGCGTTGCAATAAAGAGACGGGGACATTACTACACATTTTTTGGCTGGGCCCCTTAATTACATCATTTTGGAAGGAAGTGGGGAACATGATTAAACAATTGACATTATTTGACCTTGGCTTGGACCCTCTGGGATATCTTCTGCACCTAAATGAGCTGCCTCTTCATCATTATAAGAAGTTGCTGTTAGCGCATATGCTGAATTCTGCCCGGGCATGTATCCCAGACTTGTGGAACTCTACAATTACACCTGGTGTAACATTGGTTCTCTAGAATAGATGAAATTAGGACAATGGGATATCTGACAGCGTTTCTCTATAGTAGAGAGGAGGAATGTAGGGACATCTGGCGGCCATGGACGACCTTTGCTTGTACACCCCAGTATGTTGATTGCATCCCCGCCTAGGTTGAGAAGGAAGCTCTATAGGCTGGGTTTGAAGGGTTTTTTTAGGGGGGGGGGCAGGGTATCTGAAGGCATGAAGGTTTGAGTTTGAGTTAGTTAGTTCCACCTTTTTTTCTCGGTTGGTTTGTAGTTTTCTCTCTAGTAGATATTGTCTCCGGACCCTCAAATGTCGGGGTCTGGAGGAAAGTTTTCTTTAGCTTAAAGTAGATAAGTCAAGGTAGAATAAAGGAAGATATTAAGCAGTGATATAAACATAATGTACTAGAGGTTAATAGTAGATGTAAAATTCATATACCAGGTATACTTTGAGGCTATTCGATTCGACAATGAATTTTCATTAGGGTGGTATATTAATTCACAATTTGTATTCATCTTTATTTTTAGTTTATGAATGTAATATAAGAGAGAGAAAAGGGGAAAAAGGAAAAAAAGAAAAAGAAAAAAAAAGGCACTATCACTTCTGTGCTGCTTGGAATTCTCTGTTATTAGAGTGATGGATAGCTGTATACTTTTTTATTGAAAAATTATATACACTGACACAGTCTCGCCCAGTTGTGTTTCTTGTACGGCATCACCAAGCTTTCTGTTTGAACCTTTTCTGTTCTGCTTTTGCTGAACCTTTTCTATGTATTTCTTCTTGTCAAGATTCATCTATATGCTTAATTGCATCATCTTTTGTTCTATGTAGCATTTTCTTAAGCCTCGTACACACAATTGGATTTTCTGAAGACAAAACCTCTGACTTTTGTCTGAAGGCATGTGCCTGGATTTTGTCTTGCATACAAACAGCAAGGAATTGTCGGCCAACAAGCACGAACTTAGTGACGTACTATGTGGTTTTTCAGCTCTTTAACGCCACACTTTGTGCTCCTTCTGCTAATTTCGTGTTAGTAGAAGTTCGGTGAGTGTTGATTCGCGCTTTTCATTTCGTGCTGTTCATTTTGGTTCGTTTCTGAACGGCCGTTCATCAACTAGCCATGTTGTGTAATCGGAGGCGATAACTTGTTATTTATTATTGGCCTTGGAGTTATTGCTTTGACCCAAGTCCAGTCCAGGAACAGGAAGAGGAGGAGTTCTTGGACCAAAAATTGGTTGCTTTAATAATCGTGACCAATTATGTCATATGCCTTTGTTGCAGGAGCTCCAGGAGAATAATCCAGATGATTTTCGGAATTATCTCCGGATGACGGACCCCTGCTTTCACCAACTCACCAAGACACATGCATGAGGCTTTTATTTTATTTTTTGGTTGAATAATAATGATTTGATTTTGTATATTTTCTATATTTTTGGATGCATAGAATGCACTTTTTGGTTAAGTTCTATTGGCAAATAGCATGTCTAATTTTATTTGTTTTCTTTTTTTAATGCACAATAAAAAAATGTGTAGAATAATACTTGGCTATGTGTTTTACTTCAAATGACAGTTTGGGAGTAGGCAGTTACATTTAATACAATGTAAAATTGACAAGGGACACCAACATAGTTGTATCTTTGATCTTAAAAACTACGGGATAATGGTGTTGTGGTAAAAAAGCATAATAATATTATTCTTGATATCACTAGAAAAAAAGCCTTTGAAAATTTGTTTGCAATACCTCCATCAATATCACCAGCAAAGCAGCTTCATTATTATCCCATTAAAGAAGAAGAGAATGTGCGCTGCATTTCAAGATTTCATAATTTGCCACATCACGAATGTTAATTCTCCATTACGAACACTAGTTTACAAGACCAACCACTTCTGGCTCGTCCTTGCTTCTGAGCATGCGTGTTTGTACTTTGGACTTTTGTCCGACGGACTTCTGTACACACGCTCGGAAAATGCGACAACAGACATTTGTCCTCGGAAAAACTTTAAAACCTACTATCCAACATTTGTCCGCGGAAAATCTGACAACAATTGTCTGATGGAGCAAACAAACGGTCGGATTTTCCGCCAACAGCCTATCATCACACAATTCCCATTGGAAAATACGATCGTGTGTACAAGGCTTAACATACACCTTGATGTTTCTGTTTTCTTTATTTTTTCCTCTACTGTGAAAATTCAGAACTTGCATCTAGAAACTGCCCTAATTCTCCTTTGGTGTGTTTCCCAGTTGAACTCTTCCCAGTATTTCACTGCACCTGTCCTCCAACTGTCATGGCTCTCTTTACCAGAATCCCTCACTTTGAATGAATTTATTTACACATACCCATGATTTCTCTTTTTTCTTACTCTATTTTTAACCTTAAGATCTCTGCCTCTATCTCATCCTAGGACCTTTCATTCGAACATCCTCAGCACTTATGCTGGTGTCTCTTTAACTGGGTTTTCTTGTGCCCTGTTAAAGCACTATCTGTGGGTCGACCTCATAAAAAATACAAATATTTCTACAGTTCTACTTACAATGATTCTCTACTGAGAAAGCATTACACACTCCATATTGTTACATGAATTCTGAACTAACTGCTCCCCAACTCTAATGACGTGTGAGCCATTAGCCCCCTCCTTTCTACAGTTTTTCCCTGAAAATAAGACCTACCCCGAAAATAAGACCAATTGTGATTTTATAGAATGGCTGCAATATAAGCCCTACCCTGAAAATAAGCCCTAGTTTAAGTCCTTGTAAAATCATGCAATCTGCACTGTAAAAGGATTATTTAATGTGCAGTGTGTGTCTTTATGTTACATTATTGTGGAAAATACCTTACTTACAGCGCTGCTGGGCGCTCACTTGACCCGCTGAAGCTTTCCACCTCTCCTCCCATCTGATGTCAGTGGCCCCTCCCTCTGCAGTGCTCGGAGTGGGGTTGACATCAGCGGGGATCTCGTCCCCTCCCTCTGCAATGCTCAGAGCGGGGAAGGAGACTCTAGAGGGTCAAGTGAGCGTCCAGCGGCGCTGTAAATAAGGTATTATCCACAATAATGTTACACACACTAGACATTATATAATCCTTTTACAGCATGGATTACATAATTTTACAAGGACTTTAACTAGGGTTTATTTTTGAGATTACAGGATTTTTATAATGCTGACTCCTGACCTGAGCTGACAGGGAGGGAGGGGGAGAGGGGAGAGAAGACAGGGGACACAGGAACTTTTTTATATACCGTTATTACATACGGTATTATGTACATACTATGAATAAATAAGACATCCCCTGAAAATAAGCACTAATGTGTTTTTTGTAGCCAAAATTAATATAATTTTTATGGGGAAACACGGTAACTACACCGTCTTGAAAAATTTGTAATCAGAGCGGAAAACTGACTCCCCTCTAGGACAGAAGACTTATTTTTATCATATAAAAGATGTAGTAATAGAAATTCCCAGCTTTCAAGAACATTGTGCCCATGAAGGACTAGGGCAGATGGTGGAATACATGTGATCATTCCTGCCACATGTAGCTTATTGTCATGAAAATAGTGCCATAGAGGTTCCAGACTGCCAGCAAAGAAAGTCCTCAACGTGGCTCTGCATCCTCAAAAGGAGTTTGTAGAAGGTGCATTCCACTGCTAGAAAATGCTTCTTCCTTCATGACTTAGCTTTCATGCAGTCTTATGGTATTGGAGACCTTGCATAGGACACATGAACCAGCAGCTTCAGATACAGAGAACACTCAGATTTCCAAAGTCAACTTGGACTGCAACCTTCTACATGGACACAGGGTTTGCTTCCCAATCCCCAAGTCAAACTCTCAATCACAGGGGCACCATTATAGCAGCTTCCCAAGTCTTACCCACAGAAACAGACAAGCTGCCTCAAGTTAAAACAGCAATACAGCAAATGTGAGGACCTTCTCCCACAAGTTGCTTATGGCTGGCACAGATATAAAAAAATGTGTGCAGCGCTCTATTAACATTTATGTGCACAAAATTATGATTTCTCAGAAAATCCTAATATGTATATAAAACATCACAAGACATGTGCAAAATACATATACTGTATAACATGCAGGAATTTTATCTTGTTCCAGTCCAAATATTTAATTGTGCGCATGAATTTAGACTGTATCCAGTGCTATCTCACACCAGATGACCACATCCAAATCTTCTGTGCTCTTGGGGTGTGCTCTTACCTCCTTAGATAAACCTCAGTGTTTTTAAAATAGGTAAAACAAAGCTTCAGTTAAAACCAGTCTCCAAAGGACTCTTCCATATCAGCCTTGTCTGCATTCTATAATGGCTCTCCTTTAATATTGGACTTGGTAAGGCTCATAGTAGAATGAGAGACAAATACATAGTGCGTACTGTATATTTTATTAAAAATGAAATAGTCATAAATTTCACTCACAATTTTCCCATCAAAGAAAGTGAATACACAGAGTTTCCAATGCCAGCATATAAATTCTGATGCCTCCTGCAGTAACCCTGCCTAGCACAATGATGCCATAGCTATGCCCATCAGACATATTGCGTCTGCAGGACTTTCTCAAAGGTGGAAGCAACTATTTTATTGAGGGAGTCTGTCACTAGATAAAATTGGTATATGTTATATGCAGTATTATTTTGCACATGTGCTGATGTTTTATATACACAATAGGATTTGCTGAGGAATCATAATTTTGTGCACATGAATGTTAATAGAGCGCTGCATGATTTTATTTATATACTGTTTAATTATGTTGCTGGTAGTTTTACAATAGTGCTAGCTGCTCTTCATTTATCAATTTTTTTATACAATGTTAGGTATACACTTTTTGTTCAGTTTTGGGTAGCGCAGGGATATTGCTCTTTTGTTTTGTCTGGCAGGCAAAGTGCCTTAAGCATACCATTGAAGTCCCAATCTCCGCTCTTGCTTCTTTCTTACATGTCACTTCAGGTTTGCTGTGTACATTTATTTGTGTTTTTTTTCTTTCCTGAGAGATTGTTTTTTTTAACATTCTGCTAAAACTTTGTGAATTAGTACTGCTGAGACCTTGAAGAAGGGAATGTACCCCGAAAACTTGTCCTGAAAAATTGATTGTTACTGCAAATATAAAAAGTATCCCGGACAGTACTCAATTGTTTCTTACATGTCTAACATTTGATGACTATTCCCAGGGTAGAAGCCAGCAACTGTATTCTGCATTCTGTTTCCACAAACCTTCCGCCCTCATAATGGAATGACTGCACTGGATTTGTTTTAATATAAAAAAATGAAGTCTTTACTAAAGAATAAATTGTAGCATAAATCCTAATTATAGGCACGAGTCCTAAGCAGGACATTGTTTCTTTTAACTCAGGCATAATGTTACATCACATCCATTTTCATTTCCAAGAACACAAAAGTCATCCTGATGTACTGTTCTCTCCAAAAGGAGTAAAGAATATTTTCCACTCTCTTTTGAAACCATTCTTTCACCACCCCCGACCCTGATGGACAGCTCAGAGTGCTGATTTGCACAAAGGGTCGACCTAGAGTCTTAAGCCTAGTACATACTAGTAGTTTTTTCTCATTCAACTCAACAGGACTAAATGAAAAAACCTGACAGCTCAGGAGGAGCAGCTGTACTAACTATCCGATGTTAGTACAGCAATCTCCTCTGCTGTTCTATTGTTTCTGACAGGGGGACTGCCCCCCCAGAACACTCTGGTCAGGGCTCTCAGCCATTGGCTGAAAGCGCTAATCGGGAGCTGATCGGCAGACCTTTTTTCGGTCATGCCACTTTTATAGGAGCCAGCCGAACAGTCGTCTTCTGTCGGACTGAATGCAGTACACAGGGGCTGAATGTCAACCGACTTCTATTGAACTGGCCATTGGCCAATGCTACACGGCATTCAGCCCATATGTACTAGGCCTTACAAGTCTGTAACTCCCTTACAAGTATAAAAGGAGAAAACTAAAACACTTGGAGGCAATGCCTGCAAACATAGGTGACACAAACTCCTTGCAATGGGATCCTGACACGGCAAGCCTAACTTCTTAGCCCTCTTTCTTTTTTCTCTGCCTTGTTTCTCCTACATTAACACTTCTCGCTCCTATTTCTTCTTTTTTTTCTCTCCCCTCTCTTTCTCATTTCAAAATATTCAGTTGTAACCAATTTTTAACCAAAGTGTTAACAAATATTTTAAGTTATGTCTCATCCGTATAAGAAAAAAGGTCATAAAACTTGTCTCACAGTACAATACATTCATCAATGTCTTGAATATTTTACTTTTGGATTTTAGCTCATTTTGAAAGCATAAGGACTAACATTTATACTAATGGAAATGCATATCATTTTCTAGACAATATGAAAGACATTATGCATTTCCTCATTTTGTTAATACATGCCTCTCTATGCATCTTGATGAATTCATTTATATGAATGTATATAAGATATCCAAGTCTTCTTTTAGCTTCATTCTTGGTATATTAGGTTATTCATTGTGGTTCATGGTTTAAACATGGGTCATTTAAATGAAGTAGGGGCCACAAAGGTCTCGTCATCTTAGCATTACAAGGCTACCATTGTAATTTGCCCTCACAATAGTTGTAGAAAAACTCCATAATGTCACCCTGCCTGTGCCATGTTCAGGAAAAGTTTGGGCTATTATTCTTTCTAAGCACCTTTTACATTGCAGCAGCCTTACATCCATCAGCCTTCAGGTGAAAGTACTTGGCACTTGATAACAGTGAATGTCTTTCTGGTGTCAGTTTTGTTTTTTCCGAATGCCATTTTCTTTTGTTGACAAAGGGTCACCACAGGTTCCTATATGTGGAACAAATCTAGCTATTAATAGAAAAAAGGAGTGCAAAAAAAGTTGTAATGTATGGCATATATTGCTTCCATGAGTTTGATGCGTATTACATAAATAGTTACACAGTTTATAGGTGATATATAGCCACCCTTGTAATATATATACAGTGTCTTGAAAAAGCATTCATACCCCTTGAAATTTTCCACATTTAGTCATGTTACAACCAAAAATGTAAATGTATTTTATTGGGATTTGTTGTGATAGACCAACACAAACTGGCACAGAATTGTGAAGTGGAAGGAAAATGATAAATGGTTTTCAAATTTTTTTACACATGAATATCTGAAAAGTGTGGCCTGCATTTGTATTAAGCCCCCTTTACTCTGATACCCCAAACTAAAATCTGGTGGAACCAATTGCCTTCAGAAGTCACCTAATTAGTAAATAGAGTCAACCTGTGTGCAGTTTAATCGCTGTATAAATACAAATGTTCTGTGAAGCCCTCAGAGGTTTGTTAGAGAACCTTAGTAAAAAAACCAGCATCATTAAGACCAAGGATCATACCAGACAGGTCAGAGATAAAGTTGTGGAGAAATTTAAACCAGGGGTAGGTTATAAAAAAATATCCCAAGCTTTGAACATCTCATGAAGCACTGTTCAATCCATCACCTGAAAATGGAAAGAGTATGGCACAACTGCAAAACTACCAAGACATGGCCATCCACCTAAACCAAGGGTCTTCAAACTATGGCCCTCCAGTTGTTCAAGAACTACAATTCCCATCATGCCTAGCCATGTCTGTGAATGTCAGAGTTTTACAATGCCTCATGGGATGTGTAGTTCCGCAACAGCTGGAGAGCCGTAGTTTGAGGATCCCTGACCTAAACTGACAGGCTGGGCAAGGACAGCATTAATCAGAGAAGCAGCCAAGAGGCCCATGGTAACTTTGGAGGAGCTGCAGAGATCCACAGCTCAGGTGGGAGAATCTGTCCACAGGACAACTATTAGTCATGCACACCACAAATCTGGCCTTTATGGAAGAGTGGTAAGAAGAAAGCCATTGTTGAAAGAAAGTCGTAAGAAGTCCCGTTTCCAGTTTGTGAGAAGCCATGTGGGGGACACAGCAAACATGTGGAAGACGGTGCTCTGGTCAAATGAGACCAAAACTGAACTTTTTGGCCTAAAAGCAAAACGCTATGTGTGGCAGAAAACGAACACTGCGCATCACAAACACCATCCCCACCGTGAAACATGGTGGTGGTAGCATCATTTTGTGGGGGATGCTTTTCTTCAGCAGGGGCAGGGAAGCTGGTCAGAGTTGATGGAAAGATGGATGCAGCCAAATACAGGGCAATTTTAAAAGAAAACCTGATAGCATCTGCAAAAGACTTGAGACTGGGGCGGAGGTTCACCTTCCAGCAGGACAACAACCTTTAACATGCAGCCAGAGCTACAATGGAATGGTTTACATCAAAGCATATTCATGTGTTAGAATGGCCCAGTCAAAGTCCAGACTTAAATCCAACTGAGAATCTGTGGCAAAAATTGCTGTTCACAGACACTCTCCATCCAATCTGACAGAATTTGAGCTATTTTGCAAAGGAGAATGGGCAAAAATGTCACTCTCTAGATGTGAAAAGCTGGTAGAGACATCCCCAAAAAGACTTGCAGCTGTAATTGCAGTAAAAGGTGGTTCTACAAAGTATGGACTCAGGGGAGCTGAATACAAATGCACGCCACACTTTTCACATACTTATTCGTAAAAAAATTTGAAAACCATTTATCACTTCAAAATTATGTGCCACTTTGTGTTGATCTATCACATAAAATCCATCCCTATAAAATACATTTACATTTTTGGTTGTAACATGACAAAATGTGGAAAATTTCAAGGGGTGTGAATACTTTTTCAAGGCACTGTATATATATATATATATATATGCATGTATATATATATATATATATATATATATATATATATATATATATATATATATATATATACTTCAATCTTCATGCATATACAAGACTGCACAGACAGACAGGAACTATGTCCTTTCTCAAGTTGCATGTGTGGTGTTGGACTTACTGATCAACTTTTATTGGCCAATATGTGTAAGCCACCCAAGAGAGAGTGTGTCCCTTCACAATCTCCCCATTAACCATTTCATACATTATACCTCTCACATATTATCAATTGCACAATATAAAAACCTATTTTCTAATCTGAAAAGTAAATAAAATATAAAATGCAATAAAAATAAAATGCAAGAAAATACAAAAAAGTGCAAAAAAAAAAAGAAAAAAGGAAAAATAAAAATAAAGCTCATACCCCGATAGCTTTTTCACACCAAACTAAGAAAAAAATATAACTAACTAGTACTATTGTCCCATTGAGCCTATATAGGCTGACAACATTGGGAAACATTCTGCTATTTAAAAAAACAGTATAAGGGTAAACCCTGCTTGTGACCATGTTGCATATAATGTTTAGGGACAGGTAGACTCGGTTGTTTATTCCTAATGGACGATCGATGCAACAATGTCCAATGTTTTTTAATAATCCTAAATATTTCCCGCTGTAATTATGAAATTGCATGGAAAAGGGAAGCCGCCTGTGGCCACCACTAGTAATCTTATCATGTTTTTAACCGGGCCATTCCAACTTCCTCAATTCATGCTCTATCAGATCTTCTGGATATCCACAGTCTCTAAATCTCTCACACATTTCTGCAAATTCTTAAAGCCCTTTTGTCTTTATTGCTTACAATCCTTTTTACTCTAATCAACTGACTTCGTATGATTGATCTAAACACATGTGGAGGATGAAAAGCTGTCAAAAGATAGTAATTGATTCCTATTTGTAGGTTTCCTATAAATGTCAGATTCTATTTTACCTTTGTCCTTGAAGATAGTGGTGTCTAAAAAGGACACCAATTTTCCACCAATACTCATACTGAATTTAATGTCACTACTGACAGAATTAGGATATTTATCAAAAAATCGCAGAGTTCCAATGTTGCCCTGTCAAATCGCAAATATGTCATTTATATAGCGCCACCAAGTGACGCAGTGTTCAACAAACATCTCATTAGTATATATAAATCTTTTCAAAATTGTGCATAAATGCATATACAAATGAGGGGGCGACATTGGAACCCATTGCGACGCCTTTGTGCTGCTGTACAAACATATCCTAAAAATTGTTATTCAGAACTATCAGTTCAATCTGCGCCAGGGAGTATAATCCACTCTCTATTATTAACTCTATACTGGCTTCAATTCCTGTTTTTTGCAGAATGGAGGTATATAACCTCTTGCCGACCACTGCACGCCGAAATACGTCGGCACAATGACAGCGGTGGGCAAATGGGCGTACCTGTACGTCCCCTTTAATTGGTGGGGCTAGTGGGCGTGCGTGCCCGCCGCATACAGCGTGACTGTGCCCGCTGGTCCCGCAGAATCGATGTCCGCCGGTGTCCCGCGATCCTGTCGTGGGACACCGCCTGGGTCCGGTAACTGGCTAGCTACCCCACTGCTGGGGCTAGGCCACTGACTAGGTATTATGTTGAAAACACCTCTATTGATTCCAAGAGCCCATAGGAGATCCCTGCAAATCAATATGAGTGCCGCTAATAACAGTGATGACACCTCCTGGTGTTCAAAAAAATGTTAGACCCTTTGTGCTAGAGTGATCTAGTGCAATTGCGTGATAATAGAATGTGCCATACACAGAACAATCTATACCGAAAATTGTTTCAAACAGAATAATATAACGTGATACTACATGATAATGTGATATATCATATACAAAGCGATTTAAACCACAAATTGTATCAATAAAAGCATATAAACATATATAAGTATTTAATCCATAAAAAGTCCATAGAGAGAACACCGTGAAGAAAGTGTGCGATTTCTGAAAAATGCATTTTTTTATGGACTTTCCACTTTTTCACATAGGTATTATGTTGGCCAGATTCTTAGAAGCATAGAAACTTCGAACCCTCAAAATGTTAGGCATCCCAACGCAGGGGTACCATGAGTCATTCGCAAACTTAGCCCTGGAGTCAAGTGACAATACTGCAATTCTGACACCGGAATGTCTGGTCACAATTATGTAGCTTGCCTGATCTCCAGGACTCATTCCACACTTCGATGGCCATCTAGGGGTCCCCAGGGCACTGCTTACCCAACACGGGTCCCCTAATGCACCTGGAGTTGTGGAAATCGCATCCAGGTCGTGGCAAGGCACAAATGGTGCTCTGCAACTCCCCAGGAGCTCACCACTACCAAGGTTGTAAAGGCGAACATAGCTACCCATTGTGAGAGGTATGTCCAGACCACCAGGTTTTTGGTGCCATCGGAGCAACATACTGAGCGAGGGACCCAACCGAGGCAACTAGGAAAGGCAGGCTGGAAAGCAGGCTTCGGATCAACAGGTATTGGATCATCAAGCTGGGCAGTGGGCAGAGGCACATCAGACTGGGCAGCAGGCAGAGGCACAACAGACTGGACAGCGGGCAGAGGCACATCAAGCTGGGCAGCAGGCAGAGGCACATTAAGCTAGGCAGCAGGCAGAGGCACATCAAGCTGGGCAGCGGGCAGGGGCACATCAAGCTGGGCAGTGGGCACTGGAATATCAGACTGGGCAATGGGCACAGGATTATGAAGCTGGACAACGGGCACTGGGACATCAGGTTGGGCATCAGGATCCGGATCATCAGGAACTGGATCATCAGGCTGGGTATCATCAGGCTGGAGAGTCCATCAGGTCCAGAATGATGGACTCTCATGCGCATGTGCAGAATGACATCATTTTCCAATCTGCCAATGAAGAACCCGAAAACCTGTCACCGGGAAGATGACAGAGACTGGCAAGGGATTAACTTCCACATCGTTGGAATGAGAAGGTGAGTATTTTTGTGAGTTTAGTTCTGCTTTAACAGCCCATGATGTCCAGCAAATTTTGTAGGCAGAGGGTTGAGACAAACAATTTAAGGGGTCAGGTTCGGAGACCAGTAGCTATAGCAGTAGAGAGGCTCCCATTGACCAGCAGGATAGGTACACAACTAGGTCACCCTAGTGGATGACGCAGGCTCACTCGAGGCACAGGGTCTAAGCACTAACTTGAAGTCTGCATGCAGGCAGGTGTTTGTTATTGCAGAACAGACATAGTTGGGTTGATTTACTAAAACTGGAGAATGCAAAACCTGGTGCAGCTGTGCATGGTAGCCAATCAGCTTCTAACCACCTCAGCTTGTTCAATTAAGCTTTGACCAAAAAAAAAAAAACCTGGAAGCTGATTCGTTTCTATAGAGAGTTGAACTAGATTTTGCACTCTCCAGTTTTAGTAAATCAACTCCAGTATGTCTCTTCTGCAATAAAGTGCTGCCTGCTCACAGTTTTATATTATTCAAGTTTAATTCCACACTGAACACGGCTTTGAAATCGTGCAAGTTCATCTTAACTCGCACGATTTCGAAGCCGCCTTTTAGTCCGACTTCGGGGGCGACTTGAAAGACATCTGTGTGCGTTCATGCACAGATGTCTATTGAAATTGCCCCTGAATTCGTCAAAAATAGTGCAGAAACTACTTTTGGAATTCGGTGCGGTGCCGCAAAGTCGGCATCGCACCGAATTGGACGCCTCTATTGCCGGCAATAGCCTCCGATTTGACATGCAATTTGACATGTCAAATCGCGCAGATGTGATCAGGGGCTTAAGGAAGTTGAAATACAACAGATGTACTGGCCAGACCACTAGGTAATAAACTATGTTAGGGTAAACTCAGAAAAACAAAGACTGCTGTCTTAATACTAGTGACAGACTGTATCATATATGTCATTTTCTTTTATTTTGCCCATAGTTACACTATCAGAAAATACAATTTTGCACATATTAAAACCATTCACAAGGGTATTATTTGCTAACACCTTCACACAGCAATTGCATCCTAAAACTATATCCCTAAGCAAATCTAATTAAAAAGATTTCATGATGTAAACCAAAATGCACACGTTCACAGATAACTTTGTGCTGGTCTTTCTAAGACAATCTATTTATTTTCAATCATACCTCATTAATGTTGTCATGGTTTTAGAATGTCTATAAAACACAAGAAATTTTGAAAGGAAAATAGCAGCGACAAGACAGTAATTTTAAAGGCTTGCTTTTATGTAGGTGCAGTCATCATACGTACGCAGTTCTTAGTTGTAGTCCTCTAGCTCCATCCACTGGTCACTGTGCGTTCCAGGAAACCCATACCTCTGCATTATTATGTGCACTCATTCTTCATTATGAGCGTAAGATGCCTGAACAGTGAATTCTAGCCTATGCTTTACTGTGAATTCAAGATTGTGGCATATAAAGTAAATGACATCTGTATCCGTCAGTGTCAGTCTGCTTCATATCACTGGTAATCCTCACAAGGACTGTGAGAAGGTGTCTCTGCTACATCAGCTCTGGAAATCCAAATCTCTATAAAAGATGATGTTACATTTCTTACTAAGATCATCATAGATGGTTGATTATTTTCACCTTTATTTGAGAGTTCATTTTTTTCCCTTAATGATTCCAGGGACATGAGTACAATTTACAAACATAGGATGGTAAGTGTTACTTATATATTAGTAATTCAGGTGAATGCTCCCAAACAATTATTTAATGAAAATGATATAAGCACCATTTAGCAGAAAAAAAAGACTATTTGGTATTTGGGACATTTATTCTGCTGTAAAATATATGGCCTGATGTCCCAAGTACCTTTGGCTTAGATAACGTTATTATTGACATAGTGGGGTCCAGCTGTGTGCCAATGTTATACGCTCTACACTACTAGGTTTCTGTTGTATTCTGCATGGTTGGGGAAGGAGGTCTCAAGTAGAAAAAGCTTGGTGCACTTCAAACAGCATTACAGTCTTAAAGCTGAACTCCTGAGAAAGTAAAAATTTCCTTTGCAGTACACTGCAAGGTTTAAATAAGTGTTTCTCAATCAGGGTTCCGTGGAAACCTAGGGTTCCGCAAGAAGTCCCCAGGGGTTCCGCCACAATTCAACATTGTGGCGGATCCGCCCAATGTTGTTTCCAGTGTTCCCAATGTGCGCTGACAATGAGTGCTGTCAGCACGCATTATTACCGCATACCCTCTCTGTAGTTCTGGCTCAGAGAACTCAGAGGGTGGAGTCGGGAGCGATGCAGAGAGCGGGAGTTCTGAATTCAGAGGATGGAGATGGGGAGTCGAGAATGGAGTCATGGAGCTGAGGGAGCTGAGAATAGAGATGGGGAGCTGAGAATGGAGGCATGGAGCTGAGGGAGCTGAGAATGGAGGCGGGGAGCCGAGAATGGAGGCATGGAGTAGAGGGAGCTGAGAATGGAAACGGGGAGTCGGGAATGGAGGCATGGAGCAGAGGGAGCTGAGAATGGAGATGGGGAGGCGAGAATGGAGGCATGTAGCAGAGGGAGCTGAGAATAGAGAGGGGGAGCCGAGAATGGAGGCATGGAGCTGAGGGAGCTAAGAATGGAGGCAGGGAGCCGAGAATGGAGGCATGGAGCTGAGGGAGCTGAGAATGGAGACGGGGAGCCGAGACTGGAGGCATGGAGTGGAGAGAGCTAAGAATGGAGACAGGGAGCCGAAAATGGAGGCATGGAGCTGAGGGAGCTGAGAATGTAGATGGGGAGCTGAAAATGGAGGCATGGAGCTGAGGGAGCTGAGAATGGAGACGGGGAGCCAAGACTGGAGGCATGGAGCTGAGGGAGCTGAGAATGGAGATGGGGAGCTGAAAATGGAGGCATGGAGCTGAGGGAGCTGAGAATGGAGGCAGGGAGCCGAGAGTGGAGTCATGGAGCTGAGGAAGCTGAGAATGGAGGTGGGGAGCCGAAAATGGAGGCATGGAGCTGAGGTAGCTGAGAATGGAGGCGGGGAGCTGAGGGAGCTGAGAATGGAGGCGGGGAGCTGAGAATGGAGGCATGGAGCTGAGGGAGCTGAGAATGGAGGCAGGGAGCCGAGAATGGAGGCATGGAGCTGAGGGAGCTGAGAATGGAGGCATGGAGCTGAGGGAGCTGAGAATGGAGGCAGGGAGCCAAGGGAGCTGAGAATGGAGGTGGGGAGCCAAGAATGGAGGCATGGAGCATGTTATGTCATAATTGTACATAATGCTCTTATGATCTCACCTCCTGCTGCATTCAGTCTCATCCAGCCACAGGCCCCTGCGCACTGCTCCCCCCCTTCTGCAGTCTGCATTCAGTCGCTACCATACACAGGATCTCACCTCCTGCAAAATTCAGCCATGTGCTCCCACTGTCAGCACTCCTCCTGGCACCACCCTCACAGGTTCAGAGGAGATGGAACTATAGAGGAGGCACCAGGTATCAATGCACATTGACAGTACTCGCTGAAAACATTGGTATCATGTGCATGTTTTTTTTGCACAGAAATATGCAACATGTATGCATTTTTCTGCCGAGAAAAATAGTCAAATGACACCAACATTGTGGTGTGAACAGGGCACATAGAAATCAGTTGTTTTCTTTATGTCCTTGCAGAGACCTACGTTAGGAAAATGCATGTCTCTGTGCATGATGTGAACAAGACCAAAGTATTTTATGTAGGTCAAATCTGAACCATTTTCTATCAATTCTTATGCATGTATGTTATGAACAAGGCCCAACTGGTTCCATAGTCCTATTTATGAATCACAATATTTGGGAGTTTTGTCCAAGTTCAGCAAGGCCTCGTTCACAGCATATGTGCAAAAAAACTGATGGAAAATATGTGCAAATTTGACTTGCTTAGAATATTTTGGGCTTGTTCTAACGTAGGTCTCTGCAGGGACATAACCAGGGGCGTCGGGAGGGGGTGGCTAGACGTGGCTGAAGCCCCGAATGTGCCCCCGAAAAGCCCCGAGCCTCAGGCATGCAGCTCTTCATTATAAGCCCCGAGCGGCGAGTGCCAGGACCGATCTGATCCTGAGCGCCGCCGAATTTGGCAGAGTTTGGCCGAGTGCCGTAGCAGGTCCCGCCTTCTGGAGCCTGCAACGCCTATGATGGACGTCCCTCTGGTCCAATGCTGGGACCGCGGGACGTGTGACGTCCACCATAGGCGCTGCAGGCTCCAGAAGGCGGGAATTACAATGCGGCCGCCGCGCCACTGTGAGATCCCCGCTCAGCGCTCGGGCGGCCCGCTCTCCTCTCCTCCTCGGCTCCTCCTCTGACTGACTGTCTGACTGCCTGGCTGCTGTGACACCGCACACCACGGCTGAGCTGAGGTAGGTCAGACAGTGTATGTGTGTCAGGCAGGTCAGTGTAGGTAGGTCAGTGTGTGTAGGTAAATGTCAGTGTAGGTAAATGTCAGTGTAGGTAGGTCAGTGTAGGTAAATGTCAGTGTAGGTAAATGTCAGTGTATGTAGGTCAGTGTAGGTAAATGTCAGTGTAGGTAGGTCACTACGGTCAGTGTAGGTAAATGTCAGTGTAGGTAAAGGTCAGTGTATGTAGGTCAGTGTAGGTAAATGTCAGTGTAGGTAGGTCACTACGGCCAGTGTAGGTAAATGTCAGTGTAGGTAGGTCACTACGGTCAGTGTAGGTAAATGTCAGTGTAGGTAGGTCAGTGTATGTAGGTCAGTGTATGTAGGTCAGTGTAGGTAGGTCAGTGTATGTAGGTCACTGTAGGTAGGTCAGTGTAGGTAAATGTCAGTGTAGGTAAATGTCAGTGTCGGTAAATGTCAGTGTAGGTAGGTCAGTGTAGGTAGGTCACTACGGTCAGTGTAGTTAGGTCACTACGGTTAGTGTAGGTAGGTTACTACGGTCAGTGTAGGTAGGTCAGTGTAGGTAGGTCAGTGTAGGTAATTGTCAGTGTAGTTAGGTCAGTGTAGGTAGGTCATTACGGTCAGTGTAGGTAGGTCACTACGGTCAGTGTAGGTAGGTCAGTGTAGGTAGGTCAGGGTAGGTAGGTCAGTGTAGGTAAATGTCAGTGTAGGTAGGTCAGTGTAGGTAGGTCACTACGGTCAGTGTAGGTAGGTCACTACGGTCAGTGCAGGTAGGTCACTACGGTCAGTGCAGGTAGGTCACTACGGTCAGTGTAGGTAGGTCACTCTGGTCAGTGTAGGTAGGTCAGTGTAGGTAGGTCACTATGGTCAGTGTAGGTAGGTCAGTGAATGTAAATGTCAGTGTAGGTAGTTCACTACCGTCAGTGTATGTAGGTCAGGTAGGTCACGGCCCAGCCAAAAAAAAAAGGCATGCATCACGTGTACACTGCCCCTCCCCCCCACCCCCGTTTCCGGCCTTGGACCTAGGGCTGAAGCCCCTGGTCTTTTTGCCACCTAGCAACGCCCCTGGACATAACGAAAACTATTGATTTCTATGTGCCTTGTTCACACTATAATGTTAGTGTCAGGTGAGTTCTAATATTTATTCTATTATGTAAACTTCACATAATATAATACATTGTAAAGCTATCTCTACAATAATTATGGTTATATTTACAGCTCGCTGATCAGATCCAATGTTCCGTGAGCTGTAGCTGAATTTTTTTTTTAGGGGTTCCCTGAGAGCTCAGACCTTTTTGCCAAGGGTTCCCCTACAGTAAAAAGGTTGAGAAACACTGGTTTAAATGCTCCTTTAGGTCTAGGAGAACTGGGAAAACTGTTTTATTTACCTGATCACCCACTCTCACAGTCCCCCTTTGCACTGTAATACTTCTCCCTGTAGCTGCTTCTCTCCTATGCCCCAGAATGCAGAGGAACAATCCACTGCTAAATCGCAGGAGAGTACTAGCTGCTGTGGAAGCAAAGGATAGGGTAAGTAAAAACTGCTTTTCCTGTCCCCTAGACCTAAATGAGCGTTTAACCATGGCAGTATATGGGCAGCAACAATGCAAGGGAGCATTTTATTCTCCCTAGAATTGAGCATGAATGCTGTAGTAATTGGCAACAGATAGGGCTTGTAAAGGCAAATCCAAGCATATAAATCACCAGCACATCATATTATTCTCATGGAGACTTTTAATGAGTCATATGACAGAGAATGCCATGCATTGTTCTTCACTTGACTCAATAAAGTCTCAATGAAGAAGAGTATAATTTGCTGGTGATCCATTGACATGGTGATTTATTGAAACTGGAGAGTGCAAAATCTGGTGCAGCTCTACATAGAAACCAATCAGCTTCCATTTTTTGTGTGTGTCAAAGCCTTATTGAACAAGCTGAAGTTAGAGTTGGCTACCATGCAGAGCTGCACCAGATTTTTCACGCTCCAGTTTTAGTAAATCAACTCTCTCCTTTCCCCTCCTTTTCTATCTAAAAATGTCCCCAGTGGGAGCACAGACTGCCACAAAGAACTTTTTTTTTAACCACTTCAGCCCCGGAAGGATTTACCCCCTTCCTGACCAGAGCACTTTTTGCGATTCGGCACTGCGTCGCTTTAACTGACAATTGCGCGGTCGTGCGACGTGGCTCCAAAACAAAATTGACGTCCTTTTTTTCCCACAAATAGAGCTTTCTTTTGGTGGTATTTGATCATCTCTGCGATTTTTATTATTTGCGCTATAAACAAAAAAATAGCGACAATTTTGAAAAAAATCGCATTAATATTGACATTTTGCTATAATAAACATCCCCAAAAAAATATATAAAAAAACATTTTTTTTCCTCAGTATAGGCCGATATGTATTCTTCTACATATTTTTGGTAAAAAATAAATCGCAATAAGCGTTTATTGATTTGTTTGCGCAAAAGTTATAGCGTTTACAAAATAGGGGATAGTTTTATGGCATTTTTATTAATAATTTTTTTTTTACTAGTAATGGCGGCGATCAACAATTTTTATTGTGACTGGCGGACATGTGGGACATTTTTGACACATTTTTGGGACCATTGTCATTTATACAGCAATCAGTGCTTTAAAAATGCATTTATTCCTATATAAATGACACTAGCAGTGAAGGGGTTAACCACTAGGGGCGGGGAGGGGTTAAATCAGTACTGGGAGTGATTACTAACTGTAGGGGGGATGGGCTGTGTATGTGACGTCACTGATCTCTGCTCCGATGACAGGAAGCAGAGATCCAGTGACACTGTCACTAGGCAGAAAGGGGAGATGCTGTTTACATCAGCATCTCCCAGTTCGTCCTCTCCATGAGGCGATCATGGGTATCTCCGCGGGGATCGAGTCCGCGGGACCCGCGACCTGACTCACGGAGCCCGCGGCAGGCGCGCGCGCACACGGCGGCAAATGGGCCCTGTGCTATAGTTTGGTACATATAATTAATAAATGTTGGTACATATAATGAATACAAGTTTAAGTATGATTATTTTTTTTGTGAAACAGTGTGGTTATAATTTTAGCTAGTAAAATATTGAATAACCATGAAACACTAAGCAATGCTTACTAATTTGGTGATAATAAAGTGTATTCTCCATATTTTGAGCTCTAACTGTGAAGCGTATTTTGTCTTATATTATTTTGCACATAAATTCACAGATAACGATAAAAATGATAAAGAAATTGTCAATTGAGAGAAACATGAAATTTTTATATGAAGGTGTAGGGCATAGGTAGTTAGAAAGGTTATGCTAATATGATGAAAAAGTTTCACTGTCCACAGTTCAAACACACCACTTTCAGATGTTCTTGACATTCATTTTTTTGCACACACAACACTGTTCGAGTTTTTCTGCCTTTGCTGTTAGGACAGATACTACAACGTGCTTTCTTTCTTGGTGGTTCTTCTGAGGTAGATGTCTGAGGAACGTCAGGCTACGTCAGATACTCCAGTCAGTGCTTTCCCAAGATAGGTAAGAAAAACCTTAATTTTGTGCAATTTACTTGCATTCCAGTCTGGTTTTAGCGACATGCAGATAATGCAGGCGTTGATAGCACTAACATCCCACATGTTATAAAATATAACCATTGGCCATCTTCTGGTCATTCGTCTAGTACTGTAAGTACAAACCATCTGATCCAACTTATCGATGCCTCCTTTGGTATCATTGTATGACTGAATTATCTCTGTTTTTTTAGCTTCTCGGTTTTGAACAATAGGTTGGGAATGCATAAAGCTCAGATGGGTAACAACTTTGTTTTTCTTGGGACAGTATGATGCAATCATCACATCTTTCTTGAAACCAGAGTAAAGTAGACATTTCAGTTTTTTGTGGTCACGAATTCTTGGGGCAGTTCTTTTTTATCTAACTGCAGGCTCGTGAAGAAGTTATCACAAGTAATGTTTTGCCAGCCATGATGAAACTACACCACCAAATCAAGAAAGCATAACAAATCTTCAAAAGCTAAGAAAGCAAGTCCTAACAAGCAGAAATATGTCCTAACTTGCAGACTGAAAATGGCTCACAGAGTGCAGTACAGTAATCGTGTGACTTGATGAGTCATAACGGAGAAAACATTGAAGAGCAACATGGGTCCGATGGACCCTGCCAGTGTACGATGCTATAATTTGAATTTACAATAAAAGTGTAAATACAAAAAAATCATGCTTTTAGATTTATAACTGTCTAATTAGCAGTAAAAAAAGTCATCAGTTCTTATCAAGTAATAATAATAAATTTCATTAAAAAACATAACACAAACTACCTACAGGGTCCATTGGACCCTGCCAGTAGACCGAGGGTTAACATCCTACTGTTCATCTGCCCCCCCAGCACTTTACATTACTAATGTTAACATAATAGAATTATTGTGATTATTGCAAAGTTTGCTTTGATTTTGTAACGTGTGCTTTCACTGTGTAGCCTGACCAGTGCTGGAGTAACCTTTCCTCTGGTCCTCATCATACACCCAGATGCATGCTGTGGAGTTACTATACACAATATTGGACCTTCTCTGACCCAATGCTGAAGTGAAGATGACGTCCATTATTCTGAAGGTGGAAAGATGTTCTGAGCTAGGGCACGTTATATAGTGAAGACTGAACTTTAGGATTATTAGTAGTACACCATTATCCTCTTCCCGCCGAGCATACGCAGATGTGCGTACTCGGCTTTCCGGGGTTATACCGGGATGATGCCCACAGCTGCAGGCATCATCCCAGTACCGTTGTTTAGAGCGGGCGATCGGCTATCCGAATATAACAACCGATGTGGCTAAAAGCCGCTCGGCTGTTATACCGGAGGATTGGGAGGGGACGTCCCCCCTCCCGCCGCCTCCTGCCGCTCTTACCGGGCCTCCCGTATGGTCGGGAGGCCCGGTGACCAATCGGCTGCCTCCAGCGGCTGGGGGCGGGCTGAAACGAAGCCGTGGGCGGCTTCGTTCCAGCCTCCTAATCGTAAACACGGAGGCGGCGTCATGACGTCACTTCCCGTTTACTCGGCTGCCAATGGCGCCGGTTTTAAAAAGATACACAGCATTCAGAATCGCTGTTTTCGGCGATCTGAACACTTTGAAGTGCAAAGGAGGGATCGGGGGTCTTAGACCCCCGATCCCTTCATAAAGAGTACCTGTCACCACCTATTACTGTCACAAGGGATGTTTACATTCCTTGTGACAGCAATAAAAGTCATCAAAAAATGTTTTTGTTTTTTTTTTTTAAACACAATTTATAAATATATAATTAAATAAAATAAATAAGAAAAAAAAATTTTAAAGAGCCCCCGTCCCCGCGAGCTCGCGCAGCAAAGAAAATGCATACGGAAGTCGCGCCCGCATATGTAAACGGTGTTTAAATCACACATGTTTGGTATCGCCGCGATCGACAGATCGAGGGCAATAATTCTAGCACTAGACCTCCTCTGTAACTCTAACCTGGTAACCAGAAAAAAAATGGAAAGCGTCACCTATGGAAATTCTTAGGTACCGTAGTTTGTCGCCATTCCACGAGTGCGTGCAATTATAAAGCGTGACAAGTTTGGTATCTATTTACTCGGCGTAACATCATCTTTTACATTATACAAAAAAATTCGGGTAACTTCACTGTTTGGATTTTTAAAAATTCATGAAAGTGTCCCTTTTCCCAAAAATTTGCGTTTAAAACACCGCTGCACAAATACTGTGTGATATAAAATATTGCAACAATCTCCATTTTATTCTCTAGATTCTCTGCTAAAATATATATATATAATGTTTTGGGGGTTCCAAGTAATTTTCTAGCAAAAAATACGGATTTTAACTTATAAACACCAAATGTCAGAAATAGGCCTTAGTCATGAAAGGGATTTATATTACCTTTCAACGGCACGTTAAGATTGTGGAGAATCTAGGTCACGTTGAGGTACCAGCACTTATTTTCTTACATGTATATGGATTTAGGGGCATTGATAGATAGCAACAGGCCTTTTTGCTCCTAGGTGTTATATGGATTAATGACAGAGCTTTTTTTCTCAAACAATAGGTGCTGGAACTTAACCACTGCCCCACTAAACCCCTCCCCTACACACACCCTCCAAATCACATCAAATAGTGGGTGTGTTCAGTCAAATTTTACGAAAACAGTAGGAGAGTCTTAAAGGGGCATTAAATACCAGGATTGCATTACATACAGAGTGCAGAACTGTCACTGGTAAACACAGAAACCAGACTTCTGTGTTTACAAGTGATTGTAGTGAGCAGGCACCAAAGAGTCTGAGCCAGAGGTGGTGGAACTGAGTTCCACTAAGTTGCCCCCGAAAAAAAGCCCTGATTAATGACATTCCTTCAGATGGTACAAGCTCCTGATAGAAGTAGGTAAAATACTGTAAACCTGGTAAACATTATTTTTTTTCTCATGAGCTAGGTATTATATCACTCTGTCCCCCAGGAGCATATAATTCTCTGCCTCCAGCAGTATGGGCAGAAGTAAGTCTGCCCTCCTACAGTATATACAACATATACCTCCCCCTCCTTCCCCAGCAGGATTACCTCTCTTTTATAGCACCATCACTTTCCTTTAATATATAAAGAATCTCTCTCTACCTTCATCTCTATACATCTTTCACTTTAATACTCACCCACTAGCAGCATATATAGTAGTTCTTTACTATGGTATGTATTTCTCATCTCAGACGTGTGGACAGTATCTCCCTCCAATGGTTCATACCAGCAGTATTTACAATTTTTTCTTCCATAGGATATATCACACCGCACTCAGCTGTAAATACATACATTATCTCCCCTAGCACAGTAAAATAAAAAACAGTACAATTTCTGTCTTCTACAGTATATACCACCTCAGCATTATATACAGCATCATATACTCCCACAGTATGCATCTCTCTTCAGCAGTAAATACTCTCTATGTCAGGGGTACCAACTGCAGGCATCCAACAGCAGGGATGGCAAGATCTGCAAAGCTACACATTTAGGAAACGAAGACTATATGCCTTAAAGTGTTTCTAAACCCACAACAGTAAAATCAGTCTGTATATGCAGTAAAGCATTCTTAATGTACTCACCATGGAACCCAAGGGGTTAATCCTCTGCATTGTGTAAAAAGGCTGTTTTTTCCTGTCTTCTCTGATCCTCCCTTCTTCCACAGTCCCCGATCTATCTCTTGATAGAACAGAGGCTAAGGGACAAGCTGCACATGCTCAGTTTGGTGTGTATTGCTGGAGTTTTTTTCTCTTGGGAGAGTGCCTGTGATCAGCACAGGGCCAATCAGCACTGTCCAGACAGAGTGTCATCCTCATTGGACAATCAGGGGAGAATGAAAACTCCTTCTACAAGCTTTAACCAGACACCGATAGAAGTCACAAGATTGCTATATACTGCTGATGAGAAAAGGTATTTAGCAGTTTATATTTACTAAAATTATTGCATTTCCATAATATGTGTACTGTGGGAAACCAGATAGGGTCCTGAGTTTAATAAAGCTTTACGCAAGATTTATTTACAGTGAAATAAAGCACATCCAAACACCAGTGACCAAAATACACAGCAAATGTGAAAATACAAGTGAACCATAACCAACTGACAAACATACATAAACAACCTAAATAACAGAAAGACAAACTAGCAACTAACTATATACAATAGATACATAATGGGGAACACAGAAAAGCAGGCAATACCAGGGCTGGAATCAGGAACAATGGGAACAGGTACAAGACAGGATCAAGATATAGCAGGCAAAACACTAGCAAGAGGCACTAGTACAGGAGGAATTAAATACTCTCCCAGAGGCCAGCACCAGTAGCATTTTCCTCCTGCAATCAATATCTTTCCTCTCAGTAGCATTTTTCTTTTGCAGTATATATCTACCCCCCCTTCCCTGAATTATATATACAGTGGCTTGCGAAAGTATTCGGCCCCCTTGAACTTTTCAACCTTTTGCCACATTTCAGGCTTCAAACATAAAGATATAAAATTTAAATTTTTTGTGAAGAATCACCAACAAGTGGGACACAATTGTGAAGTGGAACGAAATCTATTGGATATTTTAAACTTTTTTAGCAATTAAAAAACTGAAAAGTGGTGCGTGCAAAATTATTCGGCCCCTTTACTTTCAGTGCAGAAAACTCACTCCAGAAGTTCAGCGAGGATCTCTGAATGATCCAATGTTGTCCTAAATGACTGATGGTGATAAATAGAATCCACCTGTGTGTAATCAAGTCTCTGTATAAATGCACCTGCTCTGTGATAGTCTCAGGGTTCTGTTGAAAGCGCAGAGAGCATCATGAAGACCAAGGAACACACCAGGCAGGTCCGTAATACTGTTGTGGAGAAGTTTAAAGCTGGATTTGGATACAAAAAGATTTCCCAAGCTTTAAACATCCCAAGGAGCACTGTGCAAGCGATCATTTTGAAATGGAAGGAGTATCAGACCACTGCAAATCTACCAAGACCTGGCTGTCCCTCTAAACTTTCAGCTCAGACAAGGAGAAGACTGATCAGAGATGCAGCCAAGAGGCCCATGATCACTCTGGATGAACTGCAGAGAACTACAGCTGAGGTGGGAGAGTCTGTCCATAGGACAACAATCAGTTGTACACTGCACAAATCTGGCCTTTATGGAAGAGTAACAAAACACTGGCCACCGCCCACACCCATAACTGGCCTTCACAGTAAGGAGCACATGGAGGGCATATACATGTGCTCCTTACTGTTAAGGCCAGTTATGGGTGTGGGCGGTGGCCAGTGTTTTGTTACTGTACATAAATTTGGGTCGGGGACACACTGGACACCTTTGCTGCCATTGTGCTCTTGCTGGGTGTCCAGTGTGCTCCTGTCCCTTTAAGGGGGCTTGGGCCGCCTCCAGGCTCACCTGCCTACACCTATCCATTCAATGCATGTGCTTCCACTGTGGAGACACTTATAAATTTAGTAGTGTTAGGACTGCAAGTATACAGGGTGCCTTGACGAGGCCTTGCAGCTTTCACATGCGTTTGCAAATGTGTGCTAACTAAACCCCTGCTTTTAACAGACGGTTAGACAGGCTAATTTGGTTGGTCAGCAGACTGGTTGGTGAGTTGAGCTATGGAATTGTCTTTGTCTTACATGTATATGCCCTCCATGTGCTCCTTACTGTGAAGGCCAGTTATGGGTGTGGGCGGTGGCCAGTGTTTTGTTACTGTACGTAAATTTGGGTCGGGGACACACTGGACACCTTTGCTGCCATTGTGCTCTTGCTGGGTGTCCAGTGTGCTCCTGTCCCTTTTAAGGGGGCTTGGGCCGCCTCCAGGCTCACCTGCCTACACCTATCCATTCAATGCATGTGCTTCCACTGTGGAGACACTTATAAATTTAGTAGTGTTAGGACTGCAAGTATACAGGGTGCCTTGACGAGGCCTTGCAGCTTTCACATGCGTTTGCAAATGTGTGCTAACTAAACCCCTGCTTTTAACAGACGGTTAGACAGGCTAATTTGGTTGGTCAGCAGACTGGTTGGTGAGTTGAGCTATGGAATTGTCTTTGTCTTACATGTATATGCCCTCCATGTGCTCCTTACTGTGAAGGCCAGTTATGGGTGTGGGCGGTGGCCAGTGTTTTGTTACTGTACGTAAATTTGGGTCGGGGACACACTGGACACCTTTGCTGCCATTGTGCTCTTGCTGGGTGTCCAGTGTGCTCCTGTCCCTTTAAGGGGGCTTGGGCCGCCTCCAGGCTCACCTGCCTACACCTATCCATTCAATGCATGTGCTTCCACTGTGGAGACACTTATAAATTTAGTAGTGTTAGGACTGCAAGTATACAGGGTGCCTTGACGAGGCCTTGCAGCTTTCACATGCGTTTGCAAATGTGTGCTAACTAAACCCCTGCTTTTAACAGACGGTTAGACAGGCTAATTTGGTTGGTCAGCAGACTGGTTGGTGAGTTGAGCTATGGAATTGTCTTTGCCCTACCCTTTATGGAAGAGTGGCAAGAAGAAAGCCATTTCTCAAAGATATCCATAAAAAGTCTCGTCTAAAGTTTGCCACAAGCCACCTGGGAGACACACCAAACATGTGGAAGAAGGTGCTCTGGTCCGATTAAACCAAAATCGAATCTTTTGGCCACAATGCAAAACGATATGTTTGGCGTAAAAGCAACACAGCTCATCACACTCAACACACCATTCCCACTGTGAAACATGGTGGTGGCAGCATCATGGTTTGGGCCTGCTTTTCTTCAGCAGGGACAGGGAAGATGGTTAAAATTGAGGGGAAGATGGATGCAGCCAAATACAGGACCATTCTGGATGAAAACCAGTTGGAGTCTGCAAAAAACCTGAAACTGGGACGGAGATTTATCTTCCAACAAGACAATGATCCCAAACATACAGCAAAATCTACAAAGGAATGGTTCACAAATAAACGTATCCAGGTGTTAGAATGGCCAAGTCAAAGTCCAGACTTGAATCCAATCGAGAATCTGTGGAAAGAGCTGAAAACTGCTGTTCACAAACGCTCTCCATCCAACCTCACTGAGCTCGAGCTGTTTTGCAAGGAAGAATGGGCAAGAATTTCAGTCTCTCGATGTGCAAAACTGATAGAGACATACCCCAAGCGACTTGCAGCTGTAATCGCAGCAAAAGGTGGCTCTACAAAGTATTAACGCAAGGGGGCCGAATAATTTTGCACGCCCCACTTTTCATTTTTTTATTAGTTAAAAAAGTTTCAAAAACCCAAAAGATTTCGTTCCACTTCACAATTGTGTCCCACTTGTTGGTGATTCTTCACAAAAAATAAAAATGTTATATCTTTATGTTTGAAGCCTGAAATGTGGCAAAAGGTTGAAAAGTTCAAGGGGGCCGAATACTTTCGCAAGCCACTGTATATAGCACCTGAAAATCTCTGTCTCTCTCCCCCTAGCAGTATACCTCCTTTTCAAACCTGCTGTGTCAGTGTCTTTATTCAATAGTTTCTTTTTTTCTTCAGCATGTTAGTGTAAACTGGGTAGATAATCATTACAAGTACCCATAGTTCGCTGTTATGTGGCATACAGTTTTGTTGGGGTCACACACACATAGCAGGCTCCAGCAGGTGGGAGTTTTTATGAAGCAAAGCCATGCACTGGTGAAGGAATAGATTGTCAAGGGACTACAGTGCCATGCTAATGTAGCACAATTACGTCCAACTTTACCACATTAGGCTGGTTCTTTGCTGGTCTTTGGGTCCACGACGAAGGTATGTTTACTATGGGAAGGCAACTGTGTCTTCTTGTAGCTTCACAGCTGGCTTCCCACTGCGCATGTGCGAATCATGGTGTGCCTTGGGAATTTTCCCGCAGCTTCCTGGGACTCGTGATGGGTCCCAAAAGGTTGCGGGGGTTGGGAGAGAGCTAGGTACTTCCAGCAGGGGGATCAGCTACCTGCTCCACCCTAAAAAAGTGGAAAGAGTGAAGTTCTGCCTTAAGCTACTAAACTTGATCTTCACCTGAAGTCCACTGTACAGTGTAGTGATGGGACAGAGGCTGCTTTATACAGAGAGGAAATGTTGTATCTTCTCTAATGATGCTGATTGCTGTTGCTGTCTCAAGCTGTGAACAAACAAATCCCAAATTTTATCTAAGAGAAATCAGCAGAATGTTTTGGGCACCTCCAGTCCAATGCAAACAGACGTTTATTACTTGTCATCTTTAATAAAAATCTGTTTGCATCGGATTGGAGTTGCCTCACTGTTTGCTGCTCATTTCTGCTTTCGGATATAATATTAATTTAACTAGAATGGGTAAATTTAAAATAACACGCTTCAGTCATTTTCCAAACATTTCCATGCTGTGAATGTTTCTTTTACATGTGTTAATACTTTTATTGGAATAAGGGGCCAAGTCTAATGATAGAATTATGAGAAGGGGCACTGTCTGTTAGTTTGTAACAGATCCATTAACTATTCATTATGATCCTGTGTACTTTTGCATGTAAGAAGAGCTGCTGAAGCTCCAGATGCTTCAGTAAAAGAATAAGCATTACACTTCATATATAATAAAGCAGAATTTGGGCTGATCTGGTACTTTGCTTCACCTTGATAAAGAGATGTTTGCTCTTATCCTTGTACAATTTCTGAACTGTGTACTGTCACCTGGTGATAGGTAATTATCCTCCTATACACAGGGCAGATCCTAGGGTCACAGACGCCTGGGTGCAGAAATATTTCTGGTGCCCCCACATGGGCGTGGTCATCTTACTAACTCCTCCCCTTTACAAATGTTTCTGTGGCAACGACTCAAGCACAGAGATGCTCCCCTAAGGAGTCTTTGTTACCCTGGGATCCTCCCATGATCTCTTAACAATAAACAAAATAGAAAAAGAGAGTACTCTAATGGGACCTGGAGGTGGTCTCTCTAATGGACACAGAGAGGGCTTCTGTGGAGAGTCTGTTAGAAAGAGCCCCCAGACATACTGAAGACACACTACAGGAGATGGTCAGAGACTGCAGACATGATACAAGAGATGGTCAGGGACTGCAGACATAGTACAGGAGATGGTCAGAGACTGCAAACATACTACAGGAGATGGTCAGAGACTGCAGACATACTACAGGAGATGGTCAGAGACTGCAGACATGGTACAGGAGATGGTCAGAGACTGCAAACATACTACAGGAGATGCGGAAATGATACAAGAGATCAACACATCAAATGCAGCCTACCAGTGCCCATCAATTGTAGCCTACCATTTCCCACTTAATGCAGCCTTATCAGTGCCCATCAAATGCAGCCTACCAGTGCCCACCAAATACAGCCTTATCAGCACCCATCAAATGCAGCCTCATCAGTGCCCACCAATTGTAGTCTGCCAGTGCCCACCAATTGCAGCCTACCAGTGTCCATCAAATGCAGCTTATCAGTGCCCACCAAATGCAGCCTGCCAGTACCCACCAAATGCAGCCTGCCAGTACCCACCAAGTGCAGTCTGCCAGTGCCCACTAAATGCAGCCTGCCAGTACCCACTAAATGCAGCCTGCCAGTGCCAACCAAATGCAGCCTGCCAGTGCCCACCAATTGCAACCTACCGGTGCCCCTGGATCACACAGCTCGGCAATGATCTCCTACTTTTACAGAGCTTGAATTTGACAGTGGCAGTATGTACAGGAGAGGAGTGTGGAGGGTATGACAGTGGCAGTATATACAGGAGAGGCGTGTGGGGGGTATGACAGCTGCAGTATATACAGGAGAGGAGTGTGGAGGACATGACAGAGGGCAGTATGTACAGGAGAGGAGTGTGGAGGGTATGATAGTGGCAGTCTATACAGGAGAGGCGTGTGGAGGGTATGACAGTGGCAGTATATACAGGAGAGGAATGTGGAGGGTATGACAGTGGCAGTATATACAGGAGAGGCATGTGGAGGGTATGACAGTGGGCAGTTTGTATAGGAGAGGAGCGTGGAGGGTATGACAAAGGGCAGTATATACAGGAGAGGAGTGTGGAGGGTATGACAGTGCGCAGTATGGAAAGGAGAGGAGTGCGGAGGGGATGACAGTGGAAGTATATACAGGAGAGGAGTGTGGAGGGGATGACAGAGGGCAGTATATACAGGAGAGGAGTGTGGAGGGTATGACAGTGGGCAGTATGTAAAGGAGAGGAGTGCGGAGGGGATGGCAGTGGAAGTATATACAGGAGAGGAGTGTGGAGAGGATGACTGCATGCAGGAGGGAAGTGCAGATGGTATGAAGGCAGTTGTGGGGGGGATGTCTTTTAGTTCAGGAGATATTTCTTTTAGGCCACTTTCACACTGGGCACTGGCCGCCTTAATGGTAAAGCGTCGCTAGTTTTATTTATAGAGTGTTTAGATAGGTGGTCAGTTTTGGGTTGTACTGAATTTGGATAACACAGGGTAAATAGCATGGTCATAAATTAAGTTCACATTAACTGGACAGAGCAATTGGAGGTTGTTTATAAAGAGAGGACTGCCTGTCAGTTTGGGAAATGTCTGTCAGCTCTGGGGGGTTGCTGGTGACTCTAACATCCACCCCTCTGTCTTTTCCAGTTCTCATTGTCACCTAGGACCCTTCACTGCAAAACAAATCCTCCTAGCAGAAGCTTTGCAGCTTACCTCCCCAGACTTTCCCCAGAACAGCTCAGCTCACCTTTCTGCAATGTGCTCTGCCTCCCTGATTCTCCCAGCACAAGGCACTGCTGATGGGAGGGGGCGTGGGGAATGTGAAGCAGAGATCACACAGCGAGTGCAGAACACTATGGGGAAAGGGGGAGACAGACACCAGGATCAGAGCTTCTAACTACTGTACATACACCGCTGGGTAGTGTATGTAGTTAGAAGCAATGACTGCTGTCCCCACAGTGCCAAGTAAGCTGACCCGAATGCTTAGCCCGCCCCTGTCACTGCCAGAACACCAGACATTTCAGAGCAAAGTACACAAGGAGAGGAGGAGGGAGGGGAGCACTCTGGCACTTCGGTGCCCCCCCTCTGCGGCGCCTGGGTGCGGTGAACCCCGCGCACCCGCCCAGGATTGCCCCTGCCTATACATTTCTACCTAGTTCAACCCAGAGCTTACATGGGCTTTTTCTTGAGGTGAGAGAAGGTGAATAGGGAGGTGGAAAAGTTTGCGAAAGGTTAGTGTCAGTGGAGGAACTTGACTGCAAACCTGGATCTCTGCTCTAAAGGAGCAAAGTAGAGAATAATTTTTAAAGCATACACTTTTGAATCTTTGATGAATTTACTGCATTATAAGGCTCAATTCATACCTACAACATGCATCATATGTGATTTGCCATTTGTTTTGAATAGCACCCCAAGGACTATATAGTATAATGAAATTCATCTGCTTTTTGGTGCACCACAACACACAGATGTGAATAATTGTGCATTGTGTTGCACTGTATTGTCAGAAAACAGTATTTCCCTATGTTGAAGCTTGTTTAAGGAACCATTTAAAGTGAGTGGACTGCCTTAATGTAGCACAAAATGACATGGGCATAGGTGTGGATGAAGCCTTGAATTTTAAACCCCATAAAGAAATTAATGAGCATTGCTGATGTAAACACAAGCCCCCTGACACGTGTACGTTTATTATAACCCTTGCTTATTGTGTGAATGTTTTAAAATATTGTAATATGTTTAATCACTTCCCACCGGGAGGGCATACATGGATGTCCTCCTGATTCAGTGGTTATACCGGGCTGATGCCTGAACCTACAGGCATCAACCCGGTTTTGTTCTCTTCAGCCGGCGATTCCCTTCATCATAAGAACAATCATAGTGGCAGTTCAACCACTTCATTGTTCTTACAGGCGACCGAAGGGGACACCCCCCCATCCCGCCGCCCTCTGGTGCTTCTCCCGACTCACCTGTGTGATTAGTGAGCCCAAGAAGGAATCCACCGGCTGGGGAAGTTGACCATAGAGATTTCCGGGGACTAGATGGTCCCCGGTCATCTCTATGACTCTCTAAGATCCGGGTGCGATGTTATGACACAACACCTGGCCTGGCAGTTGTAAATACTGCCATGTATTCGGCTGGAAAGCCGAGATCGTCCTGTTTTTTTTTTTTTATCTCGGTCTTTCCAGCCTGGAGGAGAGATGTGGGGTCTTATTGACCCCACATCTCTCCATAAAGTGGACCTGTCACGCACTATTCCTATTTCAAAGGGAAAGTGTAAAAATCAAAAAAATTAATTTAAAATAAACAATAAAAAATAAATAAAGCGCCTTCATCCCCGCGACCTCGCATGCAGAAGTGAACGTGTACATACGTTGCGCCCACACATGTAAACGGCCTTCAATTCACACATGTGAGGTATCATCACGAACGTTAGAGCAAGAGCAATAATTCTATACCAAGACCTCCTCTGTAACTCTAAACAGTTAACCTGTTAAGAAATTTAAAGTGTTGCCTATGGAGATTTTTGAGTACTGAAGTTTGGCACCATTCCACAAGCGCAATTTTCAAGCATGACATGTTAGGTATCTATTTACTAGGCTTAACATCATGTTTCACGTTATACGAAAAAGTGGGCTAACTTTAGTGTTTTTTTTTCTTTTTAATTCATGAAACTTTTTTTTCCAAAAAAAAAATTGCTGTGCAAATACCATGTGACATAAAAAGTTGCAAGGACCACCATTTTATTCCCTAGGGTCTCTGCTAAAAAAACATATATAATGTTTGAGGGTTCTGAGTAATTTTCTAACAAACAAATTATGATTTTTACATGTAGGAGCGAAGTGCCAGAATTGGCCCTGATGGGAAGTGGTTAAAGAACCCCAAAAAAACATATTTTTTTAAATTTTATTTTTATTTTTTACAAATTATTTGATTATTGATAAAACTCAAAACTGTTTAGCTGAATTTTAGCAGAAAATCACACATAATACTGTTTGAAAAGCAGCACGGTATGGATGTAAAGGTCAATGGTGGATGACCAATTATATTCCAGCTGTTGACTCCATGAGCAGGAAATGCAGTGAATATTGTGCTAAATTGATAATCAAAGGGAAAATTATGATTTATTCTGCACCAAATGTAGGAATGTGTGTTAATGAGAGTCATAGTGCACATATCATGCATTTGACAGCTGCATTTTAGGGAGACACAAATATCCACATGATTAGGGTAGCTAAATTTGAAATATAGCAAAATGTCTAGAAATCTCTTATATCTCCTTAAAATTACCTAAAAATAAATATCACAAACCCGGGCAATTCAAATGTATCATACGGTATAAAATATATGAGCAGGGGTACCTTAAAGAAAACTATATAACAGAAAGATGTACCGTATATACTTGAGTATAAGCCTAGTTTTTCAGCACATTTTTTAGGCTGAAAAACCCACCCTTGACTTATACTCGAGTGAGGGTCTCCAATGTGGGTGCAGCCTCACTGTGCCCATCTGCAGCTGTACCTTTGATAACTAAAACAGCTGGTGTCTGCAGTCTGTTTGGCAGCCGTCCATTGTAAGAAAGCCCCGCCTCCTCTTCTCCGTGATAGACGGAACACTGATACAATACTGGGAAACTGTATCAGTGTTCTGTCTATCACAGATGAGGAGGAGGCGGGGCTTTGCTACAATGGATGGCCGCCAAACAGACTGCATGACACAGCGGGAGACACCCGCTGTTTTAGTTATCAAAGGTACAGCTGCAGATGGGCACAGTGAGGCTGCAGATGGGCACAATGAGGCTGCAGATGGGCACAGTGAGGCTGCAGATGGGCACAATGAGGCTGCAGATGGGCACAGTGAGGCTGCAGATGGGCACAGTGAGGTTGCAGATGGGCACAATGAGTCTGCAGATGGGCACAGTGAGGCTGTGGATGGGCACAATGAGGCTGCAGATGGGCACAGTGAGGCTGCAAATGTGCACAGTGAGGCTGCAAATGGGCACAGTGAGGCTGCAGATGGGCACAGTGGGGCTGCAGATGGGCATTGTTTACCCAGTAGCTGCTGCATTTCCCACCCTAGGCTTATACTCGAGTCAATAAGTTTTTCCAGTTTTTTGTGGTAAAAGTAGGTGCCTCAGCTTATATTCGGGTTGGCCTACACTCGCGTATATATGAGTATATAAATTCAAAATTCAAACTTTATCTCCTACAAAGTCAAATTTGACTCCTGAGCTTTCCTCTTCTATCTTTAATGAAATGGGCAGGCTTGAAACCAACGGGGTGGGCTCAGAAGTAGAAGTATGTTGCCAAACTTGAGTTTTACAGGAAATGTGCTTACTATAGTAATTTCAGCTACCTATGTCTCTGGATCTACTTTACTATTTTTTTCAGGTTTGTGACAGCTTTACTTTTTATACAGACATGGTCTGATTAGCTGAATTGTAATGTAAATTGAAGGGAACTGGTATTCCCTTTAAACTTCTAGTAAAGAAGAAGCTCTATTTTTTAAAAATTTCACATGATCGAATGTTTAAATGGCATTTCACTTCACACTTTTTACATAGGCCCTAAGTATTAATAATTTAGGAGCAAACCTAAGCAACCAGTATTTAGCAGTGGTTTATTTATTGCTTATCTGTCTTTTGTGTGTATATGCTGCTGAGAATTTTACCAAGCTAAGCCACTTATGTTTTCCCTTGCCTATATGCTATAGCAGAACAGCTACAGAACCTGACATATTTATACCTGAATAAGCTCAGCTGGAGGCCCAATTTTCTTAACTGTTCTGAATATAGAGAATGTTTCATGCTTGGCATTTGCAAGGCAGATCTGTTCCCCATGTGGCCGTAACTCCAAGACATATTCGTGTGTATGAATGCAAATTTAGGGATGGAGTATCTACTGCAGGATTGGGCAAAAAGAGACAATTTCTGCAAACAGAATTTTGTTTCATGTGGGAAATGTGTCTTGATACAATTCTTATATTTGTACAGTGTGTTGGCAGTATGTAAAAATAAAAAAAAAACTCTTGTGCAAATACTATATACCTCACCAAACTCACAAGTGTTAATATATAAATGTTGTGTCCCTGCTGGTGCTGCTAATCTCATCCAGTGTTCTACACACTTTCAAACAAATATGTTAACTATTATGGTGCAGCACTGCACTCACTTATTCTAGTGTATATAATCAAGCTAAAAATATATACCAAACAACTATACATTTCCAACATATCTAAAACCAATTCCAAAAAAATGCCTGCATTCTGAAAACACCTTCACATTGAATATCAACAATACCACCACGTGTACAGTGATAAAAAAGTCCCACTATAAGAATCAGAAGTCCTTTTTGGTAGAAATATTGTGCTCCACATTAATCTTCCAACGTAAACACCTTGTCTCCTTCATCTTCCACACAATCTGCTCACCTTAATTGTTGACCTATAAGAAATAGGTCAGGCTGCATCTTGCCCTTTAACAGGGCTCATTAATTCCTGGCATTGTTCATTCCACTCCTCCTTGGTTTAGTTAAACGTGCCCACAAACACCACTGGTCCACTACTCCCCTAATTACAACTTTCCTTTTTGTTTATAAGGCTTTTGTATAATCCTCGATTGGTGCTTTCCTGGATCACTGGTTCCGATCCCTTTTCTTTTTGTCAGATTTGTTGGGGGTATGCATGAAGAAGATATCATAAATGTTAGGTAGGAACTTTTCAGAACTTCTTGATCTCCTTGGGTACGTTGAATTCTCTATGACCAGTATTTAGGATAGTCACGCCTGCTGGAACAAGTATGGTTGTACATTTTATTATTTGTCGGCTTTTTTCACTGTCACTGAATCAATCATTGTCATTTAAAATGCAGGTATCTGGAAGATTCATCTACAGTGAATTTTGGATGAATGTCAGATTTAATGCTTTATAAATATGCCCCAGTAAAGCCAAGATAAAGATACAAGCACAAAGTCAGCAGTTTTTAAACCAGATCAGCTAATGCAGCTCCCATATTTACAGGTTCACTTTAAATGGCCTCTAACATCTGTATACTTCACAGATAAAGCAGAGTCTAAACACATATAATGTAAGTATATAATATGGCTGTTGCATACACAAGCAGTTCCCATGCTATGTGGGAGAAGAGTTTTCTAAAATTGGTAGACATCTTATCCTTCTAAAGTTTCAGTGATGCTAAAGCTAGACTTCAGGTATGATCTTTTCTGCATACTTCCAGTGGACCAGCCTGAACCAATGTAAGTATGCACATCTCATACCTGAGGGACCGCTGTAAAAGCTGATGATCATTGTTGTAGTCGATGCTACTACAGCGATAACAATGGTTTCCCAGGTCCTGTACCAAGCTTCTTCCCCACTGCACACTTACCACAGGGGTCACCACAGGGGGCACTACTAACAATCACAGAACACCTTGTGTTGTTTTCAATTGACACAAAGTATTTTCTGATAGGACAGGAGGGGTGATGCCGTCTCACCTGGTCTAGCAAGAGAATGTTTTGTATGCTTTGAAAAAATACAAGACGTTTTATGAATCACAGCAGTGTCAATCGGGTGACCCTCAGTGGTGGGTGTGCAGCCACCATTCAGCTTAGGACACAGGAAATAGTGGCCATTACTGTAGTAGCACTGATTACTATAGTGATTGTTAGCTTACCCAGCTGCCCCTTAGGTATTAGATATTCTATCCAAACTGGAGCAATATAAGTATGCACTAAAGGTTATACCTGGAATTCAACTTTAAAGTGACATTAAAGGCTTTCTCTCTCTTTTTTTTTTTTAATTACAAACATGTTATACGTATCTGCTCATTGCAGTAGTTTTGCACAGAGCAACCCCCGATCCTCCTCTTCTCAGGTCCCTCTTTGACAACTCTTGGCTCCTTCCTCCTGCATAGTGCCCCAGAGCAAGCAGCTTGCAATGGGGGCACCCAAGCAGGCTCGTTTTGAGCTGCAGCTCTGTATATCCATTCACACACAGAGTCGCGCCTTGACCTCGCTCCCTTTCTCTCCTCATTGGCTCACTGGCTGTGACTGACACAGCTACTGTATAAGACCTCTTGAGATATGGGGTCTAAATGTTTGGTAAGCTGCTTTATTTGTATAAGGTGGCTGGTGCACATTTGGTGTGAAGGGTTTGTATTCATGGTGGACTACATGAGTTTCAGTTTGATTTTTCACTGGACTCTAAATTGATAATATTATAATTTATGCACTCTTTATGAATTTATGTGATAACACAACACAATTTTTTGAAAACAAAAATAAATCTGTACCTAAATTGGATGTAAAGATACGTTTCAGGTATAGCTAGTGTTACCTAGTTACATTGGTCCTGCCTGGACCGATGTAACTATGCATGCACCATACCTGGCTGATCCACCTGGAAGCTTGAAATCACATGAAAGCTTGATTTAAATCACTGAAGCAGACACCACTACTACAGTTATTTCTGCTCGCTTCCATGTTCCAAGCCAAGCGCCTGCCCTGCTGCATTGTGAACAATGGAGATTGCCCGCTCAGCACAGGTTATATTCAGAGGTTGCTTTGCTTTTTCTCAATCAATGTAAAATTTTCTCTGATTGGATGAGGAGGAGAGGTGGCACAGTGATGTCATGATCTCCACCTCATCCAATCAGAGAAGGCTTTGAATTAATTGAGAAATTGCAAAGTGTTCTCTGAATGGCACCTGTGCCAAGAGAACAACCTGCTGTGTTCAGTAAGCTGCAGAGCAGCTGCCTACTACAGTGATCCCCAGCTTCCAGGGGGAAGTGTTGAAAATGCATAGTTACATTGGTAAAATGTAGACCAATCTGACTATGCAAAAATAGCCATACCTGGAATTCATATTCAAATAAAAGCAATGGGTTAACAACTGTAAATAAACAAGGAGTTTTCCTAAATGTCCCCCTTATGTATCCATTTATCAGTAGAGATGAGCCCAACAACCCCCTGTTCAGTTTGCAGCAGAACTCTTGAACGGGGAAAAAGTTCTAACCTGAACGGCGAACCCCATTGAAGTCTATGGGAGCCGAACATGAAAAATAAAAAGTGCCCATTTTGAAGGCTTATATGCAAGTAATTGGCCATAATTCCCTTCTAGATTATAAGCTCTAAAAAGCAGGGCCCTCTGATCCCTCCTGTATTGATTTGTATTGTAAGTGTACTGTCTGCCCTCATGTTGTAAAGCGCTGTGCAAACTGTTGGCGCTATATAAATCCTGTATAATAATAATAATAATAAAAGGAGTATAGGGGTCCGGGTACCACCCTGGGGGATATGTATCAATGCACATTTTTTTATAAAAAATTGATCCTTTTTTTCAGGAGCAGTGATTTTAATGATGCTTAGAGTGCAGCAATAAAAATAAAAAAATCCTTTAAATATAGTGCATGGGGGGTCCCCTTAGTCTGTCTATAAAGTGGCGCATCTGTAGCATATATAGAAAATGCTGCAGAAAAAATGACATTTCTAAAGAAAAAAAAAAGTCAAATTACATTTAAAATGACTCGCGGTTGCAATTGCCAGTACCCGGCCACCCTTCATGTTGGCGGGAGAGTTTATTTTTCATAAAGGAATCATCAAAAACTGTGTGTATTTTTATTACTTTTTGACACATTTTTTGTAGATGGGAAGGGGTACTGTAGTACTACCCCTTACTCATTCACATGGGGGGGGGCAGGATCGGGCCACGGATCCCCATTACCATTGGCCACAATGGTGGGGATGAGGCCCTTGTCCCCATCAAGATAGGGACAAGGTGTTTTGGGTGCACACACCTCCCATGTTAAGGGCATGTGGCCTGGTATGGTTCAGGGGGGGCTCTTTCTTATCCCCCCTTTCCTGACTGGCCAGGCTGGTATGGTATTGATGTTGGGGGGAAACCCACTCTGTTTTTTTTTTTTAATTTTGGCATGGGGTTCCCCTTAAAATCCATACCAGGCCAATTTTAACTGGCATTTATTTTTTTACTAAGCTGTCAGCAGAGAAGCACATTGACAGCGGATGACTCATCAGCTGTTAAGGACACCGCGGCCACCTTCCTGGCCCCGCTCCTTAACAACCAGTTTATACTGCACCCTAATTGGACAAAGTTTTGCTCAATCAGGATGCAAAATGCACTGTGCAAATTTGGGTGTTCCCCGAACTGGGTGAACAGCCAATGTTCGGCCCCAACTGATGCTTGGGCTGAACTGTTCACCCAACTCTATTTATCTAATATGTTTCCAAAGCCACCAATCAGAATTAAAAATGTCCTAGAAAATGACTTGGAAACTAAATGAATCAACCAGATTGGCAAGGCTTACTAAACTGAGTCATATAATTTTGTTGTACCTGGGCTGTGTGTTTTAGTTCAAAAACAGGAACCTTTTGCTAAAATATATTGGGGTTGCTATACTATAACTGAAGAGTGCAAAATATGGTTCAGCTCTGCAGAGAAACCAATCATCTTCTAGTTTTTTTTGTCAACTCTTAATTGAACAAGCTCAAGTTAGAAGCTGATTGGCTACCGTGCACAGCTGCACCAGATTTTGCACTCTCCAGTTTTAGTAAAGCTACCTCAATGATTGTCTGCTACACCAAGTGCTCTAAAGTAGCACATTTTTAAAGTTTTAAACTTTCTCCTAAATTATATACAGTAGCTATATATTGCATTTCATCTTTAACTGGAACCAAATCAAAGTCAGATATTCAAGAAGTAAATGACAGGTCCTCTTTAAATGCAGCTTGATGCAATTAAGAGAATAGGACTGAAGGAAAATAACATGAAAGTAGCACAGAAAAAACATCAACAGTAAGTGTGCATGTAAACAGGTGAATGATTTTGAACATCACACATATTAATCAGAGTAACAGTAAATGATCAATTTGTGAAGAAGACTAAGCATTGTCTCATGGGTAGATAATTGGCTCACGTTGTCAAATAGTAAATCACAGCTGTCCTGCTGTAACAGTGTCTGATTCTGTTTGTACATACATATTAGTTATAACATTACAAGCATCCCTATAAAAGAGCAGTATTAATAGAACAATATAAATAAAGGTGGAGACAGGGTTATCTGTTACAATAGCGATGTTGCACTAACATCATAGGTAATAAATGAGAGTGTTAGCTAATGTATCATAGACATCCGCATTGTTTCCTATTCAGGTCACAAAAATAACAGTCCTCTAAATGAGCAAAGTTCTAGGCAGATAAAACAAAGCTACCAATTTATATTGGATAAATTGTCTGAACAACTGAACTTACTGATAGTGCTCTTTTTTTCTCCCACAAATTAATTTGAAAGATTGGTTTACAGTGTGTCCTTGAGAATCTTTTTTATGATTGTTCTTTATAATATTATAATTAAATACCTATTTTTCCTATGCACTTGTGCTCCTTGGTCAAAGGAATTACTGGTGAAAAAATATAAAAAGACTTTGAACCTTACGTTGATGCATGGGTCAGAGTGCATGCGAAAACATGATTGTGCTAAACATAGAACTCATCCGTGCACACTGTGTGAAAGCAATAAGTCAGGACCATCATTTACCAGCTCTAAATTGATGACCTGTAATGGCCTTAAAAGTGGACACTCCTGGATACCATATTTGTTTTGCCATTTTACAAATGCTCGCAATTTTGATGTTTGCTGTATTTGATATCTACTTACCGCAACCTCTTCTATTGTGTTTGTGTGCGCTAACATTAATTTGATTGTATTTTTTATTGGAAATACAAATTTGATAAATAGTAGCGCAATTGTCATGTGACCTAGAAAATTGCAAATGCTGCCATTTTATTCAACTAGGTTTTTGCATTCAGATTATATTTATATATATATATTTGGGGGTCTTAAGGATAAAAAAAAGCCTTTCTTTTTGTTATATCTGTTTCATAAGTACTAAAGAACTTTTTTTTCTGTCCTGTGTCTGATGCACTCTGCACTCTTATCTTTCTGTTAAGGTCACCTCTGTGGACTACAGAACAACCCCCAATGGGCAGTATTCTATATTCCTAACTCTGGGCAAATAGAAAGTTATCTCTTGCAGTGGGGCTGTGCCCACACTGCAAGGGTTGATTGATTGTTTGCGACTAGGGGAAAAAAAGGAGAAAAAGAAAAGGAGATATACTTACCCGACTCTCATCTCCTCCCCGCAGCTAGACTGGTCCATGCAGCTTCTGCTCCCCTGTGCTCCAGGGTCCTGATGTCACCAAGACCAGGGCGGGATCCATAGCCCTGCTCTGGATGTGAGGACAAAGAGGGACAGTCCACCACCGGATCATGGGGAGGGCATCTGCCAGGGAAGTGGAGGATCGGGAAAGACCCATGCCTGAAAAGAATGATCTTTATCCTTGTGCTAATGGTTAGCTATTAAAATCAAGCTCACACACTATATGTGGTGTAGAGACAGTGGGCCTTCTTCTTTCCTCCAATCAGCTCTCACACAGTGTATAAGAGCCGTAACTGCAGCTCTCCACCCCAATGTAATTCTCACAGATGCAAAAGGATTTTATCACAATCGTGCTCTTTTGAAGGGTTGTAGACAAGAAAATACGGCAGATAAACAAGTAAAATTTATGTAGGAGGATTTGTTTCATCTCTGTGTATCACCTGAGGTTATTCACTTCACTGGGTATATGAGAGGGTTTACAACCACTTTAATGAGCAGTAGACATGTGCATTCGTTTTCGTCCGAATGCATTTTCGTCCGAATTTCAGGTGTTTTCGTTATCATTTTAACAAATGATAACGAAAGTGCAGAATCCGAAAAACGAAAGATCCGACATAAACAAATGCTTTATTTTCGTTTTCGTTGCTACAACAGTTTGATATAGATAGGAGATTCAACATGATGATGACAATAACAATCTGTGTCCATCAAACCTGTGGTCGAATGTGCCTAACCTTAACTCTATTAGTCCAAGATTATTCTATTCAGAGAGAAAAGATTTGACGTAGAGAGAAAAGATTCGACGTAGGGGAGAAAAGATTTGACGTAGGGGAGAAAAGATATATAAAAATAATGACGATCATGAATGTTATTGGCTGATTGTAACCAAAGAGGAGGAGCAGTAAAAAAGCTAGAACTAAGTACACACGTACTTTGGCTTATGGTGTCTGTTGAAAGTTCTAAGAAGATTTGATGGAGCAGGTAAACTATACGGCGTCGTACAGTTTAGCTGCTCCGTCGAATCTTCTTTGAACATTCGACAGACACCGTAAGCCTTCAATGACAGATTCGACCTCAATTTGGATTTTCGGACTAATGCAATTTTTAACGAAAAACTAAATAAATAAAAACGAATTTCGGGAGTAACTAAATAAATTTATTTTTCGGACGAAAACGAAATTCCGAAACAAAATATTTCAGTGTGCACATGTCTAATGAGCAAGACTCGGGAGAGCTAACTCCTGATAACATGATCACTGTTATAGCCTGTGACTGGCTATCACAGTGATGAAATGTTAAAACCTGCCCCTGTCCTCTGTCTTTTTTTTTGAATGGAGAAAAACATTGGGGTTGATTTAGTACATTAACCACTAGGCGTCCGCGCTATAGCCGAAAGACGGCTACAGCGCGGACTCCAATTGCCGGGAGGGCGTCCCTGGACGGCCTCCTGTTTACTTCCGCATTGCGCGCTCCCGCGAGTGCGCATCACGGAAGTTTTGTGCTGGCCGTGTCCCTCGGACACAGCCAGTCACAGATCACCGTAAACGGCCAATGACAGCGGCCATTTACGGTGCGATCGGCGGTGCCAATGAGAGAGGATCTCATATGTAAACATATGAGATCATCTCTCATCGCCGGCTCTCCCTCCTCACACAGAGACAGCGTGTGAGGAGGGAGAGCAGAACCGCTGCGGCGGTGAGTGTAAAAGAAAAAAAAAAAAGGTGTCCCGCTGTTAACAGTCCCTGCCATCTGCCCTGTCATCTGCCCTGTCATCTGCCCCTGCCATCTGCCCTGTCATCTGCCCCTGCCATCTGCCCTGTCATCTGCCCTGTCATCTGCCCCTGCCATCTGCCCTGTCATCTGCCCCTGCCATCTGCCCCTGCCATCTGCCCTGCCATCTGCCCCTGCCATCTGTCCCCAGTGCCATCTGTCCCCACTGCCACGTATAAGTGCCATCTGTCATCAGTGCCACATAGTGCCATCTGTCATCAGTGCCACATAGTGCCATCTGTCATCAGTGCCACCTGTCAGTGTCACGTGCCATCTGTCATCAGTTTCACGTGTCATCAGTGCCACGTATTAGTGCCACCTGTCATCAGTGTCATCAGTGCCACGTATCAGTGCCACCTGTCATCAGTGTCATCAGTGCCACATATTAGTGCCATCTGTCATCAGTGCCACGTATTAGTGCCATCTGTCATCAGTGCCACGTATTAGTGCCATCTGTCATCAGTGCCATGTATTAGTGCCATCTTTCATCAGTGCCACGTGTCATCAGTGCCACATATCAGTGCCATTTGTCATCAGCGCCACATGTCATCAGTACCACATATTAGTGCCATGTGTCATCAGTGCCACATATTAGTGCCATCTGTCAGTGCCACGTATTAGTGCCATCTGTCAGTGCCACGTATTAGTGCCATCTGTCATCAGTGCCATGTATTAATGCCATCTGTCATCAGTGCCACGTCAGTGCCACGTATCAGTGCCATCTGTCATCAGTGCCACATCAGTGCCAGGTATCAGTGCCATTTGTCATCAGTGCCACGTCAGTGTCACGTGTCATTGTCCTGGTGCTCTAGGGCCTTCAAAAGTGTAATAGGTAGTCAACAAATTAGATGTGTAATTTATGCTCCTAGAACACCAGATGGTGCTCCCTGCATGTTGGGCCTCTCTATGTGGCCAGGCTGTGAAAAAGTTCCACACATGTGGTATCCCCATACTCAGGAGGAGTAGCAGAATGTATTTTGGGGTGTCATTTGTGGTATATACATGCCATGTGAGAGAAATAACCTATTACAATGACAATTTTGTGGGGAAAAAAAAAAATCTTCATTTTGCAAAGAATTGTGGGAAAAAATGACAACATCAAAAACCTCACCATGCATCTTACTAAATACCTTGGATTGTCTACTTTCAAAAAAGGGGTCATTTGGGGGGTATTTGTACTTGTCTGGCTTGTTCGGGTGGCAAGAAATGAGATAGGCCGTCAGTGCATCAGATGTGATTAATTTTTTATGATTTGCACCATAACTTGTAGACTCTCTAACTTTCACAAAGACCAAATAATATCCACTAATTTGGGTTATTTTTACCAAAGATATGTAGCATTATAAATTGTGGCCAAAATTTATGAAGAAAAATTACTAATTTGCAAAATTTTATCACAGAAACTAAGAAAAATGCGTTTTTTTTCAAAATTTGCAGTCTTTTTTCATTTATAGCGCAAAAAATAAAAAACCCAGAGGTGATCAAATACCACCAAAAGAAAGCTCTATTTGTATGAAAAAAAAGGTCAAAAAATTCATTTGGGTGCAGTATTGCATGACTGAGTAATTGTCATTCAAAGTGTGAGAGCGCTGAAAGCTGAAAATTGGTCTGGTCACGAGGGGGGTTTAAGTGCCCAGTTGTCAAGTGGTTTTAAGGGAAAAAAGCTATGCACTTTGCACAGTGCAGTGGCTCCACAGCTTAGTAAATGAGGGAAAGCTCTGCTGACTTCCATCATTCAATCATGTGCGAACAAAAATGCTGTTTTTTTTTTTTCCTTGCACGTGATTGGGTATTCTTTGCAAAGTGAAGCTTTACCTCATTTACTATGTCCTGAAACAACTGGACTTTGCAAAGTGCACAGTCTATTTGCCTTTAGTAAGTCAAACCAATTGCATAAATTTTCTCCTAGCCAGATGTGAAAACGTAAATAAAACAAACAAACAAAAAAAGACCTGTGTAGAAAAAAAATGTAATCTAATCTAGGTGTTCTAGGTGTCAGGCTCAGGGTCAGGGTTAAATGTTGGTGTTTTTTAAATAGGAAGAAAAATACTTGTTTTAAATGTACTTATTTACTGTCAGTGTCAGTGTGCTTTGGAAACAAAAAGGAAATCAAAGTGTGTACTATAGTTTCTTGACCATACTATAGATACAAGCAACAAATAAAATACACATATGTGGTATCACCACCAATGTCAGGACTAGGAGAATTAATTTGTTTGTTTTTTTTTGGTGGCAGGTCATGGCAATTTCAAGAATCATAACGCTTACCTTGTAAAAAAAGATTTTTTAAATGATTTTTGGACAGTTTTCCATTGACATTACAAAAGAGTATAATTTACCTGGATACACTAGGTGATTATATTAATATATTTAGTTTTACTAACACATGGCAAAGTTGAAAAACCTATGTTAAGGTTTGTTTTACCTTCAGGCATTAAGGGGGTTAAGCCTTTGCTGTTCTAGGGTAACAATGCTGCTTCCCTATAGATACAACACAGTGGGGTTGATTTATTAAAGGCAAATAGACTATGTACTTTGCAAAGTGCAGTTGCTCCAGAGCTTAGTAAATGAGCAAAAGCTCTGCTCACTTTCATCATCCAATTACGTGCAATTATAAATGCTGTTTTTTATTTTCCCTGCACATGATTGAGTATTCTTTGCAAAGTAAACTTTTGCTTCATTTACCAAGCTCTGGAGAAACTGGCGCTTTGCAAACTGCTCAATCTATTGGCCTTTAGTAAATGCACCCCAGTGGGTGCGCATTGTCACCCTAGGGCTGGTAATGTATTACTAGCAGCATCACCACGTAAAAATAAAGGAAATAAAGCCTGAAAAAAAGAAAACGAATGCAGCCACCACATCCAAGGGCTGGTAAGCAGTAAAATTTTACATTTTTGTTCTTGAGTTTAGATAAAGTATAAACTTGTAAAAGTACCTGTTGCTCTGTGCTCTTGATATTGCAGTAAATTGTTGTTGCCTATCAATTCCATTACTATAAAAAATAGAAGCACATCATTTTAATAGTAGAAAGCATAACGTTTTGCGTATTGCATTTACACTGAAGTGACATATCACATGACCCCCTTCAAAAGATCTGTCTTCTGATTTACTGTAGAAAGACAGGTCTCCAGGCGTATTGCGTTCTTGGCATATATGATAAGTAGGTGTCACTTTGTGACGTTACTATCTCTTTTGCAGCCTGATAGCTTTTCTATCTCCATATTAGAGCTCGGTGCAAATTAGCTCATGAGTTATCAGCAATCTGATGGAGCCTGACACATTCTATATTGCACTGAATATGCCACTGCACTAAATACAAGCTTTAAATAACTTTAGTGCCATTAACAGGTTCTGAGGTCTTCTAGTAAATGATAAAGAAAAACGCCACATTCAAATATTTCATGTTAATTGTTCTTCTGATTGCAGAAACGATATGTTATAGCTATTAGATTTCACGCTAAGGTCTGTAGAAACAAAAAAAAAAAAGACTCCATTTTGCACGGAGAATTAGTTGCAGAGGACCGGATTATTCCACATTTGTAGCTAAGGAGGTGATATTACATGTATATGGGAAATGCTGCATATAATGTGATTATTGCGAGCTGCAGTAAGAGAATGCAGCTAATACTCATTGCAGCCATTAAGCTTGTTTACAAATGGGCCTCTCAACCACATAACACTTGATTGAAGAGCATCCCAGTATTTGTAACAGGATTCTGTCAGAGAACATGAGCTGTGAATATGAAAATAGATGTTAAGCCGCTTTGAGGGATTTGTGTATTCTGTACTCAACAAGAAACATTTTTAAATTCAGTCCTATGAAGCTCCCTGGGGTTTATAGTGAAAATGATCAGAAAGAACAGAAGACATAAAAAGGTATGAAAAATTACCTTTGCATCTACCCCTTGGGGCATGAAAATAAAGAAACAAATTATAGGAAAAGCTGGCAATCAAGACAGCAGCAGTTTATATATTCGGAGATGTACAGGAAAGGTTTGGCCGGTGGCCTGTGAATTCTAACTTTTAAAGTGATTATTCTATAGTGCCCTGGGCCAAGGATGTGAAGAATCCCTTCTTTTGAATCTATGTGTGTGTTTGTAACTGTGAAAACTTGTCTACGAGGATGACATCGAGACATCAGCAGAACTTCACAAAATGTAAGATTAGAGGAGGATGTCCATCCAAGTCAGCTTCATGTATGTCATCAGTTCTATCTACTGTGATAATTCATTCTTCCTTGTTCTTCTTTTCTGTGAATGTACCATGTACAGTACATGAAGCCACATAGCTTTCAAAGAAAATAAAATGCTGAAATTATATATATATATATTTATATATATATGTGTGTGTGTTTAATTTATAAAGAAAAAGTAAAATGCTGCAGATGTGGGTCACTCGACATTTGCAGGTACAGAACTACTGTAAATAAGCAGAGGCATGCAACTCTATTTAACGCTTACACTTTTCATGTTAGCAGATTATTAAAAATGGATTTAAAGCATGACATGAAAAAGTCTTGATCTTTGGTTCCAGCATTGCAACTTTAAACATAACCAGGTATTATACAATATATATACAGTATATATACTGGGCTTTCTGGCCCACATTTATTGCAAAACGAAAAAAAAAAATCACATAAAGATTTCCACACAGGGGTCTCAGCTTCACAATGCAAACAGTTGATGAAAATGCAGAGCCACCTGACTCTCATGTCAGCAGCACCTCTACTATTGTCTCTGGTCTGCCAGACCTGTCTCACCCAACTCCTCTTTGCTCTCCTGGCTCGCTCAGTTTCAACTACAGAACCTTGCCGCACCGGCCCTCTTCTGGCCTCTAGATAAGGGTTCTTCTGACACCCTGGGCTCTCTCACTCCACAGACCCAAGGACTTGCCTAGTTGTTACAGTCTTCTCAGTCTCCCAGACCCTCTCTTGCACTCCCAGATGTAGCTGCCTTAACTCTTTCAGTCCCGTTCACATAGAACCCCTCCAACATGGAGTGCAGTCTCTCGAATAGAGCACCTCTGTCTCTGGACAGGATCATGCACCTGTCTTCACTCAAAGCCTATGTCTTAAAATAGGAGCCCTGAGCTATGCTTAAGCTTGACTTATAATGAGCATGCACACCTGCATACTTACTCAACCTGCAGGCCTAGACACCGGATTGAAGGTTTCATCCCTCTCAAGACCCTTTGAAACCTTCGGGCTCCAGACCTCAATCTGGCAATACTGACAAGCCAGTCTTCTCCATTTAACACACACAGATAAGAAGACTTTTGGGCCTGAGTGCCAAATCAACTGACCTTTCATGGTAAGAACACTTTCCTATTGCAACATCCCCATAATTGTTGGGCAAAGCGGCTGCTGCCTTAAAGGACCTGATTGTGACATATGATGAACTGTAAACAATGAAGTTCTTTATGAACTAGACAAGAGAGCTGCTGACTTAAATGCTACAATTAATGTGTTCAACACAAAGGAACCTAATTTTTCAGCTTCCTTAGATATAAACATAACACATTTCTCAATTTTTTTCAGTGCAATGGCAAAACCTGCTGGACTCTAAGAAGCAAAAGATGCCGCCAAAAAATACTTTTGTGGAGCACGTATATAGAACAGAGAGAACTATGTAAATGTGTTATATTATACATTTATATAGAAGGAAATATATACCATTATTGCAATAAGACAGGTCCAAAGTCCAAAAATGAACTTTAGGTCTGCTGATCCCCTTTGTGTCTGTAAATAAAAATGGTCCTGTCCACTATAAATACTTTTTTCTCTCCATAAGCAGGTACCCTTGAAGTGCCTTTGGCTACTGTTTCTCTCCCCAGTCCCTTTGGCAACTTAGGCATAAGCATGAATCTATGTAAGGCAGAGGCTGCCTCTATCTGCGAACCAGATTGTGGCTGAGAGGAAGTGGTAGAGTTATGTATTGATGAACAGAGGGAGAAAGGAGGCAGCAGGAGTAAACTGTTGAGGGGTGAAAATTAGACAGGACTTTTTAGGAGCGGGGTAAGAGAAGGAAACTGCATTGTGAGGAGGTAAAGAATGGAGGCAGGGAGTCTGGACAGGTAAGCTCCTTTGTAGAATGATTTCACTGAATTTATTCTGCAGTTCTATAAAGAAGTAATGGTAATGGCAAAATATGTATACAGTTGTGCTCAAAAGTTTGCATACCCTGGCAGAAATTGTGAAATTTTGCCATTAATATTGAAAATATGACAGATCATGCCAAAAAACTGTCTTTTGTTTAAGGATAGCAATCACATGAAGCTTTTTATTATCAAATAGTATTTTGGATCCTTTTTAAATCATAATAATAACAGAAATCACCCAAATAGCCTCGATAAAAAGTTTACATACCCTGGAATGTTTAGCCTTGGTACAGACACAGAAAGTGGCACACACAGGTTTAAACGGCACTTAAAGGTTAATTTCCACATTTGTGGCTTTTTAAATTACAATTAGTGTCTGTGTATAAATAGTCAATGAGTTTGTTAGCTCTCATATGGATGCACAAAGCAGGCTAGACACTGAGCCATGAGGAGCTAGAAAAGAACAGTCAAAAGACCTGCGTAACAAGGTAATGGAATTTTACAAAGATGGAAAAGGATATAAAAAGATATCCAAAGCCTTGCATGTGCCAGTCAGTACTGTTTAATCACTTATTAAGAAGTGGAAAATTAGGGGCTCTTTTGATACCAAGCCAAGGTCAGGTAGACCAAGAAATATTGCAGCCACAACTGGCGGAAGAATTGCTCAGGATACAAAGAAAAACCCACAGGTAACCGCAGGAGAAATACAGGCTGCTCTCCAAAAAGACCGTGTGGTTGGTTTTTCTTAGCACAATTCTATGATACTTGAACAAAAAAGAGCTGCATGGTTTAGCTGCCATAAAGAAGCCTTTACTGCGCCAATGCCACAAAAAAGCCAATGAGGCACGCCAAGGTGTTGTTGGGCATATTGTAACCAGGATTTTTTTGTGGAACTTGTACAGTAAAGGCTTCTTTCTGGCAACTTGACCATGCAGCTCTTTTTTGTTCAAGTATTATTGTATTGTGCTCCTTAAAAACAACCACACCATCTTTTTTTCCAGAGCAGCCTGTATTTCTCCTGAGGTTACCTGTGGGTTTTTCTTTGTATCCCGAACAGTTCCTGTGGCAGTTGTGGCTGAAATCTTTGTGATTGAACAGTACTGACTGGCATATTCAATAATTAAATGTATTATGTAACAGCGCTCAAGTCCATAGATATAAAAAATATTAATCAATATGAATTAATCAATAAGAAATAGAATAATAAAAAACAATAATCGATAGTCCAATGCTATGTAGTAAAACAGTCTATTGTTAATAGATCATCCGTGATAAAAATAGATGTAGGAGCCAGGGGGATCTCTATGGACACAGTACTCAGGGCAGCTTCCTGTTGAGTGAAGTCAGCTCTCCATAACAGTCATAGAAACAAAGAGAAAGCGCCTCTTAAGTATAAGTGTTTTATTAAAGTATAAAAAGCACACATAAGCACTTACATAAGGGTTGGTGAGTAACAGCTTCCAAAGAGAACTATATCCAGGTATCGTCAAACATCCATGTGTGAATGGCTAGATGTAAGTGTGACACTTGATAAAGGAGCGCGCATGCCCGTTGTGAGCCTCGCGCATGCTCAGAAACGCGTAGTGGATCCCCGTTAACCTGAACTACCCGAGTGATGCCATTACCCACGTGAACCTTGCTGGAACGCGGAAGTGTCTATCCAGCCTTACCGCACTGCAGCCGGCGTCTCCGTGCGGTGGTCCGCGGCCATCCGCCCGGCTTACATCTAGCCATTCACACATGGATGTTTGACGATACCTGGATATAGTTCTCTTTGGAAGCTGTTACTCACCAACCCTTATGTAAGTGCTTATGTGTGCTTTTTATACTTTAATAAAACACTTAAACTTAAGAGGCGCTTTCTCTTTGTTTCTATGACTGGCATATTCAAGGCTTTGGATATCTTTTTATATCCTTTTCCATCTTTGTAAAGTTTCATTACCTTGTTACGGAGCTCTTTTGACTTTTCTTTTCTACCTCCTCATGGCTCAGTGTCTGCTTAGTGCATTATGTGAGAGCTAACAAACTCATTGTATTTATACACAGACACTAATTGTGATTTAAAAAGCCACAAATGTGGGAAATTAACCTTAAATTGCCATTTTAACCTATGTGTGCCACCTTCTGTGTCTGTACCAAGGCCAAACATTCCAGGGTATGTAAACTTTTTGTCAGGGCCATTTGGGTGATTTCTGTTATCATTGTGATTTAAAAAATATCTAAAAAACTATGTGATAATAAATGGCTTCATGTGATTGCTATCCTTAAATAAAAGACAATCACAGCCTGAAGAAAGAGCACGCATGCTCCGAACATGCGCCTGCCGGCCCTGTGTCCCACATCCAGTGACGTCACAGCTGACGGGAAAACAACTGCCAGCTTGACTCTTGAATCTGGATCAAGACTACACAGCGAGCCTCCCCTTGTGACTAACCTTTTTAACCCTTACCCTGTGAGTTAATTCTTATTTTAATTTTTACCTTAATAAACTCATTATTAATCGTTTTAATACACTGCACTCAGATGAGCGCTGCTGTTCTCCACATTGAATAAAAGACAGGCTATCCTTAAATAAAAGACAGTTTTTTGGCATGATCAGTCATAGTTTCAATATTAATGCCAAAATTTCAAAATTGCCAGGGTATGCAAACTTTTGAGTATGACTGTACATGAGTTCCCGTGCCTCTCTCTTAGCTCTCCCAGCTTTCCTGGCTCTCTTAGCTCTCTGGGCTCTCAATCCTCTGAGACCTCAAGATTGCCTTAGTCCTCTGGACTCACCTAGCGATCTCCGTTCTCTATGGCCTCCAGACTTTCTTAGCCGTCTTGACTCTCTCAGGCCTCTGGACAAGGAGTCTCCTGTCTCCGGACAGGAGTACAGTCTCATAAGCAAAGCATACCTGTCTCCTAATGGGAGCTCTGAGCTATGGCTAAGCCTATCATTACAACAGATATGTACTCCTGCACTCATAGGGGGAGATTTACTAAATTGGAGCACTCCGAATCTTGTGCAGCTGTGCATGGTAGCCAATCAGCTTCTAACTTCAGCTTGTTCATTTAAGCTTTGACAATAAATCCTGGAAGCTGATTGGTTGCTATGCAGAGCTGCACCAGATTTTGCACGCTCCAGGTTTAGTAAGTCAACCCCTCAGCCTCCTGGCTTTCTGAAAGTCCTGGACACTGGGTTGGAGACCTCTTCTCTCCCAAAACTCTTTAAAATCTCCAGACTCTGGAATCCAATCTGGGAATACTAGGCACATACATCACCATGAATCGAATACATAAAAACAAAAAGCAGAATTAGATCATGTGAATGCAGTTCCTTCAATATTGGGCACAACGTGTTTCAGGACCTATGTAGAGCCCTTTCTTCAGGGGCATTCCATGTGAAGTGTTACTGCTACACAACATTCAATCAAATGTGGAAATGTGGGATCTGCAATAAGGTACCACCTGATACAGAGCCGAAGATGGAAACAGGCTTGAATGTTGCAGGGAAACTTGAGGGGATATGAGACCTGGAAGAGTAATCGTGTTCATTGAAGTGTTTGCGGACATCAGATAAGTTTGAATCAGTAGAAAGTAATTTTTCCAAAATGCAAACTTAAACGGTGTTGCTGATTATTGGTAATGTTAGCAAGTGCCCAAGGGACAGAAATGTTACTCTTGAAGGTAGGAAAGAGATCTGACCAGGTCCAAAGCGAGCCAGAGTTGTCCCTGTGGTGTGGGTGGAAGCATTTTCATATTTTGTCATTTGATCAGTTGCCCTTAAAGTCCCATAGTATTTCCATGAAGGGTACTTCCTCTATATGATTTCTGATTTTGAGATGTTGGCGAATTTGGGTCTACTTGGGTGGATTCCTATAAAAATCTGGGAATACTAAATCTTAGAGAAAACCAAAAGATCAGTTTTCTCCACTCTAAATTGACATTCTATAGCTCTGCACATACGTGAGAACCTTGTGTCACGTCTACTTCCATTTCCAGAGTTGCAGGGCCTCACACTGTGAATACATACTGTATATGCCAATTAGGACAAAAACAACATAACTACTTGACAGGGGTTCCTACTGACTTTTCTATAGTAATCCATATGTTGTAGCGATGGATGCTTTCATACAGGTTATTATACTATCTATGTAATGCTTAAGGTCTCTGATTACTTAGCAGGAACATGTTGGGAATGGTGAAATATGTCCCAGAACTCTAAGATAAGTTATTGGCCCCCCATGCAAAACTTTCAGCACAGGGGAGATTGTAAACCATGATTAACTAGGTCAGCTGTTTGATTAATATATTTTTCTGCTTTCTGTCTTTGCGTTGCATAGGTGTATACTTTCCTATTTTCACTTTGTCAGCATACCTGACACCTGAATGTTATTTTTTCACAGCATCAACCTAGCTGACATTTTGTTTATTTCTATCATATATTTCTCTTGCCTTTGTCTGGAAGCGTGATTAATGCTGATCTGCATTGTGACTGTAACACGGCTGGAGCTCCAGGAATTATGCTAATAATAGTGCAAGATCCTGAGGAGAATACAACCACTGTAGCTATGTCAGGCAAGTGGCACATTTTAAGACTGATTGTTGTGCACTGAATGACATTTTTGTTTAAAAAGAAGCCATTTATTTTCCCGTGGCTTTGACTGAGCAGCCCTGGCATCCCAAGAGAACAATGTTGTTTTTTTTCCTATCTAAGCAGAGGTGCAATTATTTAGTAGTATACAGGCCACTTCGTTGCTTAATATTTCAGAATAAAACAAGATGTTCATTGTTGTTTTGTATACAGTACCATGTTGGGTTATGTACAAAAAAATATATATATTATAATTAAGATTTTGACAAGTGATTTAGGGGAAAAAAAAGAAGAATTCCAAGTGTGTTGCAAAGTGCTTAAAAGCTTGTATCACAGACAATATATGCTGTGTACATATTCAAGCCCTGCTATATAAAAGTGTGAAACTACGACTGTATGTAAATTAGTGAATATTATTTAAAAGGCTTTATTCATGTTCGTTGCTGGTTTTTAGAAAGCGAAGCAGATGTCAATGTATAATTAGTGAGATTTTGCTTAAAATGGAGAGTTTCGCAAAGATTCGAACTACACACAGAATAAGCACAATTTATTTGCGTCTGTTTCCATGGGCTTGTGGCTAAGGGGCAACATTTAAAATATTTAAGTTACCACAGATGCAAACTTCCCCTTTACATTTTTGAGCTTTTGAGCACCTTGTGTGGTTTTCACAGGGTATTCCATTAAAATAATGATTAAATAATAGCTAAATAAGTATTTAGCTCGAGTCCTATGACTTTTCTCCATGTTGTATATTTGAATATTGATGATCTGTTTCTATATACAGTGCTTATATTGTATGTTTGCAAACCAATAAAGATGCCGCAGCCAATTTTTTTGCTACAAGATGGTTGTTTGGTTTCTTTATTTAATACCTTGTTTTTTGCACAAACCTGCGGCCTGCAGGCCCATGAGTTGTAGATGGTGCTAGGACAACGTCATCCGGGTGCCCAGGGGGGAATATGGCAAACTGCGCCCCCTCCCATTTTAAAACAAGAAAATACTAAAAACTATTCAAATTAGGTTTGATTCAGTAGAAACAGAGTTCATTCACATTTTTTAATTACTTGTACTTTTATTGGAGGCACTTAAAGTGCTTTGAAATAAGAACGCAGCAAATGTGTGTGTGTGGGGGTGGGGGGTTAATTAACCACTTGAGCTCTGGGAGATTTTATCCCCTTCATGACCAGTCAATTTTTTGCTAAATAGAACTGTGCTATTTTAACTTGTACATGCGCAGTCATGCAACACTGTACCCAAACAAAATTGATATCATTTTTTCGCACAAAGCTTTCTTTTGGTGGTATTTGCACACCACTGGGTTTTTTTAGCTTTTGTGATATGAATGGAAAAAAAACCTAAAATTTTGAAAGAAAAAATATTTTTTACTTTCTGCTATAAAACATCCAATAAAAAAAATAACAAAAAAGTAAAAAATAAGTGTATATTAATTGTGTGAAAGCTATAGCACCTACAAACGTTGGGATAGGTACAGGATTTTTAAAAATTTTTATACTAGTAATGGTGGCAATTAGCAACTTATAGTGGGACTGCGATAGTGACACTAACTGACACTGGGTGGGAACTGACTAATGGCCACTGACCTCACCAGTGACACTAATACAGTGATCAGTAATAATTCTATACACTGTCACTGTACTAATGACACTGGCTGGGAAGGAGTTAACATCTAGGGGCAATCAAAGGGGTAATTGTGTGCCTAACAATGTGTAATGTGTGCTGCTTTTTACTACTGATTGATTTGTTTATTTTACCTGTTTTGCAGGAAAAAGAATAAAAAACAATCATTCCCTCTGTAAAGAGCCCTGTATTGATTATCAACACAGGGCTCTGGGCTGTAATTGGACATAACTGGTCAGCAGATCCCAGCCATGACCCAGCCATGAATCATTGGCTAGGATCTGCTGACAGACTCCCACTGTGTACAATCACAGAGGAGTAGGTGGGTGGGGCATGCGCCCGAAACCCTGAAACAGGTAGCAATGTACAGGTACATCATAGTATTTGATGTTCATAGTTGATGATATATGTATTATGCAGCATGAGGGGGTTAACGTATTGGCACTGGTCCCTGATGCATTAGTGACTAGTGGCAGTTAATTACCCCTTTGTGCTGCATTAGTGGCACCAATGTCAATAAATTAACACTAACACTGACATTGGTACCACTAATGCAGCACTCAGTGAACAGTGCCAGTACATTAACCCCCTCATGCTGCATATTATAAATACCATTGTTAAATAACCTCCCCCTCTCCAATCAAAACAGTTAACAAATTAATCTGCAGATGGCAACCATCTTACTTGTTGTGAGATGCACACTTGCTTCCTCCTCCTCTAGATCGCACTCGCAGGCCGCAGCTCTGGCAGCAGCACTTAATGCTCCTCTCCCAATCCCACCTCCGGCCAGTCTCTCAATGACGTCATGCTGGACCAGGACTAGGAAGCATCTGATCTCTGCCTGACAGGGAAGTGAAGGGCTGGTCCATCCTAGGCTTGTGCCGGGTGCAGGAGCGCACTCGGCATATCACTGTAGCTATATAGCAGTAGCGCGGCCAGAGTGTACAATCGCAGACTGTACTTGTGCAGCCAAATTGTAGAAGCACACTGCTGGCACTTCACCTGCGGCTGCGCCCCATTCTACCAGTAAATTGTTATGCCCAGGGCTTTTGCCCCTTCCGCCCCCCCTGTACCGACCCTGGTTGTAGGGCTTTTTGCTCATTTTTTTCATCCAAAAACCTAGACTTACCATAAGAGTCTATCCTCACAAGGGTTGTTGAGCAAAACAATAACAGGAATTTCTTTCAGCCTTCTGGCTTTTTGCTGCACTGCTCTCTTTTGTGCCTATTCACACTACTCTGTTTTACTGTGTTACGTTAACACACATTGGGGGAGATTTAATGAAACTGAAGTTAGAAGCTGATTGGTTACTATGTATAATATAAAAAATATGCCTAGTTGTAAACAACAAAGCATTATCAGCGCTCAGTATTCAAACATATGATGACTCATATACTGCAGTGGGAAAAACCTCTCATATAGCATCAAAACCTACATATAACATGAGCAGTAATTTTCAATAAAGTGTCCGTCAATCTATTATCACTAAACATAGAAAGAATAGAACCACTCCTCCTAGGACAGTTCAATGCAGTGAAATATCAAGACGTGGTGATATGCTTCTGATCCAGACAAGTTCTTTATACTGTGAAAAATCAGCCGTTACACCTTCACCATTCCACCTCAGGCTCACCCCTTTGTGTGTATTTGCTTACCAGAGGTAAGTGTTGACTGGACCTGTAGAATCCTTCCAACATTGAGGCTGCAGCGATCTTACTAGGGCAGTGGTTCTTAACTCCGGTCCTCAGGACCCACTAACAGTCCAGAATTTAAGTATTACCTTGGGGAGATGTAGACTAGAATACTGCAATCACTGAGCAGCAAATGATATCACCTGTGATGTATTTCAGTTATCCTGCAAACCTGGCCTGTTAGTGGGTCCAGAGGAAAGGGGTTGAGAACCACTGTACTAGGGGATCCGCTTACCAGGTGCCATGAGGTGGATGTGTCATGTAAGAATACAAGGGGATACCTTCCATGGTGTCAAACTGTTTATTGAAAAGTAGCCAACCCCCCCTCTTACAAAATGTGCTTACAAAAATTAAAAGATAACCAGCATATGTCAATAATAACGTCAAGTTCACCGCTGATCGAGATTTCAAACAAACCGCCCACCGCGATGAGTCCCGGGATGACGTTTACTGTATGGAGCTCTTACTCTTACTATGTACAGTTGCACCAGATTCGGTGTGCACCAGTTTTAGTAAATCGCCCCCATTGTGTGACTCTGGGGTTGATTTACTAAAACCGGAGTGCAAAATCTGGTGCAGCTGCTGGACCTCCGATCTGCTTACATACAGACTACTGCTTGCTTATCTTAGACCCCCAGTCTGTTCTTCAAATCTCACCCTTAAATGGTAGTCTGGCTCTGTGGCTGCACCTTCCTTTCCTACATTCCTTTTAAAGGTATCATTTTTTTTCTTTTTTTAACACCTCCCTCTGTGCTTTTTGGGTTTATTAGGAGAATTTGGACTGGCAGGAAGAAGTTTTTAATCTACTGTGTCATTCTAATGCTTTTTTTTTCAACATTTTTCTTATGGATGTATGACAGTCCCAGCAATAATTATCACTGTCAGGTATGATGTGTAATCCTGACATGCTAACAGTTTCATTTCAACACTATTTGTAGTGGTTTGAATATATGAATTGTAGGTAATGTAACTGCTTCAAAGGTCAGTGTTATTCTGACTGCAGTACAAATGTAATATATAGTTTTAGAGCTGAACTCCTGACAGATATATATGCACTTATTAATTCAGCACTGTATATATTAGTACATCCCTAAAGTGGTTCTAAAGGCAGAAAGTTTTTATTTATCCTAATGCATTCTATGCATTAAAGCAGGTGTTCCAGCCACAATTTTTTTTTTCTTAAATGTCAGCAGCTACAAACACTGTAGCTGCTGACTTTTAATAAGGACACTTATCTGTGCAGGGAACCCCCGATGCGGAGGCCGATACGTACATCGGATCGGGTGCAGGCGCCGCCATTGTAACTAAGGGAAACCAGCAGTGGAGCCTTGTGGCTTCACTGCTGGTTTCCTACTGCACATGCACGAGTCGCGCGGCGCTTTGTGAATGGCAAGCTTGTCTTCTGGGACACACACAGGTCCCTGAAGACAGCGGGGGGGGGGGGGCTCGCCACACAAGAGGACATTACGTTCTGTGCCACGGCCCGGCTGGAACGAAAGTACACTTAGTACTTCAAAAAAAGGTACTAAAGAAAAAAATAATAATTTCAAATATCCAAAAATGAGTGGTGGAGGGGTGGTCATTAATTTAAGACCACCTTTTAAAAGTGGGTGGAACTCCGGTTTAAGATAAAAAAAACCTTCTGTGCACAGCACCCCCCCTCAGCCCCCCTACTGCTTACCTGAGCCCCATCACGATCCAGTGATGTTGCACAAAAGCTTTGGCTGTCCCTCCTCATTGGCTGAGACAGCAGCAGGCGCCATTGGCTCCCGTTGCTGTCAGTCAAAGTCAGTGAGCCAATGAGGAGAGAGAGGGGGCGGGGCCAAACCGTGGCTCTGTTTCTGAATGGACACACAGAGCTGTGGCTCAGCTCAGGGACCCCCATAGCTGCTTGCTCTAGGGGCACTCGGCAGGAGAGAGGGGCCAGGAGCGTCAGCGAGGGACCCGGGAAGAGGGGAATCTGGGCTAAAACAGACCGTACACCTGCTAATGAGACATATAAATTAATATTGTGGCCATATTAGGTCAATGATGTCATGAACATTCTTACTCCTTTGTGTACCTACAGCTGTGGGTTGGGGAATGTCCTGGCTTCAGTTCAATGGCACATTAATGACAGCTTACTTCTTGGTAAAGCCTAGTCACCATTGCTGGAGGTACAGGAATCACTAGTCACCAGTGCAGGACATGCAGATAAAGTATCTAATAGAGATAAATTTTCTGGTGACAACTGCCAAAGATTGAGAATTCTCGTGACTTTTTGGGAGATTTCCACTCATTGTGTGTTGTGTCTCCAGGACAGGAAGTGAAGGGGATTCTCCCCTGTAAAAATCAGACAGCAACAAATTGTTAGGCGCTCCGTCTTCTCATTTGTGGCCTAGGCTCTTGGAGATGGCTCAGTGGAGGTCCTCGCCGGCGGTTAATCAATGACACATACACACATAGGTATGCTGAAAATGATTACAATTCTTTATTTCAGGACTCGCTGTTTTATGCTGTCTTTACAAGACTCTGCCCACAATTTGGGGGCCAATCAAAATAATACACAACAGAGTTCATTAGCATATTAGTAATTTCTTAATCTTGTGATTTGATTTTTCATACTTTAATAAAGTCTTGTGATATCAGAAATGGTGACCCCTGTTGTTCAAGTTAATAGGTCAAAACATTCCTTACCCTCTGTCATTTGTCTGCGGGGCTATGAGGTATTCAACCACAGCTTCCCTAAAAAAGCCTAATGTTAGCTGTTATGCCGGACAAAAAGTACAGAGATAAAACCACAAGCAGATGCTTCCTCTGATGGGCATGGAAAAAGAGGAAAAGCAGACAGTATGATATATTTTAGTAAAATCATAAGACAGTCTGACCTTCATTAAAAATATACTCAGATATTTTTCTGATTATTAAAGCAAATAAGCAAAACCCTGAACATATCATGAACAGAGTGAAATCAACAATTAATCAATAATGAAATGTAATATGGAATCTCCTTACAATCCTCCCTTTGACCATTCGATATCATCGAAATGGTCATTCTACCTATTCGTCACACCTCAAGGAGTCATATTCCTCGGCTACCTTTTCATCATGCCTTAAGGAGTCATATTCCTCGGCCTCATTCTAATACTATCAGAATCAGACATGTCCAGAAGCATAATGTTTTTCCTGACACAAAAGTAGAAATCATTTTGTCAGGTACTGTGTGCAAAGTTCTGTTTACACGTTTCTTCCTGTTGGTGGGGGATTCGTCTCGTCGTCCAGAGAGATTTGTTTTATGCCTTCTTGAATGTCCTTCAAATCTGGTCGCTGTTCCTGAAGAGAGAAGTCTTGGGATGCTGGTGGAGGGTCAGGGGTCTGGGGTTGCTGTGGATACTTCTTTAACCGGCTGGCGTGGATCCAGGTGTTTCCTAGATCGGTCAGTACAGCAGTTCTGGAAACCTTCTCTATTTTCCAGGGTCCGGAGAAAATGGGTCCAACCTTCTTTTTGTGTGCCAGTTGTTTCACCAGTACTTTGTCTCCTGGGATGAAGGGATGAGTAGGTTCTGTTGAAAGAGGAGAAAAGGTGACAGAGACTTGTTCGTTCATATCTTGTAGCATACTTACCAGATTTTTCACGTACATTTCCTGTTGAGAATAGATGTTAATGTCAGTGTTTTGATCTAAGAGGGGCAGCTCTATGTTTGCAGGAACTCCCATCAAAATCTCAAAGGGCGAGAGTTTTGTTCTAGCATGTGGTGTTGTTCTGATCTGAAATAGGACAGAAGGAAGGTAATCCAACCATCCTTTCATGGTGCCCCCCGTAGCCTTTTTTAACTTGTTCTTGATGTTCCTATTCATTCTTTCCACTACTCCTGCACTTTGTGGGTGGTAAGGGATGTGCAGTTTCCACTGTAAGCCTAGTAGCTTAGCTAAGGTCTGTGTAACAGAGGAGCTGAAGGCAGGCCCTCTGTCTGACCATATGGCCGTTGGTATTCCGAACCTACAAACCCAATGGTTCAGTATGCATTTGGCAGCAATTTTAGCAGTCTCACCTGTACACGGAATTCCTTCAACCCAGCCCGACCATTTGCATACGATCACGCAAAGGCATTTCAAATTACCTCTTTGTTTGGGCATGTGTGTGAAGTCTATTTGCAAATCTGTCAGGGGACCCAGGGGTGAGGGCAGGTGGCCATGTAATCCATGATTTTTCCCTTGGACATTGTTTTGTGCACAGGTTAGACAACAGCTGGTGAGGAGTTTTGCCTGTTTACTTAAGTTGTTTGTGCAGAAAGACTTTGTGTATATGTTTGTTAGGGCGGTGGTACCTATATGTCCTGGACCATGGAGATAGGAAAGTATGAGAACACTGCTTGATTCTGGTATGCCCAATATCTTCCCCTCTTTTGACCAAAGACCTTCTTGGTCCTTGGTCAAGCCATCCTTGACCCAAAAAGAAACATCCTCCTCTGTAGCTAATCCCTGTATTTGTGCCACAACGGTTTTAAAGTTGGGTGATGTAAAATGTTCTTTGAAAAACATTGTTGTGGGGGCTGGCTGACCAATGTACAGGGCAGCGGCTTTTTTTGCTTCTCTGTCTGCCAGAGCGTTTCCTTTGGAAACTCTGCTGTTATCTGATGAATGTGCTTTCACTTTGACGACCGCTATCCTCTTTGGGAGAAGAATTGCTTGCAGAAGTGCTTTAATTTGCGTAGAGTTAGCGATTGGCTTGTTGTCAGCGGTTTTAAATCCTCTATTCGCCCATATTACGCCATAGTCATGCGTTACGCCAAAAGCGTACCTACTATCTGTGTAGATGTTTACTTCCTCATCAGAGAAAAGTATGCAAGCTCTTGTGAGTGCCTCCAATTCTGCTACCTGTGCCGAGGAGGGTGGTAAGGCTTTTGCTTCCAACACCACATCAGGTAGTTGGACAATGGCATACCCTGTCAGGAATGTTGCATCAGAGGGGCGAGAACAACTGCCGTCTATGAAGACGTCCTGTACTCCTGGTAAGGGAATGTCAGTGAGATCTGGGCGAGGGCTGGTTATTGCTGCAACCTGTTCAACACAATTGTGCTTCTGATCAGGGTCTCGTGGCAGCTTGAGCAAAGAATGTAAAAGACGGACAGTGGGAGTACTTGGTGATGCGTGTTTGAGGGTGAGGTTATCAGTATTCAGAAGTGTGATCTCATACCCACTAAGCCTTTGTGCTGTCATATGCTGTGTGTTCATGTTTTGCAGAAGGTGAGTTACTGAATGAGTAGTGTAGAGAGTCAGTTCATGGCCTAATACTGATTTGTTAGCCTCCTGAACTGCCATAGCACAAGCAGCAAGGTTTTGTAGACAAGATGGCATCCCTTGTACTTGGGTAGGCAACTTTTTTGAGAGATAGGAGACTGGTCGGTACCCGGTTCCATGTTGCTGTGTCAAAACTGCAGCAAAAGAATTTCCCGATACCACACAGTATAATTGAAAGGGTTTGCCATATTCTACCAATCCCAGGGCGGGGGCCTGAGTCAGACTTTTTAACAAGGCCTGAAATGCACAGAGCCTTTCTGTTGTCCAATCTACTGTCTTTGGGGCGGTGGACAAGGTAGCCTCCCTCAGAATGCCATCATAATATGAACAATCTGGGATCCATTGGCGGCAATATACGATTGCGCCCAAGAATGAGAGCAAAGTTGCTTTGTCTCTTGGAGGACTGAGAGCCTGCAGGGCTGCGGCACGTTTGGGGGATACCAGCCTGGTTCCCTCCTTCAAAATGCATCCCAGGTATTCCACCTGACTTTGACACCATTGAATCTTCTTCTTGGATGCTAGGTGGCCAGACCTGGCCAGGTGATGTAACAGAGATGTGGAATCGACCGCACAATCTTCAGCAGATCGACTGCACAGGAGCAAGTCGTCCACATACTGTATTAGTACCGACCCGCGCTCAGCAGTCCATGACTTAATTGTCTCATTAAGGACCATGGAGAAGGCTGCGGGACTGTCCACATACCCCTGCGGTAATCTTGACCAGGTTAACTGCTTTCCCCCCCCCCCATGAGAATGAGAACATGGGCGATACCCCATCATCGATCGGGATGCTAAAATACGCGTTCGCCAGGTCTACTACTGTGTAGCAAAGGGAATCAGCAGGTATTTTCAAAAAGATGAAAGAAATATCTGCCACCAAAGGTGGCAGAGGTATAACCTGCTTGTTTACGGCCCTTAGGTCCTGTACAAGCCTCCATTCCCCATTTGCCTTTTTCACAGGGTAGATTGGTGTATTCCAGGGGCTTATGATGTGTTTCAGAATCCCTTTTGCTATGTAATCATTGATTAATGGTGTGATGCCTTCAATTTTTTCAAGTGGCAGGGGGTACTGCTTGTGATATTGCACTACAGCGTCTGGACGCATTTGTGGTGTGTAGGGTGTACAGTTAATAAAACCCACACTCCCTTTGTTGTCTGCCCATATAGCATGTGTTTCTAGAGTGGGTGGCAATGATGCAAAGAGTCCCCTGAAAGTGTGTCTCTTTGGGGCATGTAAATCACAGAACGGTGAGTTGGCAGTGAGGGAGCGCCTCTGTCAAATTTAATGGTGATATTCAGTTTTGAGAGTAGGTCCCTCCCCATTAAAGATACTGGGCAATCCACAAGGACAGCAAAACTCTGAGTGCACAGCTCCTGCCCTTCTGGAGTAGCCACGGGCAATGGTGGAGTGATGGGGTGGGTAACTGATGTCCCATTTATGCCAATAGAGTTTCCCTCAGTGCAGTGCGGTGTGTCATATATGGCATCATTCAAACTACTGAATGTAGCCCCTGAATCCAAAAGTAGACATATCAGGTGATTATCTACCCGCAATAGTACCTGCGGAAGACTTTTCCATGATGGATTGTAACACACAAGGCTGAGGGACGGGACATACTCTTGGCATCCCTATTGTGGTGTCCGCCGAGCGGATGGCCACTGCATCGGAATGCGTGGGGGTGGTCTGTTGGGCTGAGGCTGGTATTGGGGTTGTGGTGGGGGTGGTTGGGGTTGTGGTGGGTGAGGATACCTGATATCCTGAAGGCGACGGGGGCCGGTGTTAAGATTCCTACCTCTCCCTCTCTGGGCGTTTGTTCTAATTCTGTAGGGACATTGGGACTTCCAGTGCCCCAGTTCCCCACAGTTAAAGCACCCCTGGTCTGGTGGGTAACCCTGGTCTGGGGGATAAGATTGCATTGGTGGATAAGGTTGCATTGTCATTATGTGGGTGGGCGGGGTCCCACCAGTTGGCAGAGTCTGGGTTGGTGTCAGGGAGGGAAAAATGCCACCCTTTTGCTCAAATACTCCTGATGTTTCTCGTGACCTAGCATCTTTCATAAATTCATCTGGGGGTTGTTCTGCCCACTTTGGATTAGTGAATTTAAGCAACTGTGTCACCTTCGTATCGCCACCAGCCATAATGGTGGTGGTGAACAATTGGGGGTTGGCGTTATCTACTGCTTTCCACAGACCATATACCCGGGTACAAAATTCATAGAACTTTTCCTTCGGTCCCTGTTTTGCTAGGACAAGTTCCTGAAGTGCAGATGAACCCTTGTATATAGCAGACCAATGATTCCCCATACCTTTCCAAAAAGACACCCAATCTTTATTTTCTTCTATGTGGGCTGTCCATAAGGCATCTACGGGATGCCCTTCTGGGCTGTCAGGGTCAACTATACTAAGAATCCCTGCTATATCTTCCTTATCCAGGCTTGTCCCTGCACTGTATTTTGCAAGGAAAGCACCAGCCTCCCTAGGGCTTTTCTTTGGGCTGGGGCATAACTCCTTTATTTTTGACAGTGTGCCTAGGGGTAGGGGAATATGCACTACCGTCTCCCCTATATGCATAAGTGGTGCTTTAAAGGTGGCACCTAAAGTTTCCTGGTCCACTTCCATTTCTCTTTCCTCAGTAGAGGATTCACCCTGCTCCCTTTCCTCCTGTGGGGGTTTCTGGCTTCTGAGTGTGGTGGATGGCTGTGAAATTATCTTTTCTTCAGCCTCCTTAATCCTTCTCGCCTTTTTCTCTAGTTTCCTCTCGTACGCCTCTAAATCTTCCCTTTTCCTCTGTATCCTTTCTTCCTCTTCCTGCTGTCTCTTATTAAACTCTTTCTGTTTCTCCTTCCACTCCTTTTCCCTGGGGCTTAACTTCCTGACTCCTTCCTCTTCTCCCTTTTCTAGGGACATTCCATCCCTTTCTTCCTTTTCCAACTTCCTAATCCTCTCTTCTGCCCGGACTTCCTCTTCCCTTCTTCTACTTTCGTTTTCCCATCGTGTAACCTGTACCTGATCAGCTGTACCATATACCATGGTAGCTAATACTGTTGGATCCAAAGATGGATACAGCTGAAGACATGGACCCAATGTTCCATCCTCCTGTTTAACCATCACATAAGGGGGGGGTGCTTCGGGTTGCTGTGAAAGGGCGGGTGAATTTACAGGTTTTGGTGTGGGGGCTTTAGTTACATACTTTGTTTTATATTTGGCTAAGCATTTATTCCATATTTTGTAACAATCTCTCATATACTGGGTGTCTTCCCATTTCCCAGGTGGGTAGGAGTGCTTGTGTACCTGACACACCTTGCTCACTTCCTTCCAATCATCCTCAGAACAGGGTCCCACTGGCCCTGGGTCATGTATCCCCAGCTGTTGGCACCTGTCTCTGACCTGTGTCCAAAACGGTTCTACCTGTGACTCCGGTAGTGTGTTTTTAACATACTCATAGGGAGATGGATTGGCCATGGTCTGGGTTGCCGCAGAATTCCCCATCCAATAACCTTGGAAGTGTATGACTAGTACAGGGACAGAGATGAAAGCAACCTGTTTGTGCTATAATCTGTTCCCTGACTTGGGAGTAAGTCCCTTGGTCTCTTATGGCAGTGGGGCTGAAATAGCTATGAAGGTTAACTCTTAGTACCCGGTGTAGGGTACCCCTTCTTGTGGCAGGAAAAACCCCCCTTGCACCAAGTCGGTATGAAAATCCGGTTGGTCTAGTGGTAAGCAGGATCCACGTCCTGTCAACACTAAGGAACAGTAAACCAAAGGTGCAATGTGGGCAGGCGGGCGCTATCTCACTACAGTCAGGCTCCTGTCTTAGGTCGTTCATTTAGTACATATATGTGTAATACAATATCTTAACAAAAAAAATCCTCTAAATCAATACAGTACTTTACATTCAGTTGTCATACACATATATATCACACACTTATTTCTAATACTCTATTACTCTAAATACTTACGGTGGTACCTAAGAGAAAAACAAGCAAAATCTTATATATATACAGTGGCCAAATAAAGTTACATTATATGAACATGTTATAATAAGTGCACTTTTCAATATTTTCCCCAAAAATTGGGCGTCCACTTAGCCACTCCTTATACTACGGGCGTATTCTATACTTCCCGAGTTTTAAACACACATATATCTATCTACTCAATACAGTCAGACCAGCCTAGTCAGACTCTAAAAAACCAAAAAAAAAAAACCTCTGCGAGCCCTTCTAACCCTCCAAGGGGCTACAGCCCTAGCCCGTTGCGAAGTCACAGTTATGTAAGTGGGTGGACATACAAGGTTATTTGAACAAGGCAAGCATCAATACTAGTTACCAAAAAATAGGCAAAAAGGTATAAAAATGTCTTACCTGTTCAAAACACCCCACTTCTGGTACCAAAACTGTTAGGCGCTCCGTCTTCTCATTTGTGGCCTAGGCTCTTGGAGATGGCTCAGTGGAGGTCCTCGCCGGCGGTTAATCAATGACACATACACACATAGGTATGCTGAAAATGATTACAATTCTTTATTTCAGGACTCGCTGTTTTATGCTGTCTTTACAAGACTCTGCCCACAATTTGGGGGCCAATCAAAATAATACACAACAGAGTTCATTAGCATATTAGTAATTTCTTAATCTTGTGATTTGATTTTTCATACTTTAATAAAGTCTTGTGATATCAGAAATGGTGACCCCTGTTGTTCAAGTTAATAGGTCAAAACATTCCTTACCCTCTGTCATTTGTCTGCGGGGCTATGAGGTATTCAACCACAGCTTCCCTAAAAAAGCCTAATGTTAGCTGTTATGCCGGACAAAAAGTACAGAGATAAAACCACAAGCAGATGCTTCCTCTGATGGGCATGGAAAAAGAGGAAAAGCAGACAGTATGATATATTTTAGTAAAATCATAAGACAGTCTGACCTTCATTAAAAATATACTCAGATATTTTTCTGATTATTAAAGCAAATAAGCAAAACCCTGAACATATCATGAACAGAGTGAAATCAACAATTAATCAATAATGAAATGTAATATGGAATCTCCTTACACAAATAACCCAGTAGGGATTTTTACCCTTCTCTACCCACTTTCAGGTTGCCCACCGCACATATACTGCGGCAGGGTAGCCCAGCTGCGTGAAATTACGTACCTGTACGTCGTTTCATGCATGAGATACTGCACGCCGGGGGAGCACACGCGTGGGTCCGGCGGACTCGATGTCCACTGGCCAGTCATGATCACTCCACAGAGAGGCAGAATGGGGATCTGCCTATGTAAACAAGGTGGATCCCTGTTGTGACAGGGGACAACACTGAGATTGGCTGTTGTGTAGTGATCAGGAACAAAGATCTCTGTGTTGTCCCAGTGAGCCCATCCCCCACACAGTTGGAGCACACACACTGAGGAAACACAGTTAACCCTTTGATCACCCTAGTGTTAACCCCTTCCCTGCCAGTGTCATTTATACATTGATCAGTGCATTTTTTTAGCATCATTACTGTATTGGTGTCACTGGTCCCCAAAAAGTGTAACTTAGGGTCAGATTTGTCCTCCGAAATTTCGCAGTCCCGCTAAAAATCACAGATCACCGCCATTACCAGTAGAAACAATAAGAAATAATTAAAAGTCCCTAAATCTATCCCCTATTTTGTAGACGCTATAAGTTTTGCACAAACCAATCAATATACACTTATTGGGATTTTTTTTTTTACCAAAAATATGTAGAAGAATACATATTGGCCTAAACTGAATAAATTAGTTTTTTTTAAGTTTTTTTTGGATATGTATTACAGTAGAAAGGAAAAAATTTTGTTTTGTTTTTTTTTTTTCAAAATTGTCGCTCGTTTTTTGTTTATAGTGCAAAAAATAAAGACCCGCAGAGGTAAACAAATACCTCCAACAGAAAGCTCTACTTGTGGGAAAAAAGGGACGTCAATTTTGTTTGGGTACAGCGTTGCACGTCGCAATTGTCATTTAAAGCGACGCAGTGCCGTATCGCAAAAAAATGGCCTGTCATTGAGGGGGTAAATCCTTCCGGGGCTAAAGTGGCTACTCTATTCCACATTAAAAAAGGTAATTCATACACTTAAACATACATTTACTGTATATAGATGATTTTTACTTTATTCTTTTCTGCTAACCAGAATGTAGGTATATTTTAAAATGTGTAGACTATTAAACTTCATTTAAGCCCCCTGCTAAACTGAAGTGAAGACATCCATTCAGCTTTTTGACCAAATCAATTTTACAGTCAAAAACATTTTCTTTTCACAGCTGGTCTTCACATGATGGATTTTCCCTTTCAGCTTGGCATTAACATCAGAACCAGGTCAGACTGAAAAATGTTTTTTTTTAAATAAGTAATTGTGACAAAAAACCTATTTGTTGTATTACTAAGAGCATTAATGTATATTAATTTTTCACATTAAAAAGCCTGCTGTAAATATATGCCATTTTTCTAAGTTTTTAGAACTGGTTTGGGTTATACATCATACTTTATACATATGCATCTGTGTCTTGCACTAAAATCTTTCAGGATATACTATGAAGGACATACAAGACTTCTTGACATAACCCTATCTAACCCAAGCTATTGTTTAAAGTAAATTGTAGCTAGTGATGCCTGAAGATGTAAATGAATGTTCTCTCCCTCATCCCCATGAGTAGTATATAAAAGCCGACCATTGACTAGCATCACCATCATTATTTGCAGCAAATGTTTTGCCCCCTAGCAGACATCTCATGTGCCCAATTTAGCATAAACAAAACATACCTTGTTATAAATAAACTGTTGTGTTTCTTCATTATTTACTGCACCAGTAAGACAATTTGACATTAGAAGATGACTTCAAGGTCTCTGCTGAAAAGTAATCTTAGCCCATTAATGTCTGTGTTTCTAGATGGTTATATTTGTTTCGTGGAGGTATTCGGTCACTGTGGAATATATAATAGTAGGAACATGGATATGCAGACTACTTTGCGAGACCCTCCTCTTGTATCTCTGTTTAGACTTTATGCATTAATATGTTATTTGAAGTGGTAGCCTATGGCTTGTGCTTCTTACTTCTAAATTTATAGAAAACAAAGAAACTAAAAGTTGGGATTTTTAAGCACCAAAAAAGTAAACACAAAATCCTAAAAAATAATAAAAAATCAAAAATTTTATTGCACAATTTCATAAATCCTCACAAAATGACAAGGAGAAAGCCTCGGAAATGAAAGTAGCTAAGTTTTACCAGAATTGGGTCACTAATAAAAGGAAAATTCAGTCCTGAATATTAATTGGCTCCAGTTTCATCTTCAGGTCAAAATTGCATCAAAATACATTTTAAAATACAAGGGATGTACGATTATGCACCATGGGGTAAAGGATGCAGTGCGGATGTAATGTTTGGATATACCATGGTCCGCTTCTTCTTTCTTGAGATCCCCTTTGCAATTGGGGGAGCCATGCAAAAATAACAGTCGCTACTGTGATTGGTGGGTTCCCTTCACACCATTGGGACTGCGAAAGGCATGGACCTTTTCTTCTTGTTTAGCCAATGATGCAGATAAGTTGCACATGTAATACAACAATAATGGTGGGCCCAACTCTTGTCCTGATCCCCTATTTTGCATCCAAATTCTAGGTGGTATGCCTTTTTTTACCACTGCCATCATACTGAACTTTTGAGATGCAAATGTAACCTCGCCACAAATGTAGCAGAAGTTATCTGCTTTGTTTACACAGTTTTGAGGCGTCTTGGCTTCTGAGGGAAAATATCACACAACTGTTTCATGGAAATGTTAGATGATGACACTTTCACAAGCCACCAGATAAACCTGTATGATGCGCAGATCTGACCAAAACAAATGTATCTTACAATAAAAGAACAATAAATTACAGTTAGGTTATAATCTTTAGTATCAAAGTGAAGATAAATTTATACACTTTCATGTGGTACCATACTTTGTCGAGAAGTTACGAAACATCATGATCATCAGACACCTCCTTCCCTTGTAGACAAATATACTCGCCTGTGTATAAATCTTTATTGTGAAATATTTTGAAAACTTTAGCCAACCAGCACCTTTATCCACTATTTTCTAATTCATCTAAACAAAATATGTAAGAATTATCACATTTTATCTTGGAGGTCGATAATTTCCCAAAATATGTAGACCAGTGTAATATAAACTGTTGAGATTAGTCAATTCTAACCATTACATCATGGTCTCCTAACGACGCCACATGTCACAGTTTATATCATGCACAGTTAAACTTTAACAAAATATCACATGTGGAATCCAATGTGTTTTAATTTGGAATTCATCTTCTTCAGGGATATATTGGTGTCACTATGTGGTGAAATACATATATCAAAAACATTGTCATATACTTTATGCTGTATGCTGCTTTTATAAATATAATCCACACACTAACTTACATCGCAGTATACAGGGTTTTAATAAATTCTAAGCCCGTACTGTAAGATTTGTCCATAGGTTGTTGGTAATCCCAATGGTACAAGGGAGGAAGAAGCACAATGAGCGCCAGGGATCGCCCAATGATAATGTAAGTGATTTAAAAAAAATATATATATATATTTTTATTATATATATATATATATATATATATATATATATATATATATATATATATATATATATATATATATACAGTGGGGATGGAAAGTATTCAGACCCCCTTAAATTTTTCACTCTTTGTTATATTGCAGCCATTTGCTAAAATCATTTAAGTTCATTTTTTTTTCATTAATGTACACACAGCACCCCATATTGACAGAAAAACACAGAATTGTTGACATTTTTGCAGATTTATTTAAAAAGAAAAACTGAAATATCACATGGTCCTAAGTATTCAAACCCTTTGCTGTGACACTCATATATTTAACTCAGATGCTGTCCATTTCTTCTGATCATCCTTGAGATGGTTCTACACCTTCATTTGAGTCCAGCTGTGTTTGATTATACTGATTGGACTTGATTAGGAAAGCCACACACCTGTCTATATAAGACCTTACAGCTCACAGTACATGTCAGAGCAAATGAGAATCATGAGGTCAAAGGAACTGCCTGAAGAGCTCAGAGACAGAATTGTGGCAAGACACAGATCTGGCCAAGGTTAAAAAAAATTCTGCTGCACTTAAGGTTCCTAAGAGCACAGTGGCCTCCATAATCCTTAAATGGAAGGACACTTAACCCCTTCACTGCCCACTAGTGGTTAACCCCTTCACTGCCAGTGACATTTTTACAGTAATCAATGCAATTTTATAGCACTGATCGCTGTAAAAATGACAATGGTCCTAAAAATGTGTCAAAATTGTCCGACATGTCCGCCATAATGCTGTCTCCCAGGGGCACGCTGGATTATTTGTATCCTGAATGTAAGTACTTCTATATGCTTTTACCTGGCCCTTGCTGCACTAAACTCCCTATGTGCTTTTACCACTGCTGTAGTAAAATTTCTACATGCTATTACCGTTTCTATATTTAGCTTAATCTGTCATTATATGCTTATAGATGCAGTGATGGGATTGTATTAAGCCTTCAGCATTGCTGATACTAAATCCAGCATCTAAATTGGTGCATCCGGTGTTGGCCCTCTTCCCTCTAAGTGCTGCTCCCATAATTAGGAATACTGTTTACATGCCCCTGCTGAGATATTATATTATATATATAATATTATATTATATATTTAGCTATATCCAATATAGTAAGTCTCATTCTCTAACAAACCTACAAAATTTTCTCTGCCTAAATGCATATTCTCATTGTTGACACTAGTTGCATTTGCTTTAATTTCAGCTTTCTAACTGCTGTTTGAACTTTCTCATCCTACTGTGACTTGCATGATTTTGCATTTCAATTTAGGGTACCTGCTTGGTGTTCTTTCCTATGCTCGCAGCTGCTTAGCGCATGATTTTTATCGTTAACAGTTTGTTTATGTGTTAGTTGTGTGTGTCTAATGACATTATATCTAATTTTAGAGAGACATATTCCCTTCTCTGTCTCATCTGTGAACCTTGGCCGTGTCCTGAGGAAGCCTAACGGCAAAATGCGTAGACATACAAGGGCTCACTGCACAATAGTCATAGATGCTATATGTTACAATTGTCATTTTGTTTTTTAGATATTTTTATTTTTCAATAAATTTATATTTTTTTATACTGCTATATCTTCTCCACTGTTTCTTAGCCTAAAAAGTCCGCCTCCCTAGTAATACTCAGTACTACCTTATTTTGTATCCTCAATGATTTATGGACGTGGCTTATCTTTGGTGCACTTTCCTCCCCCCTTTTTTTATGTCGGCCACGTCTCAGTCCCGATAAAAATCGCAGCTCGCCGCCATTACTTGTAAAAAACAAAAATTAATAATAAAAAAGCCATAAAACTATCCCCTATTTTGTAGATGATATAACTTTTGCGCAAACCAATCAATATACGCTTATTGCGATTTTTTTACCAAAAATATGTAGAAGAATACATAACAGCCTAAACTGAGGAAAAAAAATAGTTTATAGTTAGATATTTTTGTGGGATATTTATTATAGCAAAAAGTAAAAAAAAATGCTTTTTTTTCAAAATTGTTGCTGATTTTTTGTTTATAGCACAAAAAATAAAAACCGCAGAGGTGATCAAATACCACCAAAAGAAAGCTTTATTTGTTGGAAAAAAAGGACGTCAATTTTTTTTGGGAGCCACGTCGCACGACTGCGCAATTGTCAGTTAAAATGATGCAGTGCAGAGTCGCAAAAAGTGCTCTGGTCTTTGGGCAGCCAAATGGTCTGGGGCTGAAGTGGTTAAAGTAACCCTGTGCTTTGCCAAGAGTTAAAGTGGTTCTAAAGCCTTAAGGTTTTTCACCTCTATGCATTAAGGTGAAAAACCTTCTGTGCTGCAGTTCCCCCCCGACCCCTTTTTCTTACCTGAGCCTGAGCCAATCCAGCGATGTGCGCGAGCGCAGTGGCTCCAGCCGCTTTCTCCTCATTGGACAGATTGATAGTGATGCTGTCAATCAAATCCTGTGCCACGGCAGCGGGGCTGAATCCCGCTGTCTGTGCCAATGGACGCAGCAGCGGGGCTCGGGAGTGAGCATGCACGGGTGCCCCCATGTGGCTTTTCAGTGGCAGGGGACCCCAGAATTGCAGGTAATTAAAATATGTTTGTTATTTCAATACAAAAAAAAAGCATTAGAACCACTTTAAGCCTAGTGTTGTTTTCAACATGTGGCCTACACTAGGCTGAAGACTCTCCACCATAAGAAAGACCAGCGCTGTCCTATGGGAAGAAGAGGAGTGAGTCATATGCTCCCCATACCCAGAAGTACAGAGTATTTCTCTTCACTTTCAGGTACAGAATGGAGTAGTGGGGAAATAAAGGGAAGGTGTGTATGTGGAGCTGGGGAGGGCAGAAGCTAAACTAACTCCGCAATATATGCCAAGCATTGGTAAAAGCAAAACATGCAATTTTTGCTTCTCTATGATGTTGTTCTCCACAGATAATAACTCTTTCACTAGATGATGTTTCTCTTCAAGGTTGCATGACACCTCACATCAGTGAACCCACTTCCTATAAACATAGGTTTTCAAGGGCACACCAGGTGAAATTTACTAAAATCAGAGCAGACAGAATCTGGAACAACTGTGCATAGTAACCAGAGCAACATATTCAAAGAGGTGTTGGGAACTTTTAGACTTGCAAGTGTAGGCAGATGAAAGAAAACTTCAAACAAGCTCAATATGTCTCTATGGCAAGGCAGTTCCCACAAAACAAGACCTCCCTTGATGGGCATCCAACAGTAGCTCAAACCATAGAAACTTAGAAAGGAGCAGCAAACCAAAACTGGATAAAAGAGTCCAAAATACTGTAAACTTAATTGGTGGTAAAAAAAGTCATATAAAAAAATCCAATGCATTTCAGGGGCAATACCAATCTCCCTTCATCAGGGCTACAGGAATAAGTCATAATGATGAAAAATTCTGTCTAGATATGAATATTAGTATATACCTCAAAATCTAGGGCATCACATAACAACAAACTTGTTACATGAACTTCAGTTATCTTAGTTGAATTAGAGATTTTAATTGAGACAACGGAAGTTCATTTAACAAGTTTGTTGTTAATTTGTGATGTTTTGGCATTTGTGGTGTATGCTCACATGCATATCTAGACACAATCTTTCAACTATGTTTTTGTGCTTATTTTGTAGCCCTGATGAAGGAGGAATGGTGTTACCCTCAAAACATACTGGCTATTTTTTATATAACTCCCCCCCAAACAATTAAAATGATTTTGGTCTCTGTTGAGCTTTCATCTGGAGTTCCTTTCTCTATTACCATGGTTTATGCATAGTAACCAATAAGCTTCAAGCTGCAGCTTGTTCTGTTAAGCTTTAAAAATGAAAGCTAAAACCTGACTGGTTGCCATGCATCATGTTGCTGCTTAACCACTTGAAGCCGATGCCTATTTCTAACATTTGTTGCTTCCAAGTTAAAATCATTTTTTTTTTTGCTAGAAAATTACTTAGAACCCCCAAACACACACACACACACACATATATATATATATTTATGGTCGGAGCCCTATGTCCGATATGGACATAGAAAACACTTATAGTAAAGATAAGACTTACCATCGGAAATAGACCTAAAAGTGTGGGCTTACCATATGAAATGGACCTGAAAGTGTGCCTTGGTCTCATGGCCGGTATGCCAAAATAAGGGGGCATACCCTGGTTTATGAAATGATTATTCTGTAAGAGAAATGAATGAAATGAATAGTTGAGAAATGCTATGAAATGGGGATGGGAGGGTGGGTATCGCGCACAGGAAACCGACAAGCACCACAGGTGAGCGGTGCTGCTTAAATACCCCCGGGCTCCTCCCATAAATTCAGGCCACCATACTGGCCTTCCTACTTATGGTCGGAGCCCTATGTCCGATATGGACATAGAAAACACTTATAGTAAAGATAAGACTTACCATCGGAAATAGACCTAAAAGTGTGGACTTACCATATGAAATGGACCTGAAAGTGTGCCTTGGTCTCATGGCCGGTATGCCAAAATAAGGGGGCAAAAACATTCAGGTAGGGTTATAATTTTTATTGGTTTTCAGTTACTTATTGAGCCAATTTGGAGAATGCCTGTGCCATCTCAGTTTGTGGATTGGGGATGTACCGGGCGAAGCAGGCTGATTTCCACCTGCCTAGTCTTTTGATGATGTGATCTGGCACCCCGTGGCGGGACGCCGCGGAGGCTGCTCCGATGCGGAAAGAGTGTCCGGAATACTGACTGGGGTTAAGGTGAAGATTGCGGAGAAGTATCCTTATGTGGCTCACAAACTGAGAGGCGTTTAAGGGTTTGACTGGAAATGGTAGAAGGGGACTGCTGTCTGGTTGCTCAGGCAGGAGAGATAGGAGTCGGTTGAGTACAGCGACTGGACACCAGCTGTTGTTGGTTCTGTAGAGGTGGATGTTTACTCCCGAGCCCGTTTGCTGGGTTTTAGAGACCTCGAGGTGTAGGATAAAGTGGTCTTGGTGTCGAAGCAAGTGTCGTCTGCATAGTACTTGGTCTGTGGGTTTGTTAGAGGTGAATTCGCCAGGCCGCAAGAACCCATAGTAAGCTAAATATATAGCTGCTTGTAAGACCGTGCTGGGGAGCAGGCCGAATGGCGAAGTAGCCAGAATATTTGACATGTCCCTAAAGATGGGCCCCGTAATGGGCAAGCGCTTAGTGCTGATGACTGGTTGTTGTCTCTGTATTCCCCTTAGGATGGCTCGTATAGCGTGAGATGAGAACAGTGACGATTTCGTCGGGTCTTCAAGCGCCATGAAATGTTGAATGCCGGCTAGGTATAACCGGATGGTGTTGTAGGATAAGGCTAGCTGCGTGTGGCAGTGTGCCGTGAAGGCCAGTACCTGTTTGATATCTGTTGGTTCTTTGCGGCTGGGCGTGAGGAATTTATTAAAAGCTTTCCAAGCTGTCTGGTAGGCTTTGAGTGTGTTGCGGGAGAGGGAATTATTTATGAGTTGCGTAGCTCCATGTAGATGTTGCATTAGTCCAGGGTCAGTTGTGACCAGACGGGGATAGGGGCCGACATTGGATTGGCATCGGGAACCTGTTTGAAAAAGGAGGAATAGTTGAAACGTGATAGTGCGTCAGCTGCTGAGTTGTATCTGCCGGGAATGAATTCACTGTGTATGTTGAACTGGTGTTGTAAAGACAGTTGTACCAACCTGCGCAGGAAGGACATGACTGCTAGGGACTTGGACCTGCCTCTGTTGATGATGTCTGCCGTGGCCTGGTTATCGGTGGTGAAGACTACGGTTTGTCCTGTCCAGTGGTGGCCCCAGAGTTGTGCGGCTGCCACTATGGGATAAAGCTCAAAGAGGGCAGATGTTTGGGAAAAGCCGGGTATCAACAGTATCTGTTGAGGCCAGGGTCCTGAAAACCAATGATGGCCAAAAATTGCCGCGAAACCTGTGGAGGCTGCAGCGTCAGTCACTACCTGGGGTGAATGGATCGAAACCGTAGGTATAAATAGAGATATGCCATTCCAGGCAGACAAGAATTCCTCCCACATTGATAGGTCCGCTATAGCTGCGGAGTCTAATTTCAAAATCTGATCAGGGTCTTGAGTTTCTGACAGAAATCTCAGCAGGCGTGATACAAATGTGCGGCCTTGTGGGATAATTCGCATAGCGAAGTTGAGCATACCCAGGAGAGACTGCAACTGTTTTTTGGTACAGCCCTTGGTGTGTGTAAACTCGTGAAGGACTGCCCTAATGCGTGTTAATTTGTCGGGGGGGAGACTGGCCTGCATTGCGCAGGTATCTAAGCTGACCCCGAGAAAGGTGATGATGTTTGCTGGACCATCGACTTTGTGCTCGGCGATAGGAACGTTGAGGTTTCCAAAAATAACTCTAAGTTTGTCGAGATCTGCTGGGGTTTTGTTGGGCGGTTCTATCAGTAGGAAGTCATCTAGGTAATGGATGACTTCATGGCATTGGCCCTTGTGTAATAGTATCCAAACGAGGGACTGTGCGAATGTGTCGAAGAGCCACGGGCTACTCTTCGAACCGAAGGTGAGTTTCGTAGCAAAATAATATGCTTCCTTCCATTTGATGCCATGCCAGCACCAAAGGGATGGGTGGATGGGCAGGAGTTTGAAGGCATCCGATATGTCGGCTTTGGAGAGCCAGGCACCTGTGCCTGCTTTGATGATGGCTTGTATTGCCATGTCAACGGAGGAATATTTTAGGGAAAACTCTGCGGAGGGGATCAGGGAATTGAGACTGGGTATGTGCGAAGAATGAGGCGCAGACAAGTCGTACACCAAACGCAGTTTATTAGAGAATTTGCCCTTGACAAGCCCAATAGGGCTGACTCTCCATGTGCTGAAAGGGGGGCAAGTGAAAGGGCCTATTACGTAGTCTCGATCTACCTCTGCCTGTAAGAGCTGATCTATGGCCTGTTCGTCGATGGCTGCCGAACGAAGATTGGCGCATTCGTGAGTACTATGGGGCAGTGCGATGAGGCCGGTGTGAAAGCCTACTGTGAAGCCTTGGATAAGGTAGGTGGCCAGGGAAGGGGTGGGGTGTGAAGTGAGATACAGTCCTAGCCATAAGATGTTGATTCGGCTTAGTCAGGCCCTCTTGTGTTGCTTGACTTCACACAAATTCCTAGGGTGTGCTCTTTGGCATATAGTGCAGATGTGAAGTAGACGGCATTGGCTGAAGTTGCAGGACCCATAGTTGTAGTTGTTACAGATGGCTGCCCCTCCCACGGTTCGGACTGGGCGTCCGAGTTTGTCCACCTGAGGCGTTGGTTCAGGGATTGACTGGCCCTGTACTGTACCTGAGGTAGAGGGGAACTCGAAGGGCCGTCTGATCGCCGTATTGGCACACCAGGTGGCAGTGTGGGTGGAAGACTGGCAAATTGCACACAGAGGTGAGCGTAAGCCGGCAAAGTGGCGGCAGAAGAGCTCTGTGTCCATGAGACTCCAATCTGTGGTGACCTGGTATTGTGCGAATCTGGCGGCGGCCTTGGCTGAGAAGGAACGATGATAATCGTAGAATGAGAAACCTCCATACTTGTGGCCCAAGTCTACCACAGTATGGAGGTATAAGTCCAGCTCTTCCCGCCTGCTAGGGGTGGCTGAGCACAGGACATCTCTGAGCATGCCAAAGGCCAGGGTAAATTCGGGGACTGATATCTTGCGGTTCAGCCTGGGGTCTTTGGCTTTAAGGACCACCGATATGTCACCCCAGGAGTAGGCCTTATTTTCTGCTAAATCATGCACGGAGATCAGGAGAGAGGCCAGGTTGACGTCCTTGCCGTCTAAAATGTCCTTCCTGATACTGGTTGGGACCAGATGGGAGGGGTAGACAATGGCGCTTGAGCCTGAGGTACCTGTAGGAAGAGGTGTCAAGGTCTGAATTGCCGTTGGGTCGGGGACAGCCGTGGCTGGTCCGGCCTCCAGAAGTGCCACCCTGGCTTGGACGTCTGCCACTGAGGTGGATAGAGATGACACCATCGTGTGTAACTGCGAAATGGCCACTGATATGGACTGGAGGGATGCCTGTTGGGTACTGGGTCCTGCTGCTGATGGGGGGAAGAGGAGTTTGAAGAGCTCGCCTTTCCTCGCTGTGGCGGGGAAGGGGACACCTCTGCGTCTGAGCTCTGCCGTCAGTTTGGGGATAGTCCATCCCCTGAGGGATTGCACGCTGCCACTTTCTGAAACCGGAGTAGGTGATAGAGGGGCCGTGAAGTCTTCACTGCCGGCCTGGGACATGGTTGCTCTGGTGAGGATCTCGAGCTTTATTTCCTGGTTGACTGTAACCTATTGGGGGTGAGATGAATTTCAAGTTTTTCTTTGATCCGCTGAGTCATACTTACCCGACTTATTCTCCCTTTCCCCCCTTTTTTTTTTTTTTTTTTTTTTACCTGGGGGAATATCGTCCAACCTGGTGCAGGGTGGACCTACTGAACTTTGACTGACCTGAGGAAGATGAAAGGTGACAATTCGTGAAGGGATTGCTAAGTAACTTGGAGCAATGATTTGTATGGTGCTTGCAATTTGTGACAATAAAATGGTTCGAAATGTTTGCCTTGATTGTGAAATGAATGAACTGCATGACAGAGGTGCGGCCTGGTCGTGTCACGATTTGTTCGACCGTGGACCGGACTCTGGAGCATGTATTGAAATGAGGCAACTGAAATATTGGTGCTCCTGGGACGAATCGGTGCTTGTTTGATGCATCTGGATTCGAGTAGGAGTGCAGTATTAAATGAAATGAGAGAAATGATTGTTTTGACCGAGGCTCGAATTGGTTGTGCCGTGTTAGCGACTGGCAACTAACCGAGCTCTGGTGTAGGTATGAAATGTGATCGGAACCAGTGATGCATGCCACGATGAAGCAGTGCGCCTCGGATGCGACTGGTTTCGAAACGGTGATGCGTTGTGGGAGTGAAATGCTAGAAATTGCATGACAGAGATACGGGTCAATCCCTGGTGTCTGCGATTCAGCTATGATCCGGATTTCTGGAGCATGTATCAGAAATGTGGCCAATCCTGGGCACGCCGAGACGAATCGGTGCATTTTTCATGCGACTGAATTCCTGTCGGAACGTGATACGTGGGAATGAAATGATAACCATGACAGAGATACAATTGATTGATAAACGTAACTCTGGAGCATGTATAGAAATGAGGCCAATCCTGGGGCACGCCGAGATGAATCGGTGCATTTTCATGCGACTAAATTTATGTCGGAACGTGATACATGGAAATGAAATGATAACCATGACAGAGATACAATTGATTGATAAACGTAACTCTGGAGCATGTATAGAAATGAGGCCAATCCTGGGGCACGCCGAGACGAATCGGTGCATTTTCCATGCGACTGGATTCATGTCGGAACGTGATACATGGAATGAAATGATAACCATGACAGAGATACAATTGACTGATAAACGTAACTCTGGAGCATGTATAGAAATGAGGCCAATCCTGGGGCACGCCGAGACGAATTGGTGCATTTTTCATGCGACTGAATTCATGTCGGGACGTGATACATGGAATGAAATGATAACCATGACAGAGATACAATTGACTGATAAACGTAACTCTGGAGCATGTATAGAAATGAGGCCAATCCTGGGGCACGCCGAGACGAATCGGTGCATTTTTCATGCGACTAAATTCATGTCGGATCGTGATACGTGGAATGAAATGATAACCATGACAGAGGTATAATTGACTGACAATAACATAACTCTGGAGCATGTATAGAAATGAGGCCGTAATAACTGGGGCACACCGGAACGAATCGGCGCACCTTTTTGGTGCGATTGGATTCAAATCGGAGCGCGGTAGGTGACTGAAATGAGAAATGATTTGAAATGTCAGAAATGAGTTTAGAAATGTTTTCAGAAATGAGAAATGATTTGAAATGTCCGAAATGAGTTTCCTGAAATGTTTTCAGAAAAGAGAAATGATTTGAAATGTCCGAATGAGTTTTTGAAATGGGTTTGATAATTTGCAATTTGCGACTGGCTATGGCTGTTTAGTAATACCGACATGCTAGAAATGAAGCGGCGTCAGCGTCGCTGTGCTATCGAATTGTGACATATCGAAAGTACGAGCGATATACATTGCAGTTTGTGCGATGCGGGTGAAAACGAAATTTAGAACTCACGGTTTAGTGACATGAAATGAAAACGAAAAGTCCGACGGGACCTTACCTGCGACAGCCAAGCCAGACGCGTGGTACAACTATAACGAAAACGCGGACTTCGAAAGTTTTGAGTACGGAGTATCGAATACGGGAACTGCGAGGCAAGAACTTGCGGACGCTGGTATGTCGAATAGTCGGCTTAGTGACGTATATCGCGCACAGGAAACCGACAAGCACCACAGGTGAGCGGTGCTGCTTAAATACCCCCGGGCTCCTCCCATAAATTCAGGCCACCATACTGGCCTTCCTACATATATATATATATATATATATATATATATATATAAAAGCAGAGACCCTAGAGAATAAAATGCCAATTGTTGCAATATTTTATGTCACACTGTATTTGCGCAGCAGTCTTTCAAATGCAATTGTTTGGGTAAAAATGCACTTCAATTAATAAAAAAAAAACTAAACCGTAACGTTAGACCAATTTTTTTATATAATGTGAAAGATGATGTCACGCCAAATAAATAGATACCTTACCTGTAACGCTTTAAAGTTGCGCACAAAAATGGCACGCAAAAATGGCGGCAATCGACGGTACTTAAAAATCTCAATAAGCGACGCTTTAAACATTTTTACGGTTACCTGTTTAGAGTTACAGAGGAGGTCTTGCACTAGAATTAGTGCGCTCACTCTAACGATTGCAGCGATACCTCACGTTTGGTTTGAACACTGTTTACATTTGTGGGTGCGGCTTACGTATGTGTTTGCTTTAGCACTTGAGCACGGAGGGATGGAGTGCTTTAAAAAATTTAAACATCCCTTGTGACAGCAATAGTCAGTGACAGGTATGCTTTTTGGAGGGATCTGGGGTCTAAAAGACCCCAAACCCTTCCTCTGCACTTAATTAAAAAAAAAAAAAAGCCAAGATCTGTGTTTTTGAATACTTTGGATTTTTTAAAACTGATGCCGTTTGCTGCCGAGTAAACCAGAAGTGACGTTGTGACGTCGCTTGTGAGTCACTACATCTGAGACCTGATCAAAGCCGATTCCAGCTTTGTTCGGGTCTCTGGCCAGCCAGTGGACATGCCAGCTGGTGGCTCAGGTCTCCAGGTGGGACAGGAGAGCCTGGGCAGGCTTCGGAAGGTAGAGGGAGAGGGGGCGTCCCCTCCTGCTGTTTGTAATAACAGCCGAATAGCTGCTTAGCTGCATTGATTGTTATTACAAGAAACAACGGCTCTAAAAAATGGTACTGGGGTGATGCTGCAGGCATCACTCTGGTACAACCACATGAAGCCAATGACGTACAGGCACGTGATTTGGTGGAAAGTTGTTAAAGTGGTTGTAAACCTGAAAAATCTAAAGTAAAATAACCAGGTTACCCATTACACTTAAGCAGCAGAAGCCATCTGTCCCCAGTCTTGCCAAGACAGGATCATCCAGTACTCTAAAATTCTCCATGCTTTCCAGCAGTGTTGCCGCCACACCCCGCTCCTGTGACTGACAGATCATGTAGTCATGAGAAAAGGGGGGGGGTGTATACAGCATTTCCTCAAATATTGTTCATTCTACCTCCTCCGGCTCACTCAGGATTGGCTGCTCCTTGACTGAATATTATTGGACATGAAGAAGTCAGTTGGTGCCTTCCTGGATCTCTGATTAGTTGGTACTCAGGAGGGGGCGTGGTCAGCTGCTGGGGGGGGGTTTGCGCTGTCAGCCTGGAGATTGCCAGGGGAGTGTAAAGATGGGAGGAGAGTCCAGTGAGGTCACGACTCCGCCTCCTGAGCTCTGGCATGCAAACACGCCCACTGATCGGCTATTTTCTGAGGGCTGAGATAGGTGCAGGGGATCAAAAATGTAAAGTTTAAGTCCTGCAATTTGCTTTTAAACTGTGAAAACATTAATACGGTGCATTTCTTTTATGTTACTTGCACTTTAGGTTTGCAACCACTTTAAGATTCTGGCTGCTCCAGTTTTTAGAAAAATTTTCTTCAAACACTCAGTGTGCATTATTGTTCTGGCCCTGATTCACAGTATTGCTGTACAGAACGTTCTTACCATAGCTCCCAACTGTCCCTGATTTCGAGGGACTGTCCCTCATTTTGAACAAAGTCCCTCTGACCCTCATTCCTCCTTATTTGTCCCTCAGTTTGGAATGATCTATATAGTTGTCTATAAAATGCACTATTTATCTATCAAAAAGTGTTTTACAGTGCTAAATCTTTCCGCCAAATTCTAAATTGCTGCAATTGTAAATTTTAAAACCCAGCATAAAGTAATAGTACTGGTAAAAAAAAGCACTTGAGGATTTAACCAATCATTTTTTTTGTATAATTCTCCTTTAAAGGAGGCGTGGCAAGGGGTGTGTCCTATGCCTACATACTTTTGCTAATAGGTGTCCCTTGTTACCATCTGAGAAAGTAACCATCTGTCTTAAAAGTAATCTTAAATAAGGCTGTTATGTATTTATGCATATTACTTGCTGCTCTAAATCATTAACACACCTTTTCTAGGTAAACTGAAGCCATATTTAGATAAAGTATTGAAAAGTCCTGAGTACTAGAGAATCCATTACTTAAAATATTCACTGCACTTACTAAGCATTTACAGTAAAGTTTTTGTAACATCATCTATTTATATACAGTAGATATTATTTTGTACTCCCGTAGGTGATTCCTCGGAGGAATATGCTTTGCTGCACTGAATATGATAATTAGACTGAACTGCTGACTCCTGACTATAACCACAGGTTTTCCTCAATACATTAGACATGTCTTTTTGTGTTGTCACTAAATCTAGAGCGAAAACAAAAATCCAGGAAGTATCTCTTACCCACAACAAGGTGTCATTAAAAAAAAGCGATGTCAACTTCTTCAGCCTTTACTGTTCTTGTCAGTCTCGTATTTGTAGCAGTGCTTTTTGTCAAACCGTTTGGTACATTTTACTGACAAAATATCGTGGTGAGTTACACCTGTAGCTACTATTGTTAAACTGGCACTGAAAAACTCAGGAAACCATACACACACATTCCCTGTCCTTAGTTTGCTAGACGACAAAGGTATTTGACAAAATGACAGTCCAAGTGCTGTGCTGTATTGCCACTGTTAACATTCAGTGAATTGCAATGAGATGGGCTATAGAATGGAGTGTAGCCCCCCATATACACTGCATTGCAATGTGTATCACCAGGTTCTATTTTTTCTCTGAGAATAGGTGCAGGAACTCCCCCCTTCTGAGTCATCCCTTGTTTCCGCCCCCTACCCACCTCTGATCACCGTCCCTTGGTTCCACCCACCTCTCAGTACCACCCCTTTTAGAGAATGCAAAATCAATTATAACTTTGTGGTGCTTAATAATTTGTATAGAATTTGTTAATGATAACTAGAAAAGCAGTAAAATAAATCCCCTGCAGCCAGCAACAATAGATCCACCAAACAATAGACTCCCTCGGAAACAATGGACTCCACCCCAGCAACAATATATCCCCCACACAGCAATAGACCTCCCACAACAAAATACCACACCCAGCAACAAAAGATCCACCCCAGCAACATTAGATCGCCCCCAAGCAGCAATAAGAGATCTCCCAGCAGCCATCATCAATAGACCCACCAGCAGCCAGAAATAATGGACCACTCTATCAACAGTAGATCCCTAACAGCAATATAAGCCCCCCCAGTAACAATATATCCCCCACCAGAAACAGTAGACCCTTACACAAAAACAGATCCCCACCATTGACAATAAATCCTCAAGCAGTCAGCACCAATAGGCCCTCCAGCACACCCCACACCCCATTACTATTAGATACATTCAGTGCTGGAGGTGCCAGAACTGCGTTCCCCCGCATTCCCACTGAAAAAAAACCCTGTGTACCACCCATTTTATTCACAGTGAATAAATCCAACAGGGCTATCATCAGGGCTACCAACAGATCCAACAATTGTTGCTGTTTATCTGTTACTGGTCTCCCTTTTCTAATTTGTGGATGTATTTTATTTTATTGTTTTTTTATTTTCTTTTAACCACTTGCCGACCGCCTAACGCAGATATACTGCGGCAGAATGGCACGGGCAGGCAGAATCACGTACCCATACGTGATCTGCCTCCCGCGGGCGGGGGGTCCGATCGGACCCCCCCCCCGGTGCCAGCGGCGGTCGGCTTGTGACTGGGAGCATTGAGAGGCGAGGGGGAGACCATCCGATCGTGCCCCCCCCTCGCGATCACTCCCAGCCAATGGGAATCCTCCCCGGCCTGTGTGTAGTTTCACACAGGCAGAGGATGTGATGTCATCTCTCCTCGGCTCGGCAGTTTCCGTTCCAGCGCCGAGGAGAGAAGACATGTGAGTGCACAAAACACTACACACACACAGTAGAACATGCCAAGCATACTTTACACCCCGACCCCCCCCGATTGCCCCCCAATCCCCCCCCAATCACCCCCCCATCACAAACTGACACCAAGCAGTATTTTTTTTTTCTGATTACTGCTAGGTGTCAGTTTGTGACAGTTAGAAGTGGTAGGGCAGTGAGTGTTAGCCCCCTGTAGGTCTAGGGTACCCCCCTAACCCCCCCTAATAAAGTTTTAACCCCTTGATCACCCCCTGTCACCAGTGTCACTAAGCGACACGCCGTCAGCGTTTTATAGCGTCAGGGACCCCCATATACTATCTAATAAATGTTTTAACCCCTTGATTGCCCCCTAGTTAACCCTTTCACCCCTGATCACCGTATAACTGTTACGGGTGACGCTGGTTAGTTCGTTTATTTTGTATAGTGTCAGGGCACCCGCCGTTTATTATCGAATAAAGGTTTAGCCCCTTGATCGCCCGGCGGTGATATGCGTCGCCCCAGGCAGCATCAGATTAGCGCCAGTACCGCTAACACCCACGCACGCAGCATACGCCTCCCTTAGTGGTATAGTATCTGAACGGATCAATATCTGATCCGATCAGATCTATACTAGCGTCCCCAGCAGTTTAGGGTTCCCAAAAACGCAGTGTTAGCGGGATCAGCCCAGATACCCGCTAGCACCTGCGTTTTTCCCCTCCGCCCGGCCCAGCCCACCCAAGTGCAGTATCGATCGATCACTGTCACTTACAAAACACTAAACGCATAACTGCAGCGTTCACAGAGTCAGGCCTGATCCCTGCGATCGCTAACAGTTTTTTTGGTAGCGTTTTGGTGAACTGGCAAGCACCTGCCCCAGGCAGCGTCAGGTTAGCACCAGTACCGCTAACACCCACGCACGCACCGTACACCTCCCTTAGTGGTATAGTATCTGAACGGATCAATATCTGATCCGATCAGATCTATACTAGCGTCCTCAGCAGTTTAGGGTTCCCAAACACGCAGTGTTAGCGGGATCAGCCCAGATACCTGCTAGCACCTGCATTTTTCCCCTCCGCCCGGCCCAGCCAAGCCCACCCAAGTGCAGTATCAATCGATCACTGTCACTTACAGAACACTAAACGCATAACTGCAGCGTTTGCAGAGTCAGGCCTGATCCCTGCGATCGCTAACAGTGTTTTTGGTAGCGTTTTGGTGAACTGGCAAGCACCAGCCCCAGGCAGCGTCAGGTTAGCGCCAGTACCGCTAACACCCACGCACGCAGCATACACCTCCCTTAGTGGTATAGTATCTGAACGGATCAATATCTGATCCGATCAGATCTATACTAGCGTCCCCAGCAGTTTAGGGTTCCCACAAACGCAGTGTTAGCAGGATCAGCCCAGATACCTGCTAGCACCTGCGTTTTGCCCCTCCGCCCGGCCCAGCCCAGCCCAGCCCAGCCCACCCAAGTGCAGTATCACTGTCACTTACAAAACACTAAACGCATAACTGCAGCGTTCGCAGAGTCAGGCCTGATCCCTGCGATCGCTAACAGTTTTTTTTGTAGCGTTTTGGTGAACTGGCAAGCACCAGCGGCCTAGTACACCCCGGTCGTAGTCAAACCCGCACTGCAGTAACACTTGGTGACGTGGCGAGTCCCATAAGTGCAGTTCAAGCTGGTGAGGTGGCAAGCACAAGTAGTGTCCCGCTGCCACCAAAAAGACAAACACAGGCCCGTCGTGCTCATAGTGCCCTTCCTGCTGCATTCACCAATCCTAATTGGGAACCCACCGCTTCTGCAGCGCCCGTACTTCCCCCATTCACATCCCCAACCAAATGCAGTCGGCTGCATGAGAGGCATTTTCTTTATGTCCTCCCGAGTACCCCTACCCGATGAACCCCCCAAAAAAGATGTCGTGTCTGCAGCAAGCGCGGATATAGGCGTGACACCCGCTATTATTGTCCCTCCTGTCCTGACAATCCTGGTCTTTACATTGGTGAATGTTTTGAACGCTACCATGCACTAGTTGAGTATTAGCGTAGGGTACAGCATTGCACAGACTAGGCACACTTTCACAGGGTCTCCCAAGATGCCATCGCATTTTGAGAGACCCGAACCTGGAACCGGTTACAGTTATAAAAGTTACAGTTACAAAAAAAAGTGTAAAAAAAAAAAAAAACACAAACAAAAATATAAAATAAAAAAAAATAGTTGTCGTTTTATTGTTCTCTCTCTCTCTCTCTTGTTCTGCTCTTTTTTACTGTATTCTATTCTGCAATGTTTTATTGTTATTATGTTTTATCATGTTTGTTTTTCAGGTATGCAATTTTTTATACTTTACCGTTTACTGTGCTTTATTGTTAACCATTTTTTTGTCTTCAGGTACGCCATTCACGACTTTGAATGGTTATACCAGAATGACGCCTGCAGGTTTAGGTATCATCTTGGTATCATTCTTTTCAGCCAGCGGTCGGCTTTCATGTAAAAGCAATCCTAGCGGCTAATTAGCCTCTAGACTGCTTTTACAAGCAGTGGGAGGGAATGCCCCCCCAACGTCTTCCGTGTTTTTCTCTGGCTCTCCTGTCTCAACAGGAAACCTGAAAATGCAGCCGGTGATTCAGCCAGCTGACCATAGAGCTGATCAGAGACCAGAGTGGCTCCAAACATCTCTATGGCCTAAGAAACCGGAAGCTACGAGCATTTTATGACTTAGATTTCGCCGGATGTAAACAGCGCCATTGGGAAATTGGGAAAGCATTTTATCACACCGATCTTGGTGTGGTCAGATGCTTTGAGGGCAGAGGAGAAATCTAGGGTCTAATAGACCCCAATTTTTTCAAAAAAGAGTACCTGTCACTACCTATTGCTATGATAGGGGATATTTACATTCCCTGAGATAACAATAAAAATTATTTAAAAAAAATAAAATAAAAGGAACAGTTTAAAAATAAGATAAAAAAAAAAATAATAATAAAGAAAAAAAAAAAAAAAAAGCACCCCTGTCCCCCCTGCTCTCGCGCTAAGGCGAACGCAAGCGTCGGTCTGACGTCAAATGTAAAAAGCAATTGCACCATGCATGTGAGGTATCACCGCGAAGGTCAGATCGAGGGCAGTAATTTTAGCAGTAGACCTCCTCTGTAAATCTAAAGTGGTAACCTGTAAAGGCTTTTAAAGGCTTTTAAAAATGTATTTAGTTTGTCGCCACTGCACGTTTGTGCGCAATTTTAAAGCATGTCATGTTTGGTATCCATGTACTCGGCCTAAGATCATCTTTTTTATTTCATCAAACATTTGGGCAATATAATGTGTTTTAGTGCATTAAAATTTAAAAAAGTGTGTTTTTTCCCCCAAAAATGCGTTTGAAAACTCGCTGCGCAAATACTGTGTGAAAAAAAAAAATGAAACACCCACCATTTTATTCTGTAGGGCATTTGCTTTAAAAAAAATATATAATGTTTGGGGGTTCAAATAATTTTCTTGCAAAAAAAAATTATTTTTTTATGTAATCAAAAAGTGTCAGAAAGGGCTTTGTCTTCAAGTGGTTAGAAGAGTGGGTGATGTGTGACATAAGCTTCTAGATGTTGTGCATAAAATGCCAGGACAGTTCAAAACCCCCCCAAATGACCCCATTTTGGAAAGTAGACAACCCAAGCTATTTGCTGAGAGGCATGTCGAGTCCATGGAATATTTTATATTGTGACACAAGTTGCGGGAAAGAGACAATTTATTTTTATTTTTTATTTTTTTTTGCGCAAAGTTGTCACTAAATGATATATTGCTCAAACATGCCATGGGAATATGTGAAATTACACCCCAAAATACATTCTGTTGCTTCTCCTGAGTACGGGGATACCACATGTGTGAGACTTTTTGGGAGCCTAGCCGCGTACGGGACCCCGAAAACCAAGCACCGCCTTCAGGCTTTCTAAGGCCGTAAATTTTTGATTTCACTCTTCACTGCCTATCACAGTTTCGGAGGCCATGGAATGCCCAGGTGGCAAAAAAACCCCCAAATGACCTCATTTTGGAAAGTAGACACCCCAAGCTATTTGCTGAGAGGTATAGTGAGTATTTTGCAGACCTTACTTTTTGTCACAAAGTTTTAAAAATTGAAAAAAGAAAAAAAAATTTTTTTTTAATCGTCTTTCTTTATTTTCAAAAACAAATGAGAGCTGAAAAATACTCACCATGCCTCTCAGCAAATAGCTTGGGGTGTCTACTTTCCAAAATGGGGTCATTTGGGGGGGGGGGTTGTGCCACCTGGGCATTCCATGGCCTCCGAAACTGTGATAGGCAGTGAAGAGTGAAATCAAAAATTTACACCCTTAGAAATCCTGAAGGCGGTGATTGGTTTTCGGGGCCCCGTACGTGGCTAGGCTCCCAAAAAGTCCCACACATGTGGTATCCCCGTACTCAGGAGAAGTAGCTAAATGTATTTTGGGGTGCAATTCCACATATGCCCATGGCCTGTGTGAGCAATATATCATTTAGTGACAACTTTGTGCAAAAAAAAAAAAAATTTGTCACTTTCCCGCAACTTGTGTCAAAATATAAAACATTCCATGGACTCAACATGCCTCAAAGCAAATAGCTTGGGGTGTCTACTTTCCAAAATGGGGTCATTTGGGGGGGTTTTATGCCATCTGGGCATTTTATGGCCTTCAAAACTGTGATAGGTAGTGAGGAGTAAAATCAAAAATGTACGCCCTTAGAAATCCTGAAGGCAGTGATTGGTTTTCGGGGCCCCGTACGCGGCTAGGCTCCCAAAAAGTCCCACACATGAGGTATCCCCATACTCAGGAGAAGCAGCTAAATGTATTTTGGGGTGCAATTCCACATATGCCCATGGCCTGTGTGAGCAATATATCATTTAGTGACAACTTTTTGTAATTTTTTTTTTTTTTTGTCATTATTCAATCACTTGGGACAAAAAAAATGAATATTCAATGGGCTCAACATGCCTCTCAGCAATTTCCTTGGGGTGTCTACTTTCCAAAATGGGGTCATTTGTGGGGGTTTTGTACTGCCCTGCCATTTTAGCACCTCAAGAAACGACATAGGCAGTCATAAATTAAAGGCTGTGTAAATTCCAGAAAATGTACCCTAGTTTGTAGGCGCTATAACTTTTGCGCAAACCAATAAATATACACTTATTGACATTTTTTTTTTACCAAAGACATGTGGCCGAATACATTTTGGCCTAAATGTATGACTAAAATTGAGTTTATTGGATTTTTTTTAGAACAAAAAGTAGAAAATATCATTTTTTTTCAAAATTTTCGGTCTTTTTCCGTGTATAGCGCAAAAAATAAAAACGGCAGAGGTGATCAAATAACATCAAAAGAAAGCTCTATTTGTGGGAAGAAAAGGATGCAAATTTCGTTTGGGTACAGCATTGCATGACTGCGCAATTAGCAGTTAAAGCGACGCAGTGCCAAATTGTAAAAAGTGCTCTGGTCAGGAAGGGGGTAAATCCTTCCGGGGCTGAAGTGGTTAATGTATTCTTTTTTTTGCAGAAATAAAAAAATTGTAATAAAAAGATTTTGGGGGTTCTATCATTTTGGGGTTTAGGGTTTTAGTTTACCTTTTTTTTTCTTTTGGGGAGGGAGGTATATTTTAATTTCTATTTTTGTATTATTATGATGGGATCTTTTAGTTCTTTTGGGGAGGTCAGCAGCGTGAACTTGTTTATGACACAGGCAAAGCTGCTAACAGCACATTACTGCACACTATTGTGGTCCACTTTACTGCACAGTATCACAACAGTGTTAGATGCATCAAAACACCACATACTTAATCAGTCTATTACCATGACTGTTAACAAAGTTAGGCAAAATGTTATGGTCATTATTCCATGAGGCCTAAATGAAGTTGCAGAGGTTCTTTATGGGGAGCTAGTAGGGGGCGAGTAGGTTGTGCATCTACAGGCCAAAGTGGTGGTTGGACCACACCTTTGAGAGACAGGGCTCATCTGCCTTGCTTTTCTGGCAGTGGGCATTAATTTGCAGACAGTCAGAGTGCACAGTGGAGGTGGTGGAGTCAATATTCAATATTTAACATCCAATCCAGCCGTTGCCCCCAAATTGGCATTGAGGAGTTGGCTGAATTACCGTATTTAAACATGCCATCAGTAACATGCTGCAGGGGAATGTGCAGCAATTATTTTATCAGATATTGAGGAAGAGCGTTCATATAGCCTAGAGGGAAGGAACAACAAGTAGGGCGTATCAATTGATACTGATGTTACTGCATTTGCAGCTTACTAACAAGTCAGTTGGAGCAATGCGGAGGGTGGTAATGATGAGGTGGAAGACTATACCTGAGTGACTGAGAATGTAGAGGAGGAAAGTGAGAAAGAGGCACAACATCAGCAAGGCAGGATGTAATCTAGGACAACTTGCAGTGGAGTAGAGGGAGAAGCTGCCTTTTCCACTAGATGGCACTGCTTAATGGTGCAGGCCACAGGAATTCCTATGTCTTTCCACAGGGCTCAGTAGTCTTTTCATGCATGTGGTTTGCAGCCTTTTCCTAAGGCATATTAAATGTGGTTATTCTACCAGTTGTTTTGGTAATATATACATAGGGATACACATTAGTGTTCACCACAAAGCTTGGTTGGGGCAGCACACAAATGATACCAGTTGGCATTCAAAATACAGCAATCTTTGTCCTTCTCACCACTCCTTATTTACCCCTTTCTTCACTCCACAAGAATCTCCCTCTGCAGCCTCTGGTTATCTACATCTTAAGCGATAGGCATGGAAATCTGGGGGTTTGAAAGGCAAAGCTTATGATGCATCAATTGGTGATAGGGGTCAGCATTAGGTCACGCTTAGTAGGGCCAAGCATGGGATTCAAGTGCGCTTAAAGTTTCTTTGCCCCCACTCTACTGTCTCCAGCTACATGCTTAACCAGTTCCAACTGCTGTAGCCAAAAAAAAAGTCACCAATTCATCCCTTTGTCCTGCATCTCAATGCAAGTTTTGATTGGCAAAGTTGCTGGCTTTACAGCTGATACTACTTCAGCTAGTGGAGTCTGCCCTCTGACCTAATTTGTGGCTTGTGCTGTACCACAATGACAGTTCCTCAGCTGCCATTTTATCACACTAAAGGCCATCTCCACTCTCCACCAGCATGTGGAAAGTAACTCCTTGTCAATGGAACATGTGATCAGTTCACATGACCACAGACAAACGTGGTCCAAGATGTTCCATCTCCTTCAAGGCTCACTGTGTCAATTTACTTGCAGCTGGAAATGATACAAGGTGGTGGAACACCATTGGAGCTGGTGCTGCCTCCCAGTGTTGTGAAACTTAATGATGGTGTCAGGAAGCTAATACAGGTAGTGCTCATTCTCATGCAGCTAATGTTCGCTTTTTGCACACCTCCTGCATATTCCTGTGCAGCCAATGCTTGTGCACTTGTACCAGTACACAGACAAGCTTGGGCTAATATCCAGTGTGCACTGGCATGTAGACACATTTCTGTGTGCATTTGCGCGCATATCCAAGCTGCCTATTTAAAGGAAATCCTGGTGTGTGCTAGTTCCTGGATGTTCCTCAGCTTTCCTGTGACCCATGTTCCTGCTTGCTGACTGATCTTCTGATGCTGACCCGGTCTGTTCCTGACCTTGCTCTGTGGATTATGGCTACCAAACTTGACTGGACTCTGACTGTTTTCTGCCTGCTTCCCTGGAACTGACCTCAGCTTAATTCTGACTATTCTCTGCCTGCTTTCCTGGTACTGACCTCAGCTTGCTGGACTTTGCGCTGCCTGATTCCCTGGTACTGACCTTGGCCTGCTACTTGACCTTGCTCTACCTGCTTCCTGTCCATGTTGCTGCCTCACCATGTATGACCCTGGCTCACCTTGACTACATCTCTGTCTGTCAGAATCACCTGCTACCAAGCTACTGACACCTGTGCTTCTTTGAGCCTTGTAGCTCTGTCACCTTATTTACGGGTGCTTGGACCAGAGCCAAAAGGGAAGTCCTTTGGTCCAACCAAAGTACATGACAGATGGTGACAGCTCAGTCAAATGCTGCCACGCTGTTTTCAGTCTGTTATGCCCAGGGTAAAGGAGGCATAGTGGAGCTGACTAGCCATCTTGTGCTAGTGAAGATCATATGTGATAATGGCACCAACCTGTTGCCTGCCCTTCTGCAGAGAATGTTCACATATAACCTCCTGATATGCAATATGTTCTCCCACTGGAACTCAACTTTGGCCATGCTGCAGCAGTTGCAATTGCATTAGCAGGCCATAAATGGGTATTTTCTGAATTAAACACTGCAAGATGTATTAGACCGGGCACTGGAGGCACAGTAATTGGAGGACTTCCTGCTGTCTTAGGGCCTGCTTTATCCGGACTCTATCCTTGTGATAGCAGCAGCAGTCAATGGAGAAGCATGGGGAGGAGGAGGAGGGGAGTTGAGGTGATGACTATGTTTCTGTGAGATACCAGTCCCAGCTATCCCATGTGGACAACTGCACTCCTAAAACCATAGGAACTCTTGTTCACCCTTTGTTTAGCCTCCTGTACCTCCTGGCCACTGAGCATGGCATTCCTGGGGGCAGCTACATACAAGTAGCCTAGGCCTGCTTGGCTTTTAGTAAAAGGGACAGCTGTAAGTGATGCTACACTAAGCTAAATTCCCTGACCACTTGTACAGCCACAATTACAGTACATTGTTTTTTATACAATTGATTGATTTTTGTAATACACAAAATGGGCACTGCCTTAGGGAGCATGTACCAAAAACCAAAACAAAAAAAAACATTTTTAAAAATGACGTTTAGCCAGAAGAAGTCATTTTTTAAATGTTTAAAACGAAACATTAAAATGTCCTATTTACCAGGTGAACTGTTTGTGCATTTGGAGTATTTGAAGGTAATCAGATGCAGCTTAATGTAAGGAGAATCTCACTGTTCACTAGCCCCGAATAAAGCTTAAAAGCATCACTGAAGTATGTATTTTTTATGCGCTGCTGATATAGGGCAGAGCACACAGTGACAAATGATTTGTATTGGCAGGTGACTTCCATGAAATAGTCTGTAAAAAGCAGCAATTTGTGGCCATCAAGTAAGAATGTGCAGGCTTTTCTGTAGCTTTGTAAGATAGACAGCTTGTCTGCATAATTGAGAAACCACACTATCACAGGTAAGGGTGATTGTGTGTCATCAGACAGCTTCCCGACTTGGTGCACCGTTTCCACTACACAAGCTGTGTCTAACCCCAGAGCCTTTGGAATGCGTTTACTGCAGATAACCATAAGGAAATTCACCCTATAAAATTTCAGGAGACCAATTGCTCTATATTTCACCTAAAGCGATTATCAAGATCTTTAACTTTGTCTAACATCATATTCTGTACTCTAAAGAAGAGATCCACTGCTCAGCCTGTTAGGTGCTGAGATTGCTATTTTACATCAATGCAGCTGCTGTATACCAAGCATGGCCCATGGAGCTGTGTCAAGCATGGCCCATGGAGCTTGGGGGCTGTGCAGGCAGTGAGTTGTATATGATCTTGGACACCTACTTATAGGTGGGTAGAGGCTGGGCTCAGCGGTAGCTAAAGTGAGTCACTGCTTCTCCATGCAGTGCTAGAACTTGAGGTTGCATGTCTTTTTAAGATTTATCATTTTCTCATGATGTCCCCGTAGTCACATAAAATAGAAGGACCTTTCTCCACAAAATGGTATTTTTTACATATTTTTGAAAATGGACAGAACTGATTTTCAAAATTTATCTCCCTTTGACTTCAATGGGGTTTGCATTAAAGTTCACAATTTTTTGGTTTTAGCCCCCGTTCACTTCTGCGCAATTTGAATCGGAGCCTATTGCCGCAATAGGAACGTCCCAATTGGTGCGACGCCAACTTTGCAGTTGAACTCGCATGATTTCAAAGCCGCGTTCAGTGTGAACAAGAGCTCAAGATCAGTTTGCCAAACATTCCCATGAATCAAATCTAGGCAGATTCAATCATCACTAATCATGACCATCTGGGCAACCTGATTAAATGTAAAAATAAAGATCATAGTTTTCATTCAGCTTCTTGGGGTGCAGTGATGTAAGTTTATAAATCCACACTTGCCTTTTTGGGTTCCAAAATGTAATTATCACATCTTTTTCATGCTATGCATATCATCAGTGATTATGTGGCTTAGTTCATTGTCTTTGTTGTCTCCGTCTAATAGAGAAGTTGCACAATCCTTAATTATTTGGGCAGTTTGAACAACATAAATCATAGTGCACTGACAAACTGATGGGGAAAAACCCAAACCAAGGTTTCATTACCAGATTCAGTTCTAGATTGTAATAAAGTTGACCTTTTTTTAAAAAAGACAAAGTACCTCCCACACTGCATCTTACATTATACATTTTAAAACTTTAAAATTAATATATTTAACTATTGCCATAAAATCTTTGTCTTCCAGACTTTAATATAGGGCAAAGCAGTTTATTTGTACCGTGGAGCATGTTCTTGCTTAGTTGTTGACTGCTTTTCTAATTGAAAATATATCCCTCCTCTGACTCTTTCAGTGTTGCAAATAAACTTGAAAGGAGGAAATCAAATTACACAAGCCATTTAGGCCGCTTATTGCATAGTAGTAAACTAGCTTCGTGAACTGTAATATGTTTGATCCCGCCGACTGCTAGCAAATCAATATAAATGCACCATATGCATGTACAATATTATTATTTACTTAAAAAGGATAAAAACTTTTTTGGCCCTGAACATGATAAATATAGAAACAGTACAATATATTCCCTTTAAAATGTTTTAAATATTGTAGAGTAAATCATTTTTATAAAATATTGCAAATGACAAAAACATTTAGGTTGAGTTTCTTTTAAAAGCTTATATTTTATATTTTAACTTGACAGAAAGGAGTTTCAGTTAGCAGTTTTATTTTTTCTCTTTCCAGAAATACAAATTTATGAAACTGTTAACACTTCTTCAATACAAAATAACTTTGTAGACTATTGTTTTTTAAAGTTAATTATCCAAAAAAGTGTTACAAGTCTGCAGTATGTATCTGCAATATATATTACCACTATTAATCATACATTTTCAAAGCATTTTTCAAATTGTGTCTCATCCAAGCTTGGAGGGATGGAAGTAATTGGGTAATTTGTCCATGTCTGTTCTGTATATATTGGGGAACCAGTGTTGGTAGTATAGAAGACATTTCAGCACTGTACATCACTGTACAGCCATACATTTGGAATGCACAGTAAAAGTATAGCTGTATAGTATAGACTGTACTTGAGCATGAGGCAGTGTTGTTGATGAATTGATAGAGACATAACTATCTAATTATCAGCAGGCAAGAAGATTTTTCAGGCCAAGATGTCTAGAGATTACAGCTGATTTACATGTGTAAAGACATTTAAATAGGGTTGGCTTCTGCTTGCTGGGGCCGCTTCATTCTGCAGTTGGTATAGACAAAACTGTGATCCCACCTTAATACTTTTACAGTTTGTTTTACTGTGCACATTCACAGTATTTAAAAATGTGAAAAAGGGCAGCAAGAATGTGATCCAGTGTAGCACAAACAGATAATTAACACAGGTCTAGAAGTCTTAAAGACTTGACAATTAGCTATACCTTATATGTTGCAATATACTGTATATATTAAAATTGATGCAAGTCAGTTTTTAATGAGGCATTATTAATTTGCTAAAATAAAAACACAGGGATAGCTAACTAATAAAAAGGCTGGAAATATGTGTTAATGGGAAATTATTCATACACAATATTTAGCACTCTATTAAAAAACATGAATGATAGAACTTACATAAAATCACTACACTCTCAATGCTGCCAGGAATATAGCCCCTAGGTAGGCAGCAATGAAAAATATGAAAGCCTGAAGATGTTGTTATTCACTACTGATAACATTCAGAATATACATCACCTATCTTTAGTGACAGATATAGGCAGAATGGGACCCTAGGCAAGGTAGCAGTTTAACCCCCCCCCCCCCCTTCCCCACCATCATTTTGGTTGACATTGATAAAGATTGCAATAAGCACAGAGTAGTCACCCCATTAGTATTGTCTGTACTGGCATAGCCCAACCAATCAGACACAACTATCTGCAAATGCATCCTCCTTGTGAAGTGTCAGGCAGAGGCACCGACCAAGACCAATTGTTTTATCTACTGGTCAAATGGTGCACCTGCCTGACACTTCACATAGAGGATGCATTTGTAGATAGTTGAATGATGTAGCACTTCCTCTCTTGCAAAGAAGGTAGCTGTCAGTGGCCGACTAAATGACAGAACCAGTGTTAAAGCAGAAATATTTTTTGTCAGAAAAAAGAATAGCGACTCTTAATTCAATAAACCGGTTAAACTCTCTGATATCTTGCATCTGAAGTCTAATTTGTTTCAATCATGAACACGCACATAAATAAAATAAGCAACATTAATTTCACATAAGCTTATTATGTGTTGGGATATAAAAGTTATATTTATTTTCAATAGTAACGTAACATGTAGCTATTGATATTGACACAGAGAATGGGACACCAACGAGTTCCCCCCAAATTCTGGTGTAACCATGGCCCACTTTCAATTTGTTGGGGATTCATCTGAAATGTATCTCAAATTCGTGAAACCTGAACATAGTAGCACATCCCATTGAAGTCTATGTGGGACAAATCTTGATAACTAAATTCTGGCAATTTTAAAAGTATTAATAGGTAAGATATTGTCAAAAAGGCACCGAAAGCTGGGCACTGTCATGGATGACATTTAACAAAGCTAAAAAAAATAGTATTTTTTTTGTCTGTGACAAGTAGCAGGCCACAACAGGTCTAAAAGCTATAGAAAAATGTAATTAAAGCTAAAACCCTCAACTTTGTACAAATTAGCCTGTGGCAGAACAATTCAGAGGCCTGACAGATATTTTCAGGACTACCGTGTTGTTTGTGTCAGCACCAACTGTAGTTGCTGTTTTACTAACTGCCACGCAAATAGTGGTTCTTTTTTGGGCTTCTTTTATTATCTTTTATTTTATGTTTATCCATTTTTTTTTTTCTGCCAGGTTAAAAAAAAAAATGGGCTGGGATTATTTTTTGGGAAAGGTATATTTTATTTTCTGTTGTTAGAGCCTTTTTCTTTTTTATTTCAGGGTACATAGCGTACACTTGTTGCTGACACAGGCAAAGTTGCCCTTCGTTTACAACATGTCACCATATGCTTGTGTGGTATAGTAATATGCACCGAATCACCAAATATTTATCTGCCCTAATGTCATAGCTGCCATTAACGTATGAAAACACCTTTATTAAAAAGAAAAACAGGCATGCCTAAAGTGAGAGGTAGAGGTTCTGCATAAGAAGGCAGTAAGGGGCAAACAGGTTCTGTGGGACAAAGCAGTTGTCCAGCAGCACCATCTAGAGTCTGGGCATATCTGCCTATTCTATCTAAGAATGGCTGTGAATGAGGCAGTGAAGTAGCTAACAAAGCCTTTGCACACAATTGAGTACGAGTGCTTCTAATGTGTCCCTTCCCTCCTCTTCTGCTAATCCCACCATAGTCTTGCAAACTGGCTATAAAGAATTATTTGATCACTGTCTTGCTGCAGGAGAATGAGCTTGCTCATGCGCAAGCATTCCTCCCTGCAGATATTAAAGCAGTAGCACAGAGTTAAAAAAAAAAAACACCTGTAAGGCAATTGCATATTGTGCTAGTATGCATTGCAATCTAGCACATTATGAAATACTTACCTTAGAACCAATCCCTCCAGTGGCACGCTGAGAGGGCTGACATCTCCCCCTGGTCTTTCTTCGGGGTTCGCAGGCTCTATCGCTGTGAGTGGCCGGAGCCGCAATGATGTCATTCCCACACGTAGGATGAATAGCTCCTAAATAGTGCATGTTTAGGAGATATTCATTTTACCTACAGGTAAGCCTTATTAAAGGGAGAGAAATGTTTAGTAACACAGCAGTTAGACTACATAAGGCAGAGAACAGTGATGTTCCAGCAGCTGGAACATACTGCAAAGTGAGCTCCAACAATGGGGAGGGGTTGGATGATAAAGTGGCATAAAATACAGAACAGGGGTAGGGGCAACCTGTAGAGGAATGGATGGACTAGCCCTCCTAATCCATCTAGGAGTAATGCCCCACAGGTACAGGGTACTACCCAGGGCCTGTTCACAGAGCTCTGCAAGGTGGGCCTTTTTAACATTTCTGCTGCTAATAACATTGTTGCAGTCTGCAGCCTTTGCCTGCAGTGGATCATCCATGGTAGATGTACAAGCAATTTAGGTACTGCATTCACAAGGAAACACATGACATTGTACCCCAGAGCTTTGTGGGAACAACTCCATACCTCCCAACTTTTTGAGATGGGAATGAGGGACACCTATCAGCAAAAGTATAGGCATAGGACACACCCCTTGCCACGCCCCCTTAAAGGAAAATTGTACAAAAAAACAAGATTTGTTAAACCCACAAGTGCTTTTTTACCACTACTATTCCTTTATATTGGCTTTTGGAATTTACAAATGCAGCAATTTAGAAATCAGATGAAAGGTTTAACACTGGAAAACACCTTTTGATAGATAAAAAGTGCATTGTATATACATCTATATAGATCAGACCAAAATGAGGGACAAATGAGGAGGAATGAGGGACAGAGGGACATTGCTCCAAATCAGGGACAGTCCCTCTAAATCAGGGACAGTTGGGAGCTATGCAACTCCCCAATAGGAAGAATACACTCCTCTTTGATCCTCACTTTCTGTATCTCCTCTTCCTCCACAACATTCTTTTGCATCTGCTGTAACATCTGTGGGATCTAGTGGCAGGGAGGAAAGTGTCAGAATGGGGTTTTCAGAGGCAAAGGATTCACATCAAGTGGGGAAGACAGTCATGGGGCTATGCTAAGGAGGGTCAAGCAAAGGCCTGAACTTCTGCAGAATTCTCCTACACCTACCCTACTGTCCCCAACATCATCTTTCCAAGGCAGGTGTCTCTTCTGCAGTTTCTTAGGTTGAAGAAAAAAATGTCCCCAAATCACTTCCATGTCTTAATGCCAGCTTGGAAAAACTGCTGGCTCAGGAGATGCTCTTTTCCAGCCTTTGCAATCAGCCCCCTTCACCTAGTTTATGGCCTACAGTAAACCACAGTGGCAGGTACCCAGCCACTATTAACTTGCTCAGAAGCTCATCTCTGCCTTCCACCAGAATGTAGAATGTAATGCATCTGTGTTTCTGGACATTGCTGTCTGCGACAGGGTATATATAACCATGGGCACATGGTTCAATAAGCATGGGCAGGGAAGGTACATAGCTTTTAAGGCACACTGGGTCAATCTTCTGCCAACTGGGAAAGATGCAGGAGCACACTGTTAAAGTTAGTGGCACTGCCATATGTCCTTTCAGATGATGACATCAGAGTCATCTGTATCCCTTTCTTTTCACTGGCCTCTTCTTCCTCCTCCCCCCTCCTATATTACCACCTCCTCCTACATTGTAATATAGTAATATAGGAATAAAAGTTATAATGAATAAATAAATAAGTAAAGAGACAGTACAAAAAAAAGAAGTAAAGCATCCCCCATCTCTCCGCGCTCGCGCGCAGAAGCAAACGCATGCGTAAGTCACACACCAATATGTAAACGGTGTTCGCAACACACATGTGAGGTATCACCGCAAATGTTAGAGCAAGAGCAATAATTCTAGCACTAGACCTCCTCTGTAACTTAAAACAGGTAACCTGTAAAAAGTTTTAAAGCGTCATTAAAGTGTATTTTTTTCCAAAACAAATTGTTTTTAAAAAACCGTTGCGCAAATACCATCCATGTGACATACAAAAATTTCAAAAATCACCATTTTATTCTCTAGGGCCTCTGCTAAAAAAAGATTTAATCTTTGGGGTTCTAAGTAATTTTCTAGCAAAAAATACTGATTTGAACTAAACAAAAAGAAAGGCTGGGAAAAGGTTTGGTTGGCAAGTGGTTATAAATGTTCTTAATTTTTTTGTTTTCACACACTGCCTGATGTAATTGTTATTATACAGGATCTATATAGTGTCAACAGTTTGCACAGCACTTTACAACATTAGGGCAAACTGTACAGTTATAATACAATTCAATACAGGAGGAATCAGAGGACCTTGCTCGTTAGAGCTTTCAATCTAAAAGATTGTATCACTAAAAAATCAGATTTTTTCTATATTTAGCACAAAGTTCTTGGCCTAGGTGGTTCCACATCATTTTTGGTACTATTTTCAACAATTTCTTTTATTTCTTGTTTACCCTTGTAATGCCATCCTTGTCACCCCTGGCAAGCAAACCTAGATGGGGATGGCAATTTAAATTGCAGAGAAATGTGACCGTAGTCTGTTTGATGTGTTCAGTTGTTGGGTATAACTGGCATAACACGCTGGGATAAGCAAAGAGAAATACACCCCTGAATACACCCCACACAGGCACTCGGGCATCAGCAGGAGCTATTGGCTCCTGCTGCAGTCAATCAAATGCAGTGAGGAGGAAGCAGCTCCATAAACACGCACAGCTCAGGAGTGAGCACGCACTGTGTGCCCCTACAGAAAGTGGCTTGCTATGGGGGCACACAAAGAAGTGAAGGAGCAAAGATCTCTGGCAGGGGACCCCAGACAAGGAAGTTTGGGGCCGCTCTGTGCAATAGCATTGCATGAAGCAGGTAAGTATAACATGTTTATTTTTTTAATTAAAAATATTTACCTCTGGTAATGCTTTAAGAGTGTTCATTCCAATGAACTATTGAGTGTCAAGGATGTACCAGGTAACGATATCCCAATATGCAGTTGAGTTGACTCCAAACACCAACTGCAGACGTTAATGATAAAATAATTTACTTTATTTTATATCTTTAACTAAGAAAAGTACGAACACTTTTCTATACTGTTCTCGCTGTTGCTGCCACTGCTGACAACACTTCTGTCTCCTGGCACCACTGCTCCTTTTTTCCTTCCAAAAAAATCAGTTGACCTCCTTAAATCTAAAAAAGCTGAAAACTCTCACTGCGCCTTCTATGTCAATATTTTTTTTTCTCTGCATTCAGGCCTGTGCTTTTTATCTTGTGGAGCCAATGGCAAATTTGTCCAAGACCCAAGCTACAGATTTTAAGGTTGCCCATAGACAGCTCCCATTTTGGCTGATTCCTACTGAACAGGCCAAAACTCAAGATGTGGATGACTCTGCAAGCACCAAAAAAATAGGATTTTTTAAAACAGCTTACCTGTAAAATCCTTTTCTTTCGATGGACATCACGGGACACAGAGCCACAGTAATTACTGATGTGTTATATAGGTATCACTGGTGATTGGACACTGGCACACCCTATCAGGAAGTTCAACCCCCTATATAATCCCTCCCCCTTGCAGGGATACCTTAGTTTTGTAGCCAAGCAATATAGTGTATTAGAAGAGGGGCGGGACCTCTGTGTCCTGTGATGTCCTTCGAAAGAAAAGGATTTTACAGGTAAGCTGTTTTAAAAAATCCTATTTTCTTTCTCGAACATCACGGGACACAGAGCCACAGTAATTACTGATGGGATGTCCCAGAGCAATGCTACCTGAGGGGGGGGAACCACGACCAAGTAGGGTGCAATCAGACCTGAGGACCCTGTACCTCTGCCCGCAGCACACTACGCCCAAAGGCGATATCCTCATGCCTTCTCACATCCACCTGATAGAATCTGGTGAATGTATGAACTGAAGACCAGGTTGCGGCCTTGCAGATTTGAGCCATAGAGGCCCGGTGATGCACTGTCCAAGAAGCACCAATAGCCCTTGTGGAATGTGCCTTGATCTGAAACGGAGGAATCCTCTGTTTCAAACCGTAAGCTTGAATGATCAACTGTCGAATCCATTTAGAAATAGCTTTTGACGCTGCCTGTCCTCTATTGGGACCCTCTGGCAGCACAAACAAAACATCCATCTTGCGGATCTGAGCAGTTGTCCCTAGATAGGCCTTAACTGCTCTTACTACATCCAACGAATGTAGAGATCTCTCTTCCGGAGAACAGGGATCTGGAAAAAAGGAAGGTAGAACAATGTCTTGGTTTAAATGAGAATCAGAAACCACCTTCGGTAAAAAACTAGGATGAGGGTGTAGTACCACTCTATCCTTGTGTATAATCAAATAAGGCTCCTTACAGAAAAGAGCTGCTAATTCTGATACTCTTCTAGCAGAAGAGATGGCCACCAGAAAAATTTATTTCCTTGTCAACAAGACCAAAGGAATCTGACTTATTGGTTCAAAAGGCTGTTTCTGTAACACAGCCAGGACCAAATTCAAGTCCCAGGGGTTTAGGGGCGCTTTAACCGGAGGATTAAGACGCATCACCCCCTGCATAAAATTTCGGACCAAAGAATGCGAAGCAGAGACCTGGCCCTTGATGGTACTCAAGGCCAGCTTCATCTCTAATCCTAATTGTAGAAAATCAAGAATTCTACCTATGACATATTTCCTGGGATGCCAACCTCTGGATTCACACCAGGTTATATAAGCTTTCCAGACTCTATGATAAATCATCCTGGAAGCTGGCTTCCTTGCATTAATCAAGGTAGATATGACAGGACCTGAGAGCCCACGACTCTTCAGAACGTGGGTCTCAATAGCCAAACCGTCAAATTTAGCGTTTGTAAGGCAGGATGGAACACTGGACCTTAACAGGTCTGGGCGTACCGGTAGGGTCCACGGGGAACCCACCGTCATCCTTACTATTTCTGCATACCAAGTCCTTCTGGGCCAAGCGGGGGCTACCAGAAGTACCGACTTCCTTTCCTGCCTGATCCTGCGAAGGAGTCGTGGTAATAGCAGAATAGGCGGGAATGCGTAAATCAGTGAGAACCGATGCCACGGAATCACCAACGCATCCGTCCCGCATGCAAGAGGATCTTTTGTCCTTGCCACAAATCTGTCTATCTTTGTGTAGAATCGGGATGCAAAGAGATCTACATCTGGAACCCCCCATCTTTGGCATATGGCCCAAAAGACGTCGGGATGCAGAGACCATTCCCCTGGAAGTAACTGCTGGCGACTTAGATAGTCCGCCTGCCAATTCTCTATTCCCGGGATGAAAACTGCCGATATGCATGGCACATGCATCTCTGCTCAGAGTAAGATCTGGTTCACCTCCTTTTGAGCAGCTCGGCTCTGGGTGCCTCCCTGATGATTGACATAAGCCACTGCTGTGGCATTGCCGGACTGGATCCTGACCGGACAACCCTGTAGCCTGATAGTCCAGGCTTTTAGAGCTAAATGTATCGCCCGGATCTCCAGAATGTTGATGGGTAAGGTCCTCTCTGTCTTGGACCATAACCCTTGGACCGCAGCCTGTTCCAGAACTGCTCCCCAACCTGACAGACTGGCATCTGTTGTTACCACCGTCCAGGTAACCGGTAGAAAGGATTTCCCCTTCTGCAGGTTCTCGGGTATGAGTCACCAATTGAGGCTCTGACGCACCGCATGCGACAGGTGCATCGGAAAGTCTAATGCCTGAACCTTCTTGTTCCAGGTCAACAGAATACTGTGTTGCAGCATTCTTGAGTGAAACTGAGCATAGGGAACTGCTTCGAATGAAGACACCATCTTCCCTAGTAGCCTCATACAAAGGCGGACTGAGGGACCCTTCTTGGTCCTTACTGTCAGAATCAGCTCTTCTCAAAGCAGTGATCTTTGCCTGGGGTAGAAATATTTTCTCCCGGCTTGTATCTATAATCAGACCTAAATACTCCAGTCTTCTTACTGGTTTTAGGAAAGACTTTTCTAAGTTGAGGATCCAACCCAGGTGTTCTAGATACCTGACTGTGGTCCTCAAGTTTCCATTTAAAGAGGCTACCGACCGGTCTATCAAGAGCAGGTCGTCTAGGTATGCTATGACAGCTATACCCTGAGCCCTTAATCTGGCCAGAGGAGGAGCCAAGATTTTTGTGAACACTCGAGATGCAGTGGCTATCCCGAAAGGCAGAGCCACAAACTGGAACTGGCGCCCTCCTACCTCGAAGCGCAGAAACTTCTGATGAGCAGGAAAAATGGGCACATGCAGATATGCATCTTTGATGTCTATTGATGCCAGAAATTCTCCTCCCTGCAGGGTAGGAACTACTGTTCAAATTGATTCCATGCGGAAGGATTGAATCCTTAGGAATCGGTTCAGATCCCTTAAGTCCAGAATGGGCCTGACATCCCCATTTGGCTTTTGGACCGTAAAAAGGTTGGAATAGAAGCCCAATCCCTGGTCCTTTGCGGGAACTATCATAATGACCTCCTGCGACAAAAGTCGCTCTAACGCTAGAAGGAGCGACTGGTTCTTCTCTGGGTCTCTGGGAACACCTGATCTGAGGAACCGAGGAGAGGGGAATTCCTGAAACTCCAGCTTGTACCCTAAGGTTACCGTGGAGATTACCCATCGGCCCTGGAAGTCCTCCTGCCAGAGCTCTGAGAACTGTCGCAGTCTTCCCCCACTCGAGTAAGCGGGGGCGCCCCCTCATGCAGAGGTCTTAGTGTTTTGCCTAGTAGGCTTCTTTCCCCAGGACTTCTTTTGTCCCTGGGGTTGACTCTTGTCTCTGGACCCCGATGGAGGCGGCCATCGAGACTGCCTGGAGGCTGAAGCCCCCGGCGCTGGGGAAAGAGTCCGTTTGAAAGAGGGACGCTTACTCTTCTTCTTGACAGGTAAGAGTGTGCTTTTCCCACAAGAGATTCTCTTGATATAGTTATCCAAGTCCTCTCCAAACAACCTTGCACCACGAAATGGAAACCCATGGTGCTTCGGCTGACCAATTTTTCAACCATAGGATTCTACGTATATGCACCAACCCCAGTGAAAGACGGGAGGTTTGCACGATAGAATCTCTAATGGCGTCAACCACAAAGCATAAGGCCGCTGGAAGGTTAGCAAACCCCTGGGCCTGCTGTTCAGGTAATACTTTGATGACCTGCTTAACATGGTCTCTTAAGTATTGACAGACTCCAATCGCTGCTACTGCAGGTTGGGCCACTGATCCTGCTAAGGAGAAAACATCCTTCAATAGGGATTCCATCCTTTTATCTACAGGATCCCTGAGCATCTGAGCATTGTCTACAGGACAAGTCAGGCTATTATTTACGGAGGAAATGGCGGCATCAATAGCCGGTATTCCCCACATTTTAATAAACTTTTCTTCCATCGGATAAAGTGTTGAAAACTTTCTCGGCGGAAAAAAACGTTTGTCTAGGTGATCCCACTCAGAATAAATGAGCTTTTCAAGTAAAGTATGAACAGGAAAAGCATGTGCTGCTTGGAAAGGTTTCAGTGACCCCAAAGCAGAAGAGGATTCTTTAGCAGTTTCAGGTATGGGCAACTTAAATGTGGAGCGGACCAATGCAGTGAGGATCTGCACTAAGACTTTCTCCTCTTGGGAAGTCGCAGAGGGTCCCTCTCCACCTGATTCCTCCGAAGAGGAATCATCCATCCCATCCCGATCCTCTGAAAGGGATTCATCTCCTTTATCCCAGAGCTCCTCTGTCTGAGGGTCTTGGGGAACAGAGGAAAGCCTAGTGCGTTTTCTTCCACTGAGTGAAGACGTAATCACGGCCATTAATCTTTCCTCTAGACCATTAATGGTTGAGGAAAAAACCTCTTGTGTAATATATACAGGGGCTGAAGTGCCAGATGCAGGTGTAGCCCCTGACCCCGATGGCTCTCCCTGGCTAGCCGTCCCTGGCCCATCTTTAGGGGGGCAGGATGCTGCCGACAGGGGGCCCTCAGAACCTGAACGAGATCCCCTAGTGTCTCTGGTTCCTGGGGTGCTTGAACCTCTTCTACCCATAGTGCAAAGCAACAAGGTGTGAGGTATACAAATGAACACTGCCTGCTGAGCGATGTAGTCTGGCTAAAAGCCTTGCTACCCAATGCTCAGTCTGGTGTTACTTCAGTAAATGCTGCCTAGGAGAATGCCTGTGTCCCACCTTACATGCGACCATCAGCTCTGTGTCTCTCAGAAGGCTGTGTGCACCTGTACAGAGTGCCTCTAATAGCCTGCAGCTGGCCTGAGTGGGAGTCTAAGCACCTGTGCTGACGTCCCGCCCCCTCCTCTACCGCCCCCCCCCCTCGAGTTTTGAAAAAAACGAGCGCTTCCCGCGCTGCCGACTCTCCTGTCATGCTTCTGGAGAAAGGCTGGGGATGGAGGGAGGCTGGTAACAAGATCTGCCTGAACGGCTATCTTCAGAGATGGTGGCCATTAGGCCGCAGAGCCCGGGTGGTATAACCACTTTCTAGAGCCCTGTGGCCCCTCTCTAGCCTGGGGGGGGAACATTCAAACATGAGAAATCCCCCTTTCCATCTTACCTGCTTGCAGCCTGCTTGAGACGCTGGGACATAATCAGCGATGAAAACACCTGAGACAGTCAGTCAGCATGTGCAGGTTTGTGCTCTTGGCAGCCCCCGGTGGTCACAATAGGCATAGCATGCATTTACCTTAAAGGAGAAAAGCCACTAGAACTCAAAAATTCTGTGGAATCTCCTCTTACCCTATCCAGCCGCAGGGTGCTGTTTACACAGACCCAATCTTCACCTCTCACGGTGGGCTCCGTTTGAAAAAACCGTCAGAGACTGGGGCCCCCATCAGTAGGAGGATCCAACAGTTCTGGGACCGTAAAGCACCTCGCCAGAAATTAGGAAGTTTAAAGCCATTTTCTGATCTGCGGGGTCCAGCTCTCTAAAAAGAGAAGCGTTACGGGTAAAACCTTGTTTCTTCGGACACGAGGCCCGGGTACCATTCAATTCGGCCATGAAAAGACACTTCGAATGGATCCGGTTCGCCTGGCTTGCCCCAGTATAGGATATCAGGATATTCCCTTTGGAGCTCAGCACAGGACATCTTTACACGTCCATCACCTAAGACACTGGCGTAAAAACTGAGGTATCCCTGCAAGGGGGAGGGATTATATAGGGGGTTGAACTTCCTGATAGGGTGTGCCAGTGTCCAATCACCAGTGATACCTATATAACCCATCAGTAATTACTGTGGCTCTGTGTCCCGTGATGTTCGAGAAAGAAAGCTGATTTAACAGTGGTTGACCTGGGTGGAAAATTATTGTCTGAGCAGTGACTGCATTCTATCAGGTGCAGTCATTGTTTGGCAGCGCCACTGTATTCAGGCAGCCACTAGTGCTGCAGCTGTTGGAATACAATAGTCTGCAGTGGAGATACCTCCATGCACACTATTTAGCCACACATCAAGCATGTATGGCTAACTTAAGGAGACATTTGGTATTCATGAGTGCACCCTGCAAGAAGTGGTGATCTTTGCTGTAGAATGGTACCCAGGCTTTTGGGGTACATTTGGACTCTTTTCTTGATGCCTGAAAAAATGAAATTGTTGTCAAAAATAAATTCTTGTGTTAACATTTAGGCCTATTCAAGCAGCTTGCATACTGCCCTGCCTCTGCTTAATTTTTTTCACAAGTGTATTTGATATACTACACTGCAATTTTTGTTGAGGTAACACTTAATTTGTTTGTGTCTGAACAGTTTGGAGTATTCTGCCTTATGTGACAGATACATAGTTTGTCACTGATCAACAGATGATACAGATAGTACCTCTTTTAGCAGTTAAAAGGTCCCCGATTAGATATAAGATGCATTGGAGACAAGGGGATGTTGTCCCACAATAGAGATGTGTGTTGATGACATGCATAGGCGTGCGCAGGGGGTGTGCCAGGTGTGCCTGGGCACACCCTAATCACTATTTACGGTGCCAATTCCCCCTACTGCCCAGGCTTCCTTTTCTAAATGAACACAGTGAACACACTAACTGTGTCCATTCATAACTGAAGCGTAATAAACTGTGTTTACTATGCTTCAGTTTGTGAATGAACAGGAAGCTGCTCAGCTGCAGGCTGCAAAGAAAGGCATGTGTGTTTGAGCATTGGGGTGCACACCCTAATGCAATAGGCTGCACACACCTATGATGACATGCAAGGAACTTGTGTCCAGGCCTGTCTGTAGACAAGCAAATTGACGCTTGAGGAAATATTTTCATTTGTGCTTTTTTTCAGTCATGGCATGCTTTAAAGGTATGAAAATCTCAGGTCCCTAATCTATAAATATAAAAAACAGAAATGTTATTTACCATCAATAGGAAACCAGAGGGAATGCACACAATCTCTTTGATGAGATCTGTGTCACATCTGAAGACCCCCTTCACATCAGTCCCCTTTACACATGAGAGCCCCATATCACATCAGAATCCACCATTATAGAGTCCCCACATTATAGAGACAGCAACCGCATTGGTTATTCTAATGTTGGCAACCTGCTGCACCATGACATTTATAGTTACATAGTTAATCTAGTTAAAAAAAGACATCCACTTCAACCAACAGTGAAAAAAACAAAACAAAACCAACACATGCAAATAGAGAACCTCCATATACATTATTCTATACCCATAGTTGATCCAGAGGAAGGCAAAAAAAACAAAAAACAAGAAAGCATGATCCAGTTTGCTCCAGTAGAGGGGGAAATTCCTTCCTGATCACTCAAGAGGCAATTGGATATTCCCTGGATCAACTTTACCTATAAATATTAGTATCCAGTTTTATTTTTAATTTATGTACATTTAGGAAAGAATCCAGGCCTTTCTTAAAACAATATACTTTGCTGGCTAGAACCAACTCTTGATGGAGTCTATTCCACATTTTCACAGCTTTTATTGTGAAGAAGCCTTTCTCAATTTGGAGATGAAATCTCATTTCCTCCAGATGTAAAGAGTGCCCCCTCTGTGATGACCTTAAAGTAAATAACTGTACACCAAGTTCACTATATGGATCACGTATATATTTATACATCTTGATCATATCCCCCCTTAATCTCCTCTTCTCAAGAGAGAATAAACTCAGTTCCTATAATCTTTCCTCATAGCCGAGCTCTTCCATGCCTCTTATCAGTTTGTTTGGTTTCTCTGCACTTGCTCTAGTTCCCTAATATCCTTTTTGAGAACTGGTGTCCAAAACTGAACTGCATTTTCTAGATGAGGTCTTAATAATGATTTGTACAGGGGCAAAATTCTATCTCTCTCTGCAGTCCATACCTCTTTTAATACAAGAAAGTATTTTGGTCACTTTGGAAACAACAGCTTGGCATTGCATGCTATTATTATTATAATCTACCAGAACACCCAGATCCTTCTCCACCGTTGATTCCCCAAGTTGTACTCCCCATGGTTTGTATGATGCACGCATATTCTTAGCCCCAAGTTCATAACTTTACATTTATGAAGCATAATGCTAATTCAGGCTGGGTACATTTTGCTTAACTATCTCTGAGATGATACAATTTAATTTATAGTCAAATTCTGAAGTAAAACACCTGCCTTCTTTGTATTTTCACATTTTATCCTATTCTATATGGTCACATTCATGTACTGCCCTGGTGCTGGCCAATTTGTGCAAACCTTCCCTAAGCTCTACTATTTTTTGGAAAATTGGATATATGAGGATATTAAAAGGGGGTATTCATGCATCTGGGGTAAGTGTGTGCAGTGTTTTTGCATTCATGGTGTATTCAATGTTTGTTTTCAAAGGATGAAGGAAGTTGCTGTGAAAAAGGGGAATTTCTTAAACTGTCAGCAACATTAGCCTGATGCACTCTAAACCCAAACTAAAAGCTATAATCTAAAAAAAGAGAGAACCCAATTAATGGGGAAAAATAGCTAATGTGCTGACAAATGAAGAGCTAGCTATCAACCACTTTGCAGACAGATGTTGGTCCATATTTCTGCACACAATCAGATTACATAAAAAAATGGAACCGAGCACTGTGATTCAAAGAATTCAAGCATAGTTTGTAGATTCAATTTCATATAATCTTTAACATGATCAAATCTCTTGGAAAGGCTTTTTTTTTTTTTTAATCGCTAACTTGCTTTCATGGAAATAATAGCAGGTGATACTGATATAAAGATCATTGTTTGGACATTTTGTGTTTTGGGAGGACAATGCTCTGCCCCCTCCCACCGAAACTCCCTATTTCTCTAAAGATGGCTATACAGGGTTAACAGACTAACAGATTCCTCCACTCATACAAACAAGATGAGTAATTAACTCACTCCCCCCCCCCAAATAAGACATTGTATTTTGATAACTGCACCCTTTGCTAATCGACAAAGGTTTTCCAGCTCGTCTCTTTGACCGAAGTCGACCAAATTATTGAATTCTGTCAAGCAGGGGCAGCCACACACTGATGGAAATTTGGAAAGTCCCCACGGACCCACCTGAACTTTGAACAGTGTATAACCAGCATAAGATACATAGCATTTTGCTACCTACATGACATTCAATATCGATTTACATCAACTTTACCAGATCTGGCAGTGCTTCAAAGCCCACATTAATCTGTCCATATACAGTTTGTCAACATCACTGCCTATGCTTTCTCTATCTCAGGCAAAGCACATTGTCATTATGGCTGCTGTGACCTTGCTCTTTCTATAGGGAAGGGGCTGGCTTATTAAAAAGCCCCCTTATTGACCCCTAGCTAGCTGACCTAAGTTCAAAGGCCAGGCAGTGCATTATAGTTTCAAGGAATTCAGACTGGGGAATTCACACATTACTTCATCATGAACCTTGCCCACACATGGTGCAATTTGAATCCATGATTCATTGCGTCCTTTACGTGATATACTAAAAAAACAGTGCGAGAGCTACTGTACAGTAAATTGACATCCCATTACTTGCCCTTCTGCTGTCCTTTTCAAAATGCTCATACATTCTCAGTTATTTATTCTTTTAGTAAACTCAGCAAAACACAGTTTCATTATGGGATTACATTGTCAACTAAGGTAAATGTTTATATGTGTATTCAAACGTGTATTCAGTAATAATCCACAGCAAGAGGACAAAGAGCATCACATCTTTTTTTAATTTAAAATGTCACACCTTAAAATATCTACATTTATAACTAGGCAAATTTACAGTCAGGTATTTCTTACTAGTTGATGTTATGTAGGTGCAAAGTGTGTCTTAAATTGAATTAAGTGTGTCACAAATTGACAGGCTCCTTCAGAAAAAAAATAAAAGTCAACAGCTTCAAATACTATAGCTGCTGACTTTTAATATAAGGACACATCTGTCCAGGGATCCTGCAATGTCCTCCCCCAAGCCGATTTTTCAATTGGCTTTGGGTGCAGGCACTGGCATCACTAGTAAGGGAAACAGGAAGTGAAGCCTTGTGGCTTTACAGCTTGTTTCCTACTGCACATGTGCAAGTCGCGCTGTGCCTTGTGAATGGTCCCGTAGCCTTCTGGGATCTGTGATGTGTCCCAGAAGACTGCGGGGGAAGGAGGGGGGCCGAACTTCCAGGTCAGTCTGCCGTGGCGGTCTGGGCTGGAAGTAGGAGAGGGTACCTGTCAAAACCAGGTACCTGCTAGCCCCTCTCTCCAAAAAAGTGCCAAATGTGGAAGTGGAGCTTCCCCTTTTGTTTTGTGCTCCACTTTAAAGTATATATAAAACTTATCCTGAAATCTCTTATGAACTAACATATTTAAGTAATTTAAGTAGTAATTTTCAATGTGTAACCTTCTTTTGTGGGAGGGTCATGACAAATGGTCACTAAGTGGAAAAGTGGGTTTGATAATAAAGTTAGTAGTGCCTCCACCTAGGACAGGGCCTCTGAGAACAGAGGGGGTTTCCTTCCTGGGAAATGTACCAGTGAGCTAAAGAAAATAATTTGAGCAGAGGAACTACTGCAACCAGCATATACAATTAACCATAAGTATATAGTTTACCACCAGTATGGAAATATTACAAGCTTTATATAAGAAAAGATTAATAATAGTACATACTGTACATTTAATGTACAGATATTATCAGCAAGAGTCCTGGTAGAAGTGTGCACATATTCCTGGATATATATAGTTATTAATAAAGATACCACCAGATGAATGTTGCAGCAAAGTTTATTTGCAGAGGCCCCTGAGGATGATCACTATGCAGTGTCCGGCTCGATTCTAGAGACTGGAAGACAATTAGTGATGGAAAGACCATCCAGCCATTGCCCAACTGACCTGGAACGCAGCTTCTTGCTAGCAGGAACTGTGGCGTGGCACTGAAACTCAGCATCAGCCCAGCTACTCTGTGTCTTAGTCCCTAGTCACTTCTAAACTGTCAAGCAACCAGGCCTTTAACTATCAAGTGGCCATCAAATGCCTAACCTAAACTATGCTGATTAAGTTCTGAGATGAAACTAGCTAGAGAATCTCACTCCAGAAGGGACAGGGGTAATTAAAGAAAACAGGATCTGTATATAATGTACTGAAAGTTGACTGCTACACACATACAGTAGCACAGACCTAGCTATCTAACACTGTGCATGTGAGATAATAACAATAGGATAGAGATACTCCGTCTGTCACAAGGATTCAAAACACACACACAAGAAGCTATGGACAGTGACAGTTAAACTATTTGAACAGAGGGATACTTGTCCAATTGTCTCTGCTTCTGGTCTGGGTGAAATACAACAGCAACATCAGCTCCTGTGTTTGTAAGGCTATGTGGCTCAGATCTGTCTAATTCCTGTAATCTCCCCTTTATATATATAAAGCAGTAATCCAGTTGGGGTTTCTGACCCAGTTAGCAGACAGTAGAGGGCAGCAGATCTCTACAAATTATTTTTTAGCTACAGTTTTTATGAAAACACTCTGGGATCCTGCTACGAAGGCCCTTATAGGCTAATGCCGCGTACACACGGTCGGACTTTCTATCCTACTTGGTCCGGCACACTTTCCGACGGACTTTGTCCGCCAGGTGCGCCGGACTTTAAAACGGACGGACTTGCCCACACACGCCGGGACTTTCCGGCGGGCTAAGTCCGCCCGTCTTTCCGACAGACTTTCGCCGGAGTTCCGGCGGACTTTCAGAATGAACGGACTTGCCCACACACGGACAAGTCCGTTCATTTTGAACGTGACTCAGGTGCGACGGGACTAGAAAAGGATGTCAATCTTGCCGCTTTTATCGGCGAGATTGACACCTTGCGAGCCCCGTCGCGGGGCATACCAGGCCCTTAGGTCTGGTATGGATTATAAAGGGGAACCCCTACGCCGAAAAAACGATGTGGGGCCCCCCCTAAAATCCATACCAGACCCCGATCCGAGCACGCAGCCTGGCCGGTCAGGAAAGGGGGTGGGGACGAGCGAGCGCCCCCCCCTCCTGAACCGTACCAGGCCGCATGCCCTCAACATGGGGGGTGGGTGCTTTGGGGGAGGGGGGCGCCCTGCGCCCCCCCCCCAAGCACCTTGTCCCCATGTTGATGAGGACAAGGGCCTCTTCCCGACAACCCTGGCCATTGGTTGTCGGGGTCTGCGGGCGGGGGCTTATCGGAATCTGGGAGCCCCCTTTAATAAGGGGGCCCCCAGATCCCGGCCCCCCACCCTATGTAAATGAGTATGGGGTACATGGTACCCCTACCCATTTACCTAGGAAAAAAGTGTAAGTAATAAAACACACTACACAGGTTTTTAAAATATTTTATTAAACAGCTCCGGGGGGGGGATCTTCCTCCGGCTTCGGGGGTCTTCTTCCGGCTTCGGGGGTCCCTCCGCTTCATCTTCTCCCGGCGTCTGGTTGGTTCTTCTCCGCTCTCCGGCCTCTTCTCCCGGTGTCCCAGGTCTTCGGCCGGCCCCTCCGCTGTCTTCATGTAGCTCTATTGCCAGCGGAGGTCCGGACTTCTGGGCTTCTTGTCTTCTTGTCTTCTCTTCTCTTCTCTTCCCCCAGATGTTGACACGACGCTCTCTCCGGCTGGACTGGTCTCTGAGGGCTGCGTTGTGACTTATATAGGCGGAGACCCCGCCCCCATATGATGTCACAGTCCCTGGGCATGCTGGGACTGTGACGTTTTAGGGGGCGGGGTCTCCGCCTATATAAGTCACAACGCAGCCCTCAGAGACCAGTCCAGCCGGAGAGAGCGTCGTGTCAACATCTGGGGGAAGAGAAGAGAAGACAAGAAGACAAGAAGCCCAGAAGTCCGGACCTCCGCTGGCAATAGAGCTACATGAAGACAGCGGAGGGGCCGGCCGAAGACCTGGGACACCGGGAGAAGAGGCCGGAGAGTGGAGAAGAACCAACCGGACGCCGGGAGAAGATGAAGCGGAGGGACCCCCGAAGCCGGAAGAAGACCCCCGAAGCCGGAGGAAGATCCCCCCCCCGGAGCTGTTTAATAAAATATTTTAAAAACCTGTGTAGTGTGTTTTATTACTTACACTTTTTTCCTAGGTAAATGGGTAGGGGTACCATGTACCCCATACTCATTTACATAGGGTGGGGGGCCGGGATCTGGGGGCCCCCTTATTAAAGGGGGCTCCCAGATTCCGATAAGCCCCCGCCCGCAGACCCCGACAACCAACGGCCAGGGTTGTCGGGAAGAGGCCCTTGTCCTCATCAACATGGGGACAAGGTGCTTTGGGGGGGGGGGCGCAGGGCGCCCCCCTCCCCCAAAGCACCCACCCCCCATGTTGAGGGCATGCGGCCTGGTACGGTTCAGGAGGGGGGGGCGCTCGCTCGTCCCCACCCCCTTTCCTGACCGGCCAGGCTGCGTGCTCGGATCGGGGTCTGGTATGGATTTTAGGGGGACCCCACGCCGTTTTTTTCGGCGTAGCGGGGTTCCCTTTATAATCCATACCAGACCTAAGGGCCTGGTATGCACCGCGCTCGCCGCAATAGGAAGATTTGCTTTTCCTATTGCAGCGAGCGCGAGATGCAATACCCTGCCCTCGTGTCGTATTTGGTCTGTCGGACCAGCCTACACACGAGCGGGCTTTCCGTCGGACCAGCACACACACGAGCGGACTTTCCGCCCGAAACTGAGTCCGACGGAAAGATTTGAAACTTTTTTCAAATCTAGGTCCGGCGGGCTTTTGGGAAGAAGTCCGCCGGAAAAGTCCGCCGCCGCCCACACACGGGCGGATTGTCCGGCACACTCTGGTCCGCCGGACCAAGTATGCCGGAAAGTCCGACCGTGTGTACGCGGCATAAAAATGCTCTGTTTCTGTTCTCTTATTGTGCTCTGATTTTCACCCACATGCTCTCAAAATTGAGACTACAATTGGCTGTGCTGACATACATTTCACAGGTGAAGTTCACTAGTGTCACAATCAAGACATCCACCCTGAGAAATTATATTTGTTTTGTTTTATTTTGGATAGATTGGTTATGTTATTCATTCATTTCAGAATTGTTTTGTTTATTAATTTTCTAGCGAATTTCAAATTTAGATCTCGTCTATCTCCGGTCTCGCCAAAGGCTCCCACCATCTGCCTGCTCTGCCATCTGACATTTTTTAAATAAGAAATTTCTTAATTCTTGTGAATTCACTGATCTAGCATGCCCTGGTCGATAAGACCACAAGAAGGCAGGGTCATCATGTGGTGTTGCCGGGTGGCCCCACCCCTTAGCTATTTAAAAAATGTCAGACGGCAGAGCAGGCAGATGGAGGGAGCCTTCGGTTAGACCACAGTTTTTTTTTTTTCTTATTTGGGTCCGGTGGTGTGGTGGGCATTGTGATTGATGATGGAGCTACACTGGGATGTTTTTATTTATTATTTTTTAATAAAGGAATTGTCAAAAACTATTGTTGTGTCTTTACTCATTTTGTACACTCTGTACCCCATACTCTTTCATGGGGGGGCAGGATCTGAAGGCCCCCTTGTTAAAGGGAGCTTTCAGATTCCCGTAAGCCCCCTGCCCACAGACCCCCACAATCAGCGGCCAGGTTTGTGGGGACAAAGCCTTTGTCCTCTTCAGCATGGGGACAAGGTGCTTTGGGGTGGGGCAGGTATAAGTGCCTGCATTTTACCTGTAGCAGTTCTGTTTATGGTCTTAAGATGTCAGTTAAAAAAAAAATAATAAGTTCTAAAACTCCATTTTTGAAACCAAAAAAAAAAAACAAGTGTAAAAAATCTGAACTAGGCTCTTGTTAAATATTTATGTTATTTATTATTTTTTAGGCATTATATAACATGAAACAGATTTTATGCTGTGTCTACTTGGAAAAACAAATTTTTGGAAGACAGTTTTAGTTGAAAATCTGTATTCATGTGCTTGGCTCTTGGTGTGCTATGTACAGATTAAGTAGGCCCGATTATTTTCCCTTTAACATTCTGCTGAAGCCATAGCTCAGTTTAAATGTCATCCATGTGACTATCTAATCCTGCAGATCGTTAAGCTATGCATGGTCACCTCAGCTGCATTAATTTTAGCCACAGCAGTTATATCTCAGATTTACTGATGTGTGAAGATACCTATTAGAGGTATTTTAGACTTGTTCTCTCTGCAAGATGAGTCTGCGTCTGAGTCTGATGCTTGTCTTATCAGCATAAGAAACAAAATGTTGTAACATAACTATTTTATTTATTTAGAATTTTTTCCTCAAAATATTTTAAATCATTTAGATAATCAGACACAACCAGCCATATGTTTCTAGTAGCAATCAATAGGTTTTCCTTTTATTAAGAGATGGACAGTGATGGTTGTTGCTTAGTAAAAGAAACATGTGCTATGAAAAGTATTCCACTTGTTGACCTTTCCTTCTGGAAATGTTAGTTGCATAGTTGTCACGCTGATCCAATGACTTTAACACTTTCAGAGTCACTGACCTATAAATATGAAAAAGTAGTAAGTAGTTATTCAAAGTTATAACATCCTTTCGAACAGCTCAACTGACAACATTTTCAGAAGACAGTCAGCAATGGCACCCGACAAACAGTATATATCTCAGCATGCTTCCTTTAAAGTATAAGTTCACTTTTGGAATATGTTACACCCGTATTTAGGGTGTAACATGTTCCTGCGTGTCTGTGTGGCGCTCCGCATGCAAAGTTGTTTGTACGAAGGTACAAGCAGAATTCTAGGGGACCTGTATGCAGGAGCCTGACATTGCACCCACAATCTCCAATCTCCTGGGGGAAAAAATAATAAATGCAAACATTTTCCTGCAAAAGTACAGTGTTCAGCATAAATGAGTACACCCCAACTGATTTATCAGAAAACCTTTACTTTCCCTTCAGAACCAACATTTTCTATTGGACACTATACTACAAAATATTCCCACAAATGCAGGCCATTGATTGCAACCAAAATTTGTTAATTTTGCACTAATATTCTATTTTTCCTAACAAATTAATTCAAGAAGGTGTTGCAAAAATGAATACACCCCAATGATAGTCTTAGGAGCAAAGCTAAGCTTTAGACAAAAAAAACCTAATTAACAAGAATTCATCTACAGTTGAGTCTAACTATTCATTAACAGTTTCAGCCCCGGAAGATTTTACCCCCTTCCTGACCAGAGCACTTTTTGCGATTCAGCACTGCGTCGCTTTAACTGACAATTGCACGGTCGTGTGACGTTGCATCCAAACAAAATTGACGTCCATTTTTTCCCACAAATAGAGCTTTCTTTTGGTGGTATTTGATCACCTCTGCGTTTTTTTTTTTTTTTGCGCTATAAACAAAAAAAAAAAAAAAAAAAAAAAAAAAAGTGACAATTTTGAAAAAAGGCAATATTTTTTACTTTTTGCTATAATAAATATCCCCCAAAAATATATAAAAACGTTTTTTCCTTAGTTTAGGCTGATATTTATTCTTCTACATATTTTTGGTAAAAAAAAAAAAAAAAAAAAAAAAAAAAAAAAAAAAAAAAAAAAAAATCGCAATAAGTGCATATTAATTGGTTTGCACAAAAGTTATAGCGTCTACAAAATAGGGGATAGTTTTATGCAGTGCTGGGACAAGGCCAATTGGTGCCCAGGGCGAAGATGGCAAACTGCGCCCCCCCCCCCCCCCGTTTTTAATAAAGAATCAATGTTGTTTCAAAACAAGAATATACTTAACAATACAAGTTCAATTAGGTTTAATGCGATAGAAACAGTTCACTCACACATTTTAATTATATGTATTTTTATACCATTGTAATTAACCTCCCCTCAGCCACCTCTGGCTAGCAACATGGGCGCTTTTAACCCTTTTTTGGGGATTAAAAGTTCCCTGCTAGCGGTCGAAAAGTACCGCTTAAATAGTGGTAAAGCGCAGCTAAAACTGGCAACGCTTTACCACTAATGGACCCGCCACCCCATTTTAACCGCTTGCCGACCGCCTCATGCAGATATACTGATATACAGGCAAAACCACGTACCTGTACGTTGCCCTTTAAGAGGCGGCTAGCGGGCGCGCGCGCCCGCGGCAAAATCCATGAGTCGGGTCACGGGTCCCGCGGACTCAATCGCCGCGGGGATACCCGTGATCGCCTCACGGGGAGGAAAAACGGGGAGATGCTGATTGTAACGAGCCCCTTTGCTCGCTCGGTTCCACTCTCCCGACACTTCTCTGCAGCTATTGAATCAGATTGCAACGTCTGATGGTTCGGTCATCCAATGCTCCGGGATTAGAACTACAGCTCTGAGGCCGTTCTAACCCAGTTGTGATAGCTCAGAACAAACACCAGGCAGGCTGTATGTAAGTTCAAACAGGAATCTCACTTTATTGCAAAATACAGGCTTTTATACACTAAAAGTGGAGGTGCAGACCTCCTGCTCATATTACTCTAACAATACAGCTGTAACCTAATTAACCTAATTAACATGAGCTAATTAACTAATCCCTTTAGACAGCCTAGATGACTCAGACATGACTTTTAGGCCAGACTGGCCGTCTTGTAGTTCAGAAAATCCAATCAACATTATCACAATCAACATAGACTCTTCTTCACATAATAGCAGAGTTAATTAACACAAACAACAATGGGGATCTAATGACTCTTAGATCCCATACTATAGACTTATTTACAATACACATTTTAGCAGACAACAGATGGACAAGTGCTGGAATTTACATCAGCATCTCCTAACAGTATCTGTCCCAGCATTATGAATCAGCCACTATTCCAATATGGCAAATCCAGGGTCCCCGAGTCTGTGTGTCCTGGGGGACCAGGACCCGAATCCACAGTAATACCACCTCAAGGGTCCCCAGGCATACAGCTCACAAAGAGCACCATTCCCCCAAATGCAAGGGCCCCCGATCGATCGACAAGAGGCTAGCATACAGTCCCCTCCAAAAGTCTATCTCCCGGCTAGGTCCGTCACATCTCTCCCCCTTCGGCAGGAGACTAACACAGGAGGAGACCCCAGATGGGTTGACTCCGAGGTTAGTCAGTAGTTCCAGTCCTCTAATGCCTGTACCCACACAGTACCTCAAACAAATTGTTCCAAACAAAGCATTACTCACCCAGCCAACCTCTGCCTCTCTCAGAGAACATATCTGCCGCTGGGGAGAGGCCTGGACTGGCCCTTCTCCCTGGAGTCCTTTCTGCCGCTGGAGAGAAGGCAGGGTGTCTGGGCTTACTCCATCATGCTGTTGGGGATCTGGGCCGACTGCCCAGCATCCCTGGGGTATACAGGTGGAGACTGAAGTCCCATCCACCTTCACAGGACATTCATCCTCTGTTAGTTGAGGGCAGAGTCCAGCAGTACTCGGCCCTGTTGCCAGCCCTTCTGCTGGAAACCCCACACCATCTGCTCCGGCTAACTGTTGGGGAGGGACAACGAACACCTCCTCTCCTTTCTCCCCCTGTATCCTGATCTGCTGCTGGGAAGTGACCACCTCCTTCTCACCCTGAGCCTCCGGAACGGCCGCAGGTGTAGGGCAGAGATCTTGGACCCTCTGTCCGGTTGCCAGCGCTTCAGCTGGGGAAGTTCCTTGTAACTTCACAGATACTTCTGTTGGTGCTGGGCAGAGCATAGTGAAGTTTGGCCCTAATAACAGCTCCTCTTCTGCTGGAGGCTCACCAGGTTGTTCTTCCTCAGCAGAAAAGTCTATCAAATCCCCTGTCTCTGCAACTGGTGTCTGGGGATAAAGGTTCACCATCTCCTCTCCGTGGAACACAGAAGATGCTATCAGTGCTGGGCAGAGCACAGTGAAGTTTGGCCCTAATAACAGCTCTTCTTCTGCTGGAGGCTCACCAGGTTGTTCTTCCTCAGCAGAAAAGTCTATCAAATCCCCTGTCTCTGCAACTGGTGTCTGGGGATAAAGGTCCACCATCTCCTCTCCGTGGAACCCAGAAGATGCCATCAGTGCTGGGCAGAGCACAGTGAAGTTTGGCCCTAATAACAGCTCTTCTTCTGCTGGAGGCTCACCCGGTTGTTCTTCCTCAGCAGAAAAGTCTATAAAAATCCCCTGTCTCTGCAACTGGTGTCTGGGGATAAAGGTTCACCATCTCCTCTCCGTGGAACCCAGAAGATGCTATCAGTGCTGGGCAGAGGTTAGCAGAGCTCTGCCCTGTTGTCAGCACTTCAGGTTTGGGAACGGCAATCTTCAGATTTTCCACTGCCGATTGTCTGGCATTCTGCTGGACAGGCACATTCCTCCATCCAAGATCATCCAATGCAGAAACAGGTTCATTAAGGTCAGTCAGCACTTGCTGCATCCACCATAAAACCTCCCCCTCCATAGCTGCGGGTGCAGGTTGGCAAAGCACACCGTTACTCTGCCACATTGTCAACTCTTCAGCCAGGATTTCAGAGTTGTCAACTGGTATTTCATGATAGTCCCAGGCAAAGGGAGCACCACCCTGCTGCTGAGCAGTCTAACAGCTGTTTGTAGGCGATCTCCAACTCCCATTCCTGAACGGCCAGAAACTCCAAATCTTCCAGTGCCCAGTGCACTTCTGAGACATTCAGTCTCCGCTCTCTGTGCTCCATTATTTCCTCCAAACGCCACTCCCGATCACTTCCAAAGTCAGGGTCCCTGGACAGCCTCCAGTATAACAATCCCAGGCCATCGTAGTCAAAGCCTTCCGTGGGGCTGTCATCCGCTGTCCATGGGCACACTTGGGCTACATACCACTGGAGGGCTCTGTAGCTCTCGTCCAACCGCATTTCTGCCCGGATCAGCCTGCTTAACTCGGCTGTCCACTCCTGGTTCGGCTGTTCCCCCAAAAACAGCATTCGCACTTCATACTGCGACCAGTACCTCACATGGATGGAGGGGAGAACTTTTCCCTGGTGTCGCTGCTCACGGGCTAGCGCTTCCTTCCAGAGTTCACAGCGGATAGAATCAAACCATCCTAGCAGGACCTGCTCTGGTACTGGTTATCTGTGCTGTATCCCCTCTCGCAACCTCCTTCTGAATTCCTCATCCATGGTGGCTGGTAGTTCTCCTCTCCTGCTATCCTGCTACCTTGGATCCAGCTGATGGTTTGGATGTGTTCACGGCAAGGAAGCACGATCCCACCATTCCCTCCACGGCTCTCAAGTAAGTCTTTCAGCGTGGCTCTCCTGCAGGCTGGTTTGGAGTGTCCCAGTAACTGGAGAGCAAATCCCACCACTGCCACCTATGTAACGAGCCCCTTTGCTCGCTCGGTTCCACTCTCCCGACACTCCTCTGCAGCTATTGAATCAGATTGCAACGTCTGATGGTTCGGTCATCCAATGCTCCGGGATTAGAACTACAGCTCTGTGCCGTTCTAACCCAGTTGTGATAGCTCAGAACAAACACCAGGCAGGCTGTATGTAAGTTCAAACAGGAATCTCACTTTATTGCAAAATACAGGCTTTTATACACTAAAAGTGGAGGTGCAGACCTCCTGCTCATATTACTCTAACAATACAGCTGTAACCTAATTAACCTAATTAACATGAGCTAATTAACTAATCCCTTTAGACAGCCTAGATGACTCAGACATGACTTTTAGGCCAGACTGGCCGCCTTGTAGTTCAGAAAATCCAATCAACATTATCACAATCAACATAGACTCTTCTTCACACAATAGCAGAGTTAATTAACACAAACAACAATGGGGATCTAATGACTCTTAGATCCCATACTATAGACTTATTTACAATACACATTTTAGCAGACAACAGATGGACAGGTGCTGGAATTTACATCAGCATCTCCTAACAGTATCTGTCCCAGCATTATGAATCAGCCACTATTCCAATATGGCAAATCCAGGGTCCCCGAGTCTGTGTGTCCTGGGGGACCAGGACCCGAATCCACAGTAATACCACCTCAAGGGTCCCCAGGCATACAGCTCACAAAGAGCACCGTTCCCCCAAATGCAAGGGCCCCCGATCGATCGGCAAGAGGCTAGCATACAGTCCCCTCCAAAAGTCTCTCTCCCGGCTAGGTCCGTTACACTGATGTAAACAGCATCTCCCCGTTCTGCCTAGTGACAGTGTCACTCGATCTCTGCTCCCTGTCATCGGAGCAGAGATCAGTGACGTGTAACATGTAGCCCCCCCCACAGTTAGAAACACGCCCCTAGGACACACTTAACCCCTACACTGCCACCTAGTGGTTAACCCCTTCACTGCCAGTGTCATTTACACAGGAATCAGTGCATTTTTATAGCACTGATTGATGTATAAATGACAATGGTCCCAAAAATGTGTCAAAAATGTCCGATGTCCTCCATAATGTCACAGTCACAATAAAAATCGCTGATCGCCGCCATTTAAAAAAAAAATAAATAAAATGCCATAAAACTATCCCCTATTTTGCAAACACTATAACTTTTGTGCAAACCGATCAATAATCGCTTATTGCGATTTTTTTTTTACCAAAAATATGTAGAAGAATACGTACGTAAAAAAACTGAGGAAAAAAATTGTTTTTTTTATATATTTTTGGGGGATATTTATTATAGCAAAAAGTAAAAAATAATGCGTTTTTTTCAAAATTGTCGCTCTATTTGTGGGAAAAAAAGGACGTCAATTTTGTTGGGGAGCCACGTCGCACGACCGCACAATTGTCAGTTAAAGCGACGCAGTGCCGAATCGCAAAAAGTGCTCTGGTCAGGAAAAGGGTAAAATCTTCCGGGGCTGAAGTGGTTAAAAAAAACCTTATAAAAAAAATATAAAAAAAAGTCAGTGGTGGCAGTGGACATTGCAAGGACCGCACATGGACCAGTGTCTGTGTGGGACACCTGTCATACAGCTATGCCAACCTGAACATCGCAATACACCACACGCACAGCAAACTTCCACAGTCCACAAGGCAGCTCCCCTCTTCCAGCCAAAATCCATGCAGGAGAGGGTGCACACATTGTACACTTCCCCATCTGTTACAGGCTATAACATACAGCAGAAATTAAAAAGCAGTGGTGGTCATTAACCTCCCCTCAGCCTCCTCCCCTCCCCCAATCAAGCCATTTATTAATGTTTGTTTAGCGCTTACTTTTACACAAGTTCGGACACTGTCTGCCACACACTGCAATCCAAATCTACCTTAGCTTCCTTCAGAATACAGCTAGACTCGAGCCAGCCAGGCAGCAGCTCCTCGACTCCTCGAGGTCACAGCGCGCCGGGTCCGACACAGCTCCCTGCGCTCCTCTGAGTCCTCCCACCTCGCCCTTCGGCCGTGACTGACGTGACGTCACGCCGCTGGCAGGGACTATGGGACTCCTCCGTAGGGGGAGTAAACTGAAACAGTAAAGGAAACAGTGAAGCTGTGCTGAGGGAAGGGAGGATGCAGGAGCGCACAAATTCGGCACACACAATTTGTACAGTGCCGCTGGGCATAGGTTACTTGTTGTAGTACGCACTGGCGGGCAGCGGCCGTTGCAGAACTTCACCTACAGGCTGCGCCCCCCCTCCTATGGCAAATGGTAGCGCCCAGGGCACGTGCCCCTTCCGCCCCTGCCTTGTACCGGCCCTGGTTTTATGGCATTTTTGTTAATTTTGTTTTACTAGTAATGGCGGCGATCTGTGATTTTTATCAGGACTGTGACATTATGGTGGACACATTGGACACTTTTGACACATTTTTGGGACCATTGGCATTTATACAGCGATCAGTGCTTTAAAAATGCACTGATTACTGTAAAAATGTCACTGGCAGGGAAGGGGTTAACAAATAAAAAAGAAAGAAGGACGGCGCCCTCTAAGTGCAGCATGTATGTTAAAAATATTTATTACAATAGATAAAAACACTCACATTTGAGTTGCTAAAAACCAGCATGTAAAGTAGTTTCATCCGCGTGCTCTCGGGGGATGTGGGTGTCACGGGCCAGTTCAGGGGTTCCTGGGATGTGAGTCCTGTAACCTGGGTCCTGGTAGCTGTTCCGGTGGTGCCAAGGGTCCTCAGAGCCTCCGGGCGGCCAGGATATCGGTCATGGATCCTCCGTGGAGCGCCGTGCTGACCTGCGTCTTCACTTCCGGGAGCGGGGTGAGGCGGGCGGTGCTTCGCGTTCGGAGCATGCGTGCTCCTTCATCAGGCTCTGATGAGCCTGATGAAGGAGCACGCATGCTCCGAACGCGAAGCACCGCCCGCCTCACCCCGCTCCCGGAAGTGAAGACGCAGGTCAGCACGGCGCTCCACGGAGGATCCATGACCGATATCCTGGCCGCCCGGAGGCTCTGAGGACCCTTGGCACCACCGGAACAGCTACCAGGACCCAGGTTACAGGACTCACATCCCAGGAACCCCTGAACTGGCCCGTGACACCCACATCCCCCGAGAGCACGCGGATGAAACTACTTTACATGCTGGTTTTTAGCAACTCAAATGTGAGTGTTTTTATCTATTGTAATAAATATTTTTAACATACATGCTGCACTTAGAGGGCGCCGTCCTTCTTTCTTTTTTATTTGTTCCAGAGCTTCTTCTAGCTTTTATAGACTGGCTGCCTTCCATTTATTCAGCATCATTTTATCCTTACATGGACTAATACCCGAACTTGTTGTGAAACATTAACTACCACCATCAAGTTCCCCCTCTCAGGAACCCCCAACCCACCCCCTTCTCCCCACCATTTTTAGTTATATGTACCCGGCTACCTCCATTGTGCGCCATATTAACCCCTTGAGGGAAGGGGTTAACCACTAGGGGCGATCAAGGGGTAAATTGTGTTCCCTCTCTTTGTTCTAACTGAAGGGGGAGGGGACTGTGCAGGGGAGATGACAGATCGCTGTTCATACTTTGTATGAACAGACGATCAGTCTCTTCTCCCCTCAGAGAGCCTGAAACGGTGTTTACACACACAGATCCCAGTTCTCGGTTGGTCAACAGCGATCGTGGGAGCCCGGCGGTGATTGTGACCGCCGGGCATACGCATCGACTCTGGGGGCAAGCATGGATGCGTGCGACCCTAGTGGCCACAGGGCAAGGCAACGTAACATAACGTCTTTTCGCCCAGCCGTGCCATTCTGCCGCAGTAGAGTGGTTAAACAGGTGTCCAGCAGACAGTTGATTATAAAAGGACGTTACTTAACAAAGAAAACTTCTTCCCATGTCATGCTGTCAGCAATGGCACCACTTGGAAGAGAAATGTCACAAGGCCTGAGAAAGAAAATCATTTCTTTACACATAAAAAAAGGTGAAGGCTACAAGAAGATCAGCAAAGCTTTACTTACCAGTCAGAATACTGTAGCAAAAGTGATACCAAAATTTAACAAAGATGGAACTGCAACCATCCCACAGAGATGTCCAGACTGTCCACGGAAGTTAACACTTCGACAGGAGTATCTTCCGATGAGAAGGGTTGAAGAAAATCACAATGCAGGTTCACTGCAGTTAATTAAGGAAGTAGAAAGCCAAACTGGGATGATTGTTTCCCGTGACACATTACGACGTACACTGCAGAGGAATGGCATGCATGGGTGTCTGCCTAGAATTTGCCAGGGCCCATACTGTAGAAGAAGAAGAAGAAGACTACTGGGACTCTGTACTCTGGAGTGATGAGACCAAAATGTTTTTGGAACTGATGGCTTCAAAACTGTATGGTGTCGCAAAGGTGAGGGGTACAAAGAAAAATGCATGGTGCCTACAGTGACACATGGTGGTGGGCAGGGCTTTTTTTCTCAGAAAATAGGTGTAGGAACTCAACCACGACCCCCCAAAACCAACCTCACCCACACACACACCCTCCAAACAGTGGAAGGGTCTTAAAGGGGCATTAAATACCAGGAGTGCATTACGTACAGAGTGCAGAGTTCAGGGGTGCGCTACGTGCAGAGGCCGGGGGTGCACTGCATATACAGTGTAGAAATCAGATGTGCACTACAGAGTGCAGAGTTCAACTGTGCACTACATACAGAGTGCAGAGTTCAGGGGTGCACTATACACAAAGTTTAGGGGTGCTCTAAATACAGAATGCAGAGTTCAGGGGTGCACTACATACAGAGTGCAGAGTTCCGGGGTGCTCTACATACACAGTGTAGAGTGCAGGGGTGCTCTACATACAGAGTGCGGAGTTCAGGGGTGCACTACACGCAGAGTGCAAAGTTCCGGGGTGCACTACACGCAGAGTGCAGAGTTCAGGGGTGCACTACACAGGGTGCAGAGTTCGAGTGTACTACACGCAGAGTGCAAAGTTCAGGGGTGCACTACACGCAGAGTGCAAAGTTCAGGGGTGCACTACACACAGAGTGCAAAGTTCAGGGGTGCACTACACACAGAGTGCAAAGTTCAGGGGTGCACTACACACAGAGTGAAAAGTTCAAGGGTGCACTACAGGCAAAGTTCAGGGGTACACTACACGCAGAGTTCAGGGGTACACTAGACACAGAGTGCAAAGTTTAGGGGTGCATTATACACAGAGTACAGAGTTCAGGGGTGCACTACACGCAGAGTGCAAAGTTCAGGGGTGCACTACATGCAAAGTGCAGAGGTCAGGGTTCTTCCACAGCTGCTTAACTCTGCACCCCCCCATATCTCACTTTACCCCTCTTTAGCTCTGAACTCTACATGCAACCCCCCTCCACTGGCCCCATCTGGACTTCTGTGTTTACAAGTGATAGTGGTGAGTGGGGAGCAGAGGGCCTGAGCCAAAGGTGGCGGAACTGATTTCCACCAAGTTCCAGCTGAAAAAATGCCCTGGTGGTGGCAATGTCCTTCTGTGGGGCTGCACGAGTGCTGCTGGTGTCAGGGGAGCTGCATTTCATTGAAAGTATCATGAATTCACAGATGTAGTGCTCGATTATTGAATAAGAAGATGTTACCATCAAGCCGTGCTCTTGGTCGTCGTGTTCTTTTCCAACATGACAGTGATCCAAAACACACATCTAAGGCCACTGTTGCATTTCTGAAGAAGAACAGGGTGAAAGTGATTCAAGGGCCAAATAGGTCTCCTAATCTGAACCCAATCGAACACCTATGGGGAATTCTGAAGAGACAAGTTGAGCATCACTCTCTATTCAGCATCCAGGCTCTAAAAGGTTGTTCTTGAAGAATGGAAAAGGATAGATGTTGCAATGTGTCGCCAACGTGTTCATTCCATGCCTAGAAGACTTGGTGATGTCCCTACAAATCATGGAGGCCATACAAATTACTAGATGACTAGATGTAGTAGTTTTTGTTGTGGGGTGTATTCATTTTTGCATCAAATTACATTATTAACCTTACTTTCATGTAATGATCTAAACATGTTCTGTAAAACGTTTGAAAACTGTTCTTGTGTTTGAGATATTGATTAAAATCTTACTTTTCAAAAGGGGTGTATTCATTTATGCTAATCACTATGTGCAATTATTATTTTTTTTCCATTAAATATAAACTTAGCCTTTAAACCAGTATTACACCCAAAACAAAAAATGTAATATATTACAGCTTACCAATCATTAGCTGTAGTAGCTGCATTCGTTTTCTGTTTTCTTTTTTTCCTATGTTTCCACCTGGTGATCTGGTAAGTAACACACCTCCTGTGTTAGAGTGCCTCCACTATGGATGAAGGAGCACCTTTGGACTGAAACATTTACAGTCTGGGGGAATGGGAGGGTTAGATGTAGTAGCAGATTTAGATACACTAACAAATTGAAGCCAAATTTTAGCTCGCACTGCAATTACACAAGAAATTACTACAACAATGTTTTCCTTTTGGGATAAAGGTTTTACACAAAAAAAAGCTGATCATTGTATGCACCCCTGCCAATATTAAATGGTTTGTCTCAACACTCTAACAGATACATTTGCAGGAGAGGCTGTTCTGTTGAAAAACAACAGACTTACGGGCCAGATAATAAAGGAAAGAAAGCATAAAAAGAAAACTAATGCAGTCATCACATCTAAGAATTGGTAAGCTGCAATATAACAAATGTTTGCTTTTGGGTTTAATACCACATTAAGTAAATCTGACAATGCCCCGGACAATTCAAGCTGAGCATATTATGCAAATAGTGCATAATTAGTGCGTGAAAAGTGTACATAAGAGGGACTGAGAGATCTAGAGATATGGGCAACTGACGGTGGATCTTTAGTCATAAAATGAAGTCCTGCTAGATCACTTCAGAGTGGCCCCTTTTGTAGGTATAGCTATGTAAAAAATTAAAATTGTTTACTGGTCGGAAGTACAGGAGGCTGAAGAAAGGAAGAACAAAAGAGTTCCAGTGGTTTCAGGAGCACAGTTGTCTACAGGAGATGGTTGGGACTGATGTCTTGCAGAAGCATAGTCATTTGGACGTGCAGATAGGTACGTTCAGGCAGCAGGCAGAGACATGGTCAGCAAGCAGGCAAAGGATTGGTCCAGGCAATAGACGGGAATATGCTTAATAAATAGGCCAGGGTCGGTACAGGCAGCACTGCATTGTGTGGTGATGATCAGAAACATTGTTGCCGGCTACAGTGGCACTGAAATTAGTGTGGCAGTGATCAAGAACACTTTTGCTGGCTTACACTGGTCTGGCGACAATGGGGACTAGCGTGGCAGTAATCAGGAACACTGTTGTTGACTTACACTGGTCTGGTGACATTACGACTGGTGTGGCAACAATCAAGGGCATTGCTGCTGGCTTATACTGTTCTGGTGACAGTGCAACTGGTGTGGTGGGGATAAGGAACGCTGTTGCCGGCCTACACTGGTCTGGTGTGGTGAGCGTTGTTTCTAGCAACACTGGTCTGGTGACACTGGGACTGGTGCGGTGGTGATCAGAGACACTCTGACTGATGTGGTGGGGATCAGGGACACTGTATCTGGTGTGGCAGTGATCGGGGACACTGATTGGTGCTGCGGTGGTGGTCTGGTGTGGATAATGTTTTTTTTTTCACACTATAATTGCTTATACACTTCCATACAACCACTTCCGGCTGGAAAATTTCCTCTCGTTTGGTGCTGCGGGCTATAGTCTGCAGCGCTGATTGGTGTATTCTAACGCTGGGGAAGCCTCTCCGCTGTCAGAATACACTAGCTTAGCAGGGAGGATTCTCCTATCCACCTGGAATGTGTGAATGGGGGAATCGGGTCAGTTTTTTTCATTCAAGCCACTGGTTGAACGTAAAAAACTGACCTATGGCCTGCTTTATTACAAGATAAAGCCATTGTGAACCAGGGCTTAGTAAATTCATCCCCAATATGTTCACATGCTGCTCAGTGAAAGAACTGTAATATGCAATATTCAAGCTCTACTGAGATACATCAAGGTGCATTTTTTAATTGCCAGAAGCAGGGTTTACATTGTACCTAACCAAAATTCAATTTAATAAAAATGATTCACAATAATTCAATGTAAACTCTTGCAATTACCCTGCTTTAGTGATATCCACAAGGGGATATTCAATAGCTATTATAGCCTTAGGTCATCTGCTATTTTCCTCGCTAATTGTTGTAAAAGATAATAATGTTGGCATCTTTACAATAAATATAGATAAAGGTCTAAGATTTCCCATCTGAGCTGACAAAACATGTCTAGAGAACAGAATACATTTCCAGTCATGACAGCAATGTTTTACAGTAAAAATGCCAAATTTTTAAAATGTCATATCTAAACTACAAAATAGTTCAGATCCATGCATCTGTATTCTTTGAAATGAGGTATAAGCACAGGCCATGTAAATTTAGGTACCCTATATAGTGTCACCTACATCTTCCCCTAGAGAACAGGTTCAGGAGGCAAATGGATATAAACAGAAATTAAAGACATGAGATTTAATAGAGCAGAGAATAGTAAAATGCTGATGCTCATGAAAAGGATAAGAAGAAACGACAAGGGCCACAAAATAATTATAATTTACTGCTGTACATTTAATAGTGCATCACAAGTGAATAGCACTCCTTATAATCTGATGTCCACTGTAAAAATTCGAGCCAAGTGTCAACCACATATTCCAACACTTTATGAATTTTATACGGTCTAAGATCTTCTAAAGAATTAGGACTAAAGGAATAGATCACATTAACAGCCCTTCATCTGAAAAGTGACAGTAACCTTAAAATCCTATTAGATGGAAACATTCTTACAAATGCTATGAACCATTATTATGCTTGGTAAGGCTGGCTGAATGGATCTTAGGTTGCTCCTCTGACAACCATGTTATGGGACCTGTAAAGTCAGATAACTGTTGCAAAATTCAGTCTCTCGCAATGTATATTGGCAAAGTTAGACATCAGCTGAAATTACTGCTTAGGGATAAATCCCTTAGGCCAGGCTTGATTTTGTGGCCAACAGGTATTGGCTCTAATTGGAGAACACCAATGCTGGGGATAGTTACTGATAAGACATCTTTCTTAGGTTAGTTGAGTTTCTAACATCACACTGCTGTCTGATATACAGTATGTGACAATCTTAAAGTGGACCCAAACCCTAACCTTGTCCTAATATATTATAGAACCTGCTCTACCTGCAGCCCTATTATCAAGGCAGCTAAAAATATATTATTTATAATATTTACCAGCCAAACAATTAGGGTTTTGTTTCACTACCAACATTAAAACAAGTGGTGGCTGGTGCTCAAAATTTTTGGGGGGCGCAAACAAACTGAAAAATACTGAAGAAAAAACCATCAATTGCAGCCTCACTGTGCCATCAAATGCAGCCACTGTGCCCCATCAAATGCAGCCTCTTGTGCCCCATCAAATGCAGCCTCTTGTGCCCCATCAAATGCAGCCTCTTGTGCCCCATCAAATGCAGCCTCTTGTGCCCCATCAAATGCAGCCTCTTGTGCCCCATCAAATGCAGCCTCTGCTGCCCCATCAAATGCAGCCTCTGCGCCCCATCAAATGCAGCCACTGCGCCCCATCAAATGCAGCCACTGCGCCCCATCAAATGCAGCCACTGCGCCCCATCAAATGCAGCCACTGCGCCCCATCAAATGCAGCCACTGCGCCCCATCAAATGCAGCCACTGCACCCCATCAAATGCAACCTCTTGGGCCCCATCAAATGCAGCCATTGGGCCCCAACAAATGCAGCCATTGGGCCCCATCAAATGCAGCCATTGGGCCCCATCAAATGCAGCCACTGCGCCCCATCAAATGCAGCCACTGCGCCCCATCAAATGCAGCCACTGGGCCCCATCAAATGCAGCCATTGGGCCCCATCAAATGCAGCCATTGGGCCCCATCAAATGCAGCCACTGCGCCCCATCAAATGCAGCCACTGCGCCCCATCAAATGCAGCCACTGCGCCCCATCAAATGCAGCCACTGCGCCCCATCAAATGCAGCCATTGGGCCCCATCAAATGCAGCCATTGGGCCCCATCAAATGCAGTCACTGCGTCCCATCAAATGCAGTCACTGTGCGTCATCAATTACAGCCACTTGTGCCCCATCATACGCAGCCACTTGTGCCCCATCATACGCAGCCACTTGTGCCCCATCATACGCAGCCACTTGTGCCCCATCATACGCAGCCACTTGTGCCCCATCATACGCAGCCACTTGTGCCCCATCATACGCAGCCACTTGTGCCCCATCATACGCAGCCACTTGTGCCCCATCATACGCAGCCACTTGTGCCCCATCATACGCAGCCACTTGTGCCCCATCATACGCAGCCACTTGTGCCCCATCATACGCAGCCACTTGTGCCCCATCATACGCAGCCACTGTGCCCCATCAAATGCAGCCACTGTGCCCCATCAAATGCAGCCACTGTGCCCCATCAAATGCAGCCACTGTGCCCCATCAAATGCAGCCACTGTGCCCCATCAAATGCAGCCACTTGTGCCCCATCAAATGCAGCCACTGTGCCCCATCATACGCAGTCACTGTGCCCCATCATATGCAGTCACTGTGCCCCATCATACGCAGCCACTTGTGCCCCATCATATGCAGCCACTTGTGCCCCATCATACGCAGCCACTTGTGCCCCATCATACGCAGCCACTTGTGCCCCATAATACGCAGCCACTTGTGCCCCATCAAATGCAGCCATTGTGCCCCATCAAATGCAGCCACTGTGCCCCATCAAATGCAGCCACTTGTGCCCCATCAAATGCAGCCACTGTAACCCCCGCCCACTTGCTGTCTGCCCGGCACTTACCCCATCTTAGTGGCGGGTCAGGCAGCGGGTGACAGCGGCGAGCTGTGTGGGACGAACAGCAGGTCCTCCATGCTTCCCTGCGTCTCTTCTTCCGTTCCACTAGGCGTCCAATAGGATCGCCTTTGCCTTCAGCCAGGTGACGGGTATTAGAACTGCGCTTCCTGATTGGCGGTTCAGTGTTAGAAAAGCAAATATTAATTTAATAATACACCTGGGTGGGCTTTAAGTGCAATGCTCTGCGCTCTGAGTCCACCTTTTTTGAAACCTATTAGAGCTTATGGCTCTAATCAGGTGCTTCAAAAAACACCCCCGTCTCTGTAATTCAGGCGCCCGGCATCCGAAAAGGGGCTGGAAGCCTGAATAGGGGGTGGCAGCGGCAGCCATGGATAGATTCATGCAATGCATGAATCTATCCTCTAGTCATCTAGGAGGGTGGCCCCTAACGGACGCACCGCTGCTGACTAAAACACAACCCCAGCGTCAGAATAAGTAGTTGCTGTCAAAAGGTGAAATTCAGGCAGAGCCAATCAAACCTACCCTAGATATATCTAGTGTTCACAGCTGTGATCAAGTATCTGCATTTCAAGATAGTCTAGAGCTACTGACAGGTAAGCATTGTACAGCCCCAGAGAGTTTGGCATGCCGCCTGGGAATATCTGGCCAAAGGCGTGTGCCAGGTGTGTCTAGGCAAACCCTAATCATTATGTGTGGTGCCGATTCCCCCTACTGCCTGGGCTTCCCTCCCCCTTGTTGGCTTCCCTGCATCGCAGTGCTTCTGGCTTCCCTCCTCTCCCGGCTGCTGCGGGCGATGTTTCAGAATGGATAGAAGGGAAAAGGGCTATTAAATGTCATTTACCAGCCCCTTCCTTTTCTAAATGAACCCAGTGAACACACTCGCTGACTGTGTCCATTCAGAACGGAAGCATAGTAAACTGTTTACTATGCTTCAGTTTGTGAATGAATAGGAAGTCACTCAGCACAGAGCACTCCCCATTCATTCACTGCCCCACACAGCTGAGGCTGCAGAGAAAGGCATGTGTGTTTGAGCTTTAGGTGCACACCCTAATACAATAGGCTGCGCACACCTATGTGAAGGACGTAGAGGATGCCGTGCAAGCACAGCTGCCGTGACAGCTGGCTCAGACAAGCCCAGCAATTTCAAGTCTGTAAGCATGCCGGGAATGCCATGCAAGCATAGCAAATGCAGCAGCCTGCATTGACAAGCTAGGCAAATGCACATCTGGAGGGATGCCAGGGCTGCGATGTTTGCAATAGCACCAGCAGTAGAGAATGCAGGGGTGCCAGATGAGTAAATGCTGCATGGCCAGATCTAGAGGGGTGCTGGGATGGGCTGCGTCCCCTTAGATTTCAATTGCACCCCCCCAAGCACCTTTCCCACAACCCCCCATACAGCACATACTGTACATAGGCTTCATTCACCACGGCGATTAAGGCCGATGTGAATTGTAGAAGCAGTATCTCCTGGGGCTCTCAGCGAATAGGTGCAGCTGCCAGCCTCGTTTACGATAATGATAGGTCGCCAGTGGCCGCACCTATTTACGGCTCTCTGCACACCCAGCGATTCCCTGTGGTGATCGCTGCTGGACACACTTTGTTTTCGCCAAGCAGTGATCACTGCAGGTAAACGCTGGCTGTGCAGAAAGCTGCGAATAAGTTCAGCCACTGGTGACCTGTCATTATAGTGAACAGGGCTGGTGGCCACACCTACCCGCTGAGACCGCAGGAGAAACTGCTCATTGTTGTTTATCAAAAACAGTGTCAAATATCGCACTGGTTTTATGTTGCCCTCTTTTACTTTTATAATAAAGAATTACAAAAAAAAAAAGTTTTATTACTCAGATAAGTACATGATCCTTATAAAGTGATAGTTAACTTGTGATGTGCCTTAATTTTTCTTCTCATCAGCTATCCTTAATATTAGTGTATTTTATGTGTGGCCCAAGACAATTCCTATTCTTCCAATGTGGCCCAGGAAGGTCAAGTCAAAAGGTTGGACACCCCTGGTCTAGATAATATAATAATAATGGTGTAAAATACATTCATTGTAGTTTAGGGTTTTGACCCATTTACCTGTCATGTCTAATCAGGGTTTTTTTAGCGGGAATATGGCTGAACTCTGTTCCTCCACCTCCAGCAGCTCTGTCTTCCCCAACCCATCACTGTAAACACAGAGGCCAGTAGTACTACTCACTTCCTGCACCAGTTTCTGTGTTTACATTGGATGCGTGCTTCATGCTGCTGAGCCATCAGCCTTGCTGCTCTTCGATCACAGGTGAGTAGGGGGAGAGTTCTGTACTGTGTGTATTTGTGTGAAGGGGTGGAGAATTCAGTACTGTGTGGAGGGCTCTGTGCTGTGTGAGGTGTGGGGGTTCTGTACTGTGTGAGCTCTGTACTGGGGCGGAGGGGGTTGGGAAGAGATCTGCACTGTGGAGGAAACCTCTGTGCTGGGGAGATGGGGTGTGTGTGGAGAGCTTTGCAATGGGGTGAGGTGGGGGGTTGAAAGAGAGCTCTGTACTGGGGAGAAGTGGGATGTGGGGTGAAGTTGTGGGAAAGTAACTTTTGGTCATACACTGGCCTGTTACCCAATTTTGTACCCTATGTGATACGCACCCCTCACTCATGGGACAATATTCACTTCTGAGTTCTCTGCCCTATGTGATATGCCATCCTGAATCCACCTGTGCGTTATGCATTCCTGTACCAGGTGTTTTATGCCATACACTGTACTGAGGCTTGACCACACTCACTATTTGGTGTGGTGTGGTGTGGTACATGAGCCTTTTTACGTATCTCCCCCAGAGATCAGGGGAGTGTAGGAGAAGGATGTGGGTACTTGCACCTAATCTGTGAGAAAAAAGCCCTGTGTCCAACAAAACCTCTCCCAAGAAGCTGAGGTGTATTGCTTGATGTTAGTGTTTTCTCTATGCAATTATGCAGCATTATTGTTACAGTGATTACAGTGCACTATATGAATGGATAGTCTGTTGTCATTTGTCAAAAGGAAGACCTTCCATTTACAATTTACTGCTTGTGCTTCCAGAAGGACGGGTTTGTCCGAATGTGTATCGGCCGTCACATCGGACTTCAGGCGTTCTGTTTGATGCAATATTTGTTTTGTTTTAATCTTTTAATAAACCTGAAGGTTTTACACTATTGGAGCATTTATGTCTTTTACATGCTATGTGCATCCACTCACGGGCTTGATCACTAATGAGGCGATCTGAAGAGTAGCTAGCAAGCAAGTACGTTCGGTGCGCTCCGAAGTTACAGCTGTGCCTAGACTATATGCTTCTCATGATCCTCTGTAGCGGGGGATCATGGCCATCTGGTAAGAAGTGATTCTTTCTATAGCGGTGGTGGATTACACATATATTTTTGTCAATCAGCGGTGGAAGATTCATCTCATCTGTGGATGGACTTTACTCCTGACTCTTGCATGGGTGGATGTGATACTCTCCAGTAGGGATGAGCCGAACACCCCCCTGGTTCAGTTCGCACCAGAACATGCGAACAGGCAAAAAATTCATTCGAACACGCGAACACCGTTAAAGTCTATGGGACACGAACATGAATAATCAAAAGTGATAATTTTAAAGGCTTATTTGCAAGTTATTGTCATAAAAGGTGTTTGGGGACCTGGGTCCTGCCCCAGGGGACATGTATCAATGCAAAAAAAAGTTTTAAAAAACGGCCGTTTTTTCGGGAGCAGTGATTTTAATAATGCTTAAAGTGAAACAATAAAAGTGTAATATTCCTTTAAATTTCGTACCTGGGGGGTGTCTATAGTATGCCTGTAAAGGGGCGCATGTTTCCCGTGTTTAGAACAGTCTGACAGCAAAATGACATTTCAAAGGAAAAAAAGTAATTTAAAAACTACTCGCGGCTATTAATGAATTGCCAGTCCGACAATACACATAAAAGTTCATTGATAAAAACGGCATGGGAATTTCCCACAGGAGAACCCCGAACCAAAATTTAAAAAAAAAAAAATGACGTGGGGGGTCCCCCTAAATTCCATACCAGGCCCTTTAGGTCTGGTATGGATATTAAGGGGAACCCCGGCCAAAATGTAAAAAAAAATGGCCCCAAACACAAGTCCCCAAACACTTATGACAATAACTTGCATAGAAGCCTTTAAAATTAGCACTTTTGACTTCTCCCATAGACTCTTAAAGGGTGTTCCGCGGCTTTCGAATTTGCAGTGAACACCCCAAATTGTTCGCTGTTCAGTGAACTGGCGAACAGCCGATGTTCGAGTCGAACATGAGTTCGACTCGAACTCGAAGCTCATCCCTACTCTCCAGTCATCTATATATAGACTGTCTTATTTTTATATGGACCGATTTTTTATTTTATTATTTTTATTTGCATGGTATACAAATTTTTCACACATGTTTTTCACAAGGCTTTTCATAAGGTTATGAATAATTCTTCACATATATCTGTTATTCACATTGAATTGTGAACGGTTTGCACATTTTGTGTGTTTAGTTTAAGGTTTATACCTGTTTATATTTATAAGTTTAGATTCTATAAAATGGGGGGCACAAACTTGGGGCCCACCTGCATGAGATTGTGGCCAACACACATGCTTTTATATTTAAATCAGGTTAAATAAAGGTTAAGGTAGGCAGGAATGGGGTTACTGTCTCTTTAAACGCTTATGGTTACAGGTAACAAGGGCCAATTGGATCACTGGGATGGTTCTGGAAGCCTGCTGGTGTCTATAAAAGGAACCTGCAGTGGGGCTTATTTCCTTTTCCCCTTTGGACCGGAGCAGTACCAGAAGAACTGCAGAGTTTGGCTGGTCTACAGCAGAAGAGCCATAGTACTACCATGAGCTTATCTGCAGAAATGGAAGCTCTGGTCAGGTAGTTCATGGAGAAAGCTGGGAGCGCAGGGGGAGAAGCGTGGATTCGCCGCTGTTTGGCATTGTCTGAGGACAGCAATGCTGAAGAAGAGGGGCCGGTGGGCAGTGTCTCGGCTGAGGAGGGACGTCCACAGCGGAGGAGCACAGGCCAGTGGGTGGATGAGCCGGTCGCCAGGGAGAGACAGCGCCACTGCATGCCACCTGTTCACTTCAGCCCAGCAGCGGGGGGAGCCTTGTCCCTGGAATGCAGCAAGGAGTCGGAGGAAGATGGTGGCGGCGGGTTGGGTCGCGGCCGCCAAACGAATAAGAAGAGGCGGACCGGGTCTCGGTCGCCAGGGACCAGCGGGGCACAGCCACACAGCCCGCGGTGCGGAAGACAAGGAGGTGGGCGTCTTCCCCACAGCCCCCCATCATTCCAGATGTCAGGCAGGAGTAGCTGCAGCAAGAAGAATGCCTGGAAGAGGAGACACAAGATGGCATGCTGCATGAGAGAGCGCAGGGCTCAGGGCCTGGTATGCTACTGGAAGGCATGGCTCAGCAGAGTACAGAGCAGCCAAAAGTGTCTGGTGAGTGTCAGCAGTTTCAAACTTTGTCTGTACTAGTTGATTCTCTGTCTGCATTGATAAAGTCTTTCTCTCCTGTGAGTCGGTTGACAGTTTTCCGGATGTGGTTAGGGATAAGTTGTGGAAGGAGATTGCTGAGGGGCGTGTGGAAGGCCCTTTCAGGGATCCGCCTTTTCGGAATTTTCGTATATCCCCGCTTGGGGTAGTTCCTAAAAAGAAGCCCCATGTGTTCTGATTGATTCATCACCTGTCATTCCCGAAGGGGAAATCGCTAAATGATGAAATTGATGAGTCATTGTGTTCGGTGAGATATGCAACATTTGATGAGGCCATAGACAAAATTAGGGCTTGTGGCCAGGGGGCTTTGATGGCCAAAGCCGACATACAATCAGCCTTTCGTCTACTGCCAATCTCTCCGGTTGCTTTTAGTTCTCTGGGTATGCATTTTGATGATTGTTATTTTTTCGACAAATGTCTTCCGATGGGTTGCTCGTTGTCATGTTCATACTTTGAAGTTTTCTCTACTTTCCTTCATTGGGTGGACTGTTTTTAGTCAGGCCCTGACAGCCTGGTGCACTGCCTCGATGATTTTTTGTGGGTCCGGCGGATGGGACACTTTGTGCAGAATTGTTGCAGACGTTTCGGTCCATCTCACTTGATTTCGGAGTTCCATTGGCGGAAGAAAAGACGTGTGCACCATCAACAGCTTTGGAGTTCCTTGGGATTCACATTGATACTGTTAGAATGGAATTTAGTTTGCCTGTGGCAAAGTTGGAAAAGTTGAGATTTTTGTTGACCCAATTTTTGCAGAAGAAAAAAGTTCTTTTGAAGGAATTGCAGTCCCTATTGGGTAATTTGGCCTTTGCACGTAGAATCATGCCCGTGCGCCGTATTTTTTCGAGGCGGCTTTATCTTGCTTGTTCTGAATTATTCTAAATTTATTAATATATCATTATATTTTTGGCTAGGAACATTTTATACTAAATGCATAACTGAATGGATACCAAAGATTAAAAACATCTGCTTAGGAATTAAATAAATGTGTGGTTTGTTATTTCAATGCTCAGTATCAGTTTGTGTATAAATTGAAAAAAGTTGTTTACAGTGGCAATGGAGCTTATTTAGAAATTTACAAGGAAAATACAGTTGGCACTACAACTGCTCGACCATAACCTTAGGAGAAAGCCCAAAAGAAAGGCAAGCAATAAATATAATTCAAGATTTCATCAAGATTGTTTTTATTTTAAATCTTTAGATATCCTGTCCCATTGCAATGGCCCCCCTACCCATAAAATAATTAACATATTGCTGTCTAACTTGACGGGCACTTTGGGGGGCCAAGCCAGTATGGACAGTATCCAGGCCCGTAAGATTGTCACCGATAAGTCCGGCCTCAGGCCCAACTGGCACCATATAATTTGGAGAATGTTTGTGTAAAAAGTTGTGCAGGATGCAGCACGATAAAATTATAAAAAGTTTGTATTCCGCCAAATTAATGGAGGTTTGAAACAGGCGGAACCGGCTGGCCAGAATCCCAAACGCATTCTCAACCACTCTTCTAGCTCTGGCCAGCCGGAAAATTAAAAACCCTCCTCTCCGGGGTGAGGGTTCTTTGGGGGAATGGCCTCATGAGGTGCTTGCTCAGAGCGAAAGCTTCATCGGCAATGAAGACAAAGGGGAGTCCTTCCACGTTATCCGCATCAGGTGGCAATCCCAGGCCACCACTCTGGAGACGCTGGCAGAACTCCGTCTGGGCAAATACTCCTCCATCCGACATCCGGCCATTCTTCCCCACGTCCACATATAGAAATTCATAGTGTGCCAACACCACCGCCATTAAAACAATACTGTGGAACCCCTTATAATTAAAATAGTATGACCCCGAATGGGGTGGTGGCACGATGTGGACATGTTTCCCATCTATAGCCCCTCCACAATTGGGAAAGTCCCAATGGGTGGCAAAATGGGATGCCACAGTCTGCCATTCCTGTGGCGTTGAAGGAAACTGGGGAATCAAACAAGAAAACAAAAATCAGTAATTTTGAATATAACATTGCAAGAAAATTATACAATTAAAAACATTATTCCCCAGCATCAGTATAACATTAAATAATTTAAATCTTCTGGAAGAAATATGGAAAGGCACACTTATCAGATTGCTCACCCCCTCTGATGGAACATTGATTACATTTTAGGGGGTGGTGAAATTCAAAAAAAATATTAATTTTAGGACACGCAGGGATTTATGAACTAAAAAGGCTACAAGACTGCAGTTGTCGCACTCTGCAAGTGCAGTTGCTCCCCAGCTTAAAGTAAATGAGGTAAGGTAAAAAGGCTTTCATGTTGCAAGGAGTACACAATAACATGCAAGGGCAATTAATGAAAACACTTTGTGGCTTGCATATGATTTGATGATGGAAATCAGCAGAGCTTCTGCTCATTTACTAAAGCACTGGAGCAAATGCACTTGTAGAGTGCACATGCATTTTGCAAAGTGCAACATATATTTGCTTTTTAAAAATCAACACCACAGAACATTCTAGCAAATTATTAGGGGGGGGGGGGGTTTGAAATCAAGCTAATTATATGCACACTATTTGGATAGAGTTTAGGTGGGGGGGGGGTTGGGAAATCAAGCTAATTGCTAATTATAAGCACACTATTTGGATTGAGTTTAGGTGGGGGGGGGTTTGGGAAATCAAGCTAATTGCTAATTATAAGCACACTATTTGGATTGAGTTTAGGGGAAACAAAATACAATGCAGCTGACTAAATACTACAAACGGAGTAGACTAGGTGGATATGTGCCCAGCATTGTATGCTGGGGAGGTTATTGAAGGCAAATATACATGCATGACAAAAAAGAACAGGAAAAAAATCCAGCATGCGTGAGGAGAAAAAGGGGACATTCACACTATATTGCAATGATGGTAAGTAGTGTTTGAGCTAAGAAATACATTACATTATCAAAGATTAAATAAAAGAACATGTGATGCTAATAAAAGAAAAAAATCTTACCTTAATATAGTCCTTCTGCAGGACCTGGATGAAGGCAGAACAGGTCTCTGGGATAATGATCCCCAGAGCCTGGGGGGAGATGCCTGTCAAGAACTTGAGGTTCTGCAGGCTTCTCCCTGTCGCCAAGTACCGCAACGTGGCAACTAGCCTCTGCTCCGGAGTGATGGCTTGCCTCATGCAGGTATCCTGCCTGCTGATATAGGGGGTCAGCAAAGCCACCAAACGGTCAAAAACGGGGTCCGTCATTCGGAGAAAGTTCCTGAAATCCTCAGGATTATTCTCACGGATCTCACGGAGCAATGGCATGTGACAGAACTGGTCACGCTGGAGCAACCAATTCTTGGTCCATGAACTCCTCCTCGCCCTGTTCATGGACTGGTCTTGGTCTAAAGAATAAACTACAGCACCAAACACATACAATGCACGAGCTCGACGACGAGTACGTACAGGTAACATGGCTTCAAAATGGTCGGCTGGTCAGAACGCACTTAACAGAACGCACTGAAGAACAGCAAGACCTGTGAAGAGCGACCTGAAAATCAGGAACGAGCGGACAATAAAACAAAGATTTCTCAATGCCAACTGACCAAACGCACTGAAAAGCAGATACACACCTCAGAAGCACAGACTGAACAACAGTTAAAACGAACTGAAAAATACGAGTCTCACAAGCGCGAATCGTCTCCCACCAAACTTCTACTAACACGAAATAAACACGAGATTAGCAGAAGGATCCCAAAGGGTGTCGTACGGGCTATTGAACTTCCGTTTTATAGTCTCGCCGGACTTGGTGTACGTCACCGCGTACTAGGCCGTCAAACTTTTGTGTGGTCGTGTGTAGGCAAGTCCGTTCGTTAGAAAGTCTGCTGCAAGTCCGCCGAAAGTCCGCCCGGAAGTCTGTCGGACAGGCTGTCGGACTTTTGTAGCTGAAAAGTCCGACCGTGTGTACGCCCCATAACAGTGTGTGCAGTCTCAGCAGAGGTTATCCACATACGGCGTGGACAGCTGTAATTTCAGTGTGGTGAGAGTGACTCTGCTATTCGGGGAAGCTGACAGCTTACAGTATGTACATGACTGAATGATGTTGTTGTTAACATGTAAGTGCATTACTATATCTAATAAATTAAGGTGGGTTTATAATACTACACTATGTGGGATTTCTTTTTACTTGGTTTCTGGCAACCCAAGCACAGGTAAACTTGTCTCCACCTGATTTTATTGCTTCTTAAATCGATACACCTGTGGACAGGTTTTTCCAAAAGAATTTTGCCTTTCTTGAAAGAGGTTGGCAATAAAAGTTGGTGAGTGTGGGGTTGATTTACTAAAACCGGAGAGTGCAAAATCTAGTGCAGCTGTGCATAAAAACCAATCAGTTTCCATTTTTTTTGGCAGAGTAATTGGAACAAGCTGAAGTGAGAAGCTGGCTACCATGCACAGCTGCATCAGATTTTGCACTCTCCAGTTTTAGTAAATGAACCCCAGTGTGTCCAAGGAACGCTCTGCTGTAGTCATTTTTTGTCTAATAAGAAGAGGATGTTTGTGAACACTATGGAATGGAGACCATGGGGGTTATTTACGAAAGGCAAATTCACTTTGCACTGCAAGTGCACTTGAAAGTGCACTTGGAAGTGCAGTCACTCTAAATCTAAGGGGTAGATCTGAAATGAGTGGAAGCTCTGCTGATTTTATCATCCAATCATGTGGAAACTAAAAACGGAAAATTGTATACTCACCTTTCCGTAATTTTCCTTTCCTGGTGCATCTTCATGGCAGCATACATATGGTGTTGTGACTCCGCCCCCACAACCTGATAGGACTGGTTAACTATAAATCAAAGACAGACCCTATAACTTCATGCAAGCCTTTTAAGAATTGCATCACTTAGGGTTAAGGACTCCTTAAACCCCTGCAAGTGCAGACAAAGGTGAACTTCAAACTTTAAACATATTTATTTGAACCTAGGCCCCTGTTCAGCCCCAGTTGTAAGAACTGTGGAACCTTGGCTGGTTTAGGTGATAAAGGACTCCAGGCTTTTGCTGTGTGAGATCTGCATAATTTTCCCATATTCTTAGGTAAATCTTCATGAAGACCTCTCTGGTTTGACACAAGGTAGGCACTACCTGCACTTAGTATACTTGACTTGGTAGCCAATGCCTCTCAACTTCCATGCCGTCAAAAGTAGTCTCTTGGAGCTGGATGGCAAAACTGTCCATGAGAGAGCGAATCTGTCATCACTGGAAGGGGCAGTGGTGATTCAATGCTTAAGAGTAGGAGAGAGAGAGAGACACTAGAACCTCCTAAGCCAAAATGGTGCATTTGCAATTATTGATACAGGAATCTCCACTGACAGCCTAAGAATTCTACCCTTCCACTGCTGCCTAGGCAAAGTACAAATCTTGCTCCTCTTGCTAAAAGGAGTGAATGACAGAAGTGCTTTGAACACTATTCGGTTCAAGAAATTCAATACTATTCCTCATAAGCTTAACATCCCATGACCTTAAGCAGCCTGGTCTTTGAAATGAGTCCCCCAACCTTTCTAGCTGGGGTCTGATGTGATAATGTTCCATCTGAAAATAATTGGTCAGTTACGAAGAGCCAAGGATATTCCGGCACTGTTCTGCTGGAAGAGACTTCACTCCCAAAGTACCTTTAGCTTTCTCTATCAGAGGATGGAAATTCCCTTGAGGATGAATTGGGACAAGTAGGTGTCTGATAAACCTACAGGAGAATCCAGTCTCCCAGATTTATGAATATTATAATTGATTGGAGGTTTTCCATCTTGCACAACTCTAACTTCCTGTGCTGCTTGTCAATTTTTTTTTTTTTAAACTTTAGCACTGGGCACAGATTACCGGGTTTTCATTTTTTATTTTTGCTAGGAACAGAGGTGAACTTAATCCTCATCTCCCATGGGTAACTGGAGCCTTCACGATTGCTTTTTTTCTTTTTTTTTCTATCCAGCTACAAACGGGAACAGAATTTTTTACTTTCCCATCAACTCTGGTAGCCTGGCTGACTGGAAGAGATTGAAAGGTGGACTTCCCACCTGTCAATGTTATGTGATCGGTATGCTCACTGAATTATGCCCCTGCATGGGTGAGTTTGTCATGTTATACTTTTTCAATAAAAAATTATTGTACCAGAAAAGCGGACCTCCCTTAAACTTCCGCCAATATAGCTGATATGGCCCACTGATCCTGAAGGTTTTTCCTCCAGGTGTGTGCATAAAGCTTTGCACAGGCACCCCCTGGATTAGTGCACCCTTAAAAGGGACTTCCACTGTTCTCCTAAGACAGGAGCCTTAGATCTTTAAGGCTTCAATAATGAAGATTGGGTACTTCTCCAGTTCATTTAATAATCTTTTTCCCGGTCTGTGGGATCTTGCCTCCTGGTGTCTACTTGGGAGTCGCCACCTGTATGCTGGACCTTTGAATTTTCTATTTTTTGTCAGATGATATTCACCCTGACCTGCTAATGGTCACCCTTGAGGTGGCTGTATCCTGTCTACTCCCAAATAGATTGGATCTGTGTTCTGGTGTCTTGCACCATTTTTTTTTTTGGCGGGATCCACCAATCATGGCTTCAGCCATAATGCACTCCTTGCCGTGACCGCGGGGAACACCGCTCTTGAAAAACATCAATTAATGTCTGACACATCCACCATAGGAGTAAGCCACCAATTTCAGCTCTTACAAAGCTGTTACCACCTTGTCTCCACTTCTTCAAGACGGGCTTATTTAAAGGGTTACACCACTTTTTTTTTGGCTGCAGTTTTCTGTAAATTGCAATTAAACATGAACATCTGGAGGTGCTCTGCACACAGAATGTGTACATAACTACCCCCTAAACATCATTTCCCAGAAGTCTGCACCAAGATAAAAGTCAGATTCCTTGGCATCCACCACAATAAAAATTTCATTTTTGATAAGATACTCCCAAAAGGGAATCACGTCTAAAGGAATGCAGACCCTGCCACTTTCCACAGAGTCCTGCAGGTACAGCAGCTGGTTGACAATTATGAAACCACTCCCATTAAGATTATAAGTAAGGGGAAAGAAGGGATTTTAACGGTGCATATTAGTTACATATAGAAAATGAGTATAATATCTTATCTCTTTTTCTTAAAAAACCAATTTTATTGTTAACATTTAAAAACAAGCACAAATGCTCATCAGATATGACAATACAATTTAAAACAAAGCAGAAGTGGTCAAAAAATATAGGGAATGACAGGTAGGATGTACATTACATATTCAAAAATATTGGTCATTGCATACTAGCCCGACATGTTTCGCATTTGTCGCTTTATCAAGGGGTATGCAATTAAGTAGCGCGTCATCCAACACTTTTAGTAATTCTACAAGGAAAAAATGGGAAGGGGGAAAAAGAAGGGGTTTTATATGCATAAATATACATTGTTACCATAATATTACAACAAAAGAAAAGAAAAACATAATAAGGTGTGTGTTGTCACTCCAAAGCATCTAAAGGCGCTTACCCCCAAAGAAAGGTTGACCCTAGGAAATCTCATCAGAACCAGCAAAAGCAGACACAGCCAAGCGGGGCAGCTAGAGGGCTTGTATTGCAACCACAGGGAGCAGTAAGGAGAAGCTGTTGTATATATGAAAATATTTAGTATCAAAAACAGAAAAATCTCATTGTACCAAAAGTTAATTGAATCTGTAGAGAGCATAGAAATCAGGTACGTATCACTTACGCCTGTGGTTAATTGAAGCTGCTGCCTGGGAGGCGCAGTTAAACAGCGAAGGTGGTAAAGTAATGATAGCCAAAGAGTAAATGGATGGTATATACGTTACAACTAGAACGAAAAATGAAGTAACAATCAATAATAAAAATAAAAAATGTTACTTCCTCGCAGAAGAAGTGGAGGAGAGTAGACAGGAGTAGGAGTGTACTTTATAAAAGGTATTAAAAATAATGTTTATCGATCAGCAAAGTGATCAGGGTATGCTCAAAGTGTAAGGGTTTGAAGTTAATGCACATAGGATGTATACATAAAAATAAAGACTCAACAAGAGTTCAATATATATGCAGGGCAAAAAGCATATGAACATGAATGTAAAGTATAGAGCGAGGTATGGTGAACATCACCAGTCACATTACCTGGCTAGGATCTTGGCTTACATCCTCCGGCGCTGGCAGACATGGCTGTCAGATCAGCCGGTTTAAATACTGCTCCCCATCGAGACGGCGTGTGACGTTGCCGGCTCGATGCGGACGTGATGGCGCCACTGCGCAGGCCCAGGAGACCGAGCCTCGCCAAGACTTCAAATCCCATGAGTGACCGCGCCGGTGGAGACGGCCGACATGCGCACTGCTATGTTCGGCCGCTCCTCCCATGCAGCGGCCACGTCAGGGGACGAAGGAGGCGGGGAAGGTTACGATGGTAACCAGCAGTGAAGCTGGTTTGGATGGGCTGCACGGCGCGATGTGGGCACATCCAAGGGATGTGCCCCGGGCGTCCGTGTGGATGCGACAGCCCCCTCAACGCTGTTTTAGCAAGACCGGACTGGAGCGGCCTGACCGAGATGGGTCAGGGGAGTAACCGGTCGAGTCGGGGGGGAGGCCATAGACCCACCGATCCCGATCGGTGCTAAAGAGGGACAACACACAACGTGATTACACGATTTACAATTACAGTGAACATATAATTCCATGATAAAACAATAAACAGCAGTTAAATATCAATCAAGATTTACAAGGCAAAAAATATCGTTTCACTGACATAGTTCCATACTGAAATGTAATAAGAACGGATCATTTGATACAATGACTTACAGAGAGGGAAGGTAAAGGGGGGTGAAAAAAGAGGGATAGGGGAGGGGGGGAGGGGAAGAAGAGAAAACAGAAGAAAAGGGGGGAATAAACGGGGACGAGAGAAGGGGGAAGGACTTGGTGAAAGGGTGTAAGATGTTTGTTGACACCGGGCAGCCGTATTCAGAGGAAGGGTCTGTAGCTAAGGCTTTCATTAAAGCCTGGAAAATGGGTAGCTTGGAGACTATAAATCCAGCGGGCTTCAAGCTGGAGCAGTGTCCGATCGGCACTACCCCCTCTTTCATCCACTGGTACATGTTCCAGAACAAGAAACTTTATAGTTCTAGGGTTGAAGTTATGATACAGTCCCACATGCCTGGCAATGGCTGTATCCATTTGTTTTTTCAAAATTGGCTTTATGTGGTCTCTAATTCGTTTGTGGAATGGTCGTTTTGTTTTGCCCACATAAAAGCCACCGCAGACACACTGAGCTAGATAAATTATACCGGGAGTTTGGCATGTGGCTTTGAATTTTATTGAATACCACTGTCCATTGGGAAGTAAAAATTCTGATGTATTTTCTACATAGGGGCAGACGTCACATTTACCGCACGGGGAAATGCCTATGTGGCGGGGATTTTTATTTTTTGGGGTATCTTGGAAATGGCTGTGAACCAGACGGTCCTTCAAAGAGGGGACACGTCTGTAGGTTATTTCGGGGAAAGAGTTAATGTGTTTGCTGACAGCTGAGTCAGCAGAGAGAAGAGGCCAAAATTTTGCTATAATGTTTCTGATTTCTTTGTGTTGGTTAGAGTAGCGAGTAATCAATCTTACCGTTTCAGATTTTTTAAAAGGCTTCTTTGAGAACAGTAGGGAATCTCTATTCTGTGTTTTGACCCTATTGTATGCCCTTTTGAGGCATGCATGGCTGTATCCACGGCACAGTAGTCTTTTATATAGATCTTTGGCTGCTAGTTGAAAATCTCTGTCTTTGCTGCAATTGCGTCTTAAACGCAAGTACTGACTATACGGGATGCTCCTCAATAAGGGGCCAGGGTGTGCACTATCTGCGTGGAGAATGGTGTTCCCTGCTGAGGGTTTTCTGAAAAGTGATGAGTTTAGTTTACCAGTGGTATCAATTGAGATAGTGAGATCCAAGAAATTAATTGCAGTTAGACTATGTTCCATAGTGAAACGTAGGTTAAAGTTATTGACGGAAATCAAACCAAGGAATTCAAACAGTTCTCTTTCTGACCCAGACCAAAATAATAAGACATCGTCTATGTAGCGATGCCAGGAGACGACTTTCTCCAAAAGATGGGTCAGGTCGTCCCTGGAAAAAAGGTCTTTTTCCCACCCCCCCAGGTACAGGTTGGCATACGATGGGGCATACGATTTACCACTGGTAAACTAAACTCATCACTTTTCAGAAAACCCTCGGCAGGGAACACCATTCTCCACGCAGATAGTGCACACCCTGGCCCCTTATTGAGGAGCATCCCGTATAGTCAGTACTTGCGTTTAAGACGCAATTGCAGCAAAGACAGAGATTTTCAACTAGCAGCCAAAGATCTATATAAAAGACTACTGTGCCGTGGATACAGCCATGCATGCCTCAAAAGGGCATACAATAGGGTCAAAACACAGAATAGAGATTCCCTACTGTTCTCAAAGAAGCCTTTTAAAAAATCTGAAACGGTAAGATTGATTACTCGCTACTCTAACCAACACAAAGAAATCAGAAACATTATAGCAAAATTTTGGCCTCTTCTCTCTGCTGACTCAGCTGTCAGCAAACACATTAACTCTTTCCCCGAAATAACCTACAGACGTGTCCCCTCTTTGAAGGACCGTCTGGTTCACAGCCATTTCCAAGATACCCCAAAAAATAAAAATCCCCGCCACATAGGCATTTCCCCGTGCGGTAAATGTGACGTCTGCCCCTATGTAGAAAATACATCAGAATTTTTACTTCCCAATGGACAGTGGTATTCAATAAAATTCAAAGCCACATGCCAAACTCCCGGTATAATTTATCTAGCTCAGTGTGTCTGCGGTGGCTTTTATGTGGGCAAAACAAAACGACCATTCCACAAACGAATTAGAGACCACATAAAGCCAATTTTGAAAAAACAAATGGATACAGCCATTGCCAGGCATGTGGGACTGTATCATAACTTCAACCCTAGAACTATAAAGTTTCTTGTTCTGGAACATGTACCAGTGGATGAAAGAGGGGGTAGTGCCGATCGGACACTGCTCCAGCTTGAAGCCCGCTGGATTTATAGTCTCCAAGCTACCCATTTTCCAGGCTTTAATGAAAGCCTTAGCTACAGACCCTTCCTCTGAATACGGCTGCCCGGTGTCAACAAACATCTTACACCCTTTCACCAAGTCCTTCCCCCTTCTCTCGTCCCCGTTTATTCCCCCCTTTTCTTCTGTTTTCTCTTCTTCCCCTCCCCCCCTCCCCTATCCCTCTTTTTTCACCCCCCTTTACCTTCCCTCTCTGTAAGTCATTGTATCAAATGATCCGTTCTTATTACATTTCAGTATGGAACTATGTCAGTGAAACGATATTTTTTGCCTTGTAAATCTTGATTGATATTTAACTGCTGTTTATTGTTTTATCATGGAATTATATGTTCACTGTAATTGTAAATCGTGTAATCACGTTGTGTGTTGTCCCTCTTTAGCACCGATCGGGATCGGTGGGTCTATGGCCTCCCCCCCGACTCGACCAGTTACTCCCCTGACCCATCTCGGTCAGGCCGCTCCAGTCCGGTCTTGCTAAAACAGCGTTGAGGGGGCTGTCGCATCCACACGGACGCCCGGGGCACATCCCTTGGATGTGCCCACATCGCGCCGTGCAGCCCATCCAAACCAGCTTCACTGCTGGTTACCATCGTAACCTTCCCCGCCTCCTTCGTCCCCTGACGTGGCCGCTGCATGGGAGGAGCGGCCGAACATAGCAGTGCGCATGTCGGCCGTCTCCACCGGCGCGGTCACTCATGGGATTTGAAGTCTTGGCGAGGCTCGGTCTCCTGGGCCTGCGCAGTGGCGCCATCACGTCCGCATCGAGCCGGCAACGTCACACGCCGTCTCGATGGGGAGCAGTATTTAAACCGGCTGATCTGACAGCCATGTCTGCCAGCGCCGGAGGATGTAAGCCAAGATCCTAGCCAGGTAATGTGACTGGTGATGTTCACCATACCTCGCTCTATACTTTACATTCATGTTCATATGCTTTTTGCCCTGCATATATATTGAACTCTTGTTGAGTCTTTATTTTTATGTATACATCCTATGTGCATTAACTTCAAACCCTTACACTTTGAGCATACCCTGATCACTTTGCTGATCGATAAACATTATTTTTAATACCTTTTATAAAGTACACTCCTACTCCTGTCTACTCTCCTCCACTTCTTCTGCGAGGAAGTAACATTTTTTATTTTTATTATTGATTGTTACTTCATTTTTCGTTCTAGTTGTAACGTATATACCATCCATTTACTCTTTGGCTATCATTACTTTACCACCTTCGCTGTTTAACTGCGCCTCCCAGGCAGCAGCTTCAATTAACCACAGGCGTAAGTGATACGTACCTGATTTCTATGCTCTCTACAGATTCAATTAACTTTTGGTACAATGAGATTTTTCTGTTTTTGATACTAAATATTTTCATATATACAACAGCTTCTCCTTACTGCTCCCTGTGGTTGCAATACAAGCCCTCTAGCTGCCCCGCTTGGCTGTGTCTGCTTTTGCTGGTTCTGATGAGATTTCCTAGGGTCAACCTTTCTTTGGGGGTAAGCGCCTTTAGATGCTTTGGAGTGACAACACACACCTTATTATGTTTTTCTTTTCTTTTGTTGTAATATTATGGTAACAATGTATATTTATGCATGTAAAACCCCTTCTTTTTCCCCCTTCCCATTTTTTCCTTGTAGAATTACTAAAAGTGTTGGATGACGCGCTACTTAATTGCATACCCCTTGATAAAGCGACAAATGCGAAACATGTCGGGCTAGTATGCAATGACCAATATTTTTGAATATGTAATGTACATCCTACCTGTCATTCCCTATATTTTTTGACCACTTCTGCTTTGTTTTAAATTGTATTGTCATATCTGATGAGCATTTGTGCTTGTTTTTAAATGTTAACAATAAAATTGGTTTTTTAAGAAAAAGAGATAAGATATTATACTCATTTTCTATATGTAACTAATATGCACCGTTAAAATCCCTTCTTTCCCCTTACTTATAATCAAATTTTTGTTTGGGATGTGGTGCCTACTTTGAGGGTGTTCCCCTACTTTCGGAACCCAAACCTACACAAAACTCCCATTAAGACTCATTCAGTGCATGAGCTGGTTATTGCTGGTGTGCCAGCACCTGCAGATGCTACAGTATGAAGTAGCACTTCAGATCTAGATCTAATTTTCGGACTAGAGCCTCCTTGAATGTGCCATGTCTTGCCAGCTACATTCATGATGCATCCATCATCGGAGAAGACTGCAGCAGGTTGACCTTTAGCTTTTTCAGGGTATACAGTTTTGACAGCCTGTTTATAAGGGCATTTTTCTCTGAGCCCTTCAATTCTTCCTGGATTAACTCTTCCAGTTGTTCAGTGAAGGAAATTAGTACTTTCTAACCTTGTGGAGAGTTTCCTCTACTTCAACCCAGGCAATTGGGTCCTTAGCGGTCCTTGCAAAAAAAGTCTCTATTGGGAAATCTTCAAAGCTTGTGCAAGCTTTCCTATTTGGACACCACCTACTGGTTCTGGTTGGAAGTGCTAGGCAATTTATGGACTGTAGCTTGTCAAGCAATGATTTTCCACCACGAATGCAACAACCATTAGGGCTGGTAATCTGTGGTGTTCGTAAACGGGGAGCAAACAAAATGAGAGGTAAGAAGATGACATTGATCAATGTTGCCTGTATGTCTGTGCTTTGAACGGTGGCTGTTCTGGCTTTTAGCAGGGTCTCTTCACCTTGAGGTCCTTGCAGGGCTGTATAGTGCTTGCTCCAGGCAGATTTGACATACTCACTTGGCAGGCAAATGACCTTCCACCACAAATGCAGTGACTATTATGGGTGGTAACTTGTGATGTTTGTAAACGGGGAGCAATGATAATGAGGGGTGAGTTGATGAGTTTAATCAACATTGCCTCAATGTCTGTTCTTAGATGGTGACTTTGTCTTGACCGTCAGAAGGCTCCCTCCATCTTGTAGTCCTTTTAGGACTATAGATATTGGCTCTCTTTTTCTCAATTTTCACTACTTACCTAATCCCTATACCTTAAAAGCAATGGGTGGTCTGGCTGGACAGCGTTTCCCATAGAAACAGAGCAAAGCAGCAGACTGAAATGAAAAACAGCATAAGCTAAGTCTCCACTATTGCGACCTGAAAGTCGCAAGATTTTGCTGCAATTTGATGCGACTTGAAGCAATGCCTGTGTATTCCTGAGGTCTATGAATACAGATATGAACGGTACTCATTGGAAATCATGGGGTACGGTTTGTCATGCGACTTTGCAGTGACAAGTCACATTAGTGGAAACTGAGCCCAACACAGAGATCCCAGAGAAAGCATAGAAAAGGGGATAGGAAGAGCCCAGGTGAAGGCCATAAATATAATGATCCTAGAGCAACACTGAGAAGGAGATAGGAAAAACACAGGTGAATGCCATAAAAAGGGAAAACATTCCTGCAAACAATGACCACATAAGCATTCAGCATGCATGAGTAGAGAGCTCCACCATTTGTTGCCCAAAAATGCCATAAAACCATTTAGAACTCACATTTGCCATTAGCGATGATATCAGTGCCTGAGCATGATCAGATCACCATCCTGGAAAAGCTCTAACCAGGAAACAGAGGCCGAAACACTTCCTGCCTCTCATGCTCAGAGTGTACTTGCACTGCTGCAGCCATCTTGGAAATGGCAAATGCCCATAACACAGAGAAAAGAAGTAAAAAGCATATGGAAAGCAAAAGGAAACGCTGTCACTTACGTCAAAGCTTGTTTAAAGCTTTCTCTGAGAAGCCTGCACTACCAGAATGGGGCTCCAACCATCTAGCTCATTTAGAGGCTGTACAGGAAGAACTTCTGCCCAGGAGAGGCTGAAATATGCCCCCCAGACCACCAGATTGGGGCTCCAACCATATAACTTTGTTTAGAGGCTGTACAGGAAGGACTTCCACCCAGGAGAGGCTGAACCTGGCTGGGGCGATAAGCGATACCTCGCGACTCCAGTCTTGATCAGGTGAGGAAAAAAAGGAGAATGCTGTGAGCTGGGTCTGTCTTTGATTTATAGTTAACCAGTCCTATCAGGTTGTGGGGGCGGAGTCACAACCCCATATGTATGCTGCCATGAATATGCACCAGGAAATGCTGTTTTTTATTTTCCTTGCATGTCCCCCTCGGATCTACAGCGACTTTACTTCAAAGTGCACTTTCAGTGCACTTGCAGTGCAAACTGGATTTTCCTTTAGTAAATAACCCCCCATGTTTGTTTTAAGGATTATATTCACTTATAGGATGGTATTTATTTACTGTATAATTTTTTGTTTGATACTTGATTGGAAGCATTGTGTATGGAGATTTTTTTATTGTAATACCTTAATATTTAATCACCTTAGCATTTTGTATAGATATTTATATAGCCCTGCGTTGAGAATTGTGATTGATTCCCTGTTTACATTTATTCTAACAAGAAAACCTTTTGTTGTTTATGGCAACAAGCATCTGACTGGTTTGCTATGGACAATTAAAGAGAAAAAATATGCTAGTTAGCATACTTTACATACATACAGTATTTAGCGCTGGTTCACGTTGGTGCGATTTGACATGTCAAATCGACGGCAATTGCCGGCAATGGCACCATCCTAATCGGTGCGCCGCCACATTGATTTCAGAAAGTAGTTTCTGTACTACTTTTTATAGGGTGCGATTTCCATTGACATCTGTGCAGAAACCCGCACAGATGTCTCTGAAATTGCAGCCGAAATCGGGACTAACATGCGGGAGTGAAATCATGCGAGTTCAGCTGAACTCCCACGGCTTCATTCCCGTAGCTCAGTGTGAACCTGGGCTTAGGCTGGGTTCACACTTATGCGAATGCATAATAAGTGAATTACGCAGTGAATGCATAAGTGAATTTCACACTTATACGAATAATTATGCGGGTTTCCCCGCATCCAATATCCATGACAGAAGATTGTGGCCGGCTCTAAACTGCTTCCGGACCGCCCACCGTACATATACTGCGGCAGGGCAGTCCGGCTGCACAAAATCACATACCTGCACGTGATTCCGTGTAGGGGGCGCGCGCCACCGGAGCGCCGCTCCCGCTGTAATTGGACATAATGGGAGCCAATCAGCGGGTCCGGCGGCCATCACGACGCACCGATTATTAACATAAGAGATGGATCAGCAGTGTGCCTATGTAAACAATGCACACAGGTGATCTGTCAGTGAGAAGAGAGATCTTCTGTTTCAGCTAAGCTAAGTTTTCCTCCAGTGTAACACTCCCCCCCCCCCCCCACAGTTAGAAAGCACCCCCCAGGACACACTTAACCCATTGATCGCCCCCTAGTGTTAACCCCTTTCCTGCCAGTATCATTTATACAGGAATCAGTGCATTTTTTTAGCACTGATCACTGTATTGGTGTCACTGGTCCCCAAAAAGTGTCACTTAGGGTCAGATTTGTCCTCCACAATGTTGCAATCCCACTAAAAATCACTGACCGCCGCCATTACTAGTAAAGAAAATAAATAAAAAAATGTGTCAGAAATCGAACCCATAGTTTGTAGACATGATAACTTTTGCGCAAACCAATAAATACCGTATTTAGCGGCGTATACCACGCGCCGGTGTATAACATGCACCCCAAGTTTAGGAGGTAATTTTAAGGAAAAAAACTTACATTTAAATGCCCATCAATGCAGCCTTATCAGTGTCCATCTGCAGCCTTGTCAGTGTCAGTGTCAGTGTAGCCTTGTCCATCATTGCAGCCTTGTCAGTGTCCATCTGTAGCCTTATCAGTGTCCATCTGCAGTCTTGTCAGTGTCCAGCTGTAGCCTTGTCCATCATTGCAGCCTGGTCAGTGTCCATCTGCAGCCTTGCCCGTGTGTCATTTACTTGTCAGTACACTTCCGTTTAAAAATGGCACCGCCGTTCTCGGCGGCTTTCAGCCACTCTTGGTGGCTTTTGGAGGGACTGCGAGAGCCACCGAGAGGCTCACAGTCGGCGGGGGATCGGCGTATAACACGCACCCATGATCTTCCCCTGATTTTAAGGGGAAAAAAGTGTAGCAGAATACATATTGGACTAAACTGATGAAGAAATTCGATTTTTTTATTGGGAATGTTTTATAGCAGAAAGTAAGGAATATTGTTTTTATACAAAATTGCTGCTCTTTTTTGTTTATAGCGCAAAAAATAAAAAATGCAGAAGTGATCAAATATCACCAAAAGAAAGCTCTGTTTGTGGGAAGAAAAGGACATCAATTTTATTTGGGTACAGCGTCGCATGACCGCTTAATTGTCAGTTAAAGCAATGCAGTACCGTATCGCAAAAAATGGCCTGGTCAGGAAGAGGGTAAAACCTTCCGGGGCTGAAGCAGTTAATGGATCCGAGTCACACATCCCCAAGCGGCTTGCACAGGGGCCCTGTGCATCTTTGATTCTGTTTCAGGTCCGAATTCAGGCAAAAGTTCAGGCCTGATTCTTCCCTGAAATGGAGAACAGGGATGCACCGGACCCCTGCTGTCAGCCGCATCCGTTTTAAGTGTGAACGCAGCCTTAAGCTCCACTACAGTAACTGTAGTTGCATTTCATTTACAGATGCATTAAAAATACATGTATTTTGCAATTTAAATACAGTTTTAAATGTAGTTCAGTGAAACGCCTACTCAAACTGCTATAAATGTGTCATCTTTGCTAATGCTGATTGTGAGAATTAGCTTCAAATGTAGAACTTTCAAGTTCACTCGTCAACTTGCATTTGAAGGCTTTCTACCTACTTTTATTCACGAACAAATGTTCTCTTAGAGAAGGATTGCCGTAGTAGGTTTTTTTCAGCATGACGCTAAACAAAATTGTGCTTTTAACCCCCTGGCTACTTTAGCTCAATCAGACCCACAGTCTCTGCACAGAAAATGACATCTCAGCCTCCTGATTATGGAGTCACCCAGCTTGGGGTTTTAGGCTCTCTGTCTATTCCAGTACAGTCTCTCCCAGCAAGATAGTGTTCCTCTCACGTTTCATCAGACAACTGTCTTTTTAAAATGACTGTCTTTAGGCCAGACAGGCCTGGGCACCAACTTCTTGTGTCAACAGACATGCTGGTCTTTGCAGCCTGATTCTCTGGGAGTGGGAGGAGCACTGGCTAGTCAGACTAAGGCTGGGTTCACACTGGTCCGACAAACGCTCCGACATTGGGAGCTCATGTCGCATGACGTGTGAAATCCAATGTTTCCCTATGGGAGCCGTCCTAACTGGTCCGACACAAGTCGTTCCGACTTTAGAAATGCTTCCTGTACTACTTTGATCCGACTTTGATCCTACTTCAGCCTATTGACTATCATTGAAGTCGGATCAAAGTCGGATCGCCGTCTCGCATGATCCGACTTCGGCACGCGACTTGTGCTCTGATGATCTTGAGGGGGAACTCCGCACCAAATTTTAAATAAAAAACCGGCATGGGTTCCCTCCCAAGAGCATACCAGGCCCTTAGGTCTGGTATGGACCTTGAAGGGAACCCCTACGCCGAAAAAACGGCGTGGGGGTCCCCCCCAATCCATACCAGACCCTTATCCGAGCACGCAGCCCGGCCGGTCAGGAATGGGGGTGGGGACGAGCGAGCGCCCCCCCCCCCTGAACCGTGCCAGGTCTCATGCCCTCAACATGGGGGATTGGTGCCTTGGGGGAGAGGGCGCACTGCGGCCCCCCCACCCCGAAGCACCTTGTCCCCATGTTGATGAGGACAAGGGCCTCTTCCCGACAACCCTGGCCGTTGGTTGTCGGGGTCTGCGGGCGGGGGGCTTATCGGAATCCGGGAGCCCCCTTTAATAAGGGGGCCCCCAGATCCCAGCCCCCCACCCTATGTGAATGAGTATGGGGTACATCGTACCCCTACCCATTCACCTAGGGAAAGTGTCAATTAAAAAAAAAAACACTACACAGATTTTTAAAAGTAATTTATTAGACAGCTCCGGGGGTCTTCTTCCGACTTCGGGGGTCTCTCCGGTTCTTCTGCCGGGCTCCTCCGCTCTCTTCTGCTCTTTTGCTATAGCGGAGGAGCCAGGTCTTCAGTCTTCAGTCTTCTGCCTTCTGCCCTCTTCTCTTCTTCTGATGTTGACACGACGCTCTCTCCGGCTGGAATGCTCTCTGTGCGCTCTGCTATGGCTTATATAGGCGGTGACCCCGCCCCCTTATGCCGTCACAATCCCTGGGCATGCTGGGATTGTGATGGCATAAGGGGGCGTGGTCATCGGGTGGTGACCACGCCCCCTAAAACGTCACAGTCCCAGCATGCCCAGGGACTGTGATGGCATAAGGGGGCGGGGTCACCGCCTATATAAGCCATAGCAGAGCGCACAGAGAGCATTCCAGCCGGAGAGAGCGTCGTGTCAATATCAGAAGAAGAGAAGAGGGCAGAAGGCAGAAGGCAGAAGGCATAAGACTGAAGACCGGGCTCCTCCACTACAGCAAAAGAGCGGCAAAAGAGCAGAAGAGAGCGGAGGAGCCCGGCAGAAGATCCGGAGAGCGTGGAGAAGAACCGGAGAGACCCCCGAAGTCGGAAGAAGACCCCCGGAGCTGTCTAATAAATTACTTTAAATATCTGTGTAGTGTTTTTTTTTTAATTGACACTTTCCCTAGGTGAATGGGTAGGGGTACGATGTACCCCATACTCATTCACATAGGGTGGGGGGCCGGGATCTGGGGGCCCCCTTATTAAAGGGGGCTCCCGGATTCCGATAAGCCCCCCGCCCGCAGACCCCGACAACCAACGGCCAGGGTTGTCGGGAAGAGGCCCCTGTCCTCATCAACATGGGGACAAGGTGCTTTGGGGTGGGGGGGCCGCAGTGCGCCCCCCTCCCCCAAGGCACCAACCCCCCCATATTGAGGGCATGCGACCTGGTACGGTTCAGGGGGGGGGGGCGCTCGCTCGTCCCCACCCCCATTCCTGTCCAGCCGGGCTGTGTGCTCGGATAAGGGTCTGATATGGATTTGGGGGGACCCCCACACCGGTTTTTCGGCGTAGGGGGTTCCCCTTAAGGTCCATACCAGACCCAAGGGCCTGGTATGCTCTTGGAGGGGGAACCCATGCCGGTTTTTTATTTAAAATTTGGCGCGGAGTTCCCCCTAAAGATTCATACCAAACACAGTGCCGGGCATTGGCGGGGATCCAAGTCGGATCCCCGTTCATTGAAAGTCGGACATATGCCGGCTTCATGTCGCAGGGCAAAGTCGGATCCAAAGTAGGACGGCTGTCGTGTCGCACCAGTGTGAACCCAGCCTGATTGCTGTTTGGGGGAAACACCCAAATCAATCCAACACCACCTGCTTGATCATTTTTGCATGCTGGATCATAATTCCTCTTCCACTTTTCATGGGACAGATTGTTAGTCTAATGCCCCGTACACACGGTCGGATTTTCCGATGGACAATGTCCGATCGGAGCGTGTTGTCGGAAATTCCGACCGTGTGTGGGCTCCATCGGACATTTTCCATCGGATTTTCCGACACACAAAGTTGGACAGCAGGAGATAAAATTTTCCGACAACAAAATCCGATCGCGTCAATTCCGACCGTGTGTGGCCTGTTCCGACGCACAAAGTGCCACACATGCTCAGAAGAAATTCCGACACAGGACAGCTCGTTCTGGTAAACTTAGCGTTCGCAATGGATACAGCACTTTCGTCACGCTGCAATGTTCAAAATGGTTTAATACAGCGCACTCTCTTCTTCTTTATAATGTGACAAGAATATAGTAGTTTTGCTGCTCATATTCACACACACTTCTCACAAACTTATTTAGTTACTATTTATCGGGATTCCCTCAATATATTTTGATTTCTCACATCTGACAACATATTTTTGTATATTTTTTTTTTTTTTTTGGCTTTAATGTAGAATCTTTTTTTGTGTTTCTCTTTTTTTTTTTTTTTTTGGTGATTTTGATTTGTATTCCCGAAAATGTTTGTGTGTTTTTTGTGACAAGTTCCCACAACACCATTAATATGTTGTTCTATTTAATCTGTAGGAGATTGTTTGGTGTTGTTGTCCCTTGTTAATTTCACATTGTACTTTAGAAATGTACCTGAATACTCACCAACAAACTGTCTTTTTTGGATGCAAACACACACAGGAGAGTAGAATTTCCCAAAAAATTTTTTATTAAGGGGTCACAACTATAAAAACAAAGAGGGAGGCAACGCTGGAGAAACTGCAGAAATTGGCGAAGCCTTGGACCCCCAGGGCAGACATCAATTATTTAAAAGCAAAATTGGTGGCCTGAGGAGTCCTTATCTAAGGGAGGGCAGTCTGGTCCAGAAGTCCCAGAGATCCGGAAAGCATCAGATGACATCTATGTCCCCAGGCTGTGGTCATACGAGAGACTGCATCTTCTGTCAGACCAGACTGAACACAGGGTCATCACTCTTTGGTCTTCCTTCCACGCTTCCTTACAGGCTTTGGCTGTGGTGGTGGAGTTGTGGCAGCAGGAGGAGGAGGAGGAGGAGGATCGTCCATCTCAATGACATCCATCTTGGGTGTTAGTTCCCCACTCTCCCCCTTACGTAGGACTTTATAAATCAGGTCCTCAGAGAGCCTGTGTTGGCCCTCCTGCATGCCCTGCAATTTTGTGGCAGCCATGCAGGCAAAGGCCTCTGCAGGACTGGGGAAGGCTCGGAGGGACGCAGAAGCCTCCTGGATCAGCCTGTATGCTGAATCCTGCACAGGACTGGGAGTGGCCTTCCTGGCCCTTTTGTATGGCAGGCGGAGGGGAGGAACCTGAGACTCAGTCAGGCTGCGACTTGTCCCAGGCTTCTCTTGGCTGACACTTAGCCCCGCCTCCTCCTGGCTGCCACTAATCCCCGCCTCCTCCTGACTGCCACATTCCACAGCCTCCTCCTGGCTGAGGTCTTACTGTGTATGAAAAAGGGACATAGTTTTAGTATTTTTTTTTTTTTTTTTTGACTTTCAAAGAAGATTTATTGAAGAGCAGTACATTACACTTCATAGAACGGAAATACTGTGGGGCGCAGCCCACATCTGTGACCATATTCAAAAATTGAACAGTAACAGGGAAATTAACCAAATACGTAGGCTCATACGTAAGAAAAGAGAAAAGAACCCTCAGGCATGGAGAGGCATAACCTAGTGCTGCAGGTAGGCTCGACACCCCTATCGGGAACATACTGTGTCGAGCGCCGGAGAGTAGCTTTAGTTAACCATAAGGTGAGTAGCTAACCTGTCAAGGCCCATCACGCCTACCGGGAGAGTAAAGGTCCCAGGCTGCGTGAGGAAGCCTTCCCAAGCCCTCTAAGGCCTAAAGGCCAGAGGGGCTAGGGGTGCTATAAAAATATCCTGAGGGTTCCGGCTGGGATCTCAATCCATGGGAAATGGGTCGAGATACCGTCTGGTTACAATCAAGTGCATATAAGACTGGAAGGAGCCGTGTGGAACCATAAACTTTCCGTAAATGTAAAATAACAGTTTCCTGAGAATAAGAAGAAGAAGAGAAAGAAAAGGTGGAAAGAAAGACGGAGGGGGAGAGAGGAAGGGGGGTGGGGTGTGTTGACAGTCTGCAATAGAACAATGGCAACAAATCATGCTTCAACTCCCGGTATAAGAGAAATGCCTACATGCCTCGCCCAGGGTTCCCAGACTGCCAAAAATGCTTTATTTGAGTCTGCTATGGTACTAACTAAATTTTCCTGAGACATGATCCATGAGATCTTTCTCTTGGCAGACGCCAGAGAAACTCCTGGTTGTTTCCAAGCCTTTGCTATGGAAATCTTGGCGCCTGTCAGAATAAAAGAAATAAGTTTAGCAGTTGTTTTGGGAATTTTGGGAATATTACCATTTAGGAGAGCTATTTGAGGATATTTAGGGATGGGAGTGTCCGTGATTTTCCTGATCAGGTGAAAGATTCTGTTCCAGAACCCCCTGATTTTCGGACACTCCCACCAAATGTGTATCATGGAACCCTGGGCTTGGCAGTTTCTAAAACATAAAGGAGACGTGGAGGGGAACATCTGTGCAAGTTTGGAAGGAACCAGGTACCATCTCGTAACAACTTTCATGTTAGCTTCTATTAATGCAATATTAACTATATCTTTGTAGTCTCTTGTGCTCATTCTGTTCCAGATCTCCAGGTCCCAAGACTCGCCCAAGTCCCCCTCCCAATCTGTCATGTATGAAAGTTTGGATGTGGGAGTTGACAGCGCATCATATATCAGGGAAATGCCTCCTTTTTGCTCAGTTGCTTGTCCACACCATTGTTCATAAGGTGTGCACTCTGGGGGGGTTGATTTGTCTTTCCAAATGGTGTGAAGGAAATGAGAGATTTGAAGAAATCTAAATTTTTCGGATTCTGGGAGCTCTAGTTTTTCAACGCAATATTTCATGGAGATTGGACCGGAGGCGACTAGGTAATGTCCAATACGGTACATTCCCTTATCAAGCCACCATTGAAAGGATTTGATGTCTAACCCTGGCTTGAAGAGGGAGTTGTGGAAAATGTGTGAAAGAGGGCGAAGCTGTGAGGTCAGAGCTGGATTTTGGATCAGGTCATCCCATAGTTTGAAGGAGTGTGACAGTGTGGGTGCCATGATGGAAGGTCTAGATTTACTGGAAGTCCAGAGTAGAAAGTCTAGTGTGTGGGTAGGAACCGCTTGGCGTTCTATTTGAATCCAGTCGGGTTTTTCGCCTCTGAAATATATGGTGGAGAGTTGGGCCAGTCTGGCTGCTTGGTAGTATTTGAATAGTTCGGGTAGGCCCAGTCCTCCCTTAGACTTCGGGGCATAAAGGGTGTTTCTCGTGAATCTATATCCTTTCCCCCCCCAGATAAATTTTATGATCTTCCCCTGGAAGTGTTTGAGGTGATTTCTGTTAATCGCGATTGGAAGGGCTCTAAATAGGTACAGAATTCTAGGAAACAGGGTCATTTTGACGGCATGGATTCTCCCCAACCATGATAATTTGTGGGAAGACCAAGCTTGCATGTCTTCCTCCAATTACGATACATAGGAGGGAAATTGGCTTGGTAGAGAGAGTCTATGCTGGGTGTGAGGTTAATACCTAGGTATCGAATTGAGGAATCACTCCAATTAAAATTGAAGGACAGTTTTTTTTTTTTTTTTTTTAATAAATTTTTATTGAAGGATGTAACATACAGGGAATGACATCAATAGACAGTATCATTGTATTTTGTGATTTTTTTTCTTTTTTCCAAAGAAGGAAAATCCAAAGTAAACATTAGCTTTATACAAAATAGGAATATAAAGCAGCTGATAAAGACAAATAGCCTGGGGAATGGGGAGATGGTACCTTCTATGCGGAAGGGAGGAAATAAAAGAGATGAAACTGGATGGATCTAGGTGGGGGGGGAGGGATTCCCTGAGATATCTAGCAAAAAGTTACTGGATGTACCCCGCATAGGGTGGAGGAAGGGATGAGTGGGGGAAAACCAGGTAGATGTAGAATATCAACATCAAACATCAGAGGGGGGGGGTTAGGATGGGAGAGCACCGAGAGCGTGCTTTGGATGGTGTAATGCAGCCTGTGGGTATAAAGTACAGGTTAAATGATAACTATAAGGTTGACATGATAAAGATAGTGATATTTACGATTTTAGTGGTATGGTATTGATGTCCTTTGTAGCAGTTGCGGTCTCCACCTTCCTACAAGAGGAGAACTAAGGGGTCCTGAGGACCACGAGGAAGTCCTGGATCGTGTTGTGGTATTTGGTAGGAGTTGGGTTCCTTATGTTGAGGAATCTTGATTTGGGGGGATCATTCCATCTGCGGTGGGGGGGGGAGGTTCCTGATAGAGGAAAGAGAAAGTCTCAAGATGCGCTATATCCGTGGGGGAGAGTGTTGAGGTCATGAAAGCCCCCCATTTGTGGTGGAAGCGTGTCCTGATTGTTTCGTTCGTAAAGTCCATGTTGATCCTATCTTTGTAGAGCAACTGTAGGAGGTCCCTTTTGATTTGAGAGGTATTGGGACATGCGTCGGAGATCCAGTTTTTTAAAATGGCTCTTCTGGCGAAAAGGAGGCATATCAGGATCCAATCCTTGTAGGAAGGGGCAGGGTTCGTAGACCAGGGTAACAATTGGGGGTCCCAGTGACCGAAAATGAGGAGGAGGGGGTCCTTAGGTATTTTCAGCAGGGTTACATCAAATATGTAATGGAGGACCTTGTCCCAGAAACTGGAGATGTAGGTGCATGACCAGAAACGATGGGTCAAAGAAGGCCTGGGGTGTAGGCATAAGGGGCACGTGGAGGAGGTTTGAGGTTGTTTGTTCGAGAGGAAGGGTATGTGGGCTCGATGGACGATCTTAAGTTGGGTTTCCCTCCAGGATTCGTTGGGCACCAGTTTGTGAATTGTGTTGAGGCCTTGAAGTATTTTGTCGACCAATTCGGTATCAGGGAAGTCTTTTGCCCAGTTAGCTGCTGAAGATGTCTTCAGTGAGGGAATGGCTTTTAGTAGGAGAGGCTGGTATATGTCTGAGATTTTGTAGGAGCCCTTTGCGAGAAGAGAGTCCGATAGGGACGTTTGAAATCTTTTGTGATCGTCTCTGCAGGCATTTTTGAGAAAGCTGATACATTGACCATAGTGGAACATGTGTGACTGTGGAAGTTGGAATGTCTCCGCTAATGACTTGAAAGGGACGGGGCGGCCAGTTTTTGAGTCACAAAGCGAAGAAAAGTTGGAGATGCCTTTCTGATGCCAGGTGATGAATGGCTGACGTTCCAGACCTGGGGGGAAGCTCAGGTTTCCTTGTATTGGAAGGTGTTTAAATAAACGGTGAGAGCTTGAGGCATTTCCGGATCTCCCTCCAGGCAATGGCTGTGTCCCGAAGTAGTAGGTTATGTTGAAGGGGTGGGGGGATGGATTTCCACTTGCAGTGTAGGAGAGCTACCAGGGAGTATGGATTGACCATTTCGGTTTCCAGACAAAAGTTGGAGTATCGAGATGTTTGCGCTACCCAATCTAAACTTATCCTCAGGAGGCAGGCTAAATTATAAATTCTGACATTAGGGAGACTAATACCCCCTTCGCGCCTGGGAAGGTAGAGTTTAGTGAGTGCTATTCGCGGCCGCCTATTCCGCCATAAAAATTTGGATATTGCCTCGTTAAGAATTTTTGTGTCTTTATGCTGTAGGAGTAAGGGAATGGTTTGTAATGGGTAAAGTAGGCGGGCGAAGCTGACCATTTTCACTAGATGACATCTTCCCAGTAGCGAGAGGGGGAGATCCATCCAGTTTGTTAGTTCCTGAGAGATTTTTTTGAGTAAGGGTGGGTAGTTGAGGTGATAGAGAGAGGAGGGTAGTTTTCCTATTCTTATGCCTAAGTAGGTGATGTGGGAATGTGCTACCGAGAATATGGAATTCTGTGTCCAAGGGGGGTTGGACACGGTGCCTAGGGGGAGGATTTCGCTTTTGTTGTAGTTTATGCGAAGGCCCGAGCATAATCTAAATTGGTCAAAGATAAGCTTAATCGTGAACATGTCAGAGGAGGGGTTTGCTGTGAATATAAGGACGTCGTCGGCAAATAGTGAGGTGCGAAGTTCCTGCTTGCCGATGGGGATGCCGTTTAGTGGGGCTACGTGTGATAAATATCTAGATAATGGTTCTAATGCTATGTTAAAGAGGAGTGGTGATAGGGGGCAGCCCTGCCGGGTCCCTTTGTGTAGGCGGAATTCCTCTGATAGGAGGCCTGCTGCTACCAGCCTAGCGGCTGGAGCGGTGTACATGGTGTTTATAAGATGAGCGAAGGAGCCGGAGAATCCCATTTTGTTCATGACCAGAGAAAGCCATTCGAAGCTTACGTTATCGAAGGCTTTCTCCGCGTCCAGAGTGATGATAGCATACTTTCCCTCTGAGTTGCATTTGGCATGTTCTAGGGCCATCATTACCTTCCTGATGTTCATGGTGGCAGTTCTGCCTTTCACGAACCCTGATTGGGCAGGGTGTATCAGAGAGGGTATGATGTCTGCTAATCTTGTGGCAATGATTTTGGAAAGGATTTTGACATCTAGGTTTAGAAGTGAGATTGGCCTATATGAGCCTGGTTCTTGGGGGTCTTTACCTTTTTTGGCTAGTAATTTGATAGTGGCTTGATTGCCCGTGGGTAGGTATGTTCCCCCTGTCCAAATGTGCTGATATACTTCATGTAGTGTGGGTTCTAGGAGTGGTTGTAGTGACTTGTAGAATTCTCCCGTGAATCCATCAGGACCTGGGGCTTTCGAGGGAGCTAGGTTTTTAATTGTAGTGGATATTTCGTGGAGGGATATTGGGGCGTTTAGAGCTTCTAACTGTGTGGGTGATACGTGCGATAGGGTTACCTTTTCAAGAAATGATTGTGCTGTCTCATGGTTTATGGGATCTGGTCCATATAAGGATGAGTAATATTGTAACATGGTATCATTTATGTCTGTTTGGGTGGTTTTTATGTTACCCCGAGAGTCCCGGAGAGATGAGATGTGTGTCGGATGGTAGGGTCCCTTACATAAATTGGCGAGGAGTTTACCTGCCTTATTGCCGAATTTGTGGAGGGTGGCATCCATGTGGGCTTTTTTCGTTTGTTCTAGGGTTTCGGCCCAAGTGTCAAACGACTGTTTTGCTGATTGCCATGCCTTCCTGTTATCATTGGAGTTATTTGTGTATAGTATTCTTTGGGCTAGGTGTAGTTGGGAGCTGGCTTGTTTGTATTTTTTGAGTGCGTTTCTTTTAAAGGATGCTGCATAGGAGATTATACGGCCTCTGAGGAATGCTTTGCCTGCTTCCCAGAATAAATTGGGGTTGTCGGAGTGTTCAGCATTGGTCGAAGTGTATTCTGACCAGACGTTTTCGATGTATTGTCGAAAGTCAGCGTTGTTGTGGAGATAAGAGGGGAAACGCCATATTTTAGGATTTGGGTGTAAGTCAGGGTTATCAATCGTGGTCGAGATTGGTGCATGGTCGGATATGGCAATGTCGTGAATGTCCGCATCGGATATCATTGGTAATAGGTCGTCTGAGCAGAAGAGGTAGTCAATTCTGGTGAAGACATTGTGGGGATTGGAATAAAATGTAAAGTCTCTGTCAGCAGGGTGTCGGAGCCGCCAGATGTCGTGTAGATGGAGGGATTCCATCGTTGAGGCTAGTAGAGTTTGTGAATCTAGATCTGAGGGGAGGAATGTGCGCTTAGAAGTGGATCTGTCGTCTATCGGGTGTATTGTGGAGTTAAAGTCTCCGCCCACTATGTGTGGGAGAGTCGGATCGCTGAGGAGCCATGTTGAGAGTTCACTATAAAATTGTTTTGTGGGGTTATTGGGCGCATAGATGTTTGAAATTATCATTTCCTTGGTTCCTAATTTGATGTGGGCTGAGATGAGGCGCCCCTGAGCATCTGCTTTGGTGGATAGGACCTCACATGGCAGGTTTTTGTGGATGAGTATCAGAACTCCTGCTTTGCGTCCATTGGAATCTGAGCCTATTACTGTACCTACCCATAATTTTTTCATTCGGTGGAAGTCAGGGGTGGAGAGGTGGGTTTCTTGGAGTAGGGCAATGTCGGTTTTGAGTCTTTTGAGGTGACGGAGGATTTTCATTCTCTTATTGGGTGAACGAAGCCCTTTAACATTCCAGGAGACTAGTTTCATATAGGGGGGGTCACTGGGGGGGTATGTGGAGATTTTGTATGGTTTTCACCTGTTGATATGTGGTGGTGTGGCGTGAAATTAGGCTGAGTTCTGGGGGGAGTTATTTTGTTTAAACGAGGGATTTTGTAACCGCTAAGGGCGTGTGTGCAATAAGGTGGGGGTGCATAGTATAGGGAGGGGTACAGGAGGGGGAGGGTAGAAAAGAGAAACAATAAAACATATTCAGTAAACTTCACTTTTTTCCGCATGGAGTCGACTGTGTAGTCCAACTCCCAACGCAAGACTCAGAGACTGCTGTATTTGAGAACCCGCATTTAAGGGGGTGAAATGCATTGGCAGCTTGGTTTGCGCAACATTAGACGGAGGAGTTGAATACACAGGAGAGCCAGGGGAGAGAGACAATACCTTAGTTGTAACAAAAACCAAATTTATCTGTTAGTCAAATATAAATAATACGTATTAAACATGAAAGAAACGGCTTGGCCTACCAGTATCTGATTTGCCTGGTGAGGAAGAGTGGACAAGCTTGAAAGAGAAAAATTTTTAACTTCGTCTCTTGAGTGGGATATCCCGCTAAGAGTTAGGCCACCATAGCCGTAGAGGCGGGGCGTTGAGTGGTAGCAATGTGTGACCATGCTCGTGGTCCTCAATGAGGAGTGGGACGGTGATGGTCCGGTGCCGAAGGTCTGAACCGTTTTGGAGAGTCTTTGCTTGGGCTCCTTTGGTCTAGGGCACGGTTGACAGGAGCCGCTCTAGGAGAGGGGCTGAGGTTGGGGCCTGAGCGTAGCGAACGCAGGAAAGCTTCTGCTTCTTTTGGGTCTTGGAAGGAGAGTTGTTCGCCATTTGGGGCTTTAAGTCGGAGGGTAGCTGGGAAAGCCAAAGTGAATTTGAGTTGTTGATGGTGCAGTTCCGAGCAAATCTGTTGAAAGGCTTTTCTCTTTTGGGACACTTCAATAGAGTAATCTGCGAAAATCAGGATTTTCATGTCGTCAATTTGGAGAGCTCTGGATTGCCTGAATTTTTGCAAGATGTAAGCTTTATCTGAGTAGTTGAGATATTTTGCTATTATGGGACGGGGCGATTTGCATTCTGCGTTGAAGGTTCCCATGCGATGGGCCCGTTCTACTGTGCAGGGGCCTGGCAGGCCTAGTGCTTCAGGGATGCGCCTGGCGCATAGGTCAGAGAGAGCTGAGGGTTGTAGCGATTCTGGGATGCCTACAAATCGCAAGTTGCTCCTTCTGGATCTATTTTCCAAATCGTCCAGCTTTTCAAGGATATATTTGTTGGTTTTGTCATGGGCCTGCATTGAGGATTGAGAGTGGTATAGATCTTCCTCAATATTAGCTATGCGGTGTTCTGCTTCATTCAGCCTGGAGGCATGTTCCCCTAGCTGGGCCTGGAGTTGTTGCATGCCTGCGTTAACGGCCTTCTCCACCGAGGCTGCAATCATTGGGGAGAGGAGGGCTGCTACAGCCTGTGCTATCCTTTCAGTGTTTGTGCTGGAAGGGCTTGTATGCTGTGCAGATGTCTCAGTTGATGGGGAGGGGGCCGTAGCGCCGCTTACCTCCATGTCAGGCTCTGGCTCTGTGGGAAGCTCCGTGCAGGCCGAAGCCGGGGCCTCGATTTGCGGCTGTGGGGTCCGCGCCGCCGCGGCCGCGTACGATCGCGGGCCGTTTTTTTCCACAAATCGGTCCATCCTGTGACCGGGGATGGCGTGGGGTGGATGCCGGTGGTTTTTGGCGGGTTTGCCGGTTTTGTAGGCTGTTTTAGGAGTCGAGCTGCGGGAGCTGATGAGAAGAGCAGCTACTCCATGCGGCGCCGGAACCGGAAGTGGACAGTTTTAACCTCTCAACTAGGGCTGAATTAAGGGAGATGTTTAATGCCTGTGATTTGGTCATGTTGACTCGAAGGTCTGAGACTTCGCCAAATGTCTGAAGCAGTTTGTTAATGTTGGGAAGGGAGGTAATTGGAGATGTGATGAACAGTAGAAGGTCGTCCGCGAAGAGGGCGCATTTATGGGTATTCAAGCCACAGCTGACACCTTTAATGTTTGGATCTGACCTGATCGCTATGGCTAGTGTTTCTATTGTTAGAGCGAATACAAGTGGGGAAAGGGGACAGCCCTGTCTTGTGCCCCTGGCAATTTTGATTGGGGATGAGAGGAAGCCCTGTAGCTTGACTTTCGCTTCCGGTTCTGAATAAAGTGATTTGAGGATTCCGATGAAGTGTTCTCCGAATCCCCAGGATTTAAGGGAGGCGAATATGAAAGGCCAGGTCACAGAATCGAAGGCCTTTTGTAGATCTAGGGAGAGGAAGAGACCCTCCTGCTTTGGGCCTCTGTCCCATCCCGAATGCAAAATCGAGGCTATGTCTATGGCCCTTCTGACCTGGTCTGGACCCTGCCTACCGGGAATAAAGCCCACCTGATCCTTGTGGATATAAGTGTTGATGAATGTATTTAATCTATTGGCGTAAATTTTTGTTAGGATCTTTAGATCGTTATTTATTAGTGATATTGGTCCGTAATTTTCTACCTGATCCGGATTTTTGTCGGGTTTAGGGATGACAGTAATGAAGGCTGCATTCATCTGGGAGTCTATGGGGTCTCCCTTTCATTTGGAATTGAACATTTTAGTTAGGTGTGGCGCTAGAGTTTCGGCAAAAGTCTTATAATAAAGGTTGGAAAGACCATCTGGACCAGGGGCCGAGCCCCCTTTCAGATTTTTAATGACCTCTAAGGTTTCCTCCACTGTGATCTCTGCCTCCATGATATCCTTGTGGGACTTTTGTATAGTGGGGATAGGGAGGTGCTCTAAGAATGCTTCTATAGCTCGTGTACCGTGGGAATCATTTGCTCTATATAGTTGTGAGTAGAAGGCTTGGAAAGATTCCAGGATTCTCTGTGGGTTTTGGGTAGATGACCCATCCTGTAGTTTTATTTTGGGGAGGGCGAAGAGACGGGTCCTAGGGGATAACTTGGAAGCCAGCATCGTGCTCATTTTGTCCTGGTTCAGGTAGAATTTCACACCATTCCAACGCAGAGAACCCTCAGCTTTAACCGTGAGTGCCAGGTTTAGTTTAATCCGAGCAGCGTCAAGCTGGTCGGTTTGAACCAGGGACGGGTTAGCTTTGTGATTTTTGCGCAGGAGGAGAAAGTCTCTCTCCAGTTTTGCAATGTCCATGGTTCTCTCCTTTTTAAGTTGGGATGATATTTGAATCAGTTTGCCTCGTATCACGGCTTTGTGGGCTGCCCAAAGGGTCTCGGCTGAGATGTTGTCTATGTTGTTCAGGACGAAATATTCTTTTAGTGTCTTGGTGAGTGTCGTTATCTGAATGGGGTCTTTAATGATGTGTTCTTTAATGCGCCAAATGGGGGATGAGGGTCTGAGAAGCAGGCCTTGGATAGATAGAGAGATCATAGAGTGGTCAGAGAGGGGAGTATCCTTAATTTTAGCGGAGATAGCGGCGGGGATATGCATGGAGGAGATTAGGATATGGTCGATTCTGGAGTAAGCTTGGTGGGGTATTGAGAAATGGGTGTAATCCCTTGATGTGGGGTTGAGTTCTCTCCAGATATCTGTGAGGCCCTGCTGGTGAATCAGTTTAGCAATTTTAGAACTGATTTTTGTTGGCCTAGAGAGCTGTTTTGCCGGGGGTTTAGATTTATCGAGGCTCTGATCAAAGGCGACATTTGAATCTCCTCCAAAAATTACCGTTCCTTCCAGGAGGGGTCCTAGTGTTTGGAAAAGCGAGGTGAAGAATGCATTCTGTCCCTTGTTTAGGGCATAGTAGGATATCAGAGAGAAAATTTGGTCTGCGATCTGACCTTTCACTAGTATGTACCTGCCTTCGGGGTCACTAAGGGTCTGGCTTACTATGAATTGGCAATCCTTGGCAAATAGAATCGCGACTCCCCTGGTTTTATCCTCAGCGTTTGCCAAATAAAAGGAGGGGAAGCGCGCGTGTAGGAATGAGGGGGAGAATCGTGAGGGAAAATGCGTTTCCTGGAGCATTACTATCGAAGCCCTTTGTTTATGATATGATTGGAAGATTTTCCTCCTTTTAGTGGGGGAGTTGAAGCCTTGGACATTATGAGAAATAATTTTTATCAGGGAGCAAGATGAAGTGGTGTTAGGCATGAATTTTGAGTAATGAATGTGCTTTTGGTGGTGGAACACTTACCCTGACCAAGTTGATGAGGGATGGGCAGGAGGCGAGTAGGAGGCGAGGCCCGGGACCTGGAGATGCTGGACGAGAAGGTGCTGCAGGCGAACCGTCAATTCTGGCAGGAGGGGGGAAGGGAGAGAAAGGCACAGAGGGGTTAAAACATATAGGCAGAAGAAGAAAGAGAATATGTACAAAATGACCTGAGATAGGCCGGAGACGGAGAGGGGGGGGTAATCCCCTTTCCGGACTCCAATAACAGGAATCGGTGGTCCTGAAATCGGACCACCAGTCCATCGAACGAGAATGGGAATTCCATTATCGTAGGATGGAAGAAGTCGCAGGGCAGCTACCGCAGCCCTTGCCACCCTTGAAACCTTGCATACAGTAATAAGCTTTGTAAAAATAAAAAGATGCAAACGGAGCACAAAAAATAGTATCAAAATCTGAAAAAAACTGAAATGTTTTTAACTAGGAGCCGCTCTGGACTGAGAAGCAGAAAGAGTCTTCCTGGCAGACATAGTGGATTCCTCTGTGGGGATGGAGATGGAAGGTGGTATGGAAAGTCCAAGTCCTACTGTGGGCTTAGCCAGTCCGTTGTGAGGGAATGAAGTAGAGGAGAGGGGCCGAAACATCCTGCTAACGCTGGGGGTACCAGGAAGGACGATGGAGATGTGATGTCAATATCCGAAGAGGCCTTTCTTGTGGAGATCGATGAGCTGGACCTTTAATCATCCTTGAGGTATGGGTAAGAGATAGGGGCGGTGGTAGATCCTAGGGAACTGGGTGCGTAGAGCAGCTGGGGTGTTGAAGTGGAGACTTGAGAGTTTGGGACGAATGGGTAAATGTCCCCTAGCAGGGACAAGGCCTCTTTGCGAAAGATCCGAGTGAGGTGGAGATCATCTGGTATAAGAAAGATAGGGGATGGTGGATCACAAAGAGGAAGAGGGGTGTCGCCGGGTTCTTGTAATTAACATCCTCATGTTGGTAGTTGTTCTTTCAGTCGCCTGCTTTTATTGGTTTTCCAGGCAGGGGAGATGGGGCTGTTGGGAGTTTGGCGTTTCGAAGAGCTTGCTTGAGTGTTGGTTATGTCCATTTCCGAATCTAGGGATATGAGCTTGAGTGATAGGAGGACTCGTTCGCCTTCGGAGAGCATGGTGAATGAGTGGGTTCTGCCTTTAAGGGAAAATTTTAAAGCGAAAGGGAATGCCCACCAATATTTGATCTCCTTCTGGGAGAGGACCAGCAGGAGGGGCTTGAGGGCTCGGCGTTTCTGGATGGTCGTGGGGGAAATGTCTGCAAAAATTTGCACTTCCTGTCCTTGAAAAAGGATGCGGGATTGCTGGCGTGATATTTTCATTATTTCTTCCTTTACACTATAGAAGTGAGGCTTCACGACCACATCTCTGGGGGATCCGTCTTTTCTGGGGGACCCAGGGATCTGTGAGCTCTGTCCAGCTCCAATTTGATGGGGGGCAGCTCAGGGATAAGGGATCTGATTAAATCCTGGATTGCTTTGGGGACGTCTGTAATTGATTCGGGGATACCTCTTACTCTGAAGTTGTCCCTTCTCGACCTGTTCTCCAGGTCATCGATTCTGTTTAGTGCCACCTCTAGTTGCTCTTGAACAACATGAATGTGTTCAGTGTTCTGGTTAGCTCTGGACACTGTGATGTCTAATTTGTGTTCTATAGCTTCCATCCTTGCTCCCAAGTTTTGAAAGTCAGCTCTTATCTCGTTTGTGATTCTTGTGGCTGTGTTTGCTAAACCCCTGTCTAGTAAATCTGACAGTTTGAGGAATAAATCTCCCGTATTGAGGGTAATGGCAGCCTCCGGGTCTCCTATGGAAGTCCCAGCTCCCTGATGTGGCGGTGTGGTGTTCAGTGGGGACAGAGAGTAGTTCTCAAAGGTGCGCTCCAGGAGGGATACTGTGTAGGCTGGGGATGGGGTCCCCATAGGTTGGTTGTGGAGAGTGGGTAAGGGTGTATAGGCTAAAGTGGCAGGAGCAATCACTTGCCTTGTTTCCACGTGTCCCCCTGCATACTGCTCCTTGTGCTGTGCTGCGGCTGCCATCTTGGACAAGGCCCGGGAATCCTCTGCCGAAAACTGCGGTCTCAGGTCCCTGCGGACCGCGCTATTTGGCATGGATCGATGCAGCGGGTGTTCCCGGGTCCGGATCCGCTAGTGGTGGGTGATAAGGCGGCCTTGCTCCGGCGCTTGGGTGACTTGCTGGGCTGGGTAGAGCGGAGCTCCCGGCTTACGCGGCCATCTTGGGAGTCCCGCGCCTGCGCCAGTTTTAGTATTTTTTACATCAATCACACACAGTTTTCACCTCCTGACTGCTGCAAATTGAATGTTAACAAATATAACAGACTATCCTTCTGAGCTCAGCATTTTGCATTCTTGTCCCAATTTTGGGTGCCCACTACTGTTTATTGATATGTAAAACACTTTTTTTAATCAGCAATTAATGATCAATAATAACATCTAGTAAACATCATTTCTTTATTGCCCAGAAATCTGTAGAAGAATGCTATACCTGACTCCAGCTGGGCTCCTCCACTTCTTCCTGGCTGGAAGGGCCAGGTTGGACATCGGAAGCCTCAGCTGGTATGGAAGGAAGCGTGGAAGGAAGAGTGGAGAGGGATTCCCTGACTTCAGTCTGGTCTAAAAGAAATCGCCGTCTCTCATAGTACCACAGCCTGGGGACATAAACGTCATCTGCTGCAGCTCCGGACCTCTGGGAATCTGTGACCTTCTTGCGCTCCCTCAGATATGTGCTCCTCAGGCCACCAATTTTAGCTTTTAAATAGGTGATGGTTGCTGTGGGGACCACCGGCTTCACCAACTCCAGCAGTTTCTCCAGCGCTGCCTGCCTCTTCTGTTTGTGGTTATAATGGGGGTGTCTGACCTGCCACAGACAGGGCAGCTCTCTGTACTTGTCAATAATCAGGGGCAGGAAATTGTGGTCGTTGAACCCATCCATTTTCTCTGCAAGACACAACACAAGACAAACCCTAATGTCAGGCCAAACTCCCCTAATCTTGTTACAATATAGGCTTCCATTTCGAAGCAGTATAGGCCCAAGTTTAGATACTACCTTCGTTAGCACTATCGGCGTCTCCGATGCTCCTTCCTCCGCTCACAGATCATACGTAAGACGCGCGCGTGCTAAGCTTTATACACACTGTGCATGCGTATAACTCCGCCCGCCCCTGACGTTCTTTCTAGTCTATTCCCCACCCCTTTTCGTTCTGCGCAGTGGGGGAAGAGCACATGGCGGATAGACAGCAGGATCGTGCTAATTGTAGCAACGAGAAGGAGGAGGAGGAAAGGCCGGAGCCTGAAACGTCCCGATCCAGAAGGAGATTTAAGGACTCAAATATGTCCTTTGGGGAGATGTTGGAGATGGTGGACATCCTGAAGAAGGCCGACTATGACGGGAAGTATGGGCCTTACCCCAACCCCAATGTCAGAAAGACCAAGATCATGGCGAAAGTGGTTAGGAGTCTGCACCGGAATTTCGGGGTACGACGATCGAAAGATCAGCTCAGGAAGCGGTGGTCGGACCTGAAATTACGAGAACATGAGCAGTACAGAAAGATCCGGAGAGTGCTGCAAAAAAGTAAGTAGTTGTGCTGTGTTCCTATTCTTTATGTTTCTTACGTTCGTGCTGCTCCATGTTCTTTTAGGAACTGTTGTACAGTTTAAAATGGCAACTTTCATGTTCATGGGCACATTATTCGTTCGGATCACACATTTTTATTTCGGACTATAAAATACCATTGTTTAGGCCATATGCATTTGGCCACCATTTTGAGGCCCTATACTTGGCTTCAAAGAATTGGGTTGTGTAGATGGCTTTGTTACTAGAATGAAATGCAAACTAGATTCTGTGTAAGGAGAGGACACTGAGCAGCTGTTTTCACATCTGGACGCTGGAGCACTAGTGTGGGACACAAGAACACCATTTTTATTAGGGGGGGGCACACAGGTGCTCCAGTGTATACTATAGGGGGGGGCTACATCTGTGAAGCTTGTACTAAACAGGTAAAGTATTGCAGCTTGAGAAAGGACACTAATAAAATTACATCTTGGAACTCTGCTAAAATTGACAATTGTACCCCACTTCCAAACAATGTTTCATATTTATAGTTCTGCCATCAAATATCTGTGTGCTAATTATACCATTTTGGTTTTACATAGGGGAGAAAAGACTCGGAGGACACCCCTCATCCGAGGAGACCACAGACCCCCCCCCCCTCTGGAAGAAGGTGAAATCCCCCCAACACAATCTGAGCAGGAGGAAGAAGACGTGGTGGAAATAGTCACCACAACAGGTGAGTGTCTGCAACCACAGGCCCAGGAAAGAGATGGATGGCGGCATTTTTTTGAAACCTAATTTATTTTGGGTTTCCTCTCTTTTTAGGTGATCGTGAGGGTGTGGATGAAGATCCTTTCACATCCGAAAGTGCCCAGATCCTGATCGGGGAGATCATGGGGTGTAATTTACAATTGGAAATCATCAAGCAAAACATCAATGATGTTATTCCAAAATATAAAAACATCATTGATGTTTTGGGGCGAGTTTAAAACCCCTCCAAATCACTTTCTTCTTTTGTGTGCTACAATGTACAAAATATTTTTGTGATTTTTCCCAAAGCCAAATTTGGAGGATGCACACAGTGTGTCAACATGTGCTATCTGCCATCACGGGAGATCAATGGATGCATTTTGGGGGTGCAACCCCTTCCTCAATAATAAAGTAGCGGTGAGGAAGGGCTTTCTCCCCCAAAACACGTCCCTTGATCCCCCGTGATGGCAGATAGCACATGTTGACATTGTGAAATTTGTGTGCATCTTCCAAAATTGGCTTTTCCTGGGGTGATTTCCCCCCATCTGAACGCAATATCAAACCCAGTTCCTAAATACTGATGTCTGATATTGCCTTCCAGTTCTACCAAATGTGAACTTTGTAAGATCAAGATTTGTGTCTTTCTTGTTGGTTTTACACAGGCCTGTTTTCTATAAAATGGACATTTTGATTTTGATAATGACACCACAAAAATTGGTATACAACAAACATGTCGGTTTGTCAGAAAAACCTTTGGTAAATGCACATGTGATTGTGCAGGTATTAAAAAGATTGTTCATCAAGAATGTGTGGATTATTGTCTCAACGCTACAACACTTTTGGGGTGATGTAATTGTTGTTTTATGAGAAAATGGGGGTAATTTCCTAAGGGCAAATCCTCTTGGCACTACAAGTGCAGTTTCAGTGCAGTTGCAAGTGCACTTGTAGTGAAAAGTGTCTTTGCATTTAGTAACAGCCAACAGTGCTTTGTAAGGTTACCCAATCACGACATTTTCTGGACTCCACACATTTCTGTCAGGGTCAGCTCAAACAAACACAAGCAGTAAATGTCCACAAAGAAGAGCCTGGGGGGAGATGCCTGTCGAGAACTTCAAGTCCTGCAGGCTTCTCCCTGTGGCCAAATACCGCAAGGTACCGACCAACCTCTGCTCCGGAGTGATGGCTTGCCTCATGCAGGTATCCTGCCTGCTGATATAGGGGGTCAGCGAAGCCAGCAAACGGTGAAACACGGGGTCCGTCATCCTGAGAAAGTTCCTGAAATCATCAGGATTATTCTCACGGATCTCACGGAGCAAAGGCATATGAGAGAACTGGTCACGCTGGAGCAACCAATTCTTGGTCCATGAACTCCTCCCCACCCTGTTCATGGACTGGACTTGTGTCAAGGTCAGGACCCCAACACCAAGCCCCCGCACAACACGAACTCTACGAGGAGTACGCATACGAAACATGCCTAGAAAACGGTCGGCTGCTTAGAACGAAGTAACAGAACGCACTGAAGAACAGCAAGGCCTGTGAAGAGCGACCTGAAAACCAGTAACGAACGAACAAGAATACAATGACTACCTAAAGTCACGCGGAACTTGCTGCACGCACTGAAGAGCAGATACAAACCCACAAGCACAAACTGAACGGCAGAAAACGATCTGAAAGCCACGAGTCTGAGAAAGCGCGAATCGTCTCTCACCAAACTTTTACTAACACGAGATTAGCAAAAGGAGCCCAAAGGGTGCCGCGCTTGGTTCTGAACTGGCCTTTTCTAGTCTCGTCGTACGTGGTGTACGTGACCGCGTGGTTGGCGATCGGAAATTCCGACAACTTTGTGCGACCGTGTGTAGGCAAAACAAGTTTGAGCCAACATCCGTCGGAAAAAATCCTAGGATTTTGTTGTCGGAATGTCCGAACAAAGTCCGACCTTGTGTACGCCCTATAATTCTTATTCACTATAAATATATTTATGCTTGTGTTATAAGCTGGAGTAAAAATACACATTTTCTTGTTTTATTTTGCATATAAACATTTCAAACCTACCAATTTGCAACTAGCAGGTGGCAACTACTGTGTCTAATACTCCTTGGTTTAGGACATCTAGTTTACTGCTGTTCTATGTAGGGCAAAATAGCAGAAATTCAGGTTATATTCAACTGAATAAGTAAGCTGATTGACTCAATTTCTCTACTGTTCTCCAAGTAGAAATGCTGCTGTTAAGATGTTCAGTCTGCAGGGGAGTTAACAAGTGCAGAGCTACTGATGGACTTTTTATTTATTAGACAGTGATTACTTGCACCCACTCAAAGCTTTTGCAATCATTAGAGATTAAAGTGATTGTAAAGTTTTTTTGTTTTTTTAACAAGCATGGTATACTTACATCTGCTCAGTGGTCTTCTTATCTGGGGTCCCCTGCTGCTGCTCTTGGCTCCTCCTCTTCTCCACATGCCCCATAGCAAGCCACTTGCTATGGGGGAACTCACGCAGGCTTGATTCTGAGCACACACATCATGGCTTGCTCCCTCCCCACAGTTTATGACTAACTGCAGTAAGAGCCAATGGCTCCCCCTGCTGCCGAGTCTCCTGTGAGAAGAGAGAGATGAGAAGAGCTGCTTCAGATGGGCACAGATCTGGGCTGATATCAGCCTCAGATAGGTGTTTGAGGGGGCTGGGGGGAGCAGCTTTTAAAATTTGTTTTACCTCAATGAAGAGAATGCATTAAAGTGGAGTTCCACCCAGACGTGAAAGTTATTCTTTAAGGACTCCTGACCCCCTGACATGCCACATTCGGCATGTAATTTTTTTTTTTTGCTGGGGGAGGGAGCGGGTACCTAGTTTTGACAGGTACCCAGCTCCCACTTCCACTTGGGCCGTCTTGGTGGCTCGAGCAAAAGTTCTCCTTTCCCCCTCCCTCCCTGCAATCTTCTGGGACTAGTCATAGGTCCCAGAAGATTACCAGGGCCATTCAGGACACGCAGCGTGACTCGCGCAATGCCAGTGTGCACCCGGCTGAGCAGCCGCAAGTGTATAAAAAACACAAACAATTGAATATACAATATATACATAATATACCCTATACATCAAAGTATACCCCAAAAGGCTGCGTGCAAACTACTTGGACTAGGGAAAAAATCTTAGATGCATCCCGACATGTTTGAGAAATTTCCTTCTTCAAGAGTTTTATTGGGTATAATGCCGCGTACACACGGTCGGACTTTTCGACCGGACTGGTCTGACAGACTTTCCAGCGGACTTTTGACGGACTTCCGACTGACTTTTTAATGAACGGACTTGCCTACACACGATCACACCAAAGTCAGACGGATTCGTATGTGATGATGTACCTCGGACTTAAATAAGGAAGTTGATAGCCAGTAGCCAATAGCTGCCCTAGCGTCGGTTTTTGGCCATCGGAATAGCATACAGACGAGCGGATTTCTGGGTCCGGCGGAGTTACGACGTAAAGATTTGAAGCATGTTCCAAATCTAAAGTCCGTCAGATTTGCGACTGGAAAAGTCCGCTGAAGGTCCAGTGAAGCCCACACACGATTGGATTGTCCGCCGGATTTGGTCCGTCGGCATCCGTCGGACAAGTCCGGTCGAAAAGTCCGACCGTGTGTACGCTGCATAAGAGAACTCTACAATACAATGAGTAGTAGTATAGGAAAAATATACAGTGGGGACGAAAATTATTCAGACCCCCTTAAATTTTTCACTCTTTGTTATATTGCAGTAATTTGCTAAAATGATTTAAGTTCATTTTTTTTCCTCATTAATGTACACACAGCACCCCATATTGACAGAAAACCACAGAATTGTTGACATTTTTGCAGATTTATTAAAACAGAAAAACTGAAATATCACATGGTCCTAAGTATTCAGACCCTTTGCTGTGACACTCATATATTTAACTCAGGTGCTGTCCATTTCTTCTGATCATACTTGGGATGGTTCTACACCTTCATTTGAGTCCAGCTGTGTTTGATTATACTGATTGGACTTGATTAGGAAAGCCACACACCTGTCTATATAAGACCTTACAGCTCACAGTGCATGTCAGAGCAAATGAGAATCATGAGGTCAAAGGAACTGCCTGAAGAGCTCAGAGACAGAATTGTGGGAAGGCACAGATCTGGCCAAGGTTACAAAAAAATTTCTGCTGCGCTTAAGGTTCCTAAGAGCACAGTGGCCTCCATAATCCTTAAATGGAAGACATTTGGGACGACCAGAACACTTTCTAGAACTGGCCATCCAGCCAAACTGATCTATTGGGGGAGAAGAGCCTTGGTGAGAGAGGTAAAGAAGAACCCAAAGATCACTGTGGCTGAGCTCCAGAGATGCAGTCGGGAGATGAGAGAAAGTTGTAGAAAGTCAACCATCACTGCAGCCCTCCACCAGTTGGGGCTTTATGGCAGAGTGGCCTGACAGAAGCCTCTCCTCAGTGCAAGACACACGAAAGCCCGCATGGAGTTTGCTAATAAACACCTGAAGGACTCCAAGATGGTGAGAAATAAGATTATCTGGTCTGATGAGAACAAGATAGAACTTTTTGGCCTTAATTCTAAGTGGTATGTGTGTAGAAAACCAGGCACTGCTCATCACCTGTCAATACAGTCCCAACAGTGAAGCATGGTGGTGGCAGCATCATGCTGTGGGGGTGTTTTTCAGCTGCAGGGACAGGACGACTGGTTGCAATCGAGGGAAAGATGAATGCGGCCAGTACAGGGATATCCTGGACGAAAACCTTCTCCAGAGTGCTCAGGACCTCAGACTGGGCCGAAGGTTTACCTTCCAACAAGACAATGACCCTAAGCACACAGCTAAAATAATGAAGGAGTGGCTTCACAACAACTCCGGGCTGTTCTTGAATGGCCCAGCCAGAGCCCTGACTTAAACCCAATTGAGCATCTCTGGAGAGACTTAAAAATGGTTGTCCACCAACGTTTACCATCTAACCTGACAGAACTGGAGAGGATCTGCAAGGAGGAATGGCAGAAGATCCCAAAATCCAGGTGTGAAAAACTTCATGCATCTTTCCCAAAAAGACTCATGGCTGTATTAGATCAAAAGGGTACTTCTACTAATTACTGAACAAAGGGTCTGAATACTTAGGACTAGGGATGAGCCAAACACCCCCCAGTTCGATTCGCATCAGAACCTGCGAACTGACCGAAAATTTGCACGAACGTTAGAACCCCATTGACGTCTATGGGACTTGAACGTTCAAAATCAAAAGTGCTCATTTTAAAGGCTAATTTGCATGGTATTGTCCTAAAAAGGGTTTGGGGACACGGGTCCTGCCCCAGGGGACATGTATCAATGCAAAAAAACCTTTTAAAAACGGCCATTTTTTCGGGAGCAGTGATTTTAATGATGCTTAACCACTTGCCGACCCCTCACGCCTATATACGTGAGCAGAATGGCACGGGCAGGCAAAATCACGTACCTGGTACGTGATTGCCTTCCCGCGGGCGGTGGGTCCGATCAGACCCCCCCGGTACCAGCGGCGGTCGGCATTTGGCTGGGAGAGTTGAGAGATGAGGGGGAGGCCATCCAATCGTGGCCCCCCCCTCTCGATCGCTCCCAGCCAATGAGAAACATCCCCTGCCTCTGTATAGTACACAGAGGCAGAGGATGTGATGTCATCTCTCCTCGGCTCGGGAGTTCCGTTCCAGCGCCGAGGAGAGAAGACATGTGAGTGAGTGCACAACACTACACAACACAGTAGAACATGCCAGGCACACTAAACACCCCCGATCCCCACCCCGATCGCCCCCCGATCCCCCCCCCAATCACCCCCCCTGTCACAAACTGACACCAAGCAGGTTTTTTTTTTTTCTGACTACTGCATAGTGTCAGTTTGTGACAGTTAGAAGTGGTAGGGCAGTGAGTATTAGCCCCCTGTAGGTCTAGGGTACCCCCCTAACCCCCTAATAAAGTTTTAACCCCTTGATCACCCCCCGTCACCAGTGTCGCTAAGCAATCATTTTTCTGATCGCTGTATTAGTGTCGCTGGTGACGCTAGTTAGGGAGGTAAATATTTAGGTTCGCCGTCAGCGTTTTATAGTGTCAGGGACCCCCATATACTACCTAATAAATGTTTTAACCCCTTGATTGCCCCCTAGTTAACCCTTTCACCACTGATCACCGTATGTGTTACGGGTGATGCTGGTTAGTTCGTTTATTTTTTATAGTGTCAGGGCACCCGCCGTTTATTACCGAATAAAGGTTTAGCCCCCTGATCGCCCGGCAGTGATATGCGTCACCCCAGGCAGCGTCAGATTAGCGCCAGTACCGCTAACACCCACGCACGCAGCATACGCCTCCCTTAGTGGTATAGTATCTGAACGCATCAATATCTGATCCGATCAGATCTATACTAGCGTCCCCAGCAGTTTAGGGTTCCCAAAAACGCAGTGTTAGCAGGATCAGCCCAGATACCTGCTAGCACCTGCGTTTTGCCCCTCCGCCCAGCCCACCCAAGTGCAGTATCGATCGATCACTGTCACTTACAAAACACTAAACGCATAACTGCAGGGTTCGCAGAGTCAGGCCTGATCCCTGCGATCACTAACAGTTTTTTTGGTAGCGTTTTGGTGAACTGGCAAGCACCAGCCCCAGGCAGCGTCAGGTTAGCGCCAGTACCGCTAACACCCACGCACGCACCGTACACCTCCCTTAGTGGTATAGTATCTGATCGGATCAATATCTGATCCAATCAGATCTATACTAGCGTCCCCAGCAGTTTAGGGTTCCCAAAAACGCAGTGTTAGCGGGATCAGCCCAGATACCTGCTAGCACCTGCGTTTTGCCCCTCCGCCCGGCCCAGCCCAGCCCACCCAAGTGCAGTATCGATCGATCACTGTCACTTACAAAACACTAAACGCATAACTGCAGCGTTCGCAGAGTCAGGCCTGATCCCTGTGATCGCTAACAGTTTTTTTTTGTAGTGTTTTGGTGAACTGGCAAGCGCCAGCGACCTAGTACACCCCGGTCGTAGTCAAACCAGCACTGCAGTAACACGTGGTGACGTGACGAGTCCCATAAGTGCAGTTCAAGCTGGTGAGGTGGCAAGCACAAGTAGTGTGCCGCTGCCACCAAAAAGACAAACACAGACCCGTCGTGCCCATAGTGCCCTTCCTGCTGCATTCGCCAATCCTAATTGGGAACCCACCACTTCTGCAGCGCCCGTACTTCCCCCACTCACATCCCCAACCAAATGCAGTTGGCTGCATGAGAGGCATTTTTATGTCCTCCCGAGTACCCCTACCCAACGAACCCCCCCAAAATAGATGTCGTGTCTGCAGCAAGCGCGGATATAGGCGTGACACCCGCTATTATTGTCCCTCCTGTCCTGACAATCCTGGTCTTTGCATTGATGAATGTTTTGAACGCTACCATTCACTAGTTGAGTATTAGCGTAGGGTACAGCATTCCACAGACTAGGACACACTTTCACAGGGTCTCCCAAGATGCCATCGCATTTTGAGAGACCCGAACCTGGAACCGGTTACAGTTATAAAAGTTACAAGTTTGCAAAAAAAACACAAACAAAAATTTAAAAAAATAGTTGTCGTTTTATTGTTCTCTCTCTCTCTATTCTCTCTCTATTGTTCTGCTCTTTTTTACTGTGTTCTATTCTGCAATGTTTTATTGTTATTATGTTTTATCATGTTTGCTTTTCAGGTATGCAATTTTTTATACTTTACTGTTTACTGTGCTTTATTGTTAACAATTTTTTGTCTTCAGGTACGCCATTCACGACTTTGAGTGGTTATACCAGAATGATGCCTGCAGGTTTAGGTATCATCTTGGTATCATTCTTTTCAGCCAGCGGTCGACTTTCATGTAAAAGCAATCCTAGCGGCTAATTAGCCTCTAGACTGCTTTTACAAGCAGTGGGAGGGAATGCCCCCCCCCCCCACCGTCTTCCGTGTTTTTCTCTGGCTCTCCTGTCTCAACAGGGAACCTGAGAAAGCAGCCGGTGATTCAGCCAGCTGACCATAGAGCTGATCAGAGACCAGAGTGGCTCCAAACATCTCTATGGCCTAAGAAACCGGAAGCTACGAGCATTTTATGACTTAGATTTCGCCGGATGTAAACAGCGCCATTGGGAAATTGGGGAAGCATTTTATCACACCGATCCTGGTGTGGTCAGATGCTTTGAGGGCAGAGGAGAGATCTAGGGTCTAATAGACCCCAATTTTTTCAAAAAAGAGTACCTGTCACTACCTATTGCTATCATAGGGGATATTTACATTCCCTGAGATAGCAATAAAAATGATTTAAAAAAAAAATGAAAGGAACAGTTTAAAAATAAGATAAAAAAGAAAAAAAAAAATAAAGAAAAAAAAAATAAATAAATAAAAAAGCACCCCTGTCCCCACTGCTCTCGCGCTAAGGCGAACGGAAGCGTCGGTCTGGCATCAAATGTAAACAGCAATTGCACCATGCATGTGAGGTATCACCGTGAAGGTCAGATCGAGGGCAGTATTTTTAGCAGTAGACCTCCTCTGTAAATCTAAAGTGGTAACCTGTAAAGGCTTTTAAAGGCTTTTAAAAATGTACCAATTTTGTTGCCACTGCACGTTTGTGCGCAATTTTAAAGCATGTCATGTTTGGTATCCATGTACTCGGCTTAAGATCATCTTTTTTACTCCATCAAACATTTGGGCAATATAGTGTGTTTTAGTGCATTAAAATTTAAAGAAGTGTGTTTTTTCCACAAAAAATGCGTTTGAAAAATCGCTGCGCAAATACCGTGTGAAAAAAAAAATGAAACACCCACCATTTTAATCTGTAGGGCATTTGCTTTAAAAAAATATATAATGTTTGGGGGTTCAAAGTAATTTTCTTGCAAAAAATAATAATTTTTTCACGTAATCAAAAAGTGTCAGAAAGGGTTTTGTCTTCAAGTGGTTAGAAGAGCGGGTGATGTGTGACATAAGCTTCTAAATGTTGTGCATAAAATGCCAGGATAGTTCAAAACCCCCCCAAATGACCCCATTTTGGAAAGTAGACACCCCAAGCTATTTGCTGAGAGTCATGTCGAGTCCATGGAATATTTTATATTGTGACACAAGTTGCGGGAAAGAGACAAATTTTTTTTTTTTTTTGCACAAAGTTGTCACTAAATGATATATTGCTCAAACATGCCATGGGGATATGTGAAATTACACCCCAAAATACATTCTGCTGCTTCTCCTGAGTATGGGGATACCACATGTGTGGGACTTTTTGGGAGCCTAGCCGCGCACGGGACCCGGAAAACCAAGCACCGCCTTCAGGCTTTCTAAGGGCGTAAATTTTTGATTTCACTCTTCACTGCCTATCACAGTTTCGGAGGCCATGGAATGCCCAGGTGGCAAACCCCCCCCCAAATGACCCCATTTTGGAAAGTAGACACCCCAAGCTATTTGCTGAGAGGTATAGTGAGTATTTTGCAGACCTCACTTTTTGTCACAAAGTTTTGAAATTTGAAAAAAGAAAAAAAAAATTTTTCTGGTCTTTCTTCATTTTCAAAAACAAATGAGAGCTGCAAAATACTCACCATGCCTCTCAGCAAATAGCTTGGGGTGTCTACTTTCCAAAATGGGGTCATTTGGGGGGGTTTTGTGCCATCTTGGCATTTTATGGCCTTCAAAACTGTGATAGGTAGTGAGGAGTGAAATCAAAAATTTATGCCCTTAGAAATCCTGAAGGCGGTGCTTGGTTTTCGGGGCCCCGTACGCGGCTAGGCTCCCAAAAAGTCCCACACATGTGGTATCCCTGTACTCAGGAGAAGCAGCTGAATGTATTTTGGGGTGCAATTCCACATATGCCCATGGCCTGTGTGAGCAATATATCATTTAGTGACAACTTTTTGTAAATTTTTTTTTGTCATTATTCAATCACTTGGGACAAAAAAAATAAATATTCAATGGGTTCAACATGCCTCTCAGCAATTTCCTTGGGGTGTCTACTTTCCAAAATGGGGTCATTTGGGGGGGGTTTGTACTGCCCTGCCATTTTAGCACCTCAAGAAATGACATAGGCAGTCATAAACTAAAAGCTGTGTAAATTCCAGAAAATGTACCCTAGTTTGTAGACGCTATAACTTTTGCGCAAACCAATAAATATACGCTTATTGACATTTTTTTTACCAAAGACATGTGGCCGAATACATTTTGGCCTAAATGTATGACTAAAATTGAGTTTATTGGATTTTTTTATAACAAAAAGTAGAAAATATCATTTTTTTTCAAAATTTTCGGTCTTTTTCCGTTTATAGCGCAAAAAATAAAAACGGCAGAGGTGATCAAATACCATCAAAAGAAAGCTCTATTTGTGGGAAGAAAAGGACGCAAATTTCGTTTGGGTACAGCATTGCATGACCGCGCAATTAGCAGTTAAAGCGACGCAGTGCCGAATTGTAAAAAGTGCTCTGGTTAGGAAGGGGGTAAAACCTTCCGGGGCTGAAGTGGTTAAAGTAAAAAAAAAAAAAAGTGAAATATTCCTTTAAATATCGTACCTGGGGGGTGTCTATAGTATGCCTGTCAAGGGGCGTGTGTTTCCCGTGCTTAGAACAGTCCCTGCACAAAATGTCATTTTTAAAGAAAAAAAAAGTCATTTAAAACTGCTTGCGGCTTTAATGTAACGTCAGGTCCTGGCAATATGGATGAAAATCAGTGAGACAAACGGCATGGGTACCCCCCAGTCCATTACCAGGCCCTTTGGGTCTTGTGTGGATATTAAGGGGAACCCCGCACCCAAATTAAAAAAGGAAACAGCAGTATACAGACTCTGTACTCTGAACAGCAGTATACAGGCGGTGCAAACAGGACAGGGACTGTAGGTTTGTTGTTAAGTAGAATCTGTTTGTAATTTTGAACTGGTACATTTTTAACGTGTTTAGCTCTATTTTAAGCTTTTTGGAAAACATAGGGAAGGGTTATCACCCCTGTGACATTTGTTTTGCTGTCTGTGCTCCTCTTCAGAAGGTTTCACCTCACTTTTTGTCCCAATGACAAATGTTTTTTGAAAATTTGGGTTTTTTTTGTGAAACAAGGATTGGTGATAAAGCATCAGTGGAAAGGAGAAATGTTTTTCCCATATTAACTCTTACAGGAGAGAATTTCCCTTCCATGGGGTAGATTTCATCTCACTTCCTGTTGTCTGCTTCCGTTTGCAAGTAGGAGTCGTTTGTAAGTTGGATGTTTGAAAGTAGGGGCCTGCCCTATATACTCAGCAGAAATTTGGGCCTTAGGTGTTGTTGTGGTCACAACACTGTAAGCCCTCACAGGGCCCTGCTGTGAAATATTAGATCAAGACTTGTAATTACATGCCCCTGTTGAACAGGGGCTGAAAAATTGGGCCTTTGGTGGTGGTGGTGGTGTTGCTGGTGCCACAACACTGTAAGTCCTCACTCGCTCTTGGTGGGCGCAGAAACGGGCCCTGCTGTGAAATATTAGATCAAGAATCGTAATTACATGCCCCTGTTGAACAGGGGCTGAAAAATTGGGCCTTAGGCACTGGTGCTGGTGCCACAACACTGCAACCCCTCACAGAAACTCTAGTTGGAACGCAGGAACGAGCCCTGCTGCAAAGTATTGCATCAAAAATTGTAATTACACACCCCTGTTAAACAGAGGCTGAAAAATTGGGCCTTAGGCACTGGTGGCGGTGCCCAGAACCAAAAATGTTCTTACAAGCTATCAGCGTGATCATTGAGGAGGAAGAGGATAATTACTCAGGATAGTCACTCAGCATCAGCATAGGCAGTCTTTAAAGGGATCTGAGATTTCAAAAAAAATTATTCGGTTACATCAGCATCAGGTGCTTGGTAGCTGGTGGTGATCCAAGACTGATTCATTTTTATGAATGTCAGTCGATCGACGGAGTTGGTGGACAGAAGCACCCTGTGATCGGTTACAAAGCCTCCAGCAGCACTGAATGTGCGTTCCGAAAGAACGCTGGATGCAGGACAGGCCAGTAGCTCATTTGCATACTGTGCAAGCTCTGGCCAGTGATCCATCCTCAAGACCCAGTAACCCAGAAGATTTTCGGTGGGAAAGGTGTCCAAGTCAGATCTTGCCCCTAGGTATTCCTGCACCATGTAAAACAGACGCTGGCGATGGTTGCTGGAACCGATCATACCTTGGGGCTGCCGACTAAAAAATTGCCTAAACACATCGGTCAGACGGCCACCTTCTCCACCGCTCCTTCTTTGACTGACCGAAGCCTCCCGAAGATGTTTCATCCTCTGCTCCCTCTGCGACGGCAAGATAAGGTCCGCAACCTTACCCTTGTAATGTGGATCAAGGAGGGTTGCCAGCCAGTATTGGTCCTTCTCCTTGATACCACGAATACGAGGATCCTTCCGCAGGCTTTGTAGGATCAGGGAGGCCATGCAGTGTAGGTTTGCTGAGGCATTCGGTCCGGAGTCCTCTGGGTCACTAAGGACAACATGGTCCGCAGCCACCTCCTCCCAGCCACGTACAAGTCCATGTGTTTCTTGGGACTGATCCCTTAAAGACTGCTGCTGATGCTGAGTGCCAGGCGCCACCTCCATACTGACACAATCCTTCTCCTCCTCCTCCTCTTCCTGTGTGATCGGCGGACACGCAGGAACACTGTCTGAATAAAAAGGGCCTTGAGAGCTAAGGAAGTCCTCCTCTTCCTGCCTCTGTTCTGCCTCAAGTGCCCTATCCATTATTCCACGCAGCGTGTGCTCCAACAGGTGAACAAGGGGGACAGTGTCACTAATGCATGCACTGTCACTGCTCACCATCCTCATGGCCTCCTCAAATGGTGACAGGACAGTGCATGCATCCCCTGATCATGGCCCACTGACGTGGGGAAAAAAACCAAGCTCCCCTGAAACTGTCCTAGTGCCATAGTCGCACAGGTACTCATTGATGGCCCTCTGCTGTGTGTGCAGCCGCTGCAGCATGGCCAACGTTGAGTTACACCTGGTGGGCATGTCACAGATTAGGCGGTTCTTGGGCAGGTTAAACTCCTTTTGGAGGTCTGCCAGCCAAGCACTGGCATTATATGACCGGCAGAAATGCACACAGACTTTCCTGGCCTGCCTCAGGACATCCTGTAAGCCAGGGTACCTGCCCAAGAACCGCTGCACCACCAAGTTAAGGAAGTGAGCCAAACAGGGCAGATGGGTCATTTGGGCAGAGAGGAGGTTGGTGCAATTGTCGCAAACCACCATTCCTGCCTTAAGTTGGCGTGGCGTCAACCACCTCTGAACCTGCCCCTGCAGAGCTGACAGAACCTCTGCTCCAGTGTGGCTCCTGTCCCCCAAGCACACCAGCTCAAGCACCGCATGGCATCTTTTGGCCTGCATACTTGCGTAGCCCCTTGAACGGCTACGGAGCACCGCTGGTTCCTAGGACAAAGCACAGGAAGAGGCCATGGAGGAAGAAGAAGAGGAGGGGGTGGAGGAGAGAGGTGTGTCACAATCATTAGTAGTGGCATTTTGGAGGCGTGGTGGCGGAACAACCTCCAACACTATTGCACCTTGTCCTGCATCCTTCCCAGCTGCCAGCAGAGTCACCCAATGTGCGGTGAAACTTAGGTAACGTCCCTGTCCATGCCTGCTGGACCATGAGTCAGCGGTAATATGCACCTTACCGCTGACCGCCCTGTCCAGCGAGGCATGGACATTGCCTTCCACATGCCGGTAGAGAGCCGGAATCGCCTTCCATGAGAAAAAGTGGTGTTTGGGTACCTGCCACTGAGGAACCGCACATTCCACAAACTCACGGAAGGAGGCAGAGTCTACCAGCTGAAAAGGCAGCAGTTGAAGTGCTAGCAATTTTGCCAAGCTCGCATTCAACCGCTGGGCATGTGGATGGCTGGGAGCGAACTTCTTTCGGCGGTGCAACAGCTGGGGCAGGGAAATTTGCCTGGTACAATCTGATGTTGGTGTACCGAAAGCAGATTGCCCACAAGTACTTGGCTGTGACACACCTAATTCTACACCTTCATTCCTCTCAGTGCAGGTCTCAGAGAGGACTGAAGGTATAGTGGGGTTGGAGATCTAAGCTGATGAGGAGCAAGGAGAGGTCCTCTTTGTTCTTTGGTGTGGGTCTTTTAGATACGCTTGCCAACGAACTGCATGGCAGGTCAACATATGTCTGGTCAAGCATGTGGTGCCCAAGCGGGAGATGTTTTGGCCACGCGAGATACGCTTGAGACATATGTTGCAAATAGCAGTGCTGCGTTCTGATGCACTCGTCTCAAAAAAGGCCCACACCAAAGAACTTTTGGAATAACACGCAGAGACAGCAGCGCCCTGCACATGCGGAGCTTTGGGGTGTGATGCAGTCAGTGTGCTGCCCTTAGGCTGGCCCCTGGAGGGCATCCTGCCTCGTTGGTGATGTGCCTCCTCCTCCTCTCTCCTATCAGGCACCCACGTTGAGTCAGTGACCTCATCATCCCCTCCCTCCTCATCACTGGAGCAAACCTGGCCGTATGCTACAGCAGGGGGAGCATGACTGCCAGATTGCTGTCCTTCTTGGGCCCCCCCTCTGTCCGTGCTCACGTTACTGCCTTCATCTAGCTCAGTATCATCATCAGAGCCTTCTAAACGCTGGGCATCCTCCTGGAGCATGTACCAAACACTGTGGTCAAACAGTTCAAGGGACTCCTCAGGAGGACATGGTGGGGCTAGGGAAGGAGTCACTGATGCCATTAAGCCGAGGGAAGAGGCTGCGTTGGCAGCTGCTTTGCCAGACAAAGTACCCTGAGCATGGGTGAGAGAGGATGAGGAGGATGAGGGCGGCTTGGTCATCCACTCGACCAAGTCTTCTGCATGTTGCGGCTCAACATGACCAGCTGCCGAAAAAAAGGCCAAGCATGTCCCAAGGCCACGTGCTGATGAGGATGCACCGTCTCCACGACCAGCACTGTTGCCTCCAGACACAGAGCCTGCTTGCCCTCTTTTATTGGCTTGTGACTGTCTGCCTCCCCTTGTTGGCCTTCCAGACATACTAATGGCCTGTAGCTGCACTAAGCTGAGATATATATATATATATATATATATATATATATATATATATATATATATATATATATATATATATATACTGATACTGCAGCTAGCAAAATCAACTGCCTGCCTGTAGTATGAGAACACCACCAACCTTCTACAGGTAGCTTTAGCTGCACACTGTGCAGAGCTCGCACTACACTAACTTGTAGTTTTAGCTGAACACTGTGCAGAGCTCACAAAAAACTAACTTGTAGCTTATTTAGCTGCCTGCGGTAGCGATAGGATCAGGAAAACACCACCAACCTTCTACAGGTAGCTTTAGGTGAAAACTGTGCAGAGCTTGCAAAAAACTAACTTGTAGCTTATTTAGCTGCCTGCAGTAGTGATAGGATCAGGAAAACACCACCAACCTTCTACAGGTAGCTTTAGGTGAACACTGTGCAGAGCTCGCAAAAAACTAACTTGTAGCTTATTTAGCTGCCTGCGGTAGTGATATGATTTGGAAAACACCACCAACCTTCTACAGGTAGCTTTAGCTGAACACTGTGCAGAGCTCGCACTACACTAACTTGTAGTTTTAGTTGAACACTGTGCAGAGCTCGCAAAAAACTAACTTGTAGCTTATTTAGCTGCCTGCGGTACTTATAGGATCAGGAAAACACCACCAACCTTCTACAGGTAGCTTTAGCTGTGCAGAGCTCGCACTACACTAACTTGTAGTTTTAGCTGAACACTGTGAGGAGGACGCACTACACTAACTTGTAGCTTTAGCTGAACACTGTTCAGAGGACGCACTACACTAACTTGTAGCCTTAGCTGAACACTGTGCAGAGGTCGCACTACACTAACTTGTAGTTTTAGCTGAACACTGTGAGGAGGACGCACTACACTAACTTGTAGCTTTGGCTGAACACTGTGAGGAGGACGCACTACACTAACTTGTAGTTTTAGCTGAACACTGTGCAGAGGTCACACTAAACTAACTTGTAGCTTTAACTGAACACTGTGAGGAGGATGCACTACACTAACTGTAAATAGTCTAGCTGCGTGACTGTGGTACTAATAGGATAAAAAGAACACCAGCAATTTTCTTCAGGTAGCTGTAAATACTGTAAGAAGACAAGCCTGCCTGTCAGTAGGAAAATAACAGGAACGGATCTAGCTAAACTGAATACAGTGTATATATATATATATGTATATATATACACCTGGGATGCATATATATACACAGTACACTGTAAGTGCAGCTAACTCACTGACTGTCCTGCCTAATCTATCTAACTTAAATCAAATGACACTGTCTCTCTGTCTATCTCTTTCAACGCCGGAACACACACTACACAGGGCCGCCGTGCAGGCGACCTTATATAGTGTGCGGCGGGTACTAAATTCCCTGAGCCATAATTGGCCAAAGCCTCCTTGGCTTTGGCCAATTACGGCTCTCTGTTCAGACGGCGCTGTGATTGGCCAAGCATGCGGGTCATAGTGCATGTTTTGCCAATCATCAGCCAGCAATATAGGCAGTGACGCGCCACACCCCCAGCATTGGTGTCAGTGGACGCACTATTAACCCAAAGCATTGGTGTCAGGGGACGCACTATTAACCCCCAGTATTGGTGTCAGCAGATGCACTATTAACCCCTAGTATTGTGTGAGTGGACGCACTTTTAACCCCCAGCATTGGTGTCAGCGGATGCACTATTAACCCCCAGCACTGGTGTCAGTGGACGTACTATTAACCCCAGCACTACCCCCTACACTCCACAAATAACTCCTCCCCTCACACTTCACAAATACCCCCCCCAACACTTCACAAATACCCCCTGTTCACAAATTTCAACCCCAGTCACCCCACTAAGGACTTTGCTCAGCCTCAATGTGATGGCTTACTTACCTCTCCTCCTGGCAGTCACCTGGTGGCCTGATCTTCTGCCTCCTGAGGCTCTCCTCCTGTCAGGTCCTGGCTTCATCACAGGCGTAATGGCAGGGCACCCGAGAACGCCATGATCTCCCACCCTGAGGTGGCAGCAGGACTCTGGATCCGGGCAGAGCCTTCGAGGGAGCACAGCTCTGAGCGATCATCAGAGCCTAGGTGGCCAGGGCGATGGGCGGATCCTCCCTCCGCTCTGTTCTCTCTGCTCTCCTATGCTGTGTCTGTTTTCTTTGCTGTACGCGCTGGGCTGCAGCAGCATGCAGGAGAGAGGACACAGGAGAGAGAAAGCTCCCAGCCGCTGCGCGGTGCACCCCACACACCCGCCCAGGATCGGCCCTGCCTGCGGACCATTTGTAACAGGTCCACGTGCTGTAAATGGCCTGCGGGCCGGTACTTTGAGTCCCCTGCTATAGATGTTTTGTGCACCAAAGCAATTTGTATGCTGGTCAATTCATCACCGCTAATCCCCATTTGACCCTTGCCAGAGAATGGAAACCTATTACGGTTTCCGAATTTAAGACCTTTCTGGGCCTATCCCTCCTCATGAGCATAACTAAAAAGTGTGCGTTGCGGTCATATTGGTCCACTGACCCAATTCACCATATGCCCGTGTTCTCTGCCTCCATGGCCAGGGCACGATACGAGCAGATCTTACGGTTCATGCACTTCCGAGATAATGAACTCTGTCGTCCTCAGGGTGACCCTGGATTCGATTGGCTCTACAAAATTCGGCCCCTCGTAAACCACTTCAACCAACAGTTTGCAGCCTTGATTACTCCTGATCAAGTTGTCTGTGTTGATGAGTCCCTGATTAAGTTTTCTGGCCGCTTGTCTTTCAAACAGTATCTTCCAAGCAAGCGTGCCAGGTATAGGGTCAAGATGTATAAGCTCTGTGATAGGGCCACAGGCTATACATAAATTTTATGGTTTACGAGGTGTGATATTGGGGGATGTCTAGCTCAGTGTAGAGTCTACGCTAGATATGCAGTTTAAGGGCTTTTTTTGGCCCATGTTTAATGAAGTAAAAGAAAAAACAGTCCATCCAGGATTCCCACACAGGGGTTTCAACTTCAAAGCAATAATGAGATAACAAATGGAAAATACCGAGCCACCTGGCTCTCTTGTCAGCACTGCTGTTTAGGCATTGACCTCGGTCCTCTTGTCCCTGTAATGCCCTGTACACACGATCGGACATTGAACGGACATTCCGGCAACAAAATCCATTGGATTTTTTCAGATGGATGTTGGCTCAAACTTGTCTTGCATACACGCGGTCGCACAAAGTTGTCGGAAAATCCGATCGTTCTGAACGCGGTGACGTAAAACACGTACGTCGAAACTATAAACGGGTCAACAGTCAATAGCTTTCGTCTCTTAATTTATTCTGAGCATGCGTTGCACTTTGTGCGTCGGATTTGTCTACACACGATCAGAATTTAAAGGATCGGATTTTGTTGTGGGAAAATTTTATATCCTGCTCTCAAACTTTGTGTGTCGGAAATTCCAACGGAAAAAGTCCGATGGAGCCCACACACAATCGGAATTTCCGAACACAATCCGATTGCACTTTCTCCGTCAGAAAATCTGACCGTGTGTACAGGGCATAACTGTGTCCCTGTTTGGTACCCACTCTGTACCTCTGGTGAGACTCTCTCTTACAGCTTCCTGGCTGCTACAGCCCACCAGCTTGGGCCCTCCGTCTACTCTGTCAGACTGCCCTGTGCCAACAGACACACTTCTCCCTTGCACGCCTGGACACCTCGGGAGGGTGGAGCCCAGAACCCTGGTCCTGGCTCTGCTTTAAGCCCAGGACCCACCTGTACAAACAACAAGCCAGACTCCTGGCTGTTCCCAAAACCCGGTCCCAGGATTGCAGATGCCATCCCACCCAGATCGCTATGAAATCTCCAGGCTCCAGGTCCCCAACTGGATCTTACCAACCACAGAGGTAACTGATAAAAGAGTTTCCTCCAAATTAAATAATCCTCCTGGAGCCTCTCAACCTGCTTATTTGAGAACCTTGGGCGACAATCACTAGGATTCAAATTTCTATGACGACTGGTGTTGTGGAGAAACCCCTCTGTGTCCACAAATATAACCTTAATATGGGAGGGATGGACCTCAACGACCAGTTGTTGGTGCCGTACCTAGTTGCCCGTAAGGCCAGATGCTGATACAAAATAGTGTCTGTATACTTATTCCAATTGGCTCTGCTGAATGCTTATGTGCTACACAAAGCTTCAGGACGAACTGGATCCTTCCTTAATTTCCAGGAAGAGATCATCACAGCCCTTCTGTTTCCAGACGGTGCAGTGACCCAACTTCTCAATCCAAATGCAGTAAGCCAGCTGCATGAGAGGCATTTTCCGTATGTCCTCCCAGGTACCCCTACCCAACGAAAATTTTGTGTCTGTAGAAAGCACGGATATTGGCACTATTATTGTCCCTCCTATCCTGACCATCCTGGTCTTTGCATTGGTGAATGTTTTGAACGCTACCACACACTAGTGGAGTATTAGTGCAGGGTACAGCACTGCACAGACTAGGACACACTTTCACAGGGTCTCCAAAGATGCCATCCCATTTTGAGAGACCCGAACCTGGAACTGAACCGTTACAACCACTACAACCGTTACAGTTACAAATAAAAGTGTAAAAAAAAAAAAAAGTAAAAGAAAGTAAAAAAAAAAAAAATATATATATATATATATATATATATATATATATATATATATATATATATATATATATATATATAAATTAAAAAAATGTTGTTTTATTGTTCTCTCTCTCTCTCTATTCTCTCTCAATTGTTCTGCTCTTTTTTGCTGTATTCTACAATGCAATGTTTTATTGTTACTATGTTTTATCATGTTTGCTTTTCAGGTATGTAATTCTTTTATACTTTACTGTTTACTGTGTTTTATTGTTAACCATTGTTTTGTTTTCAGGTGCGCCATTCAGCTGCAGCACTGATTTATTTATCATGACAGCAACAGCGTTTGCTCCCATGATACGTAAATCAGCTACTCCAACACTGTAGAAGGTGATTTCACCATCACAGTTAAAAAAAAAAAAGAAGAACATACATGCCGAAGCATGGGGGCAGGGGTGGAGGGGAAATTTGCCCCTAACATTAGGGGAGGATTGCCCCCATGCTTTGGCATATATTTTTTAGGCACTGATTGCGTTAAAAAATGTTTTATTTTTACTATGTTTTAGTGTATTTGCGTTGCAGGTATGTATGTCTTACTGTTATACTGTAATGTTACTTTGTTTTATTGTTAACCATCATTTGCTTAGCAGGTTCACCATTCAGCTGCAGCACTGATTTATGTATCTTGACAGCAACAGCGTTTGTTCCCACGATACGTAAATCAGCGACTCCAGCGCTGTAGGATTTCACCACCACACTTAAAAATAAAATGGTACATGTATGTCCATCATTAGAAGTGGGTGGATGAAGGGCGGTATTCTAATGGTGGACATACCCAGTGATCAATCTCTTTTTTTCATGCAGCCCATAGGCTGCATGAAAAAAAGAACATTACAATGTATGTCCAACAAGGACCAGCAACGTACTGGTGTGTTGCTGGACTTTGAGTGGTTATATCAGAAGGATGCCTGTAGGTTTAGGTATCATCTTGGTATCAATCCTTTCAGTCAGCGGTTGGCTTTCATGTAAAAGCAATCCTAGCGGCTAATTAACCTCTAGACTGCTTTTACAAGCAGTGGGAGGGGATGCCCCCCCACCATCTTCCATGTTTTTTTCAGGCTCTCCTGTCCCAACAGGGAACCAGAGAAAGCAGCCGGTGGTTCCGCCAGCTGACCATAGAGCCGATTAGAGACCAGAATGGCTCCAATCATCTCTATGGACTAAGAAACTCGAAGCTACGAGCATTTCATGACTTAGGTTTCGCCGGATATAAACAGCACCATTGGGAACTTGGGAAAGCATTTTATCACACCGATCTTGGTGTGGTCAGATGCTTTGAAGGGAGAAGAGAGATCTAGGGTCTAGTAGACCCAATTTTTTTCAAAAAAGAGTACCTGTCACTACCTATTGCTTTAATAGGGGATATTTACATTCCCTGAGATAACAATAAAAATGATTTAAAAAAAAGCACCCCTGTCCCCCGTGCTCTCGCACAAAGGCAAACGCACGTCTGATGTAAACATCAATTGCACCATGCATGTGAGGCACCTCTGCGAAGGCCAGATCAAGGGCAGTAATTTTAGCATAGACCTCCTCTGTAAATCTAAAGTGGTAACCTGTAAAGGCTTTTAACCACTTGCCGACCACCTCACGGAGATATACCGTGGCAGAATGGCACGGTCAGGCAGAGTAATGTACCTGTACTTCACTCCCCTCCCAAGGGATCGCGCCCCCTCGGTGCCCGAGGCGGTCAGCATCATTGCAGGAGCGATCAGTCCTGAGGGGGAGGCCACTGATTCATGGCCACGCCCTCACGATTGCTCCTGACGAATGAGAAGCTTCCTCTGCTTCTGAAATGTAAACAGAAGCAGAGGAAGTGATGTCATCTCTCCTCGTGGAGCCTTTTTGTTCCGGCTCCTGAGGAGAGAAGACATCACAGTGAGTTTGCACCAACACTACACTAACACTAGTACACATAGGCACATTAAACACCCCCCGATCACCCCCCCTGCACAATGACACCAATAGCAGTTTTTATTTTTTTACTGATCACTGCATTGGTGTCATTTGTGACTAGGTGTCATTTGTTATAAGTGTTAGGACTGTTAGTGGTAGGCCCCTTTAGGTCTAGAGTACCCTCCTAAGCCCCCCTAATAAAGGTTTAACCCCTTTATCACCCCAAAGTTAACCCTTTCACCCCCTGTCGCCTGTGTTACTAAGCGATCTTTTTTCTGATGGCCGTATTAGTGTCACAGGTGACGCTAGTTAGCCAAGTAGGTATTTAGGTTCACCGTCAGCTTTTTATAGCGTCAGGTACCCCCATATACTACCCAATAAAGGTTTAACCCCCTGATCGCCCGGCTGGTGATATCAGTTAGGTTTTAGGGTCAGATAGGGTCAGATAGGGTCTGCATCGGCCCAGGCAGCGTCAGATTAGTGCCAGTACCGCTAACACCCATGCACCCACGCATGCAGCATACATCTCCCTTAGTGGTATAGCGTTTGAACGGATCAATATCTGTCCTGATCAGATCTATACTAGCGTTCCCAGCATTTTAGGGTTCCCAAAACACAGTGTCAGCGGGATCAGCCCAGATACCTGCTAGCACCTGCATTTTGCCCCTCCACCCAGCCCAGCCCACCCAAGTACACTATTGATCGATCACTGTCACTTACAAAACACTAAACACATAACTGCAGAGTTCGCAGAGTCAGGCCTGATCCCTGCGATTGCTAACCATTTTTTTGGTAGCGTTTGATACAGTTGCTGACAGTCTAGGAGCTTTTTTACCTGTGAGTCTCACTACTGTACCAGTAAATTTAGAGAGCAAAATGGCAAATCTAAGGTACAGTAGTGAAGAGATAGTCACGTAGAGCCGCCAAACTGCCCATATTACTTACGGAGCACTGGCAAGATTGTGTGGGACTTGGTGTCACCCTTATTCGGAAAGGGGTACCATTTGTATGTGGACAATTATTACACGAGCGTGCCACTTTTTAGTCACTTGTTTGATCATCAGATTGGCGCATGTGGCACCGTGTAATCGCCGGGGCTTTCCCCAGCGGCCTGTAGAATCCCGTCTTAGGCTGGGGGAGAGAGCCTGCTTGAAGTGTAATAACTTGCTCACTGTGAAGTGGAGGGATAATAAGAATGTTTTCGTTCTCTCCTACCTTCATGCAGACACGACAGTCCAAATTCTTACAGCGACTGGTGTTGTGGAGAAACCCCTCTGTGTCCACGAATATAACCAAAATATGGGAGGGGTGGATCTCAATGACCAGTTGTTGGCGCCATACCTAGTTGCCCTTAAGGCCAGACGCTGGTACAAAAAAGTGTCTGTATATTTATTTCAATTGGTTTTGCTGAACGCTCATGTGCTATACAGAGCTTCAGGATGGACTGGATCCTTCCTTAAATTCCAGGAAGGGATCGTCAGAGCCCTTCTGTTTCCAGACGGTGCTTCCCCTCACCTTCCCAATCCAAATGCAGTAAGCCGGCTGCATGAGAGGCATTTTCCTTATGTTCTCCCGAGTACCCCTACCCAACGAGCCCCCCAAAGTAGATGTCGTGTCTGTACCAAGCATGAATATAGGCGTGACACCCGCTATTATTGTCCCTCCTGTCCTGACAATTCTCGCCTTTGCATTGGTGAATGTTTTGAATGCTACCAAACACTAGTGGAGTATTAGCGTAGGGTACAGCACTGCACAGACTAGGACACACTTTCACAGGGTCTCCCAAGATGCCATCGTATTTTGAGAGACCCGAACCTGGAACTGTTACAGTTACAACCGTTACAGTTACAAAAAAAAGTGTAAAACAAAAGTAAAAGAAAAAAAACACAAAAAAATATATAAAATACAAAAAAACAAAAATAGTTGCCATTTTATTGTTCTCTCTCTCTCTATTCTCTCTCTATTGTTCTGCTCTTTTTTACTGTGTTCTATTCTGCAATGTTTTATTGTTATTATGTTTTATCATGTTGGCTTTTCAGGTATGTAATTTTTTTATACTTTACTGTTTGCTGTATTTTATTGGTAACAATTTTTTTGTTTTCAGGTACGCCATTCACTTGCAGCGCGGATTTATTTATCTTGACAGCAACAGCGTTTGCTCCCACGATACATAAAGCCATGACTCCAGCGCTGTAGGAAGTGATTTCACCACCACAGTTAAAAAAAGAGCATATATGCCGAAGCATGGGGGCAGCATGGGTGGAGGAGCAATTTGCTCCTAAGTTTTGGGGCGGATGCCCCCATGCTTCGGCATATATATATTTTAGGCACAGATTGCGTTAAAAAATGTTATATATTTTACTATGTCATTTTTGTATTTGCTTTGCAGGTATGGCATGTCCTACTGTTATACTTTAATGTTACTTTGTTTTAGTGTTAACTATCATTTGCTTAGCAGGTACGCCATTCAGTTGCAGTGTGGATTTATTTATCTTGACGGCAACAGCGTTTGCTCCCACGATACATAAAGCCGTGACTCCAGCGCTGGAGGAGGTGATTTCACCACCACAGTTAAAAACAAAATGTGCATGAAGGGAGGTATTCTAATGGTGGACATACCCACCGATCAATCTTTTTTTTTCGTTCAGCCCACAGGCTGCATGAAAAAAAAAGATTACAATATATGCCCAACAAGGACCAGCAACGTACTGGACTGGTATGTTGCTAGACTTTGAGTGGGTTTACCAGAATGATGCCTGCGGGTTTAGGTATCATCTTGGTATCAATATTTTCAGCCAGCGGTTGGCTTTCATGTAAAAGCAATCCTAGCAGCTAATTAGCCTCTAGACTGCTTTTACAAGCAGTGGGAGGGAATGTTCCCCCCTCCTCCCACTGTCTTCCATGGTTTTCTTTGTCTCTCCTGTCCTAACAGGGAACCTGAGAATGCAGCCGGTGGTTCCGTCAGCTGACCGTAGAGCCAATCAGAGACCCAAACAGCTCCAATCATCTCTATGGCCTAAGAAACTGGAAGCTACGAGCATTTCATGATTTAGATTTCGCCGGATGTAAACAGCGCCATTGGAAAATTGGGAAAGCATTTTATTACATCGATCTTGGTGTAGACAGATGCTTTGAGGGCAGAGGTGAGATCTAGGGTCTGATAGACCCCAATTTTTTCAAAAAAGAGTACCTGTCACTACCTATTGCTATCATAGGGGATGTTTACATTCCCTGAGATAACAATAAAGATGATTAAAAAAAAAGTGAAAGGAACAGTTTAAAAATAAAATAAAAAAGCAAAATAAATAATTAAAAACAAACAAAAAAAAGTACCCCTGTCCCCCTCTGCTCTCGCACAAAGGCGAACGCAAGCGTCGGTCTGGCATCATATGTAAACAGCAATTGCATCATGCATGTGAGGTATCACCGCGAAGGTCAGATCGAGGGCAGTAATTTTAGCAGTCGACCTCCTCTGTAAATCTAAAGTGGTAACATGTAAAGGCTTTTAAAGGCTTTTAAAAATGTATGTAGTTTGTCGCCGCTGCACATTTGTGCACAATTTTAAAGCATGTCGTGTTTGGTATTCATGTACTCGGCCTAAGATCATCTTTTTTATTTAATCAAACATTTGGGCAATATAGTGTGTTTTAGTGCATTAAAATTTTAAAAAGTGTGTTTTTTCCCCCCAAAAAATGTGTTTGAAAAATCGCTGCGCAAATACTGTGTGAAAAAAACAGGACAGTTCAAATCCCCCCCCCCCCAAATGACCCCATTTTAGAAAGTAGACACCCCAAGCTATTTGCTGAGAGGCATGTCGAGTCCATGGAATATTTTATATTTTGACACAAGTTGCGGGAAAAAGATCTTTTTTTTTTTTGCACAAAGTTGTCATTAAATGATATATTGCTCAAACATACCATGGGCATATGTGAAATTACACCCCAAAATACATTCTGTTGCTTCTCCTGAGTACGGGGATACCACATGTGTGAGACTTTTTGGAAGCCTAGCCGTGTACGGGACCCCGAAAACCAAGCACCGCCTTCAGGCTTTCTAAGGGTCTAAATTTTTTATTTCAATCATCATTGCCATAGAATGCCCAGATGGCACAGCCCCCCCCCCCCCCCAAATGACCCCCATTTTGGAAAGTAGACACCCAAAGCTATTTGTTGAGAGGTATGGTGAGTATTTTGCAGACCTCGCTTTTTGTCACAAAGTTTCGAAAATTGAAAAAAAAAAAAAATTTTTCTTTTCTTTCTTAATTTTCAAAAACAAATGAGAGCTGCAAAATACTCACAATGCCTCTCAGCAAATGGGGTGTCTACTTTCCAAAATGCAATCATTTTGGGGGGTTTGTGCTATCTTGGCATTTTATTGCCTTCAAAACTGTGATAGGTAGTGAGGAGTGAAATCAAAAATTCACACCCTTAGAAATCCTAAAGGCAGTGCTTAGTTTTCGGGGTCCTGTATACGGCTAGGCTCCCAAAAAGTCTCACACATGAAGTATCCCTATACTCAGGAGAAGCAGCAGAATGTATTTTGGGGTGTAATTCCACATATAACCATGTCATGTGTGAGCAATATATCATTTAGTGAAAACTTTGTTTCATTTTATTGAATTTTTTTGTCATTTTTCAATTACTTGTGACAAAAAAATGAAATATTCAATGGGCTCAACATGCCTCTCAGCAATTTCCTTGACATGTCTACTTTCCAAAATTGGGTCATTTGGGGGTGGGGGGGGGGGGGTGTTGTACTACCCTGCTATTTTAGCACATCAAGAAATGAGTCAGTCATAAACTAAAAGCTGCATAAATTCCAGAAAATGTACCCTAGTTTGTAGACGGTATAACTTTTGTGCAAACCAATAAATATACGCTTATTGACATTTTTTTTTACCATGGACATGTGGCTGAATACATTTTGGCCTAAATGTACGACTAAAATTGAGCTTATTACATTTTTTTATAACAAAAAGTAGAAAATATCTTTTTTTTTCAAAATTTTCGGTCTTTTTCCGTTTATATCGCAAAAAATAAAAATCGCAGAGGCAATCAAATACCATCAAAAGAAAGCTCTATTTGTGGGAAAAAAGGACGCAAATTTTGTTTGGGTACAGCATTGCATGGCCGTGCAATTACCAGCTAAAGCAGCGCAGTGCCAAATTGTAAAAAGTGCTCTGGTCATTAAGTAAATCCTCCATGACTGAAGTGGTTAAAGGATCAATTCACCTTTCCAGAAAAAATAATAAATGCACAATTTTTTTAAGGAAAAGAAATGTGCATTTATAATTTTTTCGCACCAGAGCCTGGAAAGCAATATACCCGTGATTAGTGGATTAGGGGTGCAATGTCAGGCTTCTGCAGACAAGCCCTTCAACTTTCTGCCCATTATCTTCATATGAGCTGTCTGTTTGAAAGCTGCAGGCTTGTGAATGAACAACAAGCCATCAGCCATGGTGCTTGATGGTACTTATAATTAAATAATTCACAGGAAACTGTAAATGAATGATGAGGCTGTGGGTGTGGGGAGAAGATCCCCCCCACCTATTGTCATACTGATGGGGAGATTGGGGGGACTGGCATCAGGAGCTGAAACACATTACATGTTCCACCCTAAATATGGGTGGAACATGTAACATGTTCCAAAAGGTGAACTTAGCGTTTAAAGCGGAACTTCACTCTGTCGAACACCGCTGTCAGGAAATGTTCCATCCGCTGGTAAGACCTGTTATTTGGCATGCAGTACTGAGGTCCACCAGCAGGTGTCTCCTGGCAGTTTGGAACTGTCAGGAGAGCTTTTCCCTGTTTATAATATATCATCTTTGGGCCGCAGTACTGGCGTCCACCAGCGGATGGATCCTGGCAATGTGGAGCAGACAGTACCTCCTACAATCAGGTGTCACTTGAGGCCAATCATAGGCCTATAAATACCCGGCAAGCATTCACATGTTTGCCTTGATTTCGTCATTGCCTCCTGACCTGCTAGCGTTCTGATCCTGAACCCTGAGTCCTGATCCTGATCCTGTCCCTGTCTGGGACCCTATCCTGTCCCACCTGTTACCTTGGGTCCCTGCCTGCAGTCTGACCCATCCATCCTCTCCCTGTCCTGTGTTCCATACCCCATCTACTGACTTCCCTGTGTATGACCTTGGCCTGGCTTACGTTTACGTCTCTGGAACATCCCTGCTGATCTTCTGTGTATGACCCTGGCCTGGCTATTGTTTATGAACCTGGTATTTCCCATTTATTGCATTTATCTGTCTATTGTTATTTGTAGGTCTCTGTCTGTGGTTGGTTATTGCACTGTGTCATATTGGAGTTGGTTGTTATTTATTACTCACTTTCCTTAATAAATTAATATATATTTTCACTTATATACGTTTGGGTGTCCTCTGTCGCAGATCACACGGTTCTGGTCACACCCGCTCATGACAACCGCTGACTATTTTTAGTTTTGATTGTTTTTATTAAGTTTTTTCAGAAAAACAAAATATACAAAAGATACAAAAGCAATGATACCTTCTGCTTTACAACAGACTTATGCCGTGTACACACGAGTGGACTTTTCAGCATCAAAGGTCCGGCGGTCTCTCGAACGAACTTTCGACTGAGTTACTATGGACTTTCGAATGACTGGACTTACCCACACATGAACGGACTAAAGTCCGTTCGAAAGTCTGTTGGTTTGAACGTGATGACGTACTAAGGGACTAGAATAAGGAAGTTCATAGCCAGTAGCCAATAGCTGCCCTTGCGTCGTTTTTTTGTCCGTCGGACTAGTATACATATGAACGGATTTTTCGACCGGACTCGAGTCCATCGGAAAGATTTGAAACATGTTCTTAATCTAAAGTCCGTCTGATTTTCGACAGAAAATGTCCGCTGAAGGTCCGATGAAGCCTATACACGGTCGGATTGTCCGACAGATTAGTTCCGTCGGACCAGTCCGGTCAAAAAGTCCTGTCGTGTGTACACGGCATTAGAATATAGAAAATTTGATGAAATGTATTATCATACAATGGATGTTAGTATTGTGGTAATGAAACTAAGATGACCCTCCCCGACACCCCTTCTGGGAACAAACTGTGTCATGGGCTGTTGGGCTTATCGCGTTCCCTATTAGAATGTAGTACTATAGTCATTTGTTCAATGTATATTGTACACTTTTATCTATGGTAGTGCAGCATGTTCAATGACTAAAATAAGTAAGCTAGCATAAATTTTACAGTATCTCATAAAAGTGAGTACACCCCTCACATTTTTGTAAATATTTTATTATATCTTTTAATGTGACAACACTAAAGAAATTACACTTTGCTACAATGTAAAGTAGTGAGTGTACAGCTTGTATAACAGTGTAAATTTTCTGTCCCCTCAAAATAGCCATTCATGTCTAAATCGCTGGCAACAAAAGTGAGTACACCCCTAAGTGAAAATGTCCAAATTGGGCCCAAAGTGTCAACATTTTGTGTGTCCACCATTATTTTCCAGCACTGCCTTAACCCTCTTGGGCATGGAGTTCACCAGAGCTTCACAGGTTGCCACTGGAGATCTCTTCCACTCCTCCATGACGACATCACGGAGCTGGTGGATGTTAGAGACATTGCGCTCCTCCACCTTCCGTTTGAGGATGCCCCACAGATGCTCAATACGGTTTAGGTCTGGAGACATGCTTGGTCTGTCCATCACCTTTAACCTCATCTTCTTTAGCAGGGCAGTAGTCATCTTGGAGGTGTGTTTGGGGTCATTATCATGTTGGAATACTGCCCTGCAGCCCAGTCTCCGAAGGGAGGAAATCATGCTCTGCTTCAGTATGTAACAGTAAATGTTGGCATTCATAGTTCCCTCAATGAACTGTAGCTCCCCAGTACCGGCAGCCCCCATGTAGCCCCAGACCATGACACCCCCATCACCATGCTTGACTGTAGGCAAGACACCTGGTTGCCACCACACACGCTTGACACCATCTGAACCAAATAAGTTTATCTTGGTCTAATCAGACCACAGGACATGGTTCCAGTAATTCATGTCCTTAGTCTGCTTGTCTTCAGCAAACTGTTTGCAGGCTTCTTTGTGTAACATCTTTAGAAGAGGCTTCCTTCTGGGATGACAGCCATGCAGACCAATTTGATGCAGTGCGCGGCGTATGGTCTGAGCACCGACAGGCTGACCCTCCACCCCGTCAACCTCTGCAGCAATGCTGGCAGCACTCATACGTATATTTCCCAAAGACAACCTCTGGATATGACGCTGAGCACGTGCACTTAACTTCTTTGGTCGACCATGGTGAGGTCTATTCTGAGTGGAACCTGTCCTGTTAAACAGCTGTATGGTCTTGGCCACCATGCTGCAGCTCAATTTCAGGGTCTTTGCAATCTTCTTATAGGCTAGGCCATCTTTAGAGCAACAAATTTTTTTTCAGATCCTCAGAGAGTTCTTTGCCATGAGGTGCCATGCTGAACTTCCAGTGACCAGCATGAGAGAGTGAGAGCGATAACACCAAATTTACCACACCTGCTCCCCATTCACACCTGAGACCTTGTAACACTAATGAGTCACATTACACTAGGGAGGGAAAATGGCTAGTTGTGCCCAATTTGGACATTTTCACTTAGGGGTGTACTCACTTTTTGTTGCCAGCGGTGTAGACATGGCTGTGTGTTGAGTTATTTTGAGGGGACAGCAAATTTACACTGTTATACAAGCTGTACACTCACTACTTTACATTGTAGCAAAGTGTAATTTCTTCAGTGTTGTCACAAGAAAAGATATAATAAAATGATTACAAAAATGTGCGGGGTGTACTCAGTTTTGTGAGATACTCTAACATATAAAATAAAATACAAAAAATAAATAAAACAGACATGTTAGACACATTTGTGTGCCATTTAACTTTGATAGAACAAATATGTGTGTGCACATTCCAGAAGGAAGCAGGTAAGTAAGTTAAGTCGCCTTGGCTTACATGAGAAAGGTGGATTGTTATACTTCTCTCAGTTGTGTCCAAATGATAAGAAGTGGTGATGTTTTGGGTTTAGATTTCCTATACCAGTATAACCATGGTTCCCATAATTTAGATGCTTTTTTAAAATTACCATTCGCCGAAGCAAACATTATTTCATAAGTGGCATGTGTTTGGAAGGTTTGAATCACTTCGCCTATTGTAGGGGGGTTGTTGTCTTTCCAATGTTTAACCAGTGTCAGTCGAGTCGCTAGGGGAATATGCACTAATACAGTCCTCAGCTGGTTAGGGATGTGTCAACTCCCAGGGAACATAGTGCCAATCCTGGGGATAGAGAAAAAATAATCCTCAGGACTTGGTTGACCAGTCTTGATATTTCCCGCCAGAAAGAGGCCAGGAGAGGGCATCCCCACAATAGATGGAACAATGGGCCCACTTTCCCGCATCGTCTCCAGCATCCTGGGGAAGCTTGAGGAGCAAATTTAGCTATACGCTGGGGCGTAAAGTACCACCTCAGCGTTCATTTCTGAGTTAGTTCCCACAGGTTGGCGCTTTTGGTCAATGCGTAGGTGATGGATAGGGCCTTTTGCCAAGTGGAGGGTAGATAAATAATCCAAGAATCTGTTTAAATGGAACAGATTTGTTTAAATTTGTTTTAGAACAGATTTGTTTAAATGGAACAGATTTGACAATAGTGTACTTTTGGTTGAGCATGGAGTAGAATAGGGATATGCCCTTACTCTTAGCGGATGGTTCTTTATAGCATGGGCGTAGCATAAGGGGTTGCAAAGGTCACAAGCACAACCTTGCCCCTAGCTCCAGGGGGCCCCTGTAGCCTCCCTGTCATTTTATCATATCCTTCACAAAGTCCAGCTCCAATCTGCCCTAGGGCCCCACAACCATGATCCAGTACTGGGCTTCCACTTTGCCTTCCACAGTCCACACCCCTCTGTTCTCATTGGCTGGGGAGAAGCTGTGAGCCATTTCCTGAATGGAGAGGAGCATGGGTGAGAACAGCTGAGGATGGGGAAGTGTCTGTGCTGTGTGCTGGCAACATGGAATAGTAACCAAGTTCAGCGAGTTAAAAGGAGGAGAGTGCCAGCCTGTAGCCACGATGAGATCAATGTCACTGGTGAGGTAAGACACCGCTCAGAGTCTTCTAGTCACCAGCTAGGATTCTCTGTACCCCCCCCCCACACACACACACACGGGGATGTCCGCTTACCCCACTTTCCTGAAAACTGGGGAAAAGACATGCACCTCCCAGAGGTGACCTTCCCCAACACCTGCCAACACTGACAGAGAAACCTTCAGAAATTGCTAAAACAAATCCCTTAACACCTCCTGAGGGGCTCTGAGGGGCTGCAGGTTCCAGACCACCCGCTCTGTCCTGGATGCTATGCCCCGCTGCTGAGCTTCTTTCCAAGTATAGCACTCTATACTGCTCCTCCTCTGCAGGGCTGAAATCACATTCCTTTACAACACAGCCAGTTAGCTATGATCTGCACAGGGTGTATCTGCCTACTGCAACTACAGTGCCGTTCCGACCAGGGGATTTCACAGGTCAGAACGGCAACATAAAAGCTAGATTACACCCTGTGCAGGCTGGTAGACTGTGTGTAAAGGAATGTGATTTCAGCCCTGTGTAGTGTGGGGGGAGCTCTTTACAGTACTGGAATGGGAAAGGAGCTCTGCCAAATGACCTGGCAGGGGTCCCTGTCCTATGATTCTCCAGGGGTGATCCCTGTCCTCTAATGTAAGGAGGAACTCTGGGAACTCTAAACTCTTAAGCCACTTTGAGTATCTTGGCGTGCAGTGGGTGTATCTGCACACATGGTGGAAGTGGTGGGTGGTAGTGGGGGGGTAGTGGGGGGGGGCAGGTCAAATTTTGCATCGGGGCCCACAAGCTACGCATCTGCTTTATAGAATTGTATAATACGCCATGGTAGTGTCACACGCCACACGGAATAGGAAGAGGCAGATTAGGAAGACAGCCTAGCAACAAGGGTTCAGGTAAGTTTAAAAAAAAAAAAATTTTCTAATTTTTTTTCTAATATTTTTTAGGGTTTTTGGTGAAATTTTTTTTTCAGGGTGGCCCTCCACTTTAACTTTGTAGTAGGACAGCTTGTTGAATAAAGCTAATGCTTTATGTACTGAAGCCAGGGATCTCTCCACATCAGTCAACATCAAAATGATGTCGTCCGTGAACAGGCTGATAGTGTGCGTTGTATTATACACCTTAAGACCAGAGATATGAGGGTGAGAGGGTGTACGTAAATTGCCAATGGCTCCATCAATAAGTTAAAAATGGTCGGGGTCGGTGAGAGGGGGAAAACTTGCCGTGTGCTATTTGTTATTGTTATTGTTATTATGTTAGATAAGGCCCCTGATGTGAACACCTGTGCAGATGGTAGGGTATAAAGTGCCATTATGGCTGAGTAGATTGAACCCTGGAATCCAAAGGCAGAGAGAGTTTGGGTCTGATATGTATCCTGTCAAACGCCTTCTCTGCATCCAACGCTAGGAGCAGAGAAGGCTTTTTCTTCTGGTTGGCAATGTGAATAACGTTAATGAGTCTACGGGTGGCGTCAGTGGTTTGTCGGTGTTTAGTAAAACCATGTTCATCTGGATGGATTCGTTGGGGTAGGATATCAACCATTCTTATGGCAATTAGTTTGGCATATATTTTCAAGTCATTATTCAACAACGATATTGGATGAAAGTTTTGGGGGGAAACAGGGTCTTTCCTCGGCTTGGGTAGAGTCACTATGATTGCTTTAACCTCTTTCCGTCCGTGCTATAGCCGAATGACGGCTAAAGCGCGGACCTACTTTGCTGGGAGGGTGCCAAAAGATATCCTCCCGTGCTCCAGCGGCCTGCGCGCCCTCTGCAGGACACGTGCGGCACGCTCTGTGATCAGTGAGTCAAAGAGACTCGGCTGATAGGAGTAAGGGGTCGATCCCAACCCCTTAGCATGTGATCAGCTGTCAGCCAATGACAGCTGATCATGTGATGTAAACAGAGCAGGTAATCGGCTATTTTTTCTCCTCACGCTGATAGTGTGAGGAGAAAAAAAGCCGATCACCGGCGGCTCTGAGAGGGACATCAGTCGTGGAGAGCCTCTGGAGAGTCATCTGTGCCCACCTGTGCCACCTGCCAGTGTCACCTACCAGTGCACACAGTACCACCCATCAGTGCCCACAGTGTCACCTATCAGTGCCCACAGTGCCACCTATAAATGACACCAATCAGTGCCTCATCACCAGTGCTGCCTATCAATGCCACCTACCAGTGCCCATCAGTGCTCATCAGTGACATCTATCAGTGACATCTATCAGTGCCCTTCAGTGCCATCAATCAGTGCCACCCATCAGTGCCACCTATCAGTGCCGACCTAGTGTCGCCTATCCATGTCGCCTTATCTGTGCCTATCAGTGCGGCCCATCAGTGCCCATCAGTGCAGCCTATCAGTGCCCATCACTGCAGCCTCATCAGCGAATATCAATGAAGGAGAAAAATTACCTGTTTGCAACATTTTATAACAAACTATGAATTTTTTTTTCATAAATTTCTGTCTTTTTTTGTTTGTTTAGCAAAAAATAAAAACCCAAGTGGTGATACCACCAAAAGAAAGCTCTATTTGTGTGAACAAAAATGATAAAAAGTTCATTTGAGTACAGTGTTGCATGACTATGCAATTGTCATTCAAAGTGTGACAGTGCTGAAAGCTAAAAATTGGTCTGGGCCAGAGGGGGTTTAAGTGCCCGGTAAGCACTAAACAAGTGGTTAAGCATCTCAGGGGGGAAGGTAGAAGAGGCAGCAGCAGCGTTGTAGATGTTTTTTATGTAATTGGCTAAGATGTGTTTAAATGTTTTATGATATTCTCCTGTGAATCCATTTGGGCCAGGGGATCTATTTTTGGGCTGTGAATCTATAATTTCTCAAATTTCGTTAAATGTAAAAGGAGAGTTTAGGGATTGTAAGTTTTCAGGAGTTAGTCTGGGGATTTTTAGGTTGTTGAGGAAGTTAGTGATAATTTCTGAGGTGGGCTGAGGTGTGCCCACATCTGAATTTAGATTATACAGTGATCCGTAATAGTCACTAAAAGCGTTTGCTATCGCTTGGGGATGAAAGATTTTGTCTCAGGTTTTTGGATGCAAGATGAAAGGGAACCTGGTTTTATACCTTATTCCTTTTAGGAGCTGAGCTAAGAGTTTACCGGCTTTATTGCCATTAGCATAGTATGACATTTTTAATTTTTTTGGAGGTTTTTTCAAAGCTATCCAAGAGAAGTGAACAGAATTCTTGTCTAGCATAGTTCAATTTATGCATTATCTTAGGGGAGGGGTTAAGTTTGTTTTGGGCTTCAAATACTTAAATTTCCTTGGTGAGATCATCTATACGCTTGAGTCTCTGCCTCTTCATTCTAGCCCCCACTTTGATAAAGGTTCCTTTGATGACAGCCTTGTGGGCATTCCACAATAGAAAAGGATCATCTACAGAGGGAGCGTTATTAGTGAAATGATCATTTAAGCATTGCTCAATTTCTGTTTTGAACTGTGGGAATTGAAGAATCCTAGTGTTCGTTCTTCACATAAAAGTGGTAGTGGAAGATAGTGAGTCCTCAATTGTTAAGGAGATTGAAGCATGATCCGACCATGTAATGTCATTTATTAATGACAATTTTGATTTCAGCAATATACCATGATCCACAAGGAAGAGATCAATCCTGCTATAACTGTGGTGAGGGACAGAGAAAAAACTATAATCCCTTGCGTTTGCGTTCAGACATCTCCGTCTGTCATAAAGCTTGTGGCAGTGGAGATAGGGTTGTAGTGCAAGTGGATTTCTCCTCAAAGAAGATGTCGTGTCATTGCTGGGGCCTGGGGTTAGATTGAAGTCCCCGCATATTATCAAAGAACCTTGTTGTTCCTTATGGACTAAGCACAACAACCTATTTAGAAAACATAGTTGATGAACATTGGGTGCATATACGTTCACTAGAGTATATATGGGAGAGTAAAGTTCTCAAATGAGGATGAGGTAGCGACCCTGTGGGTCCTTAATTTCTTTTAGGAGATTAAAGGAAATAGTGTCCTTGATGTCTGTCATCACTCCTCTCTTTTTGGTGTCAGCATTGACTGTGAAATTATATGGGAAATTCTTATGGGTACATTTTGGGGGAGCTTTGGTGCTGAAGTGCGTCTCCTGAGCGCAAAGAATGTTGCATCTGTATTGCACAGTTCTTGCCAGAGGGATTTACTTTTGACAGGGTGGTTAAGTCCCTTGGTGTTAAGTGATAAAAAGGTTAAGCCCAAAATAATGTTCTAAGGCGATTGGGTGAATTGTGGTGGAGTTCCATTTTACTCACAGCAAGCAGAGGGTGATCTCTAGTGGATGGAGTCAGTATTTCCGGCTGGAATTCTTTTCATTGTAAAGGTGATCACGGGTAGTGTCTGATGGGTTTACACTTCTAGTGCAATTGAGGGCTGAGGCGCAAAAAAGGTGAACACAAATAAAAAGGATAAGGAAGAAAAGAAAATAACCGAAACGCATAATGAACGGTAACGATGAACTGGGTGTCAGTTTCCTGTAACAGATAGGAGAAAGATAGGTTTTTGAACCTAAGTGCAGCTTTCACACTGCTCAGAGAAAAGGAGGGGTAAAAAGCTGAACAGTCAAACAGAACTGGGTCCGTAAGGAACTTCTGCTACTCGAGGTGAAGCAATCAATATTAAGGTTTCATCCAGAGGTTATTTGTGATTTCGTGAATTTTTTGCAGGAGGGATAGGCCTTTTTCCAAGTTGTCAACCATGTGGGTGGAACCTTCATGCGTAATGGTAATTTTAGTCTGGTATCCCCATCTATAGCTGATGTGATGATTACGATGAGATTTCGTTATTGTGTTGAGATTTCTTCATTTTTGAAGCGTATACTGCGATCCATAAAAAATTGCAGATCTGAATATTGAGAAGGAATCTGCGATCTATTGCGGGCAGCTGTCATGAGCTTTTCTTTTATATGGAAAAAATGCAGTCGCAGAATTGCATCCCTGGGAGTTTTTTCAGGTAAGTATGAGGGTTTGGGCAGGCGATGTATTCTCTAGTCACATCCAATTCTGTGGCATCAGGGAGGATGGATTTTAACAGATTTGTGACGCATGAGTGAAAGTTGTCCTGTTGAATATTCCATGGGACCCCTCTAACTTTGAGATTATTTCACCTCGATCTGTCCTCTATGTCAGATAATTTGGCTTTAACCCACTCCATATCTTCATCTTTATCCTCGTTTGCATCAACCAGGTCATTAATGGTGGTAGCAAACTCCTCCATCTTTGTTTCAACATGCTCCACTCTGTTTTCAACAGCTTAGAGTTCCTTATGAAATCTGTGCATATAGAAGGCTAGATCTGATTGTAAGGAGGCTCTGAGGGACATGAGCATGTCTTTAAGGACAGTGTCCATCACTGGCAGATTACTAGTGGGAAATCCTTCTATGGTGTCAGGCAGGTCTCTAGTATCATCCCTTGTGTCCCCTTCAGAGCTCACCTCATTCCTTCTGTGCTCCTCATCCAGTCTGAATCTAGCCTTTTCCGGGCTGCCTGATGCTGGAGTGGAGTTTTAAGCCTGCTTGTGTTCTGCCTTGGTGGGGTTCATGCTCCCTGGTGAGCCTGTGCAGGAAGATTGGAGTGGAGAGTGGGAGGAGTCGGCGCCGCTTTGCCTGTCACCATGTGGCAGCTGTGTGAAGTAGACCATTCGTTTTTGCGACTGTCTTTCCTTCTTTCTTTTCCTTGGCATATTTCCAGTGGTCTAGGGAGGCAGATCGCTGGGTCAGCGGGCTGAATATTGCACTGGAGAGCTGATGCAGGCCGATGAAACCCCTGATGTAGCAGGAGACCACTGACTATTTTTAATCCTTATCCTGCTATCATTAGTAAATAGATAGGAAAGTATATCATATTTTTTGTTTTAAGCTTTTTGTGCATTTGATGTTATACATCCCAGGAGTCATCGGAAGGAGAGGAGGAGATATCTCAACTAAGTACACCCTCCTGTCTGCATGTCTGAGCTATTGGCAGATAGATTCTAGGAACTGGAAGTAAATGCTATTTGAATCATCTGCCCTTACTGAAGTTGGCCATGGCTAGAAATGTTTTTTAAAGTGATTTCTCAGCAAAATAAAGCATAGAGACTTGGATGGGTGAATGAGTTTGTTTGAATAGTAAAAATTAATTGAATAGCGTTTATGGTTTGTGGTGCTCAGATGTAGTTCTGATTTAACATGCCCATTGGCTTAATATAATGTTATTACAGGCTTCCTTTACCTTTTGCTGTTCTTCCTTATGGTTCTTGTTCCAAAGAGTAGTTTGACAGGAACTATCACACGTTTTTTGTTTTTGTAGTTTTGTTCATCAAAAGCATTTATGATATCTCTCCAATAATTGATTCTGCCTGTTTCATAATAATTTTTGATGAAGCCACAAATGGGAAGATAGAAGCTAAATGAGCTACCTAGCATTAATTACTGTCAAAAGGACAAAGGTGTTCAGTATTACCAGCAGGATTCAAAGGTCAACAAGGTTCTTTATCTGGTAATCAGTCATTTGATCACCACATGAAGGCACAGCATGATTATTGCTGCATTCTTAAGACGTGTACTACAGCATGATAGTAGTATAGCAATAACAACTTAATAAATCATAATAACACCATAGGTCAGTGTGAAACAGCTTCACATAATCAATGGCAATATAGTTATTTTCCCAACATTCTCTCAAGCCTTCAGTCAAGTGCAATGCGTTATTCAGCTATAAAAAATAAACTACGGAAAATCACATAATGCCCAGAAAATTAAAAGTGTATATTTGGTTCAACCTGAATTTAACATAATAATTATTGAAATAAATTCTAATTTGAAGTACAGTAAAACCTTGGATGGCGAGCATAATTTGTTCTGGAAACATGCTTGTAATCCAAAACACTTATATATCAAAGCAAATTTCCCCATAACAAACAATGGAAACTCAGATGATTCGTTCCACAACCATTTATTTATAGGGCTTTCAGTTTATAGACCATATAAAAACATTATAGCTATGTGATAGGTTGTGTAACCATAAAATGTCCATCCACAAATGCCAGCCTCCACAAGGGGATTAGAAGCAAAATCCAGCAGGAGCTACAGAGTATAAATAAGAAGAGAGGCGCCTCTAAGTTTAGCAATATGGTTACATTTAATGAAGGTACAACATTTAGCAAATTACATAGTTGATGATTAAAAGAGGCACATCTAAGTATGCAAGCATCTTACCGCTGTTAGTCTGCAGTAGAGCATTCTGAAAGCGAGGATTGAAGCACTCATGGAGCGCAGTGTGGAAGGGATGACGTTGATGGTGGTGCGGAGTACGGTCTACGTGGACAACTTTACCCTGGATGCCTGCTTACTTAGATGTGCCTGTTTTAGTCATCAACCACGTGAGTTGCTAAATGTTGTACCTTCATTAAATGTAACCATATTGCTACACTTAGAGGTGCCTCTCTTCTCTTTTATACTAAGTTGTGACATGGCGCTATTTGTATATCAAGACATCGCTTGTTTATCAAGTCAAAATGTATTAAAAAATGTTGCCTGTCTTGCAAAGCGCTCTCAAACTAAGTTACTCTCAAACCAAGGTTTTACTGTATATGCAAATGCAAATTATTTTTGTTTTAGTTTTGGATAGTGTGAGGAAAAACTGGGTCCAATGTCAAATTTACATTGCTGTGTGTGGCTCCCCCAAGGGCCAATGGCGCCTGTTTTAAAAAAATACACAGTATTCAGAATCGCCGTTTTTGGCAATCTAAATACTTGGAAGTGAAAAGGAGGGATCGGGGGTCCATAAAGAGGACCTGTCACCACCTAGTACGGTCACAAGGGATGTTTACATTCCTTGTGACAGCAATAAAAGTCATCAAAATTTTTATTTTTTTAAACACAATTGATAAATATATAATTAAATAAAATAAATAAGAATTTTTTTTTTTAAAGCGCCCCCGTCCCCGCAAGCTCGCGCAGCAAAGAAAACGCATATGGAAGTCGCGCCCGCATATGTAAACGGTGTTCAAATCACACATGTGAGGTATCGCCACAATCGTCGGAGCGAGAGCAATAATTCTAGCACTAGACATCCTCTGTAACTCTAACCTGGTAACCGTAAAAATTTTTTAAAGCGTCACCTATGGAAATTCTTAGGTTTGTCGCCATTCCACGAGTGCGTGCAATTATAAAGCATGACATGTTTGGTATCTATTTACTTAGCATAACATCATCTTTCACATTATACAAAAAAATTAGGGTAACTTTACTGTTTGGATTTTTTAAAATTTATGAAAGTGTCCCTTTTCCCAAAAATTTGCGTTTAAAACACCACTGCCCAAATACCGTGTCATATAAAATATTGCAACAATCTCCATTTTATTCTTTAGATTCTCTGCTAAAAATATATATATAATGTTTGGGGGTTCTAAGTAATTTTCAAACAAAAGAAAATGATTTTAACTTGTAAACACCAAATTTCAAAAATAGGCATAGTCATGAAAGGGTTTTAATAAAGGCAAATAGACTTTAGAGAATTTTTTCCTGCAACCGGCTAAAATTCAAACGGTCTATGGCCGGCTTAACTAGGCAATAAAATAGCAGGAAGCTGTGGGAGAGTGAAATAGTACAGAAATGTACTGAGGTCTTGTAAGACCTAAGTTACATAGGTGACTTTGATTGTGTAATACAGGGGTCCTCAAACTTTTTAGACAAGGGGCCAGTTCACGGTCCCTCAGACTGTTGGGGGGCCGCACTATAGTTTAAAAAAAATATGAACTAATTCCTATGCACACATCTTATTTGTAGTGCAAAAAAAAAAACAGGAAAAAAACAGTACAATATTTAAAATAAAGAACAATTGTAATCAATATAAACTTATCAGTATTTCACAGACTCCCCTCATTACAGAACCACTCCCACTCACATACTTCCCCCATCACAGATCCCCCCGCCATAGCACAGAGTCCCCCACCATAGCACAGAGTCCCCCACATCAGTCCCCCACCATAGCACAGAGTACCCCACATCAGTTCCCCACCATAGCACAGAGTCCCCCACCATAGCACAGAGTCCCCCACATCAGTCCCCCACCATAGCACAGAGTCCCCCACATCAGTCCCCCACCATAGCACAGAGACCCCCACATCAGTCCCCCACCATAGCACAGAGTCCCCCACATCAGTCCCCCACCATAGCACAGAGTCCCCCACCATAGCACAGAGTCCCCCACATCAGTCGCTGACCATAGCACAGAGTCCCCCACATTAGTCCCCCACCACAGCACAGAGTCCCCCACATCAGTCCCCCACCATAGCACAGAGTCCCCCACCATAGCACAGAGTCCCCCACATCAGTCCCCCACCATAGCACAGAGTCCCCCACCATAGCACAGAGTCCCCCACATCAGTCCCCCACCATAGCACAGAGTCCCCCACCATAGCACAGAGTCCCCCACATCAGTCCCCCACCATAGCACAGAGTCCCCCACATCAGTCCCCCACCATAGCACAGAGTCCCCCACATCAGTCCCCCACCATAGCACAGAGTCCCCCACATCAGTCCCCCCACATCAGTCCCCCACCATAGCACAGAGTCCCCCACCATAGCACAGAGTCCCCCACATCAGTCCCCCACCATAGCAGAGTCCCCCACCATAGAACAGAGTCCCCCACATCAGTCCCCCCACATCAGTCCCCCACTATAGCACAGAGTCCCCCACATCAGTCCCCCACCATAGCACAGAGTCCCCCACATCAGTCCCCCACCATAGCACAGAGTCCCCCACATCAGTCCCCCACCATAGCACAGAGTCCCCCACATCACAGATCTCCCCCTATCACAGACTCCCCCCGTGTGTCACAGATCCCCCCATATCAATATTACACTGCCTCCCCCTATAATATCACAGCATTCCCACTCAACACTTACCTGTATCACGCAGGACATGAGGCATGGTAGGTCCGGACGGAGGGCGGGACTTTGGAAGTGAGGGGCAGGTGATTGGTTACTAGGCATCAGGGCGGTCCCAGGAACCAATCACCTGCTTCTTAGCACAAAAGGTCCTTTGTCCGGCCTGTCATGTTTCCCGTCCTGTGTGATGGAGGGAGCAGATGGCAGGGGGAGTGCTGCAGTGTTAAAGGGGCAGTCCGCGGGCCGCATAAAAAACGCTGGAGGGCCGCATTCGGCCCGCGGGCCGTAGTTTGAGGACCCCTGGTGTAATAGTTTAGCTAAAAGTGCCTGGAATTAAATGTGACTTGTTGCAAAGTTATAAAGCAATGATCTCCTTTTAATACAGTTTACATGCACCCTCTGTCCCATGGTTAATCAATCACAGTCATGGCATTTCATGATCATGTTGAGTTAATTGTGTATATATATAAGGCTGTGTGTAGTTTGTACCACAAAAAAAGCTTCAAAAAATGTTTCATTATTTATAAAATGATTACCAAAAAAAAAGTCATAGGTGATTTTAATAACATGTGACTAGAATCAACCTAACTTAATTGTGGGGAATAAGAGTTCTATTTAAATATAGTGAAAAGGAATGTGATAAATTGTAGTTATGATGATTCTTCTGCCCATCCTGGGCTCGGTAGCACAGCTCTTTCTGTTCATGTATCAATGGTAATTTAAAACCCCAAGGTAATTCATCATGATGACTGGAGTCTAGTTTAACAAATCATTTTTATGCTGAGTCATTTATCTGTGGTTGTCGTACAGTCCCATCAGTTTTGAAGTGCTGTTTTGGTTGCCAGCACCAATGAATACGAATGTAATTCATCATTTGGTCTTGGGTCCCAGAGCTCAAGTGTCCATTGCCTTGTCTGCTGCTCTAGGTAAATTGAAACTTATTTACACATACAGATTTGAGCCTTAGATGTCCCATGAGAGGATACCTCAATGTAGACTGTAGTTGTCTTCCGTGCTGTAGTACCTGAGAGAAAAATTGGATCACTACTTCATTCTGATGCATTGATTCCCTCTGGAGACATGTCAAATGGGATTCTCACATACCAACACTTTCCAAACACGAATGCAGACTAAATCCTTCTGGGCATGTAGTAGTTACTTTTAGGATTTTCACTGTACACAACTAAATAAGAAATGTAACAAAAAAAATACATTTTTTGAAGCTGAACCTTGTGTTGCTAGGGTTAAATGCTCTAGAACAGTGGTTCTCAACTCCTGTCCTCAGAACGCACCAAAAGGCCAGATTTGCAGCATAACTGAAATACATCACATGTGACATAATTTGCTGCTCAGTGATTGCAGTATTCTAGTCTGCATCTCCCCAAGCTAATACTTAAAATCTGGCCTGTTAGTGGGTCCTGAGGACAAGAGTTGAGAACCACTGCTCTAGAAGGAACAGAGAAAACAGTTATGCTTACATTATTCCTTTCTCCCTCTGCTGCCAGTGTTCTCCTCTGCTGCCTGACATTACAGGTTGTGGGTGGGTCCTCAGTGCTTTTGCATTGCATGAATTCTGGTCCTGCATTGTATGTGATGATCTCAGAGTGCCTGTGACTGGTCATATAGCTGAGAAGCTGGCAGGAGTGAGAAATAAAGTAAGTATAACTGCCTTTTCTGTTCCCCCAGATGAAAATGAGCATTTAACCCTTGCAGTGAGGTGGTGTCTCACTGCAAAGGTCCGCTTTCTTTTTCAAAGAGTTCATCTTTAACCTCCTTAGAGGTATTCCCGAGTGTGGCTCGGGGTGAATTTTCAGTACCAAAAGTGGTAACCCCGAGCTACACTTGTTCCTTGTTCCCAGGATCCTGCGATGTTTCCCCGCTGTGTGTGCAAGCCATCTCCTCCTCCGGATCTATCACAGTGCCGAGCTCTGTTCCCTGGAAACGTTGCGACGCACGGGGACGGAGCACGGCACCACATTCAAAAAGTTAAAAACACAATACACATACAGTACACTGTATCACATTATTTCACTTTTACATCACTTTTGTCCCTAGTGGTTTGTCCAGTGCCCTGCATGCAGTTTTATATTATAAATACTGTTTTTTCTGCCTGGAAACTGGAGATTGTCCATAGCAACCAAAAAGTGTCCCTTTACATCAAAAGCGGTTTTAGACCAGCTAGAAAACAGCGATAAGAAATTAGCTTCACTTGCAGAATTGAGCGATAGTGATTGGTGGGGAAATCCGTCATCAAACACTGAAAGTAATGACAGTGACAATTCTGCAACTGAGCAAATTTCAGTGTTTTTGATTTGATTACATGATTGAATAATTTTCATTATTATTATATTATTATTTGTTATAATTATTTATAGTTATTTATTATATTATAATTTAAGATTTCGCGTTTCAAACTTTATCATACCCGGGATGTCTACTAGACTCTTGTTTGGACAGATTTAAGTGTGTTATTCCTAAGAATTACAGGCCTACAATATAAAACTCCTAATTTCCATGCAAAACATTGTACTGCTTTGAGCATCAAAAATCGGAAATAATCATATCGCCAGGGAGGTTAAAATAACTTAAAATTTCAAGAGAAAGCAGTTAAGTAGAATTATGCTGTTTAATTTCCGCTGTTGAATTTTGAGGGAACTTTCCAAACCCAATCCCTCCCCAGTGCTCTACTAGAGTATGTGGGTGTCTTTATTGTGTGTCCTAGTAGCTAGAGCTTTAAAATGTGCCTTCTGGTGTTTGCATCTCTGGCATCAACAGCTGTAAACATGTAAGTGTCCCAAGACAACCATTTCCTATAGGGGGATAGGAAATTATCCAAAACTCTGATGCCATATTTGTCAAATTTTGAATAAGGTAAATTCTTTTTTATGAATTTGTTCTTATTATGTAGTCACATGCTTGCTGATCAAAACGAAAACCTTTTAAAGCAAATATGGTACATTATTCAGTGTGTTGCTTGAGGTCTTGATGACCTGGGCCTGTTATTATTAAATAACACTTTATAGAACACAATTTCCATGATCAACTTCTATATCAAATTAAAAAAAAGCCAGATGTCAATTTCATTGTAGTTAAAATGTTTTGGACTTTTAGAAAACTAGGGAAGTTTGAAAGCTGGGGGGATATCTGTGCTTGTGTCATAAAATAGTGAACAACTGTGTGCTGTAAGATAACACTTTTGTAAAAAGTGTATTGTAAAAACACATTGGTAAAAGGCATACATTTTTTTTTTTTAATGGAAACGGTTAAATTTAGGCCTGTACTAGTCTTATAAATGTTCAACATTCATCCAAAAGTTATAACTGACTGTTTAAAGTGCTTTTAAAATGGAAATTTATCGAATACATTTTAGCTTATTAATAAACCAAGAAAAGACTTTGTGTTCCACAAAAGCTTCCTTTATTAAAGAACTCATTTATTATTACTTCTTCTGTGATTCTGTGAAGAAAACTGGAAAGAATGTACAGATAGTGGTCCTTGAGGAGCAGAAGTACTGAACAATGACCTAGACCTGAAGCTGGCTCTACTGCTCGAGACTGCGGAGTTACACAACATGAATTCATTATACATACTGTATGGTACCCCATTCATATTCACACCTGTAGTACCCACTAAGGCAGTCCCAACAATAACATTATGCTGTTATGGTACATCTGAGATGTCAGAGGACTTTTTATATGTGTGGAAAAACATGGCATTGTGTAGCCTTGCCCTTCCTAAGAGTCCCTGTCCCATTTGCTTAATTGCTCATGTAGATACAGTATGTTCTGCTGCCACAACACAAAAGAGGTGATACATGTAGAACATGTATGTGCTTCACTTTGCTCTAGTGCTACTATTACCTTTGCATATTGTACATTCAGATCATGTTAGCTCATTTACAACTTACAAGTTACCACACCTACAGTTATAATCTATGTGAACAAATATTATACAGGATTTATTTAACAGTATGCTCATTGCTTTACAAAATAAAAGAAGACAGTACAGCTACAGTGCAATTCAAGACAAGAGGATTAGAAGGGCCCTGCACGTGAAAGCTTACAATCTAAAAGGGAAGGTCGAGTAATACAAAAGGTGATAACTGCAAGGAATGAACTGATGGAGAAAGTAAATTCTCATTTGTCAGGCAGAGGTGGGATAGGCTTCCCTGAAGAAATGGAATAGCGATCACAGGTCAACTGGCTTCAATAAATCACACAAATAGGAAAACATAAGGGAAATACAAAGACACTAAATTTCAAAAGAACCAACTTCCCTAAACTACAAACCTTGCTAGAAGGCATAAATTAGGATAAAATCTTTGGAACAAAGAACATTGAAGAGAGATGGGTTTGCTTTAAGAGCATATTAAATAAGGGCATTAGCCAGTGCTTCCCATTGGCTAATAAATTTAAAAGAGCGAACAAAAGTCCTGGATGGCTTAACTCCAATGTAAAAATGCATATAAAATCAAAAGAGAAGGCCTTCAAAAATACAAGGTTGACCTCACAATAGGGATAAAACTTTTTCTGGGAAGAGAATTAAACAAGACTCGTAGCCACTCATTAAAATTAGAAGAAAAGAGTTTTAACCCTAAACTACGTAGAGGGTTCTTTACTGTAAGAGCAGAAAGGATGTGGAATTCCCTTCCACAGGTGGTGGTCTCAGTTTAAAAAAACTATTCGATAAGCACCTGAACGACCACAACATACAGGGATATACAAGGTAATACTGACATATAATCATACACATAGGTTGCACTTGATGGACTTGTGTCTTTTTTCAACCTCACCTACTATGTAACTATGTATGTGACCAATGTGGGTACATGCTATACGTTTTTTTCCTTAGTTCATCCCAAAGGTGAATGAAAATAAAGTGAGCGATCGCTGTATTAACATAAGCAATGTCAGTACAGCAATTTTCCCCCGCTGTGCTATTGTGTTCTGACAGGAGACCTGCGACCTCCCCCCTGGCCGGGACACACTGCAAGCGCTGATCCGATGCTGATCAGCTGTTTGTTTTCCTGCATGCCCATTCAACAGAAGCCGGACACGCTGCTGTACACACTGGCCAAATATCGGACGGTTTCTGTTGAAAAGTGCCGATACTGGCTGATATTCGGGTCCATGTGTACCAGCCTTAAAGGCAGGCAGAGTGGGATGTAGCTGGACAGGCTGGGGTGAGGGGTTTCAGAGGATGGGAGAGGCTCTGGAGACATCCTGTAGGTGACGCATGGGAGGAGATGGGGCTCAAGAGCAGAAGGTCTTGAAAGGAACAAAGAAGAAGGTTTGGCTTTGTTTATGTTCCTGCTGTTCCCATCCATCTTAAACTGAATATAGACTGACTGCTCCCAAATTTCTCTTTGGTAAACCTGCATTTATATTCCTGCTGTTCCCATCCACCTTAAACTGAATACAGACTGACTGCTCCCAATTCTCTCTTTGGTAAACTTTGCATTTATGTTACTGCTGTTTCACATTCATGTAGCCCTGTTCACATTATTTTGATGTTTATTTTTTTTAAGTCTGTTATCTAATTTATGAGCTGCCTTACAATCTTACTCTCTTGGTCCTCTTGCAGTTTGATTGTGGTATGAAAAGTTGGCTATGCTAGCTGTGTGCCTTATATTAACTCCTGATTGATTAATTGGCAAATTTCATCCACACCCACCAATATATAAAACAAGACCACCTTTATGGTGAAGCACATGCTAGGGGGTGCATGCTAGGGGGCACATGTTGGGGTTCTTAAAAAAGTGGGGTTCTTAAAAAATTGGGCCTCGTTCTGGGTGGACGTCATATGACGGTCTCCCAGGATGACCACTCTCGCGTGCCCCCGGGGGCATGCAGCACGGCGAGCCACGGGCTGTCCAGATGCTCGCCGTCCGGAGGTTGCAAGGTCCTGTGGTGGATAGTGGAAGGTCCTAGTACTACCTGCCGGGGGGGGTCCGTGGATGAGCTCCGGGTGGAGGTGGTAATCACTGCCGAGTGGGTGGACCAAGATGGCCGACGGGCTAGGCCCAGGCCACGGTGGAAGTGCTGCGGCGGTGGGTGAAAGTGGGGTGGGAATGCTGGTGACCTGGCTGGGGGGGTCCGTCGAGGCCGAGGTCCCGGTGGGTATTTCTGTGATGTCTGGGGTGATCTCCAGGGGGCCGGCGGAATGCTGTGGCCTCAGGAGGGAGGACCAAGATGGCCGCTGGCTAGGCCCGAGCCGCGGGCTGTCTGGCTATTCTGATTCCGGCGCGACTACCGGCCCGTCCGAGGATGATGATGGGGTCGGGACGACCTGAAGAAGGTGATACTAGGGCCTGCTGGTCGGCCCACCGATCTGGCTATGGGAGGTGAAGCATCAGGTCGGCCCTAGGCGCTAGGCCGAAGCCGCGGAGTTTCCTGATGGTGCTGGCCGACCGCGGAGTGTCCTGCGGGAAGGGCTTATACGGCTGGGACTCGGCTTCCAGATGGTGATGGACGCCCGGTGTGTAGGTGGGGGTCCCGGTAAGTTCCACTGGGGAGTCCGGGATAGTCCTAGGATGGATGCAGCCGGAAGGCTGGAGCTGCTGAATGGCTGGAGCTGCTGACTCAAACGTCTGCTCTCTCCTGCATCAACACTGACACTGTCCGGAGCAGGTCACATGTCAGGTCTAGCAAGTCTGTACATAAAGCAGTATCGAGCAGACAGGAATAGTAGAGAACACGCCAAGGTCGGTAACTGAAACAAACGTAGAGCACACGGCAGGCAGGAACAGGAAGCCAAACAGACAAAGGTTGATCAGCAGGGCTGGCTTGCAGTGCAGAGGTTAATATAGAGTTCTCTGATAGGAGCTGGGGTGGAGCCGTGCTAAAGGAGAGTTAATAAAAGCAGTCAGGTGAGAGTCAGCTGGTCTTTAGAGATGAACACATGGAAACAGGTAAGCAGAAAGACAACACTATTGCATAACCATGACAGTCCAATAATATGCGCTTATATAAACCGACTCATACTGTTATCTGCCTTTTAGAAAAAGTGATTAAGGCTATAGACCCTTATGTAAATGCGATTATAGATTCTTGCGCATATACATTTCCTCTATTTGTTCATCCCATCTCACTTATCTACTTTATTTAATTAATTAGTATAACTTGAATGTACTAATATAGTATTGATTTCCATGCACATTTACATTTAAAAACCTCATTGTTTACTTAAAGGTTCTATATCTGTGTATATATACATCTTCCTGTGAATATATGGTTAATCTTTGTAAGTGGTCTTCTGTGTCCTCCCCAATTGCCTGCAAATTCTCTATTATTTTATATTTGTTGCCACTAGGCTATAACCACAGTTCTATGCCCCCTGTTGTTACTTCTAGATTTGATTGAACAAGTAATTGGCGCTTTTACAAATATTCTTTTGAGTTTGCCAGGTGGTCCCCATTGGCTGGACTGTTGAAATGCCAGCAACACACAGCCGCCCTAGCTGCTAATTCATGGCGGCACCCTATGGAGGCTACAGACGATTCCCCTTTTCACCTGGCCTCCATCTTGCTACTCCGGCGGGCATGCGCTGTGAAGCTCCTGTGTCTGTGGGCGCATGACGTTGTGAGGTCGGGATGGGGTCTTGCGCGCGTGGCTCAGGAAGCCTACCAGTGACGTGCTCTTCATCTCCCCCTCCCTCTTGGGCTCACCTGATACCTATCGGTGAGACCTGTGATTGGAGGGGGAGGTGTATATCATAGACGCCCTTGGAGACACCTGAGGGTTTGGATGCCAGGACCTGTCTCCATGCGGTCATCCTTTACTTACTAAGGTAACATCAATTTAATATTTTAGCTGTACTCTGACACTTTGGTACACTTTTATGTATGTTGCCACTGTTTGCTTCAGAGATTACTTTATCATCTCTGTTTTCTGCAGTGGCATTAACATATAAATTGCATTAAATATACCTGTGATGGTGGTTAGTACTTATCCTAATGAAGGTAAATGATATGGCTAGTATATACCTCAATATTACACTAAGCCTAACAAAAGTGAAGTTTAATCAATCAGAAAGCAGCCTATACAGACAGATTGTTTAGTTTTGTACACAGACTCATTATATTTGTATCAAATTTACTTTCGTCCTATATGAGAGACTAAAATACAGTGCAATATTTTAAAACAAAGTTAATTACCATATTCTGATAAAAAATTGAATCCAGATATTGATATATGCACCCATAAAACTGACCCTCTGTCATGCACCTATTACTTTTCAGTACACACCAGCTGCATAGTTTTATACCATCCTTGCATCAACAACCTGCTCCCACTTGATACAGGTAGGATATATATATATATAATGCTTCACTTGTGATATCTCCACAACATACGTGAGTCTATATAATGTATAATTGATGTAAACATACATATGATACAGTGTTGTTTACTATATACTCCTTCTGAATTTTTGTAATCACTATATTGTAGATATATGATTGATCTTCTCATAACACCCCTGAAGAAAGAGACATTGATACTCTGAAATGTGTTGGGTGAATCACGAAAAATTTACAGTCAATCTTTGTGGTGATTTTGTACCGTAACCATTCCAATGTATTTTGTTTTATCTTGTTTATCATGTTTAATGAATTATACTTTTTCTATCAAATATATTAGTGCCTTTAAAGTCCACTTAGGGGATACCCTCCTTTTGTCTAGTTAGTTTGGATGTGGCACCCTATTGGGACATTTTAACCAATATACATTTTTGCTTGATATATGGGGCATCCCATATATTCCGATCCCCATCCAAGTTCAAATCCCTCAATGAAAATTAAAAAAAATCACTGTTCATTGCCTCAAAAGTGATTGGGAAGTGAATGCCGGGCTAGGCAGGGTGGCAGGTGGGCCATAACTTTCAGCAGCCCCTACAAGGGTACTGCTACATCCCTTATTTAACTGTGCCCAACACCACCCCACATCCTCTGGCAGCAGTCTCCATTCCCCTTCTTCCCAAATCCAGCCTCCCCTTCTCCTGTACCCTCTGGAATGCTTGTTCTGTCTGTAACAAGCTCGCCGCTGTTCACGACCTCTTTGTCACAAACTCCTTTTAATCAACTTGCTGTCACCGAAACCTGGTTTCATGAATCTTACACTCCTTCTCCTGCTTCCCTCTTCCGCAGTGGCCTTATCTGTACTCACTCACCCCTAGACCAAGTGGACGCAAGGGAGGTGGAGTGGGAATCCTCCTATCCCCACAGAGCACCTTCCAGGTTCTTCACTCAACTCCCTCTCATCATTTGAAGCTCACTGTATACGTCTATTCTCTCCAATTTCCTTAAAGTGATTGTAAAGGCTAATTTTTTTTTTAATAACAAACATGTCATACTTACCTCCACTGTGCAGCTCGTTTTGCACAGAGTGACCCCGATCCTTGACTTCTGGGGTCCCCCGGTGGCTCTCACGGCTCCTCCTCACTTCAGATAACCCCCTAGGAGAAGCAGTCTCCCCCGGGGGGGTTACCTTGCGGGCACGCTCCGGAGTCCAGCATTTGCATCCATAGACACGAATGCCGGACTTGGCCCCGCCCCCCCGGTGCCCGCGTCATTGGATTTGATTGACAGCAGCGGAAGCCAATGGCTGCGCTGCTATCAATCTATCCAATCAAGAGCTGGGACCCCGTGCAGAGAGGGATAGTGCGTTTCCGGCATGGGAATTACGGGGTTCAGGTAAGTAGAATAGGCGGGCTGGGGGGGCCGGTGACTGCCAGAAGTTTTTTCACCTTAATGCATAGGATGCATTAAGGTTAAAAAAAACATGAGAGTTTACAACCCCTTTAACCTCCTTGGCAATTTTCCCGAGTGTGGCTTGGGGTTAAATTTCAGTACCATTAGCGGTAACCCCGAACCACATTCGGGATTGCATTGCAGGATCCTGGTGCAGGCTACTTACCTTGTCCCCAGGATCCTGCAATGTCCCTTCGATGTGTCTGCAGGCTGTGTCCTCCGCTCCGATGTCCTGCGTGCCGGGCTCCGGTCCCTGCGAGCGTCGCGACACACGGGGGCGGAGCCTGGCTGCAAATTAAAAAAATTGAAAATTCATAATACAGTACACTGTAATCTTACCGATTACATTACTGTATGAAATTATTTCACAACCCTTTTGTCCCTAGTGCTTTGTACAATGCCCTGCATGCAGTTTTATATTATATATACTGTTCTTTCTGCCTGAAAACTTGAGATTGTCCATAGCAACCAAAAAGGGTCCCTTTACATCAAAAGTGGTTTTAGACCAGCTAGAAAACAGTGATAGTAAATTAGAACATTTGCAGAATTGAGCGATAGTAAATTGCGGGGAAATTCATTTTATTATTATTATTATATTATTATTTTTTATAATTATTTATAGTTGTTTATTATATTATAATTTATGATTTTGGGTTTCAAACTTTATTATACCAGGGATATCTACTAGACTCTTGTTTGGACAGATTTAAGTGTGTTACTGCTAAGAATTACAGGCCTACAATATAAAACGCCAAATTTCTATGCAAAACAATTGAACTGCTTTGAGACGCAAAAATCGGACATAATCATACCACCAGGGAAGTTAAGAATTGCTGTGATCTACCGTCTCCCTGGACTACTATCAACTTTCCTTGATGACTTCTCTGCCTGGCTACCCTTCTTTCTCTCTTCTGAAATTCCTACAATCCTTCTTAGTGACTTCAAAATCCCTGTTAATATGAACACTCCTGCTAAACTTCTTTGTCTAACCTCCTCATTTGACCTGAAGCAATGGGTACAGGCTTCTACTCACTCTGATGGCAACACCCTTGACCAAGGCAGGCTGCATATGGACTCTTATATGTACAAATACATTTGTACAGTCAGATTATAGTGACACTAACTTATATCGTTGTTTGCCAAAAACCAACACATCAACTACTTAATGGCCCTGTAATCTATATTTTATTACATTAATTCTTACTGTTTTTTTGGCTCCTTGTAAAGTCCTCTGTGAGCCCCAAACCTATCCTTTTCCCCCTCACTTTTGTTTGTATGAAACAAACTGTTCATGCTAGTTGTGGTCATGTGCACACTGCACATGCCATAGTCCAGAGTCCCTAGTCCATCTTGGGAGTGAGCAAGAGAGGAGGGTTACATTCCCACATACAATGGGATCATGGAGTATGAAGGTAGCCATCCTCTAACAGGGAATCAGTATACAGCAGCAAAAAAAGAAATTTGGAGATTTGAAGGAGGCTCAGAGCAACAGAAGATACTTTTTTGACTCTTAAATACATACTTAAATAGAATTTTCCTGATGTGTACCTTGAATCACCCACATCCAACCTACAGGACTATTATCTCTTTATAAAAGTAAGCAATATACTGCCATTCTCCATTCTTGTTTCTTTCCTCAAGCCTGCAGGATTATTTGAACTCCATCTCCTTTATAAAAAAAACTCCAGCGAGGTTTTTTTTTTTAAAGAGAAGCAGTTCTATGTCTGGGGGCGGTTATGTCAGCACACTGGTGGTCCTGCTAATGTTCAGTGCAGTGGTCCTGGAATGTTGCGGTGGCCATTGTTTCATGGTATAGAAAAGAAGACACTGCAAACTGTTAGTCTGAGTTATGTTATACTGTATAACCATATCCAAGTTAAAGGCAAGAACAGGAAACAGGAAGTACAAGCAATGCAATATTACCATATTCAAACAGAGTCACTGTATTTGTATAATAACTCCTTAACATCTCCCCTTTTTACATTCAATCCAAAAATGTGTAAACAACCTAAAGACAGATTGTGAACAGTCAGAAGCTTAACATACTGTGTTACTAATAGATACACTACAGTTTGAGTATATTTGGTGGTCTTGAAACTCGATTGCTGCACAGTGATTCTGCCTGGGTAATGCTGTTCAACTCCAGAAGATAGTGAAGAGCTGCTCTCTTTCCTGGCTGGTGTGTTTGGCACAGAAGAACTTAAAGGTATATGTGGCTTCATTATATCATCCTCATGGTATTCTTCAGATATGACAGTAGTATTGTCTCTGCCTTGCATTGAGCGCCTCGGGAGGATCATGTGCAGGATGCTCATAGGCTTGTGCTTTGAGTTGTTCTGCCACTCGCAGGTCCACTCGATTGTGGCGGTAGAGACTGCCTTCCACATCCACAAGATATGAGCGAGGAGCAAACCTCTGAACACAGGTGCCCAGTCTCCAGCGACCAGTCCTGTCACGAGGCAGTGGCTTCATACAGATTGACTCTTCAATGCTTAATTCAGGTAAGTCTTTGGCAGACACATCAGGTTGGAGACCTCTTTTATATGTCGCAGTTTCTCCAGTACACCCATAACTACACAAAGTTCAAGCAATTTGTTTGCCACAGGTAATGAAATCTTCAGTTTCGTTGACATCAAGCGCTGTGCAGGACTACTGTTCATGCCTTCAGTTGGAGTGTTCCTTCAATGTAGAATGGCTTTCCAGGGGTCATTACAATCATATTTGGACTTCTTGCAAAGATTCTTTACTATCTTTACAGCTGATTCTGCTTTGCCATTAGCTTGTGGGTGCCGTGGGGATGGGGTAAGATGCTCAAACCCCCAATCTGTAGAGAACCATCTGAATTGCTCACAAGCAAACTGAGGTCCATTATCTGAGATTACCCTGTCTGGCAGGCCATAATGTGCAAAATGAACTTTACAACACTTGATTGTAGTTTCAGCAGATAGGTCAGGAAGGTGCTCAGTCTCCCAAAAGCCAGAATAGTGATCCACAATCAGTAGAAAATTTTGCCCTGCATAATTCAGTAAATCCATGCTTATGTAGCAAACCCCTGGAGGAGCTGCTTTTGTTTGTTCAATCCGTTACTTTGCCTCTCAACCCCAAGAATGGGCCCAACCTCTCTGGCACACCTGCTTCTCAACCCAAAGAATGGGCCCAACCCCTCTGGCACACCTATTTGATAACATTAATGCGGAACCCAGCAATAGAGAGAAGACACAGTAATGATAATGCAAATTTTGATCGTCTGTTTGTAAGTGCACTACTTTATTCATTAAAGCAATTTTAGACTGTATTACACTATGGTCCATTTATCTCATTTTTGGGTCGTATACTATGGATAAGGATTTCCTGATACAACTATCAATTTCCCAGTGCCACATAGAGTCCTATGAATGTAAAGTCTGTGAGTTGGTAAGCACACTCAACAGCTGTGGTGGTGGGACATCACCTTCGTTTTTAAATGCACAAAAGGGTGTTGGTGTCAGGTGCATGCTCATGTTTCGTTGCAAAACAATATTATACTATGGCAAGTTTTTTTGTTTCTTTTTCGGTATTGTATTGAGGGTATCACGCCTGAAATCTGATAGAGCTGATCGGTCCTTATCCAAAGGCCCCGGCTGGGTTTTAAGCCATCCGCTTACTATATTTGGCGCTCTGGTAAGGGCAATTTATTTTTGTGATCTTTTGGATTGTGAATATTTCCATACATATGGTGGCATTTGGAAGATCTAGAGTGTTTTTTTCTCTCACCCAAAGTGACATTTGGACTACATCATTGATTATTTATGCCATTACCAACTAAAGGACATTTAGCGCAGTTTATTTTTTATTACAGTAATGATAAACCATGAAGTATATTTACCGAGGTCCTGGGTTCCGTCATGCCACCAGCTGTGGTAGTAAATAGAGACTTACACAATATCAATGAACCACTCAGAAAAGTTTACTTGAGATAAAGAATAGACATAATAAAATGGCATGGACACACAAGTTATAACTAACAGGAAAATATCACTTAATGTCCAATAAACAGAATGTGTACTTCCGTTACCTGAAAAGGTATATGTGGACAGGTACACAGGGAGGTGAATATCCAACAACCTCAATGCATGTATTGGATATCCGTCCCCTGAGGCCTCAGCACACAGACCAGCATAAATGAACACAACACATGCACACAGTAACACAGTAAAACGTTTTAGAATGTCCCAATAAAATGGCTCCCCCTAGGTTGTAATACCATAATCAACCCTGCATATAGAGCAGCAGAGCTTGGCTAAAAGGGAAGATGGTAAAAGTTCTTTAGATTCCAGATATCTTCAGCTAGCCTGTAGTTTAAACTACAGTATTTGTGATCCACAAGGTAAAAGAGAGAAAAATGCAAACTGTAGAATAAATGGTACGTTGATAACTGCTTAACTGAAGAAATATGGCACTTGTAACTTCCTCCTTATGTGTGAGTGTATTACAGTACTGACCTTACAGCACAGGGAACAACAAACCCCAGAGTTTAACTGTATGTTGCTGAGTAGATTCACATCCGTGGAACTACAAGTCTCACCAGCAGTCTTGTAGTAATAACTCACTCAGCAAACAGCACAATCTACTGAAATGGGCAGGTGCCCTCTCACCACAACAGACTCAGAGGCTGTGAGGCTCTGTCCGGACTCTCCTTCTGATGTCTCAGTCAGATGAGAAGATGGCGCCACTGTGCTGTACCACTCCTTTGAAGTGCAAGAAACTTCCAGATGTCCTGATGCTGCAAACCAATCCGCTTGCTAAGCTGGCAGAGCTTTACTCTGAAGTACCTCAGAGGCAGGCGATCTGGCTCTCTCCACTGTGTAGGCCGCAGCCTCTCATTCCTGGTCATACACAGACTTCCTCCTGACATGATTTTAATGGCGTCCAGAGAGACTGAAAGATGGCCGCGCTGATCCTTTTTTTACTGCTCCCAGCATGCAGTGCTGCGTGCTTTGCATTGTCTGTAATGTAGTTCAGGGCTCATCCAGGTAACAGAGTCACTTTCTCCTCCAGACTACATCGCCCACAATGCTTTGCTGCATTTCCCTTTGCTGCACTTTCCTTGTGATTGACTGTCAGTCTCTCTCACAGACTGCCATGAATGCATGCCAACATCTCCGTTCTCAGAGATTTAGGAATGATGACTCTTGGCTCCTTGTAAAATATGCCATCCTGAATGCCAATTTCTTCTCTGAAAGTCCAGTATTCTCTCACATGTAGTGGTACTTCTGCCTTTTAATGTAGCCAAACATTCAGAACAACAGGTTTAATTGCTTGCAAACTCTCATCAATTTCTGTGTGCTGTTTTATCTGAAGCAAACGCTGGTCTGTGACTAGGGATGAGCTTCGTGTTCGAGTCGAACCCATGTTCGACTTGAACATCGGCTGTTCGACCGTCCGTCGAATTGCGAACGATATGGGCCGTTCGCGCCAAATTCGTGTGGCGCGTCACGGCCCATAATTCACTGCGGCATCGCAGTGCATTGCTGGCTGATGATTGGCCAAGCATGCACTATGACCCGCATGCTTGGCCAATCACAGCGCCGTCAGTAGAGAGAGCTGTAATTGGCCAAAGCCAGGGTGGCTTTGGCCAATTATGGCTCAGGGGATTTAGTACACGCCCCACACTATATAAGGCCACCTGCACGGCGGCCCTGTGTAGTGTGTGTTCCGGTGTGCTGAGAGATAGAGAGAGAGAGAGAGACAGTGTCATTTGATTTGAGTTAGATAGATTAGGCAGAACAGTCAGTCAGTTTAGCTGCACTTACAGTGTATTGTGTATATATATGCATCCCAGGTGTTGCATATATATATATATATACACTGTATTCAGTTTAGCTAGATCCGTTCCTGTTATCTTCTAGACTATTTACATTTAGTGCAGTGCGTCCTGCTCACAGTGTTCAGCTAGATCCGTTCCTGTTATCTTGTAGACTATTTACATTTAGTGCAGTGCGTCCTGCTCACAGTGTTCAGCTAGATCCGTTCCTGTTATCTTCTAGACTATTTACATTTAGTGCAGTGCGTCCTGCTCACAGTGTTCAGCTAATATCCGTTCCTGTTATCTTCTAGACTATTTACATTTAGTGCAGTGCGTCCTGCTCACAGTGTTCAGCTAGATCCGTTCCTGTTATCTTCTAGACTATTTACATTTAGTGCAGTGCGTCCTGCTCACAGTGTTCAGCTAGATCCGTTCCTGTTATCTTCTAGACTATTTACATTTAGTGCAGTGCGTCCTGCTCACAGTGTTCAGCTAGATCCGTTCCTGTTATCTTCTAGACTATTTACATTTAGTGCAGTGCGTCCTGCTCACAGTGTTCAGCTAGATCCGTTCCTGTTATCTTCCTACTGACAGGCAGGCTTGTCTGGTTACAGTATATAAAGCTACCTGAAGAAAATTACAGGTGTTCTATCCCAGCTTAGTGCAGCTACAGGCCATTAGTATGTCTGGAAGGCCAAGAAGGAGAGGCAGACAGTCACAAGCCAATAAGAGAGGGCAAGCAGGCTCTGTGTCTAGTGCTGGTCATGGAGACGGTGCATCCTCATCAGCACGTGGCCATGGGACACGCTTGGCCTTTTTTTCGGCAGCTGGCCGTGTTGAGCCGCAACATGCGGAAGACTTGGTCGAGTGGATGACCAAGCCGTCCTCATCCTCCTCATCCTCTCTCACCCAGGGTGCTTTGTCTGGCAAAGCAGCGGCCTCTTCCCTCAGCTCAATGTCATCAGTGACTCCTTCCCTAGCTCCACCATGTCCTCCTGAGGATTCCCTCGAACTGTTTGACCACAGTGTTGGGTACATGCTCCAGGAGGATGCCCAGCGTTTGGAAGGCTCTGATGATGATACTGAGCTTGATGAAGGCAGTAACATGAGCACGGACAGAGGGGGTGCCCAAGAAGGACAGCAATCTGGCAGTCATGCTCCCCCTGCTGCAGCATACTGCCAGGTTTGCTCCAGTGATGAGGAGGGAGGGGATGATGAGGTCACTGACTCAACGTGGGTGCCTGATAGGAGAGAGGAGGAGGAGGAGGAGGAGGAGGAGGCGGCACATCACCAACGAGGCAGGATGCCCTCCAGGGGCCAGCCTAAGGGCAGCACATTGACTGCATCACACCCCAAAGCTCCACATGTGCAGGGCGCTGCAGTCTCTGCGCGTTATTCAAAAAGTTCTTTGGTGTGGGCCTTTTTTGAGACGAGTGCATCAGATCGCACCGCTGCTATTTGCAACATATGTCTCAAGCGTATCTCGCGTGGCCAAAACATCTCCCGCTTGGGTACCACATGCTTGACCAGACATATGTTGACCTGCCATGCAGTTCGTTGGCAAGCGTATCTAAAAGACCCACACCAAAGAACAAAGAGGATCTCTCCTTGCTCCTCATCAGCTGAGATTTCCAACCCCACTAGACCTCCAGTCCTCTCTGAGACCTGCAGTGAGAGGAATGAAGGTGTAGAATTAGGTGTGTCACAGCCAAGTACTTGTGGGCAATCTGCTTTTGGTACACCGACGTCAGATTGTACCAGGCAAATTTCCCTGCCCCAGCTGCTGCACCGCCGAAAGAAGTTTGCTCCCAGCCATCCACATGCCCAGCGGTTGAATGCTAGCTTGGCAAAATTGCTAGCACTTCAACTGCTGCCTTTTCAGTTGGTAGACTCTGCCCCCTTCCGTGAGTTTGTGGAATGTGCGGTTCCTCAGTGGCAGGTACCCAAACGCCACTTTTTCTCACGGAAGGCGATTCCGGCTCTCTACCGGCATGTGGAAGGCAATGTCCATGCCTCGCTGGACAGGGCGGTCAGCGGTAAGGTGCATATTACCGCTGACTCATGGTCCAGCAGGCATGGACAGGGACGTTACCTAAGTTTCACGGCGCATTGGGTGACTCTGCTGGCAGCTGGGAAGGATGCAGGACAAGGTGCAGTAGTGTTGGAGGTTGTTCCGCCACCACGCCTCCAAAATGCTGATTGTGACACACCTCTCTCCTCCACCCCCTCCTCTTCTTCTTCCTCCATGGCCTCTTCCTCGGAACCAGCGGTGCTCCGTAGGCGTTCAAGGGGCTACGCAAGTACGCAGGCCAAAAGATGCCATGCGGTGCTTGAGCTGGTGTGCTTGGGGGACAGGAGCCACACTGGGGCAGAGGTTCTGTCAGCTCTGCAGGGGCAGGTTCAGAGGTGGTTGACGCCACGCCAACTTAAGGCAGGAATGGTGGTTTGCGACAATGGCACCAACCTCCTCTCTGCCCTCCGACAGGGACAAATGACCCATGTGCCCTGTTTGGCTCACGTCCTTAACTTGGTGGTGCAGCGGTTCTTGGGCAGGTACCCGGGCTTACAGGATGTCCTGAGGCAGGCCAGGAAAGTCTGTGTGCATTTCCGCCGGTCATATAATGCCAGTGCTCGGCTGACGAACCTCCAAAAGGAGTTTAACCTGCCCAAGAACCGCCTAATCTGTGACATGCCCACCAGGTGGAACTCAACGTTGCCCATGCTGCAGCGGCTGCACACGCAGCAGAGGGCCATCAATGAGTACCTGTGCGACTATGGCACCAGGACAGGGTCAGGGGAGCTTGTTTTTTTTTCCCCACGCCAGTGGGCCATGATCAGGGATGCATGCACTATCTTGTCACCATTCTAGGAGGCCACGAGGATGGTGAGCACTGACAGTGCATGCATCAGTGACACTGTCCCCCTTGTCCACCTGTTGGAGCAGACGCTGCGTGGAATAATGGACAGGGCACTTGAGGCAGAACAGAGGCAGGAAGAGGAGGACTTCCTTAGCTCTCAAGGCCCCCTTTATCCAGACAGTGTTCCTGCGTGCCCGCCGATCACACAGGAAGAGGACGAGGAGGAGGAGGAGGAGGAAGATTGTGTCAGTATGGAGGTGGAGCCTGGCACTCAGCATCAGCAGCAGTCTTTAAGGGATCAGTCCCAAGGAACACATGGACTTGTACGTGGCTGGGAGGAGGTGGCTGCGGACGTTGTCGTCCTTAGTGACCCAGAGGACTCCGGACCGAATGCCTCAGCAACCTACGCTGCATGGCCTCCCTGATCCTGCAAAGCCTGCGTAAGGATCCTCGTATTCGTGGTATCAAGGAGAAGGACCAATACTGGCTGGCAACCCTCCTTGATCCACGTTACAAGGGTAAGGTTGCGGACCTTATCTTGCCATCGCAGAGGGAGCAGAGGATGAAACATCTTCGGGAGGCCTTGCAGAAAGGTCTGTGCAACGCGTTCCCAGAGACTGGGAGGTTACAAACTCCTGTTTCTGGACAACGTGTTGCTGAGGCTTCGGTCAGTCAAAGAAGGAGCGGTGGAGAAGGTGGCCGTCTGACCGATGCGTTCAGACAATTTTTTGGTCCGCAGCCCCAAGGTATGATCGGTTCCAGCAACCATCGCCAGCGTCTGTTTTACATGGTGCAGGAATACCTAGGGGCAAGATCAGACTTGGACACCTTTCCCACCGAAAATCCTCTGGGTTACTGGGTCTTGAGGATGGATCACTGGCCAGAGCTTGCACAGTATGCAATTGAGCTACTGGCCTGTCCTGCATCCAGCGTTCTTTCGGAACGCACATTCAGTGCTGCTGGAGGCGTGGTAACCGATCACAGGGTGCGTCTGTCCACCGACTCGGTCGATCGGCTGACCTTCATAAAAATGAATCAGTCTTGGATCACCACCAGCTACCAAGCACCTGATGCTGATGTAACCGAATAATTTTTTTTGAAATCTCAGATCCCTTCAAAGACTGCCTATGCTGATGCTGAGTGACTATCCCTGAGTAATTATCCTCTTCCTCCTCAATCATCACGCTGATAGCTTGTAAGAACATTTTTGGTTCTGGGCGCCACCACCAGTGCCTAAGGCACAATTTTTCAGCCCCTGTTTAACAGGGGCATGTAATTACAATTTTTGATGTAATAATTTGCAGCAGAGCTCGTTCCTGCATTCCAACTAGAGTGTCTGTGAGGGGTTGCAGTGTTGTGGCACCAGCACCAGTGCCTAAGGCCCAATTTTTCTGCCCCTGTCTAACAGGGGCGTGTAATTACAATTTTTGATGCAATACTTTGCAGCAGGGCTCGTTCCTGCGTTCCAACTAGAGTGTCTGTGAGGGGTTGCAGTGTTGTGGCACCAGCACCAGTGCCTAAGGCCCAATTTTTCTGCCCCTGTCTAACAGGGGCATGTAATTACAATTTTTGATGCAATACTTTGCAGCAGGGCTCGTTCCTGCGTTCCAACTAGAGTGTCTGTGAGGGGTTGCAGTGTTGTGGCACCAGCACCAGTGCCTAAGGCCCAATTTTTCTGCCCCTGTCTAACAGGGGCGTGTAATTACAATTTTTGATGCAATACTTTGCAGCAGGGCTCGTTCCTGCGTTCCAACTAGAGTGTCTGTGAGGGGTTGCAGTGTTGTGGCACCAGCACCAGTGCCTAAGGCCTAATTTTTCAGCTCCTGTTCAACAGGGGCATGTAATTACAATTCTTGATCTAATATTTCACAGCAGGGCCCTGTGAGGGCTTACAGTGTTGTGGCCACAGCAACACCTAAGGCCCAAATTTCTGCTGAGTATATAGGGCGGGACCCTACTTTCAAACATCTAACTTACAAACGACTCCTACTTGCAAACGGAAGGAGACAACAGGAAGTGAGATGAAATCTACCCCTAGGAAGGGAAATTCTCTCCTGTAAGAGTTAATATGGGAAAACAATTTCTCCTTTCCACTGATGCTTTCCAATCCTTGTTCCACAAAAAAACCCAAATTTTCAAAAAACATTTTTCATTGGGACAAAAAAGTGAGGTGAAATCTTCTGAAGAGGAGGAAAGACAGCAAAACAAATGTCACAGGGGTGATAACCCTTCCCTATGTTTTCCAAAAAGCTTAAAAAAGATTTTTTGGCTGGAGCTAAACACGTTAAAAATGTTCAAAATTACAAACAGATTCTACTTAACAACAAACCTACAGTCCCTGTCTTGTTTGCACCGCCTGTATACTGCTGTTCAGAGTATATAGGGCCTGGTGGCCCCACACCTTTCCTTATTTTAATTTGGGTGCGGGGTTCCCCTTAATATCCATACAAGACCCAAAGGGCCTGGTAATGGACTGGGGGGTACCCATGCCGTTTGTCTCACTGATTTTCATCCATATTGCCATGACCCGACATGACATTAAACCCGCAAGCAGTTTTAAATGAGATTTTTTCCTTTAAAAATGACATTTGGTGCAGGGACTGTTCTAAACACGGGAAACACGCGTCACTTTACAGGCATACTATAGACACCCCCCAGGTACGATATTTAAAGGAATATTTCACTTTTTTTTTTTACTTTAAGCATCATTAAAATCACTGCTCCCGAAAAAACGGCCGTTTTTAAAAGTTTTTTTTGCATTGATACATGTCCCCTGGGGTAGGACCCGGGTCCCCAAACCCTTTTTAGGACAATACCATGCAAATTAGCCTTTAAAATGAGCACTTTTGATTTCGAACGTTCGAGTCCCATAGACGTCAATGGGGTTCTAACATTCGTGCGAACTTTCGGTCCGTTCGCGGGTTCTGGTGCGAACCGAACCGGGGGGTGTTCGGCTCATCCCTATCTGTGACATTTAAATGAATGATTGAACTGTGACAGATGAAGATTGCAAACTGTGTTGTGCACATTCAGGTGTGCCTCCTGCTGCTGTAGCTCTGCTAAGAGTGTCACTAATGTTCCTTTTCAGGTCCAGGTTTATGACTTTTTGGCAATAGTTTTGTAATGTGAGCAACATGCTCTGTAGGTGTTGTTTCTCTCTGGTGCGTTGTTTCTCTGTTGTCAGCATGTGTCACTTCTAAAAAATTTGCTGACACATGAGATATAATTTGTGTCGGGGAGGGAGCTCAGAATGGAGCTTGTCTATTCAGAACACAGTTCTTCTGCTGTGTGGAGGGGGCATGATCCTTTCCTCCGATCAGCTCTCACACACTGTAACTGCAGCCTCTCCACCCCCTCCTCTGTGCTCCTGACAGATGTAGAAAGATTTTTTAACACAATCTGCCTTTTGAAGGGGTGTAGGGTGATTTGTTTCATCCCTGTGTATCATCTGAGGCTGTTCACTTCATTGGGTATATGTGATGGTTTACAACCACTTTAAGGTAAAAGATTTTGTGGTGGAAGCTTTTATAGGTGTGGTGAGATGCACAGCCAGAGCAATGTTATATTCGATAACAGCAAAGAGAGTGATAAAAGCCATGGTCTTCAGATCCTTCTTCAAAGCAAGTAGGGTGCTGCATTCCCTATGATAGCAAAGCTCAATTTGAAGAAAAATTAGACACAGCAATCAATCATGTAACTGGGGGAAAAGCGGTCTAATACCCTAAGATAGAAACAGAAGAAGAAAATTTGCTGCAAGTGTGCCTTTCAGCACAAATCAAGGGAAGCAAGATCAAATCACCCTTGCAGGGAATTCAGGAGACGATGGAATGGCTTACATGGTGCCTTTTTTAAATCATCTAAGGCTAAGGTATCTTTTTCTGTTCAAGAGAATTAGAAGTATTTTTGACTCCTTGTCTACCCAGGTCTGTCCAGTAGGTAGCAAAAGGGATGAGTGAAAGGATGTTCAGATTAATAGCTGTTGTCGACAGTGCAATAAAACAAACTAAACCAAATAAAATTTCCAGCTAAACTTGCTAACCAGCCTGCAACAAATCAAATTATCCTGTCTAGCAGTTTGCATTTGACATGTGTCACTCTGCCAGAGAAAGCAGGAATTCTTCATCAATATGTACAGATGTTTTTTTTCAGAAGGCAGTAGATCCTGTTCTGAAATCAGAAAGATACTTGGGGTTCTATTCCCCAGTATTTTTAGTAAAGAAAAAGACAGGAACTTGGAGGCCAGTTCTGGACTTTAAAAGGCTAAACAGTTTTATTCTTCTGGAAAGAATCAAAATGAAGTCTCTGAACCTGGTCTTTCTAGCGAGCATTCTAGCAAGAGTATTTACAATAGCGCTGGTAGCAGTCTTGGCACCTCTACGGAACAGGAGATCAGGGTCCTTCACTATCTGGACAACATCCTAATATTGTCCCAAAGCAGAGAAAAGTTTTTTTCTCACATTTGCAAGTGGTAATGCATGCCCTATCCAGGTTCAGTTGGATAATCAACCAAGGCAAGAATCACCTGGTTCCCAGCCAGGAAATGGTGGCCCTCTTCAATACTGAAAATCGCTCTGTCTCTTCCTCCAGAAAAATTCCAGCTATCAGGTGGAAAGTGAAGAAGGCCGCAGAAAGAGAATCTATCATAAAGTACCATCAATCTATTGCTACAATAAAGAATAGATGAGACTGTTTGTTGTACCTGAGAAGAAGAGGGTAGGCAGCCTCTAAGAAGACCATAGCAATCCGGATTGTGTAAATAATACCGAAAACATTGCGGGGCTAGTGGTCTACCTATTCTTGAGGTAAAAAACAGGCATTTAACCAGAGGCATCTTCTCACCCTGGATAAAAGGAATGGATGGGTGTACACCAAGGTAGTGATGAATCTCTTTATTGTAAAATCCGTAACATGACCCCGTAACATGACCCCGACAACCAACGGCCAGGGTTGTCAGGAAGAGGCCCTTGTCCTCATCAACATGGGGACAAGGTGCTTTGGGGTGTTGAGGGCATGCAGCCTGGTACGGTTCGGGAGGGGGGGTGCTTGCTCGTCCCCACCCCCTTCCTGACTGGCTGGGCTGCATGCTCAGATCAGGGTCTGGTATGGATTTTGGGGGGACCCCACGCCATTTTTCGCCGTAGGGGGTTCCCCTTAAAATCCATACCAGACCTAAGGGCCTGGTATGCTCCCAGAGGGGAATTCCCTCTCGCGCTCGCTGCAATAGGAAAATGTGTTTTTCCTATTGCAGCCAGCGTGAGATGTACAGTACCATGTCGCCAAGAACCAGCACGATGGGATCACGCTGGAAACATTCTCACGGGCAGGTACTGTAGTTTGTACAAAAGTCAGATGGCTTTGTGTACACACGATCGGATTTGCTCCATTGGACTTTTGTTGCCGGAAAGTTTGTCCATTCGCATAGCCAACAAAAGTCAGATGAAAAACAAAAAAGTCTGTCCGATGGAGCGTACACACGGTTGGATGTTGCCCCAAAACAGCTAATTTGCATGTTTGTTGTCAAAAAGTCCGATCGTGTGTATGGGCCTTTAGAAATACAACTTCTACACTTCCTCTGTGAAATAGATTATTGTCACAGTCAGCACAACTTTATATTTTTTAATTCAACTTTTTGCTCATTAGTATGCTAGCAATGCCTAGGTTATGGACTACATAAAATTGTCTAACTATATGCACCAACAATGCTTCTTCCTTAGCATCATCAACAATTTGTATGAGTATGTATATGCCATCAGAATAAACATTATTGTTGATAACATTTAATTGAGGAGGAAGAATGTTGCCATAATTGTCACTAATTGCAAAGATCTGTAGCATCATACAGATTGTTTTGGTGTGAATTGCCATTCTCTGGAAGTATTTTCTCTGACACAGCTTTTATTTTCTTTCCTTGCAAATGTTTCAATTCTGTGTTGTGCTACAACTGTTGCAGAATGTGGAAAAACGAGCAAAAGAAAAAAAAAAACACATTTACACTCCCCATGGGCCTCAATTTCCCAATCTTCCCTTGTGTAATCTAACTTCGTGTGTATTTTATGTTTGACTTGCCTAGCTGCAACCTGCTCAGACAGAGAATGATACAAGAAATACAGACGGCATGACTGTGACTTACGCATCAAATGGTCTAGTATTATACTAGTCTCAGTCAAGTAAAACATACATACAGAAATATCTATTTCAGAATAGTTGCATATAGTTGCATATAGAAATATCTATTTCAGAATAGCTACTTACTGCACCCTTACTGCACGTCGACAGAATGGCGTGGACAGGCAAATGGGTGTACAGGTACGTCCCCTTAAATTTGCCGCCATGTGGTCGCGTGCACGCCACCAGCGTCATGCGCGCAACCCTGCCGCCAGCACCATGATCGTGCCCGTGGGACCCGCTGACTTGATGTCCGCCAGTGTCCTGTGATCGTGTCACGGAGCTGAAGAACGGGGAGATGTCAGTGTAAGCACAACATCTCCCCGTTCTTCTTAGTGACATGTCACTGATCGTCTGTTCCCTCTCATCGGGAGCAGCGATCAGTGATGTGTCACTCGTAGCCACGCCCCCTACCAGTTAGAATCACTCCCTAGGACACACTTAACCCCTTCCTAGCCCCCTAGTGGTTAACCTCTTCACTGCCAGTCACATTTACACAGTAATCAGTGCATTTTTATTCGCACTGATCGCTGTATAAATGTGAATGGTCCCAAAATAGTGCCAAAAGTGTCCGATGTGTCCACCATAATGTCGCAGTCATGATAAAAATCGCAGATCACCTCCATTACTAGTAAAAAAAAAAATTAATAATAAAAATGCCATAAATCTATCCCCTATTTTGTAGACGCTATAACTTTTGCGCAAACCAATCAATAAATGCTTATTGCTTTTTTTTTTTCAAAAAATATGTAGAACAATACGTATCAGCCTAAACTGAGGAAAAAAATGTTTTTTTATATATTTTTTGGGAATATTTATTATAGCAAAAATATTGCTTTTTTTTTCAAAATTGTCGCTCTTTTTTGTTTTTAGCACAAAAAATTAAAACTGCAGAGGTGATTAAATACCACCAAAAGAAAGCTCTATTTGTGGGAAAAAAAGGACGTCAAATTTGTTTGGGAGCCACGTCGCATGACCGCGCAATTGTCAGCTAAATCACAAAAAGTGTTCTGGTCTTTGGCCAGCCAAATGGTCTGGGGTTGAAGTGGTTAATAATAACCATGATAACTTCTATAGGTATTGATGCATAGTATTTTGTCCTTTATTGTTGTCAGCTTTTCTAGCTTAATTTGTTTTTGTAATTTTAATTAATTTGTACTATAATTTCCACTAACAACTGGATTCTTGTAATACTGTTGTCATTCATTTAAAGTAGACATACAACTTATTAGTAAAATGTATATCGTTATGACAAATAAGTAATGATTTGTCTTTGAAGCCTTCATTGCATCAAAGGTGAGAACACAAGTGGTTTTGATATACAAAGTACTTTACCAGCACATTTTGTCTAAATCATGATTATAGTGGATTGCAACTGTTCATGCAAGAGGATATCTGATCTGAATGTTATATATGACAGAAGGATAAAGTAAGATCAGAAAGTAGTTTTTTTCATTATAAGATGTTTTCCAAAATGGTCAAACATGTTTTTTTCTTCAATGAAAAAAAAAATCTATTGGCCACACCATTTGCACCTTGCCTAAATGACCTTTGGTGGTGTGAGGATGTTGTGGAAGAAGATCTCCCTGTACTGGATTTTTATCATTAATCTATGTGCAGCCAAAATGTCTCTGAAAATATTAAACAAGTGAAATCTACCTATCTCTTCATGATCAGCAAAAAAACAATAGTGAATCAGATGAAGCTCTTCAACCCACTCAAACAATATCCCAATGCTGGAAGGACCTTGATTTCACTACAAACATAATAAGACATATGGCCCATTATTACAATCAAATCAAGTTAGATCATTTACATATCTTAGTTTGCGCATTGTTATTTTCTACTGAAATGTGTATTAATCCAGTTATTTTAACAAGTAAATATGGCTATGCATTCCTTAGTCTGTGTAAGTTATGCTAAAAGCAAATAGGCTGTTCACTTTGTAAGAGACGTTGCATTTTGCAAGGGAACTTTCCTGAGGGCTCATTGAATGTGGTGAAATTTTACTTTGCAAAGAATACTCAATCCTGTGCAAGGAAAAAAAACAGCATTTTTGCTTGCACATGAATGGATGATGGAGGTACACAGAGCTTTACCTCATTCACTACGCTCTGGGGAAAAGTTCCTTGCAAAGTGAACAGCTTATTTGCCTTTGGTAAATCAACTCCATGTACGTACAGACCTTTTCACTGGACACTGACTGCTGATAAGAGCAGTGGAGGAATATAGAGCAGGGGGCAAGGTGTTGGATAATAAATAAACGTGTTACTTTTCTCTGGATGAGCAAAGTACAGGTTCACTTTAAGCCCACTGTGAATATTGCTGTCTCAATCAATCATAATTCACTATATACCCAAAGGAGACATGCTAATTAAATTGTAAAGAAATCTTTTTTGGTATTCAAAATTTTTTTTTCTTTAAACATCCTACAATATCAAGAGAGTAATTAATATGGCATGTAGGAAAGTAGAGATTTAAATGAATAGCTTAGACAGAGCTAAAAACCAAAAGACATTTTTTTTGGTCGACAAATCTTCAAAATCAAAGACAGATTGTCACGCACAGGCCTGTTATTAATGCCATGGACATCTCCACCTCTTTCTTTTACCTAATTTGCAGTTATATCTAGCATAGATTGTAAAGAACATTAGAAAACATAATTTTAAATGGTAAACTTCTGCATTTGATTATCCTAGCAGGTTCAACACAGGGAAGGTCTTAATAATTTACTGCTCTGCCATCACCTACAGGAAATCGAAAGAATATTCTTTTTGTTGGCCGAGCAGAAAGGTTAGTTTGATCACCACCCCACACTGATAGGATCGTAGAGCACAAGAGAAAGGTAGTAGCCAGATGAAAGATGACAGCAGCTGATCTCTGTCCTTGTAGGAAAAGCAACAGTGGTGCAAAACTCATAAATTGGACATAAGAGTGGTAAGTATGAAGGTCTAAATGCTACTAGGGCTAAATCAATTGCTACAAACTCTTCAGTAAATAGTATGAAAATGAAGAAAGAAAGACTAGAAGCACCTGCTAGTCTTCAGATGTCAAGTGTAAATAATAGTGAACATTTGTCATAGAAAAACTAGCACCCAACATGTTTAGGCCAGATCACTGCTTTATCTAAATAGCTGCAATAGGAGTGTTAAAAAGAATATAGTAGGAAAAGTTTGTGGCAGAGATGAAAAAGAGGACCTGACTGCCCTTCCACCATATCTGCTATTGCTACAGTTATTCCCCATGGATCCCTATTATGAATGATTTCAAATATCAAGACATCAAATGAGATTTTAAACAATGGTTACAGAAAAGACAATTACAATACATGACAATCAACTGGCACAAGTGGTGGCTAAACCAACTTAACTTAGAACTTAAATTCCTAGTTAAATTTACCATGGAACTGATATATTTGTGAATGCACAAGGATTGCATTCTGAATGCACAGGGATTGATTTACTAAAGCTAAATAAGCTGTTCACTTTGCAAGGGAGGTTGTCCCAGAACTTAGTAAATGCGGTAAGGTTTTACTCTTCAGAGAATTCTCAACCATGTGAAAGGTAAATAAAAAAACAGCATTTTTTTGCTTGCACATAATCTGATTGTGGAATCCAGAAGAGCTAACAAAGTTTTTGGGGGAAATGCCTAACTTTCAATGCACAGTGAATAGCCTACAGTGTTTGCCTTTAGTACAGGGGTCTCAAACCGGCGGCCCTCCAGCTGTTGGGAAACTACAAGTCCCAACATGCCCCTGCCTGTAGGAGTCATGCTTGTAATGTCTCCTGGGCTGTCAGCCTTGCAATGCTTCATGGGACTTGTAGTTTTGCAACAGCTGGAGGGCCACCAGTTTGAGACCCCTGCTTTAGTAAATCAACTCAATGATGTACATCTGTAATACAGGATATAAACATGTAATAAATAGCATTGTGAATATGTTCATAAAATCTTTTCTTCATAAAAAAAGTGCAAAAAGCCACAATAAAATATTGTTTCCCCCGGCAGAGCTTAACTCTACTATGATAGATTCAGCAAACTTTAAACATACCTTATATTTTGTAAACAGGTTAATTACTTGGTTTTTAATTATATTTTTTCTAAAAAAAAAATCAGCTTTTTTCTAGTGTCATCTCTTTTGGTAGTCTACTTTGGATTCTAACTTCCACTTTAATTAGTATTTTGTACAGCCAGGGCAGCCTACTAATATCACATTACCATGCCTTGCAATATTGTAATAATGATGGAATATATTCTATCCAAACCAAGGGAACAAATCAGCTGTCCTAAATTCATTACTCATAGACCTAATCTGTTTAGGAGTTTAGAACAGTGCGTTATGCTCAAAACACCTGAGCAATATCCAGCTTAAGCCAGCAAATTGTAATGTGAAGCACAGCTCACAATAATGATATCTTCTGTTTCCAACTGGAGCAAACAATATCCCATAACATAAACCTTATTATGTTGTTTCAGAAAATGTAATGACTAAAGGGAGGCTTCTTAACAAAAGCATAATGAGGTAATGTGGGCAAGATGCCAGGCACAAAGTCAAGAAAAAAGCAGCTACATTCTTACTGGTTTATGATGCCAAAATACTTGTTTTCTATTAACTGGGCTCCTGTAGTCATTTAAACAATATGAATTGTGCTTTCCAATTTGTAATAAGAACCCCCCAGTCATGTCTTGTGCTGTGCACACAGATGACTATGTGTTATCCATATCCCATACTCTGTGATGAACCATCCAATTTTTGACAATGCTTAAATAAATGAGCAAGCGCAAACAAAGCAAACAAAACATGTCTGCATCTTGCATACAGTATTTGCTTGTATTTTATCTTGAAGTGTGATATTGGCTTTTGAAAGCCTGTATTGGCTTTCTGAAGAGCCTCATATATGCCTCTTGGAGCATTCTGACCTATACATAAACACTGTCTGCTTAAATGTTTCCTTTGTGTATGAAGCATATCTGCAATGCTGGTACTAGAAGCATCAAAGCATTGGCAGTGCACTAGTAATTTCTACCTACAACAAAACTCCAGTCAAAAATAAAAATTATAAACAGCTTTAGCTACACTTTTTGCTTTCAGATTGGAGCTATCTTCTGTAGTAATTCTATTGTGGGTCCATGATGACTTGGGCTCAAAGGAAGTTTAATGATACCAGCCTCCGGTCTGTGGACATCTAGTTGCGCAAAAAGCTAATGTGGGGGAAATCTCTGGAAGGTAAATATTGCAGCAAAAGTTTGTTTTCTTATTGTATTTTTTAATAGGCTATTCACTTTCATCTTGTTATTTTTGGCCAGAGTTCTGCTGTAATGATGGATACCAAACTACATTAATTTATGTATTTTATATTCGTATGCAGTTTAGTTTTAAGAAGGTTGAAAAGCACCAAAATGAAGAAATCTTTAGACCATATAAAAATATACAAAATTTTATTTCATATCATCATAAAAAGCATAAAAACTTGTATGAATTGCATAAGACTCTCTCATACATTTCCCAACTGGCTATATTTAGCACTCTATGTGCATGAAAACCTGTACCAGATGGCCCAGTAAAGTTATTATGTAAGTGAATGAGGGTCTTCACATGAAGGGCCAAGTACAGGAATCAGTAGGTCGTCCTAAATATGGATCTCTACACGTTTCACCAGATGGCTTGTTTAGGGGATCCAATTGATGAACCATGCATAGAGTCACAAACTTAGGCCAAAGGGGCTCCAACCGGGGTGAGGAAGGAGGAAGAGGGCACATAAATCCAGCCGTGTTTGCAAGGCACCACACCAGGGTCACTGCAACTTCAAGAGGACACTCCCTAAGACCAGTTTCTTCTAAAGTTGCAGTGACCCTGATGTGGTGCCTCCCATTCACGGCTGGATTTATGTGCCCTATTCCTCCTCCCCCACCCTTGTTGGAGCCCCTTTTGGTCTAAGTTCATGACTCTATGCATGTTTCACCAAAAGGCTCCCTGGACAAACCATCTGGTGAAATGCATAGAGATCCTTATTTGAGAGGACTTACTGATTCCTGTACTTGGCCCGTCATGCGAAGACCTTATTCACTTACATAATAAGTTGTTTGGGCCATCTGATACAGGTTTTCATGCACATGGTGTGCCCAATATAGCCAGTTGGGAAATGTATGAGAGATAGCCTTATGTAATTCATGCATGTTTTTATGCTTTTTTTTTCCAATGAAGATTTTATTGTATACAAAAGATGGAGTACATACAGAGAAATAATGCTGCATGGTACAAAAAGTCCAATGTAATGTGCTAATACAAGATAATAGAGACAACATTAACAGGTATACACAATACATGAGTTGGGTGTAACACTGACTATATGAATGTTTTGGGTAACTAGGCCCATATGTATTGTGCTTGCTCCCAGAGCGCTGCAGACATTGAGTGTAAGCTTCATGTTGTGTTTACCCTGGTGGTGTCTATCAGAGAGCCTGTTACTTAGAGAGGCTTTGGACAGTCAAGTTTTGTGTAACCTATCTGAGATGACATAATAGGTCGGGGTGTATCTCATGTATGGAGATGGGATAAGAATTAGTTGTGAGTAAGCACATTAGATAAGTAGTTATAAGAAGTATATCATCTGTCGTCATGTACCGTTTACCTAATGGCTTCTTCCTGTTAGTAGCTTATTGGTTTTAGAAGTTAGTTACTCATAGGGTTGCCAGCACCGGACCACTAGCAACCTCCACAGGAAGGGGCGTTGAATAGTAGGCTTAGTCTGTGGTCACCTAGTTTAATGAATATAAGGTAGGGCTTTTGTTATATGAATGGAGGGGGGGAGCCTGGGAAAGTTCCCCATAGGGATGAAGTAGAATGATGGGAGGAGACAATTGGAAGGGGTGGTGTATGTAGAGGGGGTGGGTTGTGCAAGATAGCCTATGCTTAGGAGAGATGATATTTGGTTTTTGATATACAGAATAGAAAGGGGGAGATGAAGACAGAAAAAAAGAAAAAAAAGGGGGAGGGGATATTGTAGGTAGAGATGCGAGGAATTGTAAGGGGAGTAGGACCATCCTCCTTCTCCAACCCGACAGGGTGTATTCGTCTGTTGTTTGGAAGTGGTGCCAGCAAAACCATATTTTTTGAAATTTTGCTGGTGTATCCTTGGCCTGGTGAACCAGTTCTTCCATTTCTGCAATTCTGATTATATGTCTGAACCCATCTGTCAAGGTTGGGGGGTTGGTCACTTTCCATTGGGCTAGAATGCACATTTTTGTGGCATTCAAGAGGTGTAAAGCTAGGGATCGATGATAATCTCTTTTGGGAATGGAGGAGTGGTGTTGAAGCATTTGAGCTGGGGAAAAATCAATCGGGTATGTGGTGATTTGGGAGGTGAGGGGATGAATGTCTTTCCAAAAGGTTTTGATTAAAGAGCAGGACCTCCAGATATTTAGCAGAGATCCTTCTGGGTCAGCACATCTCCGGCAATTAGAGGGTATGGTGGGAGAAATTTTGTGAAGCCTGAGAGGGGTTCTGTACCATCTAGAAAAAACCTTAAAGCTGTTTTCTTGTGCTGAGACATTGATCGATCCCTTATGTATGTGGGAATATATGTTTTCCCAATCCTCTTCTGAAAGGTTTATTGAGAGTTCCTTCTCCTATCTAAGGCAAATTATGTTGGATTTTGAGTTGTGGTCAGTGAACAGGATGGAGTACATATCAGAGATTAGATGTCTCTGTGGTTCTTTTTTGTGCAAATTGCTTTGAAAGGTGTGAGTTATCTCGAGTATTCAGAGCGTGTTTGGGGGTTATTTAGGAAGTGTGTTAGTTGTACGTACGTCCAAAAGGGGAGTGAGTGTCCCGGCATCTGTGCTGATAGTGCGGGTAGGGTTAGGAAGGTGGTCCCTGAGAAAAAGTGATTCGCTCGCGTGGTTGTGTGGGACGGGAGTTCTGAAAGAAAGGAGTCTGTTAGACCTGGTGAAAATTCCGGATTATTACATGTGGACTTTAAGGGACCTGGTGATGAGGATATTTTGAACTTATGGCAAAAAGTTTTAAAAATCTGTAGTGTATTGCTGATTGAAGAGTGTTGTTTGCAATCTGGCGGTATGTGTATTGAGGCAGTCCATGGCAATTGTTGTAGTGGTATGGGGGAAGAGCGCGTGTTCGGTTGTTATCCATGCTTTAGTTTGGGAGTGCACGTTCCAATCTATTATTCTGGCTAATTGACAGGCCCAGTGGTATTTGGTAATATCTGGGAGGCCTATACTCCCTATACTCCCTTTTGATTCGGGTAGATTTAACCTCTCGTGGCTTAATCTAGGGTGAGATTTACCCCATACGAATTCTGTGCAGGCTCTCCTATAGGAGGCAAAAAAAGGTTGGTGGTAATTTTATGTGTACCGTTTACATTATGTAAAGTATTCTTGGGAGGATGTTCGTTTTGATTATCAACGCTCTGACAAACCATGAAAAAAGGCCCGCAGACCATGATTTCAAATCTTTTTGAATGGTATGAAGGATTGGGAGGTAGTTTTTAGAATACAGATCAGAGATTTTAGAGGGTAATTGGATCCCGAGATAGGTGATCGAGGCACGACCCCATCGGAATGGGAAGTTCTCTTGGCAATGTGCAACTGTCTCTTTCTGTAGGGATATATTCAGAGCTTCCGAGTTTGAGAAGTTTATTTGTAGGTTAGTGAGGGTGTTTAATGTCACAAAGTGTTTGAGTAAGTTGGGGAGCGTAATATGTGGCTCTGTTAGGAAGATGTCGTCTGCGAAAGCGGCTAATTTATAGGTATTCTTGGAGATTGAGACACCTTTAATATCTGGGTTGGACCTAAGACATTGAATTAGTGGTTCCAGGGTAAGGTCGAATATTAATGGGGAGAGAGGGCAGCCCTGTCGCTTACCATTTGATATCAAGAAGGGCATTTGATAGGTGGCCATTGACTTGGGCCTTAGCGGTTGGGGAGGAATAGAGGGCCAAAATAAATTGAAGCATACGGTCACCTGTGCCTATCGCTCTGAGGACTTCCAACATATAATCCCAGTTCACTCTATCGAATGCCTTCTCTGTGTCCAGGGATAAAAAAATCCTTGTTGGTTTTTAGATGCCAGCCAGTGGTTGATATTAATGGCCTTTATAGTATTGTCTCTCGCCTCTCTGCCTGATATAAAGCCCACTTGATCCAGCGAGATACGTTTAGGCAATAGAGGTAAGAGACGGTCAGCCAGGATTTTGGCATAAATTTTGAGGTCCACATTTAGTAGGGAAATTGGTCGATAGTTAGTGGCTAGGGAGTGGTTTTGGGTTTACTGTTATATGTGCTGTTAGGAGACCTTGGGGTGGAGGACAGGTGAAAGGGAGTCAAATGCTTTTAGAAAGTGATGTTTGAGCATATCTTGAAAGGTTTTATAATAGCCTGTCGTCAGCCTGTCATCAGACCGTCCGAGCCCAGGCTCTTTCCAGCTTTCAGCTGCATGAGTACTGTGTCAACTTCCTCAGAAGAGAGGGGGTTATCCAGAGCTTTTGCTTCAGAATTGGATAGTGGTTTGGGGCTATACATCGTGAGAAAATCCCTAATCGTTTGCAGTCTAGTAGAGTCTTTTGTCGTTTTTGTGCTGAAATAAAACGTTGTTTATTTTTATATGGTCAAAAGATTTGTTCATATTGGGGTTATATGTTGCATCCGTTAAAATCCTAAATCTTTTTCTTTTTTTGCATTTTGAAATGGATGTGGTGCCACGCCAATCGAGGCACATCTCCATTTACTGAGGTTGAAAAGCACTCATGTAAAAAGTAGCTTAATAGTTTTAAATACATAAAACTATCTTTCCACTTTTAACCATATAGTTTCTAGGTGCCAATTTTCTTGCTGCTAAGTATCTTTGACAAAAGTAAACCATTCTGTTCTAGTCTATTTCACATTTGAATTCCAACATTTTGTGCATTCTAATATGAAAATATCCTGCATTCATTTGCCAAGGATCTTTTACTGATATTTGCAATTAATATATGAAATTGCCACTTACAATGTGAAAGCTCTTCAATCAGGTCACCCTGCATCTTTTTAAATGTCAACCACATCGACTAATACATAAGACAATTTAGTGGTAATATTGTTCTGCACTAACAAGTGTCTTCATTCGGCTCCTAGCCTATTGGAGCATCATTAATATCACACAAATGTACATGCTGTTTAACAATATTTTCATTTCTGATGGCTCAATATTAAAAAAAAACCTGATATTTAATTACAATGTTTTATGAAAAAATCTTTTAGAATGTTTTCACAGAGATGTTAAACACGGGGTAGCCTTTCTTAAAATGGCAGTAGGATAACTTACAGTAAAACATAATGATAAATTACTAAAGGTCCAATCATTTATGTGTTCAATTCAGCATCTCCTAGAGATTTCACTTGATAGGCCATTGTCTGTGTTACTGCGCCTGTATTAATTTTGGGCACAAGGATATCTGTGGTCAACCTTTTTGGAACTATGCAATCAAACAAATTCATAATTAGTGGTATACAATAGGGGGCGCTAGAGACCTAGAACATAAGTGCTGATACACTATTGCCACTAGAGACACACACAATCCATATCAAAAGCAGTGAGCCATATTACAATAGTTGTGCTGAAGCGAAAAATTAGCAAGAGCTTAATAAGTGATAATCAAAATACAAAATAAATAAAAGTCCTTAGTTGCAAGTGTAATTAATAAATTCGTGATAATTGATTGTCCCAATCCAATGAAAAGATTAGAGCCAAAAAATTGAAAAGTAACACCAAGGCAGACACATAAATCTTCAAGATGCACAAAAATCTTAGCGATGAAAAAAAAGGTTCCGTCACCAAAGAAGAAGAAATCACCTTAGGATAATAGATATCTGCTTACCAGATACCAATGACTCCTTTAACTAAAAAGATAGTCATTAGCGCTTGTACAGGATTGTGCCTGTTCACATGAAGGCTGGAAGGCTGGATGGTGTTTTAGGCATAGATCCCTCCCGTCCCATTCATTCAGGATAGGACATATGAGAAACAAAAAGGAATCTCCATAGCGTAAAACCGTTTTATTAAAGATAAAAAAAGACAATAAAATAGCCAAATGGCCTCTTACATTGATCGGTGCCTACCCGGCACTGGGACTGCTTGCATGTCAGGGTAAATGGTGTCCAAGACCCTTCGCATCACATTGCACATGCGGCGTGCGTTCCACCCCGTGCGCCTAGTCAGCCAGATGAACCGGAAGTTGGTAGGACGAACTGGACACATGACCACGTACCGCTCCGACGTACGTTTCGTTGTGAACGTCTTCAGGGAAGCGTACATTGGTCACTAGGATACCGGTTTATATGGGGAATAAGGGCGGGTAAATTGGCTTAGTACGAATACTCCGCCTCTTTACCAATAAAGTTTTTTTGCTGAGCATTATGTACGGAACTGACCAGGGGATGATGACTCCCTCTGGTGGCTATGTGTCCTAATGCTCCAGATATTTAGATGAGATTGGTATTTCTATAAGAACACGTCACTAGAGAGGTATTCCCCCTGTCTGTCAGTTAAAAAACTGGCAGAAGTGATATAGAATGGTATAGTGTGAATACATATAGTTGCATAGGAAACCATAATGCAACCAATGGCATTTTATCAAAAAATGATTGGGGAGGGTTAAAATTAAATATCCTGTCATTTCTAAGCAGTCGTTGTCTCGGTTTAACAATGACTAATAAGTGGTAAGCACATCTTATCTCCCTCCACTGAAACCACAAAACATTTGAAACCTTGGGAATACTGCCCAAAAGTAGGAATTAAAAACAGCATAAAAAACATATTTGAATAGATTGTATTAGAGTACCTCTCATATGAGCCTTTAGATACAGCGTAACCTAGTATTAATAAAGTTCATATGTACATACTGGTAAGGATTACAGCTAATCATTTGTTAAAAAAACAATTGAGGTCTATGTCTATGTTCATCCCATACGGTTGCATACTTTGTAGCTTATAAAGCCAATAAGTTTCGTTTCTGGATACTGCCCTTTTCATATGGGTACCCCTCCAATCCCTTGCTACTTTGTCAATCCCATAAAACGTACATAATGATGGATCACTGTTATGGTACATTTTGAAATGTCTATGGTTGGGATAACCATTTTTTATATTGGCAAGATGTTCACTGATTCTTACTTTAAGTTGGCGTGTGGTTCTGCCCACATACTGTAAGGAACATGGACATTCCAATACATACGTCACGTGGTCAATGGTTTGATATTGTATTGTTGCTTGGTTACCACAGAGTTAAATTGGGATTTCTTTTTCTTAGAACCCGGTTTCCTTGTTATTTTGCACGCATTGCACCTAGTGCAATAGAAAAATCCTGATCCATCCAAAAACGTGGGTGGTTTCTTTGGTGGATCCGGTACGTTGGGGGCTATTCGATTCCTGAGGGCCGGTGCCCTACGGTATATAAATTTTGGTTTACTTGGCAAGGAGGACTGTAAATCTTTATCTTTTAACAGAATTGGCCAGAATTTCTTAAAGATACCTTCCACTGTTCTATATTGTCGATGAAAGCCCGATAGAAACGCACGTCTTTATATTCTTTTTTTAGGTTGGGAACCAACAGGGCTTGTCTGTCCATGTTTGACACCTGGACTACCAGTTTTTCCAAAACATGGGTTGGGTAGCCCTTTTCCAAAAACCTGGTAGTGAGGGTTCCTGTTTGTGCAAAAAAATCTCTGTCATTCTTACAGTTATGCCGTATGCGCATATACTGCCCTTTGGGAACAGCCCCAATCCATTGCGGGTGATGGCAACTGTGTGTAGGGACATAGGCGTTGCGGTCAGTTTCTTTAAAAAAAGTCTTTGTACTTATAGTGGAACCCTGTTTGAAAAGTGTTAAATCCAAATAATTCACTGTTGATAAGTGAAGGTCTGCTGTGAATCTGAGATTATATTTATTGTGATTCATATATTCCATGAATTCCCCGAAACTTTCCTTTGTTCCCTCCCACAAAATGATAACATCGTCTATGTATCTTTTGTACAACAGAAGTGATTTCGGTCTGTTATTGTAAATGGTTTCTGATTCCCATTTGTTTAGTGTAATGTTCGCCACACTTGGAGCATAACGGGCTCCCATGGCAACTCCACCTATTTGGTTGTAGTACTCATTGAGCGCCCAAAAGTAGTTATTCCCCATGGCCATAGATAGTCCTTCTAACAAAAATTTAATTTGTGATTGTTTTATGGTGGACTTACTTGTGAAGGCCCACCTTACTGCTTCCAACACATCTGTCTGACGTAAGTTGGTATACAGTGACTGACTCGATGTCTATTGTCACGAGTAGGGTTTGGTCAGTGACTACCACAGATTGTAGCAAGGTAATGAGCTCCCTGCTATCTTTGAGGTAGGATTGGCTCTGTGGGACAAGAGGCTGGAGGAAAATGTCAAGATATTCCCCCACCCTAGAGTACAGAGAGCCAATCCCACTCACTATTGGGCGGCCTGGTGGATTCTCCTTATTTTTGTGTATCTTTGGCACTATATATAGTACCGGGATTCTGGGTGTAGTAAGCTCAAGGTATTCTGCTTCTTTCTGGTTTAATATTTTTTTGTTAATTCCTTTATTGATCCATATTGATAGATCCTTTTTTAATTTTGTGGTAGGGTTACATTTAAGTTTCTTGTATGTCGTAGTGTCCCTCAGTAGTCTTTCCAGTTCTTTATTATAATTTTCTTTGGTTAGTATTACCAGTCCTCCCCCCTTATCTGCGGGTCTTACCACTATCTGTTTGTTCTCTTCCAGTTTCTTAATGCCCTCCCATATTTTTTGGTTATTTTGATGTTTGGATGTTTCTATTAGGCGTACCTCATCCTGAACCATATTCCTAAATACTTCAATGTAATGGTTTGAGCCTTTCCTAGGATTAAAAACAGAATTGTTTTTCAAAGTGCTATGTGCAAATGGGTCCTTAATCTCTTTATTAATAGGGTTACTTTTATGGCCTGAAAAATGTTTCTTTATATTTAATTTTCTTATATATTTTTCAATATCTATAAACAAGTTGAACTTGTCTATATTTTTGTTTGGTGCAAACTTCAGTCCCTGTGATAGGACTTCCAATTCTGACTCAGAAAACTCTATATTGGTTAAATTGAATAGCCCAGATTTCAGTTGTTTCTCTTCCTTTTTCTTTCTCCCTCTGCCCCTTCTTCCTCTCTTTCTACTTGCTCTGTATAGCTCTGATGGGAATTGGTTGGGATTCTGTATGGCTCTTTCCAGTCCCTCCATTCCCCCCCTCCTTGTGGTGGGTAACTATTGTAACCTGGTCTCCCCCTATATTTAAAAAATGGTTATCCCAACCATAGTGTCTCTAGACATTTCAAAATGTACCATAACAGTGATCCATCATTATGTACGTTTTATGGGATTGACAAAGTAGCAAGGGATTGGAGGGGTACCCATATGAAAAGGGCAGTATCCAGAAACGAAACTTATTGGCTTTATAAGCTACAAAGTATGCAACCGTATGGGATGAACATAGACATAGACCTCAATTGTTTTTTAACAAATGATTAGCTGTAATCCTTACCAGTATGCACATATGAACTTTATTAATACTAGGTTACGCTGTATCTAAAGGCTCATATGTGAGGTACTCTAATACAATCTATTCAAATATGTTTTTTATGCTGTTTTTAATTCCTACTTTTGGGCAGTATTCCCAAGGTTTCAAATGTTTTGTGGTTTCAGTGGAGGGAGATAAGATGTGCTTACCACTTATTAGTCATTGTTAAACCGAGACTGAGACTGCTTAGAAATGACAGGATATTTAATTTTAACCCTCCCCAATCATTTTTTGATAAAATGCCATTGGTTGCATTATGGTCTCCTATGCAACTATATGTATTCACACTATACCATTCTATATCACTTCTGCCAGTTTTTTTACTGACAGACAGGGGGAATACCTCTCTAGTGACGTGTTCTTATAGAAATACCAATCTCATCTAAATATCTGGAGCATTAGGACACATAGCCACCAGAGGGAGTCATTATCCCCTGGTCAGTTCCGTACATAATGCTCAGCAAAAAAACTTTATTGGTAAAGAGGCGGAGTATTCGTACTAAGCCAATTTACCCGCCCTTATTCCCCATATAAACCGGTATCCTAGTGACCAATGTACGCTTCCCTGAAGACGTTCACAACGAAACGTACGTCGGAGCGGTACGTGGTCACGTGTCCAGTTCGTCCTACCAACTTCCGGTTCATCTGGCTGACTAGGCGCACGGGGTGGAACGCACGCCGCATTTGCAATGTGATGTGAAGGGTCTTGGACACCATTTACCCTGACATGCAAGCAGTCCCAGTGCCGGGTAGGCACCGATCAATGTAAGAGGCCATTTGGCTATTTTATTGTCTTTTTTTATCTTTAATAAAACGGTTTTACGCTATGGAGATTCCTTTTTGTTTCTCATATGTCCTATCCTGAATGAATGGGATGGGAGGGATCTATGCCTAAAACACCATCCAGCCTTCCAGCCTTCATGTGAACAGGCACAATCCTGTACAAGCGCTAATGACTCTCTTTTTAGTTAAAGGAGTCATTGGTATCTGGTAAGCAGATATCTATTATCCTAAGGTGATTTCTTCTTCTTTGGTGACGGAACCTTTTTTTTCATCGCTAAGATTTTTGTGCATCTTGAAGATTTATGTGTCTGCCTTGGTGTTACTTTTTCAATTTTTTGGCTCTAATCTTTTCATTGGATTGGGACAATCAATTATCACAAATTTATTAATTACACTTGCAACTAAGGACTTTTATTTATTTTGTATTTTGATTATCACTTATTAAGCTCTTGCTAATTTTTCGCTTCAGCACAACTATTGTAATATGGCTCACTGCTTTTGATATGGATTGTGTGTGTCTCTAGTGGCAATAGTGTATCAGCACTTATGTTCTAGGTCTTTAGCGCCCCCTATTGTATACCATTCTTTATTTGATTATTTCAAATTAAGGGGAGCAGCTGACATTTGTATTTTTTTGGATTTTGGCTACCTAAATAATTATCCACGGGTGTTACATTTTTTGGGTCAGTATAATTACTGATCCTCTGTCTATTATTATTATTTTATTATATATTTTTTTCTCCATTTTTATATGTTAATTTATTTTTATTTCACATATATTGACACCATTGGCGCGGAAGTATTTTATATATAAATTCATAATTAGCTCTGGATGTAGCTCAAAACAAACCCACAGCAAGAAACACTCATCAAGAATAACCTTTACCTACCTCAAGAAGACCTCCCCCCTTTCACTAAAAATCCCATCAGCCTACAGCTCTGCATACTGATATGACATCCTCTTACATTCACTTATTAACCACTTCAATACAGGGCACGTCCCCCCCTTCCTGCCCAGACCAATTTGCAGCTTTTAGCGCTGTCGCACTTTGAATGATAATTGCACGGCCATGCAAGATTGTACTGAAACTACCTTTTTATCATTTTGTTCACACAACTAGAGCTTTCTTCTGTTGGTATTTGATCACCACTGTTTTTTTTTTCTTTGTTTCTCTTATAAATTTTGTAAATAAGTACGTTTTCTCCTTCACTGATGGGCGCTGATGAGGCTGAACTGATGGGCACTGGAAAGGCGGCACTGATGGGCACTGGTGAGGTGGCACTAATGAGTAGGCACTGAGGAGGGGCACTGATGGGCACTGATGATGAGGCACTAATATGCAGCATTGATGGGCACTGATAGGCGGCACTGATGGGCACTGATAGGTAGCACTGATGGGCACTGATAGGCAGCACTGATGATCACTGATAGGGGCACTGATAAATGGCACTGATGGGCACTTATAGGCGGCACTGTTGGGCACTGATAGGCGGCACTGATGGGCACTGATAGATGGCTCCGATAGGCAGCACTGATTAGGAGGCACTGGCAGGCATTACTGCTGGGAACTGATTGGCACCTCTAATGGGCACTGATTGGCAACCCTGATAGTCATACCTGGTGGTCCTGGTTGGCATTCCTGGTGGTCCTGGGTGGGCATCCTTGGGGGGCTGTGCTGATAATCAATCAGCGCAGACCTCCCTGTCAGGAGAGCAGCTGATCGGCTCTCCTCTACTCGCGTCTGTTAGCGTGAGTGGAGGAAAAGAGGATACACGGCTCTTCCTCTTTTTACGCTGTGATCAGCTGTGATCATATGTCATCCAGTCAGGATAACTTAACCACTTTGGGCACATCATTCTGTTATATGGCGGGTGGGAAATGGTTAAACAAACATTGTGGTTGATTTACTAAAACTGGAGAGTGCAAAATTTGGTGCAGCTCTGCATGGTAGCTAATCAGCTTCTAAGTTCAGCTTGTTCAATTGGGCTGTCACAAAGAAACCTGGAAGCTGATTGGTTTCTATGCAGAGCTGCACCAGATTTTGCCCTCTCCAGTTTTAGTAAATCAACCCCACTGTTTGCTTTTATATACAAATACAGTTTTTCCAGTTCCTGGTTGAGTGACGCACTGGTGATGTAGCCCTGGCCTCACAACTGCAAGAAGTTCCAAGAAGTAAAGAGAGATGGATTCATATGCCCTTAGTGAAAATGGCCACTGTGAGAAGGATGGGAAGAAAAAGAAAAATAGGGTATGAAAAGTATAAAAAGCATGCAATTAACTATAGGGCTCCATGCATACTTGCTTTTTCTAAACTCCTAAAAGCTGTTATTAGCATTTTTTCAGCTCCTAGAAGCAAAATAGTGTTATTGTATGTGTCCATGCACACTACTTTAGACTATTAGCATTTGTTGAGTGTCCAGGAGCAGAAAAAATAAGTTTTTGTAGCATTTTTCCAGCAGAAACGCCCATAAACGCTACTAATAGCATTTTTTTTTTGCTTTTTTTTTTAAAGGAACTGCAAAAATGCTAATAAAATGCTAAAGTTCCTTAACACTCCTAAACACTCCTTAAATGCTACTAGAAAAACTATTACCAGCATTTTTTTTCAGTGTTTTTTCCAACTTTGAGCCTAGGTCTCTGTTTGTAGATTGCCATTACCAAACATTTTCAAAGGTGCAGTTGATATAATTTTTATGGAAATGGTGAAGTTTGATGAAAAAGGTGAAGTTATTCTTTAAGCTCTCACACCTGTACTGTATACCCCTTCTGGGCCTGAGCATTTTCATTATTTTAGACATAGGGCTTTCGATTTTGCAATAACGTTCAAAACTAATACAAAAGCATAAAGCATAAATCTTTTTTTTAGAGCAAACAAGGATTTTTTGTGTTATTTGCTCCCTAAAGATACTTTTATTTCATAAGGCAAACCAATATACAAAACATCCTTTTCTTCAGTTTGACCAAGGATACTCTTAAAACATCTAGTTTTAGAAGAAACAGGTTTATTAGGGCCAATTATGGATCACTTAGGGTTAATAAGGTATGAAATAGGAAAAAGTATGTTTAGAAAAAGTTTGTTTGAAAAAACTTTTAGGGGTTTGCATGAGTTCCTGTTTTGCACATAACAGGTGAAAAGCCTTGATCTGCTTAAAAAAGCTATTACAATATATAATGTAACAATGCTGTTACTTTGAATTTATAAATTACATGCTTAAAGTGATTGTAAAGTGTCGTTTAAAAAAACCAAAAAAAAACAACATACAAACAAACAAGTTATACTTACCTGCTCTGTGCAGTTAGTCCCTCCTTGCTGCTCCTGGCCCCTCCCTCCTATCGGGTGCCTCCACAGTTAGCAGCCTCCTATGGGGGCACTGGAGCCGAATTATAGCTCCGTGTGTCCATTCAGACACAGAGCCCCGGCCCTGCCCCTCCCTCCCCTGATTGGTTGGCTGACTTTGATTGACAGCTGCGGGAGCCACTGCTGTGTCTTAGCCAATCAGGAGGAGTGTCCTGGACAGCTTAGACATTCGTGGACACTGCTGGAGAGAGATGGGGCTCCAGTAAGTAATTTGGGTGGTGCTGGGGTGGATGCTACACACAAAAGTCTTTTTTGTTTTAATGCATAGAATGCAAAAACCTTCTGCCTTTACAACTCCTTTAACAGCTTTTACCTTTTTCATTTACACTTGAGCCACTGTAAAACACAGCTGTGTTGCTTCTGCAACACAGACCTAAGATATTGACTGCCAAACTGATATCAATTACATATCTTGTATTCTAAGTGGTTGTTTAACCACTTCAGCCCCGAAAGATTTGGCTGCTCAATGACCAGGCCATTTTTTGCGATATGGCACTGCCTTGCTTTAACTGACTTAACTGAATTGAGGCTGTACCCAAACAAAATTGACGTCCTTTTTTCCCACAAATAGAGCTTTCTTTTGGTGGTATTTGATCATCTCTGCGGTTTTTATTTTTTGCGCTATAAACAAAAAAAAAACAATTTTGAAAAAACACAATATTTTTACTTTTTTCTATAATAAATATCCCAATTTTTTTTTTAAAAAAGCAAAATTTTTCCTCAGTTTAGGCCAATATGTATTCTTCTACATATTTTTGGTAACAAAAATCGCAATAAGCATATATTGATTGGTTTGCGCAAAAGTTATAGCGTCTACAAAATAGGAGAAAGATTTATGGCATTTTTATTATTATTTTTTTTCACTAGTAAATTTTTTATCGGGACTGCGACATTATGGCTGACAGATCGGACACTTTTGACACACTTTTGGGACCATTGACAATTATACAGCGATCAGCTATAAAAATGCACTGACTACTGTATAAATGTCACTGGCAGGGAAGGGGTTAACAATAGGGGGGTGATCAAGGGGTTAACTGGGTTCCCTCGTGTGTGTTCTAACTGTAGTGGGGATGGGACCGACTAGAGGAGATGACAGATCGTTGTTCCTAGCTAGTAGGAACTCACGATATGTCTCTCCTCTCCTCACAGAACAGGGATTTGTGTGTTTACACACACATGTCCTTGTTCTGGCTCTCGTGCCCCCGATCGCGCATGGCTGGCGGTCATCGCGACCGCCGGCCATGTGCATCGGCACCCCCGCAGTGCAGCGGCGACGGTTCGCGGGATTGCACCAACCTGCCGCAGTATAATGACGGTGGCTGGTCAGCGAGTGGTTAAAATTATGGTGGGGGAATTAAAATGTGCAGTAAGCAATGTTTTATAGTGCTCCCCAACTGCCCCCCTTAAGCTGCAAAGGCAGAGGATGTTTACATGCTATGGTTGTGATGCTTTGCTTGTGTCTGTATTGGTGCAGTGCAATTATGGGGTTCAAACAGGCAGTGGTGAGGAGATATCACATCTCCTCCTCACCACCTGTCAAATGCCTCTGAAAAATGTTCTGAATGTGGATCACTTTTCAAATGCAAGTCTAAACTTTAAGCTGTTATGGTGGTGTAGATTACGAATGATCATATGCTCAACTACCCTTAGTGAGCAAGAGCTGGAACTCTAAAAAGGAACTGCTGTGCCAGTAATCAATCTGATTACTCAGTGTTCTGGTGACTAAACAGGAAATGAGGAGATCTCCCCAAAGTAGATAGAAAAAAAGATCTGAGGATTTTCTCACCCATACAGTCTCCATTTTAGTTTATTAAAATCTTTATTCATTTTTGTGTCTCCATTGAAGAACTTTTGCTCACTTTCTGCCTCAGGGACCACACAGAAAGTGGAAACCACAGTCCCAAATCTTCAGATACAGCAATAAAACTTGACTGAGTGTGCCTTCTTAGGCTCATTCTGTACTTGGACGTTGACCTTCACCCAAGTCAGAATTGAACCGTGCCCAAGTAACCTCCATGATTAATGCAGTATCCTTCATACTTGTAAATACATTTTTAAAATGTATGTATGATGGTGACGCTCTGTAGAAGACACTCCACACTGCTACTCTAATTTCAAATGAATTAACCGTACCAGTAAAATACTTGATTTGAAGTAAATCTGTCATGAATTAACCACTTACTCACTGGGCACTTAAACCCCCTTCCTAACCAGACCAATTTTCAGATTTATGTGCTCTCACATTTTGAATGACAATTACTCAGTCATGCAACACTGTACCTATATAAAAAATTTGGTCATTTTTTTCCCACAAATAGAGCTTTCTTTTGGTGGTATTTAATCACTCATCTCATCAATGGGTTTTTTATTTTTTGCGCTCTAAAAGAAAAAAGACCAAAAATTCTTTTAAAAAATGCATTTTTCTTTTATAAAATTTAGCAAATTAGTAATTTGTATTCATATATTTTGGCCAAAATTTATACTGCTACATATCTTTGGTAAAAAATAACCCAAATCGGTGTATATTATTTGGTCTTTGTGAAAGTTATCACAAGCTATAGTGCCAATCTCTGAAAATTGATCACACCTGATGCACTGACGGCCTATCTAATTTCTTGAAACCCTAACAAGCCAAGAAAGTACAAATACCACCCAAATTACCTTCCAAGGTATTTAGTAAGAGGCATGGTGAGTTTTTTGAAGTTGTAATTTTTTCCCACAATTCTTTGCAAAATCAAGATTTATTTTTTTCTTTCCTTTTTTTTTTCACAAAATTGTTATATTAGCAGGTTATTTCTCACACACAGCATATGCATAGCACAAATTACACCCCAAAACACATTCTACTACTCCTCCTGAGTATGCCGATACCACATGTGTGAGACTTTTACACAGCCTGGCCACATACAGAGGCCCAACATGAAGGGAGCGCCATCAGGCGTTCTTGGAGCATAAATTACACATCTAACTTCTTGACTACCTCTTACACTTTTGAAGGCCCTGGAGCACCAGGACAATGGAAACACCCCAAAAATGACCCCATTTGAAAAGAAAACAACTCCAAGTACAATTTATGATGCATAATGAGTCTTTTGAACATGTCATTTTTTTCTACAAGTTTTTGGAAAATGTGTAAAGAAAATGAAAACACAGTTTGTTTTACACAACATTGTCCATTTACACAATATTTCTAACACATAACATGTACATACCAAAAATTGCACCCCAAAATAGATTCTCCTACTCCTCCTGAGTATGGCGATACCACATGTGTAAGAATTTTCCGCAGCCTGGACATATAGAGAGGCCCAACATGCAGGGAGCACTGTCAAGTGTTCTAGGGGCATAAGTTTCAAATCTAATTTGACTACCTATTACACTTTTGTGAGGCACTCTAGTGGCATGGATGTGGCATGGATGAGCATGAATGGGAATGGATGAGGCGCGGATGGGGATGGCTGAGTATGGATGGGATGAATGAGCATGAATGAGTATGGCTGAGTATGGCCGGGTACGGCTGAGTACAGATGGGTATGGCTGAGTATGGCTGGGTATGGATGGGATGGCTGGATACGGCTGGGTATGGCTGAGTACGGCTGAGTAAGGCTGGGTATGGCTGATTACGGCTAGGTACGGCTGTGTATGGCTGGGTATGGATGGGATGGCTGGGTACGGCTGGGTACGGTTGGGTACAGCTGAGTACGGCTGAGTATGGCTGAGTACGGCTGGGTATGGCTGAGCATGGCTGGGTATTGCTGGGTATGGATTAGTATGGATGGGGGTGGATGGGATGGCTGAGCATGAATGGATGGATGAGTATTGCTGAGGATGGATGAGTATTGCTGAGGATGGATGGATGGCTGAGCATGGATGATGGATGAGTATGGATGGCTGAGCATGGATGGATGGATGAGTATGCTGAGTGAGCATGGATGGATGAGTATGCTGAGTATGGATGTTTTTTAGCATGGATGGATGGATGAGTATGCTGAGTATGGATGAGTATGCTGAGTATGGATGGCTAAGCATGGATGGATGGCTGAGTATGCTGAGTATGGATGGCTGAGCATGGATGGTTGGATGAGTATGCTGAGTATGGATGACTGAGTATGCTGAGCATGGATGGCTGAGCATGGATGGATGGATGGCTGCAATGGGCACATATCAGTGCTGTGGGCACTACACATCCAGCCCACATTGCTGCTGCCACCGATCTCTCCCCTCTCCCCTCGCACTGTACCAATGGTACAGAGAGGGGAGAGAGGAACCGGACGTGATGCCGGTTTGTTTAGAAGTGATCGCTCTGTCATTTGGCGGTGCGATCACGTGGTAAACGACCTCTGGACCCGGTGGTCACGGATATTCCCGGGTGCGCGCCCCAGGGGGCGCACGGGAGCAGCATTCTGGGAGGACGTCAATGTACGGCCTCCCAGAGTTATTGGGCTGTGCTGTAGCTGTCATTCAGCTATGGTACAGTCTGCAAGCGGTTAAAAACAGAATACAGGGCTGCCATTGCTATTCCCTATGTACACAATGAACGTCATAGAAAAATCTGAATCTTTATTTGCATTATTGGTTCAAACCAGTGGCTTGCATGGGGTTGATTTACTAAAGGCAAATAGGCTGTTCACTTTGCAATGAAAATTGCACGTTGCAAGGGAATTTTCCCCAGAGCTTAGTGAATGGTGTAAAGCCCTGCTGTCTTCCATCACCTAATCGTGTGCCAGCAAAAATGCTATATTTTCCGAATCTTTTTTTACTTTCCTTGATTGGGAATTTTCTTTGCAAAATGAAACTTCACTATATTCACTAAGCTCTGGGAATTCACTTGCAAAGTGCACAGCCAATTCGGCTTTAGAAATCAAGCCCAAAGTATTAAATGAAGAAGGTCTGAACAAATGTCAAGCAACTAGTATTTTCCAAAGGAGAGGGTAGCTTCTAGCCCATTTCTTCAATGACAGGTTTCATTTACCGGTAATTTCAGAGCTTGCGCATTACTGAAATATGTTGTCTGATCTCTATTGTTACCTGCTCATTCGACAGTTCTCATCCTCACTGAACTCTGCAAAGTGGAACTTCAGTTATCCGCCCTCTTTTTTCTGAGCTTTCAGACAAGCTTCTAAATTCAGCACTTTGAACGGCTGTAGAGAAAAAAAGACTGCAGACAGACAGGTAAAACTTATGTAGGAGGATTTGTTTCATTTCTGTGTATCAACTGAGGATAGTCCCTTTACTGGGTATATGTAATAGCCTTTAGAACCACTTTAATTGTTAATATTTTAATTAAGAACCAATAATAGGTTAATGGTTTGTATATGATATTTTATATTCTGTTTTTTCTTTAATCAAACTCAAACAATCTTAAACCAATTTTCTTGTAATCAACTCATCTGAAATTTAATTTACACTTCTTACGGCGCTGTGATCTATACTTTCTGATAAGGGATATTCATAGAAAAGCTGAATAAAGCAAACCGTAAATTATTATAACTACTGAGTCATATAACTGCTCATTTTTGTTCCTTAAAGGATTAACATTTATACTATAGGTTACTCTAAATACATACAATGCTTCTTCAGGGAAAAACTGGAAATTATCAAATATCCATCCTATACTTTGACCCTGCAGTCATAAAACAACACTTTTAGGGGACTGTTTGTCCCTCTATGTGATAAAAAATTTGAAAAAGTGTAATGGGGCGTACACACGGTCGGACTTTTCAGCTACAAAAGTCCGACCGCCTGTCCGACAGACTTTCGACGGACTTTTGACGGACTTTTGGCGGACTTTCTAACGACCGGACTTACCTACACACGATCACACCAAAGTGCGACGGATTTGTACGTGATGACGTACACCGGACTAAAGTAAGGAAGTTGATAGCCAGTAGCCAATAGCTGCCCTAGCGTCGATATTTGTCCGTCGGACTAGCATACAGACGAGCGGATTTCAGGGTCCGGCGGAGTTAAGACGTAAAGATCTGAAGCAAGTTCCAAATCTAAAATCCGTCAGATTTGCGACTGGAAAAGTCCGCTGAAAGTCCGGGGAAGCCCACACACGATCGGATTGTCTGCCGGATTTGGTCCGTTGGCGTCCGTCGGACTTTTGTAGCCGAAAAGTCCGACCGTGTGTAGGCCCCATAAGAAATTAACATTACAGCCAAACACATAAAAGCCCCCCCCCGAAAATTTGAGCCTGCGCTCACAAAAAAGCAAGACAAGCATAAATGCGCACCTTTGGGGCACCTACGCATGGAAATGTCTATTGTGCTTCACATGTTACATATTACCACACACAAATTACCACACACACCAGAGTGAGAGCAATAATTCTAAGCCCATTATTTATGGTTAACACAAAACGAATGACCTATAGGGGCTTTTAAAGCATCAACTATAGAAAATATAGGGTACTGAAGCTTGCTGGCGTTTCATGGGTGCACCTAATTTAACCACTTCCGGACCAGCAGGTTGGCTCTGCTGGGCAAATCTACGTTACCTTACGTCGCTTCACTCTTTGGCCACTAGGGGCGCGCGTGCGCTGCTGGCGGCACGCGTGCGCCGACAGAGGCGCGAGCCTGCAGCGTGTGCCCAGGGCCAATGCGAGTGCCCGGCGGGCGCGATGATGATAATTGTCAATGGTCCCAAAAATGTGTCAAAAGTGTCCAAATGTGTCCGTCGCAGTCCTGATAAAAATCACAGATCGCCGCTATTACTAGTAAAACAAATAATAATAATAAAAATGCCATAAATATAGCCCCTATGTTGTAGACGCTATAACTTTTGCGCAAACCAATCAATATATGCTTATTGCATTTTTTTTACCAAAAATTTGTAGAAGAATACATATCGGCCTAAACTGAAGAAAAATTGTTTTTTTTTTTTTAAATGTGGGATATTTATTATAGAAAAAAGTAAAAGTAATGGGGGGATATTTACTACAAGTGCAAAGTGCACTTGAAATTGCACTGAACGTGTACTTCAGTGCAGTCGCTGTAGATCTGAGGGGTAGATCTAAAATGTGGGGAAGCTCTGCTGATTTTATTATCCAATCATATGTAAGCTTAAATACTGTTTTTTATTTTCCTTGCATGTCCTCCTCGGATCTACAGCGACTGCACTTCCAAGTGCACTTTCAGTGCAATTTCAAGTGCAATTTGCACTTGTAGTTTGCACTTGTAGTGCAAAGTGTATTTGCCTTTAGTAAATAACCCACATTGTGTTTTTTTTTCAAAATTGTTGCTCTTCTTTTGTTTATAGCGCAAAAAATAAAAACCGCAGAGGTGATCAAATACCACCAAAAGAAAGCTCTATAAAACAAGGGCGTTAATTTTGTTTGGGTACAGCGTCGCACGACCGTGCAATAGTCAGCTAAAGCGACGCAGTGCCATATTGCAAAAAATGGCCTGGTTATTGAGCAGCCAAATCTTCCGGGGCTAAAGTGGTTAAAGGCTTGACATGCTGGGTATCTATTTACTGTGCAACATCATCTTTTATATTTTACCAAAAAATTAAACAATAAATTACCCTATGTGCCCTAAAATTTACTTAAGAGTTGGTTCACACCATAAATAGTGCATTTGCACACACACACGCTGTTGAGTGCTTTGCAAATTCATGGGCATACCATTCATTTCAATGGCTGCCACAACACATGGGAACATGCAAAAAGTATGGCAAAAGTATGGCAGGCGTGACTCTTAAAATCGTGCCACATCAAACTGCATGGTATTACTGTGCTAATATTGTGTGACATAAAAAATTGGAACTACAGCTCTTAGGGTGTCTACTTTCAGAAAATACACAATGCTTGGGAGTTTTACGGATTCTTCAGACCTAAAATTATTTTTTAAACATGTGTCCAAAAAACAAAAAAATTGCTCTAGTAGCTAAAAGGTTACAGTGAAATACCTACAAAAAAGTACAAAATGTAGAAAACCATGATAACCAATCGGATTTATTATTTTCTGTCAATTCATTGTGGAAACTAGGCAAGGGTATTGATTTACTATAAGCAATTAGACTGTTTGCGTTGCATGGAAATTATCACTTGGCTTAGTGAATATGGTGAAATTTCACTTTGCAAACAATGTCCAATCACCTGCAAGAAACATATATATATATATATATATATATATAAAAAAAATACTTTTGATTGCACATGTTTGGATGATGGAAGACATCGTCTCATTCACTAAGCTAAGAGAAAATTCCTTTTAAAGTAAAAATTCCCTATTCAGAATACGTAAACAGCCTATTCTTCATTAGTAAATCAGTCTATTGTCTTGGTTTCTGTAGTTTATTGAGCATTGCATGCAAGTAATTACACTGCTTCATTTAAAAAAAATAAAAAATTATATATATATATATATATATATATATATATATATATATATATATATATATATATATATATATATATATATATATAACAACCTTGTGAGTAAGGAAACAATGGCGTTCAAAAGAGTGATAGTAATAATGTTAAATATTTTAATGAAAAAGTATAAATTATGCATTGTACTTGGGGAAAATGAAAAATGCAGCAGGTGTTCGAATTCTGCACATCTGTAGAGAGGCTGCTGTAAGCATCAAAGGGAGCAGAGTGTCTCATGGTGTTCCCAAGTTACTGATTTAGAGATGCTGATAGAGAAAATGCTTTTCACTTCTGTTTTTATTTGTATGCAGGTATAATCCTTTATATAAATGTACAAAATCCATGTATCTGTATTCTTTAATGCATCACTAATAAATTATATCATGGTGACATTTGGTTATCCATATGAAATATTACATAGCGGAACTAGTTATTGCTTTAAAACTGGTAAAGAATTTCTAGTCAATTTGAAATAGTTGAGTGCACAGCATTTTCCTTCATTAGGCACCTTGCATTAATGTACTAAAGTAGTAGGTAAGCATTCATATCTATAAATGATGTCTTTTGATGCTGGTATCATTGTTGGCCTATTTGGTATGACTAGAAAGAACATACAACTGTATTTGTTACGCTGGGTCAGGTAATGTTCTTTGCTGTGGTTGACAGTTGAGGTTATTAGAGCTGGTAGGGTCAGCAAGTTCTTTCAATAAGGTCGTCATAAGCATGGTAAAGTTGTTGCAAGCTCTGTTTCCCATGGGCTGATACAGCACAAGTCATTTGTCTGAACATGTCCACACAATTACTTCATTTTATGGCTTATGCCATACCTAGGCTTTTATTTTTATTGCATTGATTATATTATAACATAAATACACATTATACAGCATGACTCTGCAGTCAGAGTGAGAACACAGCACTGCAGCACACTAAACAGGTTCTTTAGAAGAACACAAAACAGTAAAATGCCATTGAAGATCTAATTTTACATCATGAAATGAATAGGAATGATCTAAACTGTGTTTGCAAAAATATTGTTTAGTTAAAATTACTTGAAGAATAATTAGAAAAATGATTTTTAAATATGTAAACATCTATATTAAGTAAAAAAAGACACACATTTATTTAGACTTAAGGCCCATACACACGATCTGAAAATCGTACAAAAAATACCAGTTTCGAAGCGATCGTGCGATAATCGAATCGTTATTACAGAGGTTTCAAAAGCTGAGCAAGAAAGTTCATCCGATATTATCCGATCGGACAAACACAAACATTTTCTTATATGTTACCAGATCGTACGATTTTCAGTTAATCAGTACAGATGTCGTTGGAAAATGTTGTATGAGAATTTTCGTAACTTTAGTAAACCCTTCATGTTTGATATGCGACTAGCATGCAAAAAAAACCCTGACAATTTGTCGTCCAATTTTCGAATCGTGTGTACGGGGCTTAACGGTAATTCCTCCCATGCAGTTTTTTGCATTGGGCAATAGCAATAAGTACATATGCATATGCATGTCCATATATAGTCATATACAATACATATTGTGCTTTTAAATTTAAAGTGTTCTTTTTCAGACGTGGTATTATTCCCTGAAGAAGATTGTGCTTATATTTGCATATTTCGAAACGCGTTGGATATCCCCACCTACTCTATCTCATTGTAATTCAGCAATGAAGAAACAGCTAGTAGCTGGGGACTACCACTTTATGATCATGTCTTATTTCATATAATGTCATACTATCACTTGTTGTGGTGTCTTTTGTACTTCCAATTTGGAATTTTATTCAATTCTATTTGTAATAAAAATATATGTTTTATAAAAATAAAGCAATTTTTATTTTTCTATTGCCTATAAAATCCCATAATTTGAGCTTTATTCTTATATTTTACTCCAAGGGATGATGGCAATTACATATATAGCCATATGAGTATTTAAATCTATAGCAATATGTGTTCCCAATCTAATTCTGTCTGTTGTGGCTGATTCGGGCTCATTCCATAGGACCGTAATGGCTTTCAGGTCAGTTTTAAAGGTAGACTGTCAGTTTCTCAGTGGTCTTCCTTGTTTCCACTTTATTCTAGGAGGTGATGTCCAGTACATAGATGTTGTGCTAAGAATACTGGATCACAATAGATGTTGAACACTTGGTTGAACTTTCTCAAAAGTCTTTATCAGAACAAACATCTCAATATAAAAATGTAAGTAAAGCCAGAACTAACATTTAATCAATTTATTTATAAATGATATAGAAGGTGGTATAAATAGCTCAATCTCTGTGTTTCCTGATGATACAAAACTAAGCAGGAAAATAACAGCAGGATATAGATAATCTTACAGGAGGACCTCAATAAAATTAAGGGGTGGGCAACTACATGGTAAATGAGGTCTAATGTTGAAAAATGTAAAGTAATGCACTTGTGGGGCCAATAATATAAATGCAAGTTACTCACTAGGAGGAGAACCATTGAGGGATTTCCGGATGGAAAAAGATCTGGGGGTCCTAGTAGATCACAAGCTCAGTAATGGCATGTAATGCCAAGCTGCAGCAACTGCATAAAGCTGCAGCAAGCAGAATACTAGGATGCATTAAAAAGGGAATCTACGCCATTGCACCTCTTTCATTATCAACAGTTACTCAGCTATCTACGAACCTGCTATGGCTCCAAGCTTGATCTTCTTCAAAGTTATTTTGTTGATGTAGTGCTCCAGCGTAATGATTAATCCATCTCCAGCCTCTATTCTCAACTCATTGCACATCAGTCGGCTAAATATTACCTTGCACTATTTACAAACTCACTGTGTCGGAGACCTGGCATGAAACCCAATTTAAAATAATTCACAGAGCTTATTACCCTTTTCTCACTAATTCTGCAGACCCTACACAGTCACAATGTCCTTGGTGCTTGCTTCAATGTCCTATGCTACTTCACCCACTATGGGAATGTTCATCTATGTCTACCTGTTGGGACTTTGTTCTCGCCTATAATAAGTCAGCAAAATTGGGCTGACAAGGACCATTTACTGTGTCTCTTTGGATGCGAAGTGTCAGTATCATGTACCTGGTAGTAGAGCCTGATTGGATTAGGAAGGCCTCTCTTACACCTCTGACTCGGGCCTCTGATAGTGTGGACAGAAGGCACAGGAGTGCAGAGTCGCACGAGTGCCAAGAAGTCTTGCAGGCAGCAGGGAGGATATCCTTGCTGGGCTGGAGAAGTCATCAGAAGGCTTCAGCAGGAAGACCGGCAGGTATGCAGCTGGTGCAGGTGACATCAACAGAATAGCAAGGTCAGGCAGGCTGGGTCGTACATGGGCTTGGAGAATCGGATACAGGGCACAGGCAGGAACGTAGTCAGGAAGCAAGCTAGGTCTGGAACCAGATCAGTGAAACAGGAGCCAGAGGAGAAGATGGAAGATTGGTCACAAGAAAAGCCAAGGTCAGTGCAGGTGGATTTTAAGGGATGGTTAAGACAAGATGGGTAGATAACAGGAATCAGGATACAAGTTCACAGGTAACAGGATGCACAGAAGCTGAAGACAAAGCAGTACTGGAGCTAGGCACTGGCTGGGGTTAAATAGTCTTATTTGGCGTGCAAGGGGATGCTCGACGACCTGTGTTTGCGCGCCAGTTTGCTCATGCGCACTTCTGTTTGCCAATGTCCAATTCCTACGAGCAAAGGGAACTAGTGTTACTCTGCACCTGAGGGTTCTTCTAGGGGGACGAACTTGTCTGCTGGCATGTGTATCCTGACATTGCTCCCCTCCAATGGGCAGCCTCCAGATGCCCAACTGGGCTAGTCTCTCTGGGTGAATTTGACAGAAAGCTTGGAAGAGTCTCTCGGCATGAATATTGCCCTCAGGTTCCCAAGAGTTCTCCTCAGGTCCGTATCCCTTCAATTTGACCAAGTACTGGACCTGATTCCATTTCTTTCTGCAGTCCATGATCACCTCTACTTCATACTCCTCTTCACCATTTACCATTACAGGCTCATGGGGACCACTATTCTGTTCAGGGAATGGGTCCAGACACGCAGGCTTCAGAAGAGCTATATGGAAAACTGGGTGGATTTTAAAAGAGTCTGGTAGTGCCAACTCATAGGCCACATCATTGATCCTCTTTTTCACCGTGAATGGTCCCACATATTTAGGACCCAATTTCTTACACGGGCAGGCTAACTTCAGATTAGTTGTGGCTAACATTACCTGATCACCAGGTTCCAGGATCAGATCTCCCCGTTTCCTTTTATCAAAAGATTTTTTATAGTCTTCCTGGGCTTTAGCCATGGACTTTTGCAACAGCTGATTGTTAGAACTGAAGAATAGGGACGGGCTATCTGTTAAAGTCAAACATGAGTTAGACACAAACATTGCCTGTTCGCCCGTTCGCCGAACAGTGAACAATTTGGGGTGTTCGCGGCAAATTCAAAAAGCTGCGGAACACCCTTTAAAATTCTATGAGAGAAATCTAAAGTGCTAATTTTAAAGGTTAATATGCAAGTTATTGTCATAAAAAGTGTTTGGGGATCCGGGTCCTGCCCCCGGGGACATGTATCAATACAAAAAAAGTTTTAAAAATGGCTGTTTCCCGTGTTTATAACAGTCCGAGAGCAAAATGATATTTCTAAAGGAAAAAAAGTCATTTTAAGTGCTAGCGCTAGTGCCGGCTATTAATGAATTGTTGGTCCCGACAATACACATAAAAGTCATTGAAAAAAATGCGTTGGGGGTCCCCCAAAATTCCATTACCAGGTCCTTCAGGTCTGGTATGGTTATTAAGGGGAAATCCGCGCCAAAATTAGAAAAAAAAAATGGTGTGGGATTCCCCCAAAAATCCACACCAGACCCTTAACTGAGCACGCAACCTGGCAGGCCGCAGGAAAAGAGGGGGGGACGAGAGAGAACCCCCGAACCGTACCAGGCCACATGCCCTCAGCATGGGGAGGATGTCCCCATGTTGATGGGGACAAGGGCCTCATCCCCACAACCCTTCCCCGGTGGTTGTGGGGGTCTGCGGGAGGGGGACTTATAGGAATCTGGAAGCCCCCTTTACTAAAGGGGACACCTAGATCCCAACGGGAATCCTGCCTTGCATTAGAGGGGGGCGGGGTCACCCGTACACGTCCCTGGAGTCGCTGGAGATCATCCATCGCTGGAGATCGAGAATTGGATTACATCGCTGCAGTAGGAGCATGGATTTATTGGATTACATCGCTGGAATCTCTTTTTCATTTTTTATTTTTTTATTTTTAATAAAGGACAAGCCGTCTCCTGTGGTTTTTTTAACATTTTGACACTTTTTTGTGAAATGGTAGGAGTACAATATACCCCTTACATATTCACATGGGGGGGGGGCGGGATCTGGGTGTCCCCTTTGTTAAAGGGGGCTTCCAGATTCTGACAATCCCCCCCGCCCGCAGACCCCCACAACCCCTACAACCCCCACAACCACCGAGCAAGGGTTGTGGGGATGAGGCCCTTGTCCCCATTACCATGGGGACATCCTCCCCATGTTGAGGGCATGTGGCCTGGTACGGTTCGGGGGGGTGCTCTCTCGTCCTTCCTCTTTTCCTGCGGCCTGCCAGGTTGCATGCTCGGATAAGGGTCTGGTGTGGATTTTTGGGGGAACCCCACGCCATTTTTTTTCAAAATTTTGGCGCGGGGTTCCCCTAAAAATCCATACCAGACCCTTCAGGTCTGGTATGGATTTTTGGGGGGAACCTCATGCCATTTTCATTTAAGTTTTGGCGCGGAGTTCCCTTTAATATCCATACCAGACCTGAAGGGCCTAGTAATGGAATTTTGGGGGGCCCCCAAGCATTTTTATTTTTTATTTTTCAATGACTTTCAATGACTTTTATGTGTATTGTCGGGACCAATAATTCATTAATAGCCGACACTAGCGCCAAAATCTAGATGTGAACTGAACCCCGCGATCTGACATGATATTAACAGGAAGTCCATGCAGTCTCACAATTTCTTTAATAAAGATCTGTGCTGTCTCTGAGGCTGATGGTGTAACCCTCATGGGTAAGAAGTGTGCCATCTTTGACAAACGGTCCACGACCACAAAGATGGTAGTGTGACCTTCGAAGGAGGGAGCTCAACGATAAAGTCCATCAAAATTATTTTCCAAGGTCTATCCGGGATTTAGCAAGGGTTTCAGCAGACCCCAGGACTTAGTCCTGCTAGTCTTATTTCTAACACACGTAGGGCAGGTTTCTAAATACTTCTTACAATCCTCTTTTAAGCAGGGCCACCAAACGGTGCATTGTAGAAGTTCAGACGTCTTGTGGGTTCCAAAATGTCCCGTAAGGGCATGATCGTGACAGAGACCAAGGGCGGCAACTCGTAAGTTTTGAGGTACAAAGATTTTGTCACCGTGCCAAAAAAGTCCATCCCTTGCTTGTAACATCATCCCAGAAGAAGATGAGATACCAGTAGACTTGTTTAATCTGTGACAAGAAATCTTCCTGTAAAAAGAGAAAATTCTGAGGGGATAGAATGGTGTCTGGAGGAGTAGGTTCTTTTGCCACACCAAACATACGAGACAGAGCATCCGGCTTTGTGTTCTTTGACCCTGGCCTGTAGGTTATGTGGAAAACAAATCTTGTGAAAAATAGTGCCCACCTGGCCTGCCCTGGTTTCAGACTTCTTGCGGCTTGGAAATACTCCAAGTTCTGGTGATCAGTATATATTAAGATCGGATGAGCTGCCCCTTCCAGCAAATATCTCCACTCTTCAAGAGCAGCCTTAATCGCCAGGAGCTCACGGTCTCCCACATCATAATTTTTTTCTGCTGGGGATAATTGCATGAAAAGAATGCCACAGAGTGTAAGGCTTTGGCCCCTTGATGTTGAGAAAGAACTGCCCCCACTGCCGTCTCTGAGGCATCTACCTCTAAGACAAACGGTAGAGCAGGGTCTGGATGCCAGGGTATAGGTGCAGATGTGAAAAGTCCTTTCAGAGTCTCAAGTGCAGACTGTGCTTCTGAAGACCGCTGGAATCGCTTGCATTGTCTTGTCAATTGAGTAATGGGGGAAATTATTGCGGAAAATCCCTTGATAAGCTTCCTATAGAAATTTGCGAATCCTATTAACCGTTGCACCCCTTTCTTGTCTGCGGGAGCTGGCCAGTCCAGGATGGCAGAGACCTTCTGGGGATCCATCTTGATGCCGTCTGTGGATAAGATAAGGCCCAGGAACTAGATACTTTGGCACTCGAACTCGCATTTTTCGGGTTTTGCGTATAGGCCGTATAGGCCTATACAGGACACAGGCAGGAACGTAGTCAGGAGGCAAGCTAGGTCTGGAACCAGATCAGTCAAACAGGAGCCAGAGGAGAAGACAGAAGATTGGTCACAGGATAAGCCGAGGTCGGTGCAGGTGGAATTCATGGGATGGTCAAGACAAGCTGAGTAGATAACAGCAATCAGGATACAAGTTCACAGGTAACAGGATGCACAGAAGCTGAAGACAAAGCAGCACTGGAGCTAGGCACTGGCTGGGTTTAAATAGTCTTATTTGGCGCCAGCATCAATCATGGATGCGCGACGGCCTGTGTTTGCGCGCCAGTTTGCGCATGCGCACTTCTGTTCACCATTGCCAATTCCTAAGAGCAAAGGGAACTACTGTTACTCTGTGCCTGAGAGTTCTTCTAGGGGGACAAACTTGTCTGCTGGCATGTATATCCTGACAGTCAGCTACCTTATCTTCAATATCGACAACATTCAACCTCCCACAATGGGCTCATATGTGCTTATTGGTAGCCCGCAGAATGATAATGAGCAATTTGATTAACCCTTCTCCACCACGTCTGTGAAACAGGCATTGCTTTCGCTCTTGAACCTAGAAAGATTGGATACCATTGTACTGAACTTCTGCACTACTCAACGTTTCTTTGCCATGTGGCAGAAATGATTGGAGTTCACGTTCTCACAGGAGGAACTTTCAGCCACTATGCTCCTTTTTGGCTACACTGAAGGTCTGTCACAGGTACCGATCTCACCAACTCTTCAGGCAAGCTTAAAATATCAGATCAGGACAAGCCCTTAGAGCCTTCTCTCCTTAAGCCCCCTAAGGCCTCTTTCACATGAACGATCCGTTCAGGTCCACCTGTCAGTTTTTTAGGCGGACCTGAACGAACCCTTAATAGACCTCTATGGAGCGTCGGATGTCAGCGGTGACATGTCCGCTGACATCCGACCCGCTCCGATCCGAAAAAGTGTAACGGAGGAAAAACCTACTTTTACATCCCTTTTCGGATCGGATCAGGTGACGACGGACTCTACGGTTCGTCGTCATCCGAACCCCCATAGGGGAGAGCGGTGCTCTGACAGGTCCGTCGCTGCACAGTGTCCTGTCATCGGAGCGATCCCCGCTGAGCAAGCGGATGTTCACGGGGCGGATCATCACGGATCCGCCCCGTGTGAAACGACCCTAATTCTTAGGGATCTCCTGGCTACCGATAACCCCACAGCTAGTCACATGTTGCTTTAGATTTTGATCCAACTGATATATGGCCTTTTGTGATTCTCACTGGGCAAGATTTGTTCCGCTTCCACTCCTGAGGGTATTTTATTTTTTTTCCAAATAACATTTTATTAATGTTTGTATTTGCGATACAGTATAAAGATGTACATAATTTCAAAGGTGCATATCGTAGTATACATTGTTGCTTTCAGGTGATTACTCAGGGATACTGATGCTGTGCTTAAGGGCAGTAGTATACTTTTATCCAGCTTCATCATTTTTTGTCAAATATGCATCGCTGAATCATTTAATAAACGGTAACATTTTGTATATGGCTGTTAGACCCCATTCACAAAGGGGCAAGACGACTTGCAGGTCGCCTCACCGAGGCGACCTGCACACGACTGCCCGGGCGACTTGCAAAACGACTTCTGTATAGAAGTCTATGCAAGTCACCCCAAGTCACCCCCGAAGTCGTACAGGAACCTTTTTCTAAGTCGGAGCGACTTGTGTCGCTCCCCTTAGAACGGTTCCATAGCAAAGAACGGGAGGTGACTTGTCAGGCGACTAGGTCGCCTGACAAGTCGTCCCTGTGTGAATAGGCTCTAAGAGTCACAAGAATACTCTATAAGAGCCTTTGCACACTGGGGCGGTTTGCAGGCGCTATTGCGCTAATAATAGTGCCTGCAAACCGACCCGAAAGTGCCGCTCCTTGCATTCCAGTGTGAAAGCCCCGAGGGCTTGCACACTGGAGCGATGCGCTGGCAGGACGGTAAAAAAAGTCCTGCCAGCAGCATCTTCGGAGCGGTGAAGGAGCGGTGTGTATACCGCTCCTTCACCGCTCCTGCCCATTGAAATCAATGGGACGGCGCGGCTATACCGCCGGCAATGCGCCTCTGTAGAGACGCTTTGCAGTGGTATTTAACCCCTTCTCGGTCGCTAGCGGGGGGTAAAACCGCCCCGCTAGCGGCCGCATACTGGCGGTAAAACGCCGCTAATAATAGCGGCGTTTTACCGCCGACGCCGCCCCCGCCCCAGTGTGCAAGGGCTCTAAGAGAAGAAGGAGGGGGGAAAGGAAAAGAAAGGGGGTAGAGAAGTCATCGAAATAGGTTTATTACCTGATCATGGTGGGTCCTCCCGAAGGTGCCACAGCTCCAGACCTTATTATGAGCCTCTAGTCTGTCCTTTGTCCTGGCTGTCATTTTCTCCATTAGTTCAACGTCCTTAATTCTGAAGTAAAGGGCTTCGGGAGAAGGGGGGTGCGGGGTTTCCAATTTAGGGCTATGAGGCAGTGTGCTGCTGTAAGGATATGGTGTACTAATTTTTTTATATGGTGCAGGGAGCTTCACCGGTGATAAGCCTAGTAGGAGAAAATTTTGGGGTCGCCGGAACCGGCATCTCCAGAAGGTGGGTTAGTAGGTGCTGGACCATGGTCCAATATGGGGAGATTAATAGGCAGCTCCAATAGATATGGAGGAGGGTGCCTTTCACCTCCTGGCATCGCCAGCATCTATCTGAGCTAGTGGGAAAGATGGCAAGGGTATTTTATTTAATTTCATTCTATATTGTATAGTTCTTAACCTCCCTGGCGGTATGATTATTTCAGATTTTTGCATCTCAAATCGGTACCATTATTTTGCATAGAAATTTGGCGTTTTATATTGTAGGCCTGTAATTCTTAGCAATAACATACTTAAATCTGTCCACCAAGAGTCTAGTAGATATCCCGGGTATGATGAAGTTTGAAACACAAAATCATAAATTATAATATAATAAATAAATATAAATAATTAATTAAAAATAATAATATAATAATAATAAAATAAATTTCCCCACGATTCACTATCACTCAATTCTGCAAGTGTTCTAATTCTACTATCGCTGTTTTCTAGCTGCCACTTTTTACATAAAGGGACACTTTTTGGTTGCTATGGACAATCTCAAGTTTCCAGGCACAAGAACAGTATATATAATCTAAAACTGCATGCAGGGCATTGGACAAAGCATTGGGGACAAAAGGGATGTGAAATTATTTCATACAGTACTGTGAGATATCCTCCATTTATGGATGTGTAGGAAATATGGCTAATTTTACAGTGATGTCCTGGAATGTCAGGGGTCTCAACTCAGCAATAAAGAGGTCTCTGGTACATAAATATATACGACAGCATAATCCCCAAATTGGCATCTTGCAGGAGACCCACCTAATGGGTACTAAGATATTGGGGTTAAAGAGAGCCTGGGTTTCTGCACACTATCATGCCTCATATTCTAACTATGCCAGAGGCGTGAGTATCCTAGTACATAGATCCCTCCCTTTTCAGCTAGTGGAGGTTAAAACTGACCCCGGGGGTAGATATGTTCTAATGCATGCGTTGATTGCGGATTCCCCATATATAATTGTAGGTATATACTTACCTCCTCCCTCAGATATAACCCTACTTCACACTCTGATGCAAACAGTAATACAATATGATGTCAGTAGGGTGCTCATTGTGGGAGATTTTAATTTGGTCATGTCCAATGAAAGAGATAGGCTTCGGTCCTCTCCTTCCACTAACTCGCGTTTGTTGCAGTGGGCATCCTCATTCCATCTGACGGATCTCTGGCGTCATTTCCACCTCTCGGACGCTCAGTTTACCTGCTTATCCACTACCTTCAGGACGTTGTCCCGGATTGATATGGCTTTCGCCTCATCTGACATGCTGCGGGAGACGGTGTCCACTGAGATCCTCTCCCGCGGCATTTCAGATCATGCTCCATTGATGGTGATGGTCCGGGCGGTGCCACCTGGGGGTCCGAGGTTGTGGAGACTATCCAAATACTGGATTATGGACACGGAGATCCAGGAGGAGATGCCAGAGGCATTATGTAATTTCTGGCTGAGTAATGACTGGCCCACTCATGACTTGGGATGCCTTTAAGGCATGGGTGAGAGGGGAGTATATTAGGAAAATAGCTCATAGGAAGAGGGTGTCTGGGCAGTCTCTGAGGCAACTAGAAGAACAGGCTCGGGAACAAGAGCAAATATACGTTGCTGCCCCGACTTCAGATAACTATATATCATGGCAATACACCATTAGGGAACTATTGCTGTTGAGAGTGGACCTCACGAAGAAGTCTATGTTGGCTTGTGCCCAGAGGGTATTTGAGTATGGGGACAAAAACGGCAGGCTTCTGGCCTGGTTGGCAAAAGGACAATATGCAACAACTCACGTAGGTAGGATAAGAGACACAGGCGGTACCATACTAACTACCCCTGCGACAATTAGTAATAGATTTTTTCAATTCTACCAAGAACTATATTCCACTAGAGTGAATTATACGGCCCATGACCTCTCTGACTACTTGGACCACATTCCTCTATCTGAACTAGAAGTAGACCAACGCGAAGCTCTAGAGGCAGATATAACATTGGAGGAGATTCAGACGGCCATGGGCTGTATGCAGGCGGGGAAGGCACCAGGCCCAGATGGCCTACCTATAGAGTTTTACTCACAGAATCAGGAACTGTTGGCCCCCAGACTAGTCTCTCTCCTTTCACAATTCCACACTCTTGGTTCACTACCTGATTCCATGTACGAAGCAGTGGTGGTGTTGGTGCCCAAACCCGGTAAGGACCCTGAAGAGTGCGCCTCGTATAGGCCCATATCCCTTATAAATGCAGATGCCAAGATATTGGCCAAACTTTTGGCTATTAGGCTGGCCACAGTGATTCAAAAAACAAAATAAGTGTAGCGCTATCAAGAAGGGTCAAATATAGAGTCTATGGACTGACAGTTCAAAATGCATGTATCAAAAGGAAAGACATCCTTGGGGAAAAGATGAAGAATCCTCCGGAACAGATCTCATCGAGAGTGTAAACCATCTGGGGAGGAAGCCCACACACCACCACCAAAAGTGAAAAGGCTTACCGGACTCGATGGACCCAACAAGGCATACGCCAAGTGGAGTCAGACAGGCTTAGGTGGTTCAGCGGGTGTGTCAGTCAGACTGCTTTGTGTAGCTGGATGTCTCCCCTGCAGCAGGGACAGGCTGCAGTGAGCTGCTTGCACACATCACATTCCTGCTGCTTGCTAGACTCATGGGACTTGCTCATACACAAAAGTGTGAAGTGGAACTAGTGGAGAGGGAGACTATCGCCTAGTTCAAGAAGATACATTTTTCCCCAATTCTGATTGTTTGGGATACGATCCACGTGTGCCTCACCCCACACCTTCGGGTCCGGTATCGTTCGAGGAACACAGCCACGTGGAAGCCACTCCACCAACATTGCCCTCCCGGGCCACCTGTAGTCCAGCACCACCTAAGCCTGTCTGACTCCACTTGGCGTATGCCTTGTTGGGTCCATCGAGTCCGGTAAGCCTTTTCACTTTTGGTGGTGGTGTGTGGGCTTCCTCCCCAGATGGTTTACACTCTCGATGAGATCTGTTCCGGAGGATTCTTCATCTTTTCCCCAAGGATGTCTTTCCTTTTGATACATGCATTTTGAACTGTCAGTCCATAGATTCTATATTTGACCCTTCTTCATAGCGCTACACTTATTTTGTTTTTTGATATTGTTTACACTTGCTGGTTGTGTTAGCTGCTTATTTTTTTTCCCTTTTGGTAGCGCAGAATTATTGTGTATATATGGCCACAGTGATTGAAAACTTAGTTCATCTAGACCAGACGGGGTTCATGCCGGGGAAGGGCACCGATATCAATATACGCAGACTTTTTCTAAATCTTGACACGGACCATGACAATGCAGGCACTAGAGTCATAGCCTCCCTAGACGCGGAGAAAGCCTTTGACTCCGTGGAATGGGGATATCTGGAGGAGATAATGAAGCGGTTTGGTTTTGGCCCCAAGTTTCTTCACTGGATAGGCTTACTTTATAAATCCCCTAGGGCGAGGATCCACATAAATGATGCCCTCTCTGACTATTTTCTTCTCCAGAGGGGCACAAGGCAAGGTTGCCCCCTGTCGCCCAGCTTATTTCCACTGGCTCTAAAGCCACTAGCTATTTTAATACGGAACTCACACGATGTACGAGGACTCAGAGTTGGCCCTCTGGAGGAGAAAATTTCTCTATATGCGCATGACGCATTACTGTATCTACATGACGCCGAGACCTCTTTGCAAGCTGCACTAAGGATCTTTGATGAGTTTGGGAGGTTCTCGGGGATAAAAATAAATTGGTCTAAGTCGGTTCTTTTCCCAATAGACCCTCAAGCTTGGGCAGTGGTGCCATTAACTCCGTTGGTATGGGTAGAGGAGTTCAAATATTTGGGGATTGTGGTAACTAAGGACCTCCAGGCCTTTCGTCGCCTCAATATACAACCCATTATAACAAGACTAAAAGAGCATTGCTCTAAATGGAAGGATTTACCACTTAATCTGTTAGGGCGCATTAACATATTAAAAATGCTCTATCTACCCAGGTTCAATTATGTATTTCGTAACTGCCCTATGTGGCTCCCTGGGTCACTCTTTAAAGACATAGATGTGTGCATCGGCTCATTTTTGTGGAAAGGGTCCCCCCCAGATTAGCTAGATTGACTCTACAACTTCCGGTTCATTGTGGGGGTCTTGCACTGCCTAACCTAAAGATCTATTATTGGGCTGCAGTACTAGTCACTGTGAGGTGGTGGTTTGAACAATCCAGATCGAACGCAGCCACATGTCTGGAAGCCGCTATTTTAGGTTCCCTCAAAGAGCTAGGTAATGTAGTGTATAGAGGCCCCTTGGCATACCCCTCACTCCCGGGCCCCACCAAGGTGACCCTCAAAGTATGGGCAGTAGCCAGGAGGAGATTCTTGTGCCCTCAACAGTACTCCCCCTTCTCTCCGTTATGGGGAAACCCTTCACTTCCTCATTTTAGGACAATACCAGACCCGCAAGTATGGGCCCGTTTTGGGATTAAGGTCCTTCAAGATGTTATTCACTCAGGGACACTGCTATCATTTCAGGCTCTAGCAAAGAAATATGGACTCCACGAGAGGATGTTATTTAGATATTATCAGTTAAGACATGCAGCTAGGGCACAATTCCCTTACCCTGTAAGCTTAAAAACGGACCCCATTGAGGGAATTTTGGCACAGGAGACTCTCAAGAAGACCCTTTCCACTCTATATCTCGCCTTATTGGAAAGTGATTCCCCCAAAATGAATGCCCTATGGGGCAAGTGGCAGGCTGATATCCCTGGTTTGGATAGGGAGACTTGGGAGGAGTGCTTTGAAGATGGGTCTAAGCTAGTGATTTTTTCGAGGGATAAATTACTGCAAACCAAGTTTATGCATCTACTACACGCCTCAGAGACTGCACCAGATTCACCCTGATAGGTCGCCGAACTGTCCCAGATGTCAGTCCCCTGATAGCACGTACATGCATATGTTCTGGACTTGTCCCCGTATTGTGCAATTTTGGGAAACGATCTTTAAAAGCATTAATATCCGCTTGCAATTAACGCTACCAATATTACCTGAGCTGGCTCTTTTGGGTATTCATGAGGATGACCAGAGACCTAAATATATGAAAACACTTATTTCATTGTTGTTGTTTTATGCCAAAAAAGAGGTTCTTAAGAAATGGGCGTCACGTCTCCTCCTAAGGTGGAGACCTGGGACTCTACTGTCAACACTATACTTCCCCTTTATAAGATGACCTACACTAGCAGGGGATGCCCACAGAAGTTTGATCGGATATGGTTACCATGGACCGAGCAGTTCTAATATCAATGCCATGGGACCTCTTGAGTACCACTCTGGGGGGTAAAGGAAATAGAAGGCTCCCCCCTCCAGATACAGATTAGGATTACTTTGAAAACCTGACATTATTACCTGTGAGCATAGCAATAGTTTATGTGCTGTTAATAATGCTGATCTATGCAACGTACTATTAGTTTAATGGATGGATGTAATTTCTATTTAAGATATTTTGCTGTACCTTAAGCTGATCACTCCATGAATGTGTGTAAGAGTTTGATTCTTGTATAATATTTGGTAAATGATGACTTCTACAATAAAGACCAACCTTGTTGTTAAAAAAAAAAAAGATTACAGTTGTGTATGTGTTATGATTTTTACATATTTTGAATTTGCCGCCAGGCTCCGCCCCCGTGCGTCACGATGCTCGCAGGGAATGGAGCCTGGCACAGAGAGGCTTTGGGAGGAGGACAGAGCCTGCAGACACCGCGGGGGGACATCGCAGGATCCTGGGGACAAGGTAAGTATATCGCACCAGGATCCTGCAATGCAATCCCGAGTGTGGCTCGGGGTTACCGCTAATGGTGCTTAAATTTAACCCCGAACCACACTCGGGAATACCGTCAGGGAGGTTAAGAAGCAATGCTATTGTATACAGGTGAATTTTCCCTTCCCCTCCCTTTTTCTTTCCTATTGTTTTTGTCGGTTCTTTATATGCATCATTTGTCTATATTATATATCAGGCATATGTCTCAGGGTCCTCATGTTTTTTGTGCTATTTTTTCTGATACAAAAATCCAACAATTATTTCTCAGAAAAAAAAATAAAATAAAGGTAATCTACTCAAGAGATCAATCTATAATTCTACCACAATACAAAACTCTGGTTCGACCACATCTTGAGTTTGCTGTCCAGTTCTGGTCACTAGTCCTCACAAAGAATGTGCTGGAATTGGAGAGAGTCCAGACAAGGGCGACAAAGCTAATAAGGGGACTGGAGGACCTCGTTACATGGAACGGCTACAAATGTATTCTCCATGGGGAAGCAATGTTTGAAAGGAGATATTATTTTTATTATATAGGATTTATATAGCGCCAACAATTTGCGCAGCGCTTTACAACATGGGGTCAGACAGTACACTTACAATACAAATCAATACAGGAGGGATCAGAGGGCCCTGCTCATTAGAGCTTACAATCTAGAAGGGAGAGTCAAGTGAAACAAAAGGAAATAACTGTGGGGAATGAGCTGATGGAGAAAATGAAAATACAGTTGTTAGGTGTGGGTGGGGAAGGTTTCTCTGAAGAGAAGGGTTTTCAGGGATTGTGTAAAAGCTAATTTGAGTAGGAGATAATCGAACAGATTGGGGAAGGTGTTCCATAGCATTTGGGAGGCTCTGGAAAAGTCTTGGAGGCGAGCATGGGAGGAGGTGACGAGGGAGCTAGAGAGCAGAAGGTCTTGAGACAAGTAGGTTGGTATTTAGAGACTAGGCTAGTGATATAGCTGGGGGCTAAGTTGTGAATGGCTTTGAAAGTAGTTATTAGTATTTTAAATTTATTTTGTTGGTTGAGCGGAAGCCAGTGGAGGTATTGACAGAGAGGAGTAGCAGACACAGAGCGATTGGTAAGGTGGATGAGTCTGGCAGCAGCATTCATGGTGGATTGAAGGGGTGATAAACTATGTAGAGGTAAGCCAATGAGAAGGGAGTTGCAGTAGTCGAGGCAAGAGATGACCAGGGAGTGAATTAAGAGCTTTGTTGTGTCATTGGGTAGAAAGGAGCGTATTTTGGAGATGTTGCAGAGGTTGAGGCCGCAAGATTTGGACAGTGATTGGACGTGGGGCTTAAAGGAGAGTTCAGAGTCCAGGACTACACCTAGAAACTTGGCATGCGGGGATAGACTTATAGTTGTGCCATTGATTTTGACAGAGAGATCAGGGGAAGGGGCACATGGGGGAGGAAGAATTATAAGTTCGGTTTTGGATAGATTGATTTTGAGAAAGTGGTGTGGCATCCAGACTGATATATCTGATAGTAAATTAGTGATACGTGAGGAGATGGAGGGAGTGAGCTGAGGGGTAGAGAAATAGATTTGGGTGTCGTCAGCGTAGAGGTAATATTGGAAGCCATGGGAGGAAGTGTAGATTGAAAATAGGAGAGGTCCAAGAACAGAACCTTGGGGGACTCCAACAAAGAAAGGAAGAGGAGAGGAGGAAGTAGAGTTGTAAGAAACACTAAAGGTGCAGTTGGATAAGTAGGAAGAGAACCAGCGAAGAGTACAGTCACTGAGACCAAAGGCATGGAGTTTTTTGAGGCGGAGAAGGTGGTCAACCATATCAAAGGCAGCAGAGAGGTCCAGGAGTGGGAGTACAGAATAGTCTCCATTGGTTTTGGCCACTAGTAGATCGTTTGTTAGTTTTAGGAGAGCAGTTTCTGTGGAGTGTTGAGGACGAAATCCAGACTGAAGGGGATCAAGAAGGCTATTATCAGCAAGGTGGACGCTCAGTCAATTGTATTACAGATGTTCAAGGAGTTTGGTAAAAAAGGGGAGCAAGGAGATGGGGCATAGGTTGTTAAAACTGGATGGGTCCAGTGAGGGCTATTTAAGTATGGGGCTGACAAGTGCATGTTTTAGAGAATTGGGGAAGATGCCAGAAGAGATGGAGAGATTGAAGATGTGTGTTAGATAGTGTAGAATAGAGCCAGAGGGTGAACATAGCATTTGCGAGGGAACATGATCCAGAGAGCAGGTGGTAAGATGGACGTTAGCAAGTAGTTTAGCAACCTCGTCTATAGTGGTGGGGTTGAAAGAGGGAAGTAATGATTGTACCTGTGGGCATGAAGTGTAAAGCGAGGAGGGTATCTGCATAGTAGATATCTCCTCGTGAATTGTATCAATCTTTTGTTTGATGTGATTGGCAATCTCCTGGGCAGTGAGTGAATTGGTGGGTGGAGGCAGTGGAGGACGAAGTAGAGAGTTGAAGGTAGAGAAGAGTTGACGGGGACAGGATGATAAGTTGCTAATGAGAGTGATAAAATAGGTCTGCTTGGCAGTGAGGAGGCTGGAATTGTATTTTTGGAGGGCAGATTTATATTGGTTGAAATCTTTTTTGAGACTTATGCCCTGTACACACAATCGGACATTCCGACATCAAAATCCATGGATTTTTTCCGACGGATGTTGACTCAAACTTGTCTTGCATACACACGGTCACACAAATCTTGTCGGAAATTCCAAACGCCAAGAACGCGGTGACGTACAACTCGTACGACGAGCATAGAAAAATTAAGTTCAATAGCCAGTGCTGCTCTTCTGCTTGATTCCAAGCATGCGTGGAACTTCGTGCATCAGAATTGTATACACGATCGGAATTTACGACAACGGATTTTGTTGTCGGAAAATTTGAGATCCAGATCTCAAATTTTGTGTGATGGAAATTCCGATGGAAGAGGTCCGGTTGGAGCGTACACATGGTCAGAATTTCCAACAAGCTCCCATCGAACATTTTCCATCGGTAAATCAGACCGTGTGTACGGGGCATTAGTCCTATGCCACAGGTGCTCATGAGCACAACTATGTTTTTTTCAGACTTCTAGTATTATCTGTTTGCCAAGGTTGAAGGGGTCAAGGCCTGATTCTGTGTGTAGTGAAGGGGGCCAGTGAGTCCAGTGAGGCTAGAAGTGAAGCATTGTAGACAGAAGTGGTTAGGTCGGTGCAGGAGAGGGGTGAGATTTTGTCATAGAGGTGGAAGTGGCAGGAGTGTTAGTATTAATAGGGATGTTGAAATTACCCAGAATGATTGTGGGGATTTCAGAAGAAAGAAAGTAGGGTAGCCAGGCAGAGAAGTCATGAAGAAAGGTTGATATTGGTCCAACCTAGCGATATATAAATCCCTCAATGGTGATTCCAGCATAGCGAGGAAACTAGTTTCAGGGAGCTAAAGAAGCCATGCGTCCACTTACTGAAATTGGAGAAGCGGTTCAACCTTAAAGTGCGTAGAGGGTTCTTTACTGCCCCCACTCTGGATGCAATATACAGTGATATGGGAAATGATATTGACATAAACACACTAACACACACACATACACACACCTATACAGGTTGAACTGGATGGACTGGTGTCTTTATTCAACCTTACCTACTGTGTAACTATGGGGTTTATTTACTAAAACTGGAGAGTGCAAAATCTGGTGCAGCTGTGCGTGGTAGCCAATCGGCTTCTAACTCAGCTTGTTCAATTAAGCTTTGACAAAAAGACCTGGAAGCTGATTGGTCTCTATTCAGAGCTGAACCAGATTTTGCCCTCTCCCGTTTTAGTAAATCAGCCTCTATGTAAAATTGAACCCTATGTAAAATTCAGCAAAAAACATTATTTTAGAATGGGCTCATAGCATCCTTATAACTTTACATATTTAACCTCTTGCCTACAGGGCACTTACACCCTCTTCCTGCCCAAGCCATTTTTCAGCTTTCAGCGCTGTTGCACTTTGAATGACAATTGCGTGGTCGTGCTTCACTGTACCCAAACAAATTTATTATCATTTTCTTCACACAAATAGAGCTTTCTTTTGGTAGTATTTAATCACTGCTGGGTTTTTTATTTTTTACAAAAAAAAGACAAAAAAGTTTTTTACTTTTTTCTGTCAGTAAATTTTGTAACTAAGTAATTTTTCACCTTCATTGATGTGTGCTGATGAGGCGGAACTGATGGGCACTGATAGGCTGAACTGGTGGGCATTGATGAGGTGGCACTTATGGGCAATGATGAGGCGGCACTGATTAGGTGGCAATGATGAGGAGGCATTAATATTCCGCACTTAAGGGCACTGATAGGTGGCACTGATAGGTGGCACTGATGAGCACTGATAGGCGGCACTGATGGGCACTGTTAGGTGGCACTGGTGGGCACTGATAGGCGGCACGGATAGGCTTTACTAGCGGGCACTGATGGGCATTTATTGGTGGCACTGATGGGCATCGATTGACAGCAGTGATGTGCATTGATGGGCAGCACTGATAGGCGGCACTGATTGCCAGCACTGTCAGGCATCGCTAATGGGCACTGATTGGTGGAACTGTGGGCAGTGGTGGACACTGATTGCTGCCACTGATAGCTGGCATTGGTGGGCACTGATTTGTGACACTATTTTGCAATATGGTAATCGGGGCACTGATGAACAGTGCCCTGATTATTACATTACTAGATGTCCCCCTGTGTGGAGATGCCGCAGATCGGCTCTCCTCGCCACACACTCTGTCAGTGTGAGGCAAGGAGAGCCGATTACCGGCACTTCCTTGTTTACATGTGACCGGCTTTGATTGGACACAGCCGATCACATAGTTAGAGAGCTCTGGACACGGCTCCTTACAGAGATCGGGGTCGCGCCGTGTCCTAGCAACACATCGCGGCCACGCGAGAGCGGTCGTTCTGGGACACCATCATATGACGTTATCCCAGAACGAGAGCTGCACCGTCCCACCATCATTTGACGGTGGGCTGGCGGCAAGCAGTTAAAGTGGTATTAAACCCAAAACCATAAATGTAATATATGGCAGCTTACCAAACATTAGATATGGGGGCTGTATCAGTTTTGTTTTCTAAGGCTTTTTTCCCACTGTTTTCACCTTGTGCTCTGGCCAGTAACACACCTCCTGTATTAAAGTGCCCCCACTCTGGATGAATGAGCACATGGGGCACCTTTGGACAGCAGTATTGTCAGTATGGGGCGAGAGGAGTGTTATATGTACTAGCAGATGTAGATACAATAACAAATTGAAGCCAAACTCCAGCGAATACTTTATTACCAGTTATTGCAAACAGTTTTTTTCGTTTGTCCTCATCAACATGGGGACAAGGTGTTTTGGGGGTCTACCCCAAAGCACCCTCCCAATGTTGAGGGCATGTGGCCTGGTACGGTTCAGGAGGGGGGGCGCACTCTCGTCCCCCCCTATTTTCCTGCGGCCTGCCAGGTTGCGTGCTCGGATAAGGGTCTGGTATGGATTTTTGGGGGGACCCCACGCCATTTTTTTTCTTTTGGCGCGGGGTTCCCCTTAAAATCCGTACCAGACCTGAAGGGTCTGGTATGGAATTTAGGAGGACCCCCACGTCATTTTTTTTTTAAATTTTGGCCGGGGTTCCCTTTAATATCCATACCAGACCTGAAGAGCCTGGTATGGAATTTAGGGGGACCCCCACGTCATTTTTTTTTTAAATTTTGGTTCGGGGTTCCCCTGTAGGGAATTCCCATGCCGTTTTTATCAATGAACTTCTATGTGTATTGTCGGAGCGGCAATGCAATAGCCGCGAGTAGTTTTAAATGGGTTTTTTCCTTCGAAATGTAATTTTGCTGTCAGACTGTTCTAAACACAGGAAACATGCGCCCCTTTTCAGGCATACTATAGACACCCCCCAGCTATGAAATTTAAAGGGATATTACACTTTTATTGTTTGACTTTAAGCATTATTAAAATCACTGCTCCTAAAAAAACGGCCGTTTTTAAAACTTTTTTTTGCATTGATCCATGTCCCCTGGGGCAGGACCCAGGTCCCCAAACACGTTTTATGACAATAACTTGCATATAAGCCTTTAAAATTAGCACTTTTGATTATTCATGTTCGTGTCCCATAGACTTTAACGGTGTTCGCGTGTTCGAACAAACTTTTTTCCTGTTCGCATGTTCTGGTGCGAACCGAACAGGGCGGTGTTCGGCTCATCCCTACCACTGGCCATGAGGTCATAAGTAAAGAAGCAATTACTCTACTCAGAGTAAGCATCTGGCATCGTTTGCTAACACTTTTCATGATACCTGAGCATGTTGATTGTAATACCCCAAAAGAACATACACTAAACACAAATACATTTTATAGGATAGTTGTGTAAACAAAGAACGTTCTGACCAAACAGAATGCCTTGATAATACTTTTATTTGTACATTCAGGAAAAAGAAATAAACATTCAATGTTCAAGGCTTATTTGAAAAGTACACAAAGATTAGGAGAGCACTATATCTAATATTCAGCCCAATATATGTTTTTTAAAAAGACGCCTTCTGTTCACATTCTACAATAAAAACAAATTGGAGATGCATTCCTTTCATTAATTACTCTCCTGAATTTGTACCCAAAAGACAGACCGCTTGGCACCCCAGCTGGATGCCTACATTAAACTGTGCCTCCTTCCCACCAAACCCTTCCAGCAGACTGACAGCTAATACCAGCCCTTTACCCCAAATATCGTAAGCAGACAAGATGCTGGGGTAAAAAGCAAAGGAATAGCTTTATTGGACAGAAAAACTGTTTTATTATACATGTCAAAAATAGGGGCAGTCACCACAAGAATAATAAACACAAATATTACACATTGGGGTAAACATCCCACAATGGTTAGGTAACGAGGTCAAGTTGACACAATACTAATCACATCAGGAGGATTAGCAAACAGACAGAAACAATAGGTTAAAAAATTAACAATTGTAATGCACACCTAGGAGGCACACAATTGAGAAATCACACAATGGGTTGAAGCAGTCATTGTTTCTTTGGGCTGTTGATTCTATACCCCAACAATACACAGAGGCCCCAAATCTGTATCCGGGCCCTCCAGTTCTCAGAGTCTGTGTGTTGTGGACATGAACTTGAATCCAAAGTAAAACTGCTCCAAAGGTTCTGGTATAGTGGTACCATTAATTTAAATCACAAGTTTCTGACCACCTACTATGCAACTCAATGAGAGATGCATTAATAGTCCTTTTCCTACAGCCAGAAAAGGATCCCCAATTTTATTTTCTTTAGCAATAGCATTCTTGGGGGCATTGATCTGCTCATCTCCTGAGATCTGGGGTTTACAAATAGACTCAGTGAAAGAACATGTATCCCTTTATGCAGGCGATGCACTAAAGTATTTGGCAGACCCAAATTAGTCTCTCTATCACCTCTAGCTATACTTTAGGCCTTATGCCACAGTTCCTAAAGCATAGTGGCAAAGGACCTCTTCCACTCTTTCTTGGCCCATATGTTTGTTCGTGAAGGGCTGGAGAGTGGTACAATAATGAGTGTCTGCTGACAACAGTTAAGCATGGTGGAGGTTCCTAGCAAGTTCAGAGCTGGGTTTCTGCAAATGGAGTAGGAGGTTTGGTCAAGATCAATGGAGTCCTCAATGCAGAGAAATACAGGCAGATACTTATCCATCATGCCATTCCATCAGGGAGGTATGTGCTTGGCCCCAAATTGATTTTGCAGCAGGACAATGACACCAAACATGCATCCAATGTCATTAAGAACTATCTTCAGTGGGGGGGCGTGGCCGGCCGGAGACCGTGATGGACGCTTAAGCTCACAGCTCGTCAGACAGGGGAAACGTTCTAACGACTCAGGCCACTTTCACAACCCCATCCACAGTCATCCTTGCTCCAGGCACATCGGTGATCAAAATGCACTCATCCAGGAAACGTTTTACAGATCACAAGCCTCAGAAACTCACTGAATTTGCTTACAAGCCGGCGAACAGTGACTTCCAAGATGGTGCTGGCCCGGCCGCGCCGCAGGATTTCTACACAGATCTCCCAGATGCCATCCCAGAGGAACAGTTAGATACAGGTACCCCTGCTGTGCTCTTCTACCCCCCGGAGTGTGATCCTCTCCTTGGCAGCCCAGCAAAGGCTAAAATGCAGCTTGACACGCCGCCGCAGTGGACACAGCGCCCACAAATTGAGGCCCAGGCTCCTAATCCCTTCTCCCTCAACCAGGCCTTACACTCCTCCATGGCCTCCTTCCCCACCTCAGGCCAGCCAGTCATAGATACCACCCTGAAGGACATGCTAATCTCTTTACAGTCCTCCCTCATGACTGACCTATCCTCCATGTTTCACAAAATCACCTCTGACATCCACTCTTTAGATGGCAGAGTGTCCAATGCTGAGAGAGGTCTGACTGACTGCACTACCACAATTAATGAAGTCATTGACTCTTATGATGCTGTTAAAGAGGAACAGTCATGGATGCGCGCCAAGCTGACTGATTTAGAGGACAGGTCCCGCAGGAACAATATCAAGCTGAGAGGTATCCCTGAGTCCATACTACCTGCGGACCTACCACGCTATGCAAAAGAATTAAAGCACATCATACTACCTGAAGCGTAGGGATGTTATAATTGACAGAATTCACAGAATCGCTAAACCATCCCACCTGGCAGCCTCGGTCCCCAGAGATGTCCTGATGAGGGTCAATTTCTACCACATTAAAGAAAAACTCCTTATGGGAGTCAAAGCTAAATCAACTTTGCCAGCTCCCAGTGCAGGAATTCAGTTTTTCCCTGACCTTTCCAAGTTCACCCTCCAACTGAGACACCAGATGAACCCAACTACCAAGGGCCTTCAAAACCACAAGATACCATACAAATGGAGATACGCAGCCACCCTCCTCATTGTGAAGAATGGTCAAACCCACGCGATTGGAGATCTTGACAAAGATCTACGGCCTCTCCACTCCTGGGGCATACTACCAGAACCCCCCCAAATCAGCTACACATGACAGAGGCTCTAAAACACCCCGCAGAAATGCAGACCGCAACTACACCTAAATGGCACAAGGATACATGACATACCTGGCCAATCAATGTCATTACAGCTCCCCTGAGCTCTGACAATCTGCTCTGCTACCCCTGTTATCACCCTCCCGCGCTAATAACTTTTTCTCTACCCCCAAATAGATGCTATCGAGGTGCTCAGCACCCCCTCTACGAACTTTACCTTGTATGAATCTCACCAGAGGAATTAAGTCTTCCACTGACAGTTTGATTAACCGATTTCCTACTTTTACCTCCTTTTCTTTTTGGTCCTCACTGTTTTTGTCTTTAATGTATTGCTCTATTTGCAGTCTCCTAGTCCAACCTACTTCCAGACCTTGGACTTCCGCAACCCTACCTCTGAGTCTCGCTCCCAGGTACCTTCGGATCCAAACTACAGTAACTGTAAGTGTTGTGCATAACACCCACCAACCTCACAACCACAAGATGCCGTTTACTATTCTATCTCTGAACACCAACGGGCTGAATCACCCCGCCAAATGCCACTCACCCTGGAAAACCGCCACGGCTCTCTACAGTGATATTCTTTGTGTCCAGGAAACCTACCTACTAGGGGTCATGATCGCTATCAAAGACACTGTAGACTTCCAATTACTAGATGTCGTGTCAGACCCTGAAGGTCGCTTTATTATTCTTGTCTGCACCATCAATAGAGTGTCCTACTCTATAATCAATATTTATGCCCCGAATTCCCACCAAATGAAGTTTCTACACAGAGTCCTACGCACTGCCAAACCCATTCAAAAGGGCCACATAATAATCTGTGGAGACTTCAACCTAGACCCAGACGTATCCATGGACTCCACATCAGCAGCAAAGAGGCGAGATTCACCTTTGAAAAAATTAATCTCCTCCCAGGATCTATAGGATGTTTGGCGATACCACCATGGATCTGAACGCGACTTCACTTTTTTTTCCTCCAGACACCGCTTGTACTCGAGAATAGACCTGTTCCTAACTGACAAATGTATTCTACAGAAAATATCTAACTCTATGATCCACACCACGACATGGTCAGACCATGCTCCTACCTCAGTTAGAATACAAGATTCCAACTTACAGCAAAACACATTTCTCTGGTAAGCAAACAACTTCATTATCGAACATGACAAGTACGCGCCAGAAATATCAGAACACATTACTGATTTTTTATCATTGAACAAAGGCTCGGTATCCGACCCTGCCGTGGTGTGGAGCACGCATAAGGCATACATGAGGGGAATGTTAATTAACTTGAGTTCTTACCATAAATGAAAGAGGACGCAGCGTGTAGATGAATTAACAGCTCAGATAGTGGCCCTAGAAAGGAGACACAAAACTAACCCTCAAGACCCGAAGGCAAACCAACTACTACCCCTAAGAACCCTACTCCTCCACTCCTATGAATTCCTCCAAAGGAAATTTAAAGCGTCTACATACTCCACCTCTAACAAAGTGGGGAAGAAACTTGCACAACGCCTTAAAGGTAGACGTGCCAAAACTAAAATAACCCAACTAATTCACCCCCACACGACAACCCCACTAAGTAACCCCCAAGACATAGCCGATGCCTTCAGTGCCTATTATGGAGACCTCTACAACCTGAAACAAGACCCCCATAACCCACAACCCACACAAGATGACATTGACCATTTTCTCCGTAATCTAGACCTACCCAAACTGACTGGGGAACAAATAACCGCCCTTAACGCCCCTTTCACGGACCAAGAGATTAAGGTAACTATTGACTCACTACCTAGTGGTAAAGCACCAGGCCCCGATGGAATGACAGGGGAATACTATAGACAATTCTCGTCACAGCTAATCCCGCATCTCACTGAGCTTTTTAATCATGCTGCCTCCTCTTCTGTCTTTTCGAAAGAATACTTAAAAGCATTGGTTATAACGATAACGAAGCCAGGGAAAAAGTCGAATGTCCCCCAAAATTTTCGCCCAATCTCTTTGCTCAACCTCGACCTAAAAATATACGCTAAAACAATAGCAACAAGACTAATTAAAATTATGCCCACTCTTATTCACCAAGACCAGACGGGGTTCACAAAAGGCAGGCAATCCTCAGATGCCACCAGAAGGATGATTAACCTCATTCATCATGCAGAATCTACCGGAACGCCTTCTCTGCTCCTATCTCTGGATGCAAAGAAGTCGTTCGATAGGGTCCACTGGTCTTACCTCAAATCGGTTCTCCAAAAAAATTTGGGCTCCAAGGCAACATTCTAAGCGCCATTATGGCACTGTATTCCAGCCCCGAGGCCCAACTGTACACAGAGGGCATGCTCTCCTGTCCATTCCCCATTACCAACAGCACGCACCAGGGCTGCCCCCTATCCCCTAGCAGAACATATCCGCTCCCATCCCAACATCTCAGGCCTTCAATTTGGAACTTCACACCACAAAATCAGCCTATTTGCTGATGATGTCATTCTCATCCTTACCAATCTGACTTTCTCCCTGGCAGAAGTACAAAAATTGCTCAACTGGTTTAGCTCGGTCTCGTACTATAAGGCTAACACGACCAAATCCTTCATATTAGACATTAATATAGATGCTACCATGAATAACCTCCTACAGCTACAATACCCATTTGCGTGGGCAGCTACTGACATATCCTAGCTAGGCAACCAACTACCGAGAAAAACCAAGAACCTCTAATCATGTAATTTCCTGCCACTCCTTCAGAACATTCAATTGACCTCACAACAAATAGCAAAACACGAACTTTCCTGGACAGGCAGACTTGCGGCCTTCAAAATTATCTTCCTCCCCCAAATACTGTATTATTTCAGAACTTTACCCATCCCGTTACCCCCACATTCTTCAGATCCCTCCAAACGATATTTAACAAATTCCTTTGGAATGGTAAACGACCTAGATGTTCCCATTTAAAACTGATTAAACACAAACTAGCGGGAGGCACGGGATCCATAGACTTCGAAGATTATTACTTGGCAGCAATCCTAGCCCAACTACCCTGCTGGTTCCAACCCTGCCCGACCACACTGTGGGGACAAATAGAGGACTCCTCACTCACCCGGCCTAATCTGAAAAACTGGCTACTAAGCACACCGTTCGGCACCTCAGTTCCGACATCTCTATCTCCAACCATGAAAGCCTCAGTCCACGCCTGGAAGAAAATGACAGCCCTCATGACATTCACTCCCATCACCCCTCAATCCCATATTCCTCTAAACACTCTCCTACACTTAATGCCTGAACTTTCATTATCATTATGGACCCTAAAAGGAATACACTCCCTACAAGATTTATTACAAGATAACCACATTAAAACATTCTCCCAACTACAATCTGAATATACTCTTCCTACATCCGAATACTATACCTACCTACGTGTACATCATTGCCTGTGTAATGGAAATTTGTACGTTCTGTATATAATTGTATTGTATTTTGTATGTATTGCACACTGCCCTCACTGTGCACACAGCACTAATAATGTTTTCAGTAAATGTTTACATTCTTTCGAGTCCTGATTAGAATTAGCCTGCCTATGTAACGCCCCTTGTTACCATAAACGTACAATTGTAATATTAATGTGATGCCTACGTAATCATGTGCATAAAAACCTTCAATTGCGTCATAATAAAGCAGAACAGTTATTTGGAAAGATGCTGAGCGTATCTTTTGTGTCTGTTCCCTACTGCAGTAGTTATTATTTGGAACCACTAATCAATATGAAGATAGGAGTTGCCTATCATCAATTTAACCAAGTCAGCATGGCGAGCCAGCCAGGAGGGGATTCCAGGTGACCCTGAGTATCCGAAACAAGGAGCTTGAGACGATCCGGGAATTTCTGATAATCAGCCGGCTGAGGTAAGCCTTTTGCTTACATTTGAGTTATCAGACTTCCTTGATCGGTAAGGCATTTTCGGGACAAAGGGTACCTATTTTACTCCCCTTAATCGAACTGTATTGATTGGTGGTTTTATGTTATGTTGTCCCTGTCTATTGTCCATTGGAGAGTTATAGATAAGAAAGGGAAGAATAGTGCTGTTCACAGGTATATGTAGTAAATCTGCTAGATAAAGTAGTTTAGAGGCAAGAGGGTATAGGCACACGTAGAGAAGAGAGAAGACTGGCCAGTCATTATGGGCATTGAATTAAGTAAGGGAATGAAGGGTAAGAGACCCTCAAAAATGCCCAGCGCAAGAGGAGCGCTATATATGAACCGAAGGTGCGGTTCCGCCTATACTGAGCCCCTAGATTAATTGTTAGAGTGGACATGGATCCACAATGGGTAACTGGGTTACCAAAGTCCACAGGGACTAAGAATCATGCAGAGTAAATAGCTAAAGAAACAGCTATCTATGTGAGCAGGATGGATCAAGGGTGACATAAATACTAGACAGAAAGGGACATTTTCATGTTAAGTTGTGGGATGAATTTGGGGTCAGGCACTACAACTATTAGAGTCAGAAACAGAGAAATGAGAGTTAAAACAGAATACTTTATATGTTGTCAGAGAGGGAAGATGGGATGAGCACTCTGGCTGCCCGCCTGATCATAGAAGCTAGATATAAAAGATATCTGAACAAAATAAAGAATGCAGAATTTAAGGCAGGAAAATATTAAAGAGTTAAAAGAAAGTGAGAGAATGATATGCATGTGTTGTGTACAAATGGGAAAACGTAAGCGATTTTAGAGAGATATTGGTGTATGTGTGTGCGAATGCTGGGACCTTTAGTTCTATCCCTTGTGTGTGTCATGTACGCAGATGTGACCCCCTCCTTTGTGCTCTCCTGAAAGAATGTCCCTGAGAAGTCAGTGATAAGCTGGAAGGACACCATGCAATTCCAGTTTTTTAGACAAAACATGTGCCGGGTTAACGAATCTAATGGTAAACAATGTGATCACAATTATTTTTTTAATCTGTTTTCCAAACATGGTAAAATGAAGGTTACATTTAACCGTGTATTACACAAATTGAATATCCTTTGATAGTGGAAACAGTGCATTTAAAAAAGGGAAATTAAGTAAAATTAAGTAATAATGAGTATTCATTTCTAATATGAGTTTAACAATTTTATTAATAATATAGATATATTGAAACTGGTTTAGACAACCTTTGGTTGGAAATGAAATTCAGGTTAATGGGGAAATTTGTAAAAATGGGATTAGTTTAGATTAAGATAACAATTTTTGTAATTTTACATTTATTCAATAAGCTCTTATTTAGAGAAAAAAAAGATTAAGATGAGGTTGTTATTTGGAATAAAGCTGCCATAATATTTAACAAAGCCAAGATGGATGGGATACATAAGAAGTTTTTCTACAAAAATGAAATTTCAAGGTTCTTGATAATAACTTGATGTGCGGTCCATGATGTGAGAGTAATAATAAATAGAATTTAAATAGAACAGACCCATCACATCAAATCCACACACCCTGTTAGGATAGATGCTACCTGCAGCCAGTTGTTTTTTAGTTTTTGATACTTTCTGGTCCATCACACAGATTGTTGATCGTTTTGTTTTTATTTATTTTTATTTTTGAAATCCAAAGCAGAATGTGTGGATTTGTGAAATGATGTGCCCCTTTTTCTTGTAAGTACAGTGGTATAAGCAGAAGAATAGTTTGGATTTATGGGCACCTCTCCATGACCGCAGGGTATTGTTATCATTTATTATAATATTGCCAGGAAGAAGTTGTCTTTTGAAACATGAAACTGGAGTTCTTACACAAATAGCATGATAGAAAACAAGCCATTGTAATATATTTATGCAAGCTGGACCCAGTAATAAATGGTTCACCCCGATATATCAGAGCTGTAGCTTTTATGCAAAGGTGCTATTAGACAAAGTTAGATATTGTTTTGATCAAACGTTTAATTTTTAATGGTCCAACATTCTGTGCAGCAAATATACAGCTAACTAAATGTTTGTCTAATGAAAGGTTTAAAATATGAGTTTGTTTATGTACAAATATAACAATGAAATATGCGTACATTTGAATCCAGACATCTTATTGCCTCTATTGGAGGAGGCTGGAGACAAAGGAAGACACATGTGTTAAATTGATGACGTAGGAATCAGCTGCTGTGAGCCCAGTGCAGGACACACTCCCTGAAGACCCAGATATTTAATTTTTTGTATATTTGAGTATGCAGTTTATCACCCAGAAGGATACTCTGTATTCAAAGTCATTGGATCTTTTTTCCCCAGCTCAAGAAGCAGAGCTCCATGTTTTAGCAAAGCCTGTGAGCTATAAAAAGAGAGTATATATTTATATAGATAGTCGAGATATCGAGAGCTTTTGGTTCCATTTGAAGGGCCAGAAGTTTGTTTTTACTTCGGCAGGTAAACCAATAAAGCATGCCAAGTTAATTTGATTGGATGTTTTCAGCCTTCCAGGTTCTTGCTGAGGTAGCCATATTAACTTTCACACATGGAAGCAGACCAGGTGACTAAGGATGCTGCATTACAGCCCCGGACACTTGATGGGTCTGTGCAACTCACAGATTCCACCCTAGTTCTGGCCCAGTATAGCTGGGATTAATAATTCAACTTTAAGGACCCCAGAACGAGAAGAACAAGTGGTCCACAGGGGGCAACTTCTTATGAAACAGGACTTTGGAAAAGGTGATCATTTATGTCTGCCAGCCACTCTTTTCCCTCCAGCTTTTGACACATGGACCGTGTCATCAGTCACAAGCAGTTATGGCTGCCTTAGTAAATGAGCATGGGATAGAGCCAGGGCTTCTCCACAGTTGTTTTTATAACATACCACTTCTTGTTTTACCTATTACCAAAGGTGTTACCAAAAGCTGAACATCCCTTCCAGAGATTACAAAAAGATATATCCAGATGCCCAAGTCAGGATCTTACAAGTATACATTTTGTCTGTATGGACATGTTTTTTGGATGTCCAGTGGCAAATGCTACTGCAAAGGCCACAGTAAAAAGTGTTATCAGAAGTAGTTTGTAAATACAGAGTGCAGAAAGTACAGAGAGTAACAGGGGAAATATTTTTTTATAGGAGAGTCCTTACTAGAAGTTTTGAGGTTTTATTTTTACACCCCCCACTGTCTACAATGTAGTGGACAAAGTAAAGTAAAAAACTAGAAAACTTTTGCCTGAATGTTTTCTTTTATTTGATGAAGCCCCTAAGGGAGATGTTGGACTCTCTCCCTATGGGATTTGGTTTGGGAGTGTGTTACTCATTTGCCTATATTTTGTCTCAGCAGCTGAAGTCCTCCATTCGGATCTCACAGAGAATGTTGCTGATCTTTTAAGGTTTTTTACAAACTCATTTATGTGTTTTCTCCCCAATTCCAGATCCTAAAAGTTTGGAAGGATCTAAAACTAAAGCCAGGTGACTTGTGTATTGTTAAGAGACACTTATATATAAGGAAATGTTTGGAGACTCAATACAGCATCTATTTCATGTACAGTTTTTGCAAAACTTGAAGGAAAAGTCACCTGGATCCACACCAGACACTGCAAAAATGACCAAATTAAAGAAATCTCTGTTTGATTTGTTTCCCTCTTGTGATCACAGTCTAGGGTACTTTTTGATTCAATTACTTTAATTGTAAGGGATATATATATATATTTGAAAAGTAGTTTAGCCATGTTGAAGTCATATTTGTCTTTTGTATGTCTTCCATTTTATGTAGAATTGTCTGTGTTTACATATGCTGCTAAGTCAGCATGCTCACAATTAAGCTAGAAGGCCATTCTGGCCACAGGAGTGTACAGCCAGTACTCTGTAAATATGTCTTATCAATCATTTGTTTTTCACAATGAAAAGTCATTTGGTAATGAAAAAGTTGCTCAGCTATTATTTTCTCCACAATGGAGTTTTTTGCCTCTTTGGCCAGGACTACCTCCACCTAAGCGTGTGAAGGTTCCAGTTTAAAGGTGATAGCAGGTGTAGTTAGTGATCAAAATATTGATCAAAAGAGGGGAGACTGTAATGGAAATTTGTACGTTCTGTATATAATTGTATTGTATTTTGTATGTATTGCACACTGCCCTCACTGTGCACACAGCACTAATAATGTTTTCAGTAAATGTTTACATTCTTTCGAGTCCTGATTAGAATTAGCCTGCCTATGTAACGCCCCTTGTTACCATAAACGTACAATTGTAATATTAATGTGATACCTACGTAATCATGTGCATAAAAACCTTCAATTGCGTCATAATAAAGCATCGTACGCCACACCGCGAGATTGACCGTTCTTTGTTTGTTAAGGATGGTGCACTCACGCACCCATAGTATGTGAGTACCCCAGCAAGGGGAGAGAACTATTTTATTAAAATCCTTTTATTACACCTTGCAATATTGCGCTATGGAGTTTTTTTCTTTTGCATATATTATCTTCGTTTGAGAGCATTGGAGGTCTGCACAGCTGGTTCCAAATGAGCACAGGAGTGGCTCCAAGGCTTTGTTTGACATAGTTTAATCGCTGTGTCACACACAGGAAGGTGAGCATATACACCTGTGGGGGTGGCTGGAAGACACTACAGCATGTTTCTTGGTGATACACTTTTGGAAGGAAGGATATGTGAATTTCACTAAATCTTCGGACTATGTTTCTTCTGGGCACTCTTATATTTTTGGATATATACTGTTTTGGACTTTATTTCATTCACCAGGAGTTATATCCCTTTACATTTCATTTGATTCATTATTTATGTGATATGTTTTTTGATTGATCACTCACATTGTGTGTTTTATATAGCACTGTGCACTTTATATTCTAGTACTTACATTGTGTGTTTTATATAGCACTGTGCACTTTATACTCTAGTACTTAGGGGTATTTTCACTCAAGTGTATTATTTGTTAAACACCTATGTTGCTTATGTTTATTATTGCTGCACTTTTGATTGATGTGATTTTTTTCTAGCGCAGACACATTGCTTTAGTTTTAGAACAGTTATTTGGAAAGATGCTGAGCGTATCTTTTGTGTCTGTTCCCTACTGCAGTAGTTATTATTTGGAACCACTAATCAATATGAAGATAGGAGTTGCCTATCATCAATTTAACCAAGTCACCTGCGTACTATACCCCTTCCTATATACAGTATTCACCCTAAGACCTGGGATTACCTCACCAACCCTGCCACAAAAATCAAAGGTATCTCCTACTTTTACAACAGCCTTCACCAAAAATACACCTTCTCCAAACTAAACTCACACCACAGGTGGGACATTAATCTTGCCTGTACCTATACAGACACTCAATGGCAAGACCATTTACAAAGCCACCAAATGCGTGACCCTATGGGAACTCACACAGAAAATATCACTACGCTGGTGCATAATTACAGCCAGAATAGCATCCTTTGATCCCCGAATCCCCGACACTAGCTGGAGATGTAAATCTTCCTCAGGTGACTTACTCCATGTTTTCTGGACATGTTCCAACCTACAGAAATACTGGGAAAACATCTTTCAGCTAATTTCAAACATAACTCAAATCACGATCCCCCTCACCGGCACTTGCAATCCTAAACCTAACTATTGACGACATTCCACATCCATTCAAACTTGTAATAACCCATATTCTCCTGGCAGCCAGACTCAATATAACCAGACAATGGAAGTCCGACAAACCTCTGACACTAGTCCAAGTCATCAACTTGGTAGCCCTACAGCTATGAGATCACATCAGCTGCACACAATGGCCAAGCAGCAAAAACGCACACAAACTGGCAACTGGACTGACTGGACTAACGCTGCGCATCTCACATAAAAGTACTGAAACACAGACCTCTCTTTCTTGACCGAGCAATACCAGTTACTTTCCTAATAGTTATATGTTACATGTTCTAGCTAGTTACTACTAGATAACCTTAGTTAACATATGATATATTGCGAAGAGGTCCTCTCCACTCCTATGGCACTAAAGTTCCCACATAGGGTGCCACACTAGTGAATTGGACTGATCGTATTTCTAGGAACTTTCATGAATATACGTTTACTACTTGTTACATCTGAATTCTGTTAGTGGATATAAGTTTATACCTTGAACAATTTACACCGACGTCATTGCACGGCGTACAATGTTTAATTGTACATTGTATTTCATATGTAAAATCAATAAATATATGGAATTAAAAAGAACTATCTTCAGTGTAAAGAAGGAGACCTAGAAGTGATGGTTCGGCTCCCGCAGAGCCCTGATCTCAATATCATCAAGTCTGTCAGAGATTACATGAAGAGACAGAGGTATTGCGGTAGCTTACATCCACAGAAGATCTGTTATTAGTTATTCAAGTTTTTTGGAACAGCCTAACTTCTGAGTTCCTTCAAAAACTGTGTGCAAGTGTACCTAGAAGAATTGATGATTTTTTTAAGGCAAAGGGTGGTCACACCAAATATTGATTCGATTTGGATTTCCCTTCCATTCGTTTACTTTGCATTTTGTTAATTGATAAAAAATAAACTATTAACACTTCTATTTCTGAAAGCATTCTTAATTTGTACTGCAGGCAGCAGCCACTACAGCATAGTGCTATAATATACTTATCTATCCATGGATTAGAAACTGAATTTAGTGGTTGTGTATTAAAGGGAACAGTGCTGCAGGGAAGGATTAGCATGACTGATGGCAGCTTTGGGGCTAGCAAAAGCCCTTTCTGAAGCTTTTCACCAGAAAGACCTAGTGTACAAAAAAAAAACCCATAAACCATGCGCTTGCTCAAAACAAAAAAATAAGCAGCTAACACAACAAATAGAATTTTTGCTATAAATCTTATAAAACCAAGTGTAGCGCTAATAAGTGATGCAAAATTATAAAAACTAAATATGCAATAACACATGTAGTAAAGAAAAATTAGTGTTGCATGTTAGTGAATGTTCATACATAAAAAGTCCATCATAGTATGAACCCTTAGGATCACCATATATATCGGCAAATAAATGGTGACAAGACTGTCCAGAATTGAATATAGCGTGCAATAAACACAATTGTTGCAATAATGATGAACTCCAAAACATATGATCGTGGAAACCTTCGAATACAATCCAATATGTGCTGATATATACTTGTGCAAAACCACCACCCGAATAACTGGAGGCTTACCGGAAAGTTCGGACCCACAGAGCGTATGCTGTATGGGTCAAACAGGCTTAAGTTGCTCACTGGCAATGGAGGTAGGACACCAAGGGCAGATGGAAGGTAGAATCCCAGCGGTTCTTTCCCAAGGGAATCTTCTCCATATAGAGGCTTAGGCGTCCTCGGACATAACCCACATGGAATGAAGAAGGGGCCAATAGTGTAATTCCGTAAAACATGAGAAGTTTTTATTAAAGAGAAACACTTACATCTCAAAAGTAAAAAGCGCTTGTATGTATAAAATGGCAGCAGTGGAGTCCCCCCGACGCGTTTCGTCACACAGGACTTCATCTGGGGTACTTACCCACTGCAGCCAGACTCCTTTATATAGGGACAAGGACCCCTGTAATGAGAATCCAGCTCCCTGGCTTGTTGCAAATTAGCACTTCCGGGGCCATCCAAGATGGCGGACCCGAGTGCATTCCAAGCCTCTCTTTCACATAATCCAAGCCCCATAGGCCTCAAGGTGTAGTGTTAATGTGTATAGGAAAGAAGCTGTGACCCCACGTAACAGCGTCCGGAACATCCCACACAATGCAGATCGCGATGCGGTCCGCAATCGCGCATGCGCGCGGCACGGCGCGGCAACGTCACCACGTCGTGGCGCATGTGCATGACACCTCCCATCTCCCTTCTAAGTCACAGGCAGTTCGGAGGAGCGCCACGTTCGTCCGGATATGACTTAGGGAGAAAGTGAAGGGGGAGGAGAAATACACATGATTTAGTTATACATCGACCGGAAACACAACGAAAGTGTACGCAGTGGATGTATACTGGTTGTTTAATAAAAAACAAACTGAAGCTTTATTCATTGATAAAAATCAAGTCCGTTATTGATCCAAAAAGAGTGAAAAATACAAGAAGGGATAAACGTACAGACTTAAATAAAGGAAGATGGATTCTCCACAAGAGAAAGGAGATGTATGGTTAGTTGACCCATCACATAACCCCCTCCTCGTCCCTATATAGCATTTACCCTATTATATTTCATAAAGTAATGAAACAACGGTACCATGATAATAGATGCACAAATAAAGAAGGGACATAAATAAAAAGTTTTAAAAAAACACATATAAAAGGGGACATATATACATATGAAATTATGAATAGGTATCAGCCAGTATATATCCGTTAATTGTTCAATCAAAATTCATCAATAAAGGATACTGTTACATATCCCTTAGTATATCTATCAGGATTCATCTATAAAGACATTGATATCTACTTCGACGTTCATGCCTTGAGGAAAAAAAGTCTGTAATTCATACGCCCAAAACATTTCAAGACGGGAGACCCCTCTAGTTTTGGCTCCCCCCCTCCATGGCGGGACATATTTGTCTATAATGACAAACTGTGATCCTGCGGGGTTACTATTGTGGAATTGCTTGTAATGTCTGGGTACTGTGTGTTTGGGGTCCCTGCTTTTAATTAAGGTAATGTGTTACCCATCTCTCGTCGTAAACGTTCTGGTGGTGCGGCCTATATATTGTTTGCGGCAAGGGCACGTAATAAGGTACACTATGTATCTAGTACTACATGTACAAAAAGGTTTCACAGTGTATCTCTTCCCAGTAACTGTTGATGTGAATTCTGTAACTTTGCGTCCTTCAAGATTGTTATGTAGACACACCACACACTTTCTACAAGGATAAAAGCCTGTCATATTGTGAAAAAAGGAAGGCCGGGATGGTGGATTAATAACATTGGGGGCTATCCGACCCTGTAAGGATGGTGCTCCCCTAAATATGACCTTGGCTTCTTCTGGCAATAACGTGCCAAGAATGTTATCATGTCTCAAGACATCCCAGTGTTTTTTTACGATGTTTTTAATTTGTTTATGTTGGGTTGAAAAAGATGTTACCATAGCCCATTTAAATTTTTCATCCGATTCCTTTTTTGGCTTTATCTCAAGCAAAGTTTTCCTTTCCATATTCATAGCTCTCTGGATCTCAAAGTCTAAGTTGGCATTGTCATACCCCTTATCAATGAATTTTTGTTTTAAGACACCTGCTTGTGTGACAAATATTTCCGTGTCTGTACAGTTCCTACGGAGCCTGAGAAATTGGCTACGAGGGACTGCATTTAACCAGGATCTATGATGACAGCTATTAACAGGAATGAAGCCATTGCGATCGGTGGGCTTGAAATAGGTATTGAATCTAAATTTTTTATCAACTATTTCTATCTCTAAATCCAGAAAATGTATCTTAGTAAGACTGGCTTCGTATGAAAGGGAGATGCCTCTATCATTAGAATTCAAACACTCAAAAAATAGTTTGAGTGTCTCAAAAGTGCCATTCCATAGAATCTAAATTTTTTATCAACTATTTCTATCTCTAAATCCAGAAAATGTATCTTAGTAAGACTGGCTTCGTATGAAAGGGAGATGCCTCTATCATTAGAATTCAAACACTCAAAAAATTGTTTGAGTGTCTCAAAAGTGGCATTCCATAGAATCTAAATTTTTTATCAACTATTTCTATCTCTAAATCCAGAAAATGTATCTTAGTAAGACTGGCTTCGTATGAAAGGGAGATGCCTCTATCATTAGAATTCAAACACTCAAAAAATTGTTTGAGTGTCTCAAAAGTGCCATTCCATTTATATGGCCAGCTCACCTATGGAGGGCGTTACAAATCCTGCAGAAGGAAATGTACTAACAGGTGCCCCACCAGTGACAACCACTGCATCACAACCCAATTCCAAAATGGGCGACCCCCGTGGCCGTAATACCCTCAGAGAGAGAGACAGGCACGATGATGTGCCTCGCCTTTCCCAACAGAGGGTACATTATGATAACCTACAAACCCCCAGAAACTCCCACAGAGGGAGAGGTAATCAAAGGGGCAACACAGGGGGAAGGGGTAATCTCAGAGGTAATACCTATTCTCAAACCCAGAATTACAATAATCAGCCTTATCAGTCTCCAGCAAGGGGAAAAGAGACACGTTCTGATATATACCATAGGGATACCGTATGTACTCGAGTATAAGTCGTTCCAAGTATAAGTTGAGGCCCTAATTTACCACAAAAAAAATGGGAAAAACTTATTGACCCGAGTATAAGACGAGGTGAGAAATGCACAGCTACTGTAAGTGGAAAAGAGGGTCAACAATGCCCATTTGCAGCATCACTGTGCCCATTTGCAGCCATAGGTCCCCTGAACTTCAAACTCAGTAGTTAAGGGTTCCTAGATGCCCCCTAGCTGCAGCCAAAATTTGGGGTCTCTGAACTCAAAGGGTCCCGAAATGACATTGCTGCAGATGGACACAGTTGACCGAATTTGGGGCCCCGTATCTTGGGGCCACTTAGTGCTAAGAACCCCAAATTTGGTGTGCAAACCCAGTGGAACTAGCACCATAAAAGTTCCAAAGCTCGGGTTTCTAGCACTAAGTGGCCCCGAGATACAGGGTCCCAAAAATCAGTTCAGAAAATGTCAAGCACTTTTCTGCAGCAGAGAATGACATTTTCCGAACCGGTTTTGGGGCCCCGTATCTCAGGGAGCTAGGAACCCCAGATTTGGATATGTTATGGTACCAGTTCAACTGAGTTTGCACACCAAATTTGGGGTTCCTAGCACTAAGTGGCCCTGAGATATGGGGCCCCAAAGTCGGTTCAGAAAATGTCAAGCACTTTTCTGTAGCAGAAAATGACATTTTCCAAACCGAATTTGGGGCGCCGTATTTCGGGGCCACTTAGAGATAGGAACTTCAGCTTTGGATATGTTGTGGTACCAGTTCTACTGGGTTTGCACACCAAATTTGGGGTTCCTAGCCCCAAGTGGCCCTGAGATACGGGGCCCCAAATTCAGTTTGGAAAATGAAATTTTTTACTGCAGAAAAGTGCTTGACTCGAGTATAAGTCGAGGGGGACACTTTCAGCACAAAAAAATGTGCTGAAAAATTCGACTTATACTCGAGTATATACGGTAATTTACATTATCGCTATCCTTCTCCAGTCCCTACTTACAACCGATACACACCTCTTAGAGATGAGTATAGCCCTGAATGTAGGAGGGAAAATTTTGACCATCCTACATATTCATATAATTCCAATTATTATGAGAATCAGGGTTTTCACGAGGACCGATGTACAAGGAAGCGAGGTCCAGACCCAAGAGAGGCTGCAGAGGTGGGAGGAAGCTACAAAGGAGAAAAGAGAAAAAGAACTTGAGTGGCCAGGGTGTTTTTAATTTAAGCTCACATACTCTTACGGAAGCCGAATTATCTGTACTGGATAAGGGCCTCAAGTACGCCCCAATGAAAAAACTAGATAAATTTCATACGTTTATCGACTTGCACAAATACATACGCAAAATCACCATTCAGAGATATCTGACTTCCAATCCTGTACGTACAGATTTTCCGGCTGCTACCTCCGGAACTGTACACTCAGGACTAACCAACCCTTCTCTTCCCCCCCCGTTCCTATTGCACCAGCAGTAAAAATGTTTAGGGATCTTGTCCTCAGCGACCTGTCCAAATTGCCTGTGAAGCGCATTCGGCGTTCTCCATTGTCAAAAGATGGATTGGAATCTTTATGCGCACACAAAAACTTAGTAGTCCGTCCCGCGGACAAAGGCGGGGGCATAGTGGTTCTTGACAAGAGTTAATACGAGGAGGAGATGTTAAGAATTCTTAACGAACCAGGTACTTACCAAACACTCCTCAATAACCCCACCAATTTATACAAAAAACAACTTCAGCAACTCATCACTAAGGGTTATGATTTAAAAATTCTGAACAAAAAAGAAAGGGCATTCTTAGTCCCCACAGCACCTAGAATCCCCACTATATACTATCTACCCAAAATCCATAAAAATCCGGTATGCCCACCCGGTAGACCCATTGTCAGTGGCATTAACTCCATTACAGCAAGAATTGGGAAGTATATTGATTTTTACCTGCAACCGTTAGTAAAACAAACACCTTCATATTTGAAAGATACTGGTTCTACCATCAGACTCCTCGAAAAGGTTAATATATAGGAAGGATTTATTATGGCCACTGCTAACGTGGCATCTTTGTACACGTGTATACCACACGAGAAAGGTATAGAAGCAGTTAAACATTTTCTTAACCGTGAACAGTCTCTTGCATCGTTTCAATGCGATTATATAATAGAACTGTTGGACTTTGCAACTAGACACAATTACTTCTGGTTCAACCAGAGCTACTACCTCCAACAACGGGGAGTAGCTATGGGTGCCAAGTTCGCACCTAGTCTTGCGAACTAGTTTATGGCCAAGTGGGAGGAGGATGTCGTCTATGCCTATGGGACCACTTCATTGGTTCTGTGGGCCAGGTATATAGACGACATCCTCCTCCTATGGAATGGCACTTTTGAGACACTCAAACAATTTTTTGAGTGTTTGAATTCTAATGATAGAGGCATCTCCCTTTCATACGAAGCCAGTCTTACTAAGATACATTTTCTGGATTTAGAGATAGAAATAGTTGATAAAAAATTTAGATTCAATACCTATTTCAAGCCCACTGATCGCAATGGCTTCATTCCTGTTAATAGCTGTCATCATAGATCCTGGTTAAATGCAGTCCCTCGTAGCCAATTTCTCAGGCTCCTTAGGAACTGTACAGACACGGAAATATTTGTCACACAAGCAGGTATCTTAAAACAAAAATTCATCGATAAGGGGTATGACAATGCCAACTTAGACTTTGAGATCCAGAGAGCTATGAATATGGAAAGGAAAACTTTGCTTGAAATAAAGCCAAAAAAGGAATCGGATGAAAAATTTAAATGGGCTATGGTAACATCTTTTTCAACCTAACATAAACAAATTAAAAACATCGTAAAAAAACACTGGGATGTCTTGAGACATGATAACATTCTTGGCACGTTATTGCCAGAAGAAACCAAGGTCATATTTAGGGGAGCACCATCCTTACAGGGTCGGATAGCCCCCAATGTTATTAATCCACCATCCCGGCCTTCCTTTTTTCACAATATGACAGGCTTTTATCCTTGTAGAAAGTGTGTGGTGTGTCTACATAACAATCTTGAAGGACGCAAAGTTACAGAATTCACATCAACAGTTACTGGGAAGAGATACACTGTGAAACCTTTTTGTACATGTAGTACTAGATACATAGTGTACCTTATTACGTGCCCTTGCCGCAAACAATATATAGGCCGCACCACCAGAACGTTTACGATGAGAGTAGGGGAACACATTACCTTAATTAAAAGCAGGGACCCCAAACACACAGTACCCAGACATTACAAGCAATTCCACAATAGTAACCCCGCAGGATCACAGTTTGTCATTATAGACAAATATGTCCCGCCATGGAGGGGGGGAGCCAAAACTAGAGGGGTCTCCTGTCTTGAAATGTTTTGGGCGTATGAATTACAGACTTTCTTTCCTCAAGGCATGAACGGCGAAGTAGATATCAATGCCTTTATAGATGAATCCTGATAGATATACTAAGGGATATGTAACAGTATCCTTTATTGATGAATTTTGATTGAACAATTAAGGGATATATACTGGCTGATACCTATTCATAATTTCATATGTATATATGTCCCCTTTTATATGTGTTTTTTTAAAACTTTTTATTTATGTCCCTTCTTTATTTGTGCATCTATTATCATGGTACCGTTGTTTCATTACTTTATGAAATATAATAGGGTAAATGCTATATAGGGATGAGGAGGGGGTTATTTGATGGGTCAACTAACCATCCATCTCCTTTCTCTTGCGGAGAATACATCTTCCTTTATTTAAGTCTGTACGTTTATCCCTTCTTGTATTTTTCACTCTTTTTGGATCAATAACGGACTTGATTTTTATCAATGAATAAAGCTTCAGTTTGTTTTTTATTAAACAACCAGTATACATCCACTGCGTACACTTTTGTTGTGTTTCCAGTCGATGTATAACTAAATCATGTGTATTTCTCCTCTCCCTTCACTTTCTCCCTAAGTCATATCCGGACGAACGTGGCGCTCCTCCGAACTGCCTGTGACTTAGAAGGGAGATGGGATGTGTTGTGCGCACGCGCCACGACGTGGTGACGTTGCGGACCGCATCGCGATCTGCATTGTGTGGGATGTTCCGGACGCTGTTATGTGGGGCCACAGCTTCTTTCCTATACACATTGACACTACACCTTGAGGCCTATGGGGCTTGGATTATGTGAAAGAGAGGCTTGGAACGCACTCGGATCCGCCATCTTGGATGGCCCCGGAAGTGCTAATTTGCAACAAGCCAGGGAGCTGGATTCTCATTACAGGGGTCCTTGTCCCTATATAAAGGAGTCTGGCTGCAGTGGGTAAGTACCCCAGATGAAGTCCTGTGTGACGAAACGCGTCGGGAGGACTCCACTGCCACCATTTTATACATACAAGTGCTTTTTACTTTTTAAATGTAAGTGTTTCTCTTTAATAAAAACTTCTCATGTTTTACGGAATTACACTATTGGCCCCTTCTTCATTCCATGTGGGTTATGTCCGAGGACGCCTAAGCCTCTATATGGAGAAGATTCCCTTGGGAAAGAACCGCTGGGATTCTACCTTCCATCTGCCCTTGGTGTCCTACCTCCATTGCCAGTGAGCAACTTAAGCCTGTTTGACCCATACAGCATACGCTCTGTGGGTCCCAACTTTCCGGTAAGCCTCCAGTCATTCGGGTGGTGGTTTTGCACAAGTATATATCAGCACATATTGGATTGTATTCAAAGGTTTCCACGATCATATGTTTTGGAGTTCATCATTATTGCAACAATTGTGTTTATTGCACGCTATATTTAATTCTGGACAGTCTTGTCACCATTTATTTGCCGATATATATGGTGATCCTAAGGGTTCATACTATGATGGACTTTTTATGTATGAACATTCACTAACATGCAACACTAATTTTTCTTTACTACATGTGTTATTGCATATTTATTTTTTATAATTTTGCATCACTTATTAGCGCTACACTTGGTTTTATACCAGAAAGACCTAGGCAGAGGCTCAACCTCACCCAAATTCTGATCTTGCGCCACCAGAAAGCAGTACAGGCCAAGGTACATGACAAAGAAATATATGAATCCCAGCTACAAGACAAACCAAAGGTAGAAACAGCATATTCACATTGCCCCACAGTGGTAGGAGTGCAAAATCAACATATCCATTATGAAATATGTGGAACAATTGCTTAGCAAAGTAAATACAGTGCCTTGCGAAAGTATTCGGCCCCCTTGAACTTTTCAACCTTTTGCCACATTTCAGGCTTCAAACATAAAGATATAAAATTTTTATTTTTTGTGAAGAATCACCAACAAGTGGAACACAATTGTGAAGTGGAACGAAATCTATTGGATTGTTGAAACTTTTTTAACTAATAAAAAAATGAAAAGTGGGGCGTGCAAAATTATTCGGCCCCCTTGCGTTAATACTTTGTAGAGGCACCTTTTGCTGCGATTACAGCTGCAAGTCGCTTGGGGTATGTCTCTATCAGTTTTGCACATCGAGAGACTGAAATTCTTGCCCATTCTTCTTTGCAAAACAGCTCGAGCTCAGTGAGGTTGGATGGAGAGCGTTTGTGAACAGCAGTTTTCAGCTCTTTCCACAGATTCTCGATTGGATTCAGGTCTGGACTTTGACTTGGCCATTCTAACACCTGGATACGTTTATTTGTGAACCATTCCTTTGTAGATTTTGCTGTATGTTTGGGATCATTGTCTTGTTGGAAGATAAATCTCCGTCCCAGTTTCAGGCCTTTTGCAGACTCCAACAGGTTTTCATCCAGAATGGTACTGTATTTGGCTGCATCCATCTTCCCCTCAATTTTAACCATCTTCCCTGTCCCTGCTGAAGAAAAGCAGGCCCAAACCATGATGCTGCCACCACCATGTTTGACAGTGGGGATGGTGTGTTGAGTGTGATGAGCTGTGTTGCTTTTCGCCAAACATATCGTTTTGCACTGTGGCCAAAAAGTTTGATTTTAGTTTCATCGGACCAGAGCACCTTCTTCCACATGTTTGGTGTGTCTCCCAGGTGGCTTGTGGCAAACTTTAGACGAGACTTTTTATGGATATCTTTGAGAAATGTCTTTCTTCTTGCCACTCTTCCATAAAGGCCAGATTTGTGCAGTGTACGACTGATTGTTGTCCTATGGACAGACTCTCCCACCTCAGCTGTAGTTCTCTGCAGTTCATCCAGAGTGATCATGGGCCTCTTGGCTGCATCTCTGATCAGTCTTCTCCTTGTCTGAGCTGAAAGTTTAGAGGGACAGCCAGGTCTTGGTAGATTTGCAGTGGTCTGATACTCCTTCCATTTCAAAATGATCGCTTGCACAGTGCTCCTTGGGATGTTTAAAGCTTGGGAAATCTTTTTGTATCCAAATCCAGCTTTAAACTTCTCCACAACAGTATTACGGACCTGCCTGGTGTGTTCCTTGGTCTTCATGATGCTCTCTGCGCTTTCAACAGAACCCCAAGACTATCACAGAGCAGGTGCATTTATACAGAGACTTGATTACACACAGGTGGATTCTATTTATCACCATCAGTCATTTAGGACAACATTGGATCATTCAGAGATCCTCGCTGAACTTCTGGAGTGAGTTTTCTGCACTGAAAGTAAAGGGGCCGAATAATTTTGCACGCACCACTTTTCAGCTTTTTAATTGCTAAAAAAGTTTAAAATATCCAATAGATTTCGTTCCACTTCACAATTGTGTCCCACTTGTTGGTGATTCTTCACAAAAAATAAAAAAATTATATCTTTATGTTTGAAGCCTGAAATGTGGCAAAAGGTTGAAAAGTTCAAGGGGGCCGAATACTTTCGCAAGGCACTGTATATATAATTATACTATATATAGTACTGCTGTTCACAGACGCTCTTCATCCAATCTGACAAAGCTTTTTTGTAAAGAAGAATGTGCATAAATTTCACTCTCTAGATGTGCAAAGCTGGTAGAGACTTACCCAAAAAGATTTGCAGCTGTAATTGCAGTGAAAGGTGGTTCTACAATGTATTGACTCAGGGGGCTGAATACAAATGCACTCCACACTTTTCGGATATTTATTTGTAAAAAAATTTGAAAACCATTTATCATTTTCCTTCCACTTCACAATTATGTGCCACTTTACGTTGGTCTATCACATAAAATCCCAATAAAATACATTTACGTATTTGGTTGTAACATGACAAAATGTGGAAAATGTCAAGGGGTATGAATACTTATATATATATATATATATATATATATATATATATAAGGCAAGCTGGGTATCAAAAACAAAATTAATATATAAGGTTTCACAAAAATAATTTAAGTATGATATATAAAAAATGTATTACAACAATATATAACAAGAAAGAAATTGTTTGTTAAAGAACAAAAAACACACAATGTATGGCGTCATTAAGGCCTGGAGGTGTTAAAATCTAATCTGAAGAACCATTTACAGATAATTATGTAGGAAATACTTTCCACAGAATAGGTGCAGTCTCTGGGATATTTAAACTTTTTTCCTATTCCTAAAAGGACACAAATAACATAACCACAATGACTACAGAACAGCATACAAAGCACACAATCTTTAAAACACATCTTATCTGCAGACCCCTTTAACATTTTTATCTTTGGGGTGCCAAGATTGCACATACCAATAGTGAAAAATGCCAGGGTTAATAAATAGATAAGTCCATCCCACTAGACACGGAGCTCTCTTCAGCTTGATGCATAATAAATATAACACAGGTTTGGCGGAGGTATACATCAATTAATAATACAAAATGTGACATTTTGTGCTGTGGCGCTAAGAGCCAATAAAGTGCTAATTGATAATGACATCTCTAAAATTACATATTAACAAAATGGGCAGCAAGCAGTTTATCAAAATTTTAATGTGTTTAGTAATGATGTTTCTTACGATTCACAGTATTAGTTTTGACTTTCCAAAGATAGAGAAGATCAGAGAAACTTATTTAAATGCTGATAGCAATGACTTCTGGCAAGTCTAATTACATTTGACAGAATATGAAGTACAAGAAGTTGTTTTTTCCTCCTGCCAGATGCTTCAATTGCTTGAGGCTCTCTTGTGGACTAATTTCTTCCCCCGGTAGATCTTATTAGGACATGCACCTGTCAGTTGGAACATCACAAGTATGTAGCAAGACATGGAATGTGTAACAATGTGTTACAGAAGTGGCACACTGCACAACCCCTTCCTGTCACTGCAGACTGTGCTTAAAATGTGAAAAGTTGAATGAAGCCGAGGCAAGCAAATTAGGGAGCTGAATGAGTTTTATAGCTGCAGTTGGTGGGGGTCGTATTGAGTAAAATCTCAAGCACCATCACTGTCCAAATGCTTAGCTTTGATATGCTCCTTTAAACTGCACAGTCCAGTATGCTTCCTGAACACTCCAGTGTATTACCAAACTCATACTTGATTAATAAGCTGAGGCTGACGATGATTCAATGACTACTGTGGTTTGGTCCTTGGGGGATGGCTAAGCTCAGTGCTTTCTGTTCCAGATAAATCACAACATAACAGTCTGTCAAAAGCTGGAATGCATTTTCCCGTTAGTTCCTTTTTTTGATATGTAAAACTAACCTGTTTGCCTTTGCCTTTTATCTTAATTTAAGAGACTGTAGGACAAATTGTAGGAGTCACCTAAAGCAGTAGTCCATCATGGTTTATTTTTAAATGACAAGAGAAGAACAAACACTTTCAATAGTACGGGATGATTTACTTTGTAGGATGTTAAAGGCAGTGTTGCCCAGCAGAGCTCCACAGCAATTAGGCACAGTATATCTCATGCATAAAGAACAAGAAGAGTGTGCTGTGAAAAAGATGGCTAGGAATGGTAATGCATTCTGATCCACTCCACTGTTCATGGCCAAATTCCTTTCCTAGCTGAGATATCAGACTGCATTATGGCCTTCATTAGCAATTGAATTTATTTACACAGAGAACACTTCTGTAACTGTAATGAAAAGGCTTCTGGTGTCAATTATATTTTTATTCCATTTTCTGTATTTTTAAAATAATCACCACTGATTAAAAGTAAATAAACTGTTTTTAATACATGGGTAATAGGAATGTGCACTTCAAAGTGAAGGATCTTAGAGCCTCCCCCCACTTTCCTCCACACAACCTATAAACATAACTAAAAACTTAATATAAACATGCTTGTTGATCTTAGAGTCAGTACCACTTATGCAAAGGACTGAGCACTGTTCAAAGCCTGGTGCTTGTTGTGCTGTGATATATATAACACATGAACAAGTATAATGAGCTGTATTTGCACTGTCTCTGAAGATGTAATTTATACTCTATCGCCAGCACTTGCACAATATATCACAGAAGCAGATCTAGTGGCAGGGTTCTCTGCCCACATATACATTTTCTTACATTTCCAACAATATATCTGTCACTGTTGAGAGAAGCAATCCATTAAGATGATGCACACAACCAGTTGTTGCTCTTAAAAATCTTCATATTTTTTAGAGAAGCCACAGTGTACAAACGCAATAAAATCAGTTGATGTGTTTCAGCCTACAAGGCCTTAGTCATAACTTATGACTAAGGCCTTGTAGGCTGAAACGCATCAACTGATTTTATTATGTTTGTACACTGTGGCTTCTCTAATAAATATGAAGATTTTTAAGAGTAACAACTGGTTGTGCAGATCATCTTAATGGATTGCTTCTCTCAGACTAACAACTGTGGACCAAGCACCCATGAGCTCTGCTGATATTGTGTTGTATGGGTAGTAGCACTGAATCACTTTGTTTCCATCTGTCCCTGTTGGCCTCAGCCAGATACCCAGAAACTCTTACTTAAAATGTATCAATCAAAACCTAAAGTGAACCTTCACCCCCATCTAAGACTCTCTGTGATTTTTGTCCTGCCCCCCTTACACAACTGGATATTATTTTTTGTTTGGGTTTAGATACGTATCTATCGGGTGCCAGCCTTACACTTCTAGGCAAAAATGTATGTTCTCCTTCCTCCACCTGAGGCCTCCTGGGATACTGATATCACACATCCCAGGAGGCCCAGGTCACTTGGGACTGGTTCAAGGATTCAAAAAATGTATTACCTTTATACAATCCTAGATCATATAATGACATACAGGTACAGCTCTACACAGAACATAACACAAACATTTACATATCAACATTAAAAAAATGGCATATAAACAAATAAACATTTAAAAATAAACCCCATCAGAGGACCCTGAAAAGACAGCGGGCCTCCTTATGATGTCAGAAGAGAAGATGGCGGTGTGGGTAGCGGAGTAGTGAGACAAAGTGGTGGCTGATACTATACAACAATGGATTTCCTGAGCTGGTGAATGTGTTTTTTAAGAAAAACTTGGCTCCCATGGTAAAAGAGGAGCGTGAAATACCTCTTTAAATTAGATCTTCTTATACATTTAAAAAAACAAATATATTTTGCACAGGCTCTCATTAGAAACCATTACTTGCACTCTTACTCCTTGTGATAGTCATCCGAACACCCAGCCTGTAGATGGCTGCTCCAGTTGAGTCCCTGTACATACAGATTGACACATGTAGCTGTATTGGAGTTTGCTGGTGAATTCTTACTCGATACTTTGAAATGTTAAGTGAGGTCACTCCCTAGAGGTGAGCTTCAGAAGCCTTACATGGTGTTTCCTTTGTCCTTCTCCTAACTGAATTAATGCTACTCCTCGCCATTTTTGTAGTCTTATCACCCCCAGGAACTGCCATTTAAAAATGTGTTAGCAATAGTCTCTCTCAGCTTCTCCTCTGATTGATGTATGAGTTTACTCTCAGAGGTAAAGACAGAACTGAAAAGTCAGCAACTTTAAATAATAAATCAACTTCAAGTTAACTAGTTCTGCAACATCTCAACTTTGCTGGGCGAACAGATAGAACTTTCATCTAGCTGCATTCGGTATTTTACACAACAAGCATTTAGCTCTCATGTAGCTGTTTTTACATTTTAAATAATACAACAGCATTTTGATTGCAGCCTGACCAACTCCTTTAACATGAGCAATTATACTTTCTTAGTGCTAAGGGATTTAGTGTGAAGGATAAAATTACTTGCAGAATTTTCCATAGTTCATTTGTTTGCCAAAATAATGCTACAAGAGATGAACAAGAGACCGTGAGCATGCTACAGGAGATGGTCAGAGACTGCAAACATGGGTTGTTGTAGACTGTATATATACTTTAGGAGATAATGAAAGACTGGAAACCTAATACACAAGACTGCTAGATAATGATGAGACAAACTGTTAGGTACCTGGTAGTAGAGCCTGACTTGTAGGAGAAGACCTCTCATACAACGCTGGTTCAGGAGCCACTGGAGTGGGAACAGTGGTCTCCTGAGCACAGTGGGGTAGGAGTGCCTGTGGAGCGGAGTCTCTGGAGCAGATGTGATGAGAGATCCCTCTGGGATGGCTGGACTGCAGATCAGGTAGACACTGGAGGCAGCTCCCTGGAACACTTGTAGAAGCAGAGATCACTGGAGCTGGAGCTGAAGGTGCTACAGCACAGAGGAACAGCAGGCACACGCAGGGTCAGACGGTCCGGGTCAGCACGGGTATGAGACAGGCAGAAGCAGCAGGCAGAGGCAGAGTCGGTAAGCAGGCAGAGGTTGGCAACGGTATCAGGCAGGTAGCAGAAGAGTAGTCAGGCAAGCCGGGTCGGATAGGAGCAGGACGGATAGTCAATCAAGCCGGGTCAAACGGGTAACAGCAAACAGGTTCAAGTTAAGCACAGATCACAAGCTGAGACGAAGCAGCAATGTGCCAGAGGCACAGGGGGATTTATATATGCACTTTGGCGCCAAACCGGCGCTATCGCGAACGCGCGCACGCCCGTACACGCACACGTGCACCCGCGCGCGCGCCCGAGCGCCGCGTACCCGCGCGCGCCCTGGCGCCGCGCTGACGCCCGGGAACACCAGGAACTTGCCGGGAAGTGTGCGATGAAGCGCGCCGACGCCCACGTCTAGTGCTGGTGATACCCTGACATTGCCCCCCCCCAAGGGGCAACCTCCGGGTGCCCAAAAGTCTTTTTTCAGGGTGGTTGGCAAAATAGGCTCGAACTAAACGCCTAGCATGCACATTGCTATCAGGTTCCCATGAATTATTCTCTGGGCCGTAGCCCTTCCATTTGATTAGGAACTGGATCTGTCCCTGTCTTTTCCTGCAATCGAGGATATCTTCAACTTCAAATTCCTCGTTACCGTCAACAAAAATAGGTTCAGGAGGTCTAGTTCCTCTACCAGGAAAGGGATCAGGTACAGCAGGCTTGAGCAAGGACACATGAAACACAGGATGAATCTTAAGAGAGTCAGGCAAGGTCAGTTCATACGAGACTTCATTAATTTTTCTCCTAACCGGAAAAGGTCCCATAAACCTAGGTGCCAACTTTTTAGAAGGACAGGCTAGTTTGATATTATTTGTAGAAAGCCATACCTGGTCGCCTGGCTGAAGCTTCAATTCCCCTCTTCTCCTTCGGTCAAAGAACCTCTTGCTGTCCGCCTGAGCCTTGGACACTGCTTCCTGCAACATCTGGTTGTTACTATTGATGAAGTCTACCGTATTTTGCACTGCTGGAACTGAGGACTCTGGAAGAAAATCTGGTAAAAAGGTTAGATGGAACCCATAATTAGCGAAGAAGGGGGATTGACCAGTGGCTGAGTGCTTGGCGTTATTGTAGGCAAATTCTGCCAAGGGCAGCAAGGATACCCAATCATTTTGAGAAAAGGAAGTAAAACATCTAATATACTGCTCAAGAGTCTGATTGGTTCTTTCTGTCTGGCCGTTGGTCTGGGGGTGATAGGCCGAAGACAAAGCCAGCTTGATTTTTAAAGACTCGCACAGGGCTCTCCAGAAGCGTGAGGTAAATTGTACCCCTCTGTCAGAAGTTATGTTTACGGGAATTCCGTGGAGTCTAACGATCTCCTTGATGAAGACGTGAGCAGTTTCCATAGCTGACGGGGTTCCTTTTAATGGAAGAAAATGGGCCATTTTGGTAAAACGATCAACTACCACAAAAATTGCGGAACATCCCTCAGAACATGGCAGCTCTACAATAAAGTCCATGGATATCATCCTCCAAGGCCTATCGGGTACCGGTAAGGGTTTTAACAGACCCCAAGCTCGACTCCTGGAAGTTTTATTCTGGGTACAGATGGGACACGAGCTAACATATTTCTCACAAAAGTCCTTTAAATTGGGCCACCAGAAGGTACGCTGTACCAACTCCAAGGTTTTACGAACCCCGAAGTGACCTGCCAGCGGGTGGTCATGAAGAAGTGCTAAGACCTTGACCCGAACCTCCTCAGGAACGAAAATTTGGCTCCCTTTCCAGAGTAGTCCGTCCCTGTTACTTAAGGTAATCCCTGCGGGTCTGGCTGATTCAGAGGAAGCTTCTTTAATCTGGGAGAGGAGATCGGTTTGAATGAGCAGAAAATTGTTTGCCGGTAGAATGGTATCCGGAGCAGATGAGTCTTTTGGGTTGTCATGCATGCGTGATAATGCGTCTGGTTTGATGTTTTTTGAACCTGGCCGATAGGTAATATGGAAAGAAAAGCGTGAAAAAAACAGCGCCCAGCGGGCTTGTCGGGGTCTTAGCCTTTTAGCGGAACGTAGATATTCTAGATTTTTGTGGTCAGTATAAATTAGTACTGGGTGCATAGCCCCCTCCAGCAGGTACCTCCACTCTTCTAATGCAGTTTTGATAGCAAGAAGCTCCCGGTCTCCAACATCATAGTTCCTTTCCGCGGAGGAAAGTTTTCGGGAGAAAAACCCCACAGGATGCATATCATCTTTACTGCCCCTTCGTTGTGAGAGTATCGCTCCGACCGCTATTTCAGAAGCGTCCACTTCCAAAATAAATGGCAAGGATGGTTCAGGATGACTGAGGATAGGTGCTGAGGTGAATAGTCTCTTGAGGTTCTCAAAAGCTTCTTGGGCTGGGTGATTCCAGGAAAAACGGGTATTTTGTTTGGTTAGTTGAGTGATTGGTGCGATTATCGCAGAAAAACCTCTGATAAATTTTCTGTAGAAATTTGCAAAACCGATGAATCGTTGCACCCCCTTCTTGTCCAGGGGTACCGGCCAGTCCAGAACAGCAGACACCTTCTGTGGATCCATCCTGATGCCAGTGGAGGAAATGATTAAGCCTAGGAACTGAATGCTCTCTCGCTCAAACTCACATTTCTCCGCTTTTGCATAAAGTCTGTGTAAGCGGAGACGACCCAACACTTGGCAAACATGTTTTCGATGAAGATCCAGGGATTCTGAAAAGATCAAAATATCATCTAGATATGCAATCACAAATAGGTCTAGAAAGTCTCTAAGCACGTCATTAATCAGGTGTTGAAAAGTCGCAGGGGCATTGCAGAGTCCAAAGGGCATGACTAAATATTCATAATGCCCGAATCGGGTCCGGAAAGCTGTTTTCCACTCATGCCCAGCCCGAATGCGTATCAGGTTATAAGCCCCTCTCAGATCAAGTTTAGTGAAAATGACGGCAGTCCTTAATTTCTGAAACAGTTCGGGTATTAGAGGTAGGGGATACCGATTCTTGACCGTGATCTTATTCAGTTCTCGGTAGTCAATGCACGGGCGGAGAGATTTGTCTTTTTTAGCAACAAAGAATATACCCGCACCTGCTGGAGAAGTGGAATGGCGAATGAATCCCTTGGCCAAGTTTTCATCTATGTAAGACTTCAGCACTTCTTGTTCTTTCTCGGATAGAGGGAAGATGCGTCCGAAGGGAATTTCGGATCCTGGCAACAATTCGATGGGGCAATCGTAGGGGCGATGAGGTGGAAGAGAGTCGGCCCCCTTCTTGCTGAAGACATCAATGTAATTATGATACTGTTTGGGAATGATCTGACAATTTTTCTGGTCGGTGTCCAGGCATAGTAGGGTAGTCTGGGAATCCAGATCCTTCGCCAGACAGTGGTCCTGGCAGTAAGATGACAGGAATTTCACTGTTCCGGAGACCCACTGAATGTGTGGGTTGTGAGCCCGGAGCCAGGGAATGCCCAGGATGATGGGAAACATAGGGGAGGTAATGGCGTCCAGGATCAGCAATTCCTTATGTTGAGAGTCAATTGTAGTGGGTAATGGCAGAGTCTCTTGCGTCACTTGCCCAGATCTGATACGAGAGCCGTCGGCAAGGAAGACAGAAAGTCCATGGGTCTTGGTCCGTAGGGGAATATCATGCTGCTTAGCAAAGCTTAAGTCTATAAAGCAGCTGCATGCCCCGGAATCAATGATCGCGTTGACTTGGAGTGTCTTTTCTGGAAGCTGTAACGAGAGAAGAATGGCAAGATGGGTAGAATTGGTAGATAAGGCAGAAAAACTGGTAGGTATAGGAGATGGACACTTACTCATTCTAACTGGGCAATTATGGACAAAATGCCCGGTTCCACCACAGTAAAGGCACAGATTTAATTGCCGACGCCGGGCACGTTCCTCGGGAGACAAAGCAGATCGCATCACCCCTAGTTGCATGGGTTCGGAGGTATCTGGTGTGGTATGCACTGGATTAGAACTGGATGCAGGGGAGTAGCGTGTTGCAGGCATCGGAGCTCGGGCTGTCATCCAGGTCGGGCGGTTTGGTTGAACTGATCGTTCAGATCGTCGTTCTCGGAGGCGACGATCGATCTGAATAGTTAGGGTGATCAAAGTCTCTAAAGTATCAGGCACTCCCACACGGGCCAGTTCGTCTTTCAAGCTTTCAGACAGTCCAATACGGAACTGGTGACGCAGGGCCGCGTCATTCCACTGTGTGTCCGCGCTCCAACGTCTGAATTCAGCAACATAGTCCTCCGCGGTTCTGCGGCCTTGTTGGAGCGCGAACAGGGCAGATTCAGCTGAAGCAGTCTGCTGAGGGTCCTCATATAACTGTGCCATGGCTTGGAAGAAGGCGGATAAGGATTGGGTTAGAGCCGAGTCTCCTTCCAGTAAACGATGGGCCCAGGTCTGAGGTTCCCCTTGCAGGAGGGAGATGACAAATCCAACCTTAGTGGCTTCCAAAGAAAAGGTTCTGGGCTGTAAGGCAAAAAAGAGCTGGCAAGCATTGCGGAAGGTCCGAAACTTAGCCCGATCCCCAGAGAATCTTTCTGGAATGGGGACCCGTGGTTCAGGTGGGAGCATCACAACTGCGGGCCCTGAAGCGGTCTGTGTTGGAGCAGCAGCAGAGGAAGAAGAAGCAGAAGGGTTGGACCCCGCCAGATTCTGAACTTGTCCTTCCAGTCTATTGTAATTGTCCTGAAGAGCTTGTACTGCTTGGGTGAGAGCCGCCAGGTGTGTGCATATCTCCTTCATTGGAGAGGTATCTCCTGCAGGCTCAGACATGGCTGCTTCGTACTGTTAGGTACCTGGTAGTAGAGCCTGACTTGTAGGAGAAGACCTCTCATACAACGCTGGTTCAGGAGCCACTGGAGTGGGAACAGTGGTCTCCTGAGCACAGTGGGGTAGGAGTGCCTGTGGAGCGGAGTCTCTGGAGCAGATGTGATGAGAGATCCCTCTGGGATGGCTGGACTGCAGATCAGGTAGACACTGGAGGCAGCTCCCTGGAACACTTGTAGAAGCAGAGATCACTGGAGCTGGAGCTGAAGGTGCTACAGCACAGAGGAACAGCAGGCACACGCAGGGTCAGACGGTCCGGGTCAGCACGGGTATGAGACAGGCAGAAGCAGCAGGCAGAGGCAGAGTCGGTAAGCAGGCAGAGGTTGGCAACGGTATCAGGCAGGTAGCAGAAGAGTAGTCAGGCAAGCCGGGTCGGATAGGAGCAGGACGGATAGTCAATCAAGCCGGGTCAAACGGGTAACAGCAAACAGGTTCAAATTAAGCACAGATCACAAGCTGAGACGAAGCAGCAATGTGCCAGAGGCACAGGGGGATTTATATATGCACTTTGGCGCCAAACCGGCGCTATCGCGAACGCGCGCACGCCCGTACACGCACACGTGCACCCGCGCGCACGCCCGAGCGCCGCGTACCCGCGCGCGCCCTGGCGCCGCGCTGACGCCCGGGAACACCAGGAACTTGCCGGGAAGTGTGCGATGAAGCGCGCCGACGCCCACGTCTAGTGCTGGTGATACCCTGACACAAACATACCTTTGTTTTCTTTGAGTAACGTTCAGTGAACATACCTAAAGTTTGGGTGCCAAATTCAAACCCCATTGAAGTCAATGGGAGCCGAATGTTAAAAAACAGTTCTGGTAATTTTCTGTGCTTATAGGTAAATGGTTCTCAAACAAATGGCATGCAGGATGGGCAAAAGCAATTTTATTTTTATTTTTGCAAAAGTTCATTGAAGAACATGCCTGTTGGATGCCCAGACCCTGCTTGTGCAATGGTGCATATGTGTGCTTTATAAAACCTACTACAGCAATCCTGACCTTTACAAAGAAAAAATAATGTTTAAATTGCCAGCAAGATTCAGGAAGAAATGGCCAGGGATTCCCATCACCGTTACCAGACTAATTTTACAGATGAAGGTCTGGTAAAGTAGAAAAAGTGGTATTGGGTTCCCTATAATTCATAATAAGCCTTTCAGGTCTGGTATGAATTTCAGGGGGGAGCCCATGCAAAAAAAGAGTGTGAGCCCCAAAAATGACCAGACTGCTATCTGAGCATGCAGTCTGCCAGGCCAGAAAATGAGGGGGTGGCTGTGTGCCCCTTCCTAAACCATTCCAGGTCACATGTTAGCAACATAGGGGGGGTACCCCCCATACTACCCCAGAGTCTGGAAGTATGAGTAATGTCAATGACCATATACAGTCATGTCCATATATGGGCAATGAAGTCACCTGGGGAACCATGTCTTTGTACAGTATATACCAGATGTCATATACCAGACCTGACATTCAGGAGTGAAAAGGGACTGCACTGCTTAACGAAGTGATTGATTGTAGATGTACATCGTGTGCCAGTATTTGTGTTTTTATTTTTTTTTTAATTAAAGGACTTGAGTCTGTTTTTTTTTTTTTTTACTTTTTACCTCTTTTTGTGAATGAGTATGGTTACTCTATACCCCTTACTCCTTAAAAGATGGTTTCCAACTTCTGCTACATTGTCTGCCTGCAGACTCCCAAAACCATCAGATCTGGGTTATGGAGAAGAAGATTTTTACATCAATAACATGGGGGCCAGATTTTTTTTTAGGGGGTCCCCCTTGGCAATCTGCCCCCATGTTGAGGACATGAGGCCTGGTATGGTTCAGAGGAAGGTCACATGCTCACTTTCTCCTTTCTCCTGGGCTGCCCGGCTGCATTCTTGGTTAAATGCCCAGTATGGATTGTTGTCTTGATTTTTGAGTAGAGTTCCCACATCTGGTATGCATTATGGAAGAAATCCTACGTCATTGTTTTTAAACTATCTAAGCTTAATGGCTTACATAGATAGGGATTCCCTTTCATGTAAGTGAATGGGTCCGGTGACATCACTGATTGTTAAGAGATCAGCAGTGACTGGATCCAGGGATACTGCCATGTACTGTATAATATCTGTAGTAATACCGCTATTGTACATCATGTTAACCTCCTGCTGTACAGATAAATGTTTGGGCGCTCATCTGAATGCCCGAACAGTCAAGGTTTAATTTGAATTTGTATTTTGACTAAACTTTAAACAGGAGCACCAGTCTCCTGGGTAAAAAGTATTTGTAAGTATGTGTAAAAAACCATGGCAGCATACTAGTGATAGAGCTCCGCCTCTTGACCACTCCCTCAGGACCAGTGAATAGCATAAATGAAAGGCCTAGTTAGGCCCCATCCCATTCTTCTTTTTTTCCTCATACCTCAACGCACCAGTGAAGATTAAGCAGTACTATATTCCCCCCTCTGCCTCCATGCAGCATCCGGCTGGGTTGAGCCTCTCCCAGTGCGAAGTCCCAGCGCTCAGGCTGCTAAAATGCGCTATAGTCTGGGAGCCCCTTCTGTGGGTCTTATTGGGGCCTCTTTAGGAATGAAATCTGCTTTTAAAATTGGTAACTGCAGCGCTTGTGGAATATGGGGGGGGAGGGGCAGCTATGCTTTATCTCTCTCTTGGCCCCTTGTGCCATACAGGGTCGCCTGTATCTTTTACCTATGTCTCCCTTTTTTGGCTTTCATTACCTTTCCCATTCCTTGCTGTCCTCTGCAGGTGTTGCATGTGTGTGTGTAGGTATGTGTGTATATGTATGTATGTATATGTGATATAGGTGTGTGTATAAGTATATACACGTTAAAAAAAAAAATGTATGTGGATGTGTGGGTATACATATGTGTGTGTATGTATGTATGTATATGTGTGTGGGTGCATGTAAATTCATGCATGTATTGTAGGGGATCAGAGGGGTGAAAGGCCGGTTCAGACAGTTCAGTAAAATAAAAATGGCTTTATTCAGCAAAACAAACAGAAGAAACGACAGGCTTGTTTTGTCACACAGGTGCAGATATAGGAAAAGTTCAGTCTCCTTAGCCAACAGGCTGATATATAGACAAAGTGCATGGCTCTAGCCAGAGCTACAGTCTCTGGTAGGGTTTTACTCACTCCAGCAGGTACACAATCCAGCAATGGATCCTCTCGCACAGCAGGCTGCTGTCTCTCTCTCCAAACACACAACTCCTCTCTGACATCTTCAGCTCAGTTGACAGTAAGCAAGTCAGAAGGGGAAGTTCCTGTCCTCTTCAATTAACCCTTTTTTAACCCGCCCCAGACTGACCCTCTGCAGTATATGTGTGTAGGTGTGTGTGTGTGTATATAAATAGTATATATATATATATATATATATATATATATGTGTATATGGGTATGTGTGTATATGTGTATGTATATAGATATATGTGTGTGTACATATGTAGATATGTGTGTATATATATGTAGGTATATGTAGATAAATAAAAAAAAAGGAAAGTGGAATCCTTTCTCCTATATCTACTCCTGTTCCTTCTGTCGCTTTTCAGCTATCCTCACCTGTCAGGAAAGGCTAGCCAGTACTCTAGATGGCGGCTGAAGAAGACGACCTGTGACCTCAGCCCCTGTCAGAACACCTCCGGTGCATTCGCGTGAGCCCGTGCTTGCATATGCGCGCACACGTGCGCATTGTCAAGAAGGGCATGCCAGCACTCAAGATGAGAATCCAGGACAGTCTGTTTCCTCAGTCAGAATGCCAGTGCGCCGGCGCGCCCACGCACCCTGTGACAGCAGGGTCCATTCTACAGCATTCCTGTGTGTTCCTGTTTGCCTGTATCTGATACCTGTACCTGTTATCTGACCTGGCTTGCCTCTGACACTCCTGTTTGCTGCCTGCATCTGACCCGGTTTGTTTGACCACCACACCTGCCTGCTCCCTCGACTACGTCGCTGCCAGCTCATCACTGACCTGGCCTGTATCCCGACTATGCTTTTGCCTCTGCACCTGCTCCTGACGTGCCCACCAGTGTATGAACCGGCCTGCCTGTACCTGCCTTCTCTACTATCTGGAGAATCCCGCTGAACTACTGTTCCACCCGCAGCTGCTTCCAGTCCCACGGTCTGCGACCCATCAGGCACTCGTGTGACTCTGCACTCCTGTGCCTCCTGTCTGCTCTATCGGGGGGCCTCGAGTCAGAGATGTAAGAGAGGCCGTCCTCTGCATATCAGGCTCTACCGTCAGGTACGTGACATCACCTCAGCTGGCCGTCACATTTCTCCATAGATCAAGAGTCAGTTACTGCTCATAAAAAGACCCTCAACAACTAGGGTGGGGACCACCGTATCGATAAGTTTTCAGGAAAAAAGTGCCCTTTCGTGCGGATTTCTTTGATTTGCTTCAGCCCCGCATGCCCACGCTCTCAAAAGGGCCGGGCCAAGGCAATGCGGACGTTCTTCAGAGGATCATAGCCCGGATGGCGCTCCCACTCAGGAGAAAAGTTCCAAGGAAGATGTTTTTGCTCCTCTTCCCCAGAGCCAGAACCCCAGAAAGAGTCCTGCAGGGCCTGTGGTGCAGTATCTATGCCCAGGAGGCTGGTGAGTAGACACTGCCTGGAGGAGTATGCAGCTAACAGGTAATGCCAAATGTCTTTATTATTGATAAGAGTTGCAGAAGATTCTGTTTTGAACTCACCTTAATTGCCTGAAGCAACTGTTACACTTGTATTAGAAACTGTTGGAGACTGTTGCCATAGGAGACAGCGTTCTTGTCCTCGCAGATGTGGCATCTTGCTGGATGCTTTTCCCTGTGTGGCTGTCCTCCTGTAGAAGTTTGGGAGTCTGCCGGGTTAGTGTTGCACAGACATATTTGGGTGCCCCAAGGAGAGTAGTAATGTAGCGCACAGAGCGTGCTAGTGGGTGTGGCCAAATTGCCCTTGCTGACATCATTACCCTTCAGGGATGCCAACAGCTGCCTACAGTGGCAACAGATTTGTGTATGACTATCTCAATTACTTGGGGAACCACAGCCTGGTCTGGGTAATGTGTTTGGGTTTCAGGTGGGCTGAAACCCTGACATATGATTCAAAACCCGAACTGTCCGGGTGAATCCTAGACAGGTGGCACACCCTAGGTGTCTGGCGCCCATGAATCTACTTTGCACTGCACCTACTATGCCTTACGACCCACTCTATGTGGAAGGATGTCGACAACTCATGGCTCTGGAGGTTCTCATTGGACTGAAGGAGGCCTGGGTCCTTGCTCCATATTAGAGATGCAGCAGTCTGCTACTCAAAATATGGAGGCTGACCAGGAAGTCCCTCCTAGTTGCTTGTCTAACCACTGGAAGAGCACCCTGGCACTTTGGTGGCTAGGGAGGCCATATGGTTGAGACCCAGGGCTGCATATTGCTTCCTAGAAACAAAAGTGGGGAGGAATGAAGGGGGTTTGAGAAAAATGCCCGTATAAACAGGCTGTCGAAACTGTATACCCTGAACAAGCTAAAGGTCAACCTGCTCCTACATACTGTAGCATCTGCAGGTGCCGGCAGACCAGCAATAACCAGCCCATGTACTGGGTGAGTCTAATGGGAATGGTTTAATAATTATCAACCAGCTGCTGCACCTGATGGACTCTGAGGAGAGTGGCAGGGTCTGCATCCCTTTAGACATGATTTCCTATTGGGGGTATCTTGTCAAAAATGACATTTTTGTAGCAGTGGATGCCAAAAATCTGACTTGTATCTTAGTGCAGACTTCTGGGAAAATCAGTGAGCCAGTCACACAAGTGCATGCCCGGACTTTTATGGTAAGACCTAGAGGGCACGGTTTCTGGGTTTCTGGACAACATGTTGTACAGAGCCTTGGATGAAGGTATCAGGCACTCATGGTCACTTTGGTAGATTCCTCACTGCTCCTCCTCCAGACCATTTCTCTCCCAAGGATCTGCTAAGTCCACCACAACAGCGGGTGGGCTGCTACAATGCTTACAGACATCTCAGACTCAAGAGGGATTGCAGGTTTTTCTACCCAATCCTGTTTGGAGTTTGCAGGGGATGTTGGTTAGTGTCCAGTTGCAGATCGGAAGAGGTCGAACCCTTTTGGGCCCTCTTTGAGATCTTTAAGATGGAGTCCATTAAACAGTATAACCACATGGCTGGAGGCTGTTGCTGGATCGTCAGGATGCCTATCCTATCCTCACACTTTAGAGGGAAAGCAAAGCCAACTTTACTTCCTCCAGGCCTTGGCCTATCCTCACATATCTCACGAGTGTGGGCTATATCTGCAATAGGGATGAGCTTCGTGTTCGAGTCGAACCCATGTTCGACTCGAACATCGGCTGTTCGACCGTCCGTCGAATTGCGAACGATATGGGCCGTTCGCGCCAAATTCGTGTGGCGCGTCACGGCCCATAATTCACTGCGGCATCGCAGTGCATTGCTGGCTGATGATTGGCCAAGCATGCACTATGACCCGCATGCTTGGCCAATCACAGCGCCGTCAGTAGAGAGAGCTGTAATTGGCCAAAGCCAGGGTGGCTTTGGCCAATTATGGCTCAGGGGATTTAGTACACACCCCACACTATATAAGGCCGCCTGCACGGCGGCCCTGTGTAGTGTGTGTTCCGGTGTGCTGAGAGATAGAGAGAGAGAGAGACAGTGTCATTTGATTTGAGTTAGATAGATTAGGCAGAACAGTCAGTCAGTTAGCTGCACTTACAGTGTATTGTGTATATATATGCATCCCAGGTGTTGCATATATATATATACACTGTATTCAGTTTAGCTAGATCCGTTCCTGTTATCTTCTATCTAGACTATTTAGTGCAGTGTGTCCTGCTCACAGTGTTCAGCTAGATCCGTTCCTGCTATTTACATTCAGTGCAGTGCGTCCTGCTCACAGTGTTCAGCTAGATCCGTTCCTGCTATTTACATTCAGTGCAGTGCGTCCTGCTCACAGTGTTCAGCTAGATCCGTTCCTGCTATTTACATTCAGTGCAGTGCGTCCTGCTCACAGTGTTCAGCTAGATCCGTTCCTGCTATTTACATTCAGTGCAGTGCGTCCTGCTCACAGTGTTCAGCTAGATCCGTTCCTGCTATTTACATTCAGTGCAGTGCGTCCTGCTCACAGTGTTCAGCTAGATCCGTTCCTGCTATTTACATTCAGTGCAGTGCGTCCTGCTCACAGTGTTCAGCTAGATCCGTTCCTGGTATTTACATTTAGTGCAGTGCGTCCTGCTCACAGTGTTCAGCTAGATCCGTTCCTGCTATTTACATTCAGTGCAGTGCGTCCTGCTCACAGTGTTCAGCTAGATCCGTTCCTGCTATATACATTTAGTGCAGTACGTCCTGCTCACAGTGTTCAGCTAGATCCGTTCCTGCTATTTACATTCAGTGCAGTGCGTCCTGCTCACAGTGTTCAGCTAGATCCGTTCCTGCTATTTACATTCAGTGCAGTGCGTCCTGCTCACAGTGTTCAGCTAGATCCGTTCCTGCTATTTACATTCAGTGCAGTGCGTCCTGCTCACAGTGTTCAGCTAGATCCGTTCCTGCTATTTACATTCAGTGCAGTGCGTCCTGCTCACAGTGTTCAGCTAGATCCGTTCCTGGTATTTACATTTAGTGCAGTGCGTCCTGCTCACAGTGTTCAGCTAGATCCGTTCCTGCTATTTACATTCAGTGCAGTGCGTCCTGCTCACAGTGTTCAGCTAGATCCGTTCCTGCTATATACATTTAGTGCAGTACGTCCTGCTCACAGTGTTCAGCTAGATCCGTTCCTGTTATCTTCCTACTGACAGGCAGGCTTGTCTGGTTACAGTATATAAAGCTACCTGAAGAAAATTACAGGTGTTCTTTTTGATCCTATTAGTACCACGGTCAGGCAGCTAGACTATTTACATTTAGTACAGTGTGTCCTGCTCACAGTGTTCAGCTAGATCCGTTCCTGTTATCTTCCTACTGACAGGCAGGCTTGTCTGGTTACAGTATATAAAGCTACCTGAAGAAAATTACAGGTGTTCTTTTTGATCCTATTAGTACCACGGTCAGGCAGCTAGACTATTTACATTTAGTACAGTGTGTCCTGCTCACAGTGTTCAGCTAGATCCGTTCCTGTTATCTTCCTACTGACAGGCAGGCTTGTCTGGTTACAGTATATAAAGCTACCTGAAGAAAATTACAGGTGTTCTTTTTGATCCTATTAGTACCACGGTCAGGCAGCTAGACTATTTACATTTAGTACAGTGTGTCCTGCTCACAGTGTTCAGCTAGATCCGTTCCTGCTATATACATTTAGTGCAGTACGTCCTGCTCACAGTGTTCAGCTAGATCCGTTCCTGTTATCTTCCTACTGACAGGCAGGCTTGTCTGGTTACAGTATATAAAGCTACCTGAAGAAAATTACAGGTGTTCTATCCCAGCTTAGTGCAGCTACAGGCCATTAGTATGTCTGGAAGGCCAAGAAGGAGAGGCAGACAGTCACAAGCCAATAAGAGAGGGCAAGCAGGCTCTGTGTCTAGTGCTGGTCGTGGAGACGGTGCATCCTCATCAGCACATGGCCATGGGACACGCTTGGCCTTTTTTTCGGCAGCTGGCCGTGTTGAGCCGCAACATGCGGAAGACTTGGTCGAGTGGATGACCAAGCCGTCCTCATCCTCCTCATCCTCTCTCACCCATGCCCAGGGTGCTTTGTCTGGCAAAGCAGCGGCCTCTTCCCTCAGCTCAATGTCATCAGTGACTCCTTCCCTAGCTCCACCATGTCCTCATGAGGATTCCCTCGAACTGTTTGACCACAGTGTTGGGTACATGCTCCAGGAGGATGCCCAGCGTTTGGAAGGCTCTGATGATGATACTGAGCTCAATGAAGGCAGTAACATGAGCACGGACAGAGGGGGTGCCCAAGAAGGACAGCAATCTGGCAGTCATGCTCCCCCTGCTGCAGCATACTGCCAGGTTTGCTCCAGTGATGAGGAGGGAGGGGATGATGAGGTCACTGACTCAACGTGGGTGCCTGATAGGAGAGAGGAGGAGGAGGAGGAGGAGGAGGTGGCACATCACCAACTAGGCAGGATGCCCTCCAGGGGCCAGCCTAAGGGCAGCACATTGACTGCATCACACCCCAAAGCTCCACATGTGCAGGGCGCTGCAGTCTCTGCGCGTTATTCAAAAAGTTCTTTGGTGTGGGCCTTTTTTGAGACGAGTGCATCAGATCGCACCGCTGCTATTTGCAACATATGTCTCAAGCGTATCTCGCGTGGCCAAAACATCTCCCGCTTGGGTACCACATGCTTGACCAGACATATGTTGACCTGCCATGCAGTTCGTTGGCAAGCGTATCTGAAAGACCCACACCAAAGAACAAAGAGGATCTCTCCTTGCTCCTCATCAGCTGAGATTTCCAACCCCACTAGACCTTCAGTCCTCTCTGAGACCTGCAGTGAGAGGAATGAAGGTGTAGAATTAGGTGTGTCACAGCCAAGTACTTGTGGGCAATCTGCTTTTGGTACACCGACGTCAGATTGTACCAGGCAAATTTCCCTGCCCCAGCTGCTGCACCGCCGAAAGAAGTTTGCTCCCAGCCATCCACATGCCCAGCGGTTGAATGCTAGCTTGGCAAAATTGCTAGCACTTCAACTGCTGCCTTTTCAGTTGGTAGACTCTGCCCCCTTCCGTGAGTTTGTGGAATGTGCGGTTCCTCAGTGGCAGGTACCCAAACGCCACTTTTTCTCACGGAAGGCGATTCCGGCTCTCTACCGGCATGTGGAAGGCAATGTCCATGCCTCGCTGGACAGGGCGGTCAGCGGTAAGGTGCATATTACCGCTGACTCATGGTCCAGCAGGCATGGACAGGGACGTTACTTAAGTTTCACGGCGCATTGGGTGACTCTGCTGGCAGCTGGGAAGGATGCAGGACAAGGTGCAGTAGTGTTGGAGGTTGTTCCGCCACCACGCCTCCAAAATGCTGATTGTGACACACCTCTCTCCTCCACCCCCTCCTCTTCTTCTTCCTCCATGGCCTCTTCCTCGGAACCAGCGGTGCTCCGTAGGCGTTCAAGGGGCTACGCAAGTACGCAGGCCAAAAGATGCCATGCGGTGCTTGAGCTGGTGTGCTTGGGGGACAGGAGCCACACTGGGGCAGAGGTTCTGTCAGCTCTGCAGGGGCAGGTTCAGAGGTGGTTGACGCCACGCCAACTTAAGGCAGGAATGGTGGTTTGCGACAATGGCACCAACCTCCTCTCTGCCCTCCGACAGGGACAACTGACCCATGTGCCCTGTTTGGCTCACGTCCTTAACTTGGTGGTGCAGCGGTTCTTGGGCAGGTACCCGGGCTTACAGGATGTCCTGAGGCAGGCCAGGAAAGTCTCTGTGCATTTCCGCCGGTCATATAATGCCAGTGCTCGGCTGACGGACCTCCAAAAGGAGTTTAACCTGCCCAAGAACCGCCTAATCTGTGACATGCCCACCAGGTGGAACTCGACGTTGGCCATGCTGCAGCGGCTGCACACGCAGCAGAGGGCCATCAATGAGTACCTGTGCGACTATGGCACCAGGACAGGGTCAGGGGACCTTGGTTTTTTTTCCCCACGCCAGTGGGCCATGATCAGGGATGCATGCACTGTCCTGTCACCATTCGAGGAGGCCACGAGGATGGTGAGCACTGACAGTGCATGCATCAGTGACACTGTCCCCCTTGTCCACCTGTTGGAGCACACGCTGCGTGGAATAATGGACAGGGCACTTGAGGCAGAACAGAGGCAGGAAGAGGAGGACTTCCTTAGCTCTCAAGGCCCCCTTTATCCAGACAGTGTTCCTGCGTGCCCGCCGATCACACAGGAAGAGGACGAGGAGGAGGAGGAGGAGGAGGAGGAAGATTGTGTCAGTATGGAGGTGGAGCCTGGCACTCAGCATCAGCAGTCTTTAAGGGATCAGTCCCAAGGAACACATGGACTTGTACGTGGCTGGGAGGAGGTGGCTGCGGACGTTGTTGTCCTTAGTGACCCAGAGGACTCCGGACCGAATGCCTCAGCAAACCTACGCTGCATGGCCTCCCTGATCCTGCAAAGCCTGCGTAAGGATCCTCGTATTCGTGGTATCAAGGAGAAGGACCAATACTGGCTGGCAACCCTCCTTGATCCACGTTACAAGGGTAAGGTTGCGGACCTTATCTTGCCATCGCAGAGGGAGCAGAGGATGAAACATCTTCGGGAGGCCTTGCAGAAAGGTCTGTGCAACGCGTTCCCAGAGACTGGGAGGTTACAAACTCCTGTTTCTGGACAACGTGTTGCTGAGGCTTCGGTCAGTCAAAGAAGGAGCGGTGGAGAAGGTGGCCGTCTGACCGATGCGTTCAGACAATTTTTTGGTCCGCAGCCCCAAGGTATGATCGGTTCCAGCAACCATCGCCAGCGTCTGTTTTACATGGTGCAGGAATACCTAGGGGCAAGATCAGACTTGGACACCTTTCCCACCGAAAATCCTCTGGGTTACTGGGTCTTGAGGATGGATCACTGGCCAGAGCTTGCACAGTATGCAATTGAGCTACTGGCCTGTCCTGCATCCAGCGTTCTTTCGGAACGTACATTCAGTGCTGCTGGAGGCGTGGTAACCGATCACAGGGTGCGTCTGTCCACTGACTCGGTCGATCGGCTGACCTTCATAAAAATGAATCAGTCTTGGATCACCACCAGCTACCAAGCACCTGATGCTGATGTAACTGAATAATTTTTTTCAGATCCCTTCAAAGACTGCCTATGCTGATGCTGAGTGATTATCCCTGAGTAATTATCCTCTTCCTCCTCAATCATCACGCTGATAGCTTGTAAGAACATTTTTGGTTCTGGGCGCCACCACCAGTGCCTAAGGCACAATTTTTCAGCCCCTGTATAACAGGGGCGTGTAATTACAATTTTTGATGTAATACTTTGTAGCACGGCTCGTTCCTGCATTCCAACTAGAGTGTCTGTGAGGGGTTGCAGTGTTGTGGCACCAGCACCAGTGCCTAAGGCCCAATTTTTCTGCCCCTGTCTAACAGGGGCGTGAAATTACAATTTTTGATGCAATACTTTGCAGCAGGGCTCGTTCCTGCGTTCCAACTAGAGTGTCTGTGAGGGGTTGCAGTGTTGTGGCACCAGCACCAGTGCCTAAGGCCCAATTTTTCTGCCCCTGTCTAACAGGGGCGTGAAATTACAATTTTTGATGCAATACTTTGCAGCAGGGCTCGTTCCTGCATTCCAACTAGAGTGTCTGTGAGGGGTTGCAGTGTTGTGGCACCAGCACCAGTGCCTAAGGCCCAATTTTTCTGCCCCTGTCTAACAGGGGCGTGAAATTACAATTTTTGATGCAATACTTTGCAGCAGGGCTCGTTCCTGCATTCCAACTAGAGTGTCTGTGAGGGGTTGCAGTGTTGTGGCACCAGCACCAGTGCCTAAGGCCCAATTTTTCTGCCCCTGTCTAACAGGGGCGTGTAATTACAATTTTTGATGCAATACTTTGCAGCAGTGCTCGTTCCTGCGTTCCAACTAGAGTGTCTGTGAGGGGTTGCAGTGTTGTGGCACCAGCACCAGTGCCTAAGGCCCAATTTTTCTGCCCCTGTCTAACAGGGGCGTGTAATTACAATTTTTGATGCAATACTTTGCAGCAGGGCTCGTTCCTGCGTTCCAACTAGAGTGTCTGTGAGGGGTTGCAGTGTTGTGGCACCAGCACCAGTGCCTAAGGCCTAATTTTTCAGCTCCTGTTCAACAGGGGCATGTAATTACAATTCTTGATCTAATATTTCACAGCAGGGCCCTGTGAGGGCTTACAGTGTTTTGGCCACAGCAACACCTAAGGCCCAAATTTCTGCTGAGTATATAGGGCAGGACCCTACTTTCAAACATCTAACTTACAAACGACTCCTACTTGCAAACGGAAGGAGACAACAGGAAGTGAGATGAAATCTACCCATAGGAAGGGAAATTCTCTCATGTAAGAGTTAATATGGGAAAACAATTTCTCCTTTCCACTGATGCTTTCCAATCCTTGTTCCACAAAAAAACCCAAATTTTCAAAAAACATTTTTCATTGGGACAAAAAAGTGAGGTGAAATGTTCTGAAGAGGAGGAAAGACGCAAAACAAATGTCACAGGGGTGATAACCCTTCCCTATGTTTTCCAAAAAGCTTAGAAAAGATTTTTTGGCTGGAGCTAAACACATTAAAAATGTTCAAAATTACAAACAGATTCTACTTAACAACAAACCTACAGTCCCTGTCTTGTTTGCACCGCCTGTATACTGCTGTTCAGAGTATATAGGGACCTTTCCTTATTTTAATTTGGGTGCGGGGTTCCCCTTAATATCCATACAAGACCCAAAGGGCCTGGTAATGGACTGGGGGGTACCCATGCCGTTTGTCTCACTGATTTTCATCCATATTGCCAGGACCCGACATGACATTAAACCCGCAAGCAGTTTTAAATGAGATTTTTTCCTTTAAAAATGACATTTGGTGCAGGGACTGTTCTAAACATGGGAAACACGCGTCACTTTACAGGCATACTATAGACACCCCCCAGGTACGATATTTAAAGGAATATTTCACTTTTTTTTTTTTACTTTAAGCATCATTAAAATCACTGCTCCCGAAAAAACGGCCGTTTTTAAAAGTTTTTTTTGCATTGATACATGTCCCCTGGGGTAGGACCCGGGTCCCCAAACCCTTTTTAGGACAATACCATGCAAATTAGCCTTTAAAATGAGCACTTTTGATTTCGAACGTTCGAGTCCCATAGACGTCAATGGGGTTCTAACGTTCGTGCGAACTTGCGGTCCGTTCGCGGGTTCTGGTGCGAACCGAACCGGGGGGTGTTCGGCTCATCCCTAATCTGCAATAACACATTTAAATGGGCCAAGAATCCTTCAGTTTGCACAACCTTTGAGGGCAGTTGTGAGGAGTCACCAAGGAAGAAAGATCTATTGATGTTGCTGGATCTCATATCAGTTTAATTGTTTGTTCCAACAGAGCAGTGTTCGGTTCAGGCCATCACTTACAAGGCAGTATCAATTGCAAGAACTTTAAGCAGAAGGTTATTAGAGATTCAAGCTCTTGGAGCTTCAAAGAAAAAAAAATAAATAAAAAAAATAATAATATATAAATATAAATATATATATATATATATATATATATATATATATATATATATATATATATATATATATATATGTAGCAATAACTCTCGGTGGAGCTGCTGGTTTAAAGCGGGCCATATCACATAGTCCTAAGTATTCAGACTCTTTGCTGTGACACTCATATATTTAACTCAGGTGCTGTCCATTTCTTCTGATCATCCTTGAGATGGTTCTACACCTTAATTTGAGTCCAGCTGTGTTTGATTATACTGATTGGACTTGATTAGGAAAGCCACACACCTGTCTATATAAGACCTTACAGCTCACAGTGCATGTCAGAGCAAATGAGAATCATGAGGTCAAAGGAACTGCCCGAAGAGCTCAGAGACAGAATTGTGGCAAGGCACAGATCTGGCCAAGGTTACAAAAAATTTCTGCTGCACTTAAGGTTCCTAAGAGCACAGTGGCCTCCATAATCCTTAAATGGAAGACGTTTGGGACGACCAGAACCCTTCCTGGAGCTGGCTGTCCGGCCAAACTGAGCTATTGGGGGAGAAGAGCCTTGGTGAGAGAGGTAAAGAAGAACCCAAAGATCACTGTGGCTGAGCTCCAGAGATGCAGTTGGGAGATGGGAGAAAGTTGTAGAAAGTCAACCATAACCGCAGCCCTCCACCAGTCGGGGCTTTATGGCAGAGTGGCCTGACGGAAGCCTCTCCTCAGTGCAAGACACATGAAAGCCCGCATGGAGTTTGCTAAAAAAACACCTGAAGGACTCCAAGATGGTGAGAAATAAGATTCTCTGGTCTGATGAGACCAAGATAGAACTTTTTGGCCTTAATTGTAAGCAGTATGTGTGGAGAAAACCAGGCACTGCTCATCACCTGTCCAATACAGTCCCAACAGTGAAGCATGGTGGTGGCAGCATCATGCTGTGGGGGTGTTTTTCAGCTGCAGGGACAGGGCGACTGGTTACAAGCGAGGATGAAGATGAATGCGGCCAAGTACAGGGATATCCTGGACGAAAACCTTCTCCAGAGTGCTCAGGACCTCAGACTAGGCCAAAGGTTTACCTTCCAACAAGACAATGACCCTAAGCACACAGCTAAAATAATGAAGGAGTGGCTTCACAACAACTCCGTGACTGTTCTTGAATGGCCCAGCCAGAGCCCTGACTTAAACCCAATTGAGCATCTCTGGAGAGACCTAAAATGGCTGTCCACCAACGTTTACCATCCAACCTGACAGAACTGGAGAGGATCTGTAAGGAGGAATGGCAGAGGATTCCCAAATTCAGGTGTGAAAACATGGTGCATCTTTCCCAAAAAGACTCATGGCTGTATTAGATCAAAAGGGTACTTCTACTAAATACTGAGCAAAGGGTCTGAATACTTAGAACCATGTGATATTTCAGTTTTTCTTTTTTAATAAATCTGCAAAAATGTCAACAATTCTGTGTTTTTCTGTCAATATGGGGTGCTGTGTGTACATTAATGAGGAAAAAAATGATCTTAAATGATTTTAGCAAATGGCTGCAATATAACAAAGAGTGAAAAATTTAAGGGTCTGAATACTTTCCGTCCCCACTGTATATTCCTTTCTTTCCAGAAAGAGTAAAGTTGGGTTTTGTAGATCATCCTGCATCAGATGTAGCAACAGCCTGCTATTTAACAGACAGCTGGACATTGCCTAACTTTCCAGAATATCACACAGGAAAGTCACACGTACTGTTCATTTTCAGAATTTTAAAGTAGTATCTGTCCACAATTGTCCCTCTCAGGTCATCTAAATAAACCTTTTGTCATTCCAGCTGGGAATCATCAAGGGAAAGAGGTTACTGCCTGGATCCTAGCAGGCTTGGTTGTGCATATAGGACAAGGGGTCGCGAGCCTCCGGCAGCGGCGGCGGAGCACTCTACCAGACTTGTTGAAGCCTCATAGGCAGCTCATTCAAGAGAATCTATGGTGCCCATCTGTGGAGGGGTATCGTGGTCGTTCCAACATTCCTACTCAAACTTGACAGAATAGACCCGGGGAACTTGTCATCGGGGGACTTTGTAGGAAGGACTATTCAGTCCTCTGTCTCATCCTAATTAGAAGATTGGTTTGACAAATAGATCCCACCGTGTCAGCTAGTTTTTTATCACTAGTATGCTGCCATGTTGGCGTCAGGAAAACGGAAAATTGTATCAAATACTTACCGTAATTTTCCTTTCCTGACGCCAAACCATGGCGGCATACGGTCCCACCCTTGTATGTTTCAGCATGTAGCTAATTACAGAGAATGGGGTGGGGCCTAACTAGGCCTTTCATTTATGCTATTCACTGGTCCTGAGGGAGTGGTCAAGAGGTGGAGCTCTATCACTAGTATGCTGCCATGGTTTGGCGTCAGCAAAAGGAAAATTACGGTAAGTATTTGATACAATTTTCCATTTTTCAAAACCTATAGCTGCTGACTCTTAACAGCCACTCACTTGTCCCATGATCCAGCGCCATCCTCACCCTGGCTAGTTCTTCACTAGCCTTTGGGTTCCTGGAACCAGCATATTAATTGTGGGCACCTGGCTGTAACAGCTTGAGGCTTCACAGCAGGGTACCCACTGCGCATGTGCGAGCTGTGTTACGCATTGTGAATGGTTCCGCAGTCTTCCGGGATCTGTGACATGATCTGTGACAAGAGGGAAGGGGGGAGGGGGACTTCCGATCCCCTAGGTGGTCAGAAGGGAAGTCGGAGTGTGTACATGTCAAAATCAGGTACCCGCTCTCCCCCCCCAAAAGTGCCATTCTTGAAAGAGGAGCGGGGAGGAGGCCTTAAAGCGTAAGGTCCCCTTTTGGGTGGAGTTCAGCTTTAAGCTAATTTTTATTGCTAGGAAGCTCTTTGTGCTTCCTTACAGTGGCCTTATAAATTACTTGTGCAACATTTGATATTTCTATCCATTATAAAGGATCAGAGGAAAAACATATTCAAAACATTTTAAACTTCTAACTACTAAAAATAAACATTTTAACTACTAAAAGACAGTTTAAAAAGGCCACCCAATGAATGCAAAGGACTGCTGGTTGGCACCAGAACCATAGATAATTTGGTCTTTATTTTAAATATGTTCCAGAGATGAACTGAATCAGTGGTATGCAGCTCCATGTTCAGCTTTATAGGTCAAATACCAGACTGGGATACCTTATGCAATAGCTGGGGGTCTTACTGCTCTACGCCAGTACCACATAGGAAATCCTGTTGAACATTAGCTTAAACCTTCCTGCGAAGCTTGTCACAGTATATTTTTTTCTCTGCATTTTACACTAGGCTGTGTCTGTGCTCCATTCAAGCTACTGTTTCCATGTCCCCCATCTTTTCAAAGGCACAAGGAATCTCCACTCCCACCTCTTTAAGTCCCTCTTGCAGCTGACAACAGATCATGTCATCACTTGTAAAAAAGAAAGGGGAAGTTATGAGAAATGGCCTTCTGCAAACAAGATGTTGCACTAAATCTGTAGGTAAATAAGAGAGCCAGAGCCTTCACTAAGTGGGCCTCTGTGAAAAGAGGGGATTCCCTTCCTGGGAACATAATCAGTAATCTAAATAAGTGATTGGGAGCAGAAGAACTACTGCAACCAGCATATAACATTAACCATAAGTATATAGATGCACACCAGTATATAAATAATACAAGCTTTAAATAAGAGATTAATAACAGTACATACGTCCAATGTAGAAACAGGTATTATCGGCAAAGGGCCCAATAGGAGTCATAGAGAATTTCTGCACATGTACCCAGGCATATATAGTTATCAACAGAGATACCTCCAGATGAATATTGCATCAAAGTCCAGTTAATGGGGCCCCTCCTGAAGACAAGATCTGTGGTCAAGTGGAGAGCCTCTAACTGGAGTCCAACCAGCTTGGAACAAAGCTTCTCACTGGCAGGAACTGTGGTGTGGCACTGGAGTGTCTCATCCTATCTACTCTGCACTTTAGCCCCTCCCTAATAGTTTCTAATCTGACATGCAACCAGACCTCTAAGCCTATGATCCAGATGTGGCCACCGGATGCCTAATCTTGCTCTAGCCAATGCTGCTAATGGGCTCTAAGCTAAAAGTAGCTATAGAACCCAAGACCAGTTGGAACAGGGTTAACTGGAATAAAAGTAGCTGCAAATAAACTCTATTGCAATACACCGGTTCACCTACCAATATACTGAAAGGTGACCACAACACATACAGTAGCACAGGCCTAGATATCTGGCACTATGCATGTGATATAAAAAAAGCAAAGGACAGAGATGCTCTGCCACAAGGATTTAGATATACACTCCTGATATGTGCAAGCTGTTCCATGTACTTGATTGAAAAATTATCGCATTCTCTGTGTATTGCTTCTTTTATGTGAAATACCTGGTGTTCCTGCCTGTCCCTCTGCTTTCTTATTAAAAACTGACCACACTAGGCATGAGAGCACAGTATGATCAGTTCTCTAGCTGGGCTGAAAATTCAGCCCGCTTTCCTCCCAAGATCAGACTTGTCCTGACATGTCTCCCTGTACAGCCATTCACTGGAAAGACCAGTGTGATGCTGTTTCTCCTCCCCTAGCTCGGTGCTCATTATGCAGCTGAGAACAGAGATGATGTGATCACTTATAACAAAAATGGGAAATTTTTATTTTTTATTATCATATAATTATTTTTTACTGACTTGGTTGTTTTACAAGGTGAGGGTTTACATATGCTTTAAACTATTAGATGCATAATAGTCCCTTCTGGCTTGGGGTTTAGCAGCATGGACAGGACATGAGGCTGAGACTTTCTTTCTCTCCAGGTCTTCCTTCCAGGGTTTCAAAACCAACAACCCAGGGACAGGAAGTGTGTACATATATTCACAGGCATTTACAAATTCAGACAGTAGAGGGCAGCATATCTCTACATATACTGTATATATATGTTTTGCCTTGCATTTCTATTTTAAACTGAATGTGTTATTTTAAAAGTGTAATTATGGCTGTTTGGAATTCCCCTATATATTTGTACATGTATCCCTGATATTGGTAAAACGAAGTGGACTTCAGGATCAACTGCCCATGGAGTGATGTACATAGAATAGGGAGTAAAGAAAAATTACACAAAATTAAAGGACATTTAATGAACCATATCTGTGAGGTATATTTATGTGATTGACAATGCAACTAGAATATTTCAGTTTTTTCTACTATGTTAACTTCCAATAAATATGTTACAACAAACACTCCGTGATTAGTATTGGTGCAGCATGGTCTTAGCGTGATGTGATTTAATGAGTGGTAGAGTGCTATCAAAACTTTACGCGTCCTGGTTATCATTGTAGGTAACATATTAGTGTAGAATGGAATTGTCATGGTAGTGGGGCACAGTTTGACATTTCTGATTTGTGCCAGCTTTCTGTATACTCTTTATGTGAAATATGCCTGCTAATATGCCCAGCTTGCCTTCCTAGTAATAAGCTATAGCTGTACTAATTTAAAGGAAATTTGGATCAAATTCAATACATAAATGCTCATGATCGGATTTTAGGTTTGTAACAACCAGACAATGTCATAAAAATGGTGCAGTAAATACTTTATAACAGCAGACTTCTGCACAAAAGCTTCCAAACTACTGCACATCGGGATTTTCTTGAAATCTCTGGTCGCTCATGAAATTAGGGGAAGCTTACAGCAATGTATGATTATCCACTTGTCAATTCCATTCCAAAGTACATGATGTGAAAGCAAATTATATACTATGAGCGAGTGCATGAGTGTTTGAAAAATCATATCTTAGTTCTAATTGTTTAACAGTGGTTTCTGCCTATTATATTTCTTGTCTCCTGACAGATGCTTAATAGTATTAAATCTACATAGTCTTGTGGCTCACACTGTAGTATCTATATATCCCACCCACGGTACAGTCACATCCCAACTTTCCACATTTATAAATTCAAATATGATGAAAAATTATGTGTGCCAATATATAGGATCTTATATGTTACTAATATATAATATATTTTAATTATACATATTTTTTTTCAATACTGCAGTTTGTTTTCTTACGTACAAAGTAAAAAAAAATTACTAAGGTTTGTTGGCAAAACTCATCAGTAGGTATGAGCGAATCCGGCAAAGTTCTGATCACAGGAGGTTCATTGAACCAATGAAAAGATCTGCTGAACATAGCGCCGAACCCGTTGAATTTATGGGTGCTGAATATTTATTTATTTTTTTTCTGGTCGTTTTCAAAGTCAATGTGCAACTTTTTGTTTAAAAAAAAGGACATAGGCAGGTGAGCTCTGCCATGATGGATGTGTTCCAATGCAAAAGTAAATTAAAAAACTACTGTTCAGTGGGAAAGGGGGGAATAAACAAATCCTTTAAATAGCAAGCTTGGGTGATACATTAAAGCTACAGTTAGAGATGCAGTAAAATGTAAGTGACACTTGTGTTTACAAACAGCAGCAGTGGATCTGTTATTTAGTGGAGGTAGTAGTACTACTGTGAGGAGGACAGGGGATCTGTCATTTAGCACTCTGATATAAATACTACCTCTAAATGAAAGATCTCCACCAACTTCTCTTTGTAAACAATGGGGCTGGGGATCCTGGGTGACATTGTAACCAAATATGGCCATGACCATATGTAGTCAGTGATGTCACCTGGGATTCCTGCCTGCTTGCTTATATTTCTACAGTGCCTGAGAGCTATCATTTGTATTGGGACCAGCATTGGGGCAGCATCATCCTGGTGCCGGGTTGTAGAAGTGGGTCTACATTGTTGGGTAATGCTCTTTATGGATCTCCATTGCTGGATGGCGTAATTGACTTTGGATTTACGTCAGAGACTTTTTTTAATGGTATAGATGTTTTTATTTACATATTTGGTCAATGATGCCAGTCAGCATCCTCGTCAATTTGTTTACATTTAGCAACTGGCAGGGGGATTGACGGTTGTGGTGGAGTATAAATGAGTGAGGATTGTTGTGGGACAACAAGGCAGAATATGGGGGTTGCTAACTAGGAGTTTTTTTAGCCAGGCTTCTAAGGGTACCCAAATGGTCTACAGGTATGACAATAAAATGAATGATCATTTATCAAAGCTTCACTGATTTTTAATATCTACTAGAGCCCCTTGACTGCATAGGCTATTTTTTGGAAAAGGTGAACTTAGGTTTAAGCTTTAACAGGTGATGATTCTGATATAAAGGGCCTTATTTGCTTTTTATTTTTTTGTATTATGGCATAACTGTTATAGCATAACTGTTTCCAACAATTGTCTACCTGCAAGTCACCCATTCACAAGAGCTTCCATAGAGGAAAATACGCTTCTGTACTGATGCACATAGCCAAGAAATATTGCACTGTTTTGCAAAAAAAAATATTGCACTGTTTTGCAAAATAAAATTTCCTTTAGAAAAATTCAGCCAGCAACAATTAGGAAATAAGCTCTGTGAAAAAAACACATGAAACTGGTTATTTTTTTTCCTTTATTTTCTTTTGTCCACTCAATCATATGTGCTAGGATTACAGCTTTGTAATACCTAAAAATATCAGGTGCTGCCAAACCCCCATGCTGTCTTTTCCTGGAAATTAGTGCAAATTTTATTCTCGGTTTTTTATTTTGCCAAATATATTTTGTCAATGTTTTTTGTGTAATTTTGAAAAAGCTCTGTGGGATCCCTATTGGTAACATTTGGAATTTATACAGTATTTTTGGTAATATTACCAAAAGCATGTTGACTCTTCCAATCCAAGATATTGATTGTGTACATATCTTCTTGACTTCTACCTTGATCTCATTTAATAATGGAATGTAGTTTGCAGGATACATTTTCTTAAGTGATGGTGTTAGTTTAATTCCCAGGTAGGGTAGTTCCCCTTTCACCCACGTAAATGGGAATTGTTTTCGAAGGGCCAGGACATCTTTTTTCCCTAGTCCGAGGTTCAATATTTCTGTTTTTATGGGATTTATTTTGAAGTTTGAGAGTTCACCATATTTATCCACTTCTGTCAGGATGTTTGGCAGGGTTGCTCTGGGTTTAGTCACATACACTAAGATATCATCGGCATAAGCCGCGACTTTATGTCCTTTTTCCTCCACTCTCACCCCCTCTATCCCCTGGTTGTTTCGCAGAGTCGCTAGGAAAGGCTCCAGTGACAGTACGTATAGGAGAGGTGAGAGTGGGCATCCTTGCCGCGTTCCATTAGACATTTCGAACACTGGCGACATTTTACCAATTACCCTTACTCTTGCCGTAGGCCCGTTGTAGAGATTTTTGATCCACTTCATTATCTTAGGCCCCAATCCTAAATGTTGTAACGCAGTCATCATAAATCCCCAGTCTACCCTGCCAAATGCTTTTTCTGCATCGACTGACAGGAGCAGATCTGGGGAAATATTAGTATTCTTCCTTCGCAACATCAAGATTGTTTTTATACTATTATCCCTTCCTTCTCTCCCAGGAACAAAACCAGTCTGGTCCGGGTTTACCCATAGCGGCATCAATCTTTTTATTCTAGTGGCTATTATTTTAGCATAGAGCTTAGTATCCGTATTCAGTAAAGCAATGGGCCTATAGCTTGAGCAATTGTTTTTATCTTTTCCTTCTTTGGGTATTATAGTGATATGTGCCAAGAGTGACTCTTTTCTGATATCATCTTCTTCTCCTATTTTGTTCAAATATTCACACAGCCTTGGGATCAGTTACATAGTTACATAGTTACATAGTAGGTGAGGTTGAAAAAAGACACAAGTCCATCAAGTCCAACCTATGTGTGTGATAATGTGTCAGTATTACATTACATATCCCTGTATATTGCGGTCATTCAGGTGATTATCTAATAGTTTCTTGAAGCTATCAATGCTCCCCGCTGAGACCACCGCCTGTGGAAGGGAATTCCACATCCTTACCGTTCTTACAGTAAAGAACCCTCTACGTAGTTTAAGGTTAAACCTCTTTTCTTCTAATTGTAATGAGTGGCCACGAGTCTTATTAAACTCTCTTCTGCGAAAAAGTTTTATCCCTATTGTGGGGTCACCAGTACAGTATTTGTAAATTGAAATCATATCCCCTCTCAAGCGTCTCTTCTCCAGAGAGAATAAGTTCAGTGCTTGCAACCTTTCCTCATAACTAAGATCCTCCAGACCCTTTATTAGCTTTGTTGCCCTTCTTTGTACTCGCTCCATTTCCAGTACGTCCCTCCTGAGGACTGGTGCCCAGAACTGGACAGCATACTCCAGGTGCGGCCGGACCAGAGTCTTGTAGAGCGGGAGAATTATCGTTTTATCTCTGCAGTTGATCCCCCTTTTAATGCATGCCAATATTCTGTTTGCTTTATTAGCAGCAGCTTGGCATTGCATGCCATTGCTGAGCCTATCATCCACTAGGACCCCCAGGTCCTTTTCCATCCTAGATTCCCCCAGAGGTTCTCCCCCCAGTGTATAGATTGCATTCATATTTTTGCCACCCAAATGCATTATTTTACATTTTTCTACATTGAACCTCATTTGCCATGTAGTCGCCCACCCCATTAATTTGTTCAGGTCTTTTTGCAAGATTTCCACATCCTGCAGAGAAGTTATTGCCCTGCTTAGCTTAGTATCGTCTGCAAATACAGAGATTGAACTCTTTATCCCATCCTCCAGGTCGTTTATGAACAAATTAAATAGGATTGGTCCCAGCACAGAACCCTGGGGAACCCCACTACCCACCCCTGACCATTCTGAGTACTCCCCATTTATCACCACCCTCTGAACACGCCCTTGTAGCCAGTTTTCAATCCATGTACTCACCCTATGGTCCATGCCAACGCACCTTATTTTGTATAGTAAACGTTTATGGGGAACTGTGTCAAATGCTTTTGCAAAATCCAGATACACCACGTCTACGGGCCTTCCTTTATCTAGATGGCAACTCACCTCCTCATAGAAGGTTAATAGATTGGTTTGGCAAGAACGATTCTTCATGAATCCATGCTGATTACTGCTAATGAAATCATTCTTATTACTAAAATCTTGTATATAGTCCCTTATCATCCCCTCCAAGAGTTTACATACTATTGATGTTAGGCTAACTGGTCTGTAATTCCCAGGGATGTTTTTTGGGCCCTTTTTAAATATTGGTGCTACATTGGCTTTTCTCCAATCAGCTGGTACCATTCCAGTCAATAGACTGTCTGTAAATATTAGGAACAACGGTCTGGCAATCACCTGACTGAGTTCCCTAAGTACCCTCGGATGCAAGCCATCTGGTCCCGGTGATTTATTAATGTTAAGTTTCTCAAGTCTAATTTTAATTCCGTCCTCTGTTAACCATGGAGGTGCTTCCTGTGATGTGTCATGAGGATAAACACTGCAGTTTTGGTTACTGAAGCCCCCCGATTCACTTGTGAAGACTGAGGAGAAGAATAAATTCAATACCTTTGCCATCTCCCCATCCTTTGTAACCAGATGTCCTTCCTCATTCTTTATGGGGCCAATATGGTCTGTCTTCCCTTTTTTACTGTTTACATACTTAAAGAATTTCTTGGGATTTCTTTTGCTCTCCTCCGCTATGTGTCTTTCATGTTCTATCTTAGCCATCCTAATTGCACCCTTACATTTCTTATTGCATTCTTTATAAATACTGAATGCTGAGGATGATCCCTCAACCTTGTATTTTTTGAAGGCCTTCTCCTTTGCTTTTATATGCATTTTTACATCGGAGTTAAGCCATCCAGGATGTTTGTTCGCTCTTTTAAATTTATTACCCAATGGGATACATTGGCTAATGCCCTTATTTAATATGCTCTTAAAGCAAACCCATCTCTCCTCCGTATTCTTTGTTCCTAATATTTTATCCCAATTTATGCCTTTTAGCAAGGTTTGTAGTTTAGGGAAGTTGGCTCTTTTGAAATTCAGTGTCTTTGTGTTCCCTTCATGTTTCCTATTTGTGTGATTTATACTGAAACTAATTGACCTGTGATCGCTGTTACCTAAATTGCCCCGTATTACCACATCTGTTATCAGGTCTGTATTATTGGTAATCAGTAGATCTAGTAATGTTTTATTTCTAGTTGGTGCGTCTACCATCTGACCCATAAAATTGTCCTGCAAAACACTAAGGAACTGGCGAGCCTTAAATGAATGCGTGGTTCCCTCCGCCCAGTCTATGTCTGGATAATTAAAATCCCCCATTATGATAACACTTCCCATCCTTGCTGCTAATCCAATTTGTGATAGGAGATCCGTCTCCACTTCCTCCCTCAGGTTTGGGGGCCTATAGCATACTCCCAGTATTATTTTCCCCTTAGCTTCATCCCTTTGGAGCTCTACCCATAAAGATTCCACCTCCTCCCTAGCCCCCTCAGTGATGTCATCTCTCACACTCACTTGTACATTATTCTTGATATATAGGCATACCCCTCCCCCTTTTTTACCTTCTCTATCCTTGCGGTATAGGGTATACCCTTGAATGTTTGCCAGCCAATCATGAGAGCTGTTGAACCAGGTCTCTGAAATTCCCACAAAATCCAAATCCTCCTTGTACAACCGTATCTCTAGTTCACCCATCTTGTCCGCCATGCTCCTGGCATTGGTGAACATGCCACATAGTTTAGACTGGTCGCATATTGTCCTCGTATTGGGTGTTTCAAGATTGCAACTAGGACTTGCTACTATACTCACCTTGTGTTTTTGTGCTTTGGTTAACCTACCACTAATGCCCCCAATACTACCCTCTGGAATATCTTCCGCGCTGGCTATCACTGTCTCTGGACCCTCCCCCCCATCGCCTAGTTTAAAAACCCCTCTAACTTTTTGGCCATCTTCATTCCCAGCAGATCTGCACCCTCCTCATTTAGGTGCAGTCCGTCCCTTCTATAGTACCGGTTACCGACTGAGAAGTCGGCCCAGTCCTCCAGGAACCCAAACCCCTCCTTACTACACCAGCTCTTCAGCCACTTGTTTACTTCCCTAATCTCCCTCTGCCTTTCTGGTGTGGCTCGATGTACCGGTAGTATTCCTGAGAACACTACCTTGGAGGTCCTTTTCCTCAATTTAGCTCCTAAGTCCCTAAAATCGTTCTTTAGGACACTCCATCTGCCTCTGACTTTGTCATTGGTGCCAACGTGCACCATGACAGCCGGGTCTTCCCCAGCCCCTCCCAGTAATCTGTCCACAAGATCCGTGATGTGCCGAACCCGAGCGCCCGGTAGACAACATACTGTTCGGCGCTTCAGGTCTTGGTTACAGATTGCCCTCTCTGTCCTTCTAAGAATTGAGTCCCCTACCACCAGAATCTGTCTTTCCTTTCCCTTTGCTGCCCCCCCACTCTCACTGAAGGAGTTCTTCCCCTGGCAGCTAGGAGAGTCCCTCATCTCCAGCAGTGCTGGTCCCTGACTGGTTTCACCAATGTCACTCAATGGAGCGTACTTATTGGGATGCTCCAGTCCTGGAACGGCCTCTCTGGCACTTCCCCCTCTACCCCTCCTGACTGTCACCCATCTACTCTTTGCTAGTGCCTGCACCTCTTTGTCTCCACCCGCCTCTGTGCTGGCCCCTGCCGGCACCTGCCATGTACGTTCCTGGCTCACCTTTAGTATGGAGGGACTTCTCAGTGCTGACAGTTGCTTCCCTAGATTCAGAACCTGGGCTTCCAGGGAAACAATGTGCTTACATTTTGCACAGCAGTATTCGCCCTCGATCGGATGATCAAGGAACGCATACATGCGGCAAGATGTACAAAGAGCCGCCTCTCCACACCCGCCGGGCATCGTACCTATTAAATTTAGTGAGGATTGGGGAATTTTACCCTGTCCAAATTACCTAACAGCTAGCTTCCTGGCACTAATACTCAAGACAATACACAGGTACACAACAAGACAATACACAGGTACACAATACACAGTACTAACGATCCACACACACTACTCAGACAACACTCAGATACTCACACTACACAGGTACTATGACCCCTGTTATAACCTCCTGTTTTAAACTCTTGTGTTTAACTCCCACTTAATCCAGCTCCACTTACACCAAGCTCCACTGCTTCAAACTGAGCACGCTCACACTGAGCCCTGCAACCAGTTAAATAGTCACCTGTAAAGTTAATCTTGAAATTTTTTATAGTATTTAATCGTGAACCTGTCTGGCCCGGGACTTTTACCAGTAGGGGTTTCCTTTAGTGCCATTTTAAACTCGTCCTGCGTTATCTCATTTTCTAGATCATTTAATATCTTGTGTTTGATTTTTGGTAAGTTGGCCTTTTCTAAGTAGATTTGGATCTTCTTCCTTCTTCTTTCTGCTTGTTGATTTGTTTCTTGCTTTTTTATTGCATACAGAGAGCTATAATATTGTGCAAAGGCTTGTGCAATACCCGTAGTTTTATTCTTTATTTCTCCTTTTTCGTTTTTTATCTTCTCTATATAGCTTAAGGTCTTCTTTTTTCTTAGGATATTCGCAAGGTATTTTCCTGATTTATTGCCCATCGTGAATCTCTCAATTGCTACCCTGTTGATTTCCTTTCTGTCTTCCTTTTCCATCAAATCTTTTAATTGTTCTCTTTTCAGTATATTTCCTTTTTAACTTGCTTTTTATGTCTTTGTTCCAAATTATGGATTTTGTTTAAAAGTTTCAGCATATTTTTTGGTCTTTCCTTCTTTCTACCCGCTCCTATAGATATTAATTTTCCTCTGATAACGGATTTATGCATCTCCCATAGGGTTGCTTTTGACAGGTCAGGGGTATAATTTTCCCGGAAATATTTTTCAATCTCATCTATTATAATTTTTTCAGTATCACCGTCTTCTAGTAACTCTTCATTAATTCTCCATGTGCCTCTTACCATGGACTCTCCCTGAAAGTTTATCCTCAGAGAAACTGGGGAGTGGTCTGAAAATGCTGATGTTTCAATTGCTGTCTCTAGTACCTCCTCCAGTAATCTGTGTTCCACCATGATGTAGTCCAATCTAGTATATCTTCCATGGACTGTTGAGAAATATGTATAATCCTTTATACCTGGATGCTGTATTCGCCAAACATCTACTAATTGCAGTTCATGTAATTTCTTTTTAATCGTCCTTAGTTGTTTTTTTTCTCTGTCTGGTACAGTAGACGTAGAATCTAGATTATGACCCATAATAAAATTAAAGTCACCCGCTACTATTAATTTACCCTGTTTGAATTCAAGTAGATCTGTCAACTTCTCCGCTAGATATTTTGTAGGGTTTATGTTGGGGCAATAAATATTTGCTAATGTATACCTCATATCCTGTATTGTCCCTATAAGGAAGAGAAAACGTCCTTCTGGGTCAGCTTTTATCTTTTCAATAGTAAAGCCAGTGTTTTTCCCAAAACCAATTGCGACACCTTTTGATCTTCTAATTGGTGAATCCCCATAGTACCATGTTAGAATATTTTTTGAGTATATTTTAACTGTTGAATCCTGCGTAATATGCGTCTCTTGCAGAAAAATGATTCCGGCCTTAAGTCGTTCTAATTCCCGTAGGATTACACGTCTTTTTTGAGGTGAGTTTAACCCTCGGACATTGTATGTCAGAATTTTAACTTTATTTGTATCTTCCATCTGCATCTCTAGGCACCCGCACGTCCCCCCCAAGTCACCCATTCACAAGAGCTTCCATAGAAGAAAATACGCTTCTGTACTGATGCACATAGCCAAGAAATATTGTACTCTTTTGCAAAAAAAAATATTGCACTGTTTTGCAAAATAAAATTTCCTTTAGAAAAATGCAGCCAGCAACAATTAGGAAATAAGTTCTGTGAAAAAAAACACATGAAACTGGTTATGAACAAAGTGCTAGAGGACTTGGGGACAGGGTGTGGTAAAAATCAATTGCAGCCAGCAGAAAATAGGAAATAGGCCATTTTAAAAACACAAATTCAACCTGTTACGACTCTAGACAGTGCATGTGGAAAGGCTACAAAGACGCTAGAAAAATTAAACATATTGAAATTGAAAATACTGCCCTCCTGGTCCTTATTTAACCCCTTGATGTGTTTAAAAGTATATTAAGTTCCTGAAATCTCTCCTGATATATATATATATATTTATATATATATATATATATATATATATATATATATATATATATATATATATATATATATATATATATATATATATATATCTATATCTATATATAGATATAGATATAGATATATATATATATATATATATATATATATATATATATAGATATAGATATATATATTTTATCCCTCAGACCTTTGCCCATTTTTGTTGCAGTTCTGCACTTATTCTATCTTATCAATATGTTTTTGTAAGTGAGGTCTACAGAGCTGGACTTTTAAATGAGGTCTAACTAAAGATCTACACAGTATATAGGGGAACCAGAACCTCAGTCCTCCTGCTGGTAACCCATCTAGTGATGTATCCTAGAATTCTATTTGCTTGTTCCACTGCCTGGTCACACTGTTCGCTCATTTTGCAATCATCTGAAATAAGTACTCCCAAACCTTTTTTCCTCTGTAGTGCTGGCCAACATTGTACCTCCCAATACTGTACTCTATTAAGTGAATAATTTCCCCTAGGTGCATTATTTTCTATTTAGGAACATTGAACTGCACTTTCCACTGCTTTGAGCAATGCCAAATCATGTTCTATGATACAGACACCTCCAGGGATATCAACCCTATTGAACACCCTATTGAACCCTATTACCCCTAATGCAGGTGGTCAGGCACTATACCTAGCTTCTGTGTTCTTCACCTAGAGCAGCTCTCTTTCCCATACAGAAAGCAGGGCTACCAGTACTCAGTTGCCCTCAGGACTTATAAACAATGCTATAGTGCCTGGCTACCACGCCGGGGCAGGGGCAAACTGAGCACAGTAAACAGGTATTTGCGGTTGACAGAAAGGCAGATTGGTTCAATAACAGTCCAGGTACAAGGCAGGCAAGGTTCAGAATAGTCACTGTCAAATCCATAATCAAAAGGCAGGCAGAATTCTGAACATATTCGACAACAAGGGACTCTCAACTAGCAGACAGGCAGATAAACAGGAAGCTTGGAGCATGTGTTAACCACTTCCATACCGGGCCATTGTCATATGAAATCCGCAAGAACACTCTGTCCCTCCGGGCGGGTGACATATGACATCCTTGGCTTCCCACCAGCATAGGGGGCATGCACGCCCACCACGTCACCAAGGAGCCGATGCGCATGCCTGGCAGCCGCGATGTCCGTCGGGCATATGCGATCGCTCGTGACAGAGCAGGAACGTGGATCTGTGTGTGTAAACACACAGATTCACATCCTGTCAGGAGAGAGGAGACAGATCGTGTATTCCTAGTATATAGGAACACCGATCGGTCTCCTCCCCTAGTCAGTCCCACCCCCCTACAGTTAGAACACACAGTTGGGGAACACATTTAAACCCTTGATCGCCCCCTAGTGTTAACCCCTTCCCTGCCAGTGACATTTATACAGTAATCAATGGCTATTTATAGCACTGATCGCTGTATAAATGTCCATGGTTTCAAAAAAGTGTCAAAAGTGTCCGATCTGTCCGCCGCAATGTTGCAGTCACAATAAAAAATCGCAGATCACAAAAAATAATAAAAATGCCGTAAATAATCTGTTTTGTAGACGGTATAACTTTTGCGCAAACCAATCAATATATGCTTATTGCGATTTCTTTTACCAAAAATATGTAGAAGAATACATATCGTCTTAAACTGAGGAAAACATTTGTTTTTTTTTTTAAATACATTTGGGATATTTATTGTAGCAAAATATAAAACAATATTGTGTTTTTTTTGAAAATTGTCAGTCTTTTTTTTGTTTATAGCACAAAAAAAAAACCCGCAGAGGTGATCAAATACCACCAAACGAAAGCTTTTTTTGTGTGGAAAAAAATGATAAAATTTTCATTTGGGTACAGTGTTGCATGACCGCGCAATTGTCATTCAAAACGTTACAGCGCTGAAAGCTGAAAATTGGAATGGCCAGTAAGGGGGTGAAAGTGCCCTGTATTGAAGTTGTTAAACACACTTTTAGAAGCATGAGACAGCAGGCCTGGCTGGCTAAAATCAGGTTTGGTCTCCACCCAGAGACTGGCTACATCAATCACCTTACAGGTGAACAGGCATTTAGGGAGAATGCATCACAGCCAAAACTAGGATGCTGGAATGAGGAACAGGAGTGCTACACTCTCCTGACACCCTCCAACCCTTTGGTTATATCACTTACATGTAGCTTAAATAGAACAGGACCTAGTACAGAGCCTTTTGGAACACCACTAGTTACTGGTCTCTGCTTTGAATGAACCCCATTTACAACCACACTCTGGTATCTATCCTTTAGCCAACTGCATATCCACTGAACCACCCAAGGGTTAAGTCCTAGCTTGAACAACATTTTTAATAGATCATTATGTGAGACTGTAGCAAATGTTTAGATATGTCCACAATTCCACCCTGGTCCAAAACATTAGTGATAAAGTAAAAAATAAAAATCAACCAGATTAGTCAGATATGATCTGCCTTTAGTAAAGCCATGTTGCTTCCAGTAAATTGTATGATTTTTTATTGATCTATGGTCCTTCTTAGAGTGATTTCATTAACTTGTCTACAATAGATGTTAAACTCAATGGCCTGTATTTTCCAACGTCTACATTGCTACCCTTCCTGTAGATATTAGCTGTCCACCAGTCATGGGGAACTTCTCCTGTTACAAGAGATTAATAAAAAGATGTGTTAATGGTCCAACAACTACACCTTGAAGTTCTTTTAGAACTAACATCAGGACCCATTGCTTTAGTAATTTAGTAATTTAGTCATTTCCTCTGCTACCTCTGATACTAGAAATCCTGAACATGAACTGTCATTACAAGAACCAATATGATTCCTCAACTACTGTACTACTGTATGTTATTGGTAGTGCTATTTATTTCTGAGAAGACTGAACAGAAGTAATTGTTTAATTGGGTTGCTACATCCAGGTGTCTCTCCATTTTTTCATTCCATCACAGATGAACCTATAAAAGGTTTTTGTCTCCTTTCTTAATAGATTTAGCCATTTTTTCCTCTTTCTGTGCTTTGGAAGCACTGATATGTTTGGCCTCCTTTTGTGTATTTTTATACATGTCCCTATCAGGAAGATGCTTGATTTACTAAAACTGGAGAATGCAAAATCTTGTGCAGCTGTGCATGGTAACCGATCATCTTCTAACTTCAGCTTGTTTAATTAAACTTTGACAAATAAAAATGGAAGGTGATTCGTTTCTATGCAGAGCTGCACCAGATTTTGCACTCTCACGTTTTAGTAAATCAACCCCTTTTTGTCTTCCTTGAATCTCCAATTTCCTTTACTATACATATTGAACCACACTGGACCATATTGGTTTGTTTTGCTGTTTACTCTTACTAATTAGCCTGAAATATAATCTAGTTGCCTCCAGGATAGTGCTCCTCCTTTAATAGTACCCAATGATTACTGATTCTGGTCTTTTCCTTAATTTTTAATTATGTGTTTTTCATAAATGTACCAATTTTTGCAAAATTTTCACTTTGAAATTCAAAACTTTAGTTTTTGTATATGATTTTTCTGTTCAAATTTTAATATCAAATCAAAGGCATTGGTGATCACCTGTGGTTCAGTATACTACACCAATTCTAAAGGAAGATGCCTCTCTGGTTGGAAGGTGGACCAACAGTGTTTAAAATATTTAATTTGGTTTTTAATTAATGTTAGCTTTATGCTATATTTGACATATGTATCAACTTCACATCCTTTGTTTCATACTATGTCTTTCCTGTATATTGTGTACCCTAGTATAGTTACAGGTATTTCCCAGTCATTTGATTCCTTGAACCATGTCTCTGTAACCACAAAGTCCAAGTTGTCCCTAGACACATAAGAGCTGTCAGATCACAAAGCTTGTTGCTTTTTAGAGGTGCAGAACACAGGTAGCATTGAAAAGTAAAAAACCTTTCCAAAGATACAAGCATGTTTTACCTAAAATACATTTCCTATAGGATTTACATCTACTTTAATAAACTGCAGGGCCTACAAGCCTTACACTAATCTGTCCCTTTGCACTTTATCAGCACTCCCTATGCTTATCTTACCACTGCTCAGCACACTGTCAAAATGGCTGATAGAAACACATTTTTATAGTGAGGGGCTAACAAAGCTCCCATTATAGGCCATTCTAAGCCACCTGAGCTTTGGTAAAACTGGTCTAAGCACCATTGTATCCATTTTTTCATATATATGTTAAAAAAAAAAAAAACAAAACAAAAAAACTTGAGTTTGTTATGGCTGTAGTGGAGCACTGGTCTCTTTTAATGTTCTGATAGATATCTGTCTTTGAAAAGCATAGCTATAAGGTTTTCCTACAAGATGATACTAGCTAGAGGGTTAATGTGTTGCATCCAGTCTCTTTGTGGCCTACTTAAGATTTCTATAGCGTGAGGATGCTGGAAGGTTAAACACTGATTTTCAGCTAGGTGAAAGGATGCAGTTCATTAATTTTTTATGGTGCCCATTGAGTACACTGAAAATTCCTACAGAAATATTGATATATATTGTTCAGTCTTTTCAAGCTATAAATGTTTGAAATCCAGTAAAATAGATAGTAACATGCTTGGTTATGTCATTCACATTTTCAAGCATTTATAGGTGTAGCAGTGAACACAGGTTGGTGGAAATTTGTCAGTGCCCCTCTTGTATCTATTCAACAAGCACAAGATTTGCTCGATTTTGGGTTTGAGGAGAAACCCACATTGTTTGTAGATGCACCAAACAAATGCAAAATTTCACTGCCAGAGCAAGCAACTACAAATATTGCACTTTCTGGTCTATGGTCATATTGCTCAGTAAGGGGACATTTGTCCCCCTCATTTGTCCCTCGATTTAGTTTGAACTATATAGTTGTATATTAAATGCATTATTTATCTTTCAGATAGTGTTTTGCAGTGCTAAACGTTTCATCCAAATTCCCCCTCACAATAAAAAGCCTGGTTCTCAGCAGCCATTTTATTAATTTCCAACTGTAATAGGGAAAGAATATGAGGTGCTCCAAGTAAAGGGCCTAGTGAGGATTTAGTGAAGGGATTGTAGGTCTCTGAAAGTAGATTTACCATTTTACTGTGCTTTTAGTAGCAAAATGCCATGTATGTTGGGGAATTTGGGGTGGACGTGGGATAGGGAAAGGCTTTTACATCTTTATGCTGCTGATGTGTGACAGCTTTTTTACAGCCTCTCTACATGCAGTTGTAGAAAGTCATAGCAGGATGCATGTGTTTTCACAGTGCATATTCATGGATTTTTGCTGTCTGAAATGACTTTTTATCACAACCTATCTCTGTGCACATGCACTACATGGATAACTTGCTGTATTTGTGTCATGAATCTGCAGTAATGTTTTATTCTCTGACTACCTGCTTACCTCTCAGGTCTGTGTCTCAGCTTTAGAGAGCGTGCCCCCACACCTGGGCATTCAAGTATAAACTCTCAGCATGGCTCCACCCCAGTCTCTCAACAGGAAACACTAATTAACCCTGCGCACTGCAAGCCAGCCTTGCTGAGTACATTTGTGATTAGGCTTCTGGTGTGGCGCCCTACTGTATGTTTATTTCTGGCTTCCGTGTACTGACATTGGCGTGTCCTTCTGACCATTCCTGTCTGCTAGTGACCCCGACCTTGGTGTGCCTTCCTGATCATCCCTGTCTGCTAGTTGCCCCAACCTTGGCTTGTTCTCCTGACTATCCTGTGTTTAACCCTGAACTGCTGCTTCTGCTCTGTCCACCAGAGCCAGTCCATGAGCATGAGCTGAGAGACCCCGGGGGCCATGACCTGGAGTCAGCTGCAGCGAAATCCATCCTCACATCAGACTCTGGTGAAAACCTGCTGGGTCTTAGATTCCACACCCTGGGGAATCTTACTCTCTATCTTCCTGTTTGGTCCGTGTCAGTGTTCAGATGGAGCTGCTTTCCTGACCCACCCAGAGCTCCATCCACAGCAGTCACCCGAAGGGTCCACCACCTTAGAAGTGCGCTCCTAACCCCAGTGGTGTGCATCTGTCACCTGGCCTCAGGTGACCTGACAGTTTGCTTGGCTATGGACCCGGCAGAGGTGCCGCTACCTGCCATTGATCAGCTGCAGGGCATAGTCCGCAGACTCGAGACACAGGAGTCTAATTATACCCAAGTGATGCAGTTCCTGCAAGATTTGTCCTCCTGCATTGAATAGTTTCAGGCCTCTTTTGGATTCCAGGTTCAACATCCTCAAATGCAAGCAGTGGTTGTACCTACTCCGACTACGGTCGCCACCACAAATTTGTTGCATCTGCCAGCTCCTTCTCATTTCTCTGGTGACTCCAGCGCCTTCAGTGGGATCCTTAGTCAGTGCCAATAACAGATATGGAAAGGGGAAATTTAACACTAAGATTTTAAATAAAAATAATACATTAAGTACATTACCGACTCAGCTTAATTATAACTGGGGTTCCTGAATCCTTAATAGAATGCATAGAGAGAAAATTAAACCAGAGAGGTTTAATAAGGGGCTTCAAATGGAACACTCACTGTGATATAGGTAAAAAGTTTTATTGATACAATAATCAGAAATATAAACATATCATATGGAAAAATAGCCAGAACAATTAATCAGAACCTTCACCAATAGAATGATTAAAACTTAATGACAACGTTGTCATGATTAAAAAACAGCCCGGGTTCATCAGCACACTCACAGTCACTCCACATACACATGGGGATGGCTGATAGTTCAAAGCCTAAGATCATCCAGTAGCACCAAATCGCAAGAAATATTTCGTTAAGGATCCCTTGAATTCTATGACACACAGCGGTGTCAAACATTGGAAGCGGGATATTGATCCACGGAAACAGCCACTATGATATTTAGCTACAGTGAAAGAGCTGATATATGCTATCCAGAGATAATTGCATATGGGATTGCGAGTGAATATAGAGTCTAGATGTTAGAATCAAATAGATTCACCATGGGGAGATATATGGGGTGAGCTGGAAGTGTCTCTTGTAGACAAAATTGCAACAGTTGATTACCGTAAGAACTTATAAATGCGATACAGAAATAACACTGTAGTGGCGGGACTTCAGCACCCCTTATCAAGATCTCAGCCACTATGCTGCTTGTCTTGTCAGGTTAATTTGGTTGGTTGGCAGACTGGTTGGTTGGTTGAGCTATGGAATGTTCTGTTTTTGTCTTAAATACCTTATTCTACCTCATCGATCTGCGGTCACATGGCCGCTCGGCAGAAGTCAGAGGGGAATCTCAGCTCTACCCTCTGTAGTCCATAGATTCGAGAAGAAGAGCATTGGGTGGCCACATGACAACAGATTGACAAGGTGAATAAATTATTTAGCAGGAGAATATTAAAAAAAAACAAAGACACTGGGGTTTATTTACTAAAGGCAAATCCATTTTGCACTACAAGTGCACTGCAAGTGCACTTGGAAGTGCAGTTCCTGTAAATCTGAGGGGGACATGCAAAAAAAATAAAAAACAGCATTTTTGCTTGCACATGATTGGATGATAAAATCAGCATCGCTTCCCGTCATTTCAGAGCTTCCCCTCAGATCTACAGCGATCTACAGCGACTGCACTTACAAGTGCACTTTCAAGTGCACTTGTAGTGCAGAGTGGATTTGACTTTAGTAAATCAATCCCATAGTTTAGTATATTTTGTCATAGCAGAGGGGCTGCAATCAAAAATAAATAGTGATCAATCGGCGCAAAGAAATATCCTAACCTAAAAAGCCAATATAACACTTAAGGTCAAAATACACATCCTCAGTAAACTTTTAAAAACATAAATCGTGCAGCGCTAATTAAAACTAGACTAAATCACTAAGGATTAATAAATATATGAATTTAAAAATTTCAGAGAGAGAGTCCATGCATAAAATAGGGAGTAAGGCAGATAGAGTCCTCAGCTGTGAACACTTGTGCTGGTAAAGATGCTTTTCAATCTGGTGCAGATTCGTGAAAATACCACCACCGACAGAAATACAGGCCACTCACCTTGCACAGTGGACCTCCTGAGCTAACAGATAGGTCTACAAAAGCCTTCCCCTCACAATGGGTTAAAGAGGTAGAGATGTTTTCCAGAGATCCAGAGATCTAGAGATCCAGCTCATATTACACATCCACTGCTTTACTGCTCCAAATCGCTTATCAGATCTCCCAATCAATGTTGTTACAGACAAACCTCGTTGTACCATGTAAGATCAAAATGAGGCATCCATAGTGTTCTCCGTATAAACTCAGTACATTTTATTTAAATCCAAAGTAAAACTACTCACAAGTGAAGCACTGTGATCCCAGTGCTAACAATGAAATTGTTTGCTGCAAGCTGCAAGCATGTCTCACAGAGACTTAGTGGAGGGTGGTTGCTGCAACAGGGTGCAGGCATCGAAAATTTTCAAACAGGTAATTTTTCTCCTTCACTGATGTGCGCTGATGAGGCTGCACTGATGGGCACTGATAGGCTGCACTGATGGGCACTGATAGGTGGCACTGAAGGGCACTGATAGGTGGCACTGATTGGTGCCACCAATGGGCACTGATAGGTGGCATTGAGCACTGATAGGTGGCATGGATGGGCACTGATAAGCAACACTGATAGGTGACACTGAGGAGGAGGCACTCATGGGCACTGATTGGCAGCACTGATGGGCAGCACTGATGGGCACTGTTGGGACTGCACTGATAATCAGGACACTGATAATCAGTGCCCTGATTATCAGTGTCAATGTCCCTTTAACAATAGCCCTTTGGACTCAGCAATCGCATAGCGCACCACCCGCCAGGGCGCCAGGGGGCGCACAGGAAGCGCAATCACAGTAGGACATCAATAGACGCCCTCCCGGCAAAGTAAGCCCATGCTGTAGCCATCATTCTGCAACAGGTTAACAACAGAACAATGACTGTTTAGTTGAGTTTTGATTTCATTTAGCAGAGGAGAATGACATAGGAGTTCATCTCCATGAAAGGAATGTGTAGCTTAAAAGTAGATCTGGCCAAGTGTGATCTCATTAACATCAGATTGCGAATACCAACATTATCTATATTGTCCACATGCCCAGTTTAATTTATTTATATATGATTACTGAAAAATTCTGGACATTTGAGGGATAAGTTGTGTCCCGTGTTTAAGTTTTTTTATGTGCAGGGGTTATTTAGCGCCGGATGATTTAGATATTATTAGCTAATGTCACAATTCAGACTTCCCCTCTAATTTGTTTCATTTCTGAAAGAAACCTGAGGAAATAAAAACAGCCTATGACTATAAGATTCAATGCTTATTTTTTTTTTTTGCTACTGCATGCCCTTCGCCCTGCATTGTGGAAGGGAGGGCAACATTTTTTTTTTATTTTTGCATAAGGATAAGAAGGGATTTGGCCATAGGTCCTTGTTTTTAAAGGTAGCACCCAGTTTGCATAGCTTCATAAATTTCTCCCTCCATTTGCTGATACTTGCTTTCACCCTGCATTGTGAAAAGGCGGCCTTTTTTTTTTTTTTTTTTGCATATTAACAAGGTGGGATTTAGACCTAGAACTATCTTGTTTCTAAAGGTAGCACCCAGTTTGCATTGCTGCCCCTGCCCTGGGGCAGGGACGGCCTTTTAAAAAACAAATTAAATAAAAAATATTTAAAAAAATTGTAATATGTAAATAAAAAATGTGTAAAGTAATTGTATAAACCAGCCAAAAACACAACATACAATCTGAAAGTCGATGATTTCTTCTAGGCAGCCCCTCCTGATGTGTTTTGGCATTATAGAAGAATTTGTCTGTAAATTTCCCACCCATTTTTACAGTAATCTCTTAATTATTGCATTAAAATGCCTACCTATACTCTACTTAAATATACTACAAGTTGGTCTGTCCCGTCTCTTGTTTTTTTCACATCTATTGGTAAAAGTATTCATGATAACATATTGATATGAAAACAGCCATCAGCAGTGTGTCTCACTTCACTGGTATATTTTTATGAATAAAACATTTTGTTTCTTGTACAACCAATTGACAATAAATAAAACGCTGGAAAATTGTTGTTATTTAACCAGCACCCCAATACTCCTTCTCAACACCAGTACCAAAACCCTTCCCGCTGCCAACACCCCAATACTCTTCCTTTTCAACACCATCATCCCAACCCCCCTGCTCACTGCCAGCACCCAAACCTCCTACTCCTATTCTACCTCTGCCCCCTGCTGCCTCATGGCATTCCACATACTAGTGGAGGGCAGGGATGGCCTTCTGTGCACAACAATGGCAGCTGGAAAATGGTCTAATGGGAAACATAATGGTGGCTGGGTACATGATACTGTGGTGTAGCACAGGCCACAGACTCATGTAAAGGGGAGTTTGGCAAGATGGCATTAGGATGCTGGGCATAGAGGTTATTAGGGGACTTTTTTCTGCTTTGTAAAGTTGAAGTAAAAAAGGCTCTGAACAATTGCACATGCCTGCCCTGGGGATCTTAATGCTAAAATAATTCCGACAACTCCTTATATCCAGTTGGCAGGGCTATAGTAGGATTAGCTAAAGAGGAGAATAAGAAAGGAACACATAAGCAGTCCTAGAATGGAAAGTGGCTGATCTGCACCCCTGAAAAAGGAGGAGGATGAAAAGGGCACATTATCAGTCATCAAAAAATGGCTGATATGCTCTTAAGAAGGAGGAGAAAAGGGGCACATAAACTGTCCTTGAAAAAATAGCTGATATGCACTCTTGTTTCCCCATGCATATGGTAACTTTACCATGGCTGTTGCGTTGCGACAGAGCCTGCAGATTACAGTTCTTTCTATTTGCTGCCTGTTAAAGTTCTCGGGTACTGTCCTGATGATAGTCAGTTTCTACCAAGCACATACCTCAAGTCTATATTTTGAATATTTTGGGAATAATTAAGGTACTGCAGAGGTTGCAGCTAATTGACAGCTTTACCTTTTCTTTCCCTGCAACAATTTCCAATACCCTCATACTATGGTTGTTCCATGTCCCCTTTTAAAGTGAAGCAAATTTGGGTGGTCAAATTGCTGCATTAGTTCTCTGGTCTCATTAACCTTGAACATGCTGGGTCACCCATGAACCCAGTGTTGTCCCTAAACTGAATCTGATCACTAGCTGAGTCCATGGCAGAGAAGTATTTAGAAATAAGGTTACAAGTACTGTTTCTTGTTGACAGTGATAAGAAATCCTGATGAGTTCACACAAATGCATAAAGTGGCTTAATAAATGTTGAGGACAGAAACTTGAAACATCAAATTATTTTTTACGCTTCCAAGAGTCTCATAGCTTCTTTCCTCTAATAGGAACTCTAAAGGAAGATTGATTTTCCATCTTGTTTGCCTCTTGCCTTAATGATAAGATAATCAGACTATGTAAATGCTGTGTATGTCAAATAAGTGAAAAAAACAGGAGGTGCTCAGGAGAGAGATAAGGTAGAGAAAGGTCAATTAATATTAATATCCATGGCAAGTTTTAGATTGTAGAAATGTTTTAAGGAACACTACGAACATGATCTGATTAAATGATAATGAAAACAAATGCTTTTGCCAAAGCAAAAAGTAATACCTTCAGTGAGTTTTCAGAAATAGGTAAACATTCAAAATTTGTGATTTCATTCTCTTCTGGCAACAAGCCCAAGCGTAATTTCCATATTTGTAATGTAGTCTATAAAGTAAGACTTTGCAATTCCGTTAAGAGTAAATTAACATCTAGGTAGCATTCGCGTGCAGATCACATTTGTGTATCTTTAACTTAGGTCTGCAGGGAACATTTTTTAGATGCATAGTTTTATATATTCTAGACTAGGGGTGAGTTTTACGTAGGAGGCTGTGCAGGGTTGGCTCTGAACCCTGCCTCCTCATGGTTCACAGACCGAACTAAACTATTTGACTTATTTGTCCACTTAGACCTCCTGCTGAAAATAATTTGTTACAACCACCAATAAATGTCAACATCTTGCTGTATAGTCCACTAGCACCATTGGTTGCTAAGACAGAGGCAGTGGCAGGTATCCTAGCAACCACTATCCTGCTGTCTGCAGGCTTGTATATGTAGTGGTACCCCCGTTACTCTGCCTTTAAACCCTAATAACAGCCTCAGCCCCCTCTGGCACGCCTGGCAATAGTGTAAGTGCAATGACCAATGAAAAACACACACGTTGTAATAAAACACAAAAATTGTCTACTGCAAGATTTCTGTGTAAGAATAACAGACAGTAACAGTATATATTCAAGTAATCAACTAGAGAGCAATAACTGAGATTTAAGAGCAATATAGCTCTCAAGCCTATATTCAGGCTGCTTTCAGGGGATTCCAAACATTAGAATGTCCCCAAGAGCAGAGGCACACTTAAATGGCAAATAAAGCACAATAAGTTGGATTGGTTACCTTTACTCAGATTGGCTCCATGAGTCCAGGCCGGTGGAGAGCAGGGGAATCACCCCCCTTTGTGTCAGGCCTCTCTCTTCTGTCCCCTGACACCACAGGCCCAACTTTAAAAACTTTATTCAAATCAACATGCTATGGCTTAACCTCCTAGATAAACTGTCCCACATACACCCACTGCATATACAGAGCCCTGAATATGTGTGTGCGGATCCGTATGGCACTAGGAGATTCAGTCCTTTTAGAGAAAAGATAAGATTTGGTGTCTTCAGCTAGCCACTTTTGTTGGTGCACTTAAACTCCTGGATGGCAGGGCCAAACAGCACAACTGGCCCGGATTAGGGATGAGCTTTGAGTTCGAGTCGAACTCATGTTCGACTCGAACATTGGCTGTTCGCAAGTTCGCCGAACAGCGCACAATTTGGGGTGTTCGCGGCAAATTTGAATGCCGCGGAACACCCTTTAAAAGTCTATGGGAGAAATCAAAAGTGCTAATTTTAAAGGCTAATTTAGAAGTTATTGTCATAAAAAGTGTTTGGGGACCTGGGTCCTGCCCCAGGGGACATGGATCATTGCAAAACAGTTTTAAAAATGGCCGTTTTTTTAGGAGCAGTGATTTTAATAATGCTTAAAGTCAAACAATAAAAGTGTGATATCCCTTTAAATTTCATACCTGGGGGGTGTCTATAGTATGCCTGTAAAGGGGCGCATGTTTCCTGTGTTTAGAACAGTCTGACAGCAAAATGACATTTTGAAGGAAAAAACCCATTTAAAACTACCCGCGGCTATTGCATTGCCGACAATACACATAGAAGTTCATTGATAAAAACGGCATGGGAATTCCCCAAAGGGGAACCCCCGAACCAAAATTAAAAAAGAAAAATGACGTGGGAGTCCCCCTAAATTCCATACCAGGCCCTTCAGGTCTGGTATGGATATTAAGGGGAACCCCGGCCAAAATTTAAAAAAAAATGACGTGGGGTTCCCCCGAAAAATCCATACCAGACCCTTATCCGAGCACGCAACCTGGCAGGCCGCAGGAAAAGAGGGGGGGACGAGAGTGCGCTCCCCCCTCCTGATCATACCAGGCCACATGCCCTCAACATTGGGAGGGTGCTTTGGGGTAGCCCCCCAAAACACCTTGTCCCCATGTTGATGAGGACAAGGGCCTCATCCCCACAGAATCTTCAGAAGAGAAGAAGAGAAGAAAGAAGAAGAGAAGAGCGGGAGCCACCCTTAATGCCATGGGTGCAGAGCGGCCCGAGGAGAAGAAGATAGAAGACGCTGCGGAGGAGATGCTGGACGAGAACGCCGGAGGAAGAACCAGAAGATGAAGGAAGATAGAAGAAAGAAGAAGCATTTAAATAAAGGAATTGTCAAAAACTGTCTCTTGTCATTTTTAACATTTTTGACAGTTTTTTAGTGAAATGGTAGGGGTAAGTACCCCCTTACCATTTCACACAGGGAGGGGCCGGGATCTGGGGGTCCCCTTGTTAAAGGGGGCTTCCAGATTCCGATAAGCCCCCCGCCCGCAGACCCCCACAACCACCGGCCAGGGTTGTGGGGATGAGGCCCTTGTCCTCATCAACATGGGGACAAGGTGTTTTGGGGGGCTATCCCAAAGCACCCTCCCAATGTTGAGGGCATGTGGCCTGGTACGGTTCAGGAGGGGGGGGCGCACTCTCGTCCCCCCCTCTTTTCCTGCGGCCTGCCAGGTTGCGTGCTCGGATAAGGGTCTGGTATGGATTTTTGGGGGGACCCCACGCCGTATTTTTTTTTTTTTTTTGGCGCGGGGTTCCCCTTAAAATCCATACCAGACCTGAAGGGGCTGGTATGGAATTTAGGGGGAACCCCACGTCATTTTTTTTTTAAATTTTGGCCCGGGGTTCCCCTTAATATCCATACAAGACCTGAAGGGCCTGGTATGGAATTTAGGGGGACTCCCACGTCATTTTTTTTTTTAATTTTGGTTCGGGGTTCCCCTTTGGGGAATTCCCATGCCGTTTTTATCAATGAACTTCTATGTGTATTGTCGGCAATGCAATAGCCGCGGGTAGTTTTAAATGGGTTTTTTCCTTCAAAATGTCATTTTGCTGTCAGACTGTTCTAAACACAGGAAACATGCGGCCCTTTACAGGCATACTATAGACACCCCCCAGGTATGAAATTTAAAGGGATATTACACTTTTATTGTTTGACTTTAAGCATTATTAAAATCACTGCTCCTGAAAAAATGGCCGTTTTTAAAAACTTTTTTTTGCATTGATCCATGTCCCCTGGGGCAGGACCCAGGTCCCCAAACACTTTTTATGACAATAACTTGCATATTAGCCTTTAAAATTAGCACTTTTGATTATTCATGTTCGTGTCCCATAGACTTTAACGGTGTTCGCGCGTTCGAACGAACTTTTTTCCTATTCACATGTTCTGGTGCGAACCGAACAGGGGGGTGTTCGGCTCATCCCTAGCCCAGATTATCAAGTGAAGCAGGCAGGATCTTTCTCAGCAAGATGAGAGGACAATGATGTCTGTATACAATGTCCCTAGAAATGGATGGCCTTATCCTTTATCCCTGTGGCACTACAAGTGTCAGCAAGATGGCTACCAACAATAATGTCTGTATACAGTGTTCAATTAACTCCTTCTGTGGTGCAGTGTCCCTGTTTCCTGCAAATGGGCAAAAAGCCCCCTCACCCAATCCGGCGATCAAGGCCCAAATTAACGTCCTGGAACAGTCCGGCTCTCCTGGCAACCCGACTGGTCACCACACACTGGAACGCTTCACCGTCGGTGCAGGTGCGCTTGGATGTGCAGCTGGGATCCCCCTCTCTCAGGATGGATGTCCTGACTGGTGGTGGAGGCCTGAATCGCACGGGGAGATCACCTGAGATACAGCATCTCTCCCTCAGGTCTGATCGCTTTCCCCGCCTCGTGCTGACTGAAAACTCCTCAGGGAATCAAGATGGAGTCTCTCCTTTCCTGCCAGCAGAGCATGCTGGGATTTTTAGTCCCGCCCCTTTAAGAGTCAGTTAGGTTGTTCTGTGCTGGGACTTCATATTCCAGAGTCCTTTTCAGCTGCTGCTGCTTGTTAAAGTCTCATTCATTGGCTCCTGTAACTGTGCCTTTAATTGGCTCTACTCCTGCTGCCAATAGGAACACAGGGGAGCCTGCAGAGTGAACAGCTCTGTGTGAGTCAGTTAGGAGAGGGAGGGGGTGAAAAGCCCATGCAGGAACTGACAGGCAGCTCTCTCCCTCTTTCAGGCTGGAAAGTCTGTGTACATCGCGGTGGCCTACTTGGCGAGATAGCGGAGGAAACAAGACACGCGCTACATATACAAGTCAACAGTCATCCCAGGTAACCTCAATGGTGAAGTGTGGTAATGACCATCATTTTTCAATGATATCAGACAGCTTTTGGTCCCTTTGTTTACATTCTGCTGCTGGAGCTGTCAGGAATACATCGAGAGTGGATTGTCTCGGTGGGTGAGCGTTCTTGTTTTTTGTTGGGTCCATGGGAGTTGGATGTTTTGATAGCTATATATTTACTATTCAATCTTTTTGTGAATTATTAGGGTTACTATGTACTCCTGCAATCATGATGAACTATGTCAATAACCTGCCAAAAAAAACAAAAAACTTGCTGACACATCCACTTCTGATGACTTCTTGAATGATAATTACTGGCCCCTTAGCTGAGTGTAAGCAAAGGAGAGGGTTTCTTAAGTGACATGATTTGACAAATTTTGACATACCATATTTGGTCAGTGACATCACAGGGTATCTTGGGTGACATCATTGACCAAAAACTATCCCGCCCATATTTGGGCATGCCCTTTATTTACATTCAGTAAAGAGGTTGGAAGCTGTCCTTTGTGGCGAGCAGTTGAGAACAGATGTGTCGGTGGGCCAGTGGTTGTTGTCATGATCTGATCAAGAGGACTTCTTGCCTGTGAACGACAGTTCTGGTGGATGAAAGTTAAAGGTTAACTCCACTTTTGTGGGGAAAAAATAGCAAATAAAGAAAAAATAATATAGCATATACCATTGCGACACAAGTCATATTGTAATTAAATGTTATTCAAAATGACCTTTCCTTTTCAACCTGTATCTCTGTAATTTTCTGAAAATGCAAGGCAATATGTACCTGGAGGTGTTCTGGAAACTGTGTACAGAATGCCCCCCCAGAAACATAATTTCCTGCTTGTGTGATTGGCTCACTGATTTTCCCAGAAGTCTGCACTAAGATACAAGTCAGATTTCGAGCATCCCCTGGAACAAAAATGTCATTTTTGGTGAGATAATCCCAATAGGAACACATCTAAAGGGATGCGGACCAAGCAGCTTTCCTCATTAGAGTCATGGAGGTGCACAGCTGATTGATAATTATGAAACCACTCCCATTATACTCACTTTCCCACATGAGCACAGAGAAATACAAAGGGATTTCTTCAAAATAACAAAAGGTAGGAATCTGCAACAAAGTTTGTTCAAATCCCTGCAATGTACATAGATCACCCAGGGGGAAATGTTTTTTTCTCAGCAAAAGTGGAGTTACGCTTTAAGTATAGGAATGATGTAAATATATGTCTATATTTGGTTAATAACATCACCTGGGAAACCCTGTCCATTTGTTTATATTCAGCTGTCAGCCAATGGAGCTGTGATTTGCCGGTGAGCAGTCGTTAGCAATCAGACATGTTGGCAGGATTTTCTTGATGATTGATGATAGATATACATCATGGGACTTTTTTTTTATTGTTAAAGGACTTGAAAAATTGTGTATGTGTTTATATTTAATTTTTACTTTTTTTGTGAATGAGTAGGGGTACCTACTTACTTATTCACATGGGGGGTGGTATCTGGGTGCCCCCCTTATTGTTAAGGGACTTTTAGGTTCCAATAAGCCCCCTGCCCACAGACCCCCACAACCACCGGGTCAGGTGAACCTCCCCCTGTTAATAGGCATGTGGCCTAGTATGGTTCCTAGTCCCAAAGATAGCCACCACACTCTGTGTTTGAGGTAAATGCCCAGGTGGTGTACAGGAATGTGGGAGAGAGTTAGGCATACCTCCTCAATTGCAAAAAAATAATTAAACTCTTCCATGTCTCATCTATACAAAAACAATTGTGTTTTTTAAAATAAAATTCTGGAACCGATTACTGCACCATTGTGTGAGGAAACATTGCAGTAACATCGCAGCAGGAGCACAAGCAGCAGTGAGAGGAGAGGTTACCAGTAGAGGATTCCTTGGATATACCACCCTTGGCTAGCTGAGCTTTTGATGTGCCTGTTTGATCTCTATAACCTGAGATCCATTCTATTCGGTAAGCGGCCACGAATGTTGTTTGTTTGATGAACAGAACATATGATTAATCTTCTGACAAGCCGTTTTTTTATTCTGTTTTTTCACTGGGCACTATACAGCTTCAATGGACTATTAGATTTATATATATTTTAGCACTATTTGCTCTTATCATTTGTTAATTTTGGTATTTGTTTTGTGACAATTCGGGTGATTAGGTTCAAGTGGTGCATGTAGTTTTCCAGAAACGTGCCACTCCAGACTGCGTTTTTAGGGCATGGCAGCCCACTTTTATTTAAAGGTAACGAAAAAGTTCAAACAAACAGTAATCTTCCCTCGTAGGGGGGTTCCACCATCACTGTATAAACAAACTAAAGCCTCCTGGCTTACTCGCTGTCAGCTTCGTGTTGTTTTGGTTGCGGGCCACATCTGCCTGCTACAGACCTGCACACACAGACTGCCACCTGCAGCCTTAGACTCCGAGACCTCCTGTCTCTTTCTCCTGGAGCCGTCTCCTACTGAGACCCTCCCGACCTCCTAGGCCAGACTGCCTGTCTGCCGGGCGGAGCTGTCTCCAAGTCTGAGCACTGACCTCTATTCCTGGGATGTTTATGAACCCAGCCCACAGGTGTGCAATTAGTATTCCTGCCAAAATCAGGCACACACTGCTCATATGCACCTGTGATACGGGGTCGTATCTCCACAGTTTATATTGTGCACAGTTGTCCTTGGACAACAATAGGTTCACTTTGTTTTGGGTAGCGCAATTATTTTTGTTACACGTAGATTGTAAAAAGTTCTCCCTATACAAATTTTCTGAATTTGGTTATGTATAGCTAGCCTTGTCAAGGTGTGCCCTCCGTCGATGAAGACCTCCATATACATTTTCTGTCCAGCATCACCCACAAAGAAATCCATACGAATCCAAAACAGGAATAAAGGCACTCACTGGTCTTGAAAATCACTGCAACCTTGTTTAGGCATACATATATAAAAGTTGATTAAAATATTTGCTCTAAAAACTAAATTTCAGACCCTATACCTTGCATATTAAAACATTCCTAATATATCCAGGTATCCCGAATTTCTAGTGGTGACTAACCAAACAAATTTTACATTCAATTCCTCTTTCCCCACAGCTCATTGTTGCTTTCTACAACAAATTTTAGAAATAATGTACATGCTGTGTGTTGCATATTACTTCTGTACTTTTAGACAATATAATGTTTAGTTTGTTTTTTGACCTCCAAAGCTAAATGGGGATATATTTTAGGCAATGATGCCCACAAGAAATTGGAGAATTACTTGGTATGCCTCGAGTGGCATATTACTTCTATTTTCCGGTACAAATAATACATTTTAGAAGGATAACAAAAAGCATCCAGTCTGCCCACGCAGGGGCTTGGGGTGGCAACATAACTCAGAGTAGTGCTTCATATGCTGTCAATCAGATAAAAGCAAACAGAAGCAGTGGTTACATACAAAAAGAAAACCTAGACAGCTGAAATGAAAATCCAGGAAAATCCACAAGGATGTCAATGTCAAACTTGAACAAACTAAATCCCTGAGAATGATGCAATATAAATTCATAATCAGGGAGCGCAGGGCAGCCATAGAGAAAAGGAGAGGGGGCGTGAGCCTCCAAAGGAAGAGAAGGAAAAGAAGGAAAAAGCACAAGCGAAGGAAAAGAGGAAAAAGGATAGGAGCCAACAGAAAGAGAAGTAAGAAAGGATAGGCAAAGAGGATGTAGGGACTCGGGATCGTCAACCGGGTCAGTCACAGGCATCCAATACTAGCTGGAGGAAGTGAGGGGAAGGCATATTGGAGCCAAGGATCCCAAATCTTTAAAAATTTGTCATGGAAAACCTTGAGCATGCTAGACATCTGTTCATTGAGCATTAGAGCCATCATCTTACAAACACCAACACCCTGAAAAGGAACCATAGGCTTCCTCCAAGATTGCGCAATTGTCCTCTTGGCAGACAAAAATAAGTAGGTTGCCAGCTTCTGTTGGCAGGTATAGAGGCCCGGGATAGGGCAGTGCAACAAGGCTAATTTAGCATCCTTGCGAATAGGCAAGTGAAATTGGGTGTGTAACAGGCCAAAGACACAATACCAGAAGCCTATCAAATAAGGGCATCCCCGCAATGGTCACAGCTCTGAAAGAAGTGGTCACTGGAGCTGGGGTTGGCATGGGAAATACGAGCTGGGACTCAATACCAACGTAGCAGTACTTTGTATGCCGCCTCTTGGGTGGCAGTATTAAATGAGCATTTTGCTATGAAGGACCAGGCCTTATTCCAGTCTACTAGGTCTATCTTGAACGCCAGGTCCCGTTCCCACTGACAAACATATGAGAGAGAAGTAGGGGATGCTCTACTGTTCAGGATTGCGTATAGAGTGTAAATGAGACCAGGCAAACCCGGGAATGTTGGCAGATGTGTTTGAAGGATGTTTATCAAAAGGAGAAGGTAGAGGTGTGACAGAGAGATGATATCCAAGTTGGAGTTGAATGTAGTGGAAAAACTCTGATTGAGAAGCCTCATGCGTTTTCCAGAGAGCAGACCAGATTGGAAAGGACATAGAGGTCAGGAAGTGCTGAACTTGCGTGAAACCATGGGCAGTCCACCGGAAAAACACTGAGGCTGGTCCATGCCTGGGGGAAATAAAGGGTTGTAAAGGATAGGCAGAAAAAGCAAAAAGAGAGACATGAGTTTGCCTGAGTATCTGACTGAATCCCATGTTTTCAGGCTGTGCTGCATGATTACTTCTATTTTAATCATAAAAATATAACCTTTAAATTGTTTTACCACCAAAGTTAAATGGCAATGTGGTTTGTCCAATGAGGTCTTCAAGAAATTGTAGAAATACTACATTTGGTGTGTGGCATATTACTATATATACTTATATATTCTATTTTAATAAAAAACAGTCCTCATTAGCTAAATTTGGATTTGGTATAGCCAATGAAACCTACAATAAGTTGTAGAAAACTATTGTTTGCTGTGTGTAGCATCTGGCTTCTACTTAATCATAAAAAACAAACCCTACATTGTCTGGTCCTCTAAAGCTAAAAGCTAAAGGATTTGATATAGACTATGAGGCCTACAAGAATACTACATGTGTTGTTTGTAGGATATTACTTCTTTTTTGGGTTCCCAAAAAGGGTGAAAGGTGCCTGAGGAGTTCTCTACAGGTGGAGAACAGGAGCTGAAGTCATCCTTTACCCATTCAATTCACACTTAATCAACAAGAAGTTGTGCAGATGGTGGCCATTTTTTTGCAGAACAGACTTATGTTGGTTGAATAAAGAGATGTTTATTAAGTATCGTATTTGCCGGCGTATAAGACAACCGGCATATAAGACGACCCTCCTAATAGTCCATTTTTTTCCAGTTTTTACCTATACTCACTATATAAGATGACCACCCTTTGGAGGCTTCATATTTCCTTCTTCTTGCTGGAGCTAGAACCATAACACACTGAGCCAATCACAGCAAGCAATGTATTCTATTAATGAAAACAAAGCCTGCTCAGATTGGCAGAGGCTGTAACATTATCAGCCCGCGCCTCTCTGACTCTCAAAGCCAATCCGAGCAGGCTACTGTTTGTAGCCTGCTCAGATTGGCAGAGGTTGTTTCTCCAATCTGAGCAGGCTCTGTATTAATTAATAGAATACATTGCTCGCCGGGATTGGCTCAGCGGTGTATACTGTATGTAGCCGAAACTACATACAGTATTACCGCACATCCACCATCCGGGGGGCTGACATCCAGTGGGCGGCATTTTGTACCCGGCATATAAGATGACCCTCGCTTTTTGGCCGTTTTTTTTTTAAGTGTAAAAGGTCGTCTTATACGGTATGCAGTTGTAACCCAATAGAGCTGTGGCTTTGCCCTTCCAAGGATAACTTTGTCTGGTGCTTTGTTTTAGGGGCATGGATCACAGAAATTGTTAAATAACTATGGTTGGGATTTTAATCTATGATTCTCTAAAGTCATGAAGGCCTCATGACCTTGAAGGAAAGGTAGCCTTGGCAGCTAAAATCATGCTAGAATCAGTGGAAAATAGCAATTTAGTAATTCCCCTCTCCTAGGCAAGACCATAAAGATTAGACAAGTACAGAATAAGGAGAGGAAAAAAGGAAACAGTTCAAGAAGTGTGAGGAGTGGGACTACTGACCTCTTGGAGCCCAACAAGCAGCCCTAAATGTGCCCATGCACCTGCCCCCCACTTTTAAGAGTTCAGCACAGTTCTAGTGGCAGTTTTTACCTTGCCAGGTTTGAGTTGGCTCTGATTTGATGCCCTGTGAGAGCCTTAGTTTGTTGGATGCCTGTCTGAAAATGAAACGTGTGATGAAGTTAGACATTTAGGCTATGTTTCCACTAGTACGTCCCCAAAATTGCGCGATTTACACTGCGACTTTGCAATGCGATTTGTGGTGCATTTTGTTGCGACTTTAAAAATGACTTTGTGCGACTTGGATGTTCTGCGATTTAGCCATAGTGATTTAATTCCTTATCCTGCTTACTTATTTCCCCTTCCTCTTTCGTTGTCACGTGTTGTATGTTTGTTATCAAACATGTTGGCTATGCAATATGTTGGGTCAGCAGTCATTTTGGCTGCTGTAGCAGCATTTATAGATGAAGAAGAGGAGGATAACTGGAGGAGGAGAAGGCATAGGTTTTGGATCCATCCCATTATCGCCCAAAGGGAAGTGAGAGGCCAGTTTGGGGTCCTTTACAGCGACCTCCGTGCTCATGAAGACAAATTCTTCAACTACACAAGGATGTCAATTAGAAGGTGAGAACATTTTTTTATGTCAACTTGCAAATGCTGCCAGATATATTTAGGAAAATGTGTATATGCCTGGTCAGTATGACTCTTTTTAGAATTTTTAGGTTTGAATAGCTAGAAGTGTTAACTATAACCTGATCAAATTGTTATAATAATGGAACTTGATTTGTAAATGTTTGATTTTTACATGGTCAATGTAAATAATAGCCATATTTTATCTCTTTACAGTTTTGATGAATTGTTGGCTTTGCTCTCTAGCCATCTAGAGCGACAAAACACAAGTTTCTGAAGGAGTATTCAAGCTGTAGAAAGATTCATTATAACATTGAGGTAACTTTTCATACCTACTTTTTCTTCTTCTTAACTTCTATGTGGCATTTGGATATCCACATCATTCTTTCATCCTCTTTACATGAAGTAAAAAAATAAATACTAGCATGTAATTGTGCGTGAGATTGTTTTTACAATATTAACTTTGCCTCTACATCACCAGTGTCTTTCTCCTGCTCCTCTTCTTCCTTCACTTCCTCAGGCACCTCCTTCCTAGCTCATTTTTTTTAAGTTTATTGAAGTAGCTTAGTGTAAATATGTATCATTATAATAAACTGTATGTACTTTTCCATTTTAGGTACCTGGCAATTGGACATTCCTTTGCAAGTTTGCATTATGAGTTTTTGGTTGGAAAAAATACTGTCAGCAATATTGTCCACGATACCTGCAGAGACATCTGGAATGTCCTTAGGGATTTGTTCCTGAAGAAGCCCACTTGCGAAGATTTGTGCAAGATCGCTGAAGTTTTCTGGGATCATTGCAATTTCCCGAATTGTCTCGGGGCAATTGACGGAAAACATATGAGGGTAGTGATGCCCATCGGCAGTGGAACCAAATACTTTAACTAAAAAAATATTTTTCTTTTGTATTACTAGCAGTGTCTGATGCAAATTATTGTTTTACCTATATAGACATAGGATCATATGGCAGCAGCTCAGACTCCAGTATTTTCCAAAGATCATCGTTTGGAAGAATGTTGCGGGAAAATGGTCTGGACCTGCCACAGGACTGTCCGTTGCCAGGAACAAATGGGCCGCCAATGCCATTTGTCTATGTTGGGGATGAGGCCTTTTCTCTCAGTGAGCATCTATTAAGGCCTTATTCCAATAGGTGTCTGAGTGAAGAGAAGTGAATCTTCAATTACCAGTTAATGAGGGCAAGACGTGTGGTAGAATGTTCATTTGGCATTTTAGCCAACAAGTGGCGTTTGCTACATACACCGATTAATTTAAAACTTGAGAATGCAATATCTGCAGTAAAAGCAGCATGTGTGCTTCATAATTTTGTTAGAATTCGTGATGGCTATCTTTTTGAAGATTCCCTCATGCACGATCTGGAAGGTGCACAATGGAGTGCCAGTAGGGGCACCACCAATGGTGCCACTGTGCATGAGGGATTCTCGTCTTATTTTATGTCTGCTGCTGGTTCTGTCCCCTGGCAGCAGGAGGCCATTGCATAATGTAATTCATGCATTTTATTGTAATATTATTTAAATGTCTGTTATGTTTCATTGCATCCAAATGCAGAATAACAGCTCTTGAACACAAATTCGAAAAAAGGATAAGCAGAAAATGCATAATGTAACCAGAATAATATTTATTTACCAGAATTTTGTGCAAGAATGCACAACAAATATTAAAATAATAAAATATTTCACTTTCAAAAACACAAAAATAAAAGTCCTAAAAAAAATAAAATATATAATCTGAATCTTTTTTACAAAACAAATCTTTTTGCAAGAAGGCAAAAATAAAGAAATAAGTTCCATGAACTCAAAAATTCTACAGTTGTTGTTTTGGCCTCCACAACCAACCAAAAAATATAGAACAAGTCTTAAGCCCACAGAAAAAATAATAGAAAATTACAATTGCTCGTATGTTTTTTTTCAGTGGTCCCGGAAACGGAACTATTGGTTGGTCCAGGGAAATCCACTGATGGACCAGGGTAATATTTCCTTTCGAGAAAAGGCGGAACCTGACTGGGTGTAGGCTGCCTAAATTGGTGAGTGGTTGGAGGGCCAAGGGTAGAGGTAGTGGGGGCAGGAATTGGGTGCAACATGCGTGGCCTTGAGGGATTCAGCATATTACCATACTGGTCACAGTATGGACGGTTTATTGGTGGAGCATACTGTGTACTTGGAAAGTGAGTGTATTGTTGATAAGGGGGATATTGGGGAAGGGGGGGGGGGTTGCATATATGCTGAGGATGTTGTTGGCCCCTCACCCACAAATGATTGAGCAGTTGACATCAAAGCCATCCTGAGTGCATATTTTTTCTTAGGGGGTACCTGTTTACATATGCCTAAAATTACAGTGAGAAATGCTGTGTCTTCACACTGGTTTTCAGCCATTTTAGTGGACATCTGACTAACTACATCTAAAAAATTTTCCATGGGTTTCACAGGCCGGGCACTTCCCCTTGAAGATCTTCGCAAAGGCCTAGAGACATTGCTAGGCCCTTGTTCTGCATCCTCCTCATTCATTGAGTTTGATGTTGACCTTGATTCATCTACGAACAGTTCCTTGTCAACATTGTCTTGGAATTGTTCTTGCTCCTCCTCCGCAGCAGCTTCCTCTGACTCATCCTCTGCTGCCAAACCCTGTGTGCTGTCTTCCCAGCTTGCTTGGGTTCTGAAATACAAATCACATATTTTTAAAGTAAGCATTACAATTTGATATGTACAATTCGTAACATATGCCTGCTGATAACTTATGCCGCGTACACACGGTCGGACTTTTCGTCTACAAAAGTCCAACGGACGCTGACGGACTAAAGCTGGCTGGTAATCCGATCGTGTGTGGGCTTCTCCGGACTTTCAACGTACTTTTTTAGCCTCAAATCCGACGTACTTTAGATTTGAAACATGCTTTAAATCTTTACTTCGTAACTACGACGGACCCCGAAATCCGCTCGTCTGTGTGCTAGTCCGACGGACAAAAAGCCACGCTAGGGCACCTATTGGCTACTGGCTATGAACTTCCTTATTTTAGTCCGGTGTACGTCATCACGTACGAATCCGTCTGACTTTTGTGTGGTCGTGTGTAGGCAAGTCCGTTCGTTAGAAAGTATGCCGCAAGTCCGCCGCAAGTCCGCCGAAAGTCTGCCGGAAGTCTGTCGGACAGGCTGTCTGACTTTTGTAGACGAAAAGTCCGACCGTGTGTACGCGGCATTACTCTCGCATTTCCAACACTGGTTTTAAAAAATCAAGATCCCCGGCATGGGCATATGGGGCTAATCTTTTTGAGCCGGAACCACTCCTTCCTTCTTTAAATTTTCGTAAGTACTGGTTGTAGCAGTCTTTGAGACTTCTCCGTTGAGTTTGTAACGAGTGCACTACAAAATATAAAGCAAATAATAAATTAAAACCAAAAACTTTATTAGCTGCCTAAAGGTCATTCATTTGCTAGGCTGCATAATTGATATGGATGGTGTTAAAACAACCGCTAAATATATTAACCATGACACCTACATAATTTGACATGTGCTGGAGGATGTTGACAGGGCCATCTTTAATATTATTTAATATTATTCGGACCGTGGTCAAATATTATTTGTTGTCCCACACACACACACACAGATTTACTTTCCTGCAGCCACAGGTTACACGAAAGTAACTATATAAATTCCACCATCAACACAGATAGTGTTGACAAGGGATTCCCTCCTGCCAAACCATTGTGATCTCCTGGCAGGAGAAGCGGTCCCTACCAAGAAAACACAGTGCACATTGTTAACACACACCCATTGGTTGCAGAATATTTAAATAGGTGCAAGGCGCAAAGTGCTAAGCAGCATATATCAACCACTTACTTTTTGAAGAACGTTCTGTGGCTGATAAAGAGTCCCAGGTCTCATAATATATGCGAGCCACTTCCAACCATGCTCTCTCCTTCTTTGCATGATCTTTGTAACCTGGATCTCTGAGGTCATATATTGCCGGACGTTGTCTGACAAGCCTAATAATTTCCTCATTGTCATGCACTTGTCGCTTGTTTTTTCTAGCCCTAGGCATGCTTCCTGCTGTCTTCCACACTCACAGACATCAATATAGGAAGTGATGTATTTGGGAGGAGCAGAGATCATGTGCTTCCGTAGACTTCCGTGGAAGTCGCAACAAAGTCGCGGTGTCAGACATGTACATACGACTGCATCGCGACTTAATACCTTTCTATGGAGAACAAGTCGCACCGAAGACGAAACAAAGTAGTGCAAGAACCTTTTTTGGAGTCGCAGCGACTTGAGTCGCACCAATTAGAACGGGGACCATTGAAATACATGGGTTTTGACTTGTCATGCGACTTGACATGTGTCAAGTCGCAAAATAAGTCGCAGTAGTGGAAACAGAGCCTTAGACAATGTTAAAATGTTATGATGATGTTGGGTGCTCACAGTTTATCCTTGACCATCATGAATTTCTGCTGGTTTAATAAAGATTTCTTTATTAAACATGCAGTTTAAATCCAATAAAGCTGCGGTCTTACCCTTTCAAATATAATTTTGGCTGATGCTTTATTTACGTGCAAGGGATTACAGAAGTAGTTAAAAGACTATGGTTGGGGATGTGAACTATGATTCTCAGCAGTCAAGTTATTATTTTTTCTGCCTGGAAATTTTATTAATATTTTTACTTCTTTTCAGAGAGTCCAGAACCAACCAAATGATCAAAATTTACCTGTCACAGGCCTACTTCAAAGTTCACATAAAAGATTTCAGTGCTACAAAAAATGTCTAAAAATCCTTAGTGAGTGTGTTAGACAAGGCCAGGATAATCTTTGAAAATGTTAGCAGATCTTAAAATGTAAAAAACAGACTCCTAGTCTTCCTAAATGATAAGGATCCCCTATTCACCTGATGATCTGACTCAATGCAATGCCATCTTCCAGATACAGTGAGGGAAAAAAGTATTTGATCCCCTGCTGATTTTGTATGTTTTCCCACTGACAAAAAAATTATCAGTCTATAATTTTAATGCATTTTAAAAAAGTTACATTGATTTGCATTTTAAACGCATTTTAAAAAAGTTACATTGATTTGCATTTTAATGAGTGAAATAAGTATTTGACCCCTCCGCAAAACATGACTTAGTATTTGGTGGCAAAATGCTTGTTGGCAATCATAGAGGTCAGACGTTTCTTGTAGTTGGCCACCAGGTTTGCACATATCCCAGATCCTCTCCAAGTCTTTAAGATTTTGAGACTGACATTTGGTAACTCAAACCTTCCGCTCCCTCCTCCATTTTCTATGGAATTAAGGTCTGGAGACTGGCTAGGCCACTCCAGGACCTCAATGTGCTTCTTCTTGTGCCACTCCTTTTGTTGCCATGGCCATGTGTTTAGAATCATTGTCGTGCTGGAATACCCATCCATGACCCATTTTCAATGCCCTGGCTGAGGGAGGGAGGTTCTCACCCAAGATTTAATGGTACATGGCCCCATCCATCGTCCCTTTGTTCTGGGGAACTTGTCCTGTCCCCTTAGCAGAAATACACCATAAAGCATAATGTTTACACCAGGGGCGGATCCAGAGTCACTGCCAGAAAATAAGGCTACTTTCACACTGGGGTGGGCGTCGGCTGTAAAGCGGCGCTATTTTTAGCGCCATTTTAGCGCCGCTATTTGGCCGCTAGCGGGGTGGTTTTATCCCATTTATTTCTACTGAGACAAACAGCCGCTATATCCCAATATGACATGCTGGTGCGGGTCCTTGAATAAACCCTGCCTGCATTCTGGGATCCACACGCATGACATATTGGGATATAGCGGCTGTGTGTCACAGTAGAAATAAATGTGATGCTGGCATTGGGATGCATGTAACACTTTATGCATCCCCAAGCCAGTAAAAGACAGCCCTGCATGTTAGACGCATGTCTGCTGCACGCCCTGTGTAAATGAAGCCTAAAGATGAATTTTTCTGTCATTCTATATCATCATTATTATCATGATAGTCACACAATAAAGGGGCTGTGGCTCAACGCACCTGTACTGTGTGATTATCATGATGATAATGATGATGATTGGTAATTGTAATATGACACATGGAGGGGTTTAATGTACTCACTGATGTATTACTGACCAGTGGCAATTAATTAACCCCTTTGTGCTGCATTAGTGGCACTAGTGGCAGTGTTTATAAACCCCTTCATGCTGTAGCATAAAAGGGGTTAATTAACATTGATAGTGCCACTGTCATTAATGCAGCACAAAGGGTTTAATTGCCACTGGTCAGTAATACATCAGTGAGTACATTAACCCCCTCCATGTGCCATATTACAATGTACAATGTAAATTATTTAACACCCTCCCCTCCCCCAAAGCGTTAACCTCTTCACAAGCTCATTAACATAACAATGCCCGCCGTAGCTAATTAACATAACAATTCCTTAGTGCTTACTCACTTGCAGTGCACTGAGCTCTGGCTACAGGTCCATCTTGTCAATCCTGCCGCCTCTGAATCGTGACGTCACACTAGCCGGGACTAGGAAGCTCCTGTCGGGTGGAGATCACTCCGCCTGACAGGGAAGTGAAGTGACACTCGCACCGCTGTGCTGCAAATCTGCCAGTGTGTAGCAGCGGCCCCGGTGTCACATCACTTCCAGACCCCCATAGTGATGCCACTGGCCCCCTCTAAATGAACTGATGGGGCCCTGGGAATATATTTTAGGCCACCTGGGAATTTGGGAGAGCCAGGGGAAGCAGAAATAAAGTCCCTGCAGCTGCATTTAGAAGCCTCGTAACGCAAATCTGGTGAGGTGGCGGAGGGAGAAAGCCTTGGAATCAGTACTATTTTTTTTGGGGGGGGGGGCAATTGCCCCGTTGCCCCCCCCTGGATCTGCCCCTGGTTTCCACCTCCATGTTTGACAGTGGGGACGGTGTTCTTGGGGTCATAGGCAGCATTCCTCCTCCTCCAAATATGGCAAATTGCTTGATTTTGGTCTCATATGACCACAACACTTTCACCGAGGTCTCCTCTGAACCATTCAGATGTTAATTAGCAAACTTCAGATGGGCCTGTACATGTGCTTTCTTGAGCAGGGTGACCTTGCGGGTGCTGCAGAATTTCAGTTCTTCACAGTGCAGGGTATGTTTTCTTGGTGACTATGGTCCCAGCTGCCTTGAGATCATTGACAAGATTCTCCCGTGTAGTTCTGGCTGATTCCTCACCATTCTCATGATCATTGAAACTCCACGAGGTGAGATCTTGCATGGAGCCCCAGACCGAGAGAGATTGACAGTTTTCTTGTGTTTCTTTCATTTGCGAATAATCACACCAACTGTTGTCACCCTCTCACCAAGCTGCTTGGCGATGGTCTTGTAGCCCATTCCAGCCTTGTGTAGGTCTAGAATCTTGTCTGTGACATCCTTGGACAGCTCTTTGGTCTTGGACATGTTGGAGAGATTGCAATCTTATTAAGTGCTTCTGTGGACTTGTGTCTTTTATACAGGTAACAAGCTGAGATTAGGAGCACTCCCTTTAAATGAGTGCTCCTAATCTCAGCTCATTACCTGTATTAAAGACACATGGGAGTAGGGATGAGCCGAACACCCCCCTGTTCGGTTCGCACCAGAACATGCGAACAGGAAAAAAGTTTGTTCGAACACGCGAACACAGTTAAAGTCTATGGGACACGAACATGAATAATCAAAAGTGCTAATTTTAAAGGCTTATATGCAAGTTATTGTCATAAAAAGTGTTTGGGGACCTGGGTCCTGCCCCAGGGGACATGGATCAATACAAAAAAAAGTTTTAAAAACGGCAGTTTTTTCAGGAGCAGTGATTTTAATAATGCTTAAAGTCAAACAATAAAAGTGTAATATCCCTTTAAATTTCGTAGCTGGGGGGTGTCTATAGTATGCCTGTAAAGGGGCGCATGTTTCCCGTGTTTAGAACAGTCTGACAGCAAAATGACATTTCGAAGGAAAAAACCCATTTAAAACTACTCGCGGCTATTGCATTGCCGACAATACACATAGAAGTTCATTGATAAAAACGGCATGGGAATTCCCCACAGGGGAACCCCGAACCAAAATTAAAAAAATTTAAAAAAAAATGATGTGGGAGTCCCCCTAAATTCCATACCAGGCCCTTCAGGTCTGGTATGGATATTAAGGGGAACCCCGGCCAAAATTTAAAAAAAAATGACGTGGGGTTCCCCCTAAATTCCATACCAGACCCTTCAGGTCTGGTATGGATTTTAAGGGGAACCCCGCGCCAAAAACAAACGGCGTGGGGTCCCCCCAAAAATCCATACCAGACCCTTATCTGAGCATGCAACCTGGCAGGCCGCAGGAAAAGAGGGGGGGACGAGAGTGCGGCCCCCCCTCCTGAACCGTACCAGGCCACATGCCCTCAACATTGGGAGGGTGCTTTGGGGTAGCCCCCCAAAACACCTTGTCCCCATGTTGATGAGGACAAGGGCCTCATCCCCACAACCCTGGCCGGTGGTTGTGGGGGTCTGCGGGTGGGGGGCTTATCGGAATCTGGAAGCCCCCTTTAACAAGGGGACCCCCAGATCCCGGCCCCCCCTGTGTGAAATGGTAAGGGGGTAATTACCCCTACCATTTCACAAAAAAACTGTCAAAAATGTTAAAAATGACAAGAGACAGTTTTTGACAATTCCTTTATTTAAATGCTTCTTCTTTCTTCTATCTTGGCATGGGGGGAGGCTCCCGCTCTTCTCTTCATCTTCTTCTCTTCTTCTTTTCTTCTCTTCTTCTCTTCTTCATTTTCTTCTCCGGGCCGCTCCGCACCCATGCTGGCATGGAGGGAGGCTCCCGCTGTGTGACAGCGTCTCCTCGTCTGACGGTTCTTAAATAATGGGGGCGGGGCCACCCGGTGACCCCGCCCCCCTCTGACGCACAGTGACTTGACGGGACTTCCCTGTGATGTCACGGGGAATGCCACAGGGAAGTCCCGTCATGTCCCGTGCATCATAGGGGGGTGGGGTCACCGGGTGGCCCCGCCCCCCATTATTTAAGAACTGTCAGACGAGGAGACGCCGTCACACAGCGGGAGCCTCCCTCCATGCCAGCATGGATGTGGAGCGGCCCGGAGAAGAAAATGAAGAAGAGAAGAAGAGAAGAAGGAAGAAGAGAAGAAGATGAAGAAGAAGATGAAGAGAAGAGCGGGAGCCTCCCCCCATGCCATGGGTGCGGAGCGGCCTGAGGAGAAGAAGATAGAAGACGCCGCGGAGGAGATGCTGGACGAGAACGCCGGAGGAAGAACCAGAAGAAGAAGATGAAGGAAGATAGAAGAAAGAAGAAGCATTTAAATAAAGGAATTGTCAAAAACTGTCTCTTGTCATTTTTAACATTTTTGACAGTTTTTTAGTGAAATGGTAGGGGTAATTACCCCCTTACCATTTCACACGGGGGGGGGCCGGGATCTGGGAGTCCCCTTGTTAAAGGGGGCTTCCAGATTCCGATAAGCCCCCCGCCCGCAGACCCTCACAACCACCGGCCAGGGTTGTGGGGATGAGGCCCTTGTTCTCATCAACATGGGGACAAGGTGTTTTGGGGGGCTACCCCAAAGCACCCTCCCAATGTTAAGGGCATGTGGCCTGGTATGGTTCAGGAGGGGGGCGCACTCTCGTCCCCCCTCTTTTCCTGCGGCCTGCCAGGTTGCGTGCTCGGATAAGGGTCTGGTATGGATCTTTGGGGGGACCCCACGCCGTTTTTGTTTTTTGTTTTTTGCCGCGGGGTTCCCCTTAAAATCCATACCAGACCTGATGGGTCTGGTATGGAATTTAGGGGGAACCCCACGTTATTTTTTTTAAATTTTGGCCGGGGTTCCCCTTAATATCCATACCAGACCTGAAGGGCCTGGTATGGAATTTAGGGGGACTCCCACGTCATTTTTTTTATAAATTTTGGTTCGGGGTTCCCCTTTGGGGAATTCCCATGCCGTTTTTATCAATGAACTTCTATGTGTATTGTCGGCAATGCAATAGCCGCGAGTAGTTTTAAATGGGTTTTTTCCTTCGAAATGTCATTTTGCTGTCAGACTGTTCTAAACACAGGAAACATGCGCCCCTTTACAGGCATACTATAGACACCCCCCAGCTACGAAATTTAAAGGGATATTACACTTTATTGTTTAACTTTAAGCATTATTAAAATCACTGCTCCTGAAAAAACGGCCGTTTTTAAAACTTTTTTTTGCATTGATCCATGTCCCCTGGGGCAGGACCCAGGTCCCCAAACACTTTTTATGACAATAACTTGCATATAAGCCTTTAAAATTAGCACTTTTGATTTCTCCCATAGACTTTTAAAGGGTGTTCCACGGCATTCGAATTTGCCGCGAACACCCCAAATTGTTCGCTGTTCGGCGAACTTGCGAACAGCCAATGTTCGAGTCGAACATGAGTTCGACTCAAACTCGAAGATCATCCCTACCTGGGAGCCAGAAATCTTGCTGATTGATAGGGGACCAAATACTTATTTCACTCATTAACCGTTTCAGGACCAGCCTCCGCAGTTATACTGTGGCAGGTTGGCTCCCCTGTGCAAGCCGTCGTAGCTGTACGCTGGCTCTTTAAGACGCCTCCAGCGGTGCGCGCGCACCCAAAGAGTGTCCCCGGAGCCAATGCGAGTGCCCGGGGGGCGCGATGACCAGCGGGCAACCGCGATTGCTCATTACAGAATGAGGACGGGGATGTGTGTGTAAACAAAATCACAAATCCCGGTTCTTTCAGGGGCTTAGAGACAGATTGTGTGTTCATACTAAGTATGAACACTGATCTCTCTCTTCCCCTAGTCAGTCCCATCCCTCCTACAGTTAGAACACACACTAGGGAACACAGTTAACCCCTTGATTGCCCCTAGTGTTAACCTCTTCCCTGCCAGTTTCATTTATACAGTAATTAGTGCATTTTTATAGCACTGATCGCTGTATAAATGTCACTGGTTCCAAAAATGTGTCAAAAGTGTCCGATTTGTCCACTGCAATATCACAGTCCTGATAAAAATCGCTGATTGCTGCAATTACTAGTAAAAAAAGAAAAATAATAAAAATGCCATAAATCTATCCCCTAATTTGTAGATGCTATAACCTTTGCGCAAACCAATCAATATACGCTTATTGCGATTTTTTACCAAAATTATGTAGAAGAATACATATCAGCCTAAACTGAGGAAAAAATGGTATTGAAATATGTGGTATATTATTTAAAGATAATCTGCTTTTAAACTGTGTGAAAAATTATTTCTACACTGAAATATCTTTAAAAGTCTGAGAAGTGAAAAATTCCCCGTTTTGGACAACTAGGTGCCAACACAACTGAGCATGTTCAGACCTGAAAATAGCTCTCATTTTAACTCAAGTGTCTTTTTTAGCCGGCGCTATAGTAAATACCAAAATGAGAGCTAATTAGAGAGCATTTATTTGAAGTGAAAATTCTAGTCCAAATCAAGTTTCAGCCATTGATTCTAATGGAACAATTCTAACTTTCACAAAAAAAACCTTTTAATGTTGAGATGAAATGTATCTTTCTCTGAGATAAATTTTCCTTTGCAACATTGTTGCTTCTACTTAAAATATTTTGATTTTAAGAATGCTAGAATGTGGAATGCTTTGATGTTTTGGTAAAATATATTTTTCTCTGTCACTTTCACTTGTTACTCACCATCTTTACCCCAAACTCACACAGGTGCCTTTACAATCCACAAACAATACCATTGCTGATGCAAATTTAAAATGAGAAACAATTTTCTGTGCTTTTTATTACTTACAAATAATCATAATTTGAGCCCCAAAAATGTGATATGTGTATGAACATCAGAAAGCAAAATGTAATTCCCAAAAAAATGAGGGTAATATTCTACTCTCACCCACAAAAAAACACCAAATATCACAGAATAAATCAAGAAGAATAACTCTTGAGTAATGTAATTCCATCACCTGTATCTCCAAAGAAATGTAGTATTTATGTGTAGTTATGTGTAGGAGGCTCTCACATGTGGCAGCTCTGTGGCTTAGAGGTTAGAACTTCTGCTTAGTTATCCCTGAGCGTCTGGGTTCAAATCCCAACCATGTTGCTTCATGTAGAGAAGTTGACTCATCTTCCAGGTCCTATAACTATGTCTAAATGTAGTAGTTATATGTGGGAGAATTACACCACCATTGTAAGTCTTTTCCAGATACACTATTTAGCCAAAAGTATTGGGATGCCTGCCTTCACACACACATGAACTTTAATGGCAGCCCAGTCTTAGTCCATGGGGTTAAAATTTGATTTGGCCCAGCCTTTGCAGCTAGAACAGCTTCTGGGAAGGCTGTCCACAAGGTTTAGTGTGTCTATGGGAATGTTTGATCATTCTTCCAGAAGTGCATTTGTGAGGCCAGGCACTGATGTTGGATGAGAAGGCCTGGCTCGCAGTCTCTACTCTAATTCAGCCAAAGGGTGTTCTATCGGGTTGAGGCCAGGACTCTGTGAAGGCCAGTCAAGTTTCTCCACCCCAAACTTGCTCATCCATGTCTTTATGGACCTTGCCTTGTGCATTTGTGTGCAGTCATGTTGGAACAGGAAGGGGCTTTTCCCAAACTTCCCACAAAGTTGGGAGCATGAAATTGTCCAAAATGTCTTGGTATGCTGACGCCTTAAGAGTTCCCTTAACTGGAACTAAGAGGCCAAGCCCAACCCCTGAAAAACAACCCCACACCATAATCCCCCCTCCACCAAATTATTTGGACTAGTGAACATAGCAAGGTCCATAAAGACATGGATGAGTGATTTTGGGGTGGGTGAACTTGACTGGCCTGGACAGAGTCCTGACCTCAACACAACAGAACACCTTGGGGATGAATTAGAGAGGAGACTGTAGGTCAGGCCTTCTCGTCCAACATCAGTGCCTGACCTCACAAATGCACTTTAACAAGGGGACCCCCAGATCCCGGCCCCCGCCTGTGTGAAATGGTAAGGGGGTACAAAAGTACCCTTACCATTTCACAAAAAAAGTGTCAAAAATGTTAAAAATGACAAGAGACAGTTTTTGACAATTCCTTTATTTAAATGCTTCTTCTTTCTTCTATCTTCTATCTTCCTTCGGTTTCTTCCTCCATCTTCTTCTTCCTCTGATCCTCTGCTTGTTGCTCCGGTGTTCTCGTCCGGCATCTTCCTCCGCGGCATCTTCTCCCCTTCTTCGTGCTCGGGCCGCTCCGCATCCATGATGGTAGGCTCCCGCTGTGTGACGCTTCTCGTTTTCTGACGGTTCTTAAATAATGGAGGGCGGGGCCACCCGGTGACCCCGCCCCCTCTAAAGCCTTGGGAAAGTCCCCATGTGTCAGAGGGGGCGGGGTCACCAGGTGGCCCCACCCTCCGTTATTTAAGAACCGCTAGAAGACGAGAAGCGTCAGTGTAGCCTATCAGTACCCATCAGTGCCAACAAGTGCCACCCAGTGCCACCCATGAGTGCCCATCAGTGCCACCTATCAATGCCTATCAATGCCCATCAGTGCTGCATATCAGTGCCACCCATCAGTGCCGCCTACCAGTGCCCATCAGTGCCGCATATCAGTGCCCATCGTCAGTGCCCGTCAGTGCCTGCTCATTGGTGCCACCTCATCGGTGCCGCTGTATCAGTGCCTGTCAGTGCCGCCTTATCAGTGCCCATCGGTGAAAGAGAAAACTTACTTATTTACAAATTTTTTTAACAGAAACAAAAGCAAAACTTTTATTTTTTTCAAAATTTTCGGTCTTTTTTTATTTGTTTAGCAAAAAATAAAAACCACACAGGTGATCAAATACCACCAAAAGAAAGCTCTATTTGTGGGAACAAAATGATAAAAGTTTAGTTTGGGTACAGTGTAGTATGACCACGCAATTGTCATTCAAACTGCGACAGCGCTGAAAGCTGAAAATTGGTCTGGGCAGGAGGGTGTCTAAGTGCCCTGTATTGAAGTGGTTACATTTTGGTTCAGGGTTCCCCTGTGGGGAAATCCCATGCCGTTTTTATCAATGAACTTTTATGTGTATTGTCGGACCGACAATTTATATACTTTTTTTTTTTTATATACTTTTTTTTCCTTTGAAATGTCATTTTGCTGTCAGACTGTTCTAAACACGGGAAACATGCGCCCCTTTACAGGCATACTATAGACACCCCCCAGGTACGAAATTTAAAGGAATATTACACTTTTATTGTTTCACTTAAAATCACTGCTCCCGAAAAAATGTCTGTTTTTAAAAAAATTTTTTGCATTGATACATGTCCCCTGGGGCAGGACCCGGGTCTCCAAATACTTTTTATGGCAAAGAACTTGCATATAAGCCTTCAGTGAGAACTTTGGATTTTGCAGGTTCGAGCCCCATTGACTTCCACTATTCCGGCATTATTGCCGGCAATAGCGCTGCTTTCCATTTGCATTAGTGCTGACTTTCTGAGAATTTAAGTCTTTCTGGCCTTTTTTGAGAGCTATTTTTTGGTACTGCAGGATAATTTTTTGGTGCTATAGTAAATGACCCCCATTGTGTTTTTTTTCAAAATTGTCGCTCTTCTTTTGTTTATAGCGCAAAAAATAAAAACCGCAGAGGTGATCAAATAAAAAAGCTTTATTTGTGGGGAAAAAAGGACGTAAATTTTGTTTGGGTACAGCGTGGCACGACCGCGCAATTGTGAGTTAAAGCGACGCAGTGCCGTATCGCAAAAAATTGCCTTGTTTTTGAGCAGCCAAATCTTCCGGGGCTGAAGTGGTTAAAATGCAAATCAATTTATAACCTTTTGAAATGTGTTTTTCTGCATATTTTTGTTGTTATTCTGTCTGTTACTGTTAAAATAAACCCACTATAAAATCACAGACTGATCATTTCTTTGTCAGTGGGAAAATGTACAAAGTCAGCAGGGGATCAAATACTTTTTTTCCCTCACTGTACATGTCTAGGGATGAGCCGAACACCCCCCGGTTCGGTTCGCACCAGAACCCGCGAACGGACCGCAAGTTCGCACGAACGTTAGAACCCCATTGACGTCTATGGGACTCGAACGTTCGAAATCAAAAGTGCTCATTTTAAAGGCTAATTTGCATGGTATTGTCCTAAAAAGGGTGTGGGGACCCGGGTCCTACCCCAGGGGACATGTATCAATGCAAAAAAAACTTTTAAAAACGGCCGTTTTTTCGGGAGCAGTGATTTTAATGATGCTTAAAGTAAAAAAAAAAAAGTGAAATATTCCTTTAAATATCGTACCTGGGGGGTGTCTATAGTATGCCTGTAAAGTGACGCGTGTTTCCCATGTTTAGAACAGTCCCTGCACCAAATGTCATTTTTAAAGGAAAAAATCTCATTTAAAACTGCTTGCGGGTTTAATGTCATGTCGGGTCCTACCAATATGGATGAAAATCAGTGAGACAAACGGCATGGGTACCCCCCAGTCCATTACCAGGCCCTTTGGGTCTTGTATGGATATTAAGGGGAACCCCGCACCCAAATTAAAATAAGGAAAGGTCCCTATATACTCTGAACAGCAGTATACAGGCGGTGCAAACAAGACAGGGACTGTAGGTTTGTTGTTAAGTAGAATCTGTTTGTAATTTTGAACATTTTTAACGTGTTTAGCTCCAGCCAAAAAATCTTTTCTAAGCTTTTTGGAAAACATAGGGAAGGGTTATCACCCCTGTGACATTTGTTTTGCGTCTTTCCTCCTCTTCAGAAGATTTCACCTCACTTTTTTGTCCCAATGAAAAATGTTTTTTGAAAATTTGGGTTTTTTTGTGGAACAAGGATTGGAAAGCATCAGTGGAAAGGAGAAATTGTTTTCCCATATTAACTCTTACATGAGAGAATTTCCCTTCCTAGGGGTAGATTTCATCTCACTTCCTGTTGTCTCCTTCCGTTTGCAAGTAGGAGTCGTTTGTAAGTTAGATGTTTGAAAGTAGGGTCCTGCCCTATATACTCAGCAGAAATTTGGGCCTTAGGTGTTGCTGTGGCCAAAACACTGTAAGCCCTCACAGGGCCCTGCTGTGAAATATTAGATCAAGAATTGTAATTACATGCCCCTGTTGAACAGGAGCTGAAAAATTAGGCCTTAGGCACTGGTGCTGGTGCCACAACACTGCAACCCCTCACAGACACTCTAGTTGGAACACAGGAACGAGCCCTGCTGCAAAGTATTGCATCAAAAATTGTAATTACACGCCCCTGTTAGACAGGGGCAGAAAAATTGGGCCTTAGGCACTGGTGCTGGTGCCACAACACTGCAACCCCTCACAGACACTCTAGTTGGAACGCAGGAACGAGCACTGCTGCAAAGTATTGCATCAAAAATTGTAATTACACGCCCCTGTTAGACAGGGGCAGAAAAATTGGGCCTTAGGCACTGGTGCTGGTGCCACAACACTGCAACCCCTCACAGACACTCTAGTTGGAACGCAGGAACGAGCCCTGCTGCAAAGTATTGCATCAAAAATTGTAATTACACGCCCCTGTTAGACAGGGGCAGAAAAATTGGGCCTTAGGCACTGGTGCTGGTGCCACAACACTGCAACCCCTCACAGACACTCTAGTTGGAACGCAGGAACGAGCCCTGCTGCAAAGTATTGCATCAAAAATTGTAATTACACGCCCCTGTTAGACAGGGGCAGAAAAATTGGGCCTTAGGCACTGGTGCTGGTGCCACAACACTGCAACCCCTCACAGACACTCTAGTTGGAATGCAGGAACGAGCCGTGCTGCAAAGTATTACATCAAAAATTGTAATTACACGCCCCTGTTATACAGGGGCTGAAAAATTGTGCCTTAGGCACTGGTGGTGGCGCCCAGAACCAAAAATGTTCTTACAAGCTATCAGCGTGATGATTGAGGAGGAAGAGGATAATTACTCAGGGATAGTCACTCAGCATCAGCATAGGCAGTCTTTGAAGGGATCTGAAAAAAATTATTCAGTTACATCAGCATCAGGTGCTTGGTAGCTGGTGGTGATCCAAGACTGATTCATTTTTATGAAGGTCAGCCGATCGACCGAGTCAGTGGACAGACGCACCCTGTGATCGGTTACCACGCCTCCAGCAGCACTGAATGTGCGTTCCGAAAGAACGCTGGATGCAGGACAGGCCAGTAGCTCAATTGCATACTGTGCAAGCTCTGGCCAGTGATCCATCCTCAAGACCCAGTAACCCAGAGGATTTTCGGTGGGAAAGGTGTCCAAGTCTGATCTTGCCCCTAGGTATTCCTGCACCATGTAAAACAGACGCTGGCGATGGTTGCTGGAACCGATCATACCTTGGGGCTGCGGACCAAAAAATTGTCTGAACGCATCGGTCAGACGGCCACCTTCTCCACCGCTCCTTCTTTGACTGACCGAAGCCTCAGCAACACGTTGTCCAGAAACAGGAGTTTGTAACCTCCCAGTCTCTGGGAACGCGTTGCACAGACCTTTCTGCAAGGCCTCCCGAAGATGTTTCATCCTCTGCTCCCTCTGCGATGGCAAGATAAGGTCCGCAACCTTACCCTTGTAACGTGGATCAAGGAGGGTTGCCAGCCAGTATTGGTCCTTCTCCTTGATACCACGAATACGAGGATCCTTACGCAGGCTTTGCAGGATCAGGGAGGCCATGCAGCGTAGGTTTGCTGAGGCATTCGGTCCGGAGTCCTCTGGGTCACTAAGGACAACAACGTCCGCAGCCACCTCCTCCCAGCCACGTACAAGTCCATGTGTTCCTTGGGACTGATCCCTTAAAGACTGCTGATGCTGAGTGCCAGGCTCCACCTCCATACTGACACAATCTTCCTCCTCCTCCTCCTCCTCCTCCTCGTCCTCTTCCTGTGTGATCGGCGGGCACGCAGGAACACTGTCTGGATAAAGGGGGCCTTGAGAGCTAAGGAAGTCCTCCTCTTCCTGCCTCTGTTCTGCCTCAAGTGCCCTGTCCATTATTCCACGCAGCGTGTGCTCCAACAGGTGGACAAGGGGGACAGTGTCACTGATGCATGCACTGTCAGTGCTCACCATCCTCGTGGCCTCCTCGAATGGTGACAGGACAGTGCATGCATCCCTGATCATGGCCCACTGGCGTGGGGAAAAAAAACCAAGGTCCCCTGACCCTGTCCTGGTGCCATAGTCGCACAGGTACTCATTTATGGCCCTCTGCTGCGTGTGCAGCCGCTGCAGCATGGCCAATGTCGAGTTCCACCTGGTGGGCATGTCACAGATTAGGCGGTTCTTGGGCAGGTTAAACTCCTTTTGGAGGTCCGTCAGCCGAGCACTGGCATTATATGACCGGCGGAAATGCACACAGACTTTCCTGGCCTGCCTCAGGACATCCTGTAAGCCCGGGTACCTGCCCAAGAACCGCTGCACCACCAAGTTAAGGACGTGAGCCAAACAGGGCACATGGGTCAGTTGTCCCTGTCGGAGGGCAGAGAGGAGGTTGGTGCCATTGTCGCAAACCACCATTCCTGCCTTAAGTTGGCGTGGCGTCAACCACCTCTGAACCTGCCCCTGCAGAGCTGACAGAACCTCTGCCCCAGTGTGGCTCCTGTCCCCCAAGCACACCAGCTCAAGCACCGCATGGCATCTTTTGGCCTGCGTACTTGCGTAGCCCCTTGAACGCCTACGGAGCACCGCTGGTTCCGAGGAAGAGGCCATGGAGGAAGAAGAAGAGGAGGGGGTGGAGGAGAGAGGTGTGTCACAATCAGCATTTTGGAGGCGTGGTGGCGGAACAACCTCCAACACTACTGCACCTTGTCCTGCATCCTTCCCAGCTGCCAGCAGAGTCACCCAATGCGCCGTGAAACTTAAGTAACGTCCCTGTCCATGCCTGCTGGACCATGAGTCAGCGGTAATATGCACCTTACCGCTGACCGCCCTGTCCAGCGAGGCATGGACATTGCCTTCCACATGCCGGTAGAGAGCTGGAATCGCCTTCCGTGAGAAAAAGTGGCGTTTGGGTACCTGCCACTGAGGAACCGCACATTCCACAAACTCACGGAAGGGGGCAGAGTCTACCAACTGAAAAGGCAGCAGTTGAAGTGCTAGCAATTTTGCCAAGCTAGCATTCAACCGCTGGGCATGTGGATGGCTGGGAGCAAACTTCTTTCGGCGGTGCAGCAGCTGGGGCAGGGAAATTTGCCTGGTACAATCTGGCGTCGGTGTACCAAAAGCAGATTGCCCACAAGTACTTGGCTGTGACACACCTAATTCTACACCTTCATTCCTCTCACTGCAGGTCTCAGAGAGGACTGAAGGTCTAGTGGGGTTGGAAATCTCAGCTGATGAGGAGCAAGGAGAGATCCTCTTTGTTCTTTGGTGTGGGTCTTTTAGATATGCTTGCCAACGAACTGCATGGCAGGTCAACATATGTCTGGTCAAGCATGTGGTACCCAAGCGGGAGATGTTTTGGCCACGCGAGATACGCTTGAGACATATGTTGCAAATAGCAGCGGTGCGATCTGATGCACTCGTCTCAAAAAAGGCCCACACCAAAGAACTTTTTGAATAACGCGCAGAGACTGCAGCGCCCTGCACATGTGGAGCTTTGGGGTGTGATGCAGTCAATGTGCTGCCCTTAGGCTGGCCCCTGGAGGGCATCCTGCCTCGTTGGTGATGTGCCGCCTCCTCCTCCTCCTCCTCCTCCTCTCTCCTATCAGGCACCCACGTTGAGTCAGTGACCTCATCATCCCCTCCCTCCTCATCACTGGAGCAAACCTGGCAGTATGCTGCAGCAGGGGGAGCATGACTGCCAGATTGCTGTCCTTCTTGGGCACCCCCTCTGTCCGTGCTCATGTTACTGCCTTCATCGAGCTCAGTATCATCATCAGAGCCTTCCAAACGCTGGGCATCCTCCTGGAGCATGTACCCAACACTGTGGTCAAACAGTTCGAGGGAATCCTCATGAGGACATGGTGGAGCTAGGGAAGGAGTCACTGATGACATTGAGCTGAGGGAAGAGGCCGCTGCTTTGCCAGACAAAGCACCCTGGGCATGGGTGAGAGAGGATGAGGAGGATGAGGACGGCTTGGTCATCCACTCGACCAAGTTTTCCGCATGTTGCGGCTCAACACGGCCAGCTGCCGAAAAAAAGGCCAAGCGTGTCCCATGGCCACGTGCTGATGAGGATGCACCGTCTCCACGACCAGCACTAGACACAGAGCCTGCTTGCCCTCTCTTATTGGCTTGTGACTGTCTGCCTCTCCTTCTTGGCCTTCCAGACATACTAATGGCCTGTAGCTGCACTAAGCTGGGATAGAACACCTGTAATTTTCTTCAGGTAGCTTTATATACTGTAACCAGACAAGCCTGCCTGTCAGTAGGAAGATAACAGGAACGGATCTAGCTGAACACTGTGAGCAGGACGCACTGCACTAAATGTAAATAGCAGGAACGGATCTAGCTGAACACTGTGAGCAGGACGCACTGACTGCACTAAATGTAAATAGCAGGAACGGATCTAGCTGAACACTGTGAGCAGGACGCACTGCACTAAATGTAAATAGCAGGAACGGATCTAGCTGAACACTGTGAGCAGGACGCACTGCACTAAATGTAAATAGCAGGAACGGATCTAGCTGAACACTGTGAGCAGGACGCACTGCACTAAATGTAAATAGCAGGAACGGATCTAGCTGAACACTGTGAGCAGGACGCACTGCACTAAATGTAAATAGCAGGAACGGATCTAGCTGAACACTGTGAGCAGGACGCACTGCACTAAATGTAAATAGCAGGAACGGATCTAGCTGAACACTGTGAGCAGGACGCACTGCACTAAATGTAAATAGCAGGAACGGATCTAGCTGAACACTGTGAGCAGGACGCACTGCACTAAATGTAAATAGCAGGAACGGATCTAGCTGAACACTGTGAGCAGGACGCACTGCACTAAATGTAAATAGCAGGAACGGATCTAGCTGAACACTGTGAGCAGGACGCACTGCACTAAATGTAAATAGCAGGAACGGATCTAGCTGAACACTGTGAGCAGGACGCACTGACTGCACTAAATGTAAATAGCAGGAACAGATCTAGCTGAACACTGTGAGCAGGACGCACTGACTGCACTAAATGTAAATAGCAGGAACAGATCTAGCTGAACACTGTGAGCAGGACGCACTGCACTAAATGTAAATAGCAGGAACGGATCTAGCTGAACACTGTGAGCAGGACGCACTGCACTAAATGTAAATAGCAGGAACGGATCTAGCTGAACACTGTGAGCAGGACGCACTGCACTAAATGTAAATAGCAGGAACGGATCTAGCTGAACACTGTGAGCAGGACGCACTGCACTAAATGTAAATAGCAGGAACGGATCTAGCTGAACACTGTGAGCAGGACGCACTGCACTAAATGTAAATAGCAGGAACGGATCTAGCTGAACACTGTGAGCAGGACGCACTGCACTAAATGTAAATACCAGGAACGGATCTAGCTGAACACTGTGAGCAGGACGCACTGCACTAAATGTAAATAGCAGGAACGGATCTAGCTGAACACTGTGAGCAGGACGCACTGCACTAAATGTAAATAGCAGGAACGGATCTAGCTGAACACTGTGAGCAGGACGCACTGCACTAAATGTAAATAGCAGGAACGGATCTAGCTGAACACTGTGAGCAGGACGCACTGCACTAAATGTAAATAGCAGGAACGTATCTTGCTGAACACTGTGAGCAGGACGCACTGCACTAAATGTAAATAGCAGGAACGGATCTAGCTGAACACTGTGAGCAGGACGCACTGACTGCACTAAATGTAAATAGCAGGAACAGATCTAGCTGAACACTGTGAGCAGGACGCACTGACTGCACTAAATGTAAATAGCAGGAACAGATCTAGCTGAACACTGTGAGCAGGACGCACTGCACTAAATGTAAATAGCAGGAACGGATCTAGCTGAACACTGTGAGCAGGACGCACTGCACTAAATGTAAATAGCAGGAACGGATCTAGCTGAACACTGTGAGCAGGACGCACTGCACTAAATGTAAATAGCAGGAACGGATCTAGCTGAACACTGTGAGCAGGACGCACTGCACTAAATGTAAATAGCAGGAACGGATCTAGCTGAACACTGTGAGCAGGACGCACTGCACTAAATGTAAATAGCAGGAACGGATCTAGCTGAACACTGTGAGCAGGACGCACTGCACTAAATGTAAATACCAGGAACGGATCTAGCTGAACACTGTGAGCAGGACGCACTGACTGCACTAAATGTAAATACCAGGAACGGATCTAGCTGAACACTGTGAGCAGGACGCACTGACTGCACTAAATGTAAATAGCAGGAACAGATCTAGCTGAACACTGTGAGCAGGACGCACTGCACTAAATGTAAAGAGCAGGAACGGATCTAGCTGAACACTGTGAGCAGGACGCACTGCACTAAATGTAAAGAGCAGGAACAGATCTAGCCTAATCTAGCTCTCAAATCAAATGACACTGTCTGTCTCTCTCTCTATCAGCACACCGGAACACACTACACAGGGCCGCCGTGCAGGCGGCCTTATATAGTGTGGGGCGTGTACTAAATCCCCTGAGCCATAATTGGCCAAAGCCACCCTGGCTTTGGCCAATTACAGCTCTCTCTACTGACGGCGCTGTGATTGGCCAAGCATGCGGGTCATAGTGCATGCTTGGCCAATCATCAGCCAGCAATGCACTGCGATGCCGCAGTGAATTATGGGCCGTGACGCGCCACACGAATTTGGCGCGAACGGCCCATAACGTTCGCAATTCGACGGACGGTCGAACAGCCGATGTTCGAGTCGAACATGGGTTCGACTCGAACACGAAGCTCATCCCTATACATGTCTTATTTTATGGACAGCAGAAAGCAGTCAATTATTATAATATGCATACAAGCAAGGAGTATGAGCTTATTTCACCCCATACGGTGGAAACTGATTTTGGATACCTGTAGCCTACTGAGACTTTGTAGGAAGAACTGTAGCACTGATGTATTTTGAGTATGTACTAACATCAAAGTGATAGTAAAGGCTTGTTGCTTTTTTTTTTTAATAAGAAAAAACATGTTATACTTACCTGCTCTGTGCAGTGGTTTTGCACAGAGCAGCCTGGATCCTTCTCTTCTCGGGTCCCATGGCGGCGCTACAGGCTGCTCCTTCCTGCTTGCTGTGAAGGCACCCAAGCAGGTCCACTCTCGAGCCACTGCTCTGTGTGTCCCATTCACTCACAGAACCGTGGCTCGGCCCCACCCCTCTCTCTCCTCATTGGCTCACAAGCTGTGATTGACTGCCTCAGCCAATGAGTATTGAGAGTCCCCAGAGAACCAAGGCCATTGTGCACATCGCTGAGTCGCGATGGGGCTCAGGTAAGTATTAAGGGGGCTGGAGGGCCTGCTGCAAAGAGAAGGTATTTTAACTTCATGCATAGAATGCATGAAGGTAAAAACCTGGAGCCTTTACAACCACTTTAAAGTGTATGTTGCCCCGACATTTCATATTTTTGATATGTGTCTGTGTTACCATGTGCAGTGCCTAGAAAAAATATTCATACCCCTTGAAATTTTCTACATTTTGTCAAGTTACAACCAAAAACGTAAATGTTTTTACTTTTTGTACAAATAAATATATAAAAAATGTGGCGTGCATTTGTATTCAGCCCCCCCTGAGTCAATACTTAGTAGAACCACCTTTCGCTGCAATTACAGCTGCAAGTCTTTTTGGAGAAGTCTTGGAGAAGTCTCTACCAGCTTTTCACAGCTAGAGTGATATTTTTGCCCATTTTTCTTTGCAAAATAGCTCAAGCTCTGTCAGATTGGATGGAGAGCGCCTGTACACAGCAATTTTCAAGTCTTGCCACTGATTCCTAATTATATTTAAGTTTTGAACTTTGACTCATTCTAACACATGAATATGTTTTGATCTAAACCATTCTATTGTACTCTAGCTGTATGTTTAGGGTCATTGTGCTGCTGGAAGGTGAACCTCCACACCAGTTTCAAATCTTTTGCAGACTCTACATGTTTTCTTTTAAGATTGCCCTGTATTTGGCTCCATCCATCTTAACATTGACCAGCTTCCCTGTCCCTGCTGAAGAAAAGCATCCCCACAACATGATGCTGCCACCACTATGTTTCACCATGGGGATGGTGTGTTCAGAGTGATGTGCAGTGTTAGTTTTCTGCCACATGTTTGCTGTGTCCCCCACATGGCTTCTTGCAAACAGGACTTCTTATGGCTTTCTTCAACAATGGCTTTCTTATTGCCACTCTTCTGTAAAGGACAGATTTGTGGAGTGTACAACGAATAGTTGTCCTGTGGACAGATTCTCCCACCTGAGCTGTGGATCTCTGCAGCTCCTCCAAAGTTACCATGGGCCTCTTGGCTGCTTCTCGGATGAATGCTCTTATTGCCCGGCCTGTCAGTTTAGGGGGATAGCCATGTCTTGGTAGGTTTGCAGTTTTGCCATACTCTTTCCATTTTTAGAGGATGGATTGAACAGTGCTTTGTGAGATGTTAAAAGCTTGGGATTTTGTTTTATAACCTAACCCTGCTTTAAACTTCTCCACAACTTTATACCTGACCTGTCTGGTGTGTTCCTTGGTCTTCATGATGCTGTTTGTTCACTAAGGTTCTCTAACAAACCTCTGAGCTGTATTTATACTGAGATTAAATTACACACAGGTGAACTCAATTTACTAATTAGGTGAATCCTGAAAGCAATTGGTTCCACTAGATTTTAGTTAGTGGTATCAGAGTAAAGGGTTTGAATAGACATGCACGCCACACTTTTCAGATATTTATTTTTTGGGGTGCGCTCTCTGCCTCAACCCCGGGTGAGACTCTATGGACCCAGACCAATACCGTACTGTAATATAGTGATCATCACTTACGAATGCATAACTTGTGAGTATACAGAAAATTATATTTTCAGTATATCTTTTTCACAAATATCTGGTCATACATTAATAGATACTTTATTGTTTTCACACAGTTACATAGCATCAGACTCCTGACGATTGGTTACAAGCCAAGAAACGCGTTGAGTTTAGATCTATTGATGCATCTATATACTGTACAATGTATATGTTTTCCTGTATCCGTACAACCAATACACGAACCTTGCCTGTTTATATTTGGTGTTAACATGTTTCATTATGGTCTCAAATATGTACCTTTATGATTGTATGTGGCTCAAGTACCTATGTCATTAAAACTTTTTATACCATTATTATGCTACATTACCAGTTGTGGAGATTATACCTATTTTTATTATTTATACCACCAACACATTCCATTCAGTCTAACATACTCACCCACATGCCTCATGTAAAGTCCCGCTTCTATTCTCCTATTTCTTTGTATTTATTGGGATGGAGGCATGTTGGTGCTCTCTGTTAAAACAGCGTGGACAGGTCACAACCCCCCTTTTGACGTCAGATATTTATTTGTAAAAGAAATTGAAAACCATTTATCATTTTCTTTCCACTTCACAATTATGTGCCACTTTGTGTTGGTCTATCACATAAAACCCCAATAAAATAAATTTATGTTTTTGGTTGTAACATGATAAAATGTGGAAAATTTCAAGGGGTATAAATACTTTGTCAAGGCACTCTACTTTTATGAAAAAATGTCCTGTTCTCTTTGCATTGCTTCCTTTGTTTGCAATACCTGGTGTTTCTGCCACTCCCACTGCTTTCCTATCTTAAACTGATGATGCTAGGGCATGAAAGCACATTGGTGCACTTCCAGCACGGTCAGTTTTCTTCTTTTCATTCTACTTGGGAGCAGAATGTGGACAAGGAAAGATTACTCCTGCGCTTGTGAGGGTGTATTAGGTTTGGAATGGTAGTATTGTAAGCTGTAGAGGAACTGAAAGAGATGGTGTTGCGTGTCCCGCTGCCCAAACTGACCCTGGGGTGGTCAGAGTAAGACTATATGGAGAAGGGTGGATGGAGGGCGCGTGATCAATTGCTCACATCAAAATGTGTAAAATTTATTCATATGTAATGAAATAAAAACAAATAGATAATACCAATACTACGTATCATGCAAACAGGTAACAAAATATGCAAGACATAAAAATTAATCTGCCTGTGAACCTGCCTGTACTCCAGTGGTCACTTGTGCTGATATGACCCCCTGCAAAGCTAATCACTGGGAAAATCAGTGTACTACTGTTTCTCTGCCTCCTGCTATCCTACATGCCCCCATGCACGCTCCACCACAAGCTCTCTAATGCCCCGTACACACGATCGGACATTGATCGGACATTCCGCCAACAAAATCCATGGATTTTTTGTGACGGATGTTGGCTCAAACTTGTCTTGCATACACACGGTCACACAAAGTTGGCTGGAAATTCCGAACGTCAAGAATGCGGTGACGTACAACACGTACGACGAGCCGAGAAAAATGTTAAAAAAAAAAAAGTTCAATAGTCAGTGCGGCTCTTCTGCTTGATTCCAAGCATGCGTGGAACTTTGTGCATCAGAATTGTGCACACACGATCGGAGTTTCCGACAACGGATTTTGTTGTCGGAAAATTTGAGATCCAGATCTCAAATTTTGTGTGACGGAAATTCCTATGGAAAATGTGTGATGGAACCTACACACGGTCGGAATTACCGACAACAAAGTCCCATCGAACATTTTCCGTAGCAAAATCCGACCGTGTGTACGGGGCATAAGACTGTTATAGGGCGTACACACGGTCGGACTTTGTTCGGACATTCTGACAACAAAATCCTAGGATTTTTTCAGACGGATGTTGGCTCAAACTTGTTTTGTCTACACACGGTCGCACAAAGTTGTCGGAAAATCCGATCGTTCTAAACGCGGTGACATAAAACACGTACGTCGGGACTATAAACGGGGCAGTGGCCAATAGCTTTCATATCTTTATTTATTCTGAGCATGCGTGGCACTTTGTCCGTCGGATTTGTGTACACACGATCGGAATTTCCGACAACGGATTTTGTTGTCGGAAAATTTTATCTCCTGCTCTCCAACTTTGTGTGTCGGAAAATCCGATGGAAAATGTCCGATGGAGCCCACACACGGTCGGAATTTCCGACAACACGCTCTGATCGGACATTTTCCATCGGAAAATCCGACCGTGTGTACGGGGCATTACACATCTGAGAACAGAGGACATATGATCACTTCTAAAAAACAAAAGTTTTGACTTGCATTTCTACTTCAAACATAGGGTAAAGTGTTTATACACGACCAGAAACACCATCTTTATGTGGCTTAAGTGTTCTCTCTGTGTTTTTGTGGGCTTCCCTGGTGCCCTAGACTACTTACACGAACTGAAAAATATACTGCTAGGATGAACAACTTCTGTCCAAATTTGGTCTCAGCATTTATATGACTGTGGTATATTATTATTATACAGGATTTATATAGCGCCAACAGTTTGCGCAGCGCTTTACAACATAAAGGGCACACAGTACAGTTACAATACAATTCAATACAGGAGGGATCAGAGGACCCTGCTCATTAGAGCTTACAATCTAGAAGGGGTATAGACATAAGACTGTATATTACTCTGAAATCAGGGGCTTACGAGAATAGTTTGTGGCGCCATAAAAGATGTTGGTGCTTCTGTATATAAATAAGTAATTAACCGATTCTAGTCACACTGTCAGTATAATTAACGTTGAAGTGTCCATAGCTGCTACAAACTGTAGATTGATAGCAGCTGGATGGATGGTATACATCCCACAGGCTGAATCCAAAATGAACCATCACTAACTAACTGAAATAAGAGCAGTAAATGCCATGATTATCATGGAAGCGGTGTTGCTATCTTTACATGTAGTGCTTCCTCTTTTTGTATTGCACTTCCAAGTTTTAATTGGATTATTATTCTTAAAAGAAGCAAAAACATTTAGTACAGCAACAAGCAATTAATTTAATTGTGCATTTCAGTCTTTTTACAGCTCAATTTCCCAAGCTAAAAATCAATAGTGATATGCCTGTACAAAGAAAACATCCTGATGTATGCTGCATGACATTCTTCTTCAAAGACAAATTTTACAACATGTAACAGATTTTAGTCAGGGAGATTTATTCAAGTTTCTTGATGTTTGCGAAAGATGGATCCCTCAAACACAGCTGATGCTATCTTAATCTGCATATATCCCTTTTATGTATGTGTTTCAAGAGCACTATTTGCATAACATAGTGCAGTTTCATTTATGAATGGTTTGGAATCATGGCCATTAAAATACATATACACACAATAAAATATAAAGATGTCAGAGTGATAAAATTTAGCATCAACAAATTAAAATGACAGAGGTCAGTATGGACATCTCTATACTGTTTATACTTGCATTAGCAGCTTTCTGCTTTTTCTCCATATCTGTATTTTTGTTTGAATAAGGGGGATATCGGTAGATGGGCAGGTGTTTCACTAAATGCCATGCACAATGAGCTGTCTGCCCAGCCAGTACAGTGAGTGAGTGGTTGGCACTTCTGCCTTACAGCTCTCATTTCATCAGTTCAAATCCCACCCACAAAAACAACCTGTATGACATTTGCAATGTGCCTTTGTAGGTTTCCTCCCATACTTTAAAGACATGCTGGTAGGTCAATTGGCTCCTGTCTAAAGAGTTAGGGACCTTAAATCATAAGCTCCTTGAAGGCAATGTGTAATTAACAGCCTGGCCAATACTCTTTCTCAGTGAGTGGTCACACAGACATTTTCCAACAATGAAAAAATTATATAAATGACTAGGGATAGGCGAACGGTTCAGCCCGAGCATAAGTTCGGGCCGAACTTTGGTTGTTCGTTTGTTCTGCGAACACCGAACAATAAGAGGTGTTCGGGGCAAATTCAAAAGCCGCTGAAACACAGTTAAAGTCTATGGGACACTAACATGAAAAATCAAAAGTGTTAATTTTAAACGCTTATAAGCAAGTTATTGTCATAAAAAGTGTTTGGGCACCTGGGTCCTGCCCCAAGGGACATGTAGCAATGAAAAATGTTTTTTTTTATTAAAACTGACATTTTTTCGGGAGCATTGATTTTTTTAATGCTTAAAGTGAAACAATAAAAATGAAATATTCCTTTAAATATTGTGCCTGGGGGGTGTCTATAGTATGCCTGTAAAATGGCGCATTTTCCCCGTGTTTAGAATAGTACCACAGCAAAATGACATTTCTAAAGGAAAAATTGTCACTTGTTGTTATGGCAGCAGCTATCTGCTATAACCCCCGGTATCCCCGTGTTTAGCCGGCGGTCCAGTACAAGATAAAAGTGGTCTCTGCAACAGATTCGCCATGAGATCACTGTTATAGGCGGCGGGAGAGGCCCCCCCGCCGCGATCCGGTGCCCTCTGCTGCTTACTGGAGCCGTCGGCAGCGGCAGAGGCAATCGGATCCTTCCTGTGGCTGTGCATGGAGACGAGTGAGGGGAAGATGGCCCCCACCCATCTCCATGACACTGCAGGGCGGAAGCGATGTCAAAATGCCACTTCCGCCCACAGATCTTAAAGGGCCTTTTTTTTTCTTTTTTTTAAATGACAATTTTTTTTTTTAATTGCATTTTAGTGTAAATATGAGATCTGAGGTCTTTTTGACCCCAGATCTCATATTTAAGAGGTCCTGTCATGCTTTTTTTCTATTACAAGGGATGTTTACATAATAAATAAGAAAAAAAAAAATTTAAACCCCCCCGTCCCGCCGACCTCACGTGCAGAAGCGAACGCATACATGAGTAGCACCCGCATATGAAAACGGTGTTCAAACTACACATGTGAGGTATCGCCACGATCGGTAGAGCGAGAGCAATAATTCTAGCCCTAGACCTCCTCTGTAACGCAAAACATGCAAACTGTAGAATTTTTTTAATGTCACCTATGGAGATTTTTAAGGGTAAAAGTTTGTCGCCATTCCACGAGCGGGGGCAATGTTGAAGCGCGACATGTTGCGTATCAATTTACAAGGCGTAACATTATCTTTCGCAATATAAAAAAAATTGGGCTAACTTTACTGTTGTCTTATTTTTTAATTCAAAAAAGTGTATTTTTTTTAAAAAAAGTGTGCTTGTAAGACCACTGCGCAAATACGATGTTACAAAAAGTTTTGCAACAACCGCCATTTTATTCTCTAGAGTGCTAGAAAAAAATTATAATGGTTGGGGGTAATTTTCTAGCAAAAATAAACTAACTTGTCGGGTCTCAGCAATATAGATAAAACTCATTGAAAAAAAGAGCATGGGATCCCCCCCAGTCCATTACCAGGCCCTTTGGGTCTGGTATGAATATTAAGGGGAACTCCAAACCAAAATTAAAATACAATTTTTTGTGGGGGTCCCCCTAAAATCCATACCAGGCCCTTTGGGTCTGATATGGAAATAAGGGGAACCCTGCGCTGAATTAAAAAAAAATGGCGTAGGGGTCCCCCCAAAATCTATACCAGACCCTTCAGGTCTGGTATGGATTTTGAGGGGGACCCTGCGCCAGAATAAAAAAAATGGTGAAGGGGTCCCCCCAAAATCCATACCAGACCCTTATCCAAGCACGCAACCTGGCAGGCTACAGGAAAAGAGGGGGGGTGAGAGAATGCCCCCATCTTGAACCGTACCAGGCCACATGCCCTCAACATGGGGAGGGTGCTTTGGGGTAGCCCCCCAAAGCACCTTGTCCCCATGTTGATGGGGACAAGGGCCTCATCCCCACAACCCTTGCCCGGTGGTTGTGGGGGTCTGCGGGTGGTGGGCTTATCGGAATCTGGAAGCCCCCTTTAACAAGGGGACCCCAAGATTCCAGCCTCCCCCCCTGTGTGAAATGGTAACAAGTACCCCTACCATTTCACAAAAAAAGTGTCAAAATGTTAAAAATGACAAGACAGCTTGGGGACAAGTCCTTTATTAAAAAATAAAAAAATATGTCCCACGATGTCCATTCATTTTCTTCTTCATGCCGTGACGGACCGAAAAAGAAAAAAAAACCCACAACCGACCTGCCTCTATGGGAGGCTCCCACCCTGTGACGCTTCTTCTCTGTGACAGTTCTTATATAACTGATGGCGGAGCAACCCGGTGATGTACCTGGGTGACCCCGCCCCCTCTGACGCCACGGGGAAGCCATAGGGAAATCCCTGTGGCGTTTTTCATGAAATGGTAGGGGTACTTGTACCCCGTTACCATTTTACACAGGGGAGGGAGGCCAGGATCTGGGGGTCCCCTTGTTAAATTGTGGGGATGAGGCCCTTCTCCCCATCAACATGGGGATAAGGTGCTTTGGGGGCTACCCCAAAGTACCCTCCTCATGTTGAGGGCATATGACCTGGTACGGTTCAGGAGGGTGGGCTCTCTCTCGTCCCCCCTCTTTTCCTGCTGTCTGCCAGGTTGCGTGCTCGGATAAGGGTCTGGTATGGATTTTGGGGGGGAACCTACGTCATTTTTTAAAAAATTTGGCACAGGGTTCCCCTTAATTTCCATATCAGACCAGAGCCCGGTATGGATTTTAGGGGGACCCCACACAATTTTATTTTTAAATTTTGGTTCGGGGTTCCCCTTAATATTCATATCAGACCCAAAGGGCCTGGTAATGGACTGGGGGGGACCCCCCGTGCTCTTTTTTTCAATGAGTTTTATCTATATTGCTGAGACCTGACAATTCATTACAGCCGCGATCAGTTTTAAATGACAATTTTTCCTTTAGAAATGTCATTTTGCTGTGGTACTGTTCTAAACACGGGAAAAATGGGCCACTTTACAGGCATACTATAGACACCCCCCAGGCACGATATTCAAAGGAATGTTTCATTTTTCTTGTTTCACTTTAAGCATTTTAAGCATTAAAAAAATCACTGCTCCCGAAAAAAATGGCTGTTTTTAAAACATTTTTTTTGCATTGATACATGTCTCCTGGGGCAGGACTCAGGTCCCCAAACACTTTTTATGACAATAACTTGTATATAAGCCTTTAAAATGAGCACTTTTGATTTTTCATGTTTGTGTCCCATAGACTTTAACGTTGTTTGTGTGTTCTGCCAAATGTTTTGCCTGTTCGGTATGTTCTGGTGCGAACCGAACCGGGGGGTGTTCAACTCATCCCTATTAATGACATAGAGTGCTACTAAACAGCAATTTGTTATTGTCACCTAGAACAGCCCTACATTGCCATGGCATACTGCTGCTGAATCAAAGGCAAAATCAGACCATTTTTGGCCACACTAATCTCTTTTAAAATCTATTTTACATTTTTTTTCTTTTTAAAGAATAAAGTCCATATTCAAAGTTTTTGACAGTGCCTAAGCATACAATATTATTGTATTTTGCAGTGCTACAAAACATTTTTGGGGGAGGGGGGCAATGCAAGTGTCAATTATCATTTCCCTTTGAGAAATAAATACACGAAGGAGCAGTGATGCTCAAAATTTTTTGGGGGATGCAAACAAACTGACAAATTCACTCACTGTGCCCATGAAATGCAGCCACTGTGCCATCAAACGCAGCCCCTGTGCCATCAATTGCAGCCATTGTGCCCATCAAATGCCGCTACTGTGCCCATCAAATGCAACCACTGTGCCCGTCAAACGCAGCCACTGTGCCCATCAAATGCTCCCACTGTACCCATCAACTGCTGCCACTGAGCCATCAAATGCTCCCATTATGCCCATCAAATGCTCCCACTCTGCCATTGCATGCTGCCACTGTGCCTATCGAATGCTGCCACTGTACCCATCTAATGCTGCCACTGTGCCCATCGAATGCTGCCACTGTGCCCATCGAATGCTGCCACTGTGACCCCCCCGTCTGCTCGCTGTCTGCCCGGCACCCTGTCTAGGTGGGGCAGCGGGTGACGGCAGCGAGCTGTGACCTCCATGCTGCTCCATGGACATGCTCCTCCATGCTCCTCCATGTCTTCTCCCGTCCTCTCCTCCGTTTTCTCATATAGGCGACTGGACACCTGATAGGCGTCCAATCACAGCACCTGTCTTTTCAGTCAATTAGGTGAAGGGTAACAGACCCAAGCACCTGATTGGCGGAGAGGGGGTTCAGTGTTAGGAAAGCGAATATTCATTCGGTTTTCTAACACACCTGGGTGAACTTTTTTTCACCTTTTTTTCCTATTAGAGCCTATGGTTCTAATCAGGTGCTTCAAAAACACCCCCCGCCGCTGTAATTCAGGCGTCAGGCACCCAAAAAAGGGGCCAGGTGCCTGAATAGGGGGTGGCAGCAGTGTCCATGGATAGATTCATGCAATGCATGAATCTATCCATTAGTCATAGAGGGGGTGGCTAGAGAGAGGGGACGGCGCCCGCGCGCTCTTAAGATTTGCTGTATTTGCAGTGTGGGTGCACAAGGAGCTCATGTTCAGGCCTATCTGGTCCTATAAACAGGTGAATTGACCAGACTGACATCTAAAGAAAAGTGAGTGGGTTACTGCCTTGCAAAAGGAAGGATGATGCTCTAACAGGCCAAGAGCCTATACAGCCCAAGCTTGGCTATTCCCAAGCCAGAAGGGTAGATATTTTTGTGTTGGTGCTGATAAACCCCTGAGAGAGTTAACCTTGTGTAAAAGTGTCTTTTTTGATGTATACATGTAGGCAAGATCCCTAAAATGTCCTTTTCTAAGAGGACTGAGTTTCCAGGAAAAATGAGACAAAAGTTGGACCTCCTTATTGCATGCTTGTTCTGGCCAGTCAGTAAGGGGCCACTTACACTAATGCATTGAGGTAACATGTGCATTATCAAGCGCATTACATGCGCTACTGGGTTCCAGTGCCATACAATTTATTAGGCACCCAAAAGCACTAGGATAATGCACATGCATTGCTATGTATTGGGTTAATAAAAAGGGTCACATCAAATTTTTGGCATGTTAAGGTGTGCTGGCAGCCCATTCATTTCAATAGCCTACCTTAACCACTTCAATACAGGGCATTTTTACCTCCTTCCTGCCCAGGCCAATTTTCAGCTTTCAGCGCTTGCCTGGTACCCGTTTTCTCTGCCGGGATGGCAGAGCCACCTTGCGGCCATCATATTACTATGCGTGGGGTGGGAAGTGGTTAAGACAATGCATGTTAAGGCGCAACACAGAAAATATGTAATAATGCACTGCAATAAAGTAATTGGATCCCTAAAGTGGATGTAAACCCGATTCATGAAATTTGAGCTGGGCACATCTATCTCTAGTGTTTTCTTATCTCTGTCTAAAGAACTAAGTCCTGTAGCTGTCTCTTGCTCCGTAGCTCTGTTATCAGCCTGATAACTTCTCACATGTTCTCCGAGATGGGAGTTAGAAGTGTGTATTGGGGGAGGTTGCTATAAATAGATTAGCAGGGTGCTTGCCATCTAAGAGCAAACCTCTGCACATTGCTTTCTTCCTCTGCCTATGTGGAGAGGGGGTGTGTGCCTTTCCTCCAATCAGCTATCTTGGCTGTATGCCCAGGCTTCTCTGCAGAGTTAACCAGGAAGAGAAAAATAAACACGAAGCACACTTTCTAAAGCATATATACAGATGAAGATACCAGATATACATGTAAAACTTATATAGCTGCAGAAATAATATAATTTTGTTGTAGCTTGCTTCTGTTAGTTTCACATTCTATTTATTTGAACCAACCCAGCAAATTTCTGTTTTAATGAGAGACTACTATTAAAGATGCCATTAGGTGGTGAAAAAATTGCATTTTATTAACTATGAATGTTATTATGAGACTTTAGAGTTAAGGTTAAAAACAAAGCAGACCAAAAATGTTGCTAACTCTGAGTAAGACTTTGAGCAAAAATACAATATTAATATTGCAAAACTGATTTTAAGTTTTAATAATAACTTTTTAAAAATAAGTAAATTTTTTTTATAAAACTTTAACCTCCCTTGCAGTATGATTATTTCGGATTTTAGGTGCTGAAAGCGGTACAATTATTTTGCGTGAAAATTTGGTGTTTTATATTGTAGGTCTGTAATTCTTAACAAAAACACACTTATATCTGTCCACCAAGAGTTTAGTAGATATCCCGGGTATGATGAAGTTTGAAACACAAAAACATAAATTATAATATAATAAATAAATATAAATAATTAAAAAAAATAATAATATAATAATAATAAAATAAATTTCCCCACGATTCACTATCGCTCAATTCTGTTCTAATTTACTATCGCTGTTTTCTAGCTGGTCTAAAGCCACTTTTGACGCAAAGGGACACTTTTTGGTTGCTATGGACAATCTCCAGTTTCCAGGCAGAAAGAACAGTATATATAATATAAAACTGCATGCAGGGCATTGGACAAAGCCCTGGGGACAAAAGGGATGTGAAATAATTTCATACACTACTGTAATCTGTAAGATTACAGTAGTGTATGTGTTATGATTTTTACTTTTTTTTTAAATTTGCCGCCACAGAGGGGCTTGCAGTATTGGTTTGCAGGCAAGAAAGTCCTGTTTTTCTTTTTCCCTCTTCTATTTCTCTGTAATTAACAGATGGTGGCACTGTTAATCTCCTAAATTCAGCAGGTTTTTCTGAATGCCTTTTCTTCAATATTTAATATTTTAGGTTTTGAAGACAATACGCTCCTGTACAATATGGGATATGGGCTATATATTTTTTTTTTTGTTATATATATTCTTTATTTAAGTTTAAACTAAAGAGAAAGTCTTTTATGGAAAATGGAAAATATAAAATATATGTAATTTGATGGATTCTGAGAAAATTACTCAAAAGCTTTTTCTCCTTTCCTTCTCAAAGGTTAATTTGGGACCTAGCAGGGCTGTCCTTTCATTTGGGGGCCTTTGCGAGGTCATCTCTGAAGCCGAGGGATAACCATTATTCTACACGGGTTGGTCAGCTGACAGCCAGTGCGTTTTTATCCAAAAGATATAATTTGCTGCCTCATCCCATTGGATGTTTGTGCATACTCATGCATGTATCTTTCATTTTTGAAAACTCTTTACTGGTATGTATGGTGGACACTGTGGGATGCTGGGTTGTTAAACCTCCTTTTATTCATATTGTTACATTGTGCAAATCATTCTTCATTTGTTATTTCAGAATGTATCTTCTACATATATGATTTTTCTCTCTACAATACGCCTCTGAAGAAGGGACACCGTCCTGAAACATGCCAGGCTTTTAGAGAAAATATCCTATTACAAATGGAAGTATACAAAAATTACTATATGAAAGCAAATTTCATTGTATGAGTACCTTTGTTGAGATTCATGTCCAATGTATCTTGTTTTTATGCTTTTCTAAACAAATAAAATATTTTTTTATCAATTTATATTATATGGTTCGCCTACAAAGTCCCACTATACTGGGGGGTATATAAGTTCCCTAACCTAAGGGTCTTATTTTTTAAATGGCAGAAAGATAGGCTCCCATATCTAGGAATCTTTCTAACTCCCACTATACAGACCCTGTACCAAGCCAACTATCCCCCACTATATGGGAAACTAACAGCAGATTTATTGAGATGGGCTAATAGCCCTCCGTCGTGGTTCGGCAGACTGTACTCCATAAAAATGAACCTCTTACCGAGATTGTTGTACTTGTTCAGAACTCTTCCGATTGCCATCAATAGATCCGACCTTAAGGTTTTTCAGAAAAAGATAATGAAGTTTATCTGGGGGGATACAAGACCTAGCGTGAATAAGCGAACTGTTTATACCCCCAAAACTAAAGGAGGTCTGGGGGTCCCAGATTTGGTCAAATATTTTGAGGCAGCCCAGTTGGCCCAATTAATTCGCTCCCACTCTGGGCTACCTAAACCATCCTGGATGAAAATGGAATCATCCCCCTATCCCACAAAACCAATTAGCCATTTGATGTGGCTTCATATTAACCACTTGAGCCCCGGACCATTATGCTGCCTAAGGACCAGAGGTCTTTTTCCAATTTGGCACTGCGTCGCTTTAACTGCTAATTGCGCGGTCATGCAATGCTGTACCCAAACGAAATTTGCGTCCTTTTCTTCCCACAAATAGAGCTTTCTTTTGATGGTATTTGATCACCTCTGCGGTTTTTATTTTTGGCGCTATAAATGGAAAAAGACCGAAAATTTTGAAAAAAAATGATATTTTCTACTTTTTGTTATAAAAAAAATCCAATAAACTCAATTTTAGTCATACATTTAGGCCAAAATGTATTCGGCCACATGTTTTTGGTAAAAAAAATGTCAATAAGCGTATATTTATTGGTTTGCGCAAAAGTTATAGCGTCTACAAACTAGGGTACATTTTCTGTAATTTACACAGCTTTTAGTTTATGACTGCCTATGTCATTTCTTGAGGTGCTAAAATGGCAGGGCAGTACAAAACCCCCCCAAATGACCCCATTGTGGAAAGTAGACACCCCAAGGAAATTGCTGAGAGGCATGTTGAACCCATTGAATATTTATTTTTTTTGTCCCAAGTGATTGAATAATGACAAAAAAAAAAAAATATTTACAAAAAGTTGTCACTAAATGATATATTGCTCACACAGGCCATGGGCCTATGTGGAATTGCACCCCAAAATACATTCTGCTGCTTCTCCTGAATATGGGGATACCACATGTGTGGGACTTTTTGGGAGCCTAGCCGCGTACGGGGCCCCGAAATCCAATCACCGCCTTCAGGATTTCTAAGGGCGTAAATTTATGATTTCACTCTTTACTGCCTATCACAGTTTCGGAGGCCATGGAATGCCCAGGTGGCACAAAACCCCCCCAAATGACCCCATTTTGGAAAGTAGACACCCCAAGCTATTTCCAGAGAGGCATATTGAGTCCATGGAATATTTTATATTTTGACACAAGTTGCGGGAAAGTGACACATTTTTTTTTTTTTTTTTTGCACAAAGTTGTCACTAAATGATATATTGCTCACACAGGCCATGGGCATATGTGGAATTGCACCCCAAAATACATTTAGCTACTTCTCCTGAGTACCGGGATACCACATGTGTGGGGCTTTTTGGGAGCCTAGCCGTGTACGGGACCCCGAAAACCAATCACCGCCTTCAGGATTTCTAAGGGTGAAAATTTTTGATTTCACTCTTCACTGCCTATCACAGTTTCGGAGGCCATGGAATGCCCAGGTGGCACAAAACCCCCCCAAATGACCCCATTTTGGAAAGTAGACACCCCAAGCTATTTGCTGAGAGGCATGGTGAGTATTTTGCAGCTCTCATTTGTTTTTGAAAATGAAGAAAGACAAGAAAAAACTTTTTTTTTTTTCTTTTTTTCAATTTTCAAAACTTTGTGACAAAAAGTGAGGTCTGCAAAATACTCACTATACCTCTCATCAAATAGCTTGGGGTGTCTACTTTCCAAAATGGGGTCATTTGGGGGGGGTTTGTGCCACCTGGGCATTCCATGGTCTCCGAAACTGTGATAAGCAGTCAAGAGAGAAATCAAAAATTCACGCCCTTAGAAAGCCTGAAGGCGGTGCTTGGTTTTCGGGGTTCCGTACGCGGCTAGGCTCCCAAAAAGTCTCACACATGTGGTATCCCCGTACTCAGGAGAAGCAGCAGAATGTATTTTGGGGTATAATTTCACATATTCCCATGGCATGTTTGAGCAATATATCATTTAGTGACAATTTTGTGCAAAAAAAAAAAAAAAAAATTGTCTCTTTCCCGCAACTTGTGTCGCAATATAAAATATTCCATGGACTCGACATGCCTCTCAGCAAATAGCTTGGGGTGTCTACTTTCCAAAATGGGGTCATTTGGGGGGGTTTTGAACTGTCCTGGCATTTTATGCACAACATTTAGAAGCTTATGTCACACATCACCCACTCTTCTAACCACTTGAAGACAAAGCCCTTTCTGACACTTATTGTTTACATGAAAAAGTTTTTTTTTTTGCAAGAAAATTACTTTGAACCCCCAAACATTATATATTTTTTTAAAGCAAATGCCCTACAGATTAAAATGGTGGGTGTTTCATTTTTTTTTTTCACACAGTATTTGCGCAGCGATTTTTCAAACGCATTTTTTGGGGAAAAACACACTTTTTTAAATTTTAATGCACTAAAACACACTATATTGCCCAAATGTTTGATGAAATAAAAAAGATGATCTTAGGCCGAGTACATGGATACCAAACATGACATGCTTTACAATTGCGCACAAACGTGCAGTGGCAACAAAATAAATACATTTTTAAAAGCCTTTAAAAGCCTTTACAGGTTACCACTTTAGATTTACAGAGGAGGTCTACTGCAAAAATTACTGCCCTCGATCTAACCTTCGCGGTGATACCTCACATGCATGGTGCAATTGCTGTTTACGTTTGACGACAGACCGCCGCTTGCGTTCGCCTTAGTGCGAGAGCAGGGGGCGACAGGGGTGCTTTTTTTTTTTTTTTTCTTTATTATTTTTTTGCTTTTTTATCTTATTTTTAAACTGTTCCTTTCATTTTTATTTTTTTTTAATCATTTTTATTGTTATCTCGGGGAATGTAAATATCCCCTATGATAGCAATAGGTAGTGACAGGTACTCTTTTTTGAAAAAATTGGGGTCTATTAGACCCTAGATCTCTCCTCTGCCCTCAAAGCATCTGACCACACCAAGATCGGTGTGATAAAATGCTCCCCCAATTTCCCAATGGCGCTATTTACATCCAGGGAAATCTAAGTCATAAAATGCTCGTAGCTTCCGGTTTCTTAGGCCATAGAGATGTTTGGAGCCACTCTGGTCTCTGATCAGCTCTATGGTCAGCTGGCTGAATCACCGGCTGCATTTTCAGGTTCCCTGTTGAGACAGGAGAGCCAGAGAAAAACACGGAAGACTGTGGGGGGGGGGCATTCCTTCCCACGGCTTGTAAAAGCAGTCTAGAGGCTAATTAGCCGCTAGGATTGCTTTTACATGAAAGCCGACCGCTGGCTGAAAAGAATGATACCAAGATGATACCTAAACCTGCAGGCATCATTCTGGTATAACCACTCAAAGTTGTGAATGGCGTACCTGAAGACAAATAAATGGTTAACAATAAAGCACAGTAAACGGTAAAGTATAAAAAATTGCATACCTGAAAAGCAAACATGATAAAACATAATAACAATAAAACATTGTAGAATAGAATACAGTAAAAAAGAGCAGAACAATAGAGAGAATAGAGAGAGAGAGAACAATAAAACGACAACTATTTTTTTTTATTTTATATATATATATATATATATATTTTTTTTTTTTTTACACTTTTTTTGTAACTAACTTTTATAACTGTAACCGGTTCCAGATTCGGGTCTCTCAAAATGCGATGGCATCTTGGGAGACCCTGTGAAAGTGTGCCTAGTCTGTGCAATGCTGTACCCTACGCTAATACTCAACTAGTGCATGGTAGCGTTCAAAACATTCACCAATGCAAAGACCAAGATTGTCAGGACAGGAGGGACAATAATAGCGGGTGTCACACCTATATCCGCGCTAGCTGCAGACACAATATCTTTTTTGGGGGCGTTCGCTGGGTAGGGGTACTCGGGAGGACATAAAGAAAATGCCTCTCATGCAGCCGACTGCATTTGGTTGGGGATGTGAATGGGGGAAGTACGGGCGCTGCAGAAGCGGTGGGTTCCCAATTAGGATTGGCGAATGCAGTAGGAAGGGCACTATGGGCACGACGGGCCTGTGTTTGTCTTTTTGGTGGCAGCGGGACACTACTTGTGCTTGCTACCTCACCAGCTTGAACTGCACTTATGGGACTCGCCACGTCACCAAGTGTTACTGCAGTGCTGGTTTGACTACGACCGGGGTGTACTAGGCCGCTGGCGCTTGCCAGTTCACCAAAACGCTACCAAAAAATCTGTTGGCGATCGCAGGGATCAGGCCTGACTCTGCGAACGCTGCAGTTATGCGTTTTAGTCTTTTGTAAGTGACAGTGATCGATCGATACTGCACTTGGGTGGGCTGGGCTGGGCCGGGCGGAGGGGCAAAACGCAGGTGCTAGCAGGTATCTGGGCTGATCCCGCTAACACTGCGTTTGTGAGAACCCTAAACTGCTGGGGATGCTAGTATAGATCTGATCGGATCAGATATTGATCCGTTCAGATACTATACCACTAAGGGTGGTGTACAGTGCGTGCGTGGGTGTTAGCGGTACTGGCGCTAACCTGACGCTGCCTGGGGCTGGTGCTTGCCAGTTCACCAAAATACTACCAAAAAAACTGTTAGCGATCGCAGGGATCAGGCCTGACTCTGCGAACGCTGCAGTTATGCATTTAGTGTTTTGTAAGTGTCAGTGATCGATCGATACTGCACTTGGGTGGGCTGGGCCGGGCGGAGGGGCAAAACGCAGGTGCTAGCAGGTATCTGGGCTGATTCCGCTAACACTGCGTTTTTGGGAACCCTAAACTGCTGGGGACACTAGTATAGATCTGATCGGATCAGATATTGATCCGTTCAGATACTATACCACTAAGGGAGGCGTATGCTGCGTGCGTGGGTGTTAGCGGTACTGGCGCTAACCTGACCCTGCCTGGGGCTGGTGCTTGCCAGTTCACCAAAATACTACCAAAAAAACTGTTAGCGATCGCAGGGATCAGGCCTGACTCTGCGAACGCTGCAGTTATGCGTTTAGTCTTTTGTAAGTGACAGTGATCGATCGATACTGCACTTGGGTGGGCTGGGCTGGGCCGGGCGGAGGGGCAAAACGCAGGTGCTAGCAGGTATCTGGGCTGATCCCACTAACACTGCGTTTTTGGGAACCCTAAACTGCTGGGGACGCTAGTATAGATCTGATCGGATCAGATATTGATGCGTTCAGATACTATACCACTAAGGGAGGTGTATGCTGCGTGCGTGGGTGTTAGCGGTACTGGCGCTAATCTGACGCTGCCTGGGGCGACGCATATCACCGCCGGGCGATCAGGGGGCTAAACCTTTATTCGGTAATAAACGGCGGGTGCCCTGACACTATAAAAAATAAACAAACTAACCAGCGTCAACCGTAACGGTTATACGGTGATCAGTGGTGAAAGGGTTAACTAGGGGGCAATCAAGGGGTTAAAACATTTATTCGGTAGTATATGGGGGTCCCTGACGCTATAAAACGCTGACGGCGAACCTAAATATTTATGTCCCTAACTAGCGTCACCAGCGACACTAATACAGCGATCAGAAAAATGATCGCTTAGTGACACTGGTGACAGGGGGTGATCAAGGGGTTAAAACTTTATTGGGGGGGTTAGGGGGGTACCCTAGACCTAAAGGGGGGTAACAGTATCTGTCCCAACACTGTAACTGTCACAAACTGACACTATGCAGTAATCAGAAAAAAAAAAAAAAAAACTGCTGGTGTCAGTTTGTGACAGGGGGGGGGGGTGATTGGGGGGGGATCGGGGGGCGATCGGGGGATCGGGGTGTTTTGTGTGCCTGGCATGTTCTACTGTGTGTGTGTGTTGGTGCACTCACATTGATGTCTTCTCTCCTCGGGCCGGAACGGAAATTACCGAGCCGAGGAGAGATGACATCATTTCCTTTGCTGCTGTTTAGCATACAGCAGCAAAGGAATGATTCGATTGGCCGGCGGCAATCGCGAGGGGGGGTCACGAACGGATGGTCTCCCCCTCACCACCAATCGCCGCTGGACAAACGACGACCGCCTCGGGCACCGGGGGGGGTCCGATCGGACCCCCCACCCGCGGAAGGCAAATCACGTACCCTGTACGTGATTTTGCCTGTCCGTGCCACTTTGCCGACGTACATCGGCGTGAGGCGGTCGTCAAGTGGTTAAAGACAGGCCGACCATATTGTGCCCTACACTATGTTTTTCATTAAGTTTATGGGACAGATTACAAAGGCCTTTTACTTTTCGCTCCACACATGCTCCCTTAGCCCCGTTAACGGGCAACCCAGACTTCACCCCGGGTCGCAATCCTCACAGATTATCATAGTGGACTTACAAGGATTTGATACGTATAGCTGATCTATGTGATCATAAAGGTATATTATCGAAACAATCTCTCATAGAAAAGCACCAGTTACCTAATACAGAATTTTATCATTACCTCCAGATAGTCCACTTCCTGAAAACCCTACAGCGCAAGAACGATATCACAACTTCCACCCCAATGGAATATCTATGCAGGTCTTTTGATAAACATAAAGGTCACATATCAAAAATTTATAGTATCCTTACTTCCAAGATGGAAAAATTATTTTATATGCAAAAGTGGGAACAGGATATGGAGGTAACGATGGAAATGGATATATGGTTTAATCTGGCACAATCAGCCTCAAAAGGTTTTATTAATACCTCCCTGATAGAGGCGAATTACAAAGTTCTATTACGGTGGTATATGGTTCCTGCGAGAATCGCAACATAATTCTCTGACGTCTCCCCACTATGTTTCAGGGGATGCGGCAAAGAAGGTACAATATATCATACTTGGTGGACCTGCCCTAAAGTCAGCCGATTTTGCATACGCATTTTTAACTTTATCTACTCACTGACCCAAGTCAATCTAACCAAATCTCCACAACAGGCACTACTAGGGGGTCAAGTGGAAGAAGTGCCTGGGCACACAAAGAAACTCATATCTTTTGTATTTACAGCATCTAGGATCGCGGTTGCTGGATCTTGGAGAAAGCCTCTGATTCCCTTCAAATTGGCAAGAGCGAAGCTGACGTGGATCATGATTAAGGAACGCCTTTCGGCGACTCTTTTGGATAAACAGCGGGCTTTCGACAGGATTTGGGAACCGTGGTTGTCCTACCTGTCTAAGGGCTTTGACAGTTAATGGATCTTAATAGAGATCCCTAGGGGTGCACTCAACCCCAACCCTTCCCCCACCCTTTCTTTTCTTCCTCATTCCCCCCTTTTTTCTTACTCTTTCCTCTCTCCTTTTGTTTGTTTTTGAAGGTTTTCCTGTTTTATGTCGTTGTCCTAGCACTATATGCGAAGGATCAAGATCTGATATTTGAATTATTAGTTATAAGGCGGAGGGGTGTGGGGCGGGGGCCTTCCCGTCCACAGTGTAGATCCCGAATGGGGTGGATGGTTGGGTCCCTGGCTTCACGCCTTATCCCCAAGCAACACACGAGAGGTGTGGAAATGGTTCTAGAGACAACGCAAATATTAAAAAAGACAGTTATGTTTCCAAACTTATGATGTTCTATACTCTGAATACATATATATGAGAGTGAAAGGAATAGAATAGGATATGAGCAACCGGATAGCCTTATTCACCTCATGCAGAGATAATAGAGATGACATAGTCTGTTTATATGATCCTTGCAGGCCATGTTGGCCGAGATATGTTTCCTTTTTTTCTTTCCTTTTATACTCAAGGAATGTATGTTGTATATTTTTTATATGCTATTTTTAATAAAAACCATTGGAAAACAAATACACAAACGGTAATTTTAGAGAACACAAATGCAATAGATTACATTTTTTTGGTAAAATATAAAAGTTACACCGAGTAAATAGATACCCAGCATGTCGAGCCTTAAAATTGCATGTGCCTGTGAAATGGTGACAAACTCAGTACCCTATATTTTCCATAGCCGATGCTTTCAAAGCCCCTACAGGTCATCAGTTTAGAGTTACCCAGGAGCTCTGTTGCTAAAATTATTGTCCTCACTCTGGAGTGTGAGGGGATATGTAACATGGAATTTTTTGTGCTTGGGTGTCATTTTAATCTTTTACATTTTTTTTTTTACTTGAACTGGATGGACTGGTGTATTTATTCAACCATACCATCTATGTATGTAACTATGTATGAAGAGGATGTGCTTACAACAACTCTGTCAGTATTCAGGTGTGTAAAACTCCAGGATTTACCAGTGCCCAGTTTTCTAAAGCATGAACTGAAGATATATAAACTTTTAGGCCTCATGTACACGGGGCAGTTGATAACCTCTTCTGAATGCTGGAAACTGACAGCTGATAACTGACAGTGAAAAACGTCCGTTTTACAGCTTTTACATACTTAGTTTATGCGCGTTTAGCAGCAGAGAAGAGAGAGCAGTGTTCTTTAACTATGGATTTTCTCTCTCTCTCACTATCTGTCTCATTCTCTCTTCCCCTGCCTCTCTCTCTCTGTCTCTCTCTGTCTCTGTCTCTCTCTCTGTCTCTCTCTGGCTGTCTCTCTCTGGCTGTCTCTCTCTCTCTCTCTATGTCTTTCTCTCCCTCTCTGTCCTGTCTCTTTCTGTCTCTCTCTCTGTCTCACTCTCTGTCTCTCTATCTGTCTGTATCTGTCTCTCTGTCTGTCCCTCTCTCTGTCTCTCTTTTTCTTTGTCTCTCTGTATGTCTTTCTCTCTCTGCCTGTCTCTCTATCTCTGCCTGTCTCTCTCTCTCTCTCTGTCTGTCTCTCTCTGTCTTTCTATCTGTCTGTCTGTCTCTCACTCTGTCTGTCTGTCTCTCTCTCTGTCTGTCTCTCTCTGTCTCTCTGCCTCTCTTTCTCTCTTTTTCTTTGTCTCTCTGTATGTCTCTCACTCTCTGCCTGTCTCTCTCTCTCTCTCTGTCTCTCTCTCTCCGTCTGTGTCTCTCTGTCTGTCTCTCTCGGTCTTTCTCGCTCTGTCTGTCTCTGTCTGTCTGTCTGTCTGTCTCTATCTCTCTCTCTCTCTCTCTGTCTTGTCTCTCTCTCCATCTCTCTCTCTCCTTGTCTATCTCTCACTCTCTGTCTGTCTGTCTCTCTCTGTCTCACCTTCTCCCTCCCTTGCAGGCAACAGCATATGGTGAAAATTGTGTTTTTCACATATTTTACATGTTTCTATTTAAAAACTCTTAAAAACGAAAACGCGATCTGCTTTCAAAGAAATGCCAGTAAACTCAACTGCCTCTAAACTCCTATAAATGACTGAGTGTACATATACACAAGATAACATAGATGAGAGTTCAGGGGCTGCTGAAAAAAATGCCCAAACTGCTCCTAAACGTCCATTTAGCTGCTGTAGTATACATGAGGCCTAAGGCAAACACCACTAAATAATTTAAATATGTTTGTTTATTGCAATATCAATGTAATCCTTTCTACAGATAAACAGGATCCCACTGAACTCTTTATGGCAGCATGGTACAATTTTAACCCTTTCATAGAAAAAATGTGTGTTAAATATTATTAAAAAGAATTATTGACCAGAAACTTAAATATCCTTTTTTCCTGGACACAACAGATGTGTCTGAAGGTTCATCAAGCTTGTGGTAGTGGATGTGGAATAATTATATACTGTACATCCTAGGATAGGGATCAATATAAATGCATTGGCCCAATGCTTAAAGTGGAGATATCTGGGATGGGTCTCACAGTAAATTAATTATTGAACTATTGAAAATTGTTGTTCACAACAGCTTCTTTATGTTAAATCCCCAATTATACAAAAATAAAAGGGGCATGGCCATGGGCACTGCCTGTGCCCTAGCCTATGCGTGCCTAGACCTTGGATGGCTGGAGAAGAACAGCGTGTTTGGCATGTGTGGATTTGGGGACAAGATGCTTATGTTTTTTTTTTTATATAGATAATGTGCTGGTTGTATGCAGGGGCTCTCTGGGTGAACTGGTTGCTTTTATTGAAGAGTTAAATCAACATCAAAGCAACATTTTACATACCCAAAAATATAGTCATAATGAAAATAAAAGAGAAGTTTGGGATGTAAAAAAAATAAACATTTATACTCACCTAGGTGGATGCAGCATCGATCCGATGCTGCATCTGTCCCCTGCTGGCTCTGCAGTGAGAACCAAGCGATCAAACACTGCTGATCGCTCAGTTCTCCCCCTCGGCTCTGAGCAGAGAGCCGTGACTGTCAGTCAGTGGGTCTCTGCCCTCCCCTCCAGCTCTCACTGAAGAGCTGGGCTGTGGAGGGGACGGGAGGTGCTGGCTCAGGCTTCAGCAGATCACTGAGAGGTTGACCTGGGTGCCGGTCCAGGCATCTGGGTGAATACCGACCTTAAGGTCATTAAATGAACCACATCCTAGCTAGTTTATTTTATCAGCTGTTCATGTAATACAATTTGTATTGGTAAAACTAAAAGGGAGCTAAGAGTAATTAAATATGAACATTTCTGGGATATAATTAGGAGATCATTTTGGACAATTCAATGGATCATCATACCAACAGAAGCTACTTATAAAATGGGGAGATAAAAAAAGAGGCACATTGGATATAAATCTTGAACTTCCTGACTCTCATGAAAATACAAACAAATACAATTAAAACCCTTTTTATAATGAATGACATTGCCATAGATTTAACCCGTTTAACTGGATTTTTATCCTGGATAAAGTAATTTACTATATATGACCCCTTTGGAAAATAAGTAAAAGTGCAGCTTTTTTTTTGTTTGCTTTTTTGAGTAATTACAGAGATACTTACCCCTTGGCCACTTTAAAACTAATAGGGACATGGCATAAGTAAGCAAATGTAAATATAAGGGCTAGCGTGGCAAGAAACTGATCAGCACTCACAGCCATTGGCTGCCAGCGCTGATCCGCTGCTGGTCAGGTGCTGGTTTTCCAGCATGTCCTTTCGACAAAAGCTGGTCATTGGACAGGCTTCTGTTGAACATAAAGCTGTACACACTGTCCAAATGTCGGTGGATTCTTGCTGAACCAGCCAATATTTGGATCGTGTGTACCCAGCATTATATCTTGATGAAGCCCTGAGAAGGATTAAATGAAGATATAGTGGGGTTGATTTGCTAAAGGCAAATAGACTGTGCATTTTGTAAGTGCAGTTGCACTCATTTTCCTTAGCAAATGTAATATGGTAAAGCTTAACTTTATAAAGAACACCCAATTGGGTACAAGGAAAAAAAAAGAAAAAAAAAAGCATTTTGTGTGCACATTATTAGATGATGGAAATCAGCAGAGATGATTTAATGAGTGCAACTAAACTTGCAAAGTCCACAGTTTATTTCCCTTTAGTAAAGCCACCTCAATGTTTTCTTGGCCAGTTTGAGTTATAGGCATACAGAGGAACATTTTCTTTTGTAATAGCTTTTACTAACACCATTGGAATGACTGATGCACTTTTATCTTATCACTGGACTCCTGTGTGGGTCATTTTATCAACTACCAACATCTCATGAGTTGAATTTCATCTACGTGATTATATGGAATGTATTCCATTGTTTTTTTATGAAACATATTTGTAAGACATTTGCTTTCTTAATTGTATTCTATAAGTGGTTTGAATGCTACACCTTATCACCTATTTAGCCTATAGAACCCTACCTGGTAAAACGTTTTAAAGTGATGTTAAAGGTTCTTTTTTTTATATATAACAATCATTTTATACTTACTTGCTCTGGGCAATGGTTCTCTTCTAGGTTCCTCTGCCGGCCCTTCCCCCCTGTCTGGTGCCCCCATAGCAAGCTGCACACAGAAGGTTTTTTACCTTCATGCATAGAATGCATAAAGGTAAAAAACCCTAAGCCTTTACAACCACACTTTAAATAGTCAAATGGGTTTGTTCATAATGTTTTAAAGCAAATCAGAATGTGTTGCATACTAAGACAATGCTTTTTAATTTTAGTTATTGTGGGAAAAGGTGGTAGACTTTTTTTTATATATCTTTTTTCAAACTAGTTGCAATTTTTCAAATAATTGCTTTGGGGGAACATAGTCTGTAGCATCTTTTCTACTATTCTGACTTTTTTCTTATAGTGTGTGTTAACCTTTTCTCTGCCTCAAAATAATGTTACAGAGCATGCCTACTGAGTGTATGACAGATTTAACTCTTTGCATCAACATTTTAGCCAGATGCCTGTACAGTCTGCTAACCCTTTCCCTCAAGATAATATTATCTGTCCAAACTTTACTGTAGAACCCATTGCCAGCCTGGCAGGTATGGGATTCTAAATAGATGTAGATTGTGAGAGCTGGCTGTTTGAAGCTACTGGGTGCTGAAATTAGTGTAAAGAAAAGTAGTTCAATAAGTCATAGGAATGACTACTTTCATGGGGAGTTTTTAAATACAGGGTTCAAAGCAGGTACCGTTGGTCCATCTTTGCATACTGTTTCCATTCTGTGGTTAATATAAAGCTGATAGGAAATAAGCAATAAAGTAGAATGAACAAGAAGAGTAATATTATGACTTGCAAATTCAATTTCCTGTAGCTAATCAAATTCTCCTTTTGGCTAATAAAGAAGCTTTTCTTGTTAAGCCATAAAATACCAGCAAGACATTTGAACATTGCATTTCTTTGCACATGGTCATTTTGTCCTGTTAGGTAAACTGTTATGTTAACACGGTTTGAGGCAGCAGCTTGAGTAATGAGGTAGCGTAGGGCAGAGTAGATTAAAGTCCTAAACATCCTTGTTCAGTGTGGCCATACTTTTTTTTTTAATGTCATTATTTCAAACCTTGACAACTTGTTTTCATCTGCTGTGTTGTTAAAATAGGCCTTTTGCAGGTGTCTCCTTAAAATGATATTTACTTGACAATCATGTTAGTCCAACACTTCAGAACTTTCCAAGTCACTGACATGGAACAAATATTTTGACTAGGAGTTCTGATTTAAAGGGTATGTAAATCCTAATAATTTAACTTAATTTATTTGGCCCTTTTATGTTTGTTATTTATACCATTAGAAGTGTTTTGTTATATCTATTTAATAATTACAACAAATACTTGCTGACTTGTGCTTTTTTGCAAATTTTCTGTAAAAGCTGCTGCTCCATAGATACAGTACAGTGAATGTGTACTTTCACATAAGGTGTGTTACTGGCAGCATCGCCTTGATAGAGTAAAGGAAAAAAAGCTTTAAAAGAAGAAAAACAATGCAGGCACCTCATCTCTGGTAGGCTGAAATACAATTTACATTTTTGGTTGGATATTCGTTAAACATGACTTCACTTGTTGCATGCATGTTTTAGGTTAGCCGCTCAAAATGCAATTAAGTCAGAGGTTCTCTCGGTATAGATGTATTTTAAGGGGTCACTAAACTGGTGGATCTATTTTAAAACGTGGTAAATATAACAGGGACACAATTTTTAAAAACACAATTAACTTCTTGTCCAATCTACTAAAGCAAAATACAAATATTAAAAACAATATTATGCTAATATTATGCATTTTAGGCACTTGTGAACGAATGCTGTAAAGTGAGGATGCTTTCAAAAATAATGAAATGTATAGTAATTATGTAACAACCTACAAAGTGCATAAAGAGAAAAAAAATAAACTCAATATTTGGTATGTCCACCTTTTGCCTTTAAAGCTGCATTAAAGTGTTACTAAACCCAGGATACTGTATTTACTATATCTGGTCTCCCACAGTACACAGAACATGGGAATGCAATCATTTTAGTAAAAATAAACTGCTAAATACCTTTTCTCATCAGCAGTATATAACAGTCTTGTGACTTTTATCAGTTCCTGCTTAACCACTTTAAGATTTGGCTGCTCAATGACCAAGCCATTTTTTGCGATTCGTCACTGCATTGCTTTAACTGACAATTGTGTGGTCGTGCGACGCTGTGCCCAAACAAAATTGATGTCCTTTTTTTTTCCACAAATAGAGCTTTCTTTTGGTGGTATTTAATCATCTCTACAGTTTTTATTTTTTGCGCTATAAACAAAAAAAGGCCGACAATTTTGAAAAAAAACCACAATATTTTGTACTTTTTGCTATAATAAATATCCCCAATTTTTTTAAAAAAAGCTAATTTTTTCCTCAGTTTAGTCCGATAGGTATTCTACATATTTTTTGGTAATAAAAATCTCAATAAGCGTATATTGATTGGTTTGCGCAAAAGTTATAGCGTCTACAAAATAGGGGGAGATTTATGGCATTTTTTTTTTTTTACTAGTAATGGCAGTGCTCTGCATTTTTTATCGGGACTGCGACTTTATGGCGGACACATCGGACACTTTTGACACATTTTTGGGACAATTGACAATTATACAGTAGATCAGTGCTATAGAAATGCACTGATTACTGTGTAAATGTCACAAGAAGGGAAGGGGTTAACACTAGGGGGCGATCAAGGGGTTAACTGTGTTCCCTAATGTGTGTTCTAACTGTGGTGGGAGGGAACTGACTATAGGAGCTGACAGATCGTGGTTCCTAGCTATTAGGAACTCACGATCTGGCTCTCCTCTCCTCACAGAACAGGGATTTGTGTGTGCATGTCCCTGTTCTGCCTCTCGTGCCTGCAAACACTTGTGACCGGCGGTCATTGCAAGCACCTGCCACGAGCATCTGCACACCCGCAATGCAGCGGGCGCCTGCTATCCCGCTTAAAGGAGCCGACGTACAGCTATGACGGCTTGTGGGATCGTGCCGACCTGCCGCAGTATAATGATGGTGGCTGGTTGGCAAGTGGTTAAAGCTTGTAGGAGGAGTTTTCATACTGCACTGAGCTGTCCTATCAGGATCAAGTACCCCTGACCCTCTGTCTGAACAGTGCTGCTTGGCCCTGTGCTGTTCACATGCACTTTCCCAAGAAAAAAAAGAAAACTCTCTAGCAATACACACCAAACTGAGCATGTTCAGCCCTACTCCAGTAGCTCTGTCTTATCCGGACCTGCTCTGGAGTCAGTGGAAGAAGTGGAAGAAGAGGAGGATCTGTGCATACAGGATCAAATAGCTTTTTTACACAATGCAGAGGATTAACCCCTTAGGTTCCACAGTGAGTATAACAAGCATGCTTTACTGCATATACAGACTGATTTTACTGTTGTGGGTTTAGTAACACTTTAAAGTGATTGTAAAGTCTATTTTTTTAAATTCAAAATACCAAACATGTCATACTTACTTGCTCTGTGCAGTGAGTTCAGAGCAGCCCATATCCTCCTCTTTTCAGGTCCCTTGCTGGCTGGCTCTCCTGGCCCCTCCCTCCTGTTGGGTGCCCCCACAGCATGCAGCTTTCTATGGGGGCACCGAGCCATTCAGACACAGAGCTGTGGTCCAGCCCCACCCCCTTTCTATTCTTATTGGCTGACTGACTTTGATTGGCAGCAGCGGAAGCCAATGGACCCACACTGCTGTCTCAGCCAATAAGCAGGGGAGTACTGGACAGCCAAGACATTCCTACAACATCGCTGGAGCTCAAGGGACCTCAGGTAAGTATTAAGGGGGCTGAGGGAGGCTGCTGCACACAGAAGGATATTTATCTTAATGCATAGGCTGCTCTCCTGACGGCTTTAGTAAAGACAGCCTACAAAACACCCCTGATTTAGTGCAAGAGCCTGCCTGATTAGATACAGAGTGATTGGATATATTATGTGTCCTCCTATTATAAAGTTTTGGTAAATCTAAAGAAACTGTACAATCAGATTGTATAGTGTATGGCCTCTTTTTTACACCAAAAATTACCTAGTTGTGCTTTCAATGTCGTTAATTGTTAATGGGACACCAAACACATATTTTGCAACATGACAAAATGGGTAACAAATTCAGCAGTAAAAATGTGCAACTTGCACCACGCCAAAATGTCCCATTAGCTACTTTGCCACGTGTAGCACAGCCCATTTAAATCAACAGGCTGCCATATGCGTGTCACAGGAAAAACGAGCCAAAAAACTACTCTAGGAGTGAATTGGGCCTGAAAGTGAAATTGGTGTGTTTACACAAGAACCATGAGGCTCTATTCACATCTGTGTGTTTCTGAATGCATGGCAAACCACACAGAAAATGCACGCTTTGCCATGCATTTCCGAAACATGCTGCAAATTTGCATTATGCTTGTGTTGTTATTACATGTTAAAGGCACCCCAAGTGTGGCAAACACACCAAAAACTGCGACACCATGCTCTGCTCAAAAAAAGTTTTGGAGCTTCTCTGGGGTGATTGTCTGACCAGTGAAGCTGCTCCAAAACACCCTAAACAAACACATGCGGTAATGGAAGGTTTCGCTACATAGAGGCCTGACAACTGAATGTCTCTGTCCACTCCTTCCTATGTACTTGTATAAAGATGGCCATAGACTATGCAATCTGATTGTTCAATCTCTGCACAATTTCCTTTAGATTTACCAGAACTACGGAGTAGGAGGACACACCTGAACAATCCATTCCATTTGTATCAAATCAGACAGGCCCTTGTACTACATAAAAAGAAAAAGAATTGCCCTAGGTGTTCAAAAGAATTAAATGCATGAAAAAATCAAAAAATGATAAAGTGAACCGTGAAGGAGGTCCTGCTGCTGGACATTATAACCCCGATACAAGGGCACAAAATTGGATTTAAGGAAAAGACAGTGTAGCGCTGGACAGGTGTTACAAGTGAAAAAGATTAGTGAAAAAAAATTTTTGATGCAAAAATTACGTGTAAATTTAAACGACAATAATAGGTGACAATTTGTAATATTGATAAATGAACAACCAGACCAGAGTACATGTATATGGTATAATGAACCACAGAGGTAGATTAAATAACCCTCAGTAACGCGTTGCCAACATCCCAAATTATAATGCAAAGAAGCAAGGACCCTAAAGAGGGAAACCTTTGTACCCCCCGGTACAACGGGACTTTACAGGCGAACAAAACAGTTAAATTATAATAAAAAATATTTATTTATTGAAAATTGCTTAAAGAAGCATAAAAACATGACAATCTAAACATAGATCTATACAAAAGTGCTCATGCAGAGTGCAACAAGATTTTCTCTCATGGAGGTGCATGGGCGGAGCCTAGCGGAGCAGACATGCATTGTTAGAGCTCCGCACCGCTGAGGAGAGAAGAGAAGGACAAAGCGGAGCCTGCAGGCTCAAAAGGTATCCATTTGAACCTTTTTGCCCCAGGGAACAAACTGTGAAAGTTTGGGCAGGAAATATGGTACTGGGAGGAAGCCGTGGCAGAAATAAAAATCACCTCACAAAGAGCTCACAGGCACTCACTGCAACTAAAGCAGCTCCAGTCACCTCACAATATACAGCATCAGGGCGCTCTCACAGACAGAAAATGTCACAGCAAGACTCTCCATTTGAGTCAGATACAGAACAAATCCTCTCACAAACTTCTCCACAAGCCTCCTCAGCATCCCCAGTAATATTATTACAATTTGAAAAGATGCTTCATAAGGCTTTAAAACAAACCTCAGACCAAATAACAAACAGCCTAACCAAAGAAATAAGAGAGCTGGGAAACCGCACCGCAGCCTTAGAAATAAAAATGGATGAAATTGAAATTACAGCCCAAGAAAATATAACAGAATTGGAACAATTAAAAGAAGAGAATTTAATACTTCAAACTAAGCTCGAAGATTACGAAAATAGAGCCAGACGTTCAAACTTGCGCATAAGGGGAATACCTGAAACTGTGACAGACCTGCAATCTACTATTACTGCTCTATTACAAGAACTAAAGCCAGATATCCCTATTGAACGTTTAGAACTGGACAGAGTACACAGAGCCCTCACAGCTAAAAAGAAAGATGGACCCCCACGTGATATAATCACAAAATTTCATTATTACAGAACGAAAGAACAAATACTAATTGCTGCAAGAGAAAAAAAGGAACTTATTTTTCAAGGACACAATTATCAAAATTTTTGCTGACCTATCCCAACTTACTATTACTAAAAGACGATCCATGAAACCCCAACTAATGGAACTGCAACGCCACAACATTATGTATCAATGGGGCTTCCCCTTTTCAGTCAGGTTTAACTACCAAGGTACAATTTACAGAAGCAGATCAGCAGATGAACTACAACAAACCCTTTTAAAATTAAATCTGACAGAACCCACAAGCAGCAACTCTCCCACACGCAGAAGAATGGCATCATCTTCACCTTCAGGCAGCACCCAGAAAATTTCAGAACAAAATGGGAATCATCATTCTCACAAAAGAGGCCGTTATGCCACATCATCCATGGACCAAGAAGATTCAATGGACTGACATCCTAATTCCTGATATCTCTTCATTTATTATACTAAGAGATGGTTCTCTTTAAAAAACCTGTATTTATAACTGAATGTAACTGCATTCTGATAGTCACACACTGTGTGGGATCATGTTACATTCCAGTTATATTTCTTATTACTTCTGATTCATATAGCCTTAGAATATATAAGTGAAATAAGGAAATTCTTATTCAGTTATATATTTTCAGGTAATAACAATAGATTTATTACTTTTTAGGACAAATATGTTCAATAATCCAGAAGTAATGGAAGCTTTTTCTTTCTTTTCTTAAAACAAATATATTATTACCTAACTAGTTCCTAGAACTTGAGAGAGAAATCTGGACAGGGACCTCTCCAACTAGGTCCAGTCTCTTTCAAAATTTTTTTTTTTATGATTATTACGGTACCAAGGGGGATATACAAAGACTTTGGTAAAATGTAAAGAAATTTATTTGAAATCACAATAAAAAGTCCTACAAGGGACACATCATATACATTGTCATGGTTTAACATACACAAAAAACAGTGATTGTTACAGCATTGTTGACACTTAATTAGTAGAGCTAATGCCCACACAGATGCATGAACAGAGGTTGTATAGTATAATACTTGCAGACGTGACCTCTACAGTTTCGCGTTCACAGCCGCTTCTTCAGGAGGCGTCTGATAGTATATAATCTACAAAGATGAAGAGAACAATACAGTATCAACATAACAAGGAAATGGAACAATGTCATAAGAAACATACAATTAATGTTGGAGAACATGTTTGAAGTTAAAAAGTTGCACTCACCAACCTATAACCAAAAAGGTTTTCTGAAGCGATACTGTGAGACGCCCTCTAGAGGCATTTCCCCCGGGGCGGGCCAGGGAGGCAAATTTAGGTGAAACTATTGTAGATAAATATAATAGAGACGAAATTTAGAATTTAATACGGCATGTGTTCTACTTGAGAAACCACCCGGGAGTGTCAAGTTAACAGGTGGAGAGGCAAAGAAAAGGGAAAAAGAGAGGGGGGGGGGAGGGCGGAGAGAAGGAAAAGAAGAGAGGACAGAAACCAACCACAAGGTATGGGATGGTTGTGGGAAGAAGGGGAAGAAAATGGAGAAAAAGAGAGAGAGAGAGGGGGGGGGGAAGAGAGGAGGGGAAGAACAAAAGAAATGGAGGGTGGATGACAGAGGCAGACAGGGGGGAGGGGGGAAGGGAAGGGGGGGGAGGGGGAGAAGGGGAAAAGGGAAAAGATGGAGAGGGAAAAAAATCGGGAAAAGGGGAAAGGGGAGGAGGCACGAGGGGAGGGGAAAGGGGGGGGAGAAAGGAAAGACACATATGCGGGACAGACAGAAAGGAAATGAAAGGGAAAGGGGAGGGGAGAAAAGAGAGGGGATGAAAACACAAGAGAAACAGGAAGGAAGGAAAGGGGGAAAGAGAAACTGGAGGGGGAAGAGCTTGAACCTACCACCTGTGAAGGAAGGTAAAAGAAAAAAGCAAAATTGAAGCAGGGGGTAATAGTGTCACTAGGATTACCCACCGTTGCTGTATTTGTTGTTAAGAGCCAGACTCAGGGGCTAATAGCACACAGGATGAAGTGACTGATACAGCTGGAAGCCGTTAAGTCACACCACAATGCCAGGGGGAGCCACTGTAGAGAAGATATATAGAGAGGGGAAGGTATTAAGGGGTGGTCTAGGGGATCGGTGTGCATTGTTGGGCACGCCGAGCAAGGAGGGGAGGGGAAAAGGGTGTAATGGTAGGATGGTAATAATCCCCAATCTTGCTATAAGACAAACAACAGGTACTTACAAGGGCTCCAAGTGGCGCAAGTGGAATGCTGGGTGTCCGCCTGTGGAGGTTGACTGACGAGTCTGGGCATCTTAAATGCCTCCAACCCGGAAGTTCAACAGCGCTGGAGATAGCCGCTGCTATTACTTCCGGGTCCGGTCCTTCTCTGCTGCGCAGGCGCGGGAGATTAACCCAGCGCATGCGCACAGCTCAATGGTGATCAATGCCAAAGCGTTGATCATAAGAAGCAGCAGCTGGGCTCCGTAGAGCCCCGCCTGCTGCCGGAGGAACGCAAGCCCGCCGTGGGGGGAGAGAATTAACTCCTCACATCCCTCCAAAACAGGAGGGTGAGTGCAAGTAACAACAATAACTTGAATATATGTGCAATGAGGCATGGAATAGATTAAAGGGGAGGGGGGGATACAAAGTCTCCGGCGGTGGGGACGTATGAAAGCCCACGGTCGGAGAAGTATATAACCCGGTCCCATCCTAAAACAATGAATAAATTACAAACAGACATACACAGCTTTTAATAATAAAGCATATAATATGCTGGAAACTTGGGGTCAGCCATAGAGAAGAAACATCAAAAAACTAAATGATACACAGTGAAGCCACTGTGTATAGAGAGTCCGCTTGCTAAACAGACAAGGGGGAAAGGAAAAACAGGGGGGGAAAGGGGGATGGGGAAGGAGGACAAAGGGCACAATAAGCAAGGTGAAGCACAATATGCAATTAAAATATCATATTCTGTGTGTTCAGTATACTAAGTGTAAGACCCTATGTTACTAGAAAGGGGGGGGGGGGGGGGACAATGGTTTTTTGATCAAGGCAAAGACTGGGGGAACTGTGGAAATGTTATTCCAAAAAGTACTTATATGAGTGTGCCTCATTAATGCCAGGAGGGACACATGCGTTCAGTCGCTCAATCCAGAGGGACTCACGCTTTAAGATTTTGCGGTCCCAGTTGCCCCCTCGGGGGTCTTCAGGGACAACCTCTAGGACCGTGAACCTAAAATAATTGAGATTAAAACGATGGTGAATGCCGATGTGGCGGCCCACGGTAGTGAGCTTACCATTTGTAGAGGCATACAAATGATCCCCCAGTCTTTGCCGTAACTCCCTAATTGTCTTCCCCACATAAAAAGCGCTGCAAGCGCAGGTCATGAGGTAAATAACACCGCGTGTGCCACAATGGCCTTGCAGCGCTTTTTATGTGGGGAAGACAATTAGGGAGTTACGGCAAAGACTGGGGGATCATTTGTATGCCTCTACAAATGGTAAGCTCACTACCGTGGGCCGCCACATCGGCATTCACCATCGTTTTAATCTCGATTATATCAGGTTCACGGTCCTAGAGGTTGTCCCTGAAGACCCCCGAGGGGGCAACTGGGACCGCGAAATCTTAAAGCGTGAGTCCCTCTGGATTGAGCGACTGAACGCATGTGTCCCTCCTGGCATTAATGAGGCACACTCATATAAGTACTTTTTGGAATAACATTTCCACAGTTCCCCCAGTCTTTGCCTTGATCAAAAAAACATTGTCTCCCCCCCCCCCCTTTCTAGTAACATAGGGTCTTACACTTAGTATACTGAACACACAGAATATGATATTTTAATTGCATATTGTGCTTCACCTTGCTTATTGTGCCCTTTGTCCTCCTTCCCTATCCCCCTTTTCCCCCCCCTGTTTTTCCTTTCCCCCTTGTCTGTTTCGCAAGCGGACTCTCTATACACAGTGGCTTCACTGTGTATCATTTAGTTTTTTGATGTTTCTTCTCTATGGCTGACCCAAAGTTTCCAGCATATTATATGCTTTATTATTAAAAGCTGTGTATGTCTGTTTGTAATTTATTCATTGTTTTAGGATGGGACCGGGTTATATACTTCTCCGACCGTGGGCTCTCATATGTCCCAACCGCCGGAGACTTTGTATCCCCCCTCCCCTTTAATCTATTTCATGCCTCATTGCACATATACTCAAGTTATTGTTGTTACTTGCACTCACCCTCCTGTTTTGGAGGAATGTGAGGAGTTAATTCTCTCCCCCCACGGCGGGCTTGCGTTCCTCCGGCAGCAGGCGGGGCTCTACGGAGCCCAGCTGCTGCTTCTTATGATCAACGCTTTGGCATTGATCACCATTGAGCTGTGCGCATGCGCTGGGTTAATCTCCCGCGCCTGCGCAACAGCGGAGGACCGGACCCGGAAGTAATAGCAGCTGCTATCTCCAGCGCTGTTGAACTTCCGGGTTGGAGGCATTTAAGATGCCCAGACTCGTCAGTCAACCTCCACAGGCGGACACCCAGCATTCCACTTGCGCCACTTGGAGCCCTTGTAAGTACCTGTTGTTTGTCTTATAGCAAGATTGGGGATTATTACCATCCTACCATTACACCCTTTTCCCCTCCCCTCCTTGCTCGGCGTGCCCTACAATGCACACCGATCCCCTAGACCACCCCTTAATACCTTCCCCTCTCTATATATCTTCTCTTCAGTGGCTCCCCCTGGCATTGTGGTGTGACTTAACGGCTTCCAGCTGTATCAGTCACTTCATACTGTGTGCTATTAGCCCCTGAGTCTGGCTCTTAAAAACAAATACAGCAACGGTGGGTAATCCTAGTGACACTATTACCCCCTGCTTCAATTTTGCTTTTTTCTTTTACCTTCCTTCACAGGTGGTAGGTTCAAGCTCTTCCCCCTCCAGTTTCTCTTTCCCCTTTTCCTTCCTTCCTGTTTCTCTTGTGTTTTCATCCCCTCTCTTTTCTCTCCTTTCCCTTTCATTTCCTTTCTGTCTGTCCCGCATATGTGTCTTTCCTTTCTCCCCCCCTCCCCCCCCCCTCGTGCCTCCTCCCCTTTCCCCGATTTTTTTCCCTCTCCATCTTTTCCCTTTTCCCCTTCTCCCCCTTTTTCCCCCCCTTCCCTTCCCCACTCCCCCCTGTCTGCCTCTGTCATCCACCCTCCATTTCTTTTGTTCTTCCCCTCCTCTCCCCCCCCCCTCTATCTCTCTCTTTTTCTCCATTTTCTTCCCCTTCTTCCCACAACCATCCCATACCTTGTGGTTGGTTTCTGTCCTCTCTTCTTTTCCTTCTCTCCGCCCTTCCCCCCCCCCTCTTTTTCCCTTTTCTTTGCCTCTCCACCTGTTAACTTGACACTCCCGGGTGGTTTCTCAAGTAGAACACATGCCGTATTAAATTCTAAATTTCGTCTCTATTATATTTATCTACAATAGTTTCACCTAAATTTGCCTCCCTGGCCCGCCCCCGGGGGAAACGCCTCTAGAGGGCGTCTCACAGTATCGCTTCAGAAAACCTTTTTGGTTATAGGTTGGTGAGTGCAACTTTTTAACTTCAAACATGTTCTCTAACATTAATTGTATGTTTCTTATGACATTGTTCCATTTCCTTGTTATGTTGATACTGTATTGTTCTCTTCATCTTTGTAGATTATATACTATCAGACGCCTCCTGAAGAAGCGGCTGTGACCGCGAAACTGTAGAGGTCACGTCTGCAAGTATTATACTATACAACCTCTGTTCATGCATCTGTGTGGGCATTAGCTCTACTAATTAAGTGTCAACAATGCTGTAACAATCACTGTTTTTTGTGTATGTTAAACCATGACAATGTATATGATGTGTCCCTTGTAGGACTTTTTATTGTGATTTCAAATAAATTTCTTTACATTTTACAAAAGTCTTTGTATATCCCCCTTGGTACTGTAATAGTCCTAAAAAAAAATTTTTGAAAGAGACTGGACCTAGTTGGAGAGGTCCCTGTCCAGATTTCTCTCTCAAACCCTATTCTTTGCCTTATTCATATTCAGGATGATGGTACCTACTAACAATACTATACCTCCTCGTGTAAACCATGTGGCACACATCTGAATTCTAGTTCCTAGAACTATGTTTTTGTTTATTCTAATCTGAAGCAATACAACCTCAATTTTTTGAGTTAACATATCTAAACAGTTACATATGAATAAAATATGTAATTGTTTACTCTAAAAGGGTTAAAATCCCAAAATAATTCAAACTATCTTCATCAATACCAAAGTTATTAACAGTACCTTTCTAACTGAATTATTTAGCCTAGGGCAAGACCAACCATATACAACCACCCTGGAATAAATAATTTCAACAAAAACTATATTCTGCACTCCAATTAATGAATCATCATTTTGATGTCTTTTGACATAGCACTTCTCTCCTGTAAGCGGAAGATCCGTGTACCCCCATTAGCCCTCCTCATTCTCCCAACCATATTATGTGGGAGTGTGACGAAGGCACTTATTCCCCTGAGAGAGATATTTATTCTCTTTCACAGGTAAATTGTGATTACTTGCAAAAAATAATTTATACAATGTATCATCTAATCTCATATGTTTTTTGTTTACTCTTTACTCCAGAATTCACTGGTTTCTTTACTATCTTTTCATCTCTTCAGTCCACACAGGTTGATCTGCGCAGTCAGCTCTGCATAACAAAAAGTAAGTCAAAACTATTTGATCTGTTGCCATGGCACCACTGAATATACTTTCCCTGAATGTTCAGGGAATAAATGTCCCTCAAAAAAGGACCAAAGCCTTCCGTACTTTCCATAACAAGAAGGCTCACATAGTATGCCTCCAAGAAACACACTTCACCAAAGATTCTACTCCAAAATATATTTCTCCTTTTTATCAACAAATTTACACGGCTTCTGCCTGTACCAAACAAAGGGGTAACCTAATTGCATTTCACCGATCCACACCATTCACCTTATCATCAGAAATTAAAGACCCAGAAGGTAGATACCTGATACTCGTGGGTTATATAATGGATACAGCAATCGCGGTGATTTCCTACTACGCTCCTAACAAACAACCTACACCATTCCTCTCACATATATTACAAGTGATTAATACACACAAAATAGGAACAGTGATAATGTGCGGGGATTCGAACCAGGTCCTCCTCCCATTTCTAGATAAATCACCTTTTACACCATCCAAAATGACCTCTATATTACCTTTTTCTCAACTTCTTTCCAAATACAATCTGGTAGATTCGTGGAGAGAAAGTAACCCAATGAAAAAGAAATTCACTTATTTCTCGCACCCTCATCAAACCTTCACCAGAATAGATCATATTTTTCTAACAATAGGAATGATACCAGAAATTATTGCATCAGATATAATTCCGATTCCGTGGTCTGACCATAATGCAGTATACACTACTATAGCCTCAGCCATACCAAAAGCGCATGATCCAACGTGGTACTTACCGGACATAATGCTCAAACACCCACTACATCAGATGGCCATTGAACAAGCTTTAAAGGAATACATATCAATTAATAATACAACAGACATTTACCCAATAACACTGTGGGAAGCTCATAAGCCTGTCTTGCGTGGTACAATACAAAGACAAATGGCACTATTTAAATGGGAACGCAAAAATCTAGCAAAAAAACTAGAACTCAATTTTAATGCAGCCTACATATCATTCCAAGATAATCCATCTCAGAGTACAAAATCTCATCTGGAAAAATCTAGATTGGAATACGATCTATTTCTCACTGAGTCAGTTGATAAATCCCTCAAACTCTCCAAAACACAATTTCTACATGAATACAAACAAACCAGGTACATATTTGGCTCGGGCATTAAATTCAACTAACAAATCTTTCAAACCAATACGTTTGAAATTATCAAAAAATTTTTATACTTGTAATCCAGTTAAAATAGTCCATAAATTTCACTCACATCTCGCAACTTTATACAAGACAAACAATGAATTTAATCCTACAGAGGCTGAATCCTTCTTCTCAAAAATAACCTTACCTGAGTTGTCTCAGAATCAAAAAAGCAGTTTGGATGAGCCTATAACTATAGATGAAGTTGCTAACGCCATAAAAGACCTAAAACTTAACAAAAGACCAGGCCCAGACGGCTACTCGGCTTTATACTATAAAACATTCTCAGAAATACTCTCTCCCATTCTCACTGAAACTTTTAACAAACTTCTAGAAGGACATTCTTTTCGGCAAGAAACACTAATGGCAATTGTTTGTATGATCCCAAAACCCCTTTCTGATGATACTTCCTGTGTGAATTATCGGCCTATCTCTCTGTTAAACTTTGATATTAAATTATTAGCAAAAATAATAGCAAAACGCCTCAATAGCATTATAGGAAAATTAATACATAGAGATCAAGTAGGCTTCATGCCAAATAGACAGGCAGGCGATAATATACGCAGGGCAGTGTTATTGGTACATATTGCTAAAAAACGGAAAATCCCTTTATGTTTTCTATCTCTCGATGTTAAGAGGGCATTTGACACAGTATCCTGGCAATATATGCAATATTCATTACAAAAATGGGGTTTTGGACCCCACTTTTTAACATGGATCAAAGCATTATATAATAAACCCAAAGCCTATATAAAATATGCTGGATACAAATCTGATGCCTTTATTATCGAAAGAGGTACCCGACAGGGTTGCCCATTATCTCCCTTATTATTTGCCCTTATACTCGAACCCATGGCCCAATACATCAGAACAAACCAAACTATAACTGGCATTGAAGTAGGAGGTATTACACACAAATTATGTATATTTGCAGACGATATATTACTTTTTCTATCATCACCACAGGTCTTTGGTCCTAACTTAATACCAGCTCTTGATGGATTTGCAGCCCTATCCGGCCTTATGATTAATCCTAAGAAATGCCTAGTGCTTAATATTTCGCTCACAAACATGGAATTGATCCCGGCTAGGGCTGCACTCCCATTCACATGGGCAGAAAAATCAATCCCATATCTTGGAATTCATTTAACAGCATCTCATTCTGACTTATTCTCAACCAATTATCCTCCTGTATTAAGACAGATCACAAATCTAATAAAAAAATGGTCGCAACTTCCTTTATCCTGGATAGGGAAGATTAATGCAATCAAAATGACTATTCTACCCAAATTGCTTTATCTATTCAGAGTCCTCCCTATTCCAATTTCTTCCTATTTTTTGAGAATAGTACAAAAAAGAGCAACTTCGTTTATATGGGGCTCTTCTAAACCACGTATACCTATACACACACTACATCTTCCCAAAAATAAAGGAGGCCTGGGATACCCTAATTTTACTAACTACTACAGAGCAGCACATTTGGCCAGTCTGTCCAAATACCATGCAAAACAGGAAATCCCATTATGGGTATTTATAGAGGCTTCAGAAAATGACCCTCTATTAATATCAAACTTGTTATGGCTTGATCCTAAAGACCGTTTTAAAATTCATAATCCCATAACTAAACACTTCTTATCTCTCTGGGATAAACTAAAAACCAAATATCAGTTACAATCTCCACACAATCCTCTCCTTTCTTTTATCAGAAATCCGTCCTTTTATCCGGCATGGATCTACCCACATTCTTTTAAAGCTTGGACAACATCAGGCATTCAGACACTAAATGACTTCACAGCATCTAAATCATTCCTTTCATTCCCATCGCTTAGAGAAAAATATGATCTACCAAACTCTGAGATATTTAGATATCTCCAAATCAAAAATTTCTATACACCATTCCTAAAGGGGGATACACCATTATCCCAATTATCCATCTTTGAATCAATCTGTACAAAAGATCCATTTGCTAAAGGTACAATTTCATCACTTTATAACCAATTATATGGAGTAGTAAATCTTAATAGACCCTCTTACGTTCAGAGGTGGGAGGAGGACCTGGGACGAACTTTAGAAGACACGGACTGGTCTAACATATGGCTCACATCTAAGTCATCTTCACCCAACATCTTAGCACTGGAGACAAATTATAAAGTCCTAACTCGCTGGTACCTTGTACCTGCTAGAGTGGCAAAATATTCACCTAATACCTCAGCTCTTTGTTTTCGAGGATGCCCAGAAATAGGCACACATTTACACATATGGTGGACGTGCCCAGTAATCCAAATCTTCTGGAAGGAAGTCTTCGTGATTGCATCTAAAATATTTAAAAAAATAATACAACCAGATCCATATATAACTTTACTTAATCTAAAACCGGAATGGTTAACACTCTCTCAATTCAAACTTATGATCCAACTAATAACGGCTGCAAAACAAACAGTGGCCAAGGCATGGAAATCTCCTACATTGGTACTAGCAGAAACAATTCACAGAATGAATAATACAATGTCCCATGCTAAGATGGTTGCCATCGATCAAAATCAAATTCCAAAATTTGAAAAACTTTGGCATCCTTGGATAAAACAACAGTTCCTGTCAAATTTCAATGACTCTGTCCTGTTGCCATGGTAACAGATTAAATGACTTACAGAGACACCCATTCTAAGGCTTCAAAGAGAACTAAAAAGAATAATAAACTGACGAGCAGGACAACCTTGTGGACCATACCTCTGCCTTTCTACCCTTTTTCTTCTTTCTCTTTTCTTTTCTCCACCTTACGATTAAAGCTCATTATCAGAATTTATTTGACCTATATACACACTCTACCTGTAAACAATATGTATAGTAGGTATAAATCATTTAAATACCTACAAAAGTAACTAAGGAAATGATATATATCTTTAATTTAGGTTTACGTGAACCCAAGGTTTAATATTTGAAATTTCATGATATTTACCTATATAAACCCTACTGTAAAACAATGAGCTTACTTTATAGATCCTTGTAAACTTACTTTATGTATCTTTATAATATTGTATACTCAATAAACTTCTTTTGACAAGGAAGATTTTTTCTCATGATATATTCCTTTACACTTTCAGTTGTGAATACATATTTCTCTATAAGCCTGACATGTTTCAGGATGGTGTCCCTTCTTCGGAGGCGTATTGAGGAAAGAAAATATAGGTGTATTCTGAAAGACAGGTGAGATCAATTTAAACATGAAAATATTATTTAGGACAAAAATTCACATTATGGCAACCGATAGTGTCCAGCATACATACCAGTAATCAATCTTTAGAAAAAAGCTGTGCAAAAAATATGGAAAAAAGCAAACTCTCATATCAAGAGAGAAGGATGATGTGATTTAAATGAAATAGATATATAACCGCCAATTAACCGATGGTAGACATGGCGGCTTCCACTTGGGCCGAGAAAGAACTCCGCAAAGGCCCCCAGAAAGAGGACGAACCCCGCCAAATCCGCAATAGAGCCCTAAGAAAATAGGTTTATATAAATTAATAGATTGCATTCTATTTGAAAATTAGAAAATATGCAAAAAGATATAAAAGGAAACCGTATAGGTTATATGCATTATATAGTATATATTGGAAGAAGGGGCTGTTTTCTATATGATCCAGGTATGGAGTTTGCAGCTTTATGTTATAATTATAAATTTGAAGTATTTTTACTTGCTGTGTATTTTATTTTTAGAGCAGGTCATAACTGAAACCTTTCTATATAGAAAAAAAGGGGGAAGGGAGAAAAAGAAAAAAACAGGAAAAACTTATTTTCCTATGATCTACGCACTATGGAGACATTGCCCCGTATGTATATTATTAAACAAGCAGGAATTATCTGTGCAGTTACTATTCGAACTGCACAGAACGCACTGAAGTCATTATAGAAAGTAATAATAAACCAAGGAGGAGAAAGGAGAAAAACATTGCCTCTCTTCTATCCGATGGTATAAGGATGATAGAAAAAAATAAATAAATAGCTTTCTTACTTACTTTCTTAGATTAAAGATTTTGGATGAAAGTCTGAAGTGTAGTTGTTAATGGCATGTATGTTTAGCACTGGACAGGATGCCGATTGCGGTTTTTAAAGGCCGCTGGTGCCTGCGCAGTGTAGCTAGTTCCGTGAGTGTCAGCAAGGTGAGATGAGTTGCACCGTCGCATATGACGCATTGGCGTCATAACAGAGCGACGTGCTCAGACAGCGTCACAAGATGGCAAAGTGAGAAAGTGAAAAAGCTGGGGGACCGCGTCATCGCCTGTAACGCGGTGACGTCATGCAGAGGCAGCGCTACAAGGCAGAAATGAGGGAGGAGAAAAGGAAAAGAGTGGGACCGTGTGATAGGTTGCTCGGGATGAAACCAAACATTGCCAAGACAACCAATCGCACGGGGCACTCAAAATGAAAAGCTGAAATGTTAAATACAGTTTACAAGGGATAATTAGGGACTGGGGACATCCAAAACGGAGGCCCCAGGGACAAATCTGCACGGCGCCCACCCAGCGCCAAGGCATTGGGGAAGCGTCATGCAGCCAAGACCCACCGGCGCACAAGACACGGCAATTGCATGTCCGGACTCGGTTGAACAGGCATGCAGTGTAAAATGAAGGCCATGCCCCCACCATCATGGATGGGGAAAACATGGCCCCCGTGCGCTGGGCGGAGTCAAAACCGGGACCAAAGGAATAACAAACAGCGAAAGAAAAAATAAATAAATGTCTCAAAAAAATATATATATATAGATTATCCGATTAAATTTGTTACTTTATTGGTCTGGATGTGTGGGCATGATCGGATGCACATAATTGAATGATGGCAAGCATCAGTGGATACAGAGCAAAGCTTGGAGCAAAAATAACAATGGGTACATGGGAAAAATATGGGAGAGACAAAGGAGACTAAGATCAAAATATATCATATGACCGTAAGCATAATAACAGTTAAATTCATAAACATATTGAATACATTTTCGTATAGTAATATAGACAGCATTACAAGAAGAAAAGTACCTTACAAGAACACAGTTTATCGCATCGAACTTAAACATCTTAAGTATATTATTTGGACATGCATATCCTAGGTATTTTTTAGACATGCGGCATGTCTTTGTATGATGAGTTATTCTTTTTCGCATCCTCCTGATACGAAACCGTCTAAGAATGGACGGAAACTCATTTGGGTGTTGAGACCTGGAAATTGAGTTGCATTGAGATCGTCGATCCACCGGACCTCCCTCTGGAGCAAGATCTTGTTCCAATCACCACCCCTGTTGTCCGGATGAATCCGGTCGAGAATGGTGAAATGGACAAGGGGAAACTTGCCCGTGTGGTGGTCTTGCACATGTCGCCCCAGAGGGAGGTCCGGGTTCGCCTGTCTCATGCTACTGATGTGTGGTGCTGCTCTTTTATGAAACTCCAGTTTTGTTTTACCAACGAAAAAGCATTTACATTGGCATGTTAGAAGGTAAATAACCCCAGACATCTTGCAATTAGCAAAGTGTCTGGGCCTATACATTTTGCCATTAGGTAATTTAAATTTAGTCTGTGTATTCATGTAGCGGCAGCAAGGACATCCACCACAGGTAAAAGTTCCAAGTCTTTTACATGTGTCAGAGCAGAAAGTACCAGTATATTCACTTTTAACCAGATGATCCCTCAACGAGCGTGCCCGTCTAAAGGTGATAGTAGGTGTCATGGATACATATGGTTTTAAGTTGGGATCAATTTGTAGCAGGTGCCAGTGTTTTTGTAGGATACCTTTAATAATCCCATGCTGTTTGTTATAGGTGGTTATTAGCCTGGTGACTGATTGGGAATCTGTAGGTGTTTTTTTAGAAAAAAGAATGTTGTGTCTCAGCTGTCCTCGTGCCCGTCTGAAAGCATTTTTCAGGCATGTAGATGAGTAGCCTCGATCTAAAAGTCTTTCCTTTAGTTTATTTGCCTCATACACAAATTTAGTGTCAGTAGAGCAATTGCGGTGGCTCTTGTCTGCATGACGCTCCCCCAATGCTTTAGCGCTGGGCGGGTGCCATGCAGATTTGTCCCTGGGGCCTCCATTTTGGATGTCCCCAGTCCGAGTCCCTAATTATCCCTTGTAAACTGTATTTAACATTTCAGCTTTTCATTTTGAGTGCCCCGTGCGATTGGTTGTCTTGGCAATGTTTGGTTTCATCCTTATCACACGGTCCCACTCTTTTCCTTTTCTCCTCCCTCGTTTCTGCCTTGTAGCGCCGTCTCTGCATGACGTCACCACGTCACACGCGATGACGCGGTCCCCCAGCTTTTTCACTTTCTCACTTTGCCATCTTGTGACGCTGTCCGAGCACGTCACTCTGTTATGACGCCAATGCCTCATATGCGACGGTGCGACTCATCTCACCTTGCTGACACTCACGGAAGTTGCTACACTGCGCAGGCGCCAGCAGCCTTTAAAAACCGCAATCTAAAAAGGAAGAAAAGCAGCGCCGACCTAAGTGCAGTACTGTAGCATAAACATTTATTACAGGTTAAAATGCACTCACTCAGAGTAAGGTAGATACAGGCACATCAAGTAAAAAATCCATCCGGGAAGCTGTGTGGTGGGCAGCAGGGCTCCACAGGGGGCGATCCTGAAAGCTGGAGTGTGTTACACTTGTCTCCTTGTCCCGTCTGACGGCGCAGGTGGTAACCAGTGTCACAGGCTGGGTTGAGACAGGCACAGCGTGGATCGTCTGTTAAGTTGTATTTCCCGGGTATCAGTGACGCTGGGGGCGTGCACGCGTTCGGAGCATGCGTGCTCCTTCATCAGGCATAGCGTCCATTAATTTCGGAAGAGGTATAAGAAGGGCAGGCGGGCCAATTGCATCATTGGCTCCGCCTACCTCGTATTAGGCTTAAGGGAACCGTGGGAGGGGTGGACAGTGTTGAGGAACATGATGACAGAATAGGGGGTGGAGAGTGGAGGAGACAAGGAGGAAATAGCAAGGGAGGTGAACAAGTGTGTGGAGAGAGGGGGGAGGGAGAGAACAGCAGAGGGACGTGAAAGCATGGATATGTGCTTATTAGAAGGCAGTTGCTGAGAGGTGGAGTGATCTCATGGCAATGGGATGACGAGGATAATATGTGGATAATATGTGGAAAAAAGGGAAAATTAGAAAATTGTAAAAATTAGAAAATAATCTAAGAAAAATCTGTATATGTAGTAAAATAAAAATAAATGGGAGTGATGATGGGATGAAAATGGGAGAAATAGGAGGGTTTTTTTTAAAAATGAAGGGAGTTGTGGACTTATAAATGGGTAGGGAATTGTATATAAAAAAATGTGGAAAAGAAGGAATGTATATATAAAAATATACATAAAAAAATACATAAAAAAGATGTACGTAAAAAAAAAAAAAAAAAAAAAAAAATATTAAAAAAAAAAAAAAATGTATATAGAAAATGCATAAAAAACGCATAAAAAACGCATAAAAAAAAAAAAAAAAACGTATGAAAAACATATACACATATACATTACACATACATTATACATATATATATATATATATATATACATACATATACATACATATATATACACATATATATATATATATACACACACACACATACATACACACACATACATGCACATGCGCATGCGTTGGGTGGAACCAGGACATGTATGGGCACATGCCGTGGTGGGTGTGGGTTTCCAGTGGGATATAGGGGTAGAACCTTAGAGTGGAAGAATTATAAAGGGGGGAATGGAAAGAGAAAAAAGGGGGGGGGCAAAGGGGAGGAGACACATCAGGGTGTAGAGGGGTGTTATTGTTGGGGGGAAGGGTGGTGGGTGAGGTGTGGGGTGTGTGTTGTTGGGGCTGTGAAAGAGGGGATCTGGGCATGATTGAGGATGGATTTTTAGAGGACTGGGTTGACTTCTATTTCTTCATTCAGGCCTCCAGGCGCAAGGGCGTCAAGGGTATATATCCAAAAAGTTTCTCTTTCACAGAGACGCTTGAAACGCTCTGTGGGGGGGAGGGTCCTGGGTATTTGTTCGATGACCCATACTAGTATACCATTGGTGGAGCCTTGGTGGTACTCTTTGAAATGTCTGGGGATGGTTAGATTAAGGTTTTCTTCTATAGATCTGCGGTGTTCGCCAAATCTTTTCCTAAGTGTTCGGATGGTTCGACCAATATAGAGTAGGTTGCAGGGGCAACGGATGCCATAAATTACAAAGTCTGAGGAACAATTAAAAAATTCTCTGAGTTGGTAGGTGTTTCCTTTTGTGGTGAAAGATTTTTGGCGATGGGGGACAAATTTGCAGGTGAGACATTTGATCTTTTTGCATTGATACATGCCGTTTAATGAGAGGAAGGTCCGAGATGGGGTGGGTCTGTTACGTGTAGTTTTAAGCTTGCTTGGGGCAATAAGGCTTTTTATGTTTCTGGCTTTGCGGTATGTGATCTTGGGTACAGTGTGGATGGATGATTTTAGCATGGGATCCTCCAGTAGAATGTCCCAGTGCTTTTTGAAGATTCTTTCCATTTTTTTGTATTTTGAGTGAAATTGGGTGATGAACCTGGTGGTGTGGGGCTGGGGGGGGGGGTGGTGGGTTGGGTTGGTGGTTCTGTATGGGAGGGAGAGTCATTTTCTAGAAAATTGGCGAAAGCTTCTTCTATTAGATCTGGGGGGTATCCTTTTTCTAGGAATTTGGTTTTGTAAAGGTTGCCTTGTCTGATGTACTCGGAGTTGTGGGTGCAGTTGCGTTTTAGGCGGTTTAGCCAATTTTTTTTTTTTTTTTTTACGTACATCTTTTTTATGTATTTTTTTATGTATATTTTTATATATACATTCCTTCTTTTCCACATTTTTTTATATACAATTCCCTACCCATTTATAAGTCCACAACTCCCTTCATTTTTAAAAAAAACCCTCCTATTTCTCCCATTTTCATCCCATCATCACTCCCATTTATTTTTATTTTACTACATATACAGATTTTTCTTAGATTATTTTCTAATTTTTACAATTTTCTAATTTTCCCTTTTTTCCACATATTATCCACATATTATCCTCGTCATCCCATTGCCATGAGATCACTCCACCTCTCAGCAACTGCCTTCTAATAAGCACATATCCATGCTTTCACGTCCCTCTGCTGTTCTCTCCCTCCCCCCTCTCTCCACACACTTGTTCACCTCCCTTGCTATTTCCTCCTTGTCTCCTCCACTCTCCACCCCCTATTCTGTCATCATGTTCCTCAACACTGTCCACCCCTCCCACGGTTCCCTTAAGCCTAATACGAGGTAGGCGGAGCCAATGATGCAATTGGCCCGCCTGCCCTTCTTATACCTCTTCCGAAATTAATGGACGCTATGCCTGATGAAGGAGCACGCATGCTCCGAACGCGTGCACGCCCCCAGCGTCACTGATACCCGGGAAATACAACTTAACAGACGATCCACGCTGTGCCTGTCTCAACCCAGCCTGTGACACTGGTTACCACCTGCGCCGTCAGACGGGACAAGGAGACAAGTGTAACACACTCCAGCTTTCAGGATCGCCCCCTGTGGAGCCCTGCTGCCCACCACACAGCTTCCCGGATGGATTTTTTACTTGATGTGCCTGTATCTACCTTACTCTGAGTGAGTGCATTTTAACCTGTAATAAATGTTTATGCTACAGTACTGCACTTAGGTCGGCGCTGCTTTTCTTCCTTTTTATCTCCCTCCAAAGGTGAATTCTGCCCTTCAAGCAAGCTGCCTCCTGTGTTTGTATCTGCATCTCTCCCCCTGAGGTCATAGACCTATACTCTGCATTCCCCCCTCCACTCATTTTATCCCAGTTTTTATGCCTGGACTTTTGTTCATCAACCCAGCACCATCCCTGGACTTTTTTTTTACCATTTTTCATATTTTATTTTTCATCTTTTATTTTCTATTATCATTATTTTTAACATATAAATGTATTGTAACTCACAGATGACTGTTATTTAAATTAATATCTTTTAATTCTTTATTTTATATAACTTACTATCCCTTTGTATATTGCTCACCCCCATCCACAGCTGTCGTCCCCTAGCGCAACAAAATATTGTAAAAAAAAAAAAAAAAAAAAAAAAAAAAAACGCAATCTGCATCCTGTCCAGTGCTAAACATACATGCCATTAACAACTACGCTCCAGCCTTTCGTCCAAAATCTTTAATCTAAGAAAGTAAGTAAGAAAGCTATTTATTTATTTTTTTCTATCATCCTTATACCATCGAATAGAAGAGAGGCAATGTTTTTCTCCTTTCTCCTCTTTGGTTTATTATTACTTTCTATAATGACTTCAGTGCTTTCTGTGCAGTTCGCATAGTAACTGCACAGATAATTCCTGCTTGTTTAATAATATACATACGGAGCAATTTCTCCATAGTGCGTAGATCATAGGAAAATATGTTTTTCCTGTTTTTTTCTTTTTCTCCCTTCCCCCTTTTTTCTATATAGAAAGGTTTCAGTTATGACCTGCTCTAAAAATAAAATACACAGCAAGTAAAAATACTTCAAATTTATAATTATAACATAAAGCTGCAAACTCCATACCTGGATCATATAGAAAACAGCCCCTTCTTCCAATATATACTATATAATGCATATAACCTATACGGTTTCCTTTTATATCTTTTTGCATATTTTCTAATTTTCAAATAGAATGCAATCTATTAATTTATATAAACCTATTTTCTTAGGGCTCTATTGCGGATTTGGCGGGGTTCGTCCTCTTTCTGGGGGCCTTTGCGGAGTTCTTTCTCGGCCCAAGTGGAAGCCGCCATGTCTACCATCGGTTAATTGGCGGTTATATATCTATTTCATTTAAATCACATCATCCTTCTCTCTTGATATGAGAGTTTGCTTTTTTGCATATTTTTTGCACAGCTTTTTTCTAAAGATTAGATACTGGTATGTATGCTGGACACTATCGGTTGCCATAATGTGAATTTTTGTCCTGAATAATATTTAGATGTTTAAATTGATCTCACCTGTCTTTCAGAATACACCTATATTTTCTCTCCTCAATACGCCTCTGAAGAAGGGACACCATCCTGAAACATGTCAGGCTTCTAGAGAAATATGTATTCACAACTGAAAGTGCAAAGGAATATATCATGAGAAAAAATCATGTTGCACTCTGCATAAGCACTTTTGTATAGATCTATGTTTAGATTGTCATGTTTTTATGCTTCTTTAAGCAATTTTCAATAAATAAATATTTTTATTATAATTTAACTGTTTTGTTCGCCTGTAAAGTCCTCTTGTACCGGGGGGTACAAAGGTTTCCCTCTTTAGGGTCCTTGCTTCTTTGCAGACCAGAGTACATGGGTGGTGAAAAAAGCAAATGCAATTAAAAGTATAAAAATAAAGTTCTAAATAAAGTGTAGGTGAAGTCCAAAAATTATTCCATATGCAAATCTTGATCCAATATCCACCGTCAGTGCTGCCCACCACCTGGTGATAAAGTAGTAAAGGCTTACCAGAGAGCCTGCGACCGCCCTTATTCAGGGGGGTCAAAACAGGCTTAGTAGAAAGAGATGTGAGATGGACTTCAAGGGATGTCCCATAAGAGACTCTGTAGGGGATCTCGCCGGCTTCCTTCCTGGGCAGCTCCACAGCAACAACAGGGCGCCAATCCTAAAAGATGTAGCGCCAAAGATGCTTCTTATGTGACAATCGGTGTTTGTTCCCAGAGAGACCAGGCAGAGATGAACCATGTATCCCAAAAAGAAAAGAGGGGGAACTCCAATAGTGCAGATAAACCACAACTGCGTTTATTATACAAAAGATACAAATATATAAAAATATATAAATCATAAAAACCCAGCAGGGACAGCGTTATTACTCCTCTGCTGTTTAAAATGGAATCACGCATGCGCGATACATGCTAGCGTTGTGACCCTATGGCCGTTTCGTCATAACTGACGTCTCCTATGGGACATCCCTTGAAGTCCATCTGACATCTCTTTCTACTAAGCCTGTTTTGACCCCCCTGAATAAGGGCGGTCGCAGGCTCTCTGGTAAGCCTTTACTACTTTATCACCAGGTAGTGGGCAGCACTGACGGTGGATATTGGATCAAGATTTCCATAAGGAATAATTTTTGGACTTCACCTACACTTTATTTAGAACTTTATTTTTATATTTTATATTTTTTATTGCATTTGCTTTTTTCACCACCCATGTACTCTGGTCTGGTTGTTCATTTATCAATATTACTAATTGTCACTTATTATTGTCGTTTAAATTTACACGTAATTTTTGCATCAAAAATTTTTTTTCACTAATCTTTTTCACTTGTAACATCTGTCCAGCACTGCACTGTCTTTTCCTTAAATCCTTGTACTACATAGCTGAAGAGAGATCTAAAGAAGATTGTACAATCAGATTATATAGGAAGTGGGTGGAATGTAGTATTGTAATAAGGGAGGCGTGGTCCAGAGTGGTAAACACACACACTATCACACCCTCTTCTGTGATGCAACAAGGAACTGAAGGCTTCTGGGAGATGGCCTACAGGAAGTGAATGCTGGGAGACGATCTACAGGAAGTGATGGAATCTGAAAATCATTTTAAAAATTCAAATAAACTGACAAGATTTTAAACCTGTGAATAAGGTAGGTTAGAGAAAAACATATTGGAATGGCTGGGCCAGAAATGGCATTGGAAAACTCTTCTATTTATTATGAAAAGTGAAATTCTGCTCAAAAAGGTGAACTTATCCTTTCAGTCTTTTCATACAATCCATTACAGATTCAATCATGTGAAAATCAAGACTCTGTGGAGGCCATAACATTTCTTTAAGGACCCCTTGTTCTTCTTTCCACTGAAGATAACTCTTTATGACTTTGCCTATATATTTCTGAGTCATTACCCTTGTCAGGAAAGGCTTGCTGGGAGTAGCAGTTCCACACAAGCAGGTGCAGGTTTGTGGGTGCCTGTGCTCATTCGCATGCACGCATGTGCGCACGCGTGCATTGGAGTGTGCGCACGTGATCCCCGGCACCAGGCGGGCTATTTAAACTCAGTTGTTACAATAAAGCTCTGCTGTCTGATCTACAGCGTTCCCTGTGAGTTACCTGCTTATCTGATCTGTTCCTGTGATTATCCGGCTTGCCCTGTGACTACCTCTGCTATCCACCTTCATCTGACCCCGGCCTGTCCACGGCCTTGCACCTGCCTTATCCTCTGGTCCATCTGTGCCTGTCTGTTACTGACCTGGCTTGTCTTGTGACTCTCCTCCAGTCTCCTGCATCTGTTCCAGTACTGCTTGTCTGTGTATGACCTGGCCTGCCTGAACTTCTTGTGTTCCAATCCCTGGGACCTCTTCTCTGTATCCTGTGAGTGCCTTCCTGATATAAGCCTGTTCCAGTTTCCAGTCTGCTGTATCCAGCTTGCTGTTCCAGTCCGCTGACCTCCAGCTTCAGCATTATCCAGAGCTCCAGACTTACCGACCAGCTGTTGATCCTGCCAGGCACTCATGCTACCTTGTACTCCCGTGCCTCCTGTTAACTCTACCAGGGGCCGCAAGTCAGGGACGTAAGAGAGGCCTCCCTCTGCACATCGGGCTCATCTACTATGTACGTGACAGCCCTGCTGCAGAATTAATTTTAGCCTGATGTCTTCCTGAAGATATTACATCATGAATAGGTATCTGCCTGTATTTTCAGCATTATTTCTGACCAAACCCCTAATTCCATCTGCAGAAATGCAGCCTTAAACCTGCAAGGAACTTTCATCATACTTAACTTTTGTGTCCTTCTTCCTACTTTCCATGCCTTCAGGGAACAAGTAGGCTTCTGTTATATCCAAATATTTCAAATTTGGAGTTATCAGTCTGGAAAACCAGCTTTTGTGTGTTTTAATACAAAGGTGAGTCGCTTAGCCTTGTTTCTTTGGACCCTAGTTTTGTGTATCTGCGTCCCACTGGTTCCTGCCAGGTCTGAGCTGATGGTGCCACTAGACATTTTTCAGTTGCGAGAAGAGAAGTCAGCATGATTTGTCTTTCTACTACTGTACTATGGGGGTCATTTAAGAAAGGAAAATCCACTTTGTACTGCACTTGGAAGTGCAGTCGCTCTAAATCTAAGGGGTAGATCTGAAATGAGTGGAAGCTCTGCTGATTTTATCATCCAATCATGTGCAAGCTAAAATTCTGTTTTTTATTCTCCTTGCATTTCCCCCTCGGATCTACAGCGACTTTACTTCCAAGTGCTCTTTCAGTGGATTTTCCTTTCGTAAATAACATCCTATGTTTCCTTAGCCGACTACGATGTTTTGGGGCCTTTAAATTGCCTGTACCTTTATGCTTCTGCAAAAGAGCTTGGACAGCACATCTGCAAACACCTATTTTACTTAAAATTTCTGCCTGTGAGAGACCTTGTTTTTTACATTGAACTGTGTTTGGCAACTTTAACTTGTTAGTAGAGCAATCATTTTTTCCCTCAGCCAGTTTAAATTCTTCTACACAACTGATTCTGTTTGATTTAATGATGTATTTTAACTTACCTGTTATCTTGTTGAGCACCTGTTTGGTATATGCGTTTAATCATGCACTTGACCATTTGCCTGCAAAAACCTTAACGTGTATGTTAAACCTAACTTTAAAAAGTTTGCTACTAATGCACTTAGTAGCTCTTTAAAGTGATATTAAAGTCTTGTGTTTTTTTTGTGTTTAAAAATAACCAACATGTTATACTAGTGGTTTTGCACAGAGCAGCCCATACCCTCTTCTTCTTGGGTCCCTCTTCTGCTTGCTATGGGGACACTCGAGCTGAGCCGCAGCTCTGTGTGTCCATTCAGACATGGAGTCGCAGCTAGGCCACACCCCTTCTCATTGGCTCGCTGACTTTGATTGGCAGCAGCAGGAGCCAATGAGAGACAGCCGTGTCTTTCCTGCAACTACGCTGGATAGAGATGGGGCTCAGGTAAGTATTAGGGGGGCTGAGGGGGGCTGCTACACACAGAAGTTTTTTTATCTTAATGCAAATGTAGCGCCCTGCTCCTGTTGACCAAGCGCTTGTATGTAAATTTAGGGGGTTATTTTTTCTGTATATAGTTCAGATTTAATCTATGGCTAAATTAGCATCTGTTCCAGCATTGGCTGTGTTGCGTGTAGTTCCACATTGTTGTCTGTAGGTGTCGTTGTCACGACAGGCCAGTGTTGAAAAGCAACAGGCTGAAGTGTATTGAGTGCTCTTCTTTCTCAGAGGTAACTCGGCAGAGGTGGTCCACTGCTAAGCATTCTGGGAGAGAGTACTTAAGGGGCAGATGCCATTTTTGGTTCTCTTTTTACCTCCTGGCCTAAGGTATGTGACGGTTTCTTATCTGTCTCGGGACCATGCTGGCCTGAGATCTCGTTACTACAAGTAGGCCCAGAAGTCGTCCTGTGCTGTCTGTCCTGCAGGAAGAAAGCAAGCAATTGAAAAGATCCAGGTGAGGACTCGTCTTGGAGAGGATCAAGCGAGATGCTGGTATCTCAAGAGGGGCCTGGTGACTCAATTGTAGGATGCAACCTAACCTACCGCACAGTACTGCCGGGTCGGCTTAAAGATTCTGGTACTGTGTTGCTGTTCATCTGAAACTACAATTCTGTGGCAGAGGATTGTACAACCATTACTACGTCCTGTGGCAGAGGATCGTACAGCCATTTTGTTCTTTTAAAGTCTGTGGCAGAGACTTTTTGTCCGTGTGCCATTCCGGCTGCTAGGTCAGTGAGAGAGACCTATCCAGGTGGGCAAAAATCTTTAGACTGAAGGTGCGTTAGTCTGCAAGATCTTAGATGTCTTTAGTGATCTGCAAAAGGTATTTGAATTCTCCTGCAACTCCCTTTCTACCTCTTCGGTGCTACTTCCTTTCAAGTTTTGCAATAAAGCATTGGAAACAGAATAAAGTGACTGGTGCATACATTTGGTGGACACAAGGCTCAATATAGACTCTAAGTTCCTAAGGTGGTGAAATTACAGGTAAGGGGTAACGGCAACAACCCAATTTAAATCAGCACCCCATTTGGTGGTCTTTGCTACACAAAGAATGTGTAAAGATTCTGCCTTTACAATCACTTTAATCCTTAAGCAATGTCTGCATACTGTAAGTGCTTTTCTACAGCCGTAAAATACCTGACAATCTCTGCCCCCAGCCTGCAGGAGAGCAGTGGTTTCCAAGCAGTCATGTGACTGTAGATATAGGTATTTAAAAAAGTATATAAAAATTATTTAAAAAAAATAATTGCAGCTTTAGAAAATGTATTTCAATAGATTAACATTCTTTTTTGTTTTTACAAGTAATTTAACTGTGTGCAATTGTATCTAGGAGATATAATCCTGCTTTAAAGGCAAAGAAGAAACACAAAAATTTTCATTTGATTTAGGTTTTTTCTGTTTATGCACTCTGTAGGTTGCTAATTGATGCATAGAAAAAATTAATATCTTTATTTTTTAAAGTATTCTCACTGAACAGCATTTTTTCATGAGTGCCTAAAATTTTGCACAATACTGCACGTCCATGTCGGTGTAGAAGTTAGTGCTTTGCATATAGAGCTGTGTTTGATATTAATAGCTTTTCATAAAATGTCTCTGCTTTCATAATTTTCTTTCTAATGGTCTTTAAATAAAATTTATTTTTAAATTATCTGCCCTCTTAACTTGCAGAAAAGCAGTAAAACACATGGCAGTATTTATCATTGTTATTTCTTGTTTCCTGACCTATATATTATGATTTCTGTCACATTCTGCCACAAGGCCCCATCCTATTGTTCTTTACTCCTTCTCTCCCTACTGAAAAGCATGATATTCTAAGTTGTCCTTGCAAGAGATGCCGCTGAAACCATCAGGTCATGTACCTGCCTGCGGCAGATGCCTTTGGGAGATGAACTTCCTCCTTCATTGCAAACTGTACTGCATATCATCACTTTCTGTATGTGTCAGAAAAGATGTTTGTGTGCTATCATCTGTATATGTATCTCTTTACATTGTCATGATATTATGGGGTTAAATAAAATATGAACATAAAATATTATGTGATATCTATATAAATTTATATTTGTATACATACAAAACTATGTTGACTTATTGGTGGTAATGCCATATTTAACAGTTCAAAAAATTGAGAAATGTACTTAACTTGCAATTAAAGACTCTTTTTTTGACAGTCTAAATAATTACCAAATCCAGGTATTATATGATACACAAGCCTCCCAAAGTAAAATATAAAAAACTTTCTTTACCTTCCCTGAGAAAAATTATTCTTTATGTGTGTCTCCTGTGTTCCCCTTTTCAGACACTGCAGCTCATAGTTGGAAGGTTTTAGCAAAAGAGACAGAGCTATCAATTAAGAAAGACGTGGGCAAGACTAGGTGTGGCCAGGTGATGATTGGCAAGCTACAGATTTATGAATCAGCAGTGACAATTTTTAGGGCCACACCCACTGCAGCATTTTTTTTATCTCACTGTACTCCAAACAGGTTGCTATTCCACTAAGCTGAATTAGGTGGACTTTTCAAGCAGGCTTGATGGGTACTTTTGGGACCTTTGTCAGAAAACTAAAGGCTCAATTACACTTGCTTTGACTTCAACACACGTTAAAGCACCTACCACGTCAACATACTTTTTTGAGGTGTTTTTGATGCTTTGGTGATGCTTGGCAAATGTTCTGTGTGTGCGTTGATTGTTTTAAAGGGGCCCAGTGGAACCCAAGCTCAGTAGTACCCTCAGTCATCAGATACCCAGCTCATTGGTACCCTTGTTCAGCAGATCACCTGCTCAGTAGTACTCCCAGCTCTGCTGATTCCCCACTCATTAGTAACCCCCCCCCGCTCTGCTGATCCCTCATTCAGCAGTAAACTCAAGCTCTGCTGTTCCCCCACTCAGTAGTAACCCCTAGCTCGGCTGATCCTCTGGTTTGCTATTCCTCCTTTCTCTCTGGTCCCCACTCACCTCCTGCTATATTTCACCTATGCTGCGCAGCACGTGTGACATTGCTAGTTTTCCTGCTCCGGTCCCACAGCTCTGCTGATCCTCTGCCGATTGGTCCTCTTTCTTCGCTCACCTTCTGCCATAGCATTCCCATGTTGCACACCAGGTGTGCCGTCTGCTCTGCTCTGCTCCAGACCCCAATCACCTTCCACCTGCTCCAGGCTGCACACCAAATGTGATGTCTGCACCAGACCCTCTCAGAATATGTACACATGAATGTACATATGTAATATATATAAATATTGCATTTGTTTCCAATATATTATTTTCCTCCGCAGTACACACGTTTTGAAATTAAAGGTCCATCAGTGGCTCTATTGGCTTTAAATCTGCATGGAAAAGTTTGCTTTTTGGTTTCTCGTGCTTCCTGGGATATCTCATACCTGCAATACCTTCAAACCAAAGTGAAGCTAAAAGTGAATAAAAGCCTCTCAAAAGCTGCAGGTGCTTCAAGGGAGCTTTGTCATAGACTTCTATGCAGGCTTTGGCGATGCTTTGAAGCACTAAGAAAGCAACATGGGGTATAATTTTTGAAGCAAAGGAAGCAAAAGCAACATGTAAACAGGACTGTAAGCAAAAAATTGTATTTAGTGATGGGGCTTTGACTGGCATTCAGAGTGCTTTAAAAAGTGTGTCCGAAGTCATATTTTGAAGCACACAAACAAGCCCTAAGAAAAATCTGCAGTGTTTTATAATTAAGTGCTGCAACACACTTTTTTTTCTAATGAAATGTCAACAGTGGGTAATATTAATTAGTAAACTAAAAAGGTATTATTTTTAGATACTTGTTGCTATAGTGAATAAGTGAGAGGAGCCACCAGACACTCAAGATGAATGCCAGGATGAAAATTAGAGCCTCCTATCATGCTATGTTTCCAAAATGAGTTGACCATTTCAGCTCTTGCACCTGTATACCCCTGTATACCCCTTATGGACCAGAGCAATTTTTCTACTATTCAACTATAGGCCTATTGATTCAGAAAAAGCTTTGCTAATACTTATGCCACTTATAGTGTGTGCCCAATACACTGTATGTTACTGGGACAAACAAGGCTTTCTTTGAGTGATATTGTATTTTGTTTTTACTACAGTGCCAACAAAAATGGCTAAAATGACTAGAAGCAAATAAGTATAAGTACAAATGGTAAACACAGAATTATAAATCAGCCAAAAAAGCTATGGAGAGAAGGTAATGAAAGGAATTAAGAGTTAAATAGGATCACCTAGAAGTTAAACAGGGGCAAAAAAAAAAAGGTTTGCCTGGGAAGGTTCTCATTTATCCGGGTCATGGTATAGCTAGCAGTAGTTAGTTACACTCAACTGGACTTGCTCTGTAATGTTTAAGAAATTTCACTGCTTATCTAAGCAGTTTCTTCGGTTCTAATGAGCATCAGGAACATACTCCAGCATATTCCAGGTAACTTTAAAATGACTGTACAGATCCGGCTGAATGTAACCAATTCCTCATAGTTAATGTTTTTTTTCAAAAATATCTTTCTTTTAAGTTTGCGGTAACTGAAATTACGAGCTGTTAACAGGACAAGCTTTTGATTTGCTGATTACACCTGCAACTGTTTACAATGAACCACAATAATGGCATTGTTGGGGGCGTGGCCTGACCTCGGGAGAAGATGGCAGCTTAATTCCCTTGCTCCCGCTGACTGAGAGGTTAATCTGACTACAACGGAGGTTTTTTCCTGTCCGATCAACTGGTAATCATGGGGACTTCTTCCCGCAGCTCCTCCACGTCCAGATCCAGGTCACCCCGAGACCTGACTGGTAGGATCAGCCAAAACATTCCAGAAATGTTCCGGACCCACACTGGCAACATGGCGCCCACACGAGGCTCACCTCAGACAGCAGGCCCTGAGGCGGGGGCCACCTCATCCCCAACGACGGGAGCAGTAATTATTACGCCGCACTCACAACCCAGTCTCCAGGATCTTCACTCTGTGGCCATGGACATTAAAAACACCCTTACGGCGGCTCTAACGGCCGCAATCACGGACCTTAAAATTGACATACAAGCCATCGCAGGCAGGGTCCATGAGGTAGAGAAGACGACTAATGCTCATTCCACTGTAATCCGCCGTACGTGTCAGGTTCTTGACACACACACATTACAGCTACGGGACCTGAACCGACACGTGGAGGATTTGGACAATCGCGGCAGACGCCACAATCTCCGAGTGCGAGGCCTGCCGGAATCTATTGAGGCAGATAAGCTAACGGCTGAAGTGACCTGCTTCTTCAACAACCTTCTAGATAAACCCCCCGCTACACCGATAGGTATGGAACGTATCCATCGTGCCCTACGCCCACGGGGAAGAGATGTTGACCCGCCAAGGGACGTGATTTGCCATATCATCGATTATCAACTGAAAGAAGAGCTCCTGCGTAAGGCTCGAAGCACCACAAAGCTGACACATAATGGCGCTGACATTCGCCTTTTTCAGGACCTTTCAACAATAACACTGCAGCGTCGCAGGGAACTGCGCCCCCTGCTGGATGTGCTCCGGGCCAAGGGAATTCCATACAGGTGGAAGTTTCCCTTCTGCCTGTCAGCCTCGTCGCAGGGACGATCCGCACTGCTCAGAGTGCCGGAGGACCTACGCTATTTTTGCGATACCCTGGACATACCCTTCACGGAGGTCCCCGAATGGTATGCGGAATTTCGCCCACCGACTCCCAGAAAGATGCCACCGGACTCCGAGCCAATGGAAACTCAACAACACCGCTACAGGAGGCACCGCTCCCCTTCGGAACCCAGAAGCCGCCCACCAGCACAAGGCACCGAGAACGGCTCCAGCCCGCTGAACGCCCCGCAAACCAGGAGAGCCCGCCGAGACCGCCACTGACGGCAACAGCTCCAGCACTGCTAGTCAAAACCTTCTCCTTACTGTCATTCGTTCCCGTGGATTCCTCAGACAATCTTCATGTTCTTCCATACAGAATACGTCTACCATACAGCTCTCCCACTAGCTCACCCTGTGTTTATGGTTTGTGAAACTGTCACTTCCCCCCTACTCAGGTCATCAAGAAAAGAAGAGCTTGTGTGCTATAACACTACGCACCATGGACACTTGAAAACCAAAGCAGCGGTCCGAATCCTTTCTCCATCAAGAGCGGTGACAATCACGTTGATAAGGTCTGTCACCTATGTTTAACCTACTCTGACTTTGATGAACCTGTGCTGGCTACCCCCGTATCCTTTCTAGAGCTGATAATGTACCCACCCTGTTTTAATAAGGGAGGGAGGACTCGATCTCAATATATTCTCCATAGATCCCTTTACTGCCTTCTTGATGCTCATATAAGTATTATTTAGCCTATGTTTATTATGCATTATATAATTTTACCTTTACTTTCCCAGTGCTATATGTGCTGTGGTCATGACGCTGCGATGGCGGTGGGGGAAGTGATCCTCGGGAGTACATAGGGCTGCCATGAACGCCTAGTAACCACGCATAAGTGAACAGTAACTGACAATCTAAACAAACATGCTCGCTTAGGGCATTTAGAATAATGCACAATTCGATGAGACTAGTGCAGCTTTTTCCAGACACATGGCTCCTTTCTAACAAAACTACCCGTCCAACTGACACACTTACCCCATCTCCAAACCTGGCTATCACTTTCCGTATTTGATAATAGGGGGGGTCTGCTCCCGTGGATCACTGTCCTCATCGTATCCACTGTCTATTTTACTGTATATGGAGATTGCAGTATTCATACTTAAGTGTTAGAGATTTACCACTGCACCACGGGTTAACTACAGACACTCTCATACTGCCATTGGTCGGCCCCCACCTATTATACAACCACGTACGCTGGGGGGTACTATACGTGTGCCACAATGATCATAATGACCATATTGAACGGCACCCTTATGCAACGCTTTGAGGTATACAGCCTGTAGAAATGATTGTAACATCACCCGTGTCCCTGAAACTCCCCATACAAGCTTTAGTTGTGATGCATTACCCCACTCCAGGGAGATACTTCCCATTGAAGGCTGAGAGTCCCGTTATCCACACCATGAGGGCCCAACACCACCTGACCTCCTTCCCTCAAAGGGATACACCCCCTTCGATATGAGTTACCCCCCAGACGCTTATCATACCTTAAGCAATGTTTCCGTACACCAAAACGAGTATTGAACACCGTAAATAGCAGACTCTATATGTTACTCCCCCACCACTGATCGAAAACAACTGCTTCGGCACCAAATGCAAACATATCATATCCCCATGACATAATAGATATTTGACTCTCAACCAGCTTCTACATATACCAGATAATACTTACTAGCCAGGAAATCTCCTAGTCATGTGTCACCCACGCATGCTTCAGAACTCTAGAACATATCCTCCCCAGTTAACTCTTGACCTTACCGCTCACTTGGCCTCAGAATAGGTTCAAGCTGTATTACCACAAGGCGTACTTTGACATGGGAATCAGACTGTCTTACCCTAAACACAGGGAGATAGCTACTTTAACCCAACTGGGTTAAGCCAATGTTTTAAACATGACCTGCATGTGTTGTTATTGTTTTGAGCTTTTTCTAACAATGTTAATAGCTCTAAGTTCAGCCTTACGGCTTGTTTAAGTTCCTCTGTTGCACCTTGCCACTGCAAACTGTATATTAATGATCGAATGCTATTCAATTGAGCTTGTGCCTAGTTGACATAATGACACTAATCATACACTGTAAGGGCACAATGAATGAGCACCCTGCTTAATCTGGTAATCCGAAAATGGATTCCTCCCTTTGCAAAAATCAATGCCCCCACTCCCACCCATAATATCCCTACAGCACCCTATGACGGATACACCAGGCATCTTATCATACGCCCCCCTAAGCTGCAAACCAGCTTCAGTATAGTACCATTCTCAACCTCCTCAATTAGCTTACATCTCCTCTCTACCTAGTGGATAGCCAACCCTCTGTATATCTTCACTCTCTCAACCGATCTCAGCCACTCCCCACCTCTGTGGCAAAAACTACCTCCCTTTCTGACCCACATACTAGACTCCACCCCACGCCACAGACTCATTCCGATCATACCTAATTACAGGTATATACTGTATTTGGACCAGCGAGCGGGCTCTCGCTTGTCACCGGAAGCTTTATCACACTTACACCAGTCCCCCTACTATCTTCACTCATAACCACACCAGATAGAAATAAGAAAGTATTACTCCATCCTACCCACATACCCACCCTTGTCCCCCAACCAATACTGCCGCTCCCCTCCGAAAGACTCAAAGTCTTTACTCTAGCTTCCTGCCTCCCCTACCTGAGTTCTCCTCCGGCGACGACGACGACGAATACTCGTAGCAATACGAAAATCCCCTACATTCTTAGACTGAATTGTCTAGGGCTTCGTCCACTCTCCCACCATGCCACAAGCATTTTCCACCAAAAACAAAAGAATCAAAATCCTGTCCCTTAACATAAAGGGCCTTAACATCCCTGAAAGACGCTCTCAGTTATTGCTTTCCCTACAAAAAAATAAAGCTGACATTATCTTCCTCCAAGAAACCCATTTTAAAACGAGCTCCATTCCAAAACTCTCTAACTACCGCTACTCAACATGCCTCCATGCTACCAATATATCTGCAAAATCCAAAGGAGTCTCCATCCTACTCGCTAAAAACTGCCCGTTTCACATCAAAGACACCTGCATAGACACAGAAGCACGTTACCTTTTTGTCAAAGGTACACTATATGGTAGGCGAATCACCCTGGCCAACATATATGCACCCAACACGAAACAAGTCCCTTTCTTCCGGTCCACCTTACAAAAACTCACTCTATTCCAAGAAGGCCTTTTGATCCTAGGCGGGGATTTCAACGTCCCCCTAAATCCCATACAGGACACCTCGAATGGCTCCACAACCCTACCTTTTAGCGCTTTACGCGCAATTAAATCACAACTCAAAGAATTATCTTTACATGACTCCTGGCGAACACTCCACCCGAACGAGAAAGACTTCACGTTTTATTCAACTCCACATAACAGACACTCCAGACTAGATTACTTATTCCTCTCTCAAAGAGATTTATCAATGCTGTCCTCAGCCACAATTGATCCCATGTATCTGTCGGATCATCACCCAATCTCCATGACATTAGAATTCCCAAACACTAACACCAGTCCCCAAATATGGCGTCTGGACCCCTCGCTTCTCACGGATACTGCCATAATGACTAACATACAAAAAAGTCTTTCACTGTACTGCTCTGAAAACGACTCACCGGATATATCACCCATGATCCGTTGGGAAGCACATAAAAGCACCATACGGGGAGAATTAATAGCACTCTCGGCCAAACGTAGGAAAGACAGACAGGCACTCATAAATACACTGACTACACGAATACAAACACTGGAAAGAGCACACAAAACCTCCCAAGCACTGACATCTCTCCCTGAACTGCTCCAAGCCAGGAATGACCTATTATGCCGCGTACACACGGTCGGACTTTCCGGCATACTTGGTCCGGCGGACCAGAGTGTGCCGGACAATCCGCCCGTGTGTAGGCGGCGGCGGACTTTTCCGGCGGACTTTTTCCCAAAAGCCCGCCGGACCTAGATTTGAAACAAGCTTTAAATCTTTCCGTCGGACTCAGTTTCGGGCGGAAAGTCCGCTCGTGTGTGTGCTGGTCCGACGGAAAGCCCGCTCGTGTGTATGCTGGTCCGACGGACCAGATACGACACGAGGGCAGGGTATTGCATCTCGCGCTCGCTGCAATAGGAAAAACTAATTTTCCTATTGCGGCGAGCGCGGAGCATACCAGGCCCTTAGGTCTGGTATGGATTATAAAGGGAAGCCCCTACGCCGAAAAACGGCGTGGGGTCCCCCCTAAAATCCATACCAGACCCCGATCCGAGCACGCAGCCTGGCCGGTCAGGAAAGGGGGTGGGGACGAGCGAGCGCCCCCCCCCCTCCTGAACCGTACCAGGCCGCATGCCCTCAACATGGGGGGGTGGGTGCTTTGGGGGAGGGGGGCGCCCTGCGGGCCCCCCCCACCTCAAAGCACCTTGTCCCCATGTTGATGAGGACAAGGGCCTCTTCCCGACAACCCTGGCCGTTGGTTGTCGGGGTCTGCGGGCGGGGGCTTATCGGAATCTGGGAGCCCCCTTTAATAAGGGGGCCCCCAGATCCCGGCCCCCCACCCTATGTAAATGAGTATGGGGTACATGGTACCCCTACCCATTTACCTAGGAAAAAAGTGTAAGTAATAAAACACACTACACAGGTTTTTAAAATATTTTATTAAACAGCTCCGGGGGGGGGATCTTCCTCCGGCTTCGGGGGTCTTCTTCCGGCTTCGGGGGTCCCTCCGCTTCATCTTCTCCCGGCGTCCGGTTGGTTCTTCTCCGCTCTCTTCTCCCGGTGTTCCAGTTCTTCGGCCGGCTCCTCTGCTGTGTTCAGGTAGCTCTCTTGCCAGCAGAGGTCCGGACTTCTGAGCTGCTGGGCTTCTTCTCTTCTCTTCTCTTCTCTTCCCCCAGATGTTGACACGACGCTCTCTCCGGCTGGACTGGTCTCCGAGGGCTGCGTTGTGACTTATATAGGCGGAGACCCCGCCCCCATATGATGTCACAGTCCCTGGGCATGCTGGGACTGTGACGTTTTAGGGGGCGTGGTCGACCACGCCCCCTAAAACGTCACAGTCCCAGCATGCCCAGGGACTGTGACATCATATGGGGGCGGGTTCTCCGCCTATATAAGTCACAACGCAGCCCTCGGAGACCAGTCCAGCCGGAGAGAGCGTCGTGTCAACATCTGGGGGAAGAGAAGAGAAGAGAAGAGAAGAGAAGAGAAGAGAAGAAGCCCAGCAGCTCAGAAGTCCGGACCTCTGCTGGCAAGAGAGCTACCTGAACACAGCAGAGGAGCCGGCCGAAGAACTGGAACACCGGGAGAAGAGAGCGGAGAAGAACCAACCGGACGCCGGGAGAAGATGAAGCGGAGGGACCCCCGAAGCCGGAAGAAGACCCCCGAAGCCGGAGGAAGATCCCCCCCCCCGGAGCTGTTTAATAAAATATTTTAAAAACCTGTGTAGTGTGTTTTATTACTTACACTTTTTTCCTAGGTAAATGGGTAGGGGTACCATGTACCCCATACTCATTTACATAGGGTGGGGGGCCGGGATCTGGGGGCCCCCTTATTAAAGGGGGCTCCCAGATTCCGATAAGCCCCCGCCCGCAGACCCCGACAAACAACGGCCAGGGTTGTCGGGAAGAGGCCCTTGTCCTCATCAACATGGGGACAAGGTGCTTTGAGGTGGGGGGGGCCCGCAGGGCGCCCCCCTCCCCCAAAGCACCCACCCCCCCATGTTGAGGGCATGCGGCCTGGTACGGTTCAGGAGGGGGGGGCGCTCGCTCGTCCCCACCCCCTTTCCTGACCGGCCAGGCTGCGTGCTCGGATCGGGGTCTGGTATGGATTTTAGGGGGGACCCCACGCCGTTTTTTCGGCGTAGCGGGGTTCCCTTTATAATCCATACCAGACCTAAGGGCCTGGTATGCCCCGCGACGGGGCTCGCAAGGTGTCAATCTCGCCGATAAAAGCGGCAAGATTGACATCCTTTTCTGGTCCCGTCGCACCTGAGTCACGTTCAAAATGAACGGACTTGGCCGTGTGTGGGCAAGTCCGTTCATTCTGAAAGTCCGCCGGAACTCCGGCGAAAGTCCGTCGGAAAGACGGGCGGACTTAGCCCGCCGGAAAGTCCCGGCGTGTGTGGGCAAGTCCGTCCGTTTTAAAGTCCGGCGCACCTGGCGGACAAAGTCCGTCGGAAAGTGTGCCGGACCAAGTATGACGGAAAGTCCGACCGTGTGTACGCGGCATTAGAAGCCTTAAACAAGCAAGTGAAACGAAACTATATTCTTTCCCAAAAAATATTCTATGAATACGGCAATAAATCTGGCAAAATATTAGCAAGAGCACTCAGAGCCAAAACAGCCCACAACACGATACACTCGATAATAGATGCTAAGGGGACAAAAATAGTTTCCAATGAGCAAATAGCCGCACATTTTGTAACCTACTATTCACAGCTGTACAACTTGCATCCCCCAACCTACAAAGGATAGACACTCACAGAACGAAAGCCATTCAAGATTTCCTCACACAATATAGCCCCACATGCATTTCTAATACATCAGCTGAGGATCTGGAGCGACCCATATCGTCTGATGAAGTGAATGTGGTCCTCAAGCAACTGAAAGCCGGCAAAAGTCCCGGACCTGACGGCCTAACAACCGGTTATTATAAAACTTTTATGGATACCCTTAAACCACACTTCATGGCTGCATTTAACTCCCTATCCTCTGACAATCCCCCACCTAGAGACCTACTGACAGCACACATAGCTGTAATACCTAAGCCTAACAAAGATACATCAAAAGTGTCAAACTACCGTCCAATATCATTTTTGAATGTTGACCTCAAAATATACGCCAAGATCTTGGCTAATCGTCTTTTGCCTCTCCTGCCTAACCTTGTCTCACTAGACCAGGTGGGCTTTATACCAGGCCGGGAGGCTAGAGACAACACAACCAAGGCGATCAACATACACAAATGGTTAACTTCCACCCAACAACAAGGCTTCTTTTTATCTTTGGATGCGGAGAAGGCATTCGACAGGGTGGCCTGGGACTATATGTCAGAAGTATTTAAAAAGATTGGTATACGAGACCGTATGTTGCAATTTATAATGGCCCTCTATGCCTCTCCTACTGCACAGGTCCGTGTCATTGGCCACCTGTCGAATGCCTTCTCCATGTCAAATGGAACACGCCAGGGATGCCCGCTTTCACCGTTGATATTTGTCCTTACCTTAGAACCTCTTCTTCAACGCATACGATCTAATCGTGATATCAAAGGAGTCGCCGTGTCAGGGAATACATACAAGCTATCTGCCTTCGCAGACGACATCCTCTTGTTTCTAACTGAACCTCACATTACACTACCCAATCTACTAAAAGATCTTGACACATTTAAATTCTTAACCAATTTACAAATTAACTACACAAAATCCGAAGCCCTCAACATATCCTTAAGGAGTGAAACCCTTGCATCCTGTCAAGCTAACTTCCCCTTCAAGTGGACCCAAGATGTAATTACATACCTTGGGATCCGCCTACCGGCCCACCTATCGGATCTCTATCTCAAAAATTATATGCCTATCCTCCAACAAATTCAACAAGATCTAAAGTCCTGGTCAACGGGCCTTTTCTCTTGGTTTGGAAGGGCAGCGATAATTAAAATGAACATTCTCCCTAGAATACTCTATGTCATGCAAACAATACCCATAAGATTACCACAAGCCTTTTTTGCTTCCTATAGCAGGGCATGCAGCGATTTCATTTGGGGCAAGAACCGCCCCAGAATCAGTTTCGACAGACTCACACTACCCAAATTAAAAGGAGGCATTGCCCTCCCCGACATCGCCAAATATCACATGGCATGCCAACTGTCGAGAATAGTGGATTGGAATGTACACTCACACTCTAAAGCCTGGACACAAATTGAAAATGAATTTTCCTCACTCCCACTTAAACAACTGCCTTGGACTCCATCACAACAGATACCTCTGACATGCACACAACATCCCTTGATCTCCTCTACACTTTCTTCGTTTAAGATGGCATGCCAAAAATATCGCATTTCCTCCAGCCCAGGCCCCATGACCCCGATACGAAATAACCCAGACTTCCCCCCAGGTATATCCGCTACATTCCTTAAGGGATATTGGCCCCATGATGATATACGTGCATAGCAATTCTTTCCCGGAAACACCTTCATACCTATTGCTAACATACCCACACATACATCCGGAAGAGCCTTTCCCCCATGGACATACAATCAAATAAGCCACTTTCTCAATCACCCCCCCAGGAAAACCGCATATTCCAGACATCTCACACCCTTTGAAGAAATGTGTTCCATGACGGAACCGCAAAGACATGTAATCTCAGAAATCTACACACTTCTTTTCTCTGAACACACCCCCAAATCCAATATAGCCACTCGCAGCTGGGAGAGAGACTTAGCATTGGAACTGTCAGACCTAGAGTGGGAAAACATATATTCCTTCATTCATAAAGGTTCAATTAACGTGTCAACACAAGAAAACAATTTCAAGATCTTCTCTAAATGGTACAAAACTCCAACAAAACTACATAAAATCTCCCCCTCCATCCCTTCGACCTGCTGGAGATGCTCAGAGGGAGAAGGCTCAATGATCCACATATGGTGGTCTTGTCCACTCATCCAACCATATTGGAAGGAAGTCCAACATCTTACAACTAAAATTACCACCTACCAGATTGCACTTACTCCTGCCCAAATGCTCCTACACCACTCACCCATCCCAAAAAAAGACTATCACCGCTCTCTCGCCCTACATATGATTAACGCAGCAAAACAGTGCATCCCGACGCTTTGGAAATCCTCCAAGCCCCCTACTATAGCTGAATGGTTCAAACGAATCAATAGAATAGCCGAAATGGAGGAACTGATTCACCAAGCCAGGGATACGCCCTCCAAATTCAGCTATGTTTGGTCATGCTGGCAACATTTCCAAACGACAACCGAATACACAGATCTGTTAGCCTGAGAGTATACTCAGGCATATGACTCCTTGTCGGAGGAGAACTCAATATAGTCCTTCCTACTCTCCTACCTTACTTTTTCCCCTGCCACCTTATATCTCAACTTACCCTACAAACACCACCTTCCTTATTCCGATCCTATATAGTGATAACAATAACTTGTTTATGACCTCATGCCCTATACATACCATCCTTAGACGTCTACCATCTCCAAACCTTTGATCATCTCCCCCCTTTTCCTCTCCATACAGACATCCTTTCCTTCCTGATTAACTAGGAGTAGGATTGCTAGTGGTCCGATGACCGCAACCCTACCACACACCATCATAACCAGAAACAATGTACAATATAAAGTAATACTACATTTATAGAGAAGTCCAGGACCTCTAACAAATCTGGACGTGGAAGCCCTAGTTCGAAGGTTTAATTCTGGTTTATGACCATTTACGGTTATATGTTATCTCTTATTTCATGCTTCTATTCATTGTCAGACAGGCCTATCACGGCATACAGTGTTAAGTAGCTACCCATTGTAATATATGTAATACAACACATTGTTATACGATTTCTTGTGTATTGCCAATTTGCAATGACATTGTAAAACATGACTTTTACTGACAATAAAAATCTATTATGGAATAAAAAAAAAATAATGGCATTGTTTGTACCAGTGATCCATTAACTAGTTGTTATAGTATTCACTAAAGAAGGATGAGCTCAGTGCATGAGAGAACAAGACCATATAATATTGACGAGTTAGAGGAAGGTGTCCATAGTATCACAAGAGGTAGATAAGGAAACTGCTTTGATAGGTACAAAATTTTGATTATGTTTTGATGCATTTTATTTCATCTCCATTTGTTTTCTTTAATTTCAGAGTGCATCTGGAAATTAAATTGCATAAAAGTCAATAAACAAAAAAGAACAGCTGGTCTGAAAGCTGTGTATAAATGTTAATATGTATATATATATATATATATATATATATATATATATACACAGCATGACTGCATTACTCAACACCCAGGTGTGATTTGATTTTTTTTTTGTTAAGAATTTCACCCTTAATAGAACGTTTGTCAATGTACGTGATCTTAAAGGCATCACCATCTAACACATTTTCTAAATGAAAAGTAAAACAGGTCTCTAGAGATAGAAAAAGACGCACAGAAAAAAAAAGATATTTGATTACTTCCCTGAAGTGGTATGTGACCAATAATATAACCTGATAATTGTGTAGCGCTAAAAAAAGATTACAGTGAAATTGAATGACAAAATGTCATTATACTCCATAAATTGTATTCACATATTGAAATTTTGATGACTAACTTTTTAATAAAGACTCTTTACAAAATGAGTCAGTAGAAAATAACAGTACAGTCACAGACAAAAGCTAATGATGGACATTATAAACCAGCAAACTCCATAACACTTTAAATTGCAGGGTACATTTCTCCAATCAGGTAACATAAGTCTGTATAATAATATACCTGCACCTTCTATGAATGATTCAATGCCATAGTGAAGAGTTGTCATGTTTATTTGCTTACACACCGTCCGCTGCATTTTTGTTACTTTTTCTGTTTAGATTTATTATTCCTTATGTATCCTTAGTTAGCGCCACATACTTTATTTATTCATTTAATTTTTTCTGTGTGGGAACACTTATATATATATTGGCTGCTTCTCACATCCTTTAATTATTGTATTTAATCTAGTTTGGTTCTGTGCATTAGTTCCCCCTTCTCTTCTAATATAGATCACATACCTCCCAACTTTTTTGAGATGGGAACAAGGACACCTATTAGAAAAAGTGTGTAGGCATAGGGCAAACCCCTGACACCCCCCTAAAGGAGAATTATGCAAAAAAATGTTAACACTAGTCAAAAGATAAAGAGTTCATTTTATATACAAGTATATAGATGAGAGACACATGAGGAGGAAAGAGGGACAGAGGTACTTTGTTCCAAATCAGGGACAGTGCCTCAAAATCGGGGACAATTGGGAGCTATGATTACATGACTCTGGTTAAAGGAAATCTATGGTCACAGTATACACTTTCATTGTATATCCTCAGTATTGTCATAACAATACAAAAAACAGTTACCGGTATATTTGACAATCCAATATAAGCTTCCTTGAAAAATTTCCTTTCATGTTGTGAGTGCTGCCTGTCTGATAGCTGACTCTGTCTACATCCCTGCATTCACTGCATGTTTTGGAGCTTCTCCTCTACTGTTCCTTAGGGACCACATATTGTATCTGATCTTTAAAGGTAACCATTAGGGATGAGCCGAACACCCCCCCGGGTTCGGTTCACACCAGAACTTGCGTATGGACCGAAACTTTGCACGAACGTTAGAACCCCATTGAAGTCTATGGGACTCGGTGTAACAAATAATTCTGCGCTGCCCAAAAAGAGAGCGGCTAACACAGCAAATAGGATATATGCACTAGAATTGGAAAACAAAAAAGTGTAGCGCTAATATAAAGAATCATAAAAATAAAAAAATATAATAAGCAATATAAAAAATAAAACACAAAATACATACAATTATGTGTATAGTGTAAATACCATAAATTCAGTGACTACTGGTGCATCATCAAAAATCGAAATAAAAAATAATAATAAATAGGTGACATGAGTCCCATATGTATGAAAAACTTCATATGAAGATCGTGACGGTGAACATATTAAGTCCCGAAGTAAAGAAAACACCACCACCAACAATAAGGAGGCTTACCGGAACGTTTGTACCCAAAAGAACATTGGTTTGATGGGTCAAACAAGCTTGTGTTGTAAAACAGCCAATGAGAATATGGAGTTCTATGGAAGTTGCAACAGGATCCTACGACCATCCATGGACTGATGTGTCCCTTGGAAGTGGTGCCCCGATATACATGCATAGCAATTGGGTTAAGATTGGAATAACAGAAAAGGCCACATAGTGTAATTCCATATATAAACATAAAAAAGTCTATGGGACTCGAACGTTCGAAATCAAAAGTGCTAATTTTAAAGGCTAATTCGCATGGTATTGTCCTAAAAAGGGTTTGGGGACCCGGGTCCTGCCCCAGGGGACATGTATCAATGCAAAAATACGTTTTAAAAATGGCCGTTTTTTCTGGAGCAGTGATTTTAATGATGCTTAAAGTAAAAAAAAAAGTGAAATATTCCTTTAAATGTCGTACCTGGTGGGTGTCTATAGTATGCCTGTAAAATGGCGCGTGCTTCCCATGCTTAGAACAGTCCCTGCGCAAAATGACATTTTTAAAGGAATAAAAGTTATTTAAAACTGCTTACGGCTTTAATGTAATGCCGGGTCCCGGTAATATGGATGAAAATCAGTGAGACAAATGGCATGGGTACCCCCCCAGTCCACTACCAGGCCCTTTGGGTCTTGTATGGATATTAAGGGGAACCTCGCACCCAGGTTAAAAAAATGAAAGGCGTGGGGCCCCAGGCCCTCTGAACAGCAGTATACAGGCGGTGCAAACAAGACAGGGACTGTAGGTTTGTTGTTAAGTAGCATCTGTTTGTAATTTTGAACTGGTACATTTTGAAAGCGTTTAGCTCCAGCCAAAAAAATCTATTTTAAGCTTTTTTAAAAACATAGCGAAGGGTTATCACCCCTGTGACATTTGTTTTGCTGTCTGTGATCCTCTTCAGAAGATTAAAACAGGGTCAGAAAAGTTGGGCCTTAGCCACTGGTGGCGACGCCCAGAACCAAAAATATTCTTACAAGCTATCAGCATGATCATTGAGGAGGAAGAGGATAGTCACTCAGCATAACAGGATAGTCACTCAGCATCAGCATAGGGAGTCTTGAAGGAATCTGACATTTCAAAAAAAATTATTCAGTTACATCAGCATCAGGTGCTTGGTATTTGGTGGTGATCCAAGACTGATTCATTTTTATGAAGGTCAGTCGATCGACCGAGTCGGTGGACAGGCGCACCCTCTGATCGGTTACAAAGCCTCCAGCAGCACTGAATGTGCGTTCCGAAAGAACGCTGAATGCAGGACAGGCCAGTAGCTCAATTGCATACTGTGCAAGCTCTGGCCAGTGATCCATCCTCAAGACCCAGTAACCCAGAGGATTTTCATTGGGAAAGGTGTCCAAGTCAGATCTTGCCCCTAGGTATTCCTGCACCATTTAAAACAGACGCTGGCGATGGTTGCTAGAACCGATCATACCTTGGGGATGCGGAATAAAAAATAGTCTGAACGCATCGGTGGAGCATGTATCCAACACTGTGGTCAAACAGTTTGGGGGACTCCTCAGGAGGACATGGTGGCGTTAGGGAAGGAGTGACTGATGCCATTGAGCCGAGGGAAGAGGCCGCAATGGCAGCTGCTTTGCCAAAGTACCCTGAGCCTGGGTGAGAGAGGATGAGGAGGATGAGGACGGCTTGGTCATCCACTCGACCAAGTCTTTCGCATATTACGGCTCAACACGGCTAGCTGCCGAAAAAAAGGCCAAGCGTGTCCCATGCTCACGTGCTGATGAGGATGCATTGTGTCCACGACCAGCACTGTTGCCTCTAGACACAGAGCCTGCTTGCCCTCTTTTATCGGCTTGTGACTGCCTCTCCTTGTTGGCCTTTCAGACATACTATTGGCCTGCAGTGAGATGTAGCTGCACAAAACTGGGATGTATATATATATATATAAATATATATACCGATTATACTGCAGCTAGAAGAATCAACTGCCTGCCTGTAGTATTATTAGTATGAGAACACCTGCACTTGTCTTCAGGTAGCTATACTGTAGGTGCAACTGTGCAGAGTTCCACAGTACACTATCTGTAAATACTTTAAGAGCCTGCCTGTGCTATTAATAGGATCAGAAAAAGCACACAAGCACCTGGCTTCAGGTAGCTATACTGTAGCTGCAACTGTACAGGGTGCACAGTACACCAACTGGAAATACTTCAAGAGCCTGCCTGTGCTATTAATAGTATCAGAAGAAGCACACAAGCACCTGCCTTCAAACAGCTATACTGTAGAAGCAAATGTGCAGGGTTACACAGTGCACTAACTGGAAATACTTCAAGAGCTTGCCTGTGCTATTAATAGGATCAGAAGAAGCACACAAGCACCTGGCTTCAGATAGCTATACTGTAGGCGCAACTGTGCAGGGTTACACAGTACACTAACTGTAAATACTTCAAGAGCCTGCCTGTGCTATTAATAGGATCAAAAGAAGCACACAAGCACCTGTCTTTGGGTAGCTATGCTGTAGGTGCAACTGTGCAGGGTTACACAGTACACAAACTGGAAATACTTCAAGAGCCCGCCTGTGCTATTAATAGGATCAGAAGAAGCACACAAGCACCTGGCTTCAAATAGCTATACTGTAGGTGCAACTGTGCAGGGTTACACAGTACACTAACTGTAAATACTTCAAGAGCCTGCCTGTGCTATTAATAGCATTAGAAGAAGCACACAAGCACTTGGCTTCAGGTAGCTATACTGCAGGTGCAACTGTGCAGGGTACTCAGTACACTAACTGGAAATACTTCAAGAGCCTGCCTGTGCTATTAATAGGATCAGGAGAAGCACACAAGCACCTGTCTTCAGGTAGCTATACTGTAGGTGCAACTGTGCAGGGTACACAGTACACTAACTGGAAATACTTCAAGAGCCTGCCTGTGCTATTAATAATATCAGAAGAAGCACACAAGCACCTGGCTTCAGGTAGCTATACTGTAGGTGCAACTGTGCAGGGTTACACAGTACACTAACTGGAAATACTTCAAGAGCCTGCCTGTGCTATTAATAGGATCAGAAGAAGCACACAAGCACCTGGCTTCAGGTAGCTATACTGTAGGTGCAACTGTGCAGGGATACACAGTACACTAACTGGAAACACTTCAAGAGCCTGCCTGTGCTATTAATAGTATCAGAAGAAGCACACAAGCACCTGGCTTCAGGTAGCTATACTGTAGGTGCAACTGTGCAGGGTTACACAGTACACTAACTGGAAACACTTCAAGAGCCTGCCTGTGCTATTAATAGTATCAGAAGAAGCACACAAGCACCTGGCTTCAGGTAGCTATACTGTAGGTGAAACTGTGCAGGGAACACAGTACACTAACTGTAAATACTTCAAGAGCCGGCCTGTGCTATTAATAGGATCAGAAGAAGCCTGCTAGCACCTGTCTTTAGGTAGCTATACTGTAGGTGCAACTGTGCAGGGTTACACAGTACACTAACTGTAAATACTTTAAGAGCCTGCCTGTGCTATTAATAATATCAGAAGAAGCACACAAGCACCTGGCTTCAGGTAGCTATACTGTAGGTGCAACTGTGCAGGGTACACAGTACACTTACTGGAAATACTTCAAGAGCCTGCCTGTGCTATTAATAGGATCAGAAGAAGCACACATGCACCTGGCTTCAGGTAGCTATTCTGTAGGTGCAACTGTGCAGGGTACACAGTACACTAACTGTAAATACTTCAAGAGCCTGCCTGTGCTATTAATAGGATCAGAAGAAGCACGCAAGCACCTGGCTTTAGGTAGCTATTCTGTAGGTGCAACTGTGCAGGGTACACAGTACACTAACTGGAAATACTGTAAATACACCTGCCTGCCTGTCAGTATATTAGGAAGAGAATAACAGGAATGGATCTAGCTAAACTGAATATAGTATGTATATATATATACACAACACCTGGGATGCATATATATACACAATACACTGTAAGTGCAGCTAACTGACTCATACTGCCTACTCTATCTAACTTAAATCAAATGACACTGTCTCTCTGTCTATCTATCTCTCTCCACCACAACACACTACACAGGGCCGATGTGCAGGCAGCCTTATATAGTGTGGGGCGTGTACTAAACCCCCTGAGCCATAATTGGCCAATTACGGCTCTCTGTACGCACGGCGCTGTGATTGGCCAAGTATGTGGGTCATCAGCCAGCAATGCACTGCGATGCCACAGTGAATTATGGGCCGTGACGCGCCACTCGAGTTTGACGCGAACGGCCCATAACGTTTGTAATTCGGCGAACGACCGAACACACAATGTTCGAGTCGAACATACGTTCGACTCGAACACGAAGCTCATCCCTAGTGACCATACACTTCAATTAGTTAGATCTTAAATAAATTAGATTTAGTGCAAGAGCCTGATTGATTTTTGATTGATTGATTTGAATTTGAATTAATTGTTCAAGTGCGTCTTCCTATTACCTATTTTGCCTAAATATCGAGTTGGACAGAGATTGGCCAATCAGATTGCATAGTGCATGACCATCTTAAGTGCCAAATTTGGAATGTAGATGTGCCATGATCCACTTGTATTTTCCAAATGATATTTCTTGGGCCTTATACAAGGCACATGAGAAACCACCTTTTTTCAAGACATGCTAGAGTGATCAGGATTCTTCAAACTACGGCTCTCCAGCTGTTGCGGAACTTCACATCCCATGAGGCATTGTAAAACTCTGACATTCACAGACATGACTAGGCATGATGGGAATTGTAGTTCCTGAGCAACTGGAGGGCCATAGTTTGAAGTCCCCTGTGCTAGACCATTATTATGCCTCCAGAATTGGGAGTGTGGCATCGACCCAACTTCTCTCTGCTGGTGGACACAAGAACCTACATCTATAGATATATATTTGGGCAGCACATTGGTGTAGTGGTTAGCACTTTCACCTAGCAGCAAAAAGGGTCGCTGGTTTAAATCCCGCCTGCGACACCATCTGCCTGGAGTTTGCGTGTTCTGCCTGTGCCTGCATGGGTTTCCTCCAGGTACTCCAGTTTCCTCCCACACATACACACATACACCATCCCATGTAAAAATAAATAAAAAATTATCTTAATTTGCAAATAAGGATCATCTCTTCCTCAGTGAGCAGAGCATGGTGGTGGGAAGAAATTAGCAGCAGTACAAGCAACTTCCTGGAGGGGCGCGATGTCATTCCTGTGTGCTGGCCACCGCTTCCGGGAACCAGATTTGTGCCACAGGTATATACCTCTGTGCACAGTTGCGCATCTCACATACACAACAGTCACGCATCTAGCAGCAGTAACGCAATTTTTAGGGAAATTAATAGTAAAGCAGATGCAGATATCCAGGACTGGACTAACACATACTAGTGAAAGTCAAATGGTGTTTTCTATTAAACAAGGTCTAAATGGGCCATTGCATCACAGTTGAACTTAGGAATGTGTCTTTGCAAAGCAAAACTAAATGAAATCCTTTCTTATTTTTGCTTGGGGATAGAGTGCAGAGAGATTAGAAGTCTTGCCTGTTTTTGGGGGTGTCTGCACCCCTGATAGGGTGAAGACACCTCACAAATTTTGCCACTTTTGCCTTCATATTTATTAACTTCCTGTCACATAGCCAAACAGGAAGTGAGGGTAAAACCCTACCAATGTCTTTCCTTGGGGATACACAGGTCAATCTAAATAGTTTCCCCATTAGGTAAATTGCACTTTAGCATTTTGCTGTGCACACCCCAAATTATTAGGACTTTGGGGTTTATTTACTAAAGGCAAATCCATTTTGTAATACAAGTGCACTTGGACGCGCAGTTGCTGGAGATCCGAGGAGGACATGCAAGGAAAAAAAAAAAAAAAACAGCATCTCTGCTTCTACATGATTGGATTATAAAATCACCAGTGCTTCCCCTCAGATTGACAGCAAGTACACTTGTATTGCAGAATGGTTTTGCCTTTAATAAACCCCAAAATACCTAATAATGTGGTGTGTACACAACAAAGTGCTAGAGTGCAATTTGCCTAATGGGGACGCTAGTTAGATTTACCTGTGTGTCCCCAAGGAAAGACATTGGTAGGGTTTTACCCTCACTTCCTGTTTGGCTATGTGACAGGAAGTGAAGCCAGTTTTAAGAAAAGGGACACAAAGCCCAACCTAAAAAAGACAAGCAAGGGTTCTAACACTCACTTGGTCTCCCTCAAATGCCCACAATTAGAATAGGATTGTCTTGAGCTCGATTTTAGCTCAGTGCTCTAAATCAGTGCTTCTCAATCCTGTCCTTAAGTACCCCCAACAGGCCATGTTTGCAGGTTTTCCTTCATCTTGCCCAGGTGCGTTAAATCACAGTCAATGGCTTTGTATTTTGGACAGCTATTTTAGCTAAGATAAATTCCCAAAACATGTCCAGTTGGGGGTACTTGAGGACTGAGGCTGAGAACCACTGTGCTAAAATTGAAAATTGAATACTTACCGCTCTGTAATTTTCCTTTCCTGGTGACTATCCATGGCAGCATACGCACAATCCATGCATATGCTACCATGAAGGCACCAGGAAAGTAACTTTTAGACAAATCACACGTTTTTGTTTTGACATGCCAATCAGCCTAGTTAAGCTGCAGCTGGGAAATCTGTTGAATGAAAATGAACAAAAACACATAAAACATAAACATTTTCTACAAATTTTATTGGTCAACAAAACAGGACTTGGAAAAGAGCAAGGAAAGCAAAAAAACACATGTATGTTAATTTGAGACACTAACAGAATATGGTTTTGAGATCTGACCATTTTGCAAAGGAAATTAACAGGAGTTAAAAGGACTCTGCCCACAAACAGACATCTATTAAGGATTTAAACATTAATTAGTCACAACATCTTGAGGAAGATTTAGAAAAAGAATGCAGCACAGACAATTAAATCAAAGTGAAACAACCTACAAATGACACACATTGAAAACATCAAAAATATTTCAGGGGAAAATATCCCCCATCCAAAAAAATACAATAAACCAAAATAAAAAAAACTTGCTCTAAAACACATCTGTTTTGCAAAGACATAAGAAACAAAATACAAAGAGAAAATACATGTGTTACAAACTCTATAAGGACACCCAAATGTACTCTCTTGCCAGCCCCCCACACATACAATCTTGCCGCTTTTTAGGGCAAGGTAAAGAATGCTATCTGCAAGCTTTATATAAAATAGGTTTGTTTGGTTTATGAGGCAATTGAAAACACATGCACAGCCCATGAAACACACAAAAATGCAAGTTCACCAATATAGAGACAGAACTTCAAAGTGGGTACACTTGTTAAGGATGTCCTTAAATTTACTAACCCAAAAAACACACTCTCTGAGCATGCCCAGAAACATTATATTAGAAGAAAAAAACGGCGCTGGTAAACAACAAATAACAAGAGCTGCAACTCAAAAGTGAAATACACACCAAACCAAAAATTAAGCAAAAAAGAGCTGCGCTAATAGTGAGAAAAAAACATATACATAATGTATTAAGCAGGCAATGAACAGTCGAATATACACACGTGATAGAGATTAGAGCATAACCTGAAAGAAAAGCCAATACAAATGGATGTCATCCAAAGAAAACACACACATGTGACTTCTTAGATGAGCAAAAAACAATGGATAAGTGATATAATTCAATCTATGTGTTAGTGGATTCACAGTGTCCATAAGTATAGAAGATCCCTCACAAAGTGTTTTTAACCCTTATACCCTGTTGGGAAGTTTCATGGAAGAGACTTTATATGCATTCAATGATTATTTTTTAATTTTAGTTTAATTTAATTTAAACCTCATATGCTATTCTTTTCACTAATTATATATATATATATATATATATATATATATATATATATATATATATATATATATATATATATATATATATATATATATGTGTGGTAGTCACTTTGAGATAAAAATGTATTGTTTAGGAAGGCTTTAGAACTACATTGGTAAATAATGGAGTCTGCGCAGTTACTGTTCAATCATATTATAGTGTGTGTAGCATGCATAAGTGATGAGGATAATAGAGGATGTTTAAAGCTCAACTACAGTGCCTTGAAAAAGTATTCATGCCCCTTGACATTTTCCACATTTTGTCTTGTTACAACCAAAAAAGTAAATGTATTTTATTGGGATTTGTTGTGATAGGCCAACACAAAGTGGCACATACAGTATCTCACAAACGTGAGTACACCCCCTATAATCAGTAAAGATATACTGTATGATGACCAGAACACTTCCATTTCACAATTACAGTATCTCACAAAAGTGAATACACCCCTCATATTTTTGTAAATTTTTTCTATATCTTTTCATGTGACAACACTGAAGAAATGACACTTTGCTACGATGTAAAGTAGTGAGTGTACAGCTTGTATAACAGTGTAAATTTGCTGTCCCCTCAAAATAACTCAACACACAGCCATTCATGTCTAAACCGCTGGCAACAAAAGTGAGTGGACCCATAAGTGAAAATGTCCAAATTGGACGCAATTAGCCATTTTCCCTCCCCAGTGTCATGTAGAGAGGGGTCCCACCGCTCAGGTAGGCGCAGACCAGGGGAGATGAAAGCCAGTGTAGTATTATCCTTCAAGAGGGAAGAGTCCCAGGTGCTGGCTGATGCAAGATGAGGCAGACAAATTGAGGAAAGCTGGAAGCCGCACACCGGTATAATGATGAATGCTTTATTTAAAAAGCTGAATCATGAAGAAACATAACAGCAGAAGCGTACAAAAGCAGCTGACGCGTTTCACACTACAATGAGTGCTTATTCATAGCCATGAGCTATGAATAAGCACTCATTGTAGTGTGAAACGCGTCAGATGCTTTTGTACGCTTCTGCTGTTATGTTTCTTCATGATTCAGCTTTTTAAATAAAGCATTCATCATTATACCGGTGTGCGGCTTCCAGCTTTCCTCGATTTGTCTGTCCCAGTGTCATGTAACTTGTTAGTGTTACCAGGTCTCAGATGTGAATGGGGAGCAGATGTGTTAAATTTGGTGTTATCACTCTCACTCTCTCATACTGGTCACTGGAAGTTCAACATGGCAACTCATGGCAAAGAACTCTCTGAAGGTCTGAAAAAAGAATTGTTGCTCTATATAAAGATGGCCTAGGCTATAAAAAGCTTGCCAAGACCCTGAAACTGAGCTGTAGCACGGTGCCAAGACCATACAGTGTTTTAACAGGACAGGTTCAACTCAGAACAGGCCTCGCCATGGTCGACCAAAGAAGTTTATTACTCGTGCTCAGTGTTATATCCAGAGGTTGTCTTTGGGAAATAGATGAGTGCTGCCAGCATTGCTGCAGAGGTTGAAGGGGTGGGGGGTCAACCTGTCAGTGCTCAGACCATACGCCGCACACTGCATCAAATTGGTCTTTATGGCTGTCATCCCAGAAGGAAGCCTCTTCTAAAGATGATGCAAAAGAAACAGTTTGCTGACAAGACAAGCAGACTAAGGACATGGATTACTGGAACCATGTCCTGTGGTTTGATGAGACCAAGATAACCTTATTAGGTTCAGATGGTGTCAAGCGTGTGTGGCAGCAACCAGGTGAGGAGTACAAAGACAAGTGTGTCTTGTCTACAGTGAAGCATGGTGGTGGGAGTGTCATGGTCTGGGGCTGCATGAGTGCTGCCGGCACTGAGGAGCTACAGTTCATTGGGGGAACCATGAATGCCAACATGTACTGTGACATACTGAAGCAGTGCATGATCCCCTCCCTTTGGAGACTGGGCTGCAGGGCAGTATTCCAACATGAAAACACCTCCAAGATGACCACTGCCTTGCTAAAGAAGCTGAGGGTGAAGGGGATGGACTGGCCAAGCATGTCTCCAGACCTAAACCCTATTGAGCATCTGTGGGGTATCCTCAAACGGAAGGTGGAGGAGCGCAAGAGCTCTATCATCCACCAGCTTCATGATGTAGTCATGGAGGAGTGGAAGAGGACTTAATGCAGTTCTGGAAAAAAAGGTGGCCACACAAACTATTGACACTTTGGGCCCAATTTGGACATTTTCACTTAGGGGTGTACTCACTTTTGCCAACGGTTTAGACATTAATGGCTGTGTGTTGAGTTATTTTGAGGGGACAGCAAATTTACACTGTTATACAAGCTGTACACTCACTACTTTACATTATAGCAAAGTGTAATTTCTTCAGTGTTGTCACATGAAAAGATATAACAAAAATATTTACAAACATATGAGGGGTGTACTCACTTTTGTGAGATACTGTAATTGTGAAATGAAAGTGTTCTGGTCATCATACAGTATATCTTTACTTATCATACTGTTGCTTTAAATTGGCATTCATTGCTGGCAGGAAACTATAGTATACTACGCCCACTTCCTGTCCATCAGACATTTTGCTTAATACCTCCTGCAGTGAAGAAGCATGACATTAACTCCACTATTTCGTAGCCTCCCTGGCGGTTTTCCTGAGTATGGCTCGGGGTTAAAATACGGGACCATTAGCGGTAACCCCGAGCCACACTCAGGATTACATCTCAGGATCCTGGTGTGGCTTTACTTACCTTGTCCCCGGGATCCTGCGATGTCCCCCGCAGTGTCCGTGGGCTCCGTCCTCTGCCCGAAGCCTCTCTGTGCCAGGCTCCGTTCCCTGCGAGCGTCACGACGCACGGGGGTGGAGCCTGGCGTCAAATTAAAAAAAAAGTAAAAATCCTAACACATACAGTACTGTAATCTTACAGATTACAGTATTGTATGAAATTATTTCACATCCCTTTTGTCCCCAGTGCTTTGGCCCATGCCCTGCATGCAGTTTTATGTGATATATACTGTTCTTTCTGCCTGGAAACTGGAGATTGTCCATAGCAACCAAAAAGTGTCCCTTTACGTCAAAAGTGGCTTTAGACCAGCTAGAAAACAGCGATAGTAAATTAGAACACTTGCAGAATTGAGCGATAGTGAATCGTGGGGAAATTTATTACTATTTATTTTTATTTTTTTTAATTATTTATTTTTATTTATTATATTATAATTTATGTTTTTGTGTTTCAAACTTTATCATACCCGGGATATCTACTAGAGTCTTGTTTGGACAGATTTAGGTGTGTTATTGTTAAGAATTACAGGCCTACAATATAAAACGCCAAATTTCCATGCAAAATATTTGTACCGCTTTCAGCACCTAAAATCCGAAATAATCATACTGCCAGGGAGGTTAAAACTGGCCTTGGAAGCATAAGTCTGTAAATAGGCTGTCATCAGCATTCAATAAAGTAGTATGTGTTCTACTAAGTCAACTGCATTTTTTGGTGTGTTTGGTAGTAGTTTCTGTCAGGGATTTCTTTCAGCTAGGCCACATTTATGTTAGCTAGGGCCTTACATTAATGTAGCATGTTTGATAGTAATTGCATTTGTAATGTAATGTTCAATGCTAATGTATACTTTATCATTTGTATGTTGCAGTTTTACAACTTACATTTAAGAAACTTAAACTTAAACTCAAACTTAAATCTAATTCTCAGCAAAGATTACAACTGTTAGCCCTACGGCCTCAGTCTTTATTGGGAAGTTGTTAGCTGTCTGCCAAGCCTTGTACTTCAGACACATTATGAGGGCAGAACAGTAAAAAGACTTTCAACACAGCAGGCCTAGTCTAAGGAAAAGTGGATTTATTCTAATCATCAGCTTCTGTAGCCACAGACACTACAGAGAACTAATCTGTTTCATCATGCAGCACACAGATCAGGATACTACACGAGCCATCCCTCAGCATACACAAGCAGAGGAAAGCACATACAGTATGCCAAAGACCAGGTCACTGGTCACACTGCTCAGGCTCTAGAGCCTCTAGTCAATCGGATCAGACATCAGCTAGTGCTGCAGCTGCCAGGTCCAAGCGCACTAGCTCTAGATGTTCAAGCTGCTCGAACCTGACACCCATAAGTGCTGCAGCCGAGAAGGCCCATGCAAAAGCAGAAGCCGCACGTGCACTGGCTTCCTATGCAACACGTGAAGCTGAAATGATAAGTGAACAGGGCCGCATAGATGAAGAACATCATATGATTGAAGTTGAAGCTCTTAAAAGTAAAGCTTAAAGTGAAGCTGAAGCGCTTAAAAGTAAAGCTGAAACACTTATGGGGCGTACATACCGGCGGACATTCCGACCGGACTGGTCCGACGGACTTTCCGACAAACTTTTGACAGACTTCCAACTGACTTTTTTTTTCGAACGGACTTGCCTACACACGACCGGACTATGGACGGACTTGCGTACACATGACCGGACTTTCCGGCAGACTATGTCCACCGGTCTTCTCGACGGAGTTACGACAGACTTTCCGAATGAACGGACTTGCCCACACACGAACAAGTCCATTCATTTTGAACGTGACTCGGGTACGACAGGACTAGAAAAGGAAGTCAATCTCGCCACTTTTATCGGCGAGATTGACACCTTGCGAGCCCCGTCGCGAGACATACCAGGCCCTTAGGTCTGGTATGGATTTTAAGGGGAACCCCCTACGCCGAAAAAACGGCGTGGGGGTCCCCCCAAAATCCATACCAGACCCTTATCCGAGCACGCAGCCTGGCCCCCTCCTGAACCATACCAGGGCGTATGCCTTCAACATGGGGGTGTGGGTGCTTTGGGGGAAGGGGGCGCCCTGCGCCCCCCCACCCCAAAGCACCTTGTCCCCATGTTGATGAGGACAAGGGCCTCTTCCCGACAACCCTGGCCGTTGGTTGTCGGGGTTTGCGGGCGGGGGGCTTAACGGAATCTGGGAGCCCCCCTAAATAAGGGGCCCCCAGATCCCGGCCCCCCACCCTATGTGAATGAGTATGGGGTACATCGTACCCCTACCCATTCACCTAGGGAAAAAGTGTCAATAAAAAAACACACTGCACAAGTTTTTAAAGTAATTTATTCAACGGCTCCGGAATCTTCTTCCGACTTCGGGGATCTTCCTCCTGACTTCGGGGGTCTTTTTTCAACTTCATTGCGCTCTTCTCCTGCTGTCCGGTTCTTCTCCCGCTCTCCAGCCTCTTCTCCCGGTGTCCGATTTGTCTGTCAGCTCCTCCGCTATCTTCTGCCGCTCTTTTGCTAGCGGTGGCCCGGACTTCTGCATTGTCTTCTTCCCTCCTCTCTTCTTCCGATGTTGACACAACACTCTCTCCTGCTGTAATGCTGTGTGAGCGCTCTGCAATGACTTATATAGATGGTGACCCCGCCCCCTTATGACGTCACAGTCCCGGGCATGCTGGGACTGTGACGTCATCAGGGGATGTGGTCATCAGGTGATGTTGACCACGCCCCCTTATGATGTCACAGTCACATTATGCCCCGGGACTGTGACGTCATAAGGGGGCGGGGTCACTGCCTATATAAATCATTGCGGAACGCTCACACAGCATTACAGCGTGAGAGAGTGTGTCAACATTGGAAGAAGAGAAGAAGGAAGAAGATGATGCAGTCCGGGCCACCGCTAGCAAAAGAACGGCAGAAGATAGCGAAGGAGCCAGCAGAAGAACCGAACACCGGGAGAAGAGGCCGGAGAGCAGGAGAAGAACCGGACACTGAGAGAAGAGGCTGGAGAGCGAAGTCGGAAGAAGGCCCCCAAAGTCGGAAGAAGACCCCCGAAGTCGAAAGAAGATTCCGGAGCTGTCAAATAAATTACTTTAAAAACCTGTGTAGTGTGTTTTTTTATTGACACTTTTTCCCTAGGTGAATGGGTAGGGGTACGATGTACCCTATACTCATTCACATAGGGTGGGGGGGCCAGAATCTGGGGGCCCCCCTATTAAAGGGGGCTCCCGGATTCCGATAAGCCCCCCGCCCGCAGACCCTGACAACCAATGGCCAGGGCTGTCGGGAAGAGGCCCTTGTCCTCATCAACATGGGGACAAGGTGCTTTGGGGTGGGGGGCCGCAGGGCGCCCCCTCCCCCAAAGCCCCCACACCCCCATGTTGAGGGCATGTGGCCTGGTACGATTCAGGAGGGGGGGGCGCTCGCTCATCCCCACCCCCTTTCCTAACCGGCCGGGCTGTGTGCTCGGATAGGGATCAGGTATGGATTTTGGGGGGACCCCACACCGTTTTTTCGGCGTAGGGGGTTCCCCTTAAAATCCATACCAGACCTAAGGGACATCATCGCCTCCCCCTCACGCTCGCTGCAATAGGAAAATGTGTTTTTCCTATTGCAGCGAGCGCGAGATGTAGTACCCTGCCCTTGCGTCGTATCATACAGACGAATGGGCTTTCTGTGAGGAACTGAGTCCAGCGGAGTTACGACATAAAGATTTGAAGCAGGTTTCAAATCTAAAGTCCATCAGATTTCCAACCGAAACGGTCCGTCGGAAGTCCGATGCAGTCCACACATGGTCAGATTGTCCACCGGATTCGGTCCGTCGGACCAGTCCGGTCAGAAAGTCCGCCCGTGTGTACGCTGCATTAGAAGAAAAGGAAATCGCATCTTTACATATTGTCATGCAAGAAAAAACTGCTTCAGCAGCCTTAGCTGAAGCCGAGGTTCTGTCAGAAACAATGAAATCAGGTCGAGACAGAAGTACAGTTAAATCACACTTGTTTAATAATAAAAGTAAAAATAACAAACATAGTCAAAACATAGCCAAAGTTCAGTAACCGGAATGGATAGTCAGCCAAGCCAGAAGTCAGGGATCAATGTAGTGGAACAGCAAGCAGGATCTGGAGCCAGAAGGGATGTAAGCAAAGCAAGTCTTGAACAGGATCGCAGAAGATAGTTTCTGTGATGTTGACCAAGGTCGAAGGCAGAGCTCCTCTGGACTGGACAGCTTAAGTAGGCAGGACTGATGAGCAGGATATCATCAACAACGGAGTAACTGTGGAGAGATAGGAGCTGGCAATTAGCCAACAGCTGAGCGGCCAGCTCAGAGAAGGAAGGGATGAGACCATCCCTGACAGGTTCTCATGAGAGCTGCCGAAGAACAGTACAGAGAAAGCTCTGTGGTAAAAACCCAGATGACGCCTCTCAGTGCAATCCAATGCACCAGTGAGTATGTACAATTGCATGCAACCATGTACACTGATCAACAGTCTAATGATGCATCAAAACCGTCAAAGGGGACATTAGCAGCATACAACTTTGATATCACTCGAGGCTACAAGACCGAACCAAAACTGTACTATGACAAGCCAAGTAGTTACATTCTCAGATACAGATATGATGGTCCTTCAGGAAACCAAATGAATGGTGATGCAACCCCACCTAAGGAAAACATAAACCTGGCCTATAGCAGAAAGATTTGCAGCAAGGGAGCACAACCACACAACCAGAGTGGATTTAACCAAGCATCCCACTGTCTTATCAGACACAAAGATGCCCTGTGTTTATTCCAAAAAAAAATACTCACCTGAGGCAGCAGGAGCCACAGATGTGACAAAATACTTGATACGCCATGAAATGGTGAGCTCTGGTCTCCTGAAGTTTGACGACCGTCCAGAAAACTATTAGGCCTGGAAGTATTCTTTTCTAAGCAGCACCCAAGACTTAAATCTGACAGACAGAGAAAAGCTTGACCTACTCTCCAAATGGCTCAGACCAGAGTCTTCTGAGCAAGCCAAAAGAGTCAGGTCAGTACATGTTCATGATGGAATAGCAGGGCTTACAATGGTATGGTAGAGATTTGAAGACTGCTACGGGTCACCTGAAGTAATTGAAGATGCACTTCTCAAGAAAATTAAAAATTATCCAAAAATAACAAACAAAGACAATCAGAAGCTGAGAGAGCTTGGAGACATACTTTTAGAGCTGGAAGCAGCAAAAGCTGGTGGATAGGCCTCTCATATTTGGATACAGCACGTAGAGTCAACCCCGATAATCGAGAAGCTTCCTTACAACTTACAATCATTCAAGCATCAAAATACAAGGAAGATCATCGAGTGGCATTTCTACCTATCTCCTTCCTCGCAAAGTTTATCATGAATCAAGCTAAAATGTGCAATAACCCAAGCTTCACCTTTTTGAACATGGGAGGCTCAAGCCCTGTAAAGACAGTAAAAACAGCCATCAGCGTACAATAAAGAACGCAGAGCAACAGTGTCTGTACGGAAGACAGAAGTACCATCTGAGTCTGAAGCCAACCAAGATAAATGCTCAGGAATGAAAATTGAGGACCCAGACAAGCAGTGTCCGCTACATAACAAACCTCATCCACTGAGAAAATGTTGCAGTTTCAGATGCAAGACAAAAGAGGAACGTAAACCTTATCTTAAGGACAAGGGCATTTGTTTCAGATGCTGTGGTTCAACTCAACATTTTGCAAAAGACTGTGTGAAAGCAATACGGTGCAAAGAATGCAATAATGACAAGCATCTGTCTGCGTTGTACCCAGGACCAGCACCATGGAAAACAGAGAATCCGGTAACCCAAGAAGATCATGGGGTGGGGAGCAAAAAGAGAGTGTAACACCAGCAATAACCTCAAAGTGCACTGAGATCTGCACAGAGACATTTAGTTCTTGATCATGCACCAAGATATGTTTAGTCAAGGTGTATCCTGCAGACCTCAGAGAGAGAGCAATCAGAATGTTTGCAGTCTTAGACGAGCAAAGTAACTGATCTCTGGCAAGAACAGAGTTCTTTGACCTCTTCGGTGACAAATGAAGTTCAACTCTGTATACTTTGAGCAAGCAACTACACCATTGAGTCATTAGATGGGAAAACACAGCTGACTCTCCCCACTCTCATAGAATGTGATATGATACCAGATGATAGATCAGAGATCCCCACACCTGAAATTGCACATCACTACCCTCATCTCACACAAATAATAGTCATGTCTCCAGCACTCGACACAGATGCTGCAATTCTTTCTTCCTTCCTTCTACTAGCAAGAGACATACTGAGAGTGCACAAGGTCAGAGAACAGTACAATAGGCCACATAATGCACCATTTGCACAACGTCTTGACCTTGGATGGGTCATCATTGGTGATGTATGTCTGGACGGAGCTCACAAACCAGCAAAGGTGAATGCCTAAAAAACAAGCATTTTGCAAAATGGTCGCACATCATGTCTTAGCCCCTTTACCAACAGGATACAGATTAAAGAGAGACTAGTCAACCCAATACAACAGCAAAGAGTTCAGACCGGAAACAGTCCGGTCAGCTGGATTATGGATCATAGGAAGTAAACAATTAGTCTCCAGGGTAATCCACAAATGTGTAATCTGCAGGAAAATTAGAGGGAAGCTTGAAGAACAAAAGATGTCAGACTTACCTGCAGATAGACTTGCTTCAGACCCACCATTCACTCATGTTTGCCTAGATGTCTTTGGTCCCTGGAACATCTCCTCTCGCCGGACCAGAGGAAGCAGTGCAGAAAGTAAACGTTGGGCTGTTCTGTTCTCTTATATGAGTACTAGCGCAGTACACATTGAAGTGATTGAGTCTTTGTCTACCTCAAGCTTTATCAACACTTTGAGAAGAACTTTATCAACGCTATCCGAGAACCCCGTAAAGCAACTTCGCTCAGATCATGGCACAAACTTTATTGGGGTCTGTAAGGAGTTGATGATCATTACAGAAGACTCTGAGACAAGTGCTTATATTCAAGAGTAAAGATGAACTTGGACCTTCAATCCTCCGCATGCATCACATATGGGAGGAGCTTGGGAGAGGATGATTGGAGTGGCTCATCGCATTCTGGATGCCATGTTTCTGAAGGTTGGCTCTGTTCGCCTTACACATGAAGTTCTCACCACACTTGTGGCTGAAGTCATGGCCATCATGAACGCTCGACCTTTATTCCAGTGTCAACATATCCAGAAATGCTAGTGTCTTGACACCTGCAATGCTTTTGACTCAGAAGATTGAAACAGTGTCCGCTCCCACAGGAGACTTTGGTCTCAAAGACCTATGCACCAAGCAATGGAAGCAAGTTCAGAGTCTTGCAGACATCTTCTGGAAAAGATGGAAAAAAGAGTACCTGGTGATGCTCCAATCACGCAGAAAACGGCAAGTTGACAAGCCTAACCTGCAAGTCAGAGATGTCGTTCTACTAAAAGACGCTCAGGTCCACAGAAATTGGATGCACAAATAGGATCAGTGGTGAGCGGATCCCACCATCTCCTCCGCCTCCTACGTAGACTCATCCCCTTCATCCCAGAAGAGGACAAAGCGGCAGTTGTGGGAACAATCATCAATTCCCGACTTGACTACGCAAATTCGCTCTACGTAGGACTACCCCAATATCAGCTTGCGTGCTTACAACTCATTCAAAACACGGCGGCAAGACTGTTAACAGGAAAAAAACCCTGGGAATCTATTTCCCCTTCCCTAAAGTGCCTACACTGGCTAACCGTAAAGAATCGGATTAAATTCAAGACCCTCTGCCTCACCCACAAATGCATACAAGGAAACGCTCCACTATATCTCCAGGAGAAAATAAAACACTACACACCTAATCGCAGCCTTCGATCATCTAACCAAAACCTCCTTATTATTCCCAAATACCGCTACAAAGCAAAGGGAGAACGAAGATTCGCAGTCCAAGGACCTCGACTATGGAACGCTCTTCCGACCCACATCTGCATGGAAGAAAACCATCAGGCCTTCAGGAAAAAACTAAAGACCTTCCTTTTCTAAGAAGCTGGCAACAGAGAACGCATTCTAGCGCCTTGAGGCGATTCAGTTCGCATTTGCAGCACTCTACAAATCCTTCATTCATTCATTCATTCATTAAAATGAATGGCCAGTTGGACTCATTGTTGAGACTACCTGGTAATGACAGTAAGGTTAGAAAGGTCCAAGTTAAAGTCATGAGACAGGACACCCCTAAGGTGTACCTTAGACCAGTGGTCATCAACCCTGTCCTCAGGGCCCACTAACAGGCCAGGTTCTATGTATTACCTTGGGGAGATGCAGACTAGAATACTGCAATCACTGAGCAGCAAATGATATCACCTGTGATGTATCTCAGTTATCTTGCAAACCTGTCCTGTTAGTGGGCCCTGAGGACAGGGTTGATGACCACTGCCTTAGACCTACAGTACCTGCCCGCGAGAATCTGTTTCCAGCACGATCCCATCGCACTGGTTCTCGGCGACAGGGTACTGTACATTTTACGCTGGCTGCAATAGGAAAAACATTTTCCTATTGCAATGAGCGCGAGAAAGAATACCCCCCCAGGAGAATGCCAGGCCCTTAGGTCTGGTATGGATTTTAAGGGGAACCCCCTACGCCAAACGGCATGAGGGTCCCCCCAAAATCCATAACAGATCCTTATCCGAGCACACAGCCCGGCCGGTCAGGAAAGGGGTGGGGACGAGCGAGCGCCCCCCTGAACCGTACCAGGCTGCATGCCCTCAACATGGGGGGATGGGCGCTTTGGGGCAGAGGGGCGCCCTGCGGCCCCTCCACCCCAAAGCACCTTGTCCCCATGTTGATGAGGACAAGGGCCTCTTCCCACCAACCCTGGCCGTTGGTTGTCGGGGTCTGCGGGCGGAAGGCTTATCGGAATCCGGGAGCACCCTTTAATAAGGGGGCCCCCAGATCCCGGCCCCCCACCCTATGTGAATGAGTATGGGGTACCCCTACCCATTCACCTGGGGGAAAAAAAAGTGTCAATAAAAAAAACACACTAGTCAGGTTTTTAAAGTAATTTATTAGGCAGCTCCGGGGGGTCTTCTTCCGACTTCGGGGGTCTCTTCTGACTTCTCCGCTCTCGTCTCCTGGTGTCCAGTTCTTCTCCCGCTCTCCTGCCTCTTCTACTGGTCTCCAGTTCTTCTCCCACTCTCCGGCCTCTTCTCCTGGTCTCTTCTCCAGGTCTCTGGAGAGCGGCAAAAGAGCGGAAGATAGCGGAGGAGACCGGAGGAAGAAATGGAGAGCGGGAGAAGAACCGGAGACCTGGAGAAGAGACCGGAGAGCGGGAGAAGAACCAGAGACCGGGAGAAGAGGCCGGAGAGCGGGAGAAGAACCGGACACCAGGAGAAGGGAGTGGAGAAGTCAGAAGAGACCCCCGAAGTCGGAAGAAGACCCCCGGAGCTGCCTAATAAATTACTTTAAAAACCTGTCTAGTGTGTTTTTTTATTGACACTTTTTTCCCCCCAGGTGAATGGGTAGGGGTATGATGTACCCCTACTCATTCACATAGGGTGGGGGGCTGGGATCTGGGGGACCCCTTATTAAAGGGGGCTCCCGGATTCCGATAAGCCCCCCGCCCGCAGACTCCGACAACCAATGGCCAGGGTTGTCGGGAAGAGGCCCTTGTCCTCATCAACATGGGGGCAAGGTGCTTTGGGGTGGGGGGGCCACAGGGCGCCCCCCTGCCACAAAGCGCCCACCCCCCACTGAGGGCATGTGGCCTGGTACGGTTCAGGGGGGGCGCTCGCTCGCCCCTACCCCCTTTCCTGACCGGCCGGGCTGCGTGCTCGGGTAAGGCTCTTGTATGGTTTTTGGGGGGACCCCCACGCCGTTTTTTCGGCGTAGGGGGTTCCCCTTAAAATCCATACCAGACCTAAGGGCCTGGTATGCTCCTGGAGGGAAACCCATGCCGTTTTTTAATTTAAAATTTGGCATGGTGTTCTCCCTCATGATTCATACCAAACACCTGTCAGCAATGCTTGTCGCTCATCTGGAAAAGAAAACACATTTTTCCTTTCCCGATGAGCGAGCCAGCTCGGTGCTGGCTTCCGCAATGGGGCTCGCAGGTGTCAAATCTCGCCGGAGAGATTGACACAATATCGCGGTCACCTACTGTATCTCTGAAGTTGTTTTACTTCTTAAAAAATAAACATAGTGGTATAATGTTTATTATGCCAGGTGGGGATTGTTCTGGTCATCATATGGTATATATTTACTTATGATACTGTTGCTTTAAATTGGCATCCATTGCTGGCAGGAAACTGTAGTATATTATGCTCACTTCCTGTCCAGCAGACATTTTGCTTAATACCTCCTGCAGCGAAGAAGCATGACATTAGCTCCACTATTTCTTAAAACTGGCCTTGGAAGCATAAGTCTGTAAGTAGGCTGTCATCAGCATTCAATAAAGTAGTATGTGTTCTACTAAGTCAACTGCATTTTTATGTGTGTTTGATAGTAACTTCTGTCAGGGATTTATTTCAGCTAGGCCACATTGATGTTAGCTAGGGCCTTACACTAATGTAGCATTTCTGATAGTAATTGCATTTGTAATGTAATGTTCGATGCTGATGTATACTTTATAATTTGTGTTTTGCAGTTTTACAACTTAAATTTAAGAAACTTGAACTCAAACTTAAATCTAATTCTCAGTAAAGATTACAACTGTTAACCCTATGCCCTCAGTCTTTATTGGGAAGTTGTTAACTGTCCGCCAAGCCTTGTACTTCAGACACATTGTGAGGGCAGAACAGAAAGGAAAATAATAAATGTTTTTCAACATTTTTTACAAATAAATATGGGAAAAGTGTGGCGTGCATTTATATTGAGCCCCCCCCCCCCCCCCCCCCCGAGTCAATACTTTTTAGAACCACCTTTCACTGCAATTACAGCTGCAAGTCTTTTTGGGGATGTCTTTACCAGCTTTTGCACATCTAGAAAATGACATTTTTGCTCATTCTTATTTGCAAAATAGCTCAAGCTCTGTCAGATTGGATGGAGAGCATCTGTGAACAGCAATTTTCAAGTCTTGCCACAGATTCTCAATTGGATTGAGGTCTGGACTTTGACTGGGCCATTCTAACACATAGTTCTGCTTTGATCTAAACCAAGGATATTCAATTAGTGGACCTCCAGCTGTTGCTGAGCTACAAGTCCCATGAGGCATAGCAAGACTCTGACAGCCACAAGCATGACACACAGAGGCATGATGGAACTTGTAATTTTGCAACAGCTGGAGGTCCATTAATTGCATATACCTGATCTAAACCATTCCATTGTAGCTCTGGCTGTATGTTTGGGGTCGTTGTCCTGCTGGAAGGTGAACTTCTGCCACAGTCTCAAGTCTTTTGCAGGCTCTAACAGGTTTTCTTCTAAGTTTGCCCTGTATTTGGCCCCATCCATCTTCTCAACTCCAACCAGCTTCCCTATACCTGCTGAAGAAAAGCATCCCCACAACATGATGCTGCCACCACCATGTTTCACGGTGGGGATGGTGTGTTCAGGGTGATGTGTGGTGTTAGCTTTCTGCCAAATATAGCGTTTTGCTTTTGGGCCAAACACTTCAATTTTGGTCTCATCTGACCAGAGCACCTTCTTCCACATGTTTGCTGTTTCCCCACATGGCTTCACGTAAACTGCAAACAGGACTTTTTATGGCTTTCTTTCAACAGTGGTTTTCTTCTTGCCCCTCATCCATAAAGGCCAGATTTGTGGAGTGCACGACTAATAGTTGTCCTGTGGACAGATTCACCCATCTGAGCTGTGGATCTCTGCAGCTCCTCTAGAGTTACCATAGACCTCTTGGCTGCTTCTCTGATTAATACTCTCTTGCCCAGTCTGTCAGTTTAGGTGGACAGCCATGTCTTGGTAGGTTTGCAATTGTGCCATATTCTTTCCATTTTCAGTTGATGGATTGAACAGTGCTCCGTGAGATGTTCAAAGCTTGGGATAATTTTTTATAACCTAACCCTGCTTTAAACTTCTCCACAACTTTACCCCTGACCTGTCTGGTGTGTTCCTTGGCCTTCATGATGTTGTTTCTTCACTAAGGTTCTCTAACAAACCTCTGAGGGCTTCATAGAACAGTTGTATTTATACTGAGATTAAATTACACACAGGTGGACTCTATTTACTAATTAGGTGACTTCTGAAGGCAATTGGTTCCACTAGATTTTAGTTAGGGGTATCAGAATAAAGGGGGCTGAATACAAATGCATGCTACACTTTTCAGATGTTAATTTGTAAAAAAAAATTGAAAACCATTTATCATTTTCCTTCTACTTCACAATTAGGCCTCATGCACACAGGCTGTTAAAATAACGTTATGAAAATGCCAGTATCTTTGCAGTGATTTTTTTTTTTAAACTTTTTTCAGCTTTTTTCAACGTTTTTGCAATAGCGTTTTTTAGCGTTTTTGAGCGTTTTTCCGTGTTAGCGTTTTTAGCGTTTTTTTATTCAATTTTTTTTTCAATGGACCAAAAACGTCAAAAAACGTTGGTGAATGACGTTTTTGAGTGTTTTTGAGCATTTTTGAGCCTTTATCAGCGTTAGAGCGTTTTTACAGCTGTAAAACGTCTCTCAGAACCCACTGGTCCTGGGTTTTTTTTACAGCATAAAAACGCCTATGCCATATGCCTTATGTGCCACTTTGGGTTGGTATACCACATAAAATCCCAATGAAATACATTTACGTTTTTAGTTGTAACATGACAAAATGTGGAAATTGTAAATGGGGTATGAATACTTTTTCAGGGCATTGTATGTGTGGATGTAATAATGCAGTGCAGAAAAGTTGCATGGAAAATTCATTAGTAGTCTTTTTTTCTGCTTGTATAGACCCAGAAAAGATCAACTGTAACTTTATAGAAGGGATCACATTTTTTCTTAGTGTAGTGCACATTCTGTGCATATTCTTAGCATGTTTCTCATCTGCGTAGGTGGATGTGGGCATAAACTGTAGGCAAACTGAGCTGAGCAATGAACAGGCACAGGTTTTTTAAACTGAAGCTAATCCTTATCCACATTTATAGTATAGGAGGGGCTGCTTTTTTTACTTCTGAAGTAAACCTTTTTTTTAAAGTTATATCAAGCATGCTTGCAACTCTTCACAGTATCGGCAGCTCAATGTAAACTTTTGATTGGCTATAACTACTCTTTAATTTTGCAGGGAAAAGTAATGTAGGATAAATTAAGTAGACATATAGGGATAGATTACTAAAACTGGAGCATTCAGAATCTGGTTAAGCTGTGCATGGTAGCCAATCAGCTTCTAACTTCAGCTTGTTTAATCAGACATAGAGAACATGCAACTAGTGCATTAGGAGCCGCCCCCTTGGACTTTTTAGGCAGAAAAGAGTATAAAGGTATAGAAGTATATAAAAGGCAACAATACCCATCGTTTTGTACCTAAATAAAGTGGCACATAGTTGCCTTTTATATACTTCTATACCTTTATACTCTTTTCTGCCTACAAAAGTCCAAGGGGGCGGCTCCTAATGCACTAGTTGCATGTTCTCTATGTCTATAATATAGGATGTTGGCAGTCTCGGCATTCCATTCCCTAGCAATTAATTTTTTTCTGTTTGTTCAATTAACCTCCCTGGTGGTATTCCCGAGTCTGGCTCAGGGTGGATTTTCAGTACCAAAAGCGGCAACCCCGAGCCACACTCGGGATCGCATCGCAGGATCCATGTAGAGGTTACTTACCTTGTCCCCTGGATCCTGCGATGTCTCCCCACTGTGATCTGCGAGCCGCCGTGTCTCGTTTGATTCACAGTGCCGAGCTCTGTTCCCTGCGAGCGTTGCAAAAAAAAGTAAAAAACACAGTATAGATACAGTATACTGTAATCTTACAGATCAAATAATTACACATCCCCTTTGTCCCTAATGGTTTGTCCAGTGTCCTGCATGCAGTTTTATATTATAAAAACTGTTCTTTCTGCCTGGAAACTAGAGATTGTCCATAGCAACCAAAACCGTCCCTTTACATCAAAAGTGGTTTTAGACCAGCTAGAAAACAGCGATAATAAATTAGAATGACTCGCAGAATTGAGTGATAGTGATTTGTGGGGAGATCCGCCATCAAGCACTGAAAAGTAATGACATTGACAATTTTACAACTGAGCAAATTTCAGCGTTTTTGATTTGATTACATTAATGAATAATTTTTATTATTATTATATTATTATTTGGTATAATTATTTATAGTTATTTATTATATTATAATTTATGATTTTGTTTTTTAAACTTTATCATACCCGAGATGTCTACTAGACTCTGGTTTGGACAGATTTAAGTGAATTATTCCTAAGAATTACACGCCTACAATATAAAACGCCAAATTTCCATGCAAAATAATGGTACCGCTTTCAGCACCTAAAATCTGAAATAATCATACCTCCAGGGAGGTTAAGCTTTGACAATAAGCCCACGTTCACATTGGGCCGATTTGGCATGCGATTTGACATGTCGCACATTTGTCTGTCAAATCGCTCCCGAAGTCGGACTGCATTGCCGGTTTGAAATCATGAAAGTTCATCTGAACTCGCACAATTTCAACCCCACCCTCAATGTCCACCTAGGCTAAAACCTGTGCACTCTCCAGTTTTTGTAAATTTCCCCCATACTGTATATATGTTATTACCAAAATGAAAAAAACCTGTTCTGCTCAAACAGAATGTCTGGATTTGTTAAAGAAAGAAAACCAAACAGCTGTCTAAAAAATGTTCAAATATGAATGTGTTTTCAAAATTCTTTTAACTTACATTATGCAATAAAAAATGGGACTGTGACTAATTTTTTTTTTTTTTTTAGTGTTGAATGAGGTAATGAATGGTGAGGAATGGGTTGAAATCACTGTCAGATATTTATTGTTCTGTGTGTTGGAGAGATTTCTCTCTCTCATAACCTTAGAAACCTCACAAGCACAACTCAGTAGCCTCTGGGTGAACATATCTGAATGACAACAACCACGCATTCCAACTTTCCTTTATTTGGTGGAACTGTCTCTTTTATGGAATCAAATTCCTCTATCCCTCTTTTTGGTCAGCTGTCAGGTCTCTTTGGGTTGTTATATTGATCTTTATAAAAAATACTATTTAGCAACCAAAACTAGTAAACTAAACTTACCTTTTCAAACAACCTTGAATTTGTTATTTTTAAAATCCAGTGTGAAGGAAAAGGAGTGGGAAAAAGCACTTGTGGGTTTACCCACCCAATACATTTCTGCATATTTATTCTTCGTAGCCCACATTACTGTTTGTTTCTGTTGATTATATATTTAGTTCTAAAAGGTGCCCCTCTTTCTCATATTTATGGTCTCCAATGACCACAAGCAAAATTTGAATCGCGGGGTGCCAACATAGGATGGGATCAGGTGATGACATTCCGTTGCTTTCAGATTGACATAATTTTTTTAATTTCTAAGTCATATACACAGGGCCGGTGCTACCACTAGGCAAACTAGGCAGCCACCTAGGGCTGGTTTTCCTCCGCATCTGCATGCTCTGCAGGTTGCAGCATGTAACTAACTCTGCTCCGTCTGACCAATAGTGTAATAAGAGGCACAGCACAGTACTGGAGCCTGGAGGACATGTCCTGATTCTCCCAACAGAACGAAAGCAAACTTCTCCTGCCGCTGTGTGCCTCTATGATCATCAGTGACCGACCTGTCTGTCTCTCTCAGAGACTCTCTGGTGATTGCCCCAGTACAGCCAGCTCTGCCTTACACACAATGCTTCCCTTACAGCAGGGGTGCCCAACTGCTGACGCTCCGATGTGGCTCGCCACCTCCTGCTGTGGGATGGTGGATCAACAAGCCCAGATTGTGGGTTTCCGACTCAACATCCCCAATCATCAGTGTGAAGAACTGAGCTGGTGTTCTGTCGAGAAGTGCCCCCCCATCGAATAGTGCCCGGGAAGTACTGCGCATGCGCAGGACGGAGCCGCACTTCAGCTGATGTGCAGATCAGCTGGAATGACGAGACCAGGGTGCAAGCGCACATCGTAGGAGGCATCGTTTGATGGGAGATACCATTTTCCAGCCACAATTGAAACCTATACAAACAGTGGGGGGAGACTGTAGTTCTTACATTGTGCGTTGCTGTTGCGGGGCGGCTTTTCAGTGTGTTGATGGTCCGGTGTTCTCTGTGTTGCAGGGCGGGTATGCTGTGTTCAACGGGCAGTTTTGCCTATGTGAAAGAACGGCTTGCAACACAGAACCAGCTCTTGAACACAGGCACTAGCCGCCCTCCAGCAGCAGCGATGCACAATCTGAGAACTACGGTCTCCCCCGCTCTTTGTATAGGTAAAAATTGTGTTAAAATTGTGCATGTGAAATTATATCTCCCATCGAGAGATACCTTCTATGATGTGCAGGCACAGCACATCCTGGGCACTATTCAATGGGGGGGGGGGGGCACTTGTCGACTGAACACCGGCACTAGAGGAAGCAGAGCCGATGCTTCCTGTATAGCGCCAGCTCCCTTCACATTGGCAGGGCAAAGGGGTAGAGTCAGGGGCGGGGCCACGAGGGGCGGCAAAATGGGGTTTCGTCTAGGGTGTCAAAAATCCTTGCACCAGCCCTGCATATACACTACCGTTCAAAAGTTTGGGGTCACCCAAACAATTTTGTGTTTTCCATGAAAAGTCACACTTATTCACCACCATACGTTGTGAAATGAATAGAAAATAGAGTCAAGACATTGACAAGGTTAGAAATAATGATTTGTATTTGAAATAACATTGTTTTTACATCAAACTTTGCTTTCATCAAAGAATCCTCCTTTTGCAGCAATTACAGCATTGCACACCTTTGGCATTCTAGCTGTTAATTTATTGAGGTAAGCTGGAGAAATTGCACCCCACGCTTCTAGAAGCAGCTCCCACAAGTTGGATTGGTTGGATGGGCACTTCTGGCGTACCATACGGTCAAGCTGCTCCCACAACAGCTCAATGGGGTTCAGATCTGGTGACTGTGCTGGCCACTCCATTACCGATAGAATACCAGCTGCCTGCTTCTGCTGTAAATAGTTCTTGCACAATTTGGAGGTGTGTTTAGGGTCATTGTCCTGTTGTAGGATGAAATTGGCTCCAATCAAGCGCTGTCCACTGGGTATGGCATGGCGTTGCAAAATGGAGTGATAGCCTTCCTTATTCAGAATCCCTTTTACCCTGTACAAAGCTCCCACCTTACCAGCACCAAAGCAACCCCAGACCATCACATTACCTCCACCATGCTTAACAGATGGCGTCAGGCATTCTTCCAGCATCTTTTCATTTGTTCTGCGTCTCACAAACGTTCTTCTTTGTGATCCAAACACCTCAAACTTGGATTCATCCGTCCACAACACTTTTTTCCAGTCTTCCTCTGTCCAATGTCTGTGTTCTTTTGCCCATCTTAATCTTTTTCTTTTATTGGCCAGTCTCAGATATGGCTTTTTCTTTGCCACTCTGCCCTGAAGCCCAAAATCCCGCAGCCGCCTCTTCACTGTAGATGTTGACACTGGTGTTTTGCGGGTACTATTTAATGAAGATGCCAGTTGGGGACCTGTGAGGCGTCTGTTTCTCAAACTAGAGACTCTAATGTGCTTATCTTCTTGCTTAGTTGTGCAACGCGGCCTCCCACTTCTTTTTCTACTCTGGTTAGAGCCTGTTTGTGCTGTCCTCTGAAGGGAGTAGTACACACCATTGTAGGAAATCTTCAATTTCTTTGCAATTTCTCGCATGGAATAGCCTTCATTTCTAAGAACAAGAATAGACTGTCGAGTTTCAGATGAAAGTTCTCTTTTCCTGGCCATTTTGAGCGTTTAATTGACCCCACAAATGTGATGCTCCAGAAACTCAATCTGCTCACAGGAAGGTCAGTTTTGTAGCTTCTGGAAGGAGCTAGACTGTTTTTAGATGTGTGAACATGATTGCACAAGGGTTTGCTAATCATCAATTAGCCTTCTGAGCCAATGAGCAAACACATTGTACCATTAGAACACTGGAGTGATAGTTGCTGGAAATGGGCCTCTATACACCTATGTAGATATTGCACCAAAAACTAGACATTTGCAGTTAGAATAGTCATTTACCACATTAGCAATGTATAGAGTATATTTGTTTAAAGTTAGGTCTAGTTTAAAGTTAGCTTCATTTAAAAGTACAGTGCTTTTCCTTCAAAAATAAGGACATTTCAATGTGACCCCAAACTTTTGAACGGTAGTGTACATCATTGCATTAGATTTAGCAACATGAAATCAGGCAAGTTAATGGTTTGTTAAAAAAAAAGGCATTGGGTTGAATTATTACAAGAGTGGAAAATATTCACTTAGCTTAATAAAGTAAGTAAAGCAGTCTGCTTTAAATATGCCAGTCATATGCAACAAAATTTATAAAAAAAATATTTGCCTTGAAGATAATTGGCTGATTGATAGCTTCACGTTATTTTACAAAGTTAAGCTTTTATTTTACTAAATGAACTTTGCTATTTGCTAGGGATTTACGTTTGAACATCGGGTGTTCGCCCGTTTACCGAACTGCAAATTTTACGGGGCGTTCGCAGCAAATTTGAGTGCCCCATAATTCACTGCAAGACTGCGGTGCATTGCTGTATGATGATTGGCCAAAGCATACACCTGACCTGCATGCTTTGGCCAATCACAGCACGCTCCTCAGCGAGAGCCATAATTGGCCAAAGGCAGGGTGCCTTTGGCCAATCATGGCTCAGGGGGACTAAGTCCATGCCCCACACTATATAAGGCTGTTTACACAGCGCCCGTATATATATATACATATATATACTCTGCATTCAGCATAGCCTATATATACAGTGTAAACTCTATATTCAGTTAATACAGGCAGTGTAATATATATATATATATATATATATATATATATATATATATATATATATATATATATATATATATTGTGACGGTATGCGAGGTGATATAGTGGATAATCGCTACATTTCACCTCACATTCGTTCTATTGTAAGGGATTTAACCTGAATCCGGCCCTGGTTTTTCCAGCCTTTGTGGCAGGCTAAGTTCCAGTCCGGATGTTCTTTTTTTTTTATTTTTTTTTATTGAAAGCCTATGGTGTGCAAAACACACCCAAAAACTTCACCCGGTGCATAAAAAATGTGCACACACATAAAGAGTGCTCACAAAAAAGTGCCACGGGTACACAGACGTGCCAATTCCCTAATCCCCCGGGGCATTAGGCTCCAGACGGGGACAAAGGTACTTACAATGGTCTATCTGGCCGAGACCAGACAGACCCCGTTCTCTGGAGGGCCTGCCGAGACAGGACCCACCCAAGTAGTAGGTGGGGCTCCCCCGAAGGGAGACCCCATGAGAGAGGGCGAACTAAGCCAAAAGGCCATGTCCACCCCTTCCCAAGACTTTCAGGGCTGGCCCGAGGACCCGCATCCTTACTCATCAAACGTGCAAAACGTGTAAAGACAAAACGTGACAAACATAGGTTTCAAAATAAATAAAAAGTGGGGTAAGGGATAGTGGAGAGGAGAGTGAAAAGAAGTGGCCATTGTGTAACACAATGACCAGGCCCTCCGGCCAGGAATAAAAAATTCCTCTGGTCCTAGCCAAAAGGCCCGGCCCAAGAGGCAGGTGCAAAAAAAGCGTGTTATGGTGCAGTGACTGTGGTGCCCAAAATCAAAGTGACTGCCACTCACAGTGATCTTATGGCACCCCTGGACTGCCACTCCAGGGGCACTACTCCATAGGCTTTCAAGACCAACCCTGGCCCACAGCCCAGACCACAGCAGCCCCCACCACAGGCAGAAAGGCATAAAGATCAGGAAGCTTGGTGAGAGCCCTTTACCATCAGGCTCCACCGTCGCTCCCATCACTCCTTACTAATTACATTCAGGAAGTACTAACCACCCCCCCCCTCATTAGGAGAAGGTAGGCGTTCTCTTCCGAATAACTGTCCGTAGCTAGAGCTACCCCAATCTAGGCCAGGGACCCGACCCTCCGGCCAGACCCATGTGCAGCACCCATCCTCACCAGGAGGTCCTTTCTAGACAGGTTGGGTAGGCCCACTGAAGCCCCCATGGGCAACAGGTGATGATTGTCGCTCAACCGTCTGTCGAGGTCCAATTACGCCATTGGATTTGCATGTGCCCTTCCCTCTATGGTTGGTACAACATCGCCTCCTCTGGCAACTGATAAGAACAGATACTACACTTGATCTTAGCCAAAAGGCCGGATGTTCTGGTCCACTTGAGCCCACACTCAGGTGGACTTTAAATAACCAGGAAGAGAGCTCAACAGGGCTTTGGTTTTGAGACTCAGGAAGGAACCTGAGTGAGAGGAGCTCTGGCTATTGGACTAAAAGGTTTGCTTTACCGCATGTTTTGTGGGTGACGGGGACCAGCCCCGCACTGTCTAGAAAGGAGACTGTTTGTTTAGTGAGCGCTGGACGGCAAGGATTATTTTGCAAACCTCCTGTAAATAAACCTGGCTTCCGCCAGATTTTTAAGAAAGTGCCCATTTGCTGACTGTCCTTCAGAAAAGGTGATCCCCACGAGCTAATCTTCCCACACATGGTGGAGAATGCGGGCACTTTTCTGAAGATGGAGGAAATGTTAAAAGCCCTGCTACAGGATAATGCAGCTCAGAGGGAAACCAACCACCAAGTTGCAGAGGCCGCTGTAGCACAGCAGGAAATATACCGCCAAGTCGCAGAGGCCTCTGCAGCACAACAGGCGGCCCAGCAGGAAATGAACCGGCAGTTTGCAGAGGCTCTGGTGGAACTGAAAAAGGGGTCCGCAGCTCCTGTGCCAGTGGAACCAAAGTTGATACGTGCATCCTACCACCTACAGAAAATGACATCTGCTGATGAGGTTAAGGCTTACATTGCAACTTTCGAGAGAGTCGCTGTCCATGAGAGATGGCCAAAAGAGCAGTGGGCGGGTCTGTTGGCCCCATTTCTAACAGGAGAACACGAAAAGGCCTATTTTAATTTAGAATCAGATAAGGCCCAGGACTATGAGACTCTAAAGACAGAGATACTTGCACGCTCGGGTGTCACCATGGCAATCCGGGCCCAACACGTGCATCAGTGGTCCTACTCCAGCAACAAGCCACTCCGTTCACAAATGTTTGACCTGGTCCACCTCACCAGGAAGTGGTTGCAGCCAGAGACCTTGACAAGCCCTCAGATCGTGGAGCGTGTGGTAATGGACTGGTACCTGTGTGCACTCCCTGCTGCCCTGAGGAAGTGGATTGGACAGGGGGACCCCAAAACTGCAACCCAGCTGGTGGACCTAGTGGAGAGGTACACTGCCACTGAGGACTTGGTGAATCTATCTATGCTCCACTTTGGTGTCTCTAGAGGTGCAAGATCGCCCAGCGGTTCTGGTAAGACTGTTCTGGGGTTCAAGAGCATGGGGAAGGTGGATAAGACTGTTGTTACAGCTGATGAGACTGTGGGTCCTAGACCTGGAGACTGACCAAAGAAGCCAGGAAGGTCTTTGGGGTCGTTAAGAGGACTGGGGGTAGGCCACATACGGTGTTTTTGTTGCCAAGCATTAGGGCATTTTGCGGCAAACTGTCCTATAGCTGATGAACCTGTGCAATGTGATTATGCTTTTATGAAAAGACGCATTTCTCTGTTTGCACATGTCGCATGTACTGCATCATGTCAGAGTTGCATTGAAAAACAGATGTGTGTGATTTCAGTGGATGGAAAGCCACTTACAGCCTTGCTAGACTCTGGTATTGGGGTGACCCTAGTCAGGAATGATTGTGTGAACCCCACAAAACTACACCCCAGTACTGTTGGGGTAATTTGCATCCATGGGGACACTCGAGACTACCAGGCAGCAGTTGTTGAGGTTGATACCCCCTGGGGCAGTGTAACACGTTCAGTGGGGGTGGTACCTTCACTGCTTCATGAGGCTTTAGTGGGGAGAGATTTTCCACATTTTTGGAATTTATGGGAAAGCAAAGGGAGCCTGGTAGATAGAGCTCCCCCTGTCTGTCACCAGACCCTTTTTGCCAAAGGGAAGGGAATGTAGTTGGTGGGATTGAGGAAGCCGGAGATCCTCTTCCTTTCTCTGTCATGGCTGGGAAGCCGGAGGACCTGGAAGCTAGCTCCCAGCCCCAGGGTAATGAACAGGAGAACACCTCTGACCTTGACAATGAGAGTAGCCAGAATGTGGTACCCGACTTAGAGGTCAGGAGAGAGGACTTCTGTACCGAGCAACTGTGAGATGCCACCCTCATGAGAGCCAGGGAAAACGTTAAGATGTTGGATGGGGAACCCATAGATCCTAAATGGGGGGTGTCTTTCTCCTACATGGCCATTAAAAACAATTTATTGTATCAAGTGGTAAAACATGGAGAGGACGAGATAGACCAGCTACTGGTTCCCAAACCCTTCCACAGGGTGGTGCTAGACCTGGCCCATGGTCATGTAATGGGGGGACATCTCGGTATTGAAAAAACCAGGGAGAGAATCGTCCAGAGATTTTTCTGGCCTGGGGTGTATGCAGATGTCAAGGAGTACTGCAAATTGTGCCCCGAGTGCCAAATGTCGGCGTCGAGGTCCCCTTTAAGAGGATTGGTATGGACCTCGTGGGGCCGGTTGTGAAATCTGCCCGGGGTCACCAGCATATTCTGGTAAACCTGGATTATGCGACGCGCTATCCTTGCGCAACACCTCTGCCAAGGCTATCGCCAGGGAGTTGGTCCAGGTGTTTAGTGGGGATCCCAAAAGAGGTCTTAACCGATCAGGGTACCCCATTTATGTCCAAGGTTACCAAGGAACTGTGTAGATTATACAAAATCTCCCATCTCCGTGCCTCTGTCTACCACCCCCAAATGGATGGTCTGGTTGAAAGATTTAATAAATCTTTGAAAAGTATGATGAAAAAGGTGGTCGACAAAGATGGGAGAAACTGGGATTTTTTGCTACCATTTCTCATGTTTGCCATATGCTAGGTTCCGCAGGCATCCACAGGCTATTCCCTCTTTGAGCTTTTGTATGGTAGACATCCCAGGGGGTTGCTAGATGTCGCCAAAGAAACATGGGAAGGAGAGGCCACCCCATATAGAAGCATTATAGAGCATATCTCCTTGATGCAGGATCGAATCGCAGCTGTCCTGCCCCTGGTGCAAGAACATATGGAGCAAGCCCAGGAGGCCCAGGGGAGGGTCTATGATTGGGGTGCAAAGATACGTACTTTCAGCCCCGGGGACAGAGTGTTGGTACTGGTTCCCATGGTGGAAAGTAAGTTCCTAGCCAAGTGGCAGGGTCCCTTTGAGGTTGTCGAAAAGGTGGGGGAGGTAAACTACAAAGTCTACCAGCCAGGGAAAAGGAAACCACACCAAATTTATCATGTGAATCTCTTAAAGCCCTGGAAGGACAAAGAGACTTTACTGGCCGCTTCCCCATCTCCAACGGACCGGGTACCGGTGACACCTGACGTCCCAATAATGGATTCCCTGTCCGTGGCACAACAAAGTGACGTTAGGGCATTTTGTGCACAAAAACAGAGACTTTTTCTCCCCCTTACCCGGACTGACCAAGGTGATCCAGAATGACATAGTGACGGAACCAGGGGTTCAGGTAAATGTAAAGCCATATAGAATCCCAGAGGCCAGGCGAGAGGCAGTCGCAAAAGAAATAAAAAAAATGTTAGAGCTGGACGTGATTGAAGAATCCCACAGTGAGTGGTCGAGCCCCATAGTGCTGGTCCCAAGACCTGATGGCACTATCAAATTTTGTAATGACTTTAGGAAACTCAACAGTGTGTTTAAGCTCAATGCATACCCGATGCCTAGACTTAATGAAAGGCTATTGGCAAATACCGCTAACTGAATCGGCCAAGGAGAAGACTGCCTTTTCCACTCCTAAGGGCTCGTTTCAGTACAAGCGTATGCCTTTTGGTCTGCATGGGGCCCCGGTATCATTCCAGTGAACGATGGACAAAACTTTGAGACCACATCGCCCATATGCGGCTGCTTATTTGGACGATGTGGTCATCCACAGCCCATATTGGGAATCGCACCTGCCCCGGGGACAAGCAGTGGTAGATTCCCTTAGGGAAGTGGGTCTCACGGCCAACCCAAAAAAGTGTACCATAGGCCTGGAGGAAGCCAAGTACCTTGGGTACGTTATTGGCCAGGGACTTGTCAAGCCTTAGTCCAATAGTATTGAGGCAATTCAAAAGTGACCCCATCCAGTAAACAAGAAACAAGTTCGGGCTTTCCTAGGCATCACGGGAAATTAGCAACGGTTTATACCCGACTTTGCCACCATTGCCGTCCCTCTGACCGACCTGACGAAGGGTAGAGGGTCGGTCATGGTCAAATGGAATCCTGAAGCCGAGGAGGCGTTTCAGAAGTTAAAACAGGTCCTTTGTATACTACCGGTGCTGGTGACCCTGGACTTCACAAAGGAGTTTGTGATACAGACAGATGCCTCTGAGGTGGGCCTAGGTGCTGTACTATGCCAGAACAGAGATGGTGAGGAGCACCCAGTTGTATACCTGAGCCAAAAACTGAATAAACATGAAAAAAAACTATACTATTGTCGAGAAAAAGTGTCTCGCTATCAAATGGGCCATGGAGTCCCTGAAGTATTACTTGTTGGGTAGGTCATTTAAGCTGGTCACTAACCATGCTCCCCTAAAGTGGATGTGTGACAACAGGGAGAAAAATGCCCGCGTGACAAGATGGTTCCTGGCTCTACAGCCCTTTAAGTTTACAGTACAGCATAGGCCGGGCAAGCTCCAAAACAATGCCGATGCCCTCTCCCACATGCACTGTATGCTTGGGTCAATTGCTCAGCTGTAGGGGCTTGAGCAGTGGGGGAGGATATGTAATGGTATGCGAGGTGATATAGTAGATAATCACTACATTTCACCTCGCATTTGTTCTGTTGTGAGGGATTGAACTGGAATCCGGCCAAGGTTTTTCCAGCCTCTGTGGCAGGCTAGATTCCAGTCCGGATGTTCTGGTCCTTCTAAAGAGAAGTGTGTTTTTTTTTGCAGATTCATAATTGCCTAGGTGGATGCAGCATTAGTCAAACACAGCCAATCGCTCGGTTCTCAGAGCTCCCTAAACAGAGAGCTAGTGACTGTCAGTCACCGCCTTTCTGCTCTGCCTCTCCGACACCCCCCCATGCTCACTGGCTCGATGGGAGGCTGAGTCCAGTGACTGGACTGGCTCTGTGACGTCAGCCGACATCGGACTCCAGCCTGCTGTCAGCTGAAAACATGTCACAGGAATGCAGGAGAAGTGCAGGAGATATACAGCCAAATGAGCTTTGGCTGTACTTCTCCTTTAAGAATGGTTTTATAAGCTTCATTAGAATGTTTTTTGAGAGGGAGCAGTCACAAATTTGACTAATTGTCATAATTTGTCACGCATCTGTTGCTAACTAAACATTAATAAAATGGCACTCACAGTTACAGTACAATAGCCTACCATTGTAAGGGCAGTAATATTCCAAATATATATATATATTTATATATATACACACATATACATGGCATATCCCTATAACAATAATGGTATTATAGTATTGTAGTGCAGCTTTTTCTTGGTAACATACTGTGCTTTTTTATTAAGAGTCTATATGGATGTGGTACTTAGACCCCAAATGGGCTTCCATCATCTGTATAGCTGTACAGTGTGAGCCTGACTTGTCTGAATATTATGATTTATTGCTGCTGTAGTCCACAGCCAAAGTAAAAGCTGTTACTACACAGAGATAAATAAAGATGGCTATTCTAGGAGACATTGTGATTAAAGTACAGGCCAGCCTTTTATCTTCATTTTCGTACTTCTCTCAGAAAGGTACAACTCAGACCATGCTTCCATAGAAAAGATCAGCTTCTCATTTGAGCTGGACATCCCTCAGGAAGCACAGCCAAAATTACTTAAAGAAAAAGAAGCTTATTAAACATAAAGAACCTTCTCCCTCGGCCAATTTTCAGTGATGTTTTCAAAGTAAATCAGCAGCTGTCTCAGACATCAGTGAGTGAAATTTATAGTCTTGGTTTTCTTGTTTTGTAATAATCAGGTAGACCAAGCCAATCATTCCCTACTGAAGACACAGTTCAAGAGCTGAATACCTCTGTGATGAGGCTATTGGGATGCACCATTGTTCACCATCTGTTTGCTACATGTACTGATGAAAGCTACAACAAAAGTTGAGTATACATTTTACACTGAGGCTAAAAATAAAACTCAGAAACATGTTTAATTCTAGGCTATGTTTTAAATGTGTTAGAATGTTGGTTAGATTGGAATAAATTATGCCATTCCTAAATAGGAACTCCAGCAAAATAAAGTAATACTTCCCTTTCACCTAACATGCACAATGAACATACTACAAACTAGGGATGAAAATTGGGTTCAGGTTCAGAGTTTGACTCATGGTGACTTGCCGAACAAGCAAACTAAATGGCTAAATTGGTCACCTGAAACTTTGACCGCTGCAATCTAGTATAAAATGTAAGGAGAGGCACCACTATGTTTATGACAGAGGAAATTGGGCTGGGAACTGTCATTTAGGGACAATCATTTCTCTGTTTTAAATTTAACTTTTCTGGAAGTACATCATAAAGGTGCCCCCAAATGTGTTATTTAAAGGATTTGTCTATTTTTTAGATTGCTCTTTAAGCAGCAGAGTTACTTCCTGCTAAACACTATTTGTTTTTTAGAGTTTGCATGGTCCTCATGACAGTGCCCAGCTATCCATGTCTTTTTCTAACAAAAGCTTGCAAATTGGCCTTGACAAAGGCTACAAAAAGTCTCAAGATTCGGCTCCCTTAAACTTGTGGTGCTAGGAATAGGGATTGAAGAACGGTTAGGCCCGAGCATGAGTTCGGGCCGAACATTTGCCTGTTCTGCCGTTCACCAAATACCTGAATTTGCAGGGTGTTTGCTGGGTGTTCGCCCCGATGAACACCATGCAATGCACTGAGCGCTGCACAGTGCATTCTGTGCCCTGATTGGGCAAAGCAAATAGCAAAAAAAATAAAGAAAAAAAATGGCATGCCCCCCCCCAGTCTATACTAGGCCCTTGGGTCTGGTATAGATTTTAAGGGAAACCCAGGAAATTTTTTTTTTAAATGGTGTGGGGTCCCCCCAAAATCCATACCAGACCCTTATCCGAGCACACAGCCCGGCAGGTCAGGAAATGGGAGGGGATGAGCGAGCACCCACCCTGCGGAACCATACCAGGCCACATGCCCTCAACACGGGGGGCTGGGTGCTTTGGGGCAGGGGGGCTCTGCGCCCCCCCACCCCCAAGCACTGTGTCCCCATATTGATGGGGACAAGGGCCTCTTCCCGACAACCCTGGACTGTGGTTGTCAGGGTCTGCGGGCGGGGGGCTTATCGAAATCTAGAAGCCCCCTTCAACAACGATACCCCTCTATGTGTCCCTTGATGTAAATGTCCATCATCAATCATAAAACCCGCCAGACCCAAAATAGGAAAAAATGCCTCGCCTCCTGGGAGGCTTTCTGCCCGCTTTGCGCTTTTAACAGTTCTTATAAAGGCAACATCGCCTGGTGGCACCTCCCCCTTCTGATGTAAGTTCTGACGGGAGTTCTGCTGCCCTCCCTAACACTTAATGGCAGTTTCTGAATGTTAAAATTATAATGATGTATAGTGTTTTTTTAAACACTGTGCTGAAGGTGTCCAGATATTGTCTTGCTTTTTAGTTTTGCTAAGGTTTTTGTCTATAGATTGCATTAAAATTATTTTGCAAGACCATATCTTGGAAAAAAAATGATTTTGTCCTAAAAAATTAAAAAAAACCCTCTAAAGTATGAGAAGGTTATTGCTGAATCAGTAGGTCCATAACAAAAATATAAAAATTGTTGTGGACTATAAAGAGTGTTCAGTGCTGAACCGGTTAAGAAGTAATAAGGTTCCCTGCTCACTTGTACAATGTGTGCTTTATTCTGTATAGTATGCAATTATCCTAGTTAGTTCCTGTCATATAGTATTGCTGTCCAATCCCACAATTACTATTGAATAATAAAAAAAAAGCAATTATTTATCTCTGGAATTCAGACTCTGCCTTCTGAATCATAATAAAATCCTACCCAAATTACAAAGTTGCTTAGCCCCCTAATATAAATCATGTGACTAGGAAAAGAGGATATAAAATTCTAGTTCACACACTGTCATTGGTTCTCTCAAGATGGCATTAACACATTGGTGCCTTTTTTCTATAGGGTAATATCAGCTCTTTACAGTCCACTTTATACAGCTGAACTTAGCTGTTTAATTATTGCAGTATTATTAACTGCCATTGTGTACTTTGCATGATGGAAAGTGTAGCATACTATCTTATTAAAAAAAACAGTGGAGTAAGGTAGGAAGATTTATATTCCCAAAAAATGCAATTGTAGAGAGGTCCTTAGGATTTCGTAACAGTAAACATGGTAAAAAAAAAAGTAAAAAAGTGTATGTAAAGCTTTGTTCACACTAGAAAGTGTATGAAATGGTGAAACAAGTTATTTTTGTGTTGCCTGTGTTCCACTGAGGAAATTTCACTTCACATTCTGTCCTATCTTAGAGAGCTAGCAGTTGTTACCATTGGAGGGTTTTCCTTCACCTCTTGTGTTAGTAACAACCCTAACATTTTGGATTTACCCTCATTTTCTGTTTCAGTGAAAATGATTATCAAGACAAACTGAGATCATAAATTTCCCCACGGAGAACAGAGACAGCAATAAACGTCTGTAACACAAAAGCTAGCACTCCAGAGTTCCGAACTAAATGTTTTACTGAGGTCATAGATTTCAAGGTACAACAAGAAACATAAAAACACAAACAATTTGGAAACAAGCAAGCCCAACTCAAGGTAACAGACAAATATATGTACACACTGCACAAACATATAAATGTACACACTGAACAAATATATATATATATACACACTCCCTGGCCACTTTATTAGGTACACCTGTTCAATTGTTTGGTAAAACAAATTGCTAATCAGCCAATCACATGGCAGCAACTCAATGCATTTAGGCATCCAGACATATTGAAGACGACTTGCTGAAGTTCAAACAGAATGGGGAAGAAAGTGGATTTAAGTGACTTCGAACATGGCATGGTTGTTGGTGCCAGACAGGCTGGTCTGAGTATTTCAAAAACTGCTGATCTACTGTGATTTTCATCCACAACCATCTCTAGGGTTTACAGAGAATGGTCTGAAAAAGAGAGTGGCAGTTGTGTGGAGGAAAATGCCTTGTTGATGTCAGAGGTCAGAGGAGAATGGGCAGACTGGTGTGAGATGATAGAAAGGCAACAGTAACTCAAATAACCACTTGTTACAACCAAGGTATTCAGAATACCATTTCTGAATGCACAACACATTAAACCTTGAAGCAGATGGGCTACAGCATCAGAAGACCACATCGGGTGCCACTCCTGTCAGCCAAGAACAGGAAACTGAGGCTACAAGTCACACAGGCTCAAAATTAGACAATAGAAGATTGGAAAATCATTGCCTGGTCTGATGAGTCTCGATTTCAGCTGCAACATTCAAATGTTAGGTTCAGAATTTGGCATAAACAACATGAAAGCATTGATCCACCCTGCCTTGTATCAAGGGTTTGTGCTGGTGGTGGTGGTGTTATTGAGCATCGTTTAAATGCCACGGCCTACCTGAGTATTGTTGCGGACCATGTCCATCCCTGTATGATTACAGTGCACCCATCTTCTGATGGCTACTTCCAGCAGGATAATGCACCATTTCACAAAGCTCAAATCATCTCAAACTGGTTTCTTGAGCATGACAATGTGTTCACTGTACTCCAATGACCTCCAACGTGACCAGATTGTCAGAAACCATGAAATCAGACCGAGACAGAAGTACAGTTAAATCACACTTGTTTAATAACAAAAGTAAATAGAACAAACGTAGTCAAAACACAGCCAGAGTTCAGGAACGGATAGTCAGACAAGCCAAATGCCAGGGAGCCGGAAATGAGCGTAGTAAAACAGCAAGCAGGATCTGGAGCCAGAAGGGATGTCAGCCAAGCAAGTCTTTTAACAGAAATGCAGGAGAGCATCTCTGTGATGTTGGCTAAGGTGAAGACTGGATGGCTTAAGTAGGCAGGACTGATGAGCAGGATGTCATCAACAGCTGAGTACCTGTGGAGTGATAGGAGCTGGCAATTAGCCAACAGCTGAGCGGCCAGCTCAGAGAAGGAAGGGCTGAGCCCAGCCCTGACAGAGATCTCAATCCAATAGAGCACCTTTGGGATGTGGTGGAATGGGTGATTCAAATCTACAGCAACTGCATGATGCTATCATGCCGATATGGACCAAAATCTCAGAAATGCTCCCAACCGCTTGTTGAATCTATACCACAAAGAATTAAGGCAGTTCTGAAGGCAAAAGGCGGTCCAACCCACAACTCGTAAGGTATAACTGATAAAGTGGCCGGTGAGTATATATAATCACACTGAATATATATATATATATATATATATATATATAGAATATATATAGTATGTATATATACAGTTGTGTGAAAAAGTATTCTTTGGGGGTTTTTTTTTGCATATTTCTCACACTTAAATGAATCAGATCATTAAACAAATTTTAATATTACACAGAGATAACCCGAGTAAATCCAAGATGTAGTTTTTAAATTATTATTTCATTTATTAGGGGGAAAAAGTTGTTCAAACCTGCCTGGCCCTTTGTGAAAAAGTAATTGCCTCCTCCCATGCTGAGTCATGAATGAAGTGTGATTACCCACATTTTTTTTGGAAAGCTGAGTTAAATTTCACTTGCCACACCCAGGCCTGATTACTGCCAGACCTGTTTAATCAAGAAATCACATTACTAGAAGCTGTTTGACAAAGTGAAGCACGATAACAGATCACAAAAAGCCACACATCATGCCACAATCTAAAATAATTCAAGAACAGATTAGAAACAAACATGTATCAGTCTAGGAAGGGTTTCAAAGCCATTTATAAGGCTTTGGAACTCCAGCGAACCACGAGGAGAGCCATTATCCACAAATGGAGATAACTTGGAACAGTGGTGAACCTTCCCAGGAGTGCCAGTCTACAAAAATTACTCCAAGAACATGACGACGACTCATCCAGGAGGTCATAAAAGAACCCAGAACAACATCTAAAGAACTGCAGGCCTCACTTGCCTCAGGTAAGATTAGTGGTCATGATTCAACAATAAGAAAGAGACTGGGCAAAAATGGAATCCATGGGAGTGTTCCAAGGCCAAAGCCACTGCTGACCAAAAACAATGCAAAGGATCATCTCACATTTACTAAAAAACATTATCCCCAAGACTTTTAGGTAAATATTCTGCGGACTAATGAGACAAAATTAAACTTTTTGGAAGGTGTGTGTCACATTACATCTGGAATAAAACTAATACAGCATTTCATAACAAGAACACCATACCAACAGTCAGATGTGGTGATGGTAGCGTGATGGTCTGGGGCTGCTTTGCAGCTTCAGGACCTGGACGAATTACCATAATTGATGGAACCAGGAATTCTGAGCTTCACCAGAAAATCCTAAAGGAGAATGTCCAGGCCATCAGTTTGTGACCTCAAGCTCAAGTGCACTTGGGTTATACAGCAGGACAATGATCTGAAGCATAACAGCAAGTCCACCTCCAAACAGTTCAAACAAAGCAAAATTTAGGTTTTGGAGTGGCCTAGTCAAAGCCTGGACTTAAATCCAATTGAGATGCTGTATCATGATTAAGGATGAGCCGAACACCCCCGGTTCGGTTCGCACCAGAACTTGCGAACAGACCAAAACTTCGCAAGAACTTTAGAACCCCATTGAAGTCTATGGGACTCGAACGTTCGAAATCAAAAGTGCTCATTTTAAAGGCTAATATGCATGGTATTGTCCTAAAAAGTGTTTGGGGACCCGGGTCCTGCCCCAGGGGACATGGATCAATGCAAAAAAAGTTTTAAAAACGGACGTTTTTTCGGGAGCAGTGATTTTAATAATGCTTAAAGTCAAACAATAAAAGTGTAATATTCCTTTAAATTTGGTACCTGGGGGATGTCTATAGTATGCCTGTAAAGGGGCGCATGTTTCCCGTGCTTAGAACAGTCTGACAGCAAAATGACATTTCAAAAGGAAAAAAAGTCATTTAAAACTACTCGCGGCTATTAATGAATTGCCGGTCCCGAGTCTCCCAACAATGCACATAAAAGTTCATTGATAAAAACGGCATGGGAATTCCCCACAGGGGAACTCCGAACCAGAATTTAAAAAAAAATGATGTGGGGGTCCCCCTAAATTCAATACCAGGCCCTTCAGGTCTGGTATGGATATTAAGGGGAACCCTGTGCCAAAATTAAAAAAAAAAAGATGTAGGGGTCCCCCTCAAAATTCATACCAGACCCTTCAGGTCTGGTATGGATTTTAAGGGGAACCCCGTGCCAAAATGTAAAAAAAATGCGTGGGGTCCCCCCAAAAATCCATACCAGACCCTTATCCGAGCATGCAACCTGGCAGGCCGCAGGAAAAGAGGGGGGGACGAGAGAGCACCCCCCCTCCTGAATCGTACCAGGCCACATGCCCTCAACATTGGGAGGGTGCTTTGGGGTCCCCCCTAAAGCACCTTGTCCCCATGTTGATGAGGACAAGGGCCTCATCCCCACAACCCTGGCCGGTGGTTGTGGGGGTCTGCGGGTGGGGGGCTTATCGGAATCTGGAAGCCCCCTTTAACAAGGGGACCCCCAGATCCCGGCCCTCCCCCCTGTGTGAAATGGTAAGGGGGTACAAAAGTACCCCTACCATTTCACTAAAAAAACTGTCAAAAATGTTAAAAATGACAAGAGACAGTTTTTGACAATTCCTTTATTTCTTCTATCTTCTTTCTTCTAACTTCTTTCTTTCATCATGCTTCGGTTTCTTCCTCCATCTTCTTCCTCTTCTGGTTCTTCTGGTTGTTATGGTTCTTCCGGGGTTCTCGTCCAGCATCTTCCTCTGCGGCGCCACCTTGTCTTCATCTTCTTTTCTTCATCTTCTTCTCGGGCCTCTACGCATCCACGATTGGATGGAAGGCTCCCGCTGTGTGACGCTTCTCCTCTTCTGACGGTTCTTATATAATGGAGGGTGGGGCCACCCGGTGACCCTGCCCCCCTCTGACGCACGGGGACTTCCCTGTGGCATTCCATGTGATGTCAGAGGGGGTCCCCCATTATGTTACGGGTAACCCCGCCCCCCTCTGACATCACAGGGGACTTGAGAAAGTCACATGTCAGTGATGCAACGCGTGGGAGGAGCCTAGGACACAGTCTGCTGAATACATTGTATCAAGCAGCAGCAGCTTGCATAGCAAGCCTTGTCCTTACAAGCCAGCTGAGATCTGCCTATCTGCTTATCTGCATGCCTAAAACAAGTCAGGCACACGTGAGTGTATCACTGTGCTGTTTTGCCTGTGAACTTTTAGTGCAACAATATTGCGCAATGTTTTCTCTCTTTGTTTATTTTACATAAAACCACTTGATACTGAGAAAATTACCATTCATTGTGGCTGTGGAAGAAATAGCTCAGAGGGTGAACAAATAAGTACTGCAGGAATCCAGATATCCCAGATTACTGAGGATTGAACTATCGCCTGTTACTTATCCTATCTCATGAATTTAATCATCTATATTTAATCAGACTCTATTGGCACTATTTATCTATTTATACTCATCAATTGTATATATTGCACCATTATAAGCATATCATTTATCACGGAGGATTCAACACTTATCACAGGGAATATATCTAATTTATTTATTTATTGGCACTAATTTGGATTGATTACTATTTGCAAACGCATTTTTAGTATATCTATACACAATTGTTGCTTAGTTTACTTTGGAGATATCGCACCACTTCCAGTGGATTTGTATAACTGGAGGAACACAGTTTTTAAATATTTGCAATTTTTTCATATATTTGCGATTTTATATATATGCGATTTTTTAGCGATTTGGTAGAAATTTTTTTCACATTGGTTTTTTAAGACAAAAAATTATTTTCTCACATTGATTGAACTTTGTATCAGAGCGCATCAATCTATGTTATATGTTTTTAATTCTCAAGTATTGCCCATAGGGCACACTTGTAATGAGAGGAGTGGCGTGGGAACTGGTGGCGTGGAGCAGGGAATTCCTGCAGATGGCTTACGATACAGGGTTGTTCCTATGCTGCCGTCCATGTTGACTAGAATTTGAACGTCCAAAAAGGTAAGGTTTTGTTGACTAAACTCAGAAGTGAATTTGAGGTTATAGTTAGTTATTAATCTTAAGACTATCCAAAAATGAAAGAAGTGAATCCTTAGTACCCGTCCAAATGAAAAAAACTATCATCAATAAATCTTCTCCACACAGGGATTTGTTCAAAGCACTTCTGCATATCATCTCTAAAAAAGAGTTCACGCTCCCACCCCCCCAGATACAGGTTGGCATATGAGGGGGCACATTTGGTCCCCATAGCCACCCCCTGTATCTGGAGGTAGTGAAAGTCGCCAAAAAAGAAAGATGTTGTTGGAAAGAATAAATAGTAACAGATCCAAAATGAATCTGTTATATTGTTACGATGCCTCCGGGTTCATAGAGATAAAGCCCTCCACAACATCCACCCCAAGATGATGATGGATAGAATTGTAAAGGGCCTCCACGTCGAGGGCCACCAGCCACAAGCCCTCAGGGATGGAAATTCCATCGAGGGCACATAGAAGGTCATTGGTGACCTGGAGATAGGACACCAATCCCTCGACGTGGGGTCTTGAAAAATCATCAATTAACTGAATGGAAGTTTCGGTGAGGCTACCGTTACCCGAGACGATGGGAGGACCCGGGGGTTTGATTGGGTTTTTGTGAATCTTAGGGAGTGTATACAGAGTTGGTGTTTGAGGGGAGGTGACATTTAAAAATTCCCAAGTTGGTTTATTTATGAGGCCTTTGCGATTGGCTGAGCCGATAAGATGCTGATACCTTCCGGTACCATTCCCAATTCTGGACAACAGCCAGCACCATGGCTTCGTATTGGCTATTGTCCATCAATACCAGGTTTCCACCTTTATCCGAAGGCTTGATCGTAATATTTTTATTGAGTTGTAAAGATTTGAGGGCCTCAAGTTGGGAGGGGGTTAAATTTGATTTCGATATGTTTTTCCACTTTGTCTCCATAATTGCCTTAGTCACTTGACTAGTAAATGCCCATACATTGGGGTTTCCCTGTAAAGAAGGAAAACTACGAGATTTAGGTTTGTAGTTCTGGGGTTTGGATATGGTTGAGGGACGACCTTATAGTCCCTTGGCCAAGGCTCCTTTATAGTTCACTGACCTGCTATTGCCCTTTTCTTTTGCTGGGAGGGGTTTCCACCTTTAGCAATCGATCATTGATTCTATTAAAGGTAAAAACCTGTTTCATGAACAAACTTAGGTCAGTTTGGATGCCCTGCCTAAACATTCATCATTCCAATTTTTGGTAATTTTTTATTTTCCTCTATTAAGGATATGCAAAACTTTATATCCCTCTGTGGCCATACTAGGACGGAAACATATGAGAGGCTCTGCATTGGTGACACTATTGCAGCAAGCAATTTCTATCTATTATAACATACCTTTAACGTACGACAGCCTGGTAAGGTTGTAAATATCAATGCTTTATCATTGTTCCTCTGTGTATATCTTGTATTATACGGACTGTTTTTTCCTGTTCATGTATGATCCAGTGTTTATATTTACCCTTATACATGTTGTTAACCCTAGACTGTTAAAGTGGAGTTCCACCCAAAAATGGAACTTCCACTTTTTGGATTCCTCTCCCCCTCCGGTGTCACATTTGGCACCTTTCAGGGGGGAGGAGGGAGCACTTCCTGGCACTTCCTTGCTCCCACTTCCTGGCATAGATCACCGCGGAGCTTGCAGTGATCTATGCCACTTCCGGCGCCTACCCCGTCCTCCCCCGCTGTATTCTGGGAGACACACAGGTCCCAGAACACAGCAGGGACCTGAGAGGACGCACAGCGTGACTCACGCACGCGCAGTAGGGAACCAGGAAGTGAAGCCGCACGGCTTCACTTCCTTATTCCCTTACCGAGGATGGTGGCGGCAGCAGCCGAGAGCCGAAGGACGGATTGGCTTTGGCTGCCGACATCGCGGGCTCCCTGGACAGGTAAGTGTCCATATATTAAAAGTCAGCAGCTGCAGTATTTGTAGCTGCTGGCTTTTAATATTTTTTTTCAGCGGACCTCCTCTTTAATTTAATTATGCAAGATCATGTCTCATGTATGTTTTTTCTATTATTATTTAGAGCTTACTACAATCCATGCAAAAATTCTGAAGAAGCTCGTATTGAGCGAAACATGTTGAGTGGTAGATTTTTATTGAACCAAGTTTTTTTTTGATTGTATGCCCTTGAGGGGTTTAAACATTGAGATTTATGCATTATCTTTTTATGATGGTGTCATGTTTATAACGACATGTGTTTTTAAAGTAAATTTTCAATAAAATTAACATTTTTTATGGATATATCATACATGCCTTCCTACTCCATCTATTATACAATTTAAGCACCTTAAAAGTCCCTGGGGTGTTTTTAAAACCCCCTCCCCTCCTCTTTTCGTTGTTTTCTCCACAACTTTATCCCTGACCTGTCTGGTGTGTTCCTTGGCCTTCATGATGCTGTTTGTTCACTAAGGTTCTCTAGCACATGTTGCTCAACTCCAGTCCTCAAGGCGCCCCAACAGGTCATGATTTCAGACTTTCCATTATTTTGCACAGGTGATTTAATCTGTTTCACTGCCTTAGTAATTACCACAGCTGTTTCATATGAGGGAAATCCTGAAAACATGACCTGTTGGGGCACCTTGAGGACTGGAGTTGAGAAACACTGCTCTAGCAAACCTCTGAGGGCTTCACAGAATGGCTGTATTTATACTGAGAACAAATTACACAAAGGTGTATTTAGTAATTAGGTGACTTCTGAAGGCAATTGGTTCCACTAGATTTTAGTTAGTATCGGAGTAAAGGGGGCTGAATACAAATGCACACCAACACGTTTCACATATTTATTTGTAAAAAAAATGTGAAAACCATTTATCATTTTCCTTTCACTTCACAATTTGCCATTTTGTGTTGATCTATCACATAAAATTCCAATAAAATACATTTACGTTTTTAGTTATGAATACTTTTTCAAGGTACTGTAAATCAAAAAAATATTTAGTGTGACTATCCTTTGGCTTAAAACTAGCATCAATTCTTACACTTATACACTTTGTACACTTGAACAAAGAAAAGTATTTTGTAGGATTAGAGTTAGGTGTATGAATAACCAATTATACCAAGCAAGTGCTAATGATTATCAATTTTATATGCAGGTGGAAACACAGTCATTACCTAAAACAGACACAGCTGCGTATGAGGCCCTAAACTAGGTGAGGAACAGCCAAACTCTGCTACTAAGGCGAGGTTGTGAAAGACAGTTTCTTGTCACAGGTCATACACCATGGCAGGACTGAGCACAGCAACTATACACAAGGTCCGTATACTGCAATGGCAAGGTCTCTTCCAGGTAAAGATTTCACAGCAGACTGGGGTTTCAAGATGTGCTGTTCAAGCTCTTTTGATGAAGCATGTGTTTATTCATAAGGGTACTTGTGTGTTTCTAAAACATTGTTTTCTTTAAAGCAGAGTTCCACTCAAAAGTTGAACTTCCGCTTATCTCCCCCCCACGGTGCCACATTTGGCACTTTTCAGGGGGGAACGGGCACCTGTTTTTGACAGATCCCTCCTCCCCACTTCCCGAGACGGTGCTGTGGCGTCATCCCTCAGAAATTTGTCTCCCCACTTCCTTCCTTCACGCATGCACAGTAGGGAGCCGGCTGTGAAGCCGAAAGGCTTCACTTCTGGTTTCCCTTACCAAGAATGGCCGACATCGCAGGAACCCTGGACAGGTAAGTGTACTAATATTAAAAGTCAGTAGCTACAGTATTTGTAGCTGCTGACTTTTAATTTTACGGGGGGGGGGGGGCGGAACACCTCTTTAACCGGTTCCCAACCGGCGCACGCTGATGTACGCTGACGTACGTCAGCAGAATGGCACGGCTGGGCAAATGGGCATACCCGTATGTCCCTTTAAATTTGCAGCCGTGCCATTGCGTGCGCGCCGCCGGCCGGGAGCTCCGTGAGTCGACTCGATCACCGCGGAGAGGAAGTATGGGGAGATGCTAATGTAAACAGGCATCTCCCTGTGATCGGGAGCAGAGATCAGTGACGTGTCACACGTAGCCACATCACACGTAGCCAGAAACACTCCCCAGGACATACTTACCCCTACACTGCCCCCTAGTGGTTAACCCCTTCACTGCCAGTGTCATTTACACAGGAATCAGTGCATTTGTATAGCACTGTTTGCTGTATAAATGACAATGGTCCCAAAAATGTGTCAAAAATGTCTGATGTGTCCGCCATAATGTCGCAGTCATGATAAAAATCGCTGATCGCCGCCATTACTAGTAAAAAAAAAATATTAATAAAAATGCCATAAAACTATCCCCTATTTTGTAAACGCTATAACTTTTGCGTAAACCAATCAATAAACGCTTATTCGGATTTTTTTTTTGCCAAAAATATGTAGAAGAATACATATCTGCCTAAACTGAGGGAAAAAATGTTTTTTTAAATATTTTTGGGGGATATTTATTATAGCAAAAATTAAAAAATAATGCGTTTTTTTTTAAATTGTCACTATTTTTTTGTTTATAGCGCAAAAAATAAAAACCGCAGAGGTGATCAAATACCACCAAAAGAAAGCTCTATTTGTGGGAAAAAAGGACGTCAATTTTGTTTGGGAGCCACGTCGCACGACCGCGCAATTGTCAGTTAAAGTGACGCAGTGCCGAATCGCAAAAAGTGCTCAGGTCAGGAAGGGGGTAAATTCTTCCGGGGCTGAAGTTGTTAAATTTCTTTTTGTACCTTGAAACTTTATGGTGTCTATGACCTTCATTAAACATTGAGTTCTGAAAATAGGTGTCCTGGCTTTTGTGATACAAGTTTATTATAGCATCACCACTGGTCGAGCACCTTCTCCCTAATCCCCCCAAACAAGGTATAAAAGGTACAGGTGCTGGATAGATTTTCCTTAAACAATACAAACCTGACAGAAGGTCTAACCTTACAAAAAAACATATGTTGAACGAATGAATGCAGCGCTGGCAACTAAAACACGCTCAAAAAATAAATATATATCTGTAAGAAAATATTAAATTTATAAAAGGTGGAGAATACAAATGTAATCACTAGAATGATATTATATATGATCAAATAATTGCAATTATTGCATAAAGTGCTAAACTGGAACAAGTGACATAAAAATAAACAACGCTAGCAACTAGAGGAATCTAAGTAGACATAGCGCCAGAATTAGCAATAAGTGACTGACTAAAAAAATATATTTGAACACACATAAAATGACATAAAAACTGAGATGAATGTGCAGAATACCTGAGAGAAAGCCCGCTGGTCAGCAATGGCAGGCTTTCAGCCTTTCAGCCTATATAGAATACACTCAGTCACCTGAAATGTTGCAGTTTCTACAGGCAAATGAGATGGAAACTGAATCGTTGCCAATGAGATAAGTGCTGGAGAATAGAGGACATCATATTCCACCCAGAAAATAAAACGAAGAAGACATGGTGAGGTACTGTAGGGAAAATAATCAAGCTGCAAACAGGCATTCAGAATGCTTTCATGATCGCTGCTGTGATAGCGTGCGTTCCACAGAAGACAGGAAACAGCGTCACTGGTTGGAACGTGAGCCGGATATTGCATCAACGCATTTCGCCCCTCCTCCAGGGCGTCATTAAAGACATAACATCCAGCCCACAGATGATCAAATTTATTTGCAACCTCAAATAAACTCCTCCCGAGGAGAAAGAAGTGACAGCCAATCAATGCCAGTGGGTGTGAATTACCCACTTCTTCCTGATTCATCATCTCTTGTTGCAACTACAATAGGCTTTATTAACAAAACGACAAGAGCACAACATTCTTGTCATAAATACAAAAAACATTTGAAAACGTGAATTTTGAATTCAAATATATTAGATAAATTAAAAATAGGTCTCAAAAATTATTGCCTAAAAAAATATAAATAAATAAAATGAAAAATCAAAATACTTAAATATAAAAAAAATGAATTAAAAAATTAAAAATATATATATTATAAAAACTCTACGAGAGAATGGATGAGTTACCAATTGGATAAAAAAACAGTTGAGATCTAACTCAATATTGAGGCCATAAGGGCTCAAAGTGCGTAGCCTATGGATCCATTGGGTCTCGTTCTGGGAAATGGCCCTTCTGAGATTAGAGCCTCGCCAGTGTTCCTCAACCCTGTCAATTCCACAGAACGTGAGCACACTGGGATCCCTATTGTGAAAGAGCCTGAAGTGGTTAGAAAGACCATGATGTTTATATCCTTTCCTAATCCTGTTAACATGTTCTCTAAGTTTGACCCCTAACTGTCTAGTAGTCCTCCCTACATACTGTAGGTTGCACAGACAGGACAGAAGGTATGTGACATGTGTCGTACTGCAAGTAATGAACTTTTTGATCTCAAAAGATCTCCCTTCTGAGAGAGAACTAAAATAAGTGATTTTTTTCTTACGGAATCTGGAGGTCCTTACAAAAAAAAACAAGCTACCAATAGAGTGGTCTTTTTGTGGGGACAGAGCCAGAATGAAGGTACGAGCATTTCAGCAAAAGGCTTTTTTTGTAATTCAGCAAAAGTTACTTTTTTATTTATAAAAGTCCTGGATTGTTTATGTTTTTTATTTTATAAAACTGATTCTGCTTTGAGCAATAAATGTACTACTGAAGCTATGATTCTATAAATAATTTTGTGGTGATAGCAACGTTTACTGCAGTACACTTACATTGCTCTTTTAAGTTATTTTTATTAGCAGTAGACAGAGCAATGTCACACAATATCAGTGATGTGTAGTAAAGCTGGACTTTGGGCACAAAAAACTTTAATTTCTACATACTCCTCAATAACTACAAAGAATATACTGTAAATCCACTTTGTGTGCACCAAATGTTGTTGCAAACCTAAATATTACTTTCTAAAAGTACCAGTGGCATCATAACTGTGCTTTATATACTCTGTACAGGCAGCAGAGCTGTGGGAGGAACCCCGACAGTGGCGGTGCATCCATAAGGGCGCACAGGCACCACCCCCTCTCATCTGCCACCCCCTTTATCACCAATAGATAGATTCATGCATTGCATGAATCTGTCTATGGCCACCACTGCCACCCCCTATTTCAGTCCCCCGGCCCCTTTTCGGGCGTCGGACACCTGAATTACAGTGGCGGGTATTTTTTATTTTGAAGCACCTGATTAGAGCCATAGGCTCTAATATAGGTCAAAAAATGTAAACAGAGAGTGCCATGCTTCACTCAGCTGTGTTAGAAAAGCGAATGAATATTCACTTTCCTAACACTGAACCGCCTCTTTGCCAATCAGGTGCTCGGGTCTATTGCCTGTCACCTGATTGGCTGAAACGACAGGCGCCGCTATTGTACACCTATCAGGAGGAGAGGACGGGAGATGAGGATTGCAGGAGATGCAAGAAGGACCCCGGTTCTCGTCGTCACCCACTGCCCCACCAAGACAGGGTAAGTGTCGGGCAGACGGCGAACGGGTGGAGGTCCCACTGGGGGCATTCAAGGGCACACTGTCAGCATTTAATGGGCACACTGGCATTTGATGGGCACACTGGCAGCATTTAATGGGCAAACTGGCAGCATTTAATGGGCACACTGGCAGCATATGATGGGCACACTGGCAGCATATGATGGGCACACTGGCAGCATATGATGGGCACACTGGCCGCATATGATGGGCACACTGGCAGCATATGATGGGCACAGTGGCAGTGTTTGATTAGACAGTGACTGCATTTGATGGCAGAGTGGCTGCAATTGATGATTTTTTTTTCAAAAAATGTTTGCACCCCCCCCAAAAATTTTGAGCATCAGCTGCCACTGGCCCCAGATGTCCTACCCACTACATGTGGCCTGCAGAAAACTAGAGAAGGGGGCAGATACTAGACCAGTCACACTGTATAAGGTAAAGGAGCAGCAATGATCGGTCCGTTTATTACTGGAAGCTCCTGCACAGAGGCAAAGTTTCACACTAGATTAATGCACAGAGTAGGAAAAAATAAACAAAGTACACAAAGATTCAATTAAGAATACACGTTTCTTCTACATAGACAATATTTACTTATCCAAGAGTTCAGTTTTAAACATTACTACAACCAATAACTACATCCCATAATGTGCTAGGGAGGGCCATTCACAGCTTTATCTGCAGAGTTCTGCCCTCTTTTTTTTGCTACCCATGCTGCATTAGATTGGTAAGTGATCTTACTTGCTTGTTTGCGTGTTCATATATAGGGGAACATGTTAATTATACAGTCATATCTGAAAAAACAAACAAAAAAAAAAAACACTTTATATTTGTTACAGGTTACCATTCAAACAGTATACCTAAAAAATATATATTTTTTAAATATTTCTTACCTTTTTAGGTAAGCTACTCTGAACAATTTGAAAATGAGAGGAAAAACAATCTGTCCACACTGTTAAAATAGGGACAGATTGAGTTTTCTCTCTTTGTCATACTATGCAGAACCCAAACCCTAAAATCTATAACCTTTTGTTCAAATCTAGTGTACAGCTGATAATAAAATCTGTGAGCATAATACAAAAAGGTAATACAATTACACACACACACACACACACACACACACACACACACACACACACACACACACACACACACACACACACACACACACACACACACACACCTTTACATTACATACCAGGAGAAAAATTCAGTTTTGGAGTTTCGCCTGCCCCAAAGCACCCACCTCCCCATGTTGAGGGCATGCAGCCTGGTACGGTTCAGGAGGGGGGGGGGGTGCTCGCTGGTCCCACCCCCATTCCTGACCGCCGGGCTGCGTGCTCCGATAAGGGTCTGGTATGGATTTTACCGCCACGCCATTTTTTCGGTGTAGAGGGGTTCCCCTTAAGGTCCATACCAGACCCAAGGGCCTGGTATGCTCTTGGAGGGGGAACCCATGCCGTTTTTTTTATTTAAAATTTGGCGCGGAGTTCTCCCTCAAGATTCATACCAGACACAGTGCCGGGCATTGGCGGGGATCCAAGTCCGATCCCTGTTCATTGGCGGGGATCCAAGTCGGACACATGCCGGCTTCATGTCGCAGGGCAAAGTCGGATCCAAAGTAGGACGGCTGTCGTGTCGCACCAGTGTAAACCCAGCCTGAAATGGATAACTGGGAGCCTATGATCCTGTGCAGCTGAGGGCAATGATTATCTAGGCTGTGCAGGGCCAGAGCCAGGTCTCTGAAAGTAAGGTAACATTAGGGCATAAGAGAGACAGTATAGTTGTAATAGGGTCCCTTATAAGTTCAATCATTTAAGAATTCCTGCTTATGTGATAAAGGAAAAACTTGCCTTTACATGTTACTTAGTCCGTGGGTACAAAGACCCCAAAGCAAAAACGGAATCTAAAAGCAACCACGAATGAAGAGACTGAATCTGCAGATAAAGATGAAAAAAGGGGTAATAAAGCCTTAAATATACCACACATTTTCTTATTAAATAGTGCAATGCAATCCATGTGAAAGGTGTTGTCAATGAGTTAAATAAATCTACCTGTTTAGCAGCTGCATGGGGTGTAGGGCTCCCAGGGACTCCAGCAGCATGAATGCCGCATGGGTCCATTTATACCCTTCCCCAGTGCGTCAGATGGGTGCGGCGTATAACATCATGCCGTGCTCGCTGGTCCCACCCCCATTCCTGACCGCTGGGCTGTGTGCTCAGATAAGGGTCTGGTATGGATTTTACCGCCACGCCATTTTTTCGGTGTAGAGGGGTTCCCCTTAAGGTCCATACCAGACCCAAGGGCTTGGTATGCTCTTGGAGGGGGAACCCATGCCGTTTTTTTAATTTAAAATTTGGCGCGGAGTTCTCCCTCAAGATTCATACCAGACACAGTGCCGGGCATTGGCGGGGATCCAAGTCGGATCCCCGTTCATTGGCGGGGATCCAAGTCGGACACATGCCGGCTTCATGTCGCAGGGCAAAGTCGGAAGCAAAGTAGGACGGCTGTCGTGTCGCACCAGTGTAAACCCAGCCTGAAATGGATAACTGGGAGCCTATGATCCTGTGCAGCTGAGGGCAATGATTATCTAGGCTGTGCAGGGCCAGAGCCAGGTCTCTGAAAGTAAGGTAACATTAGGGCATAAGAGAGACAGTATAGTTGTAATAGGGTCCCTTATAAGTTCAATCATTTAAGAATTCCTGCTTATGTGATAAAGGAAAAACTTGCCTTTACATGTTACTTAGTCCGTGGATACAAAGACCCCAAAGCAAAAACGGAATCTAAAAGCAACCACGAATGAAGAGACTGAATCTGCAGATAAAGATGAAAAAAGGGGTAATAAAGCCTTAAATATACCACACATTTTCCTATTAAATAGTGAAATGCAATCCATGTGAAAGGTGTTGTCAATGAGTTAAATAAATCTACCTGTTTAGCAGCTGCATGGGGTGTAGGGCTCCCAGGGATTCCAGCAGCATGAATGCCGCATGGGTCCATTTATACCCTTCCCCAGTGAGTCAGATGGGTGCGGCGTATAACATCATGCCGTGATGAAACCGAGCCGACGCAATGGAGGAATGCTGTATCACAGAGGGAGTGCCGCCTCTCTGAAGTCCCTCCCAACGCCAACGGCTGACATGTATAGGTGCCACTGCACACAGACACGCCTTGAGGGTGTGCCGAGCGCGGTGACATCGTCACCTAAATCCACCACTCATCTGCAAAGCCATGACACAGTGGGGGCCGACGTCCCACCAGTAAAGAACAGCTCCTCTGTTCCGGACACACAGTGATGCCCCTGTTTCCACGGGAGCACAGCAAGTGATTCCTTGAAATTGGGGATCATGCTGTTGTGGGTTCCTGAGCGTCCATGCAGGGATCCTGTGGCAAATAGGTGGAGGAGGCCCGCAAGACATTGTGCCCGATAATTTGCTCTGGATGAGGAAAAATAGGATTAAAAAATAAATATATATATATATATATATATATATATATATATATATATGATGCATTGTGATAAAGATGCACTCATGTTCCTGGCAGGATTCCCATATTTAACTTGAACTATTATTATACAGAAATATATACGCTGCGCTTTCAAATATACTCTTCACATTATATATATGTGATAACCAAAGTACAAATATGCGTGTGAATCACACACCGTGATACATCCAGTAACTAGTGACTGTAAAAAGTGACAATAGTGCAACAAATAGTTATGAATACTTAAAAATGAACATATAAATGAAAATAAATAATCACACTAGTACGAAGTGCTATAATGTGCATCCATATGGTGATTGGTTGTATCAAAATTATTGTTCATAAAATCATATAGTGTTCATAAAATCATATAGTGTTCATAAAAACATATAGTGGACTCAATCCACTAAAAAAAGATGAATAAAAAGTGCTTCTATGTGCATATGTTTCATCCAATTATTTCAATTAAAAAGTGCTTCTAAAGTCCATGCGATTTGGAAACTGCTGTGTAAATAATCCAAAACAAGCCGCAGTGATCCATGCGATTTAGAAACTGCTGTGCAGATAATCCAAAGCAAGCCACAGTGATCACACCATATCATTCCAATACCGATCCAGTATCTTTACATGCTGTTTGCCTGATGCAGAGTGGCGCACTGACGCACCTATACTATGTGAGTACCCCATAGGGGGGTTTTATGTGATTAATAAACTGTTAAAATGTTATTACACCATCCAGTCTTTTTTTATAGTGCTGACGGGTCCAGAAGTCTGGTTAAAACTGCAGAGGTCCAGAAGTCTGGTTAAAACTGCAGAGCCCCAGAGGTGGTTCACAGGCGTTTATTGACTAAGCTTAAGTGCAAAGTCACACGCTCAGAGGTGAGCGTTAATACCTAGGGGGGAGCAAGGGTTTCCAAATCGCATGGATCACTGTGGCTTGTTTTGGATTATCTTTTTTTTTTTTTCTCCATAAAAGTTTTTATTGTGAACAAAAGATGTTACACAGTTTTTACAACCAATAGGTGGGTAGACAACATGAATCTTATTAACATGACATATGTCACTACAATATAGTGAGTCATTTATGTATTCAACTGTAAGTCACACAGACGTACAACAGAGTAAGAAAGCCTCGAACTCGAGGTTTACCACATCATCTGAGATCAGGAACCATATTGGGTAGGAGTATCACCTTGAGTATGGTGTCAGAAGTTTGGGGTTAATTGGGGAAGTGTACGAGTGTAGTCAACTATGGGTCCGTAAGTTTGTCCCTGAACACGTGAGGATGTATCGGGCTTGTTACGTAGGGTCAGTCTGTAAGGTAGGTTAGTCTCGTCGGTTTTTGAAATGTGGAGAGTAGATGGCGAATTAAACACCAAAGTTAGGGTAGTCATGGGAGTATGTAGATGGTTGTCGTTGGATTATCTACACAGCAGTTTCCAAATTGCATGGACTTTAGAAGCACTTTCAAATTGAAATAATTGGGTGACACATATGCACATAGAAGCACTTTTTATTTATCTATATGTTTTAATAGATTGAGTCCACTATATGTTTTTATGAACACTATATGATTTTATGATCACTATATGATTTTATGAACACTATATGATTTTATGAACAATAATTTTGATACAACCAATTACCATATGGATGCACATTACTGCCCCTTTTAGAGAATACAGAACCAAGTATCATTTTGTGGTGCTAAATTATTTGTATGGAACATGCATACCTCCCAACTTTTGAACTTGACAATGAGGGTGTCATGAGAAGGTCTACCCGTTGGTGGCGCTATCGGTCTCTTGGATCGCAGTACCAGTGTCCATCAGCAGGTGTCTTCCAACACCTAGGACCTGCAGTAAGAGGTCTTTCCTGCTGGTGGCACTGTTGCATCCTCGGGCCGTAGTACCGGCGTCAACCAGCGGGTGCACTCTGGCAGTGTGGAGCAAACAGGTCACACTGCGCTCAGCTGTAACGTGAGGTCAATTACCACAGCCTTACAAATACCCGGCAAGCCCTCATAGGCTTGCCTTGGTATCTCTCTCTCTCTCTCTCCCTGCGTTCTGACCTTGCTGCCTGTTTGACCTTGACCTTGAGCCTGCTATCTGCCTTGTCCTGATCTGATCCCATCCCTATCCTGAGGCCTTCCTAGTCCTGTCCCTTCTGTTCCTGGCTCCCTTGGATCCCTGCCCTGAACCCCATCCATCCATCCTCTCCTTGTCCTGTTCAGGTTCCCGTCCTTACCCTTCTGCTGACTTCCCTGTGTATGACCCTGGCCTGGCTTACGTGTTTGATTGTGGTACTTCCCTTTGGCTGTATATATTATCTGTTGTCTGTGGGTTTCTGTTGGTTGGTTGAGCACTATTTGTATTTGGGGTGTTTGTTTATTTATATCACTTATCTTAAATAAACATTATTCTTATTTCACTTTACATGCGTTTTGGTTTCCTCTTTGCAGTCCACACAATCTGGTCACACCTGTTCATGACAGTATACCAAGGCCATCTCTGACCAGAAGTGGCTGCACAAGGGAACCATCTCGGTTCTGTTGCACATTACTGGGATGAATTCAGACATAATTGCTTATTATGCTCTGCTGGCAACAGAGAGTTCTGAATATCTCCGCCAGACATTGGAAGGGTGGTCCAGTGATCAGCTGCTGGAGATTATCCGTTTAGCTCACTCTGTGGTCGATCAGGGCAGTATACGGTTTGAGGATGTTCAGCCTTTGATTGGAATGTGTACAGAGCTGGCTCTGCCTTGTATTCCAGAGGGCCATGATGACTTTTCTCCCCCCTTCAGCATTAACCAGATTGCGTCCTTAGTATGGCTGTTGGAGGATGACTCTGCATCCTTTTTTGAGCATTTTTCGGTTTGTCCCAAACAGTTGTTGAAGGATTGTATAGATGAAGTGCAGTCGCTGGTCAGACAGGGGAAATGTGAGGCCACTTTTGTGCTACCTGTACTTCAGGCATGGTCAGACCTGTTATGCCCAGCTTCTGTCAGCTCTCCACAAACCAGACCTGCTACTAAATACCTGCCTGCTCAGACGTCCTTTCTCCCATCACCCCTGGCAACCTCAGCTGCAGTCCAATATACCCTGCTCCCCACCAAGTATCAAAGCCCTGTTTCTACTTCCTGCACCTATCCTGCCTTCAATCCACCTGTCTCTTCTCCTCCACCTGTAACAGTCCCACAAAACCCTTCTCTAGCTACAGTTCCTTGGTCTTCCTTCGATCCAGCTACTTTCTTTGCTTACAGCCCTGCACCTACATACAAAACTGCACGGGCTAAACCAAAGAAGAAGCAAAAATTCTTCCCGACCCATACCATCCTGCCAGTAACCCAACCTGTTCCAGCTTTGCAGTCTGAAGTCCCAGCTTTGCAGTCTGAAGTCCCAGCTTTGCAGTCTGAAGTCCCAGCTTTGCAGTCTGAAGTCCCAGCTTTGCAGTCTGAAGTCCCAGCTTTGCAGTCTGAAGTCCCAGCTTTGCAGTCTGAAGTCCCAGCTTTGCAGTCTGAAGTCCCAGCTTTGCAGTCTGAAGTCCCAGCTTTGCAGTCTGAAGTCCCAGCTTTGCAGTCTGAAGTCCCAGCTTTGCAGTCTGAGGTTCCAGCTTTGCAGTCTGATGTTCCAGCCTTCCAGTCTGGTGTTTCAGCTTTGCAGTCTGATGTTCCAGTCTTCCAGTCTGCTGTTCCAGCCTTGCAGTCTGATGTTCCAGCCTTCCAGTCTGCTGTTCCAGTCTTCCAGTCTGCTGTTCCAGCCTTGCAGTCTGATGTTCCAGCTTTGCAGTCTGACGTTCCAGCTCGCCAGTCTGCTGTTCCAGCCTTCCAGTCTGCTGTTCCAGCCTTCCAGTCTGCTGTTCCAGCCTTCCAGTCTGCTGTTCCAGCTTTGCAGTCTGCTGCCCAGCTCAAGTGTTTCCTGTCGTCTGCTGCCCAGCTCAAGTGTTTCCTGTCGTCTGCTGCCCAGCTCAAGTGTTTCCTGTCGTCTGCTGCCCAGCTCAAGTGTTTCCTGTCGTCTGCTGCCCAGCTCAAGTGTTTCCTGTCGTCTGCTGCCCAGCTCAAGTGTTTCCTGTCGTCTGCTGCCCAGCTCAAGTGTTTCCTGTCGTCTGCTGCCCAGCTCAAGTGTTTCCTGTCGTCTGCTGCCCAGCTCAAGTGTTTCCTGTCGTCTGCTGCCCAGCTCAAGTGTTTCCTGTCGTCTGCTGCCCAGCTCAAGTGTTTCCTGTCGTCTGCTGCCCAGCTCAAGTGGTTCCTGTCGTCTGCTGCCCAGCTCAAGTGGTTCCTGTCGTTTGCTGCCCAGCTCAAGTGGTTCCTGTCGTTTGCTGCCCAGCTCAAGTGGTTCCTGTCGTTTGCTGCCCAGCTCAAGTGGTTCCTGTCGTTTGCTGCCCAGCTCAAGTGGTTCCTGTCGTTTGCTGCCCAGCTCAAGTGGTTCCTGTCGTCTGCTGCCCAGCTCAAGTGGTTCCTGTCGTCTGCTGCCCAGCTTAATGACTCTGACATGCCAGCAGTACCCACTGTCCAGGTTGATGTACCCGATGCCCGGCCTGATGTGCCCTCACCTGTCCAGTTGAAGGCCATGAACTTTGAACAGATACACCTTGTTGGAGCGTCCGGAGGCCGCTCCTTTAGGGGGGGGTACTGTCATGAGAAGGTCTACCCGTTGGTGGCGCTATCGGTCTCTTGGATCGCAGTACCAGTGTCCATCAGCAGGTGTCTTCCAACACCTAGGACCTGCAGTAAGAGGTCTTTCCTGCTGGTGGCACTGTTGCATCCTCGGGCCGTAGTACCGGCGTCAACCAGCGGGTGCACTCTGGCAGTGTGGAGCAAACAGGTCACACTGCGCTCAGCTGTAACGTGAGGTCAATTACCACAGCCTTACAAATACCCGGCAAGCCCTCATAGGCTTGCCTTGGTATCTCTCTCTCTCTCTCTCCCTGCGTTCTGACCTTGCTGCCTGTTTGACCTTGACCTTGAGCCTGCTATCTGCCTTGTCCTGATCTGATCCCATCCCTATCCTGAGGCCTTCCTAGTCCTGTCCCTTCTGTTCCTGGCTCCCTTGGATCCCTGCCCTGAACCCCATCCATCCATCCTCTCCTTGTCCTGTTCAGGTTCCCGTCCTTACCCTTCTGCTGACTTCCCTGTGTATGACCCTGGCCTGGCTTACGTGTTTGATTGTGGTACTTCCCTTTGGCTGTATATATTATCTGTTGTCTGTGGGTTTCTGTTGGTTGGTTGAGCACTATTTGTATTTGGGGTGTTTGTTTATTTATATCACTTATCTTAAATAAACATTATTCTTATTTCACTTTACATGCGTTTTGGTTTCCTCTTTGCAGTCCACACAATCTGGTCACACCTGTTCATGACAGAGGGACACTTAGAAGATCCGATGTGTGGAGAGCACAGCGCACCATGCCGAGAAGTGGGCGTGGCCAACAAAAAAGGGCGTGGCCATTTGGTTGTGGTTTAAGAGGTGTGGTCAATCATATTGGAGACATGTTTACATCACTATAATATTAACCACTTGAGCCCCGGACCATTATGCTGCCTAAGGACCAGAGGTCTTTTTCCAATTTGGCACTGCGTCGCTTTAACTGCTAATTGCGCAGTCATGCAATGCTGTACCCAAACGAAATTTGCGTCCTTTTCTTCCCACAAATAGAGCTTTCTTTTGATGGTATTTGATCACCTCTGCGGTTTTTATTTTTTGCGCTATAAATGGAAAAAGACCGAAAATTTTGAAAAAAAATGATATTTTCTACTTTTTGTTATAAAAAAAATCCAATAAACTCAATTTTAGTCATACATTTAGGCCAAAATGTATTCGGCCACATGTTTTTGGTAAAAAAAATGTCAATAAGCGTATATTTATTGGTTTGCGCAAAAGTTATAGCGTCTACAAACTAGGGTACATTTTCTGTAATTTACACAGCTTTTAGTTTATGACTGCCTATGTCATTTCTTGAGGTGCTAAAATGGCAGGGCAGTACAAAACCCCCCCAAATGACCCCATTGTGGAAAGTAGACACCCCAAGGAAATTGCTGAGAGGCATGTTGAACCCATTGAATATTTATTTTTTTTGTCCCAAGTGATTGAATAATGACAAAAAAAAAAAAAAAAAAAAATATTTACAAAAAGTTGTCACTAAATGATATATTGCTCACACAGGCCATGGGCCTATGTGGAATTGCACCCCAAAATACATTCTGCTGCTTCTCCTGAATATGGGGATACCACATGTGTGGGACTTTTTGGGAGCCTAGCCGCGTACGGGGCCCCGAAATCCAATCACCGCCTTCAGGATTTCTAAGGGCGTAAATTTATGATTTCACTCTTTACTGCCTATCACAGTTTCGGAGGCCATGGAATGCCCAGGTGGCACAAAACCCCCCCAAATGACCCCATTTTGGAAAGTAGACACCCCAAGCTATTTCCAGAGAGGCATATTGAGTCCATGGAATATTTTATATTTTGACACAAGTTGCGGGAAAGTGACACATTTTTTTTTTTTTTTTGCACAAAGTTGTCACTAAATGATATATTGCTCACACAGGCCATGGGCATATGTGGAATTGCACCCCAAAATACATTTAGCTACTTCTCCTGAGTACGGGGATACCACATGTGTGGGGCTTTTTGGGAGCCTAGCCGTGTACGGGACCCCGAAAACCAATCACCGCCTTCAGGATTTCTAAGGGTGAAAATTTTTGATTTCACTCTTCACTGCCTATCACAGTTTCGGAGGCCATGGAATGCCCAGGTGGCACAAAACCCCCCCAAATGACCCCATTTTGGAAAGTAGACACCCCAAGCTATTTGCTGAGAGGCATGGTGAGTATTTTGCAGCTCTCATTTGTTTTTGAAAATGAAGAAAGACAAGAAAAAACTTTTTTTTTTTTCTTTTTTCAATTTTCAAAACTTTGTGACAAAAAGTGAGGTCTGCAAAATACTCACTATACCTCTCATCAAATAGCTTGGGGTGTCTACTTTCCAAAATGGGGTCATTTGGGGGGGGGGTTGTGCCACCTGGGCATTCCATGGTCTCCGAAACTGTGATAAGCAGTCAAGAGAGAAATCAAAAATTCACGCCCTTAGAAAGCCTGAAGGCGGTGCTTGGTTTTCGGGGTTCCGTACGCGGCTAGGCTCCCAAAAAGTCTCACACATGTGGTATCCCCGTACTCAGGAGAAGCAGCAGAATGTATTTTGGGGTATAATTTCACATATTCCCATAGCATGTTTGAGCAATATATCATTTAGTGACAATTTTGTGCAAAAAAAAAAAAAAATTGTCTCTTTCCCGCAACTTGTGTCGCAATATAAAATATTCCATGGACTCGACATGCCTCTCAGCAAATAGCTTGGGGTGTCTACTTTCCAAAATGGGGTCATTTGGGGGGGTTTTGAACTGTCCTGGCATTTTATGCACAACATTTAGAAGCTTATGTCACACATCACCCACTCTTCTAACCACTTGAAGACAAAGCCCTTTCTGACACTTATTGTTTACATGAAAAAGTTTTTTTTTTTTGCAAGAAAATTACTTTGAACCCCCAAACATTATATATTTTTTTAAAGCAAATGCCCTACAGATTAAAATGGTGGGTGTTTCATTTTTTTTTTTCACACAGTATTTGCGCAGCGATTTTTCAAACGCATTTTTTGGGGAAAAAACACACTTTTTTAAATTTTAATGCACTAAAACACACTATATTGCCCAAATGTTTGATGAAATAAAAAAGATGATCTTAGGCCGAGTACATGGATACCAAACATGACATGCTTTACAATTGCGCACAAACGTGCAGTGGCAACAAAATAAATACATTTTTAAAAGCCTTTAAAAGCCTTTACAGGTTACCACTTTAGATTTACAGAGGAGGTCTACTGCAAAAATTACTGCCCTCGATCTAACCTTCGCGGTGATACCTCACATGCATGGTGCAATTGCTGTTTACATTTGACGCCAGACCGCCGCTTGCGTTCGCCTTAGTGCGAGAGCAGGGGGCGACAGGGGTGCTTTTTTTTTTTTTTTTTTTTTTTTTTCTTTATTATTTTTTTGCTTTTTTATCTTATTTTTAAACTGTTCCTTTCATTTTTATTTTTTTTTAATCATTTTTATTGTTATCTCGGGGAATGTAAATAATCCCTATGATAGCAATAGGTAGTGACAGGTACTCTTTTTTGAAAAAATTGGGGTCTATTAGACCCTAGATCTCTCCTCTGCCCTCAAAGCATCTGACCACACCAAGATCGGTGTGATAAAATGCTTCCCCAATTTCCCAATGGCGCTATTTACATCCAGCGAAATCTAAGTCATAAAATGCTCGTAGCTTCCGGTTTCTTAGGCCATAGAGATGTTTGGAGCCACTCTGGTCTCTGATCAGCTCTATGGTCAGCTGGCTGAATCACCGGCTGCATTCTCAGGTTCCCTGTTGAGACAGGAGAGCCAGAGAAAAACACGGAAGACGGTGGGGGGGGGGCATTCCCTCCCACGGCTTGTAAAAGCAGTCTAGAGGCTAATTAGCCGCTAGGATTGCTTTTACATGAAAGCCGACCGCTGGCTGAAAAGAATGATACCAAGATGATACCTAAACCTGCAGGCATCATTCTGGTATAACCACTCAAAGTTGTGAATGGCGTACCTGAAGACAAAAAAATGGTTAACAATAAAGCACAGTAAACGGTAAAGTATAAAAAATTGCATACCTGAAAAGCAAACATGATAAAGCATAATAACAATAAAACATTGCAGAATAGAATACAGTAAAAAAGAGCAGAACAATAGAGAGAATAGAGAGAGAGAGAACAATAAAACGACAACTATTTTTTTTTATTTTATATATATATATATATATATTTTTTTTTTTACACTTTTTTTGTAACTAACTTTTATAACTGTAACCGGTTCCAGGTTCGGGTCTCTCAAAATGCGATGGCATCTTGGGAGACCCTGTGAAAGTGTGCCTAGTCTGTGCAATGCTGTACCCTACGCTAATACTCAACTAGTGTATGGTAGCGTTCAAAACATTCACCAATGCAAAGACCAGGATTGTCAGGACAGGAGGGACAATAATAGCGGGTGTCACGCCTATATCCGCGCTAGCTGCAGACACAATATCTTTTTTGGGGGCTTTCGCTGGGTAGGGGTACTCGGGAGGACATAAAGAAAATGCCTCTCATGCAGCCGACTGCATTTGGTTGGGGATGTGAATGGGGGAAGTACGGGCGCTGCAGAAGCGGTGGGTTCCCAATTAGGATTGGCGAATGCAGTAGGAAGGGCACTATGGGCACGACGGGCCTGTGTTTGTCTTTTTGGTGGCAGCGGGACACTACTTGTGCTTGCCACCTCACCAGCTTGAACTGCACTTATGGGACTCGCCACGTCACCAAGTGTTACTGCAGTGCTGGTTTGACTACGACCGGGGTGTACTAGGCCGCTGGCGCTTGCCAGTTCACCAAAACGCTACCAAAAAATCTGTTAGCGATCGCCGGGATCAGGCCTGACTCTGCGAACGCTGCAGTTATGCGTTTTAGTCTTTTGTAAGTGACAGTGATCGATCGATACTGCACTTGGGTGGGCTGGGCTGGGCCGGGCGGAGGGGCAAAACGCAGGTGCTAGCAGGTATCTGGGCTGATCCCACTAACACTGCATTTGTGAGAACCCTAAACTGCTGGGGATGCTAGTATAGATCTGATCGGATCAGATATTGATCCGTTCAGATACTATACCACTAAGGGTGGTGTACGGTGCGTGCGTGGGTGTTAGCGGTACTGGCGCTAACCTGACGCTGCCTGGGGCTGGTGCTTGCCAGTTCACCAAAATACTACCAAAAAAACTGTTAGCGATCGCAGGGATCAGGCCTGACTCTGTGAACGCTGCAGTTATGCATTTAGTGTTTTGTAAGTGTCAGTGATCGATCGATACTGCACTTGGGTGGGCTGGGCCGGGCGGAGGGGCAAAACGCAGGTGCTAGCAGGTATCTGGGCTGATTCCGCTAACACTGCGTTTTTGGGAACCCTAAACTGCTGGGGACACTAGTATAGATCTGATCGGATCAGATATTGATCCGTTCAGATACTATACCACTAAGGGAGGCGTATGCTGCGTGCGTGGGTGTTAGCGGTACTGGCGCTAACCTGACCCTGCCTGGGGCTGGTGCTTGCCAGTTCACCAAAATACTACCAAAAAAACTGTTAGCGATCGCAGGGATCAGGCCTGACTCTGCGAACGCTGCAGTTATGCGTTTAGTCTTTTGTAAGTGACAGTGATCGATCGATACTGCACTTGGGTGGGCTGGGCTGGGCCGGGCGGAGGGGCAAAACGCAGGTGCTAGCAGGTATCTGGGCTGATCCCGCTAACACTGCGTTTTTGGGAACCCTAAACTGCTGGGGACGCTAGTATAGATCTGATCGGATCAGATATTGATGCGTTCAGATACTATACCACTAAGGGAGGTGTATGCTGCGTGCGTGGGTGTTAGCGGTACTGGCGCTAATCTGACGCTGCCTGGGGCGACGCATATCACCGCCGGGCGATCAGGGGGCTAAACCTTTATTTGGTAATAAACGGCGGGTGCCCTGACACTATAAAAAATAAACAAACTAACCAGCGTCAACCGTAACGGTTATACGGTGATCAGTGGTGAAAGGGTTAACTAGGGGGCAATCAAGGGGTTAAAACATTTATTCGGTAGTATATGGGGGTCCCTGACGCTATAAAACGCTGACGGCGAACCTAAATATTTATGTCCCTAACTAGCGTCACCAGCGACACTAATACAGCGATCAGAAAAATGATCGCTTAGTGACACTGGTGACAGGGGGTGATCAAGGGGTTAAAACTTTATTAGGGGGGGTTAGGGGGGTACCCTAGACCTAAAGGGGGGTAATACTCACTGTCCCAACACTAACTGTCACAAACTGACACCAATGCAGTAATCAGAAAAAAAAAAAAAAACTGCTGGTGTCAGTTTGTGACGGGGGGGGGGGGGGGGTGATTGGGGGGGGATCGGGGGGCGATCGGGGGGGGATCGGGGTGTTTTGTGTGCCTGGCATGTTCTACTGTGTGTGTGTGTGTTGGTGCACTCACATTGATGTCTTCTCTCCTCGGGCCGGAACGGAAATTACCGAGCCGAGGAGAGATGACATCATTTCCTTTGCTGCTGTTTAGCATACAGCAGCAAAGGAATGATTCGATTGGCCGGCGGCGATCGCGAGGGGGGGGCCACGAACGGATGGTCTCCCCCTCACCACCGATCGCCGGGGCACAAAGGACGACCGCCTCGGGCACCGGGGGGGGGTCCGATCGGACCCCCCACCCGCGGAAGGCAAATCACGTACACTGTACGTGATTTTGCCTGTCCGTGCCACTTTGCCGACGTACATCGGCGTGAGGCGGTCGTCAAGTGGTTAAGTGCTATAAATTTAATTTCTGTTAAATCATATATAATATAGCTACCCATTTTAATGGCATGCCAATTAGCACAGCATGATGGATGTATATTAAACATTCAGCTATACAAACCAGGTCATAGCTGCCAGGTCATAACCAAATATATACACCATTTAAATAATTATTTTTCTCTCTTGTTGCTTCTGCTACCTTGGATTTTGCAGGATAATAATAGTGGACCTGAAGTCAATAGATAGATGAGCTTTGTGAAAAAAAAACACCAAATACTATAAGATTCAACAAGAAAATAAATTTATTTAAAACAAAATCTCTTAAAAACAACAACAGTAACAACTCCAAGTAGTGTTTAGTGAAAATAATAAACATATTTACTTTTTAAGAAACAAAATAACTTACTGAGGCTGCAGCATATGCAGAATATAAATGATAGATAACCCAACATTCTATTAACCTAAAGAATGCAAAAAAGCTACACTCAAGCAGAACTGAATTCACCAAAACAAGATTAGTCTAAAATGTCCTAATCCTCACTGCTGGTTTCTGCTACATACTTAGTTTCTATTGACTCTCTTTTCCGCTTTGGAGCAGCTTTTTTGCTCAGCAGAGCTGCAGTATGTTTTTTAAACAAAGGGGCAAATCTCTTTTTGGACAACCCTTCACTTCCTCTTTGCTTTGTAGAAACAGATGATGCCACCTGAGAGTCTTCAACTGCGGATATTCGTTCACTGCTGGACCCAGTTTCTGTCTCTTCTGCTGGTCCAGTTGCTGGTTTCCTCCTACTAGATAAAGCCACAAATGTAGCGGATTTTGCCTTTTTGAGAAGCTGTGTGGAGGGCTGCCACTGGTGACATCTCACTTGGGAGAATATATTAATTTTGCTTGCAAGCACTGCACAAAGTGTGTTTCTGACTGTTGTGACCTCCTCATATACATTGCAGCTGGCTGTTGAGTTAATGGATTTTTACCAAGGGAGCTCCGCTGGTCTGTGATAATCTTCCTGATTATGCTAAACAGCCTTTCACATGAAGCATTGCTATGTGGAATAAGAAGAGAAAACTTAGCCAGTTTGCAAAGCACCCAGGGCCGGATTTCCCACAAGGCCAACGAGGCCAGGCCTCGGGGCGGCAGTGGTACAGGGGCGGCGCCGCTCCTGCAACGAATTCTCGGCCGCCCCCCACACTATCATAGCAGCATGTGATGCAGCGCACCTGGGCGCCAGAGAGGTGGGGGCGCTGAAGCACTAGAGTGCTCCTCTCCCTCCTCCTCTCTGTTTGTGTCCAGACTGAGGCGGCGTCCTCCGCAGGTCACCGCCGCTGCTGGTTTTTCGAGGCTCAAGCCTGTCCCCCCTCCCTCCTCCTGTCAGAGAAGGAGAGCAGCTGAAGGAGATCGGAGCGGCTGGTCTCTGTGCGGGGGAGGGGGGCGCGTGTTCTCCTGTGTCCTCCTGTGTCTCTCACTCCCGCCCAAGCCTGTCTCCATCTGTACACTTATGGAGGGGGGGTTGTCCTGGGGGGTCTGTACTAGTGAAGGGGGGGTTTGTCCTGGGATGTCTGCACTAATGGAGGGGGGGGTTGTCCTGGGGGTCTGTACTAGTGAAGGGGGGGTTTGTCCTGGGATGTCTGCACTAATGGAGGGGGGGTTGTCCTGGGGGTCTGTACTAGTGAAGGGGGGGTTTGTCCTGGGATGTCTGCACTAATGGAGGGGGGGTTGTCCTGGGGGTCTGTACTAGTGAAGGGGGGGGTTTGTCCTGGAATGTCTGTACTAATGAAGGGGGGGGGTTGTCCGGGGGGGTTTGTACTAATGAAGGGGGGGTTGTCCTGGGGGTCTGTACTAATGGAGGGGGTGGTTTGTCCTGGGGGGTCTGTGCTAATGGAGTGGGTTGACCTGGGGGGGGGGGGTTGTACTAATGGAGAGGGGGTTGTCCTGGGGGGGTTGTACTAATGGAGGGGGAGTTGTCCGGGGGGGTTTGTACTAATAGAGGGGCGTTTGTCCTGGGGGGTCCGTACTAATGGAGGGGGGTTTGTTCTGGGGGGGTCTGTACTAATGAAGGGAGGGGGGTTTGTCCTGGGGGGATCTGTACTAATGAAGGGAGGGGGGTTTGTCCTGGTGGGGGTCTGTACTAATGGATGGGGGTTTGTCCTGGGGGGGTCTGTACTAATGGAGGGGGGTGGTTTGTCCTGGGGGGGTCTACACCCAGGAAAGTACACCCAGGACTCCAGAGGGAGTGGACACTGCTGAGGGAAAACCATTAGAGAGAGAACCCCGCTGCCCTGTGCCACCAGAGGGAAAGCCACACAGCCTGGTGCCATCCCTGGCGGAGAAAGGAATGGAGTCATTGCAGGAATACAGATGTGGGTGCTACCCAGCGGAATCGCCACGGGCAATTCAGAGTGAGCTGACTCCTGTTTAGAGGAACCATCGCTGTATCGCTGGGTCAGGTGAGAGGGCCGATCGGCCATTATCTACTAATGTCCATAGGAACTGCAGTCTCTGACCGTCTCCTGTATCATGTCTGCAGTCTCTGACCATCTCTTGTATCATGTCTGCAGTCTCTGACCGTAATATGTCTGGGGGCTCTTTCTGGTGGTGTGTGTGTGTGGGGGGGGGGGGGGCGGCATTGAAGAGCCCAGCCGTGGGGCGGCAAAGGGAGTAAATCCGGGCCTGAAAGCACCCTGTGCCTGCTCTGGCCTGTCGCTAGATCTTTAATTTGCGACAAGTTATGCCAAAATGCATCTATCCGGAGGTTGTCAACTGAAGATATATCAGTGATCTGATAGTCCCTAAATTCTGATAGGAGTCTGTCTATGTCCTGGACCTCAACAACATTTGGAAATCTAGAAATTACAGTCTGCAGGTCATGAATGGTGGAAGAGAGGCGTGAATTTGGATTTAGGAATGTAAGGCTTTTTAGCACTGGGTCCTCCAAAGGCATAGCCTTTTTCATGTAGTCTAGAGCTCTGCAGTAAAAAAGAACAGTTTCGGAGACAAATTTTTTGTACCCAGCTGTGTCAGTTAAATTTTCTCTTCTTGCATAATTTCTTGTTTCAAAGCCAATAAGAATCTCTGATTGTGGCAGCTGAAGTGAAGAATCATGATAATCAAGCTTCAGAAAACTTTTAGCACCAGCAATTACAGCTGGCAGAACAAACCTTACAAGAAGATCCCTATAGAGATTCATTATAGCTGAATGTAAAAGATGGACCATAGGGGCTTCTGTTTGAAGCAACACATTAAAAGAATTAAAGACAGGTAGGGTGGAGTGCAAAAACAACAAATATAGTTTTGTCAGAGGATTTTGCATTGAATCAAGTATTCTTTTTTCTCTGGCACCAAGATCACTTTCTTCACCCAGTGTGCTTCTGAAATAGGATTTCAAGGCATCCCAAGCAAACAGCGTTCTTTCAATGGATTTTTCAAGTGACAACCAACGGGTTTTCACATGTTTCACTATTTTCCGAACACCAGTGTTGCAGAATTCCATATGTTCATGAAGAGCTGCTACTCTTTTACTACTTTTTTGGAAATGAAAATATATGTCAATAATGAGGTCCTCAACACTGATGGACAATGTTTTTTCTGCATGTTCAGCCATGAGGTGAACTAAGTGGCAGGGACATCCAACAGCGTACACCTTTTGCTCTGGTTTCTGAGCTGTCCTTATTCTAGAAAGCACACTGTTGTGTTTTCCCTGCATGTTAGCAGCATTATCTGCAGAATAAGTGGCACACATGTTCCAGTCTACGTTACGTTTTTTTTAACATTTTGTCCACCGCATCAAAAAGATCTTGGGCTCTACTGGATGCACAGGACACCATGTCTAGAAATTCGGTAACTGTGAGCCCTGTTGTAGGATTTTCATATGTAATAAGAAGAGGAAAATATTTGTCAAATTGATCAGAGCTTGCATCTAGTGAAATGCCAAAATATGTGCTTTGCCCTTTAATGGCAGCTCTGACATTTGCTAGTGCTTCCAGAGCAATTGCACCTTGTATTATGTGTGTTGTTTTCGTGGCTGCACAGGCATATTTTTGTGCAGTTTGTGAGTCTGAAAACATTTTGTTAAACAAAGGCCTTAGATGGTCACTAGCAGAAATAGAAATGTTGTGCTCCAACAGGAAACCTGTGAACAAGACTTCTGCCTTTACAACTTTTTCCGATAACTGGGAATCAGAAGCACTGAAAAAAGTGGAGACTGGCAATGCTTGTGTGGTGGCTTTGGCAGCTACAGCATGTCTGTCTGAGGTAATGTGTCTTGTGATATCATGGTAGCCACCATGGCTCACGGTGAAATCAGCTGCACATAACTCACAAAAAGCATATGCAGGCCCTTTTCTGGACTTCAGAATAAATGGATGGTCTTTCCTCCAGGATTCTTTAAAACTGCAGAGTCTTTTAGCTTTTTTCTTTGGTGATTTAATTGGCTTGTCAGCCATGTTTTATAGCAATATGTAGGCTGAGAACTACTGAAAAAAAGCTATCATTTCGGAAAGACAAAGACAAATGGCATTCATCAGTTATAGAAACTGCCCAATTTAAGCAACTGGAACTATTTAAACAAAAACCAACAAACTTAAAATGTGTGAACAGAGCAAATACAAAGCAGGCATACAATTTACTTGCAGTCTGTTGCTCCATTCTGAAGACTAGCTCCACTATCTTCAGCACCTAAAATCCACCTGGCTCAAAGACATACAGTATCATACAAAAGTGAGATCCCCTCTGTTCGGAGACTGGGCCGCAGGGTAGTATTCCAACATGAAAAGGAGACCCCAAACATACCACCAAGATGACCACTGCCTTGCTAAAGAAGCTGAGGGTAAAGGTGATGGACTGGCCAAGCATGTCTCCAGACCTAAACCCTATTGATCATCTGTGGGACATTGTCAAACAGAAGGTGGAGGAGCGCAAGGTCTCTAACATCTGTGATGTCGTCATGGAGGAGTGGAAGAGGACTCCAGTGGCAACCTGTGAAGCTCTGGTGAACTCCATGCCCAAGAGGGTTAAGGCAGTGCTGGAAAATAATGGTGGCCACACATAATATTGACACTTTGGGCCCAATTTGGACATTTTCACTTAGGGGTGTACTGACTTTTGTTGCCAGTGGTTTAGACATTAATGGCTGTGTGTTGAGTTACTTTGAGGGGACAGCAAATTTACACTGTTATACAAGGTGTACACTCACTACTTTACATTGTAGCAAAGTGTCATTTCTTCAGTGTTGTCACATGAAAAGATAGAAGAAAAGATTTACAGAAATGTGAGGGGTGTACTCACTTTTGTGAGATACTGTAGGTAGTGTTCAACAAGCAGATTCTGGTCCTACTGCACCAAGTACAGCTTTGGGTAGAAAGATTTATTCATGGCTAGGGATGAGCTTCGTGTTCGAGTCGAACCCATGTTCGACTCGAACATCGGCTGTTCGGTCGTTCGCCGAATTGCGAACGATATGGGCCGTTCGCGCCAAATTCGTGTGGCGCGTCACGGCCCATAATTCACTGCGGCATCGCAGTGCATTGCTTGCTGATGATTGGCCAAGCATGCACTATGACCCGCATGCTTGGCCAATCACAGCGCCGCCTGAACAGAGAGCCGTAATTGGCCAAAGCCAAGGAGGCTTTGGCCAATTATGGCTCAGGGGATTTAGTACATGCCCCACACTATATAAGGCCGCCTGCACGGCGGCCCTGTGCAGTGTGTTCCGGTGTGCTGAGAGATAGAGAGAGAGACAGTGTCATTTCATTTGAGTTAGCTAGATTAGGCAGGACAGTCAGTCAGTTAGCTGCACTTAAAGTGTATTGTGTATATATATGCATCCCAGGTGTTGCATATATATATATACACTGTATTCAGTTTAGCTAGATCCGTTCCTGTTATCTTCTAGACTATTTACATTTAGTGCAGTGCGTCCTGCTCACAGTGTTCAGCTAGATCCGTTCCTGTTATCTTCCTACTGACAGGCAGGCTTGTCTTGTTACAGTATTTACAGCTACCTGAAGAAAATTACTGGTGTTCTTTTGATCCTATTAGTACCACAGTCAGGCAGCTAGACTATTTACATTTAGTGCAGTGCGTCCTGCTCACAGTGTTCAGCTAGATCCGTTCCTGTTATCTTCTTACTGACAGGCAGGCTTGTCTTGTTACAGTATTTTGAAGAAAATTACTGGTGTTCTTTTGATCCTATTAGTACCACAGTCAGGCAGCTAGACTATTTACATTTAGTGCAGTGCGTCCTGCTCACAGTGTTCAGCTAGATCCATTCCTGTTATCTTCCTACTGGCAGGCAGGCTTGTCTTGTTACAGTATATAAAGCTACCTGAAGAAAATTACTGGTGTTCTTTTGATCCTATTAGTACCACAGTCAGGCAGCTAGACTATTTACATTTAGTGCAGTGCGTCCTGCTCACAGTGTTCAGCTAGATCCGTTCCTGTTATCTTCCTACTGACAGGCAGGCTTGTCTTGTTACAGTATATAAAGCTACCTGAAGAAAATTACTGGTGTTCTTTTGATCCTATTAGTACCACAGTCAGGCAGCTAGACTATTTACAGTTAGTGCAGTGCGTCCTGCTCACAGTGTTCTGCTAAACCTACAAGTTAGTGGGGTGCGTCCTGCTCACAGTGTTCAGCTAAACCTACAAGTTAGTGGGGTGCGTCCACCTCACAGTGTTCAGCTAAACCTACAAGCTAGTGGGGTGCGTCCTGCTCACAGTGTTCAGCTAGATCCGTTTCTGTTATCTTCTTACTGACAGGCAGGCTTGTCTTGTTACAGTAAATACAGCTACCTGAAGAAAATTGCTGGTGTTCTTTTGATCCTATTAGTACCACAGTCAGGCAGTTAGTGCAGTGCGTCCTGCTCACAGTGTTCAGCTAAACCTACAAGTTAGTGGGGTGCGTCCACCTCACAGTGTTCAGCTAAAGCTACCTGTAGAAGGTTGGTGGTGTTCTCATACTACAGGCAGGCAGTTGATTTTGCTAGCTGCAGTATCAGTACATATATATATATACATATATATATATATATATATATATATATATATACATATATATATATACATATATATATATATATATATATATATATATATATATATATATATATATATATATATATATATATATATCCCAGCTTAGTGCAGCTACAGGCCATTAGTATGTCTGGCAGGCCAAGAAGGAGAGGCAGACAGTCACAAGCCAATAAGAGAGGGCAAGCAGGCTCTGTGTCTAGTGCTGGTCGTGGAGACGGTGCATCCTCATCAGCACGTGGCCATGGGACACGCTTAGCCTTTTTTTCGGCAGCTGGCCGTGTTGAGCCGCAACATGCGGAAGACTTGGTCGAGTGGATGACCAAGCCGTCCTCATCCTCCTCATCCTCCTCATCCTCTCTCACCCATGCCCAGGGTACTTTGTCTGGCAAAGCAGCGGCCTCTTCCCTCGGCTCAATGTCATCAGTGACTCCTTCCCTAGCCCCACCATGTCCTCCTGAGGAGTCCCTCGAACTGTTTGACCACAGTGTTGGGTACATGCTCCAGGAGGATTCCCAGCGTTTGGAAGGCTCTGATGATGATACTGAGCTCGATGAAGGCAGTAACATGAGCACGGACAGAGGGGGTGCCCAAGAAGGACAGCAATCTGGCAGTCATGCTCCCCCTGCTGCAGCATACTGCCAGGTTTGCTCCAGTGATGAGGAGGGAGGGGATGATGAGGTCACTGACTCAACGTGGGTGCCTGAGAGGAGGAGGAGGAGGAGGAGGCGGCACATCACCAACGAGGCAGGATGCCCTCCAGGGGCCAGCCTAAGGGCAGCACATTGACTGCATCACACCCCAAAGCTCCACATGTGCAGGGCGCTGCAGTCTCTGCGCGTTATTCAAAAAGTTCTTTGGTGTGGGCCTTTTTTGAGACGAGTGCATCAGATCGCACCGCTGCTATTTGCAACATTTGTCTCAAGCGTATCTCACGTGGCCAAAACATCTCCCGCTTGGGTACCACATGCTTGACCAGACATATGTTGACCTGCCATGCAGTTCGTTGGCAAGCGTATCTAAAAGACCCACACCAAAGAACAAAGAGGACCTCTCCTTGCTCCTCATCAGCTGAGATTTCCAACCCCACTAGACCTTCAGTCCTCTCTGAGACCTGCACTGAGAGGAATGAAGGTGTAGAATTAGGTGTGTCACAGCCAAGTACTTGTGGGCAATCTGCTTTTGGTACACCGACGTCAGATTGTACCAGGCAAATTTCCCTGCCCCAGCTGCTGCACCGCCGAAAGAAGTTCGCTCCCAGCCATCCACATGCCCAGCGGTTGAATGCTAGCTTGGCAAAATTGCTAGCACTTCAACTGCTGCCTTTTCAGTTGGTAGACTCTGCCCCCTTCCGTGAGTTTGTGGAATGTGCGGTTCCTCAGTGGCAGGTACCCAAACGCCACTTTTTCTCACGGAAGGCGATTCCGGCTCTCTACCGGCATGTGGAAGGCAATGTCCATGCCTCGCTGGACAGGGCGGTCAGCGATAAGGTGCATATTACCGCTGACTCATGGTCCAGCAGGCATGGACAGGGACGTTACCTAAGTTTCACGGCGCATTGGGTGACTCTGCTGGCAGCTGGGAAGGATGCAGGACAAGGTGCAGTAGTGTTGGAGGTTGTTCCACCACCACGCCTCCAAAATGCTAGTGATTGTGACACACCTCTCTCCTCCACCCCCTCCTCTTCTTCTTCCTCCATGGCCTCTTCCTCGGAACCAGCGGTGCTCCGTAGTCGTTCAAGGGGCTACGCAAGTACGCAGGCCAAAAGATGCCATGCGGTGCTTGAGCTGGTGTGCTTGGGGGACAGGAGCCACACTGGGGCAGAGGTTCTGTCAGCTCTGCAGGGGCAGGTTCAGAGGTGGTTGACGCCACGCCAACTTAAGGCAGGAATGGTGGTTTGCGACAATGGCACCAACCTCCTCTCTGCCCTCCGACAGGGACAAATGACCCATGTGCCCTGTTTGGCTCACGTCCTTAACTTGGTGGTGCAGCGGTTCTTGGGCAGGTACCCGGGCTTACAGGATGTCCTGAGGCAGGCCAGGAAAGTCTGTGTGCATTTCCGCCGGTCATATAATGCCAGTGCTCGGCTGACGGACCTCCAAAAGGAGTTTAACCTGCCCAAGAACCGCCTAATCTGTGACATGCCCACCAGGTGGAACTCAACGTTGGCCATGCTGCAGCGGCTGCACACGCAGCAGAGGGCCATCAATGAGTACCTGTGCGACTATGGCACCAGGACAGGGTCAGGGGAGCTTGTTTTTTTTTCCCCACGCCAGTGGGCCATGATCAGGGATGCAGTGACAGTGCATGCATCAGTGACACTGTCCCCCTTGTCCACCTGTTGGAGCACACGCTGCGTGGAATAATGGACAGGGCACTTGAGGCAGAACAGAGGCAGGAAGAGGAGGACTTCCTTAGCTCTCAAGGCCCCCTTTATCCAGACAGTGTTCCTGCGTGCCCGCCGATCACACAGGAAGAGGACGAGGAGGAGGAGGAGGAAGATTGTGTCAGTATGGAGGTGGAGCCTGGCACTCAGCATCAGCAGCAGTCTTTAAGGGATCAGTCCCAAGAAACACATGGACTTGTACGTGGCTGGGAGGAGGTGGCTGCGGACCATATCGTCCTTAGTGACCCAGAGGACTCCGGACCGAATGCCTCAGCAAACCTACGCTGCATGGCCTCCCTGATCCTGCAAAGCCTGCGTAAGGATCCTCGTATTCGTGCTATCAAGGAGAAGGACCAATACTGGCTGGCAACCCTCCTTGATCCACGTTACAAGGGTAAGGTTGCGGACCTTATCTTGCCATCGCAGAGGGAGCAGAGGATGAAACATCTTCGGGAGGCCTTGCAGAAAGGTCTGGGCATCGCGTTCCCAGAGACCGGGAGGTTACAAACTCCTGTTTCTGGACAACGTGTTGCTGAGGCTTCGGTCAGTCAAAGAAGGAGCGGTGGAGAAGGTGGCCGTCTGACCGATGCGTTCAGACAATTTTTTGGTCCGCAGCCCCAAGGTATGATCGGTTCCAGCAACCATCGCCAGCGTCTGTTTTACATGGTGCAGGAATACCTAGGGGCAAGATCAGACTTGGACACCTTTCCCACCGAAAATCCTCTGGGTTACTGGGTCTTGAGGATGGATCACTGGCCAGAGCTTGCGCAGTATGCAATTGAGCTACTGGCCTGCCCTGCATCCAGCGTTCTTTCGGAACGCACATTCAGTGCTGCTGGAGGCGTGGTAACCGATCACAGGGTGCGTCTGTCCACCGACTCGGTCGATCGACTGACCTTCATAAAAATGAATCAGTCTTGGATCACCACCAGCTACCAAGCACCTGATGCTGATGTAACCGAATAATTTTTTTTGAAATCTCAGATCCCTTCAAAGACTGCCTATGCTGATGCTGAGTGACTATCCCTGAGTAATTATCCTCTTCCTCCTCAATCATCACGCTGATAGCTTGTAAGAACATTTTTGGTTCTGGGCGCCACCACCAGTGCCTAAGGCACAATTTTTCAGCCCCTGTTTAACAGGGGCGTGTAATTACAATTTTTGATGTAATACTTTGCAGCAGGGCTCGTTCCTGCATTCCAACTAGAGTGTCTGTGAGGGGTTGCAGTGTTGTGGCACCAGCACCAGTGCCTAAGGCCCATTTTTTCTGCCCCTGTTTAACAGGGGCGTGTAATTACAATTTTTGATGCAATACTTTGCAGCAGGGCTCATTCCTGCGTTCCAACTAGAGTGTCTGTGAGGAGTTGCAGTGTTGTGGCACCAGCACCAGTGCCTAAGGCCCAATTTTTCTGCCCCTGTCTAACAGGGGCGTGTAATTACAATTTTTGATGCAATACTTTGCAGCAGGGCTCATTCCTGCGTTCCAACTAGAGTGTCTGTGAGGGGTTGCAGTGTTGTGGCACCAGCACCAGTGCCTAAGGCCCAATTTTTCAGCCCTTGTTTAACAGGGGCGTGTAATTACAATTTTTGATGCAATACTTTGCAGCAGGGCTCGTTCCTGCGTTCCAACTAGAGTGTCTGTGAGGGGTTGCAGTGTTGTGGCACCAGCAGCAGTGCCTAAGGCCTAATTTTTCAGCTCCTGTTCAACAGGGGCATGTAATTACAATTCTTGATCTAATATTTCACAGCAGGGCCCTGTGAGGGCTTACAGTGTTGTGGCCACAGCAACACCTAAGGCCCAAATTTCTGCTGAGTATATAGGGCAGGACCCTACTTTCAAACATCTAACTTACAAACGACTCCTACTTGCAAACGGAAGGAGACAACAGGAAGTGAGATGAAATCTACCCCTAGGAAGGGAAATTCTCTCCTGTAAGAGTTAATATGGGAAAAACATTTCTCCTTTCCACTGATGCTTTCCAATCCTTGTTCCACAAAAAACCCAAATTTTCAAAAAACATTTTTCATTGGGACAAAAAGTGAGGTAAAATCTTCTGAAGAGGAGGAAAGACAGCAAAACAAATGTCACAGGGGTGATAACCCTTTCCTATGTTTTCCAAAAAGCTTAAAAAAGATTTTTTGGCTGGAGCTAAACACGTTAAAAATGTTCAAAATTACAAACAGATTCTACTTAACAACAAACCTACAGTCCCTGTCTTGTTTGAACCGCCTGTATACTGCTGTTCAGAGTATATAGGGCCTGGTGGCCCCACACCTTTCCTTATTTTAATTTGGGTGCGGGGTTCCCCTTAATATCCATACAAGACCCAAAGGGCCTGGTAATGGACTGGGGGGTACCCATGCCGTTTATCTCACTGATTTTCATCCATATTGCCAGGACTCGACATTACATTAAACCCGCAAGCAGTTTTAAATGAGATTTTTTCCTTTAACTACTTCCCACCCGGCCAATGTACATAAACGGCCGGGTGGGCGCTCTCTCCTTCTGAGTGGACGTTCAGGAACGTCCCTCAGAAGGAGCGGGATCGCGCGCGCGCGTGCCCGCGCAGCGGCGCGATCCCGATGCGCTCGTGTCCCCCGGACACGGCGCATCTCGGATCGGCAGGAGGGCTCTGTGATTGGCCCTCCTGATCACATGACGGCCGTGTCCAATCACAGCCGTCATGTGATGTAAACACAGCCGGTTGCTAGGCGATCAGCTCTCCTCTCCTCACACGGAAGTTGTCGCTGAGGAGGAGAGGAGAGGGGATCGCTGCAGCCGGCTGATGATCAGTGAGTATGAGCTGTTTTTTACAGCTTTTTACTCACTGATCACCAACCTAGTGTCAACACACATGTAAATACATACATGTAAAACACACACATGTCCCCACATAATGTAAAACACACACACATGTCCCCACATAATGTAAAACACACATGTCCCCAAAACACATGTCCCCAAATAATAAAAAAAGCTGTCCCCCACATATGTCACACTAAAATCACATGTCCCAATGGTAATCTGCACACATATGTACGTGATCACCTGCACACATCTGTACATGATCATTTGCGTACATATGTCCGTGATCACACAAACCAATTATTATACACTTAACAGGATTTTTTTTATCAAAAACATGTAGCAGAATACATTTTGGCTTAAATGTATGACAAAATTCGATTTTACTGGATTTCTTTTAAAACAGAAAAAAGAAAATATTGTTTTTTTTCCAAATTTCCACTATTTTTGCGCTTATATCGCAAAAAAAAAAAAATGGAGTCGTGAATAAATACCACCAAAAGAAAGCTCTATTTGTGCGAACAAAATGATAAAAATTTCATTTGGGTACAGTGTAGCATGACCGAGTAATTGTCATTAAAAGTGCGAGAGCGCTGAAAGCTGAAAATTGGTCTGGGAAGGAAGGGGGCGAAAGTGCCCAGTATTGAGGTGGTTAAAAATGACATTTGGCGCAGGGACTGTTCTAAACACGGGAAACATGCGTCACTTTACAGGCATACTATAGACACCCCCCAGGTACGATATTTAAAGGAATATTTCACTTTTTTTTTTTTTTTACTTTAAGCATCATTAAAATCACTGCTCCCGAAAAAACGGACGTTTTTAAAAGTTTTTTTTGCATTGATACATGTCCCCTGGGGTAGGACCCGGGTCCCCAAACCCTTTTTAGGACAATACCATGCAAATTATCCTTTAAAATGAGCACTTTTGATTTCGAACGTTCGAGTCCCATAGACGTCAATGGGGTTCTAACGTTCATGCGAACTTTCGGTCCGTTCGCAGGTTCTGGTGCAAACCGAACCGGGGGGTGTTCGGCTCATCCCTATTCATGGCACAGCAGAATCATCCTGGGGTTTACAGGTATTGTGATACAGTCCAGCGGAATCCATGAAAGTTGGAATAGGTTAAACATGCAAAACTAAGACCCCTTACACACAGGACAGGCTCCGTTGGAATCCGCCTGCTCAGCAGTGAATCTGTCTGCTAATCCACGCTGAGCAGGCGGATGGCTGGTCTCTGTTCACTCCTCTTATGCAGAGAGGACACAGACATAGCTGCTCTCCTCTATGGGTGGTTGTATGTAAACGGACTGCCTGTTTGTTTACACTTTACTGACATTCACTCCAACAGACATATAGGGAAAATAATCCCCATCCATCTGTTTTTAGCAGACAGGATTGGATTGGATGTTGGTGGGTGTCAACGGACACATATCTGTTGACACCCGCTGCTCCATAGAGAAGACTGGAGGGTCAGATTGGGTCCGCCTGAAAAACTGACAGGGGGACCTGTTCAGTCCACCTGTGTGAAAGGGGCCTGTACAAACATGCCAAAATTGAAGAACAAAACATGCACAAACTGACTGCCTGTTGCTACCTGAATTTGCAAGCAGGATGCTTACAGTGGTTCTAAGGTTCTAAAGTAAATTTATTTATTTTTTTTAACCTTAAAAGCAATTGCAAACCGTAAAAAGAAGGATAATGTCATCATGTGCTAGAATGCACCACATACTAGCACATTAAGACAGACTTACCTTAAAAGGAAGCCTTCCAGTGGCATGCTGTCACTGCTGCTTGGGCTTCCATTTTCACCTGGTCTCAGGGCAGAGCCGCTAGGACATCACTCCCACACATGTGCACAGGAGCCACAGCCATGGCACAGCGCTCTGAATGGATGGCATTGTTGCACTGGTGACATCACTGGCACCTACTAAAGTAAATATTTACTATACCTACAGGTAAACCTTTTCATAGGCTTACCTGTAGGTATAAATCAAAAGGCGGATTTTATTACTGCTTTAATGCATTCCCTGCATTATGGTAAAAGACTCCCCACTAATTGTTCTCTCCCTCATCCCTAAACACTCACCTGGCTCCTCAGTCATCTCACCATTCCAATTGGAATTCTCGCTGCTGTCAAACTCTCCTGTAAGTAGGGAGCAGGGGTGTGGCTTACGTGGCACACAGTCCGGCTTGGGAGTGCAAGCACGAGTGCCCCCTTAACACCTGGACATGCTAAGGGGGCACCCAAAGAAAGGAGGAGTGGAGAGAGCCGTCATTGTACTCTTCCTCTGTGTGAAGGTGGGAGGGATATCTGTGGAAACTCAGCCACATGTACTGTGTTTCCATATTGTCTGTGTCTGGTGAAGATTATTTTTAATTACTATAGGATGTATAGGCTAAGATTAAAGTGATTCTAAAAGGTTATTTTTTTTTTAATAACAAACATCTTATACTTATTTGCCCCGTAATTTGTAAGGAGCAGAACCAATCCTCCTCTTTTGGGGTCCCCCTACTGACAGACCTGGCTCCTCCTCTTTAGTGAGTACCTCCATAGCAAGCTGCGTCCTTTGGGGGCACGTGTGCGTGCTCGCTCCCAAGCCCCACTGCCTGTGTCCATTGACACAGACAGTGGGGCTTGGCCCCACCCCCACTCCCTCATCAAAGGATTGGATTGACAGCAGTGGGAGCCAATGGCTCCCACTGCTATCAATCTGCTCAGTAAGGAGGGAGAGAGGAGTGAGCCACCACTCTTATGCACAGCGCTGAATCAAGATGGGGCTGAGGTAAGTATTGGGTGGCTGCATACAGATTGTTTTTTACCATGCAGAGAATGCATTAAGGTAAAAAAAAACTTCGGTCTTTAGAACCACTTTGAGTGGAAAAGAATGTAATAAACCATAGTGACCTTATAGGTGTACTGGAATGTTGCCAATCCAGTACAATATTAGCACATGAAGGATGAAAGCCACATCTGCATAAATTTGAATAAGACCATCACTATCAATTCATAAAGAATAAGATGGTAATAGAAAGAAGCCAGAACTCCAAGGAGTGTATCCAATTAGGCAGGACCTTCCACTACTAGTTGTTCCACTATTTGTTGGTAGATTTAAAAAAGATTGTACAATCATATTGTAACTTGTGGAGTGAAATTCACCAACACTTTGAAGTTTGGTGTCCTGATTGTTTATAAATTAAACGGATCACTCAGTAAGGCCCTCACACTACACAGGTATGGACCTAAAAGATATAGCACAATCAGACTAGCATGCAGCCAGATCAAAAGGCATTACCTTCCGAAGTTCCATTTAGGGAAATCATTGTATTTCTCCTAGTAAGAGACTACAAAGCACCAATACAAGACAGAGTTACTGTAGGCCAGAACTCAACGGAGTCTATCCAATTAGGCAGGACCTTCCACTACTAGTTGTTCCACTATTTGTTGGTAGATTTAAAAAAGATTATACAATCATATTGTAACTTGTGGAGTGAAATTCACCAACACTATGAAGCTTGGTGTCCTGATTGTTTATAAATTAAACGGATCACTCAGTAAGGCCCTCACACTACACAGGTATGGACCTAAAAGATATAGCACAATCAGACTAGCATGCAGCCAGATCAAAAGGCATTACCTTCCGAAGTTCCATTTAGGGAAATCATTGTATTTCTCCTAGTAAGAGACTACAAAGCACCAATACAAGACAGAGTTACTGTAGGCCAGAACTCAACGGAGTCTATCCAATTAGGCAGGACCTTCCACTACTAGTTGTTCCACTATTTGTTGGTAGATTTAAAAAAGATTATACAATCATATTGTAACTTGTGGAGTGAAATTCACCAACGCTTTGAAGCTTGGTGTCCTGATTGTTTATAAATTAAACGGATTACTCAGTAAGGCCCTCACACTACACAGGTATGGACCTAAAAGATATAGCACAATCAGACTAGCATGCAGCCAGATCAAAAGGCATTACCTTCCAAAGTTCTATTTAGGGAAATCATTGTATTTCTCCTAGTAAGAGACTACAAAGCACCAATACAAGACAGAGTTACTGTAGGTACCTATCCAGCTGTGAAACTGAGCAATAACACTTACCTGTGCCCTGCGTTGTTGCTGGCCCGCTGCTCCCTTCCCAATGCTGCACCATTTCAATAGCCTGTTGCTTTTTTCTGAACTCTGCTTCATGAGCAATATGACAAAAAAAAATATTATATATATATATATATATATATATATATATATATATATATATATAATCTCAATTTAATAAAAGTCTGTCTATTTTTAGACTATTTTTAGAGTATTTTGCTTAAAGTTTAATAGAAGAATGTAATCTAGTTGAATATAGTTGGACTGAGAAACTCTCTTATGTTTATGCATACATCCTGACCTCTGAAGACACGCAGTGCACTGGATGGGGCCACATGTCCAGAAAGACCTCAGGGTGGGATGGGGGGGGTGGACAGTGAGATCGCAGGATGGGACGGGGAGATCGCAGGATGGGACGGGGAGATCGCAGGATGAGACGGGGAGATCGCAGGATGAGACGGGGAGATCGCAGGATGAGACGGGGAGATCGCAGGATGAGACGGGGAGATCGCAGGATGAGACGGGGAGATCGCAGGATGAGACGGGGAGATCGCAGGATGGGACGGGGAGATCGCAGGATGAGACGGGGAGATCGCAGGATGAGACGAGGAGATCGCAGGATGAGACGGGGAGATCGCAGGATGAGACGGGGAGATCGCAGGATGAGACGGGGAGATCGCAGGATGAGACGGGGAGATTGCAGGGTGGGACGGGGAGATCGCAGGGTGGGAAGGGTGGTGGACGGGGAGATCGCAGGATTGGACAGGGGGGTGGACAGGGAGATCGCAGGATTGGACAGGGGGTGGACAGGGAGATCGCAGGATTGGACAGGGGGATCGCAGGATTGGACAGGGGGGTGGACAGGGAGATCGCAGGATTGGACAGGGGGGTGGACAGGGAGATCGCAGGATTGGACGGGGGGGTGAACAGGGAGATCGCAGGATTGGACAGGGGGGTGGACAGGGAGATCGCAGGATTGGACGGGGGGGTGGACAGGGAGAGATCGCAGGATTGGACAGAGGGGTGGACAGGGAGATCACAGGATTGGACGGGGGGGTGGACAGGGAGATCACAGGATTGGACAGGGGGGTGGACAGGGAGATCGCAGGATTGGACGGGGGGGGGGGGGGACAGGGAGATCTCAGGATTCAGGATGAATGGGGGTGGACAGAGAGCTCAGGAGAGGAAGCATAAACAGGGCAATTCAGATTGAGACACACACACAGAACACTTCCCCGTTCTCAGCACACACTCTCCTTATCTCCTGCTGCAGAGTCCTGTTCAGATGAAACAGACAGAATGAGTGATGCTCTGTGTCTGCAACCTGAGCTAAGATTCTGGGCACAGGCTTCACCAGAAATCTATCTGTCATCTGCCAGGACACTGCAACAGCTTGAGTTAACTGCAGCAACTTTCCTATCACACATACACAGACCTGCAGAAAGCCCTCCTCCTCGTCTTCAGCACAGACCGGCAACTGACCCCGCCCCCACGCACAGAGTGTTCTGTTGGCAAATACAGGAGGATGATTTCCATGTGCTGCAGCCAATCACCATGAGGACAAGCAACCGCGAGTTCCAATCAAAGAAAATTTCCACACAGTGAGAAAACCAGCCTCAGGCTGTGCCATGCGGGATTCATTCTGTGTGCACAGGACAATGCAGGGAGCATTCTCCTACCTTTCTTCCAGAGCAGGAACAGCCTCCAGGGGAGACCCGGAGTTGGGGGGTGGAGCCGGGGGTGGAGCCGGGGGCAGAGCTTAGGCGCGAGGAAGAATCCTCCTCCAGCTCGCACTGAATGCTGGGGCTCCACTCTCCTCCTCGTCGTGACGTCACTGGTTGTTAGACGCCAGGCGGGCCATGCCTAGCAACCAGTTGTTTTGGCAGTTAGCCAGGCAGCATCTGGGGGTGAAATGAAGCGGTCTTGGCCAGAACCAGTACAGCGCCAGGCAGTGAGGGACAGCGGCAATGCAACGGCAATTTTTAGGAGGCATCAGATCGGCCAATGGGGCAATTCCGGGACATTGTATTGTCCCGGAATGAAGGTGCCCGGGACGCGGGACAGACCTCCCACAGCGGGACTTTCACGGGCAATCCGGGATGGTTGGGAGGTATGAACATGTTAATGATAAAAAGAAAAGCAGTAAAATAGATCCCCTGCAACCAGGAACAATAGAATCCCAGCAATAGATCCCCACAGAACAATAGACTCCCCCAGCAACAATGGACTCCCCCCCAACAACAATAGATTCCCTGCAACAACAGTGAACCACCCACAACAAAATATCACACCCAGTAACAAAATATCCACCCAAGCAACATTAGCCAATAAAAATAGACCTCTCCCTCAACAGTAGATCCCTTCCAGCAACATAAGACCCCCCAGCAACAATAGATTCCCCATCAGCAACAATATACCCTCACACATAATCAGATCCCCACCAGTGACAATAGATCCCCCAGCAGCCAACATCAATAGACCCTCCAGCATACCCCACACCCCATGCTATTACATACATTCCGTGCTGGAGGTGCCGGAACTGCGTTCCCCCGCGTTCCCGCTGAAAAAAAGCCCTGACGAAGAGTATATTTGAAAGCGCAGAGTATACATTTATTTCTGCTTTTATCTGCATGTTTTTATGAGATGTGTTTAATGCTTGCAGCTGTTTCACGGTGCCATTTAGGCAATTTATAATCAGACTATTATTATACACTAGAATTTTAACCCCCCCCTTTTTTTTTAAATCCTGTTTTTACTCATCCAGAGCGCATTATCGGGCACAATGTCTTGCAGGCCTCCTCCACCTATTTGCCACAGGATCCCCGCACGGATGCCCAGGGGCCCACAACAGCATGATCCCCAATTTCATGAGATCACTTGGTGTGCTTCCGTGGAAACAGGGGCATCACTGTGTGTCCGGAACCGAGGCGCTGTTCTTTCCCGGTGGGACGTCGGCCCCCACTGTGTCATGGCTTTGCAGATGAGCGGTGGATGTAGGTGACGGTGTCACCGCGCTCGGCACGCCCTCAAGGCGTGTCTGTGTGCGGTGGCTCCTATACATGTCAGCTGTTGGCACATGTCAGGTCTTTGGGGGAGAGACGGCGCTCCCTCTGTGATACAGCATTCCTCCACAGCGTCCGCTCTGCGTCATCACGGCATAACGTTATACGCCACGTCCATCTGATGAATCATATACAAGCTATCTATACCTCTATCTGTGGGTGATCCATCTTAGTTGAGAGATTCCTGTGGGCGGGACCATTTGTGTCCAGAAATTCGCTCTGAAATCAGTTACCCACCGTAGATCTGGCTCTGAGTCCCCAAAACATTGGGGCTAGAACTTCAGGTTGGGAAATTCCTGCTATCTACACGGATGCATCTATGTATGTATTAATATATGTACTTTAATATGTTCTTATGGAATTTTCTTTTCTTGTTTTGCATGTGTAATTTTTTCTCCCGCTGATTTATCTTTGTATCTATTTACTAGAAATAAAGTCCTTGCATTATGCTGAAGAAGCCGTAAGGCGAAACATGTAGAATGATTGCTTGGAAAACTGTATGAAGGAAGTGAAATTTTACAATGTTTTTTCTTCTTCTCTGTAATAGAAATATATACTTTTTTACTAAATATAGTGTGATATTCATCTGTATTAATAAGCACCCTTAATGTCCCATATTCCCCAATATGGTTTATCTTCTCTGTTTATATTAAGGGACGATGGTGCCTACTGTTTGAGTCTTTGTCTTGATCGCTCTAATCCCCTACTTTCTAAGGAATATTTTTATTAAAAATATTTAATTTTTAATTTTTTTTTTTTACTAGTAATGGCGGCGATCAGCAACTTATAGCGGGACTGTGATATTGCGGTGGACAAATCGGACACCTGACACTGATATGTGCCTTTTGTATCATGTACTTGTATGAAAAAAGTACACTTTATTGTTTCCTTTGTGTGAAATCCCTGGTGTTCCAGCCAGTCTTTCTGCTTTGCTTTAAAAAAAACTGACCACACTAAGCAGGAGAACACAGCGTACTCAGTTATCTAGCTATTCTGGGAACTAAGCCTGCTCTCCTCCAATGATCAGACTTGTCCTGATGTGCCCCCATACACAACCTTTCACTGGGAAGCTCAGCGAGCTGCTGTTTCTCCTCCCCTAGCTCTTATACAGCTGAGAACAGAGTTTATATGATCACTTATAAAAAAGGGAAACAAAGGTATTTGTAATGTTGTCTTATATCTATACACAAATGTTTTGCCTTTCATTTCTATTTTAAACTGTATCGGTTGATTTACAAGGTGAGGGTTTACAAACATTTTAAGTAAAAAAAAATTGCACAAGAAGATCTTAAGGGTCCATGCACACTGAGCTTCAGAAAATGCAAGTTCCCTTGGCAGAAAAAAATGCTCACATAGAGCGTTTTTTTACAGGAGTTTAGGAGCATTCAGCGTTATTTTTTTCTGTCAGAAAAAAAATTGCAGTGGCCAGAATCAGATGCTATTCATGTGCGGAAACAATAAAAGTATCCTGCACCATTTTGGTGCAGAGGCAATGCTACTTGAGTCTTACAAAACTCATGGCTCAAATCGCACCACACAGACATTGCATATGATGTGCACAAGAATGCGGTGCGATTCCTGTGCGAATCACATGCAGTGTTCCGCACGCAATAGTGTGAACCCAGGCTAAAGAATAAGTTCACCTTTACTTTACTTTAAAAAATAATTCAAATGCACATTCTTTTGCAGGTAAAAAAAATAAATAAAAATATGCATTATTATTTTTTGTAATAGATCTGTAAAGCATTGCACCCAAGATCAGCAGATTATGGGTGTAATGCCACAGTCCTGCAGACTGTCTGTGTGTATCTGTCTGGCCGTACCTCTGATACAGCCAGGCAGTTACACTGTGACAGGAAGACTTAATGAACTACAAGCTGACAGCCGCAAAGGCTGTTGGACTTTGTAGTTTTCTGAATCACAGAACACTGTGAATGGATGATGCAGCCGGGCGGCAGTGTTGCCAACCCCCCCCCCCCCAAAGTGAAATTTACTGGCAGGACACCAAGATTTACAAACGGCACCAATTTTTTACTGGCACAACTTATGAAATTTACTTACAGACCAGCATTTTTTTACTGACGCTACAAAAAGTACTAAAAATGGCAGTTTTCAGTGCTAAGCAACTATCAATATTTAAACTATAAACATGTAGCTAGTGCTATTAGCAATGTGCTTAAGTTAAACAAAAGTCAAAAACCATATTTCTTTATTTACATGAAGGCCAGATTAATATAACCCAGCCAGCACAGAGTTTCCCCATTCATCAGTCTGCAGAATTCCCCCTTACAGTGCAAGGGAATTCTGACGTAAAGGAGAATGCTGCAGATCATGATCTAAGGGGGAACTCAAATGTAAGAGGGGGCTCTGGTCACCAGAAACCACCTTATATCGGAGTCTACTGCATTCTCCTTTACATCAGAGTCCCCCTTTACATCAGGGTCCGCAGAGTTCCCCCTTGCACTGTAAGGGGGAGTCCTGCATACTCTGATCTAAAGGGGAACGCCGGGAACTCTGATGTGGGGGGGGGGCTCTGGTGACCAGAGACCACCTTCCGCTGAGTGAATACACTAAGGTAAGGGGGGTTGCTTTATTACATTATTGTATTCACTCCCCACTTACATCAGTGACCCCCCTCAGACTGGCCTGGCGGCGCTGTCACTGACCTCACCTCAGGCGCACTATGCAGGGCTCAGTCAGACAGCTCCAGGTTGGAGGCTCTGGTTTTATTCTATCATCTCCTCTCCACAGTCCACACACATCTGACTCCTCCTGTGATCCTCATTCCGATTAATCTCTAAATCTTGATTCCTCTCCCGGATCCCCCTCAGAGACTGCAGGCATGATACAAGACAAGAGATGGTCAGAGATGCTTGACATGATACAAGAGATGGTTAGAGGCTGCAGACATGATACAGGAGATGGTTAGAGGATGTGAACATGATACAGGAGGCGGCCAGAGGCTGCGGACATGGTACAGGAGGTGGTTATAGGATTCAGACATGGTACAGGAGGTGGTCAGAGGATGCGGACATGGTACAGGAGGTGGTCAGAGGATGCGTAAATGGTATAGGAGGTGGTCAGTGGATGCAGGCAGGATACAGGAGGTGGTCAGAAACTGTGGACATGATACAGGAGATAGCAAGGCAGAAATTGTGAACATCTGTGATTCTCACCACTGCCATTCTTGTCTGGTAGCTGCTGCCTGTGGCTGCCTGTGGACATCACAATAAATAGCAGCCAGCCATGCAATGGATGGATGGATGCAGGCCAGGGGTCCAGTGGTGGGAGTCTCCAGTGTCCAGCAGCTAAGGATGGATGGTGCAGGAAGGGGTACAGTGCCGTGGTGGTGGTCGTGGGAGTCCCTGACTCCCCACAGACTCCTCCAGCCATGGTCCAGTGTCCTACCTGCTCCTCTGATGTACTGCCGAGGCGCGAGACAGAGTGTGCTGTCCATTAAAAAATGGCGCCAGGCGGCGCCATCATGTCACTTACTCACTGCTCATGCGCCTGCTCGGCCAAATATGGCCTAGCGTGTACTAGCTTTCCTGAGCCCGGCAGGCTTCGGAATGGCACATGCGCAGTTTAATTGTCGGCCCGCAGCCATATTTTTTAAGGTCATCGCTGCCCTAACTGCCATTTACGGGCAGCCCAAAAATGGGCTAAAATTAAAGGCCCGTAAATTAACGGGCGGTTGGCAACACTGCTGGGCGGGCGGAGCCCCGCATTGCTGCATTTTTTACAGATTGTGACAGCTAGTGGGAGGAAGAAGATCCTGTCAGACCGGGGGTTTGGGGGGAGTGGGGGCTGATGCATCTGTAACCTGAATATGGGTGTAACCTGTTACAAAAGGTGAACTTATCATTTAATTTAAATTTAATACAGTCATGTAAATTTTTCTCAGCTCCCCTGTTCAGAGTGACAGAAAATCATACAAAACCCCCTTTATGGGACTTTTAAGGCAGATATGACAATTGTGTGTATTTCAATAAAAGGCTCCAATGAGTATACAAATACAATACAAACACAAAATCAATTATTACAGTTATTACATAAACATGGCTAAAAGAATTAAAACCCCATGTGTCCATAATACAGTGTCTTGAAAAAGTATTGATATCCCTTGAAATTTTCCACTATATTTTAGTTAGGGGTATCAGAGTAAAGGGGGGCTGAATACAAATGCTAGCCACACTTTACACATATTTGTAAAAGTGTATCCCCCATTGTCACTCTCAATGCACATGCTCTGTCAGACTCCCTTGTACTGGAACCCACCCCACATGACTTATTTCATAATCTTTTAGGGCACCTCCAGCAGGTTCCCAACATCTGATCCCTCTTTCTTTTGCTCCAGGAAGAATGATTGACCAACTTCTCCCTGCTAGTTGCCCATTACGTGGCATCTGCAGGCTACACAAGGGTTTCTGCCTTGCTCTGCCCACCTCTGCCCACCCCTATCATAATATGCTGTGGCGAAGAAACCAAAAGTCACGTGAAATGAGATATTTAGAAGCATCATTTTAATTACATTTTTATACTATTGTATGGAATATTTCATTGCTTGAGGGTAAATCTAAATACACTATATTGTCAAAAGTATTGGGATACCTGCCTTTACATGCACATGCACTTTAATGCCATTCCGGTCTTAGTCTGTAGGGTTCAATATGGAGTTGGCCCACCCTTTGCAGCTATAACAGCTTCAACTTTACTGGGAAGGCTGTCCAAAGGGTTTGGGTGTGTGTCTATGGGAATGTTTGACCATTCCTCTAGAAGCGCATTTGTGAGGTCAGGCACTAATGTTGGATGAGAAGGCCTGGCTTGCAGTCTCCGCTCTAATTCATCCCAAAGATGTTCTATCAGGTTGAGGTCAGGACTCTGTACAGGCCAGTCAAGTTCCTCCACCCCAAACTCGCTCAATCATGTCTTAATGGACCTTGCTTTGTGCACTGGTTCAAATCATTTGGCGGAGGGGGGGATTATGGAGTGGGTTTGTTTTTTAGGGGTTGGACTTGGCCCCTTAGTTACAGTGAAGGGAACTCTTGGACAATATCCTTCTCCCAACTTTGTGGGAACAGTTTGGGGATGGCCCCTTTCTCTTCCAACATGACTGCGCACCAGTGCACATAGCAAGGCCCATAAAAACAAGAATGGGGGAGTTTGGAGTAGAGGAACTTGACTTACCTGAACAGAGTCCTGACCTCTACCCAATAGAACACCTTTGGGATTAATTAAAGTGAATCTGTGAGCCAGGCCTTCTCATCCAACATCAGTGCCTGAACTCACAAATGCACTTCTGGAAGAAAGATCAAAAGTTCCCATAGACACACTCCTAAACCTTGTGGACAGCCTGCCCAGAAGAGTTGAAGCTGTTATAGCTGCAAAGGGTGGGCCAACTCAATATTGAACCCTATGGATTAAGACTGGGGTGCCAATAAAGTTCATGTGTGTGTAAAGGCAGGTGTCCCAATACTTTTGACAATATAGTGTATGTTGCATTGGGTTCAATGGCACTTTAAGATAAACACAGAAATAATAGCTCACAATGGAGTTGATTACTAAAGGCAGATAGACTGTTCTCTTTGCAAGGGAATTTTCCCCAGAGCTTAGTGAATCCGGTGAAATGTCACTTTGCAAAAAATACTGAACCGCGTGCAAGGAAAATAAGAAAAAAAAATGCATTTTTGCTTGCACAGTATTGGATGATGGAAGTCAGCAGAGTCTCCCCTCCTTCACTAATCTCTGGGGAAAATTTCTTTGCAAAATGAAACTTCCTTTGCAAAGTAAACAGTAAAAAAGTAAACAGTCTATTTGCCTTTAGTAAATCAATCCCAGTATGTGCTCATTGAACATATACTATACATTGCATATGTGAATACAGCACTGTACATACTTTAAAAATGATTGTGATTACATGTCTAAGAATATGCAGCCCATATTTTTCCAGGGTCTCAGAGAGTGAATTGTCTACTAAATTGGTTTGCAGATTTGTTCTAAAGTTAAATTGATGGACTTTCCGTTTTTTGACTATTATTAGCAGTTCACAAGATGACTTTGCTCATGTTGCTCTTTAATAGATTTTTTCATGCCTGCTGTTTTTATTTTTAAGTATTCATATGTAAAAAAAAAATACTGCACATTCTTTAATTTGCCAGATGTGGACAGTTCACAGTCATTTTGACAAGAGATAAAGGAATGGTCATCCTTTTAATGTTTGCCACACACTTAAATCCACAATGATTGTCCCTACCCAACAAATCACAATTCAAATCATTCCCTCCTCTGTGGGAAAACAAGAATGAAATCTTAAATGAACTAAAAGTTATTCAACCATCAAAATTTGGTTGTAGTGATTTAGATTTTTGTCACAGTTGAACATTTAATATATTTTGTTTAATAATTCGTACAGCGCCTGCTCCTTTTTTCTCACCTTGGTCCCAGTTGCTGACCATATTAAGGCTATGTATGGCTGGAGTGAATTAACATTATTGTTTTAATAAAGGATTATAATCTTTGTAAAAGGATGAACTGCTAAATCAATATTTAAATCAGGCATTCATCCCTGTAAACCCTACCTTATACTATCTCACTATAACAATTAATTATGACTCACAAAATGTCTGTCCTCACTGGAGACAAATAATTATATCACTAAGTCTGCATGTCGATTATTTTTTTGTCTTCCCGTAAAATACGTGAACAATAAAAAGTAATTAACTAAGTTCATAAAATTAGACTCTACTATAAATTTGCCTGATTTGATTGCATTAGCAAAGGATACGCAATGCATTTCAAGTGTCATTTATTGTATTAAATAGATGCTCAAGGTTTAGCGAACTATAGAGATTAATACATAATAAAATGCTCTGGATTAATTTTCTAGGATCTAAGACCGCATCCTTTAGTTAGGAATGAAGTTGCATTAGAACTGCTAATAAAAATGAATTTTGTAGGCATGCAGCTTGGCTGTATAATGGTTATTCATTGTCTAGAAAATAGGTTTACCTTGGATTTATGGCTTGACATGACCAGTGTTTGTAATAACATGGAGGGCATTACAGTATAAAGCAATGCATTTGTTCCTGTATGACTTAGTTGATAAAAACAATCAGCATAAGACACTCTCCTTGAACTTGACTTCAATAACATGAAAACCTGATGCAGACATCTTGATTAACAAAATGTATTCTTAGAACACCCCTTCAAGTTCATTCTTTTGCTTCAGTTAGGTTTACATGGAGGAAAAAGATTACAGATTTCATCAAAAAACGTGACTTCTTTCTGAATCAAAAGACCAAAGTGTGGCTATTCATGGTATATTCATGAACCTCTGTGGTAGCTCATTTCCAGTCTGTGTGAGTTTTAGATGGAAATAATCAACAAATACAAAGGGTAAATCCATGCACTAGCGTGATGCCTTACTAAAATATAATTGTAAAAAATAGGAAAAGGTAAACTGGCTTAATTACTTTTATTTTCAAAGTACATTTTTTTGTAAATATTTTTTATTTTATTTTTACTGCTGTGTTCTCTAGGAATTGAACAAGGCTATTTAGTTTGTTCATTTTCACCTGTGTAATTCATACCTGTCACATGCAGTATATTGCCATTTTGTTGAATTTAAAGGTAGAATTCTCCTGAAGGGATTATGTGGTATAGGGAAAAAAATCAGCTCCTATTCACCTTGATCACAGCAGAGGACAGAAAAGTCTGAGTGTCAATGCTACCACAGGTTATAGCAATTGCATCCATCACAGAGTTCCCTCACACTTCACATAACTCAGAAATAAATAGGTCCTGACAGACTGTATTAATACCAAATAATGATGAGTGAAACAAGCAAACTTTGGTTCTCTGGATGTTCACTGAACACAAAAAAATAACAATTGAACCCCAATAATGTCAATGGGAACCAAATCATGTAACTTCTTTCTGGTGTCTTCCAAGGCCAATTTGCAAGCCTTTAGTAAAAAAAAGAGCATGGTTATCTGGGCACTACCATGGAGAATATGTACCAATGATATCATGTTACCACTGTGATTGGCTGTAACAGTGGTCACATGATCAGAAGCCGGTCCTACCGGGTACCCATGTTTACTCAGGACTAAGAGCCATTTTCGGCAGCTTGGTCTTTGTGCTGGGAGTGCACAGGGAGCACGCTCCCAGTGTATAAACATTGCCCACCCAGCGATGTGTATGTGCAGGGTGTGGGCGTTAAAGAATGACTTTTTGCCACTGCACATATGGGTTACTGTGGTATGAAGGGGTTAATGTGGCTTAAACCACTGGATTATTTTTTTAAACCTGCAAGGCAATGCCATATTGTGCCAGTATACATGGCATACTAACACATTATGTGAAATTCACCGTAGAGCTGTGTGAGTGGCCAGAGCCACAATGACGTCATGCATGTGCACGGGACCCGCCGTTTACGGCACAGGACTCTAAAAGAATGGCATGGGTATGCCAGAGTACATGCGCCAGTGACTTCAACTCTGCAACTACAGTAAATATCTCCTAAACAGTGCACATTTAGGAGATATATACAATGCCTTTAGGTAAGCCTTATTATTAGTAAAATTCATGCATGGGAGTTTACTCCAACTTTAAAGGACTACATTAAAAATAAACAATAGGGTCGATTTATTAAAGGCAAATAGGCTGTTCACTTTACAACGAATTTGCACTTTGCAAGGGAATTATCCCCAGATCTTAGTTTCACTTTGTCAAGAATATCCAATCACCTGCAAGGAAAAAAAAAAACAATTTTGCTTGCACATGAATGGATGATGTCAGCAGAGTTTCACCTTCTTTAACAAGCTCTCAGGCAAATTCCCTTGTAAGGTGAAAATCTTATTTGCCTTTAGTAAATCAAACTCCCATGTGTTTAAATAACATGCTTGGGGGATGTCTTAAATCTGCACAAAAAAAAAAGAAATATATATATATATATATATATATATATATATATATATATATATTCCTGAATGACAGTTCCTTTCCCGACAGCTTCTGTTTATAAACATAGCATCAGTGTATCAGTGTATCCTGGGTTACTTCATTGTCAATGTCAAGGGATGCTTGACATTGTATTTAGATCACAAGACATGTTTTTCCATGTTTTAAGAGACATTTTCTATAGTTCTGCACATTTATTTACATCAAATGGGTGACAAATACCAGGCCACATGCCCTAAGCATTGGGAAGGTGCCTTGCCAGGAGATACTGAAGGTGATGTTGATACTTGGGCGATAAGAAAAAGAAAAAGGGGTTTTGGGACTTTATATGAAGCAAGAACCAAAGGTGTACCTGCCTCCATCCCTGTCATTGATTTATAAGAAGAAAGAGAGCGAGAAATTGGACTTTATATGAAGCACACAGCAGCAAATAAAGAAGTCAAGTGACTGGGAAGTTATGTTTATTTATATTGTATGATCTCTTATAGGACATTTTTGGGCATGAAACCTCAGAACAATAAACTTTTCACATTCAACATAAGTTACATAATGATCCACAATCCAATAGACATTCATATAAAATACAAACATACAGTATCTCACAAAAGTGGGTACACCCCTCACATTTTTGTAAACATTTTATTATATCTTTTTATGTTAAAACACTGAAGAAATGACACTTTGCTACAATGTAAAGTAGTGAGTGTACAGCTTGTATAACAGTGTAAATTTGCTGTCCCCTCAAAATTTCTCAACACACAGCCATTAATGTCTAAACCCTCTCAACAAAAGTGAGTACACTCCTAAGTGAAAATGTCCATACTAGGGCCAATTAGCCATTTTCCCTCTCTGGTGTCATGTGACTCGTTAGTGTTACAAGGTCTCAGGTGTGAATGGGGAGCAGGTGTGTTACATTTGGTGTTATCACTCTCACTCTCTCATACTGGTCACCAGAGGCGTTGCTAGGTCTGCAAAAGATCTGGGGCTAGAGCCCATAGCAGTGATCACCAACCTTTTTGCAGGCCGGGGGGGGACACGCCGGTAGTAAGCAATTTTTCGCGGGCAAAGGCTGGTGTTGGCGTTTCAATCATCATGGCACCATGGTTGATATGGTGTCAGGGTGATCAAAGTGCATTGTTTATATTGTTACATTCTAATATGTAACTAGAAAAGCTACAAGTTCTGGAGAAATTGTGTGAAGTGTTCTTGCCTCCACCTACAGTAGTCTACAACTGTAGTGGGCGGAGTAACTGGGTGGAGTGGCTTGAGTAACTGTTGTCTGGTTGGAGTGGCTGGAGTAACTGTGAAAAGTGTTAAAAAGCTTAATTCATTTTAAAAAGTATAAATAGTAGTAAAAAAGTTAAAGAAGTCCCATCATTAGCTGAAAGAGCTGAACATTTTTTTCAAAAATTATTATTTTTTTTTTTTTCAAAAATGATTTTTTTTTCAAAAATGATTTTTTTTTCAAAAATGATTTTTTTATTTTTAAACGATTTTTTTTTCAAAAAGGATTTTTTTTTTTTTTAATTATTTTATTTTTTTCAAAAATTATTATTATTTTTTTTTTTTACTTTTTTTTCATGAGGTGGTCATAATGTTTTGGCTGATCATGGGGTGGTCATAATATTTTGGCTGATCATGTTGTGGTCATAATGTTTTGGTTGATAATGGGGTGGTCATAAATTATTTGGCTGATCATGGGGTGGTCATAATGTTTTGGCTGATCATGGGGTGGTCATAATGTTTTGGCTGATCATCTTGTGGTCATAATGTTTTGGCTGATCATGGGGGGTCATAATGTTTTGGCTGATCATGGGGGCTCATAATGTTTTGGCTGATTATGGCGTGGACATAATGTTTTGGCTGATTATGGCGTGGTCATAATGTTTTGGCTGATCATGGGGTGGTCATAATGTTTTAACTGATCATGGGGTTGTCAGCTTTTGTCACCTCCCACTCTAGTTTTAACATTTCGCCATTCATTCCTATGGGACCAATTTCGCCGCAAAAACTATGATATTTCGTGAACCATTCGGCAAAACGTTGCACAAAGTAATAGCACACCAATCGGGAACAATCCACACGTTTGGGTATATTACTGTCTATGTAGTGTAAAAGCTGTGGGAGGAGTTAGGGTGCTAAATTTGGCTATAATAAGAATAATATATATGTGAGATAACAGTAAGTGGTCTTGCTATGCAAGAACACTTAATGAAGTGGTTCAACTCACCATAATGCAGAATTAGTGGGAGCCCTGGGCGTATCACTTGCCAAATCTCCTGTCACCAGATGCATCATGTCACTTGCCACCGTCGCCTGTCACCAGATGCAGCTTTTTAACTTGCCACCGTCACCTGCCACCAGATGTGGATTGTCACTTGCCACATCACCTGCCACCATTTGCAGATTGCCACGTCACCTGCCACCATTTGCAGATTGTCACTTGCCACGTCACCTGCCACTATATGTGGGTTTTCACTTGCCAACTGATGTGGATTGACACTTGCCATGCCAGCGAGTTCCACCAAATGTGCATTGTCGCTGCATTAGTGGCAGGCTGGCAGCACTGGTCCATTTAGTGAGGGCAGGAGAGCGGAGATGCGGGGAGATGTAATCTCTCTGCTCCCCACCGCACATCACTCCCACATTGAAGTGGCCCGGCTGTGAGGGCGGAAGAGTGGCAGAGCGGGTGGAGAGAGATGATGTCATCTCTGCTCGTCCGCCTGCTTGTCTCTCTCCTCCACCTCTAATGCAGCCCGCCCGCCGTTCAACTTTTGAACTACAGAATGGGGGACACTTGAGGGAGGAAGCGACCGGCGGCACGCTACTTGAACATGCTATGTGCACTAAAGCATAAGTGGGTGTGGTCAAACTTAACAGTGGGAGGGGCTTAATGGGCATGGTTAAACAAAAGGTTAATGCAAAAGTTGACCTGGGCCCCCCCCACTACCACCTGCCACTTCCACCGCATGCCAAGATACTCCGAGTGGCGAAAGAATCATTTCAGATCTTTATTTACATATTGAGAGGATCATTCAAAAGAACTTGGAGGAACAGTATGTCAAAATGTGGACAGTCTCTCCAAAATCTTTTGACTACTCTGGAGCAGGGGTAGGCAACAGAAACAATCTGAACAAAAGGAAAAAGATCACCAGGGTTTGGCGCCCTTTTTTTTTTTTTTAGAAATTACCCAGCAAGGCCTAAAATAGGGAAAAAATATAATAAAACAAAATGTCACAGTTAAAATATAAACTTAGCCTACCATAAAAGTGGACAGTGTCAGAATGGGAGTGAACAGTGTCAGTAGAGCAGTGGACGGTGTCAGTAGAGCAGTGGATGGTGTCAGTAGGGCAGTGGATGGTGTCAGCAGAGCAGTGGACGGTGTCAGTAGAGCAGTGGATGGTGTCAGTAGAGCAGTGGACGGTGTCAGTAGAACAGTGGACGGTGTCAGTAGGGCAGAGGATGGTGCCAGCAGGGCAGTGGATGGTGTCAGTAGAGCAGTGGACGGTGTCAGTAGAGCAGTGGACGGTGTCAGTAGAACAGTGAACGGTGTCAGTAGGGCAGAGGATGGTGCCAGTAAGGCAGAGGATGGTGTCGTGGGGCAGTGGATGGTGTCAGTAGAGCAGTGGAGGGTGTCAGTAGAGCAGTGGATGGTGTCAGTAGGGCAGAGGCCGGTGTCAGTAGGGCAGAGCACGGTGTCAGTAGGGCAGAGGACGGTGCCAGTAGGGAAGAGGACGGTGTCAGTAGGGTAGAGGACGGGGCCAGTAGGGCAGAGGTTGGAGGAAGGCAAGTGTACACGGACACAAATCCGTTTACATCTGCCGCTCCATATAAGTGAATGGAGGGTCAGATTGGGTCCACCTGAAAAACAGACAGGCGGACCCGATTGGACTGATCGTATGAAAGGGCCCTAAGGCTGCTTTCACACTGATGCACTGTAGTTGACTCACACCATGGGTGCAGCGCAGTGTACCTGTGGCTTTCCTGCAGGTTAGTTGCCATAGAATTCTATTATATACTGCAGGTGTGATGGATGCACTTTGTGAAAGCGCACCAAACCTGCAGGTAATAACAGAAATCTATGGTTCAGTGCAGGCAACCCGCAGCTGCACCTGTGGATCAGTTTGAAAGCAGCCCAGTGTAGAAAACAGACATGTCCATTGCTGTTTGATTTTATAAAAAACTGACCTCAACCTTCATGGCTGCTGCTGTCCTCCAGGGTGGGTATGGCTGGCAGCTGCTGCTGTCCTCCAGGGCGGGTATGGCTGGCGGCGGCTGCTGTGCTCCAGGGCGGGTATGGCTGGTGGCTGCTGCTGTCCTCCAGGGCGGGTATGGCTGGCGACGGCTGCTGTCCCCAAGGCAGTTATACCCACGCTGAGGGACAGCAAGCCAGCCAGCTATACCCACATGTGGCCCGCGGGCCAGCGGCTGAGCACCCCTGACATAATGTGATAGGGAGGTGGAACGGGCCCCTGGAGCATGGGCCCAGCACTATGCCATTATGTCCACAGGGGTCCCGCTGCTGCCTGCACACTACAAGTCCCAGCATGTTCAGAACTTATCCCTTTCACATGCTGGCTCCTGTCACTCCAGGGGGAATCCAGGGAAGTCTCAGTCCTCCTCCAGCCCTGTCAGTTTACTGGACAGTAGAATGTACTCAGTCACCCCCATCCTGTGCTCTCACCATAAACATGCTTGCTTGTAGGATCAACTGCACCCGCTTAGAGAGTACTTCCCCCGGCCAGATCCCCCCCCTCATTACTGAGGACATATTGGGGGTGAGAGGGAAATAACGAGGCCAGGAGAGATCAGCAGGGAATTAATTGGAGCGAAAGGTGAGGGGAGGAGACCAGCAAGGAGGGGTGGGACCAGCTCGTGGAGGGGCGGGGCCAACTAACGGAGGGGTGGGGCCAGCTAATGAAGGGGCGTGGCCAACAGGGGAGGGGAGTGGTCTGTCCTATAAAATACCGGCCCCTCATGCGAGCCCTCTGCCCACACACAGCAGCGACATAAAAGCAAATGTAACAGGGAGCCACACACCCCCCCTGAAGCATGGGCGGGGTCACAGTTGCAACTCCACACGCTACACCCATAATCCTGACCCTCTGCAACTTTGTCCCGGACAGCAATGTATGAATGCCGGCTCTGCACTGGTTGGATGACAGAGGGGCGGGTCTGGGTAGCAGTCCCGCCCATACCCGACATCACACTCTCAATTTGACAGGTGAAGTCTTCCTTCCTGACTGCACAGTGTACATCCAGCCAGCTTGTCCACCAATCCCTGGCTGTGCTGGATGATCACACTGCTGCAGGTCCTACTGAGCCAGAACCTGCAGCAAGAGACTCAGGGCTATGGGTTCCAGATTAGGGGCTCCAGCCTCCATAGCCACCCCCTGGCGACGCCTATGCTGGTCACTGAAAGTTCAACATGGCACCTCATGGCAGAGAACTCTCTGAGGATCTGAAAAAATGAATTGTTGATGTACATATAGATGGCCTAGGCTATAAGAAGATTGCCAAGACCCTGAAACTGAGCTGCAGCACGGTGGCCAAGACCATACATTGGTTTAACAGGACAGGTTCCACTCAGAACAGGCCTCGCCATGGTCGACCAAAGAAGTTCAGTGCACGTGCTCAGCGTCAAATCCAGAGGTTGTCTTTAAATAGACGTATGAGTGCTGCCAGCATTGCTGCAGAGGTTGAAGGGGTGGGGAGTGAGCCTGTCAGTGCTCAGACCATACGCCGTACACTGCATCAAATTGATCTGCATGACTGTCATCCCAGAAGGAAGCCTCTTCTAAAGATGATGCACAAGAAAGCCCGCAAACAGTTTGCTGAAGACAAGCAGACTATGGATATGGATTACTGGAACCAAGTCCTGTGGTCTGATGAAGCGTGTAGGGCGGCAACCAGGTGAGGAGTACAGACAAGTGTGTCTTGCCTTACAGTCAAGCATGGAAGCATGGTGGTCGTGGTGTCATGGTCTGGGGCTGCATGAGTGCTACCAGCACTGGGGAGCTACAGTTCATTGAGGGAACCATGAATGCCAACATGTACTGTAACATACTGAAGTAGAGCATGATCCCCTCCCTTCGGAGATTGGGCCGCAGGGCAGTATTCCAACATGATAACGACCCCAAACACACCTCCAAGACGACCACTGCCTTGCTAAAGAAGCTGAGGGTAAAGGTAATGGACTGGCCAAGCATGTCTCCAGACCGAAACCCTACCATTTTAATCATGGATTAACAAGATTCCTTATGATCTAACTCATACCTATAACAATTCACCCCAGTAATTCTGTTATCTTACCCTCTGTTATTCTGTTATCTTTTTTTTCTCCCCTCCCTCTTTCTATTTTGAGAGGAATCTAGGAAGGTCATTCAGGCCATTTAGGCCCCAACTGCATCATGGCTATGTATATAAATGTATCAGTTGCCATTTATGTTTGTATTATATATGGATGTCTATTGGATTGTGGATCCTTATCTAACTTATGTTGAATGTGATAAAAAGTTTATTGTTCAGAGATTTCATGCCCAAAAATGTCCTATAAGAGATCTAACAATATAAATAAACATAACTTCCCAGTTACTTGACTTCTTTATTTGCTGCTGTGTGATTCATATAAGTACAGTATGCAAGCTGATTTAATAAAAGTAATAGGTTAAAATCCACTCACAAAAGTGTATTACAAATGGGCATGTAGTGTCATCCGCTCACACTGAGAGAGAGGAGGGTCCGGTAGAGATGTAGTAGTGGTTGGGGCATAATATACCCACACGATTCACAATCACATGATTCGTTACCATAGGAACATTATACAAACAGGAGAGAACGGAAGTGTGGGATGATAGAGGATGGGGTATTAGCATATAATAGAGAAGTGGTAAAGATGCTTACGACCTAATGCTCTAACATGGTCTGTGTCTATATAGCTGGCTGTATAATGAGAAGACAAATGGAAAAAAAGAAATGCAGCAAATGGAATGGATGGTGGATGTAGAAATATCTTATGGAAAGGAATATGTATATGTATATAAAAATTGTATATAAATTGAGTCTAGCAGTTTGGAGGATGGGGAAGGCCTAATAAGCCTGAGGATGGAGGGGGATTGTGAAGACTGAGGATGGGGGGCTGTGAAGACTAAGGATGGGTGGGAGGACTGTGAAGACTGAGTATGGGGGAGGATTGTACAGATATTCTCACTCCTGCACAATATACACTATATTGTACATTACATATTTTTCACCAAAGTGTTCAATATCTTAACAGTTACTGGTAGTTAAAGTGGTTCCAAAGGCTCAATGCATGAAAGTAAAAAAACCTTCTCTATGCCGAAGCTCCTCAGCCCCCCTAATAAATACCTGAGCCCCTATGCGATCCAGCGATGTGCACGACAGCCTCAGCTCTCCGGGGACTCTCCCTCCTCATTGGCTAAGACAGCAGCGGGAGCCAAAGAGGAGAGGGGGGGCAGGACCGAGATGAGCAGCAGCTCTGTGTGTGAATGAACAAGCAAAGCAGTGGGTCAGAAGCGAGCCTGCTTGGGTGCCCCCATTGCAAGCTGCTTGCTCTGGGGGCACTTGGCAGGAAGGAGGGGCCAAAAGTGCTGGCGGGGGACCCAAGAAAATGAGGATCGGGGCTGCCCTGTGCAGAACCACTGCATGGAGCAGGAAAGTATGACATGTTTAAAAAAAAATAATAACTGCCTTTAATATCACTTTAACGACTAGACGACCAGCCATCAGGTTGGTATACTGCGGCAGGTTGACTCGCCTGGGCAAATCACTGTAGGTATACTTCGGCCGCTTTAAGACTAGGGGGCGTGCGTGTGTGCCTGCGGCGCGACAACAGAGTCGATGAGCATGCCCGGCGGCCGCAATGTTCGCTGGGTACTCGCAATCGCTCCTGAGAGACACAGGACGGAGATCTGTCAATGTAAACAGATAGATCTCCGCTCTGTCAGGGGTGAGGAGACACATCTGTTGTTCATACTAAGTATGAACAATGATATGTCTCCTCCTCCAGGCAGTCCCATCCCCCCACAGTTAAAATCACTCCCAAGGACACACATTTAACCCCTAAATCACCCCCTAGTGTTAACACCTTCTCTGCTAGTGACATTTATACAGTAATCAGTGGCTATTTTTAGCTCTGCTCGCTGTATAAATGTCAATGGTCCCAAAAATGTGTCAAAAGTGTCCGATCTGTCCGCCACAATGTCGCAGTGCCATAAATATATCCCCTATTTTGTAGGCGCTATAACTTTTGCGCAAACCAATCAATATATGCTTATTGCAATTTTTTTACCAAAAATATGTAGAAAAATACATATCAGCCTAAACTGAGGAAATTGGGTTTTTATATTTTTTGGGGGGATATTTATTATAGCAAAAATTAAAATATATTGCTTTTTTTCAAAATTGTCGCTCTTTTTTTGTTTATAGCGCAAAAAAATCAAAACCACAGAGGTGATCAAATATCATTAAAAGATAGCTCTATTTGTGGGAAAAAAATGTTGTTTGGGTACAGCGTCGCATGACCGCGCAATTGTCAGTTAAAGTGACACAGTGCCGTATAGCAAAAAATCGTCTGGTCATTAAGGGGGCAAATCCTTCCGGGGCTGAAGTGGTTAAGCAGTCCATGACTATTTTAATAAAGGTCTTCTGTAAGGTAGGCTCAGCTAAAGTGATAGCTTTCTGTTTATATTCAGTGTACACAAAATCATATGTATGGGAGGAGTTTTTTGTTTTTATTAATTAGGCTGAGGTTTATACATGCCTGTGAAACCCTTGTTTGTGGCAAAACAATGTAAGCATATTTTATGGTTACAAGAATGCTTTTGTTTTAGTTAACCCCTTTAAGTCCCTCCTACTGTCAACAAAATTTGGTCACACTCTTTGCCCTAAGCATGACTAATTTTTTTTAATATAAAGCAATGGGGCCCAGCTTATGATCTTGCATACAGACCCACTGGTTTCATAAAATGCCTCTACTTCCAGACCATGTAAGCAAATGGGGCCAGTGATGTCACTTAATGATCGCAACATACAGGGATATACAATGTACTATTGACATAAGCACAAGAACACACCACAGGTTGAACTGGATGGACTGGTGTCTTTTTTCAACCTTGCCAACTATGTAACCAACTATGACTCTGTGGTTCCTGCACTGGCTGGTGTTCTTAACCAGTTGCCGACCGCCGCACGAAGATGTACGTCCACAGAGCGGCACGGGCAGGAAAAAGGCTTACAGGTACGTCCTTGCCTGCCCGCGGGTGGGGGGTCCGACCCCCCCCCGGTGCCTGCGGCGGTCGGCAAATCCTCCCCGGCGATCGGTGGTGAGCGGGAGGCCATCCATTCGTGGCCCCCCCTCGCGATCGCTCCTGGCCAATCAAATAATTTCCCTGCCTCTGTATTGTACACAGAGGCAGAGGAAATGATGTCATCTCTCCTCGGCTCGGCATCTCTCCTCGGCTCGGCGTTTTCCGTTCCGGCGCCGAGGAGAGAAGACTGTAATGTGAGTGCACAACACACACACAGTAGAACATGCCAGGCACACATTACACCCCCGATCCCCCCGGATTACCCCCTGATCCCCCCCAATCACCCCTCCCCCTCCCTGTCACACTGACACCAAGCAGGTTTTTTTTTGTTTTTGTTTTTTTTCTGATTACTGCATGGTGTCAGTTTGTGACAGTTACTGTGGTAGGGCAGTTACTGTTAGCCCCCTTTAGGTCTAGGGTACCCCCCTAATAAAGTTTTAACCCCTTGATCACCCCCTGTCGCCAGTGTCACTAAGCAATCATTTTTCTGATCGCTGTATTAGTGTCACTGGTGACGCTAGTTAGGGACGTAAATATTTAGGTTCGCCGTCAGCGTTTTATAGCGACAGGGACCCCCATATACTATCTTATAAATGTTTTAACCCCTTGATTGCCCCCTAGTTAACCCTTTCACCACTGATCACCGTATAACTGTTACGGGTGACGCTGGTTAGTTCATTTATTTTTTATATTGTCAGGGCACCTTACCGAATAAAGGTTTAGCCCCCTGATCGCCCGGCGGTGATATGCGTCGCCCCAGGCAGCGTCAGATTAGCGCCAGTACCACTAACACCCACGCACGCAACATACGCCTCCCTTAGAGGTATAATATCTGTACGGATCAATATCTGATCCGATCAGATCTATACTAGCGTCCCCAGCAGTTTAGGGTTCCCAAAAACGCAGTGTTAGTGGGATCAGCCCAGATACCTGCTAGCACCTGCGTTTTGCCCCACCGCCCGGCCCAGCCCAGCCCACCCAAGTGCAGTATCGATCGATCACTGTCACTTACAAAACACTAAACGCATAACTGCAGCGTTCGCAGAGTCAGGCCTGATCCCTGCGATCGCTAACAGTTTTTTTGGTAGCGTTTTGGTGAACTGGCAAGCACCAGTGGCCTAGTACACCCCGGTCGTAGTCAAACTCGCACTGCAGTAACACTTGGTGAAGTGGCGTGGCAAGCACAAGTAGTGTCCCGCTGCCACCAAGAAGACAAACACAGGCCCATCGTGCCCATAGTGCCCTTCCTGCTGCATTCGCCAATCCTAATTGGGAACCCACCGCTTCTGCAGTACCCGTACTTCCCCCATTCACATCCTCAACCAAATGCAGTCAGCTGCATGAGAGGCATTTTCTTTATGTCCTCCCGAGTACCCCTACCCAACGAACCCCCCCAAAAAAGAAGTTGTGTCTGCAGCAAGCGCGGATATAGGCGTGACACCTGCTATTATTGTCCCTCCTGTCTTGACAATCCTGGTCTTTGCATTGGTGAATGTTTTGAACGCTACCATTCACTAGTTGAGTATTAGCATAGGGTACGGCATTGCACAGACTAGGCACACTTTCACAGGGTCTCCCAAGATGCCATCGCACCTGGAACCGGTTACAGTTATAAAAGTTACAGTTACAAAAAAAAGTGTAAAAAAAAAAAACACATACAAAAATATAAAAAAAAAAAATAGTTGTCGTTTTATTCTCTCTCTCTCTCTCTATTCTCTCTATTGTTCTGCTCTTTTTTACTGTATTCTATTCTGCAATGTTTTATTGTTATTATGTTTTATCTCGTTTGCTTTTCAGGTATGCAATTTTTTATACTTTACCGTTTACTGTGCTTTATTGTTAACCATTTTTTTGTCTTCAGGTACGCCATTCACGACTTTGAGGGGTTATACCAGAATGATGCCTGCAGGTTTAGGTATCATCTTGGTATCATTCTTTTCAGCCAGCGGTCGGCTTTCATGTAAAAGCAATCCTAGTGGCTAATTAGCCTCTAGACTGCTTTTACAAGCAGTGGGAGGGAATGCCCCCCCCACCGTCTTCCGTGTTTTTCTCTGGCTCTCCTGTCTCAACAGGGAACCTAAGAATGCAGCCGGTGATTCAGCCAGCTGACCATAGAGCTGATCAGAGACCAGAGTGGCTCCAAACATCTCTATGGCCTAAGAAACCGGAAGCTACAAGCATTTTATGACTTAGATTTTGCCGGATGTAAATAGCGCCATTGGGAAATTGGGGAAGCATTTTATCACACCGATCTTGGTGTGGTCAGATGCTTTGAGGGCAGAGGAGAAATCTAGGGTCTAATAGACCCCAATTTTTTCAAAAAAGAGTACCTGTCACTACCTATTTCTATCATAGGGGATATTTACATTCCCTGAGATAACAATAAAAATGATTAAAAAAAAAATGAAAGGAACAGTTTAAAAATAAGATAAAAAAGCAAAAAAATAATAAAGAAAAAAAAAAAAAAAAAAAGCACCCCTGTCCCCCCTGCTCTCGCGCTAAGGCGAACACAAGCGTCGGTCTGGCGTCAAATGTAAACAGCAATTGCACCATGCATGTGAGGTATCACCGCGAAGGTCAGATCGAGGGCAGTAATTTTAGCAGTAGACCTCCTCTGTAAATCTAAAGTGGTAACCTGTAAAGGCTTTTAAAGGCTTTTAAAAATGTATTTATTTGGTTGCCACTGCACGTTTGTGCGCGATTTTAAAGCATGTCATGTTTGGTATCCATGTACTCGGCCTAAGATCATCTTTTTTATTTCATCAAACATTTGGGCAATATAGTGTGTTTTAGTGCAATAAAATTTAAAAAAGTGTGTTTTTTCCCCAAAAAATGTGTTAGAAAAATCGCTGCGCAAATACTATTACATAGTTACATAGTAGGTGAGGTTGAAAAAAGACACAAGTCCATCAAGTCCAACCTATGTATGTGATTATGTGTCAGTATTACATTACATATCCCTGTATATTGCGGTCATTTAGGTGATTATCTAACAGTTTCTTGAAGCTATCAATGCTCCCCGCTGAGACCACCGCCTGTGGAAGGGAATTCCACATCCTTGCCGCTCTTACAGTAAAGAACCCTCTACATAGTTTAAGGTTAAACCTCTTTTCTTCTAATTGTAATGAGTGGCCACGAGTCCTATTAAACTCTCTTCTGCGAAAAAGTTTTATCCCTATTGTGGGGTCACCAGTACAGTATTTGTAAATTGAAATCATATCCCCTCTCAAGCGTCTCTTCTCCAGAGAGAATAAGTTCAGTGCTCACAACCTTTCCTCATAACTAAGATCCTCCAGACCCTTTATTAGCTTTGTTGCCCTTCTTTGTACTCGCTCCATTTCCAGTACGTCCCTCCTGAGGACTGGTGCCCAGAACTGGACAGCATACTCCAGGTGCGGCCGGACCAGAGTCTTGTAGAGCGGGAGAATTATCGTTTTATCTCTGCAGTTGATCCCCCTTTTAATGCATGCCAATATTCTGTTTGCTTTATTAGCAGCAGCTTGGCATTGCATGCCATTGCTGAGCCTATCATCTACTAGGACCCCCAGGTCCTTTTCCATCCTAGATTCCCCCAGAGGTTCTCCCCCCAGTGTATAGATTGCATTTATATTTTTGCCACCCAAATGCATTATTTTACATTTTTCTACATTGAACCTGATTTGCCATGTAGTCACCCACCCCATTAATTTGTTCAGGTCTTTTTGCAAGATTTCCACATCCTGCGGAGAAGTTATTGCCCTGCTTAGCTTAGTATCGTCTGCAAATACAGAGATTGAACTGTTTATCCCATCCTCCAGGTCGTTTATGAACAAATTAAATAGGATTGGTCCCAGCACAGAACCCTGGGGAACCCCACTACCCACCCCTGACCATTCTGAGTACTCCCTATTTATCACCACCCTCTGAACATGCCCTTGTAGCCAGTTTTCAATCCATGTACTCACCCTATGGTCCATGCCAACGCACCTTATTTTGTACAGTAAACGTTTATGGGGAACTGTGTCAAATGCTTTTGCAAAATCCAGATACACCACGTCTACGGGCCTTCCTTTATCTAGATGGCAACTCACCTCCTCATAGAAGGTTAATAGATTGGTTTGGCAAGAACAATTCTTCATGAATCCATGCTGATTACTGCTAATGATATCATTCCTATTACTAAAATCTTGTATATAGTCCCTTATCATCCCCTCCAAGAGTTTACATACTATTGATGTTAGGCTAACTGGTCTGTAATTCCCAGGGATGTTTTTTGGGCCCTTTTTAAATATTGGTGCTACATTGGCTTTTCTCCAATCAGCTGGTACCATTCCAGTCAATAGACTGTCTGTAAAAATTAGGAACAACGGTCTGGCAATCACCTGACTGAGTTCCCTAAGTACCCTCGGATGCAAGCCATCTGGTCCCGGTGATTTATTAATGTTAAGTTTCTCAAGTCTAATTTTAATTCCGTCCTCTGTTAACCATGTAGGTGCTTCCTGTGTTGTGTCATGAGGATAAACACTGCAGTTTTGGTTACTGAAGCCCCCCGATTCACTCGTGAAGACTGAGGAGAAGAATAAATTCAATACCTTTGCCATCTCCCCATCCTTTGTAACCAGATGTCCTTCCTCATTCTTTATGGGGCCAATATGGTCTGTCCTCCCTTTTTTACTGTTTACATACTTAAAGAATTTCTTGGGATTTTTTTTCTCTCCTCCGCTATGTGTCTTTCATGTTCTATCTTAGCCATCCTAATTGCACCCTTACATTTCTTATTGCATTCTTTATAAATTTATTGCATTCTTTATAAAGAATGTGTGTAGAATTTTTACTGTGTAAAAAAAAAATGAAACACCCACCATTTTAATCTGTAGGGCATTTGCTTTAAAAAATATATAATGTTTGGGGGTTCAAAGTAATTTTCTTGCAAAAAAAAATAATTTTTTCATGTAATCAAAAAGTGTCAGAAAGGGCTTTGTCTTCAAGTGGTTAGAAGAGTGGGTGATGTGTGACATAAGCTTCTAAATGTTGTGCATAAAATGCCAGGACAGTTCAAATGCCCCCAAATGACCCCATTTTGGAAAGTAGACACCCCAAGCTATTTGCTGAGAGGCATGTCGAGTCCATGGAATATTTTATATTGTGACACAAGTTGCGGGAAAGAGACGCATTTTTTTTTTTTGCACAAAGTTGTCACTAAATGATATATTGCTCAAACATGCCATGGGAATATGTGAAATTACACCCCAAAATACATTCTGTTGCTTCTCCTGAGTATAGGGATACCACATGTGTGGGACTTTTTGGGAGCCTAGCCGCGCACGGGACCCCGAAAACCAAGCACTGCCTTCAGGCTTTCTAAGGGCGTAAATTTTTGATTTCACTCTTCACTGCCTGTTACAGTTTCGGAGGCCATGGAATGCCCAGGTGGCAAACCCCCCCCCAAATGACCGCATTTTGGAAAGTAGACACCCCAAGCTATTTGCTGAGAGGTATAGTGAGTATTTTGCAGACCTCACTTTTTGTCACAAAGTTTTGAAAATTGAAAAAAGAAAAAAAAAATTTTTTTCTTGTCTTTCTTCATTTTCAAAAAAAAATGAGAGCTGCAAAATACTCACCATGCCTCTCAGCAAATAGCTTGGGGTGTCTACTTTCCAAAATGGGGTCATTGGGGGGGGGGGGGTTGTGCCACCTGGGCATTCCATGGCCTCCGAAACTGTGATAGGCAGTGAAGAGTGAAATCAAAAATTTACACCCTAATGCCGCGTACACACGGTCCTACTTTTCGTCTACAAAAGTCCAACAGACGCTGATGGACTAAAGCTGGCTGGTAATCCGATCGTGTGTGGGCTTCTCCGGACTTTCAACCGACTTTTTTAGCCTCAAATACGACGTACTTTAGATTTGAAACATGCTTCAAAACTTTTACTTCGTACCTACGACGGACCCCGAAATCCGCTCGTCTGTGTGCTAGTCCGACGGACAAAAAGCCACGCTAGGGCACCTATTGGCTACTGGCTATGAACTTCCTTATTTTAGTCCGGTGTACGTCATCACGTACGAATCCGACCGACTTTTGTGTGGTCGTGTGTAGGCAAGTCCGGTCGTTAGAAAGTAGGCCGCAAGTCCGCGGCAAGTCCACCGAAAGTCTGCCGGAAGTCTGTCCGACAGGCTGTCCGACTTTTGTAGACGAAAAGTACGACCGTGTGTACGCGGCATTAGAAATCCTGAAGGCGGTGATTGGTTTTCGGGGCCCCGTACGCGGCTAGGCTCCTAAAAAGTCCCACACATGTGGTATCCCCATACTCAGGAGAAGCAGCTAAATGTATTTTGGGGTGCAATTCCACATATGCCCATGGCCTGTGTGAGCAATATATCATTTAGTGACAACTTTGTGCAAAAAAAAAATTGTCACTTTCCCGCAACTTGTGTCAAAATATAAAATATTCCATGGACTCAACATGCCTCTCAGCAAATAGCTTGGGGTGTCTACTTTCCAAAATGGGGTCATTTGGGGGAGGGGGTTTATGCCATCTGGGCATTTTATGGCCTTCAAAACTGTGATAGGTAGTGAGGAGTAAAAACAAAAATTTACGCCCTTAGAAATCCTGAAGGCAGTGATTGGTTTTCGGGGCCCCGTACGCGGCTAGGCTCCCAAAAAGCCCCACACATGTGGTATCCCCATACTCAGGAGAAGCAGCTAAATGTATTTTGGGGTGCAATTCCACATATGCCCATGGCCTGTGTGAGCAATATATCATTTAGTGACAACCTTTTGTAATTTTTTTTTTTGTCATTACTCAATCACTTGGGACAAAAAAAATTAATATTCAATGGGCTCAACATGCCTCTCATCAATTTCCTTGGGGTGTCTACTTTCCAAAATGGGGTCATTTGTGGGGGTTTTGTACTGCCCTGCCATTTTAGCACCTCAAGAAACGACATTCCAGAATTCCAGAAAATGTACCCTAGTTTGTAGGCGCTATAACTTTTGCGCAAACCAATAAATATACACTTATTGACATTTTTTTTACCAAAGACATGTGGCCGAATACATTTTGGCCTAAATGTATGACTAAAATTGAGTTTATTGGATTTTTTTTAGAACAAAAAGTAGAAAATATCATTTTTTTTCAAAATTTTCGGTCTTTTTCCGTGTATAGCGCAAAGAATAAAAACGGCAGAGGTGATCAAATACCATCAAAAGAAAGCTCTATTTGTGGGAAGAAAAGGACGCAAATTTTGTTTGGGTACAGTATTGCATGACAGCGCAATTAGCAGTTAAAGCGACGCAGTGCCAAATTGTAAAAAGTGCTCTGGTCAGGAAGGGGGTAAATCCTTCTGGGGCTGAAGTGGTTAACAACCACTGACAGCAGGAAGCTATCATTTATATTTGCAATTTTATACAAGGCATTCAGCCCCTTTTAAACAGGTAAATGTTCAGGCTTTCATCCGAATGCCTGAACAGCAAAGATTAGGTCCGAACTTGTGTTAAGACGAAACTTTAAAAGACAAGTAAAGGATTTTTTTCCCCCCATTCATACTTATCTAGGTAAATTCAGCATCGGTCCGATGCTGCATCTGTCCTCCGGTGCCTCTACACTAAAAACTGAATGATCGAACATCACCAATCACTCGGTTCTGACAGCTCCCCGAGCAGAGAGCTGCTGACTGTCAATCAGCAGCTCTCCGCTCTGCTCCCTCTCGCTCATTGGAGCGCTGAGCTGTGGAGGGGGTGGGGAGTAGCCAGCTCAGGCTCTCAGCTGCTCGTTGAGCAGGGTGTCAGTACAGGCATCTGGCAGATCCCAACATTGTTGTTGCGATGACGCAGTGCTGGGACTGATTTCAGTGACATCAGCAGAGAGCGGACTTCAGCCCACTCTCTGCTGAAAATGGGTCATGGGAGTGCAAAACAAACTGCACTCCTGTAATCCACAGGAGAAGTGCAGCCAAACAAGCTTTGGCTATCGATACTTCTCCTTTAACCACTTCCGGACCGGCCACCATCGTTATACATTGGTACTTTGAAGGAGGATATCGTTGTTATGGCAGCAGCTAGCTGCTATAACCCCGGTATCCTCTTCTTCAGTGAGCGGTCCGATCTTTTGACCCCAGATCTCATATTAAAGAGGTCCTGTCATGCTTTTTTTTTCTATTACAAGGGATGTTTACATTCCTTGTAATAGGAATAAAAAGGACACATTTTTTTTTAAAAAAACAGTGTAAAAATAAAAAGTAAAAGGTAAAATAAATAAGAATAAAAAAAAAACATTTTAAACGCGCCCCCGTCCAGACGAGCTCACGTGCAGAAGCGAACGCATATGTGAGTAGTGCCCGCATATGCAAACAGTGTTCAAACCACACATGTGAGGTATCGCTGCGATCAGTAGAGCTAGAGCAATAATTCTAGCCCTAGACCTCCTCTGTAACTTAAAACATGCAACCTGTAGAATTTTCTAAACATCGCCTATGGAGATTTTTAAGGATAAAAGTTTGTCGCCATTCCACGAGTGAGCGCAATTTCGAAGCGTGACATGTTTAGTACCAATTTACTCGGCGTAACATTATCTTTCACAATATAAAGAAAAATTGGGCTAACTTTACTGTTGTCTTATTTTTTAATTCAAAAAATGTGTATTTTTTTCAAAAAAAAGTGCGCTTGTAAGACCGCTGCGCAAATACAGTGTGACAGAAAGTATTGCAACGAACGCCATTTTATTCTCTAGGGTGTTAGAAAAAAAAAAGCATAATGTTTGGGGGTTCTAAGTAATTTTCTAGCAAAAAAAAGTTTTTAACTTGTAAACAACAAATCTCAAATGAGGCTTGGTCCCTAATTGGTTAAGCTCATCCCCATCCACCTTATCTGCGATAAACTTGGTGTCAGTCAGGAGGGTTCATTTAATCAGACATGACCTTACCATTAAAAAGTATTGCAGGAGTGCATATTCACCAGCTTATCATTCTTGGTGTTCAGTGCATTGGATGTACCATGAGGGTCCTCCCCCTGCTTTCACCTCCTCACACTACCCCAGGCCAGCGGGCTGATAAAAAAAACCTGAACAGATTCCCCCATCCACTCATAATCCTCCCCGCTGAGTTAATGTATTCCAACAGTGGGACCTGGCTCCAGAATACACTGATCAGCACTGCAGCCAATTAGATTGACTCCTCTTCATCGGTAAACGCCATAGATGGATTGAGATACGGCCGATTCCTGCCAAACTAGCCAAATTTTGATTCATTTATAAGCAGTATTACCGTCATTGACAGGTGTTTATCTCACCATCAATTCTTTCAGTCTGTCAGGGTGACTTAATTATTGTCACACAGAGATGCAGCAGGCATTAGATTGGGAAAGCAGTCTGCTATTTTCTGAGCATCAGAACAGCGATGGGATTGAAACCTGCAGAATGAGAGTCCGAAGATTACCTGCATGCCCAGTATATTAAAAAAAAACCCGAGCATATCTGCCATAAACATTGTACCGGTGTTTAGTCACATATGGCAACCCATCACATTTGGCTACGGAAGTGACGATCCGCTGAGAAATTTCGCACTGCGGATGCGTAACTTGCCGATATGCGTTCCAAACGTTTTTACGACAATACGGAGAAGTGAAACCATGAGTTAATGTCATGGAAGTGACGTTACAGACAAGCTCTTCTTCTGTATAATTATTGATTGTAAGACACCACTTTGCGACAGGGCCCCTCGCCATGCTTCGGGCATGGCCTCGGTTCCCTCGGCATAATTATAGTCTAACTCTATGTCCACTTGGATGGTGGGGCTTGAACCTGGACTTAGGGGTGGAGCCACATAATAACTGAGCAAGTGCAGTTCAGCGTCAGTTCCATCACACTATCTGACGGTTTTAGTGTGCTGTTTTGTCGTAAAAGTGTTGGAACGCATATGGCGGCGTCGCGCATGCGCACTCCAGCGGGTAACCAAATGTGATGCGTCGCCATATGTGACGATACACCGGCCATGTTTCTGTGCAAAGAAACCTGGCCAGATGGGTGACTTTGAACATGCCTGGCTAGGCTTCTATGCACGGAAGCATTTACCTGATTATGTGTATGTGCACAAATCTGTTGACTAGCACAATGTTCCCGACAATATAACCAAAACTGTTTTTTTTTTCTTTAAATCAAAGGCCAGAGTTAGCACAGAGTTTAGTTGCTGCCATTGGCCAATAAATCCCAGGTGATTTGAAGTTGCAATTCTGTGCTGCTGTGGAGCTTGAGGAGCTTGATCAAAGTACTAGGATAGCATGAAGTGATTGGTGTTGCTACGGGCAATCACCTAGAGGACTCATGATTGGGAGACTGTAACACAAGCATTTATAGAACTTCACAAATGCGGGTCTGAAGTTTCCAGTGAGTGCTTAATCTGATGGGAATTTATAGGTAATTGGAAGTGCGGCTGTTGGAGTACTATTATTGCTGATTCAAATTATCTCCTTTATTACTGTAAATTGAAGCTGTCCCAAAATATATTCTCTTTTTTTATTTTTAGGGAAAAAATACCCATTATTTCCAAATTGAAAAGGGAACTCATTACTCTCTGACACGGTGACAAGACTTACCAGTTGTGAAACCGCAGCATGAAAGATATAACACCATCATTATTATAGTAGAAATATTGGTGACATTAATGTAATAAGGCAAGGAAGACCATCTTTATTAACTCACATTACCGATAATTTTGTGTCCACCAGATGTCCTGCTTAGCCCAGAGCACATAATACTGTCATGTGGAGAAGTGGATGTAACAAAGAAAGTATTTGTGTCACCTTTTTAAGCAGCAGTGACAATACATCATGCATACACCCCCCAATGTGTTCCAGGTTCCACTATCCCAGGATCTTAGTATGGTGTTGGTTTTCCCTGTCCTAGAGCTGAGCACAAAAAAAACATGTTCCAACAACTAGTTCCAAGTGATGCAAATGTGTTCCCTTGCATCATATGAAAATATCCTACTGCACCTGGGACTTTATAATCTGGCACTCACGAATGATGTATCATCCATACAAAGTGTATTTACAATGCTGTGAAAAAGTATTTGCCCCCTTTCTGATTTTTTTGCATGTTTGTCACACTTAAATGACTCAGATCATCAAACCAATTTTACAAAAAAACCTAATAACTGGTTGTGCCACCCTTCGCGCAACAACTGCAATCAAGCGTTTGGGATAACTGGCGATGAGTCTTTCACATTGCTGTGGAGCAATTTGGGCCCACTCTTCTTTGCAGAATTGCTTTAATTCAGCCACATTGGAGGGTTTTCCAGCATGAACAGCCTGTGTAAGGTCATGATACAGCATCTCAATTGGATTTAAGTCCGGGCTTTGACTAGGCCACTCCAAAACATAAATTTTGCTTTGTTTGAACCATTTGGAGGTGGATTTGCTGTTGTGTTTCGGATCATTGTCCTGCTGCATAACCCAAGTGCACTTGAGCTAGAGGTCACGAACAGATGGCCGTACATTCTCCTTTAGGATTTTCTGGTAGAGCTCAGAATTCCTGGTTCCATCAATTATGGTAAATCGTCCAGGTACTGAAGCTGCAAAGCCGTCCCAAACCATCACGCTACCACCACCGTGTCGGACTGTTGTATGATGTTCTTGTTATGAAATGCTGTATTAGTTTTGTGCCAGATGTAACAGGATGCACACCTTCCAAAAAGTTAATTTTTTTGTCTCATCAGTCCAAAGAATATTTGCCTAAAAGTCTTGGGGATAATCAAGATGTTTTTTGGTAAATGTGAGATGAGCCTTTGTGTTCTTTTTGGATGCCATTTTTGTCCAGTCACTTTCTTATTGTTGAATCATGAAAACTGATCTTACCTGAGGCAAGTGAGGCCTGCAGTTCTTTAGATGTTGTTCTGGGTTCTTTTATGACCTCCTGGATAAGTTGTCGTCATGCTCTTGGAGTAATTTTTGGAGGCCGGCCACTCCTGGGAAGGTTCACCACTGTTCCAAGTTATCTCCAATTGTGGATAATGGCTCTCCCCATGGTTCACTGGAGTTCCAAAGCCTTAGAAATGGCTTTGGAACCCTTCCTAGACCAATACATGTACATTACTTTGTTTCAAATCTGTTCTTGAATTTTTTTTTAGATTGTGGCATGATGTGTGGCTTTTTGTGATCTGTTATCGTGCTTCACTTTGTCAGATAGCTTCTATTTATGTGATTTCTTGATTCAACAGGTCTGGCAGTAATCAGGCCTGGGTGTGGCAAGTAAAATTTAACTCAGCTTTCCAAAAAGTTGTGGTTAATTACAGTTAATTCATGATTCAGCATGGGAGGGGGCAATTACTTTTTCACATAGGGCCAGGCAGGTTTGAACAGCTTTTATCCCTTAATAAATTAGATAATAATTTAAAAACTGCATCTTGGATTTATTCGGGTTATCTTTGTGTAATATTATTATTTGTTTAAAGATCTGAATCAAGTGTCAGAAATATGCAAAAAAATAAAAAAGCAGGAAGGGGCAAATACTTTTTCACAGCACTGTATATATATATATATATATATATATATATATATATATATATATATATAATTATATAATTATATAATTATATAAGTATAATATATTTAGTTTAATATAAAAATACATTAGAACGCACATAGTGTATAATATACATATTTCCGTAGAAGAATCAGACTTGTATTATACATCCTCTGGACATAAACTACTATTAGTGTACATAATTAGGAAATGCAAGTCCTTTGGTTAGCACACAGCATCCTAAAATGACTGTAAACATATCCCTTTCCAGGCGTATGTCGTGGCCTGTGGAGGTGCCCTAGCTCTGGAATCATATCTAATACACTTATAGAAAGTGCTGTATGGCTGACTGGAGATAGGTTATATCCTTTTGTTGGATAAGGCATGTATTTTCTAACAATGAGGTTTTTACACTGGAGTTTGTATTAAATTGTCCTTGACAGCTATGAGAAATGTAATAGGAAGTGGTTTATTCACAGACACCTGCTGGCTGCTTCCTGCTCTTTTCAGACCTATATTTCAGGTGGGTTAATTCTGAGTAATCAAAACTGGCTCTCTTGTTGCCCCCCTGTCAGGCCCCACCCATGCCCTTCCCTGGCCCGGCCCCTAAATTTTGAACAAATGAATACAAGCAAAAACAATACAGTGTTATAAGTACAAAAATATCTATAAATTTATATATAAAAACTTTTTAACCCAATCTAATTGAAAAACATAATAAAAAGTGTATAAATGCACTCACACACAGAGATACTCTCTTAAGGATTTTCCCTGGGATCCTCCCACAATCTTTTCACATTTAACAATAAACAAAATACAGGAAGTGAAGCAGGCAACTCTAATGGGACCTGGAGGGGGGTCTCTCTCTAACAGAGGCCCTCTCAGTGGCCATTAGAGAATCTGTTAGAAAGCGCCCCCTCCAGGGCCCATTCGAGACTACAAAGGAGTATAATGGGAACTGGAGGGAGGTCTCTTTCTCTAACAGAGGCCCTCCCTGTGTCCATTAGAGAGTCTGTTAGAAAACGTCCCCTCCAGGCCGCATTAGAGACTACAACCAAGTGTAATTTGACCTGGAGGGGGGTCTCTCTAACAGAGGCCCTCTCAGTGGCCATTAGAGAGTCTCTGTTCGAGAGAGATCCCCCCTCCAGGTCCCATTAGAGACTACAAAGGAGTATAATGGGACCTGGCGGGAGGTCTCTCTCTCTCTAACAGAGGCCCTTTCAGTGTCCAGTATAAAGTCTGTTAGAAAGAGTCCCCTCCAGGCCCCATTAGAGACTACAACACATTCTAATGGGACCTGGAGGGGTGTCTCTCTCTAAGAGTGTTCATTAAAGAGACCCTGTTTGAGAGAGACCCCCCTCCAGGATCTATTAGAGACTACAAAGGAGTCTAATGGGAACCGGAGGGGGGTTTCTCTAACAAAGGTCCTTTCAGTGTCCAATATAGAGTCTGTTAGAAAGAGCCCCCTCCAGGTCCCATCAGAGACTGCAAAGGAATATAATGGAACCTGGAGGGGGGTCTCTTTCTAACAGTGTCCATCAAAGAGTCCCTGTGAGAAAGAGACCCCCCTCCAGAACCTATTAGAGACTACAAAGGGGTCTAATGGGACCTGGAGGGGGGTTTCTCTAACAGAGGCCCTTTCAGTGTCCAATATAGAGTCTGTTAGAAAGAGTCCCCTCCAGGCCCCATTAGAGACTACAACAGAGTATAATGGGACCTGGAGGGGGCCTCTTTCCAACAGAGTGTACAGTGAACACCATCATTCACGCTAGTCCTCACAGGACCCCCTCCTTGTGCCATGACTCTCACCCATCCCCCAACCTCTGACAAAGTAGAAATAAAATTGGCACTGTGTAGCACTCCTCTTATCTTAACTATGGGTACTGTAGCTGTGGCTAGCTACCACGTCCTCTGTGGCTGGCTGGCCCCCGCATCCTCTGTGGCTGGCTCTTGTGAGTTGCTGGCTGGCACCCTGCTTCAGCTGGTTCCCTGGTGTGGGTGGGTCACCGTTGGTGGCTGACTGGCACCCTGGCCCTGCTGTGGGTGGACCACCGTGGGTGGCTGGCTCCTGTGGGTGGCTGGCTGGCTCCTGTGGCTGGCTGGCTCCCTGGTGTGGGTGGATCACCATGGGTGGCTGGCTGGCTGACACCCTGGCCCTGCTGTGGTTGGGTCACTGTGGGTGCCTGGCTGGCACCTTGGCCCTGCTGTGGGTGGGTCATTATGGGTGGCTGGCTCCTGTGGACAGCTGGCTCCTGTGGGTGTCTGGCTGGCAACCTACTGTAGCTGGCTCTCTGGTGGGGTTGGGGCACCATGGGTGGCTGGCTGGCATCCTGGTTCTGTTGTGGGTGGGTCAGCGTGGCTGATTGGCTCCCTGCTGTGGGTGGGTCATAGTGGGTGGCTGGCTGGCTGGCACCCTAGTCCTGCTGTTGGTGGGTCACCGTGGCTGGCACCCTGGCCTTGGAGTGGGTGGGTCACCGTGGGTGGCTGGCCGGCATTGTACTTTCATTGTACTGTCCTGGGAATCTTACAAAATTCTGGCTTGCCACAGATCTGGGCACAAATGCCCCTCTTTTTCCCCACTATGGCATATTTTCTCCTGTTGACCACCATTGCCAAGAATTCCAATTCTCCCAATGACTACCAGCTCCTTGCATTTTTTTTTCCCCATAAAGATTTTATTTAGTGTAAAGGTAACAGGTAACAATTCACATCAAATTACGCGAGAAGGCACTTAACAAGCAGGGTATAAAGGCAAAGACAAAAATAGTACAGGATGCAACCTATGTAGGTTATAATAATAGAGTAACCTGCATCACAACCAGATAAACATTGTTGTAGAGGTGGGGTGGAGGCTCATTGTCCATTTTCCCCTCCCCCCTCCTCCCCCCTAGGTGGTATGGCCCAACTGAGGAAGGGAGGTGGCTAGTACGATTGGGTACAGTAAAGACATCTTGAGTGAGGTATCCGTGAGAGCATATGGGTAGGGCCTTGGTGTGATGCGATTGTGATGGTCAGCCATCTGGTGGATAGCCAATGAAGAAAGGTAAAAACACGGGGTATCAGGGGAAAGGGAAAGGAAGGGGCAAAAAGGTAAAGGTAGGACAGGCAGGGAGAGGAGGGAAAAGGGGGGGAGAGGAAAAGAAAAAAAAAAGAGGGTGAAAAAGGGGGAAGGGGGTCAGGGAGGGGAGGCGTTGAGCAGGCACCGCAGGTGACGCCCCTCGGGGGGGCCCACTCCCCACCACATCCCCCCAACCGAGAAGAGCCCACAGTTAGGGTTAAAATTCATACGCCCTCCTTTACGATACATGTTGGCGATATCGTTCAGTGGTCATGAAGTGGATCCAGCACGACCAGGTGAGTGAAAATTTGTGTGTTCTTTCCTGTGAAATATGGATCAGATCTTCCATTTCTTTTAATTTAGATATTCTCCTAAACCATTCACCAATCATTGGAGTGTGTGTGGACCGCCAGTGGATTGAGATACATAATCTGGCTGCATTCACCATATGCATGGCCAAAGACTTATAGTATTTTTTCTTTGATAGAGATGTGTGATGTAGGAGAAATTGTGCGGGGGTAAAGTCCAGGGTATATGTAGTAACATGTGAAATAATTTCACTGACATCTCTCCAAAAGGGTTGAAGGCGATCGCAGCCCCACCAGATGTGGAGCATAGTTCCTTCTTGTGTATGTTCTCCTATAGTAAGGGGGGTCTCCATGTTCTGGGCTTGCTGGGGGGATATTGGGTGCGGAGAGTATTGAGAGAGAAATTCTTTAATGCGTTCGACACGGGTGGCTAATAGAGGTAATCCGGGATGATTCTGGTGTAAGTTGTATAATTTAGAGTAAAAGCCCTCAAATTCCTTTGCTATATCATCGGACAAGAGTGTTCCGCGAGCATTTCGCAAGTGGTGAATTGTGGTTGAGGATTTGGAAGCTTGGATTGTACAGGCCAAAAGGCGTCCGCTTTTATTCTTATGCTCGTAGAATACCCTTTGACCGAGGATATAGCGTCTTCTAGTTTGTTTGCCTAATTCCTCCAGGAGGAGAGAACGGGAATGTGATAATTCTTGTAAGGTGGACTGCGCGTGCGACTGTTTGTGGGATGTTTCTAAAGTTTTGATTTTCCTAATCAGAGAGGTAATGGTTTCTTGGTGTAACCTTTTGGCTTTCCCCGCTAGTGTAATAAGTTCACCGTGCATTACACACTTGTACACTTCCCACAGGGATACAGCAGAGATGTCTGGAGTGGTAATTTCCTTAAAGTAAAGGTTTAGATGGGTTTTCAAATAGTCTAGTGTCGTTGGGTCATTAAGTAGAGGTCTAGGGATATGCCGGAACTTCATTTTTAACCGTTGAAACAGAAGAATAGCACTTCTAAAATATGCATAAGATTTTGACAACTTTGAGAGTCCAGGGGTGACACTCTATCTGAAGGTCTCGTATTATGCTTAAACTGAAAAGTTTCATATCTAATTGGAACCTGCCCCAACTTCCACCTTGTCTCAAAAAAAAAAAAAGGGGGGGAAGGGGGGCAGTCAAAAAAAAAATGGGGGAGTTATATCGGTAGGATTTTATACCCTGTACCCAATCAGGAGCATTTGTTCCCATCAATGCAGATCCTCATTTGATCTGTGGTGCTAGATTAACATCTGTACTAACCATCACCATTACTGGTCTGGATGGGAGGGGCAACACATAGTGTACTCGAGAATCCAAAGTGCTTAGGAAGGTCTAGAGGAAGGATATCATTGATCAGCCCTGGAATAGGTCAAGTCTTAATAGTTATGGGTGGATACAAGAGGCAGACACAGATTCTCGGGCACACCACGCCCCAACTGCCTGTGTAAAGTGTGTTACCTTTCAGCAATAATTATAGAAAGTGTACCATTACTTGTTAGGGTATTCAGGTACAAGAGACGCCACGCAAACTCTTCTTCGGTGTAGTCAGTGGTAGGAGTCTAGAGTACATGGGCAATTTGTTCCCTAACTCACGGTAAAGCAAGATGTAAGAATTAATAGGGTAGGGACTCCACCCCGAACTGGCATCCCACCTAGTTCAGACATGATGGGTGCCCTGGAAAGCGTTTGTGTGTCCTCATTATTCAGGCTAGTTCTGAGGAGGGTCACAGACAATATAAATGGAGATGGATCAACACATAAGCCTGTGAAAGCCTGTCTTTTTGTCATTGTGCCTAATGCACATTACCCAAAGCAAGATAATTTAAATCAGTCCATGATCTTCAGCTTCAGGGCCATTTTTAGATGTTTAATGGAGGTTGAGACTGTTAATGCATATTAAATTCCTTGGGATGGTGGATCAGTGTCATAGAATAAGGAGACAGGTGTTCAAAACACAAGCCCATATTGCTGTAGTTGTAGTATTATGGCAACAGATTAGAAAGCCAGCAGGCCTCCTGCCCATATTCTGGGGAAATGTGGGAGGAATCTGGAAGGGCTAGCATGATTCAAAATGTCTCAGTGACAGTCTAGGAGAAGTCTTGTAAAAAAACACTACCTAGAGGGAGGGAAGGATGTGGTCTAATGGGCATACGGATTAGGACATCATGGATGCAAAGTTCATCAAAGCTTAACTTCCCAATGCGGTTGTCTTACATAGGGGCAGATTGTAGCACACCTATAGAAGGCAGTGGACAAACAGGAAAGGGTGGGTGTGGATGTGGATGGTCCGTCTCTTTCATTCGGCAGGGATTGCAGCCGGATCGAGTAGGTTACTTCACGGCAGAGTCAGAGTGGAGGTGTCCCTTTTCAAGCCTCCATGCGATCTCTTCTGACTGATGGAGAGCCAGGGTTATGTTGATAAAGGTCTTGGCGCGATGATCGATTGTTTGGAGAAGGTGGAGCATCTCTCCTTGCATTTTTACCTTCCATTAACCATCAATTCCAGGCACCTTTTCTCACCCTGATCACTGAAACTGGCCACTAACCCCCCCCCCCCCCGAACTTCCCAGATATGGGACAGCCTGGAAAAAGGATTGAAAAATTAGGGGGGGGGGATTTTTTTTAGAGCCATGTTTCGTTTTGTTTTCTGGAAAAATTGAAAAGAAATAGCATGGAATATGTTCTCTTACAATGATAAATAACATATCTATGACATGTTATTCAAACTATATAACATGTTACTAAACCCAGGAGGCTGCATTCACTATATCTGGTCTCCCACAGTACAAAGAACATGGAAATGCAAATGCAATGCTAAATACCTTTTCTCATTAACAGTATATAGCAGTCTTGTGACTCCTTCTTGTAGGAGGAGTTTTCATTCTCCTCTGACTGTCCTATGAGGCTGCATGAACCCTGACTTTTTGTCTGGACAGTGCTGATTGGCCCTGTGCTGATCACATGCACCCTCCCAGAAAAAATAAAAAAAAATTCTAGCAATACACAGCAAGCTGAGCATGTGCAGAGTGTCTTCAGGGCTCGGTTCTATCAGAAGATGGATTGGGGACAGTAAAAGAAGGGGAAGAGGCAGGATTAAACAGCCTTTTTACACGGAGGATTAACCCCTTGGGTTCCATAGTGAGTATAACAAGCATGCTTTACTGCATATACAGACTAATTTTACTGTTGTGGATTTAGTAACACTTTAATGAACTTTAATGAAGACTTTATTCAAAGTCTTAAATTATTGCAAGTTCTCTCAGCTGAGGACAAGCAAATCCTGGAACACAGTTCAAGTAACACTGTATTTCTCAATGCAGTTTCTAAAAAAAAAAATGTTTTTCTGCCACTATGGGGGAACTTCAGGGGAAAGACTCCAGTTTAGTTTACTTATGGGTTCCATCTTGTCCCTCCTACAGTTTGGTGAATGTTGGGACTGAGAAGCAAACCCACACATGAATGGTCTCAGGATGCTTTACTGGTGGCATGACACATGACTGATGGTAGCGCTCACCTTTTCTTCTCCGGACAAGGTTTTTTCCAGATGCCCCAAACAATCAGAAAGGGGAATCATCAGAGAAAATGACTTTACCCCAGTCCTCAGAAGTCCAATCCCTGTACCTTTTGCAGAATATAAGTCTGTCCCTGATGTTTTTGCTGGAGAGAAGTGGCTTCTTTGCTGCCATTCTTAACACCAGTCCATCCTCCAAAAGTCTTCTCCTCACTGTGTGTGCAGATGTACTCACACCTGTCTGCTGCCATTCCTAAGCAAGCTCTGCACTAGTGGTGCCCCGATCCCCCAGCTGAATCAACTGTAAGAGATGGGCTTGCTAGGCTTTCTTGGACACCCTGAAGCCTTCTTCACAAATGCAGTGGAAATGTTTTCTGGGGGGATTAAGTTAATTTACATGGCAAAAGGGGGACTTTGCAATTAATTGCAATTCATCTGATCACTCTTCATAACATTCTGGAGTATATGCATATTGCCATCATAAAAACAGGCATCAGACTTTGTGAAAACTAATATTTGTGTAATTCTCAAAACTTCTGGCCACAGATTAGTGTTTGCCCATTGTTCTAATCCTGACCACTAAAGCTGTAGATCTGTATTGCTTTTTCATAACTGCTTTTTTAGGGCTTCACAATAGCAGCAAGGAATGCTGCTTCTCTGAAAAAGCTCTGTGCTCAGACCCCTTTTCAGAGCTATTGACAGGCAGTAGGGAGGCAATATGTTTCCTCCTCTCCACCTGTTTTAACCCCCTAAATTCAGCACCATGGTCCTGCAACCACATTCATTGTACATGGTTGCAAGGCAGTTGCAAAACAGCCCCATTCACATGAATGGGTCATGTTCGGTGGGCAGAAGTACCTGCCAAATGTGACAGAGGGTATAAATCCTGCCATGGCCGCATTATGTGTACAACCCTGGCCGCTGCCTCTGCAGCTAAAGGGGGAGCAGTTGGGGAGAGGTAAAAATGTAAGTCAACTACATGGTTTTACCATCTCCCAACCTCACAGGTTAGGGTGCCTTTAGTCTAGGGTGCCCCAAGAAAACATTTTTTATGGGTGCCTTGACTGAAAAAAGGTTTAAAACCACTGCTCTATACATAGGGGTTGATTTACTAAAGGCACAGAGACATAGACTGTGCACTCTGCAAGTGCAGTTGCTCCAGAGCTTGGTAAATGTACAGAAGCTCCGCTGACTTCCATCATCCAAAAATTTTTTATTTTTTATTTTTTTTTGCTTGCATGTGGTTGGGTATTCTTTGCAAAGTGAAGCTTTGCCTCATTTACTAAGCTCTGGAGCAATTGCACTTTCAAAGTGCACAGTCTATTTGACGTTAGTAAATCAACCCCATTGTGTTGTACATAGCAAAGTGCTTAAAACTGTGCATTAAAAACAATAATTGAATGCTAAGTTGTTTTAAATTATTTTAATGAAAAAAGCTGGCATTTTATCAGCAAACTTGTTTAAAAGTGCAAGATTTCAGGAAAACTTAAATCCCTGAATCTTAAGTGTGTAGGCTTGTACTATATTTAACCATGTTCCTTTGGGCAATTCCCAATATCCAGTGCAATTTTGCTACATACAGTTTTGCAAGTTTTCTCCTTTCTCAATTTCTGATGTTGGGATGTATGCTCCATGTTCATGACAGCAATAAGTAGTTTTAAAAGTATTAAAAGTTTCTGTTTTTTTTTTATTTTTTTTTGCAAAGCTATGTCTATTTCAGATGATTATGGAAAAAAATATCATTCTATGGAGTTGTTTATGTTAGCACTTTAAAAACAGGACTATATTACAGACTAGTTATCTTGGATCAGACATTGCGAATAACTACGTCTGGAATTATTCCACAGTCTGCTACACAAAAACGAACTGATCCTTTATTGCTCAGCTTAAATGGAAGTGACATGAATCTAAAAATAAGGTATAACAGCTATCATTTGCTGGTGCAGATTTGTAACGTACAGGGATTTGCATCTGATGATAATTTGACAAAACCACTGTAAATAGCTGTTTTTACGCCATGTGACTTTATGATTTACTATACAAGCGATTTTCAAGACATCATGCTTAAATTAAAAACACAAATCGGAAAATAAAATGTTTACCCTTAACAGATTTTTTTGGGGAGATCCATATACGATAAGAAGCAACATCAGTCTATATTCTGTGATACAGCACCATTCATTTTGAAATCAAATAATAGTTTTATGCTTATAATTATTAGCTATAACATTTATTTGGTTGTTAACAGTGAAGCACTGTTAACAGTGAAGCATTGAGGCTAGTCTACCTCAAATCGCCCGAGACGCAGCCACCGCACCACCTACTGTAAGTAACGCCAGCCCCCCTCCTTCATCTTCTGGACCATCAGCACAGGTAAGCCACCGGGGCACTCTAGTAGTTGATCCAGGGGCCTAGTCCGATCGCCCCCGGGGGGTCAGGAAGGAATCTTTTCCCCGGCTGCACTATTGGCTAACGCAGCTAGGGGTTTTTTGCCTTCCTCTGGATCAACGAGAGGGAAATAGGCAGCCTCACCTCCCTCCAGCACCTCCGCTCCAACACTCAGCCGTCACCCTCACCACTCCAGAGCAGTGGTCAGCCATCCAATCCCTCCATCCCCCTGCAAGTGTATCATCGCCGCATCAGTGCCATCATCAGAACACCTTTCCTTCAAGCAACGCCTCCTTCGTCATCATGTGCAACTTCAAATACGCAGCAGACACCCTCCACAGGCTAAGAAACACGGCCGCAACTTTACCGACCACCACGCAAAAAAGACTAAAAAAAGAACAATTACTATGGACCAACCCACAATCAACCATCAAAGGCAGGGAGACACCGATCCAACCGCAACAACTAGCATGCGCCCTGATCAACACCAGATCTGCAGTCAAGCACAGGCTGGAAATCCGCGACTTCATCATCGAAAACAACATAGACTGCCTCTTCATTACAGAAAGCTGGCTAACTTCCGACTGCAAAACCATCCTAACTGAATTGGTGCCCAAGAACTACAGTATCCTATCCGAGCATAGAATAGGAAAAAAAGGAGGAGGTCTAGCAGTGATTTTCAAATCGCACCTGGGGTTCACCAAACCAAACTTACAGAACTCAGTGCCTTTCATGGAAACACTCTCACTACATCTTCAAACAACACCTCAAGACACCATTCACATACTACTATGCTACAGACCACCAGGACCAAAGACCAATCTCCTTACCCCGATCACTGAATTCTTCTCAATGCACACCTTGAAAACCAAAAACCTTCTGGTACTTGGGGATTTCAATCTGTGGGCAAACTCTGCCCAAGACCCTATTGCAACCGCCTGCGTTAACCAAATGGAAGAACTTGGCCTGCAACAACTGATAAATGCTCCCACGCATGGTTCAGGACACAATTTAGATCTCATCTTCAAACAGAATATGGACATCGACGTATTTGACAACACTCCACTACCATGGAAGGACCACCATGCTATCAAATTTAAAATCACCACTAACACCATCCTCCAAAAACAGAAACGGGCAACAGCAACACACTGGAACAGATCTCAGAAGAAACTACACTCTGAACTCTTCAAAACTACATTGTCAAGCAAAATTCTTTTGCTAAACCCAAATCTCTCAACGGAACAAACACTCAACTCCCTAAACAATGTTTTACTACAAACAGCAGACTCCGTGGCGCCAAAACGCAGAACACCCGTCCACAAAAAAACTCGAGTTGGTTTAATGGCACTCTCACCCTACTCAAGCAAGAACGCAGAAGAGCTGAGAGAGCTTGGAGAAGAAATCCCACCAAGGAAAACCATGCTAACTACAAAGCACTCACGGTGAAATACCACAAGGCAATCTTCAAAGCCAAAAAAGAACATTTTGCAGACACCATCTCATCCGCCTTAAACCGCCCACGGGAACTTTTCAAAATAGTTGCTCACTCAATGAACCCGACCTGCTTAGAGCCCCCTGCAAACGATACTCAAGAATTCTGCAATGAGTTATCAGATTTCTTCATCGACAAAATTGACAACATTCGGAAAGCAATTCATCAGAAAATAACAACCAACCTCACTCAACCAATGCAAAAAGAGGATATCGACACGAACATCACTCAAACACCGAATTTCTTTTTGTCCCCAATCACTACGGACACGACTAAAAACATCATCGGAAGCCTTCGCGCCAGCACATCACCGAACGACATCATCCCCACCAAATTGCTCAAAGAATGTTCCGACATCCTGGCCCCCACCCTAACACTTCTCATAAATCAATCATTCAAAGAAGGGACTGTACCAACCTCCCTCAAGCAAGGCATCATCAAACCACTGCTAAAGAAACCCAACCTCGACCCTAAAGACCCTAACTGCCGCAGACCAATAACAAGCCTCAACGCCATCTCCAAGATTATAGAGAAAGCAGTAGTACAGCAGCTACAACACCACCTGGAGACACACCACCTCCTGGACCCTCTGCAATCAGGCTTCCGCCCAGGCCATGGCACAGAAACAGCACTTCTCAAAATATGGGACGACGCCCTTGAAGCAGCAGATGACGGAGAACCGAGTCTCCTGGTACTGTTATGCCGCGTACACACGGTCGGACTTTCTATCCTACTTGGTCCGGCACACTTTCCGACGGACTTTGTCCGCCAGGTGCGCCGGACTTTAAAACGGACGGACTTGCCCACACACGCCGGGACTTTCCGGCGGGCTAAGTCCGCCCGTCTTTCCGACGGACTTTCGCCGGAGTTCCGGCGGACTTTCAGAATGAACGGACTTGCCCACACACGGACAAGTCCGTTCATTTTGAACGTGACTCAGGTGCGACGGGACTAGCAAAGGATGTCAATCTTGCCGCTTTTATCGGCGAGATTGACACCTTGCGAGCCCCGTTGCGGGGCATACCAGGCCCTTAGGTCTGGTATGGATTATAAAGGGAAGCCCCTACGCCGAAAAAACGGCGTGGGGTCCCCCCTAAAATCCATACCAGACCCCGATCCGAGCACGCAGCCTGGCCGGTCAGGAAAGGGGGTGGGGACGAGCGAGCGCCCCCCCCCTCCTGAACCGTACCAGGCCGCATGCCCTCAACATGGGGGGTGGGTGCTTTGGGGGAGGAGGGCGCCCTGCGGGCCCCCCCACCTCAAAGCACCTTGTCCCCATGTTGATGAGGACAAGGGCCTCTTCCCGACAACCCTGGCCGTTGGTTGTCGGGGTCTGCGGGCGGGGGGCTTATCGGAATCTGGGAGCCCCCTTTAATAAGGGGGCCCCCAGATCCCGGCACCCCACCCTATGTGAATGAGTATGGGGTACATGGTCCCCCTACCCCTTCACCTAGGGAAAAATTGTAAGTAATAAAACACACTACACAGGTTTTTAAAATATTTTATTAAACAGCTCCTGGGGGGGGGGGGATCTTCCTCCGGCTTCGGGGGTCTTCTTCCGGCTTCGGGTGTCCCTTCCGCTTCATCTTCTCCCGGCGTCCGGTTGGTTCTTCTCCGCTCTCTTCTCCCGGTGTTCCAGTTCTTCGGCCGGCTCCTCTGCTGTGTTCAGGTAGCTCTCTTGCCAGCAGAGGTCCGGACTTCTGAGCTGCTGGGCTTCTTCTCTTCTCTTCTCTTCTCTTCCCCCAGATGTTGACACGACGCTCTCTCCGGCTGGACTGGTCTCCGAGGGCTGCGTTGTGACTTATATAGGCGGAGACCCCGCCCCCTTTTGATGTCACAGTCCCTGGGCATGCTGGGACTGTGACGTTTTAGGGGGCGGGGTCGACCACGCCCCCTAAAACGTCACAGTCCCAGCATGCCCAGGGACTGTGACATCAAAAGGGGGCGGGGTCTCCGCCTATATAAGTCACAACGCAGCCCTCAGAGACCAGTCCAGCCGGAGAGAGCGTCGTGTCAACATCTAGCGGAAGAGAAGAGAAGAGAAGAAGCCCAGCAGCTCAGGAGTCCGGACCTCTGCTGGCAAGAGAGCTACCTGAACACAGCAGAGGAGCCGGCCGAAGAAGTGGAACACCGGGAGAAGAGAGCGGAGAAGAACCAACCGGACGCCGGGAGAAGATGAAGCGGAGGGACCCCCGAAGCCGGAAGAAGACCCCCGAAGCCGGAGGAAGATCCCCCCCCCGGAGCTGTTTAATAAAATATTTTAAAAACCTGTGTAGTGTGTTTTATTACTTACACTTTTTTCCTAGGTAAATGGGTAGGGGTACCATGTACCCCATACTCATTTACATAGGGTGGGGGGCCGGGATCTGGGGGCCCCCTTATTAAAGGGGGCTCCCAGATTCCGATAAGCCCCCGCCCGCAGACCCCGACAACCAACGGCCAGGGTTGTCGGGAAGAGGCCCTTGTCCTCATCAACATGGGGACAAGGTGCTTTGTGGTGGGGGGGCACCGTAAGGCGCCCCCCTCCCCCAAAGCACCCACCCCCCATGTTGAGGGCATGCGGCCTGGTAAGGTTCAGGAGGGGGGGGGCGCTCGCTCGTCCCCACCCCATTTCCTGACCGGCCAGGCTGCATGCTCGGATCGGGGTCTGGTATGGATTTTAGGGGGACCCCACGCCGTTTTTTCGGCGTAGCGGGGTTCCCTTTATAATCCATACCAGACCTAAGGGCCTGGTATGCCCCGCGCTCGCCGCAATAGGAAGATTTGTTTTTCCTATTGCAGCGAGCGCGAGATGCCATACCCTGCCCTCGTGTCGTATTTGGTCTGTCGGACCAGCCTACACACGAGCGGGCTTTCCGTCGGACCAGCACACACACGAGCGGACTTTCCGCCCGAAACTGAGTCCGACGGAAAGATTTGAAACTTTCTTCAAATCTAGGTCCGGCGGGCTTTTGGGAAGAAGTCCGCCGGAAAAGTCCGCCGCCGCCCACACACGGGCGGATTGTCCGGCACACTCTGGTCCGCCGGACCAAGTATGCCGGAAAGTCCGACCGTGTGTACGCGGCATTAGACCTCAGCGCAGCATTCGATACAGTGGACCACAATACTTTACTTGTCCGCCTCTCAGAAGTTGCAGGAGCTACAGATTCTGCCCTAAAATGGTTTACATCCTTCTTAGAGAATCGCTCTCAGACAGTGAAACTAGGAACATTCACCTCGGAATCTCGGGCAGTCTCCTGTGGAGTCCCTCAGGGCTCACCCCTGTCACCAGTGCTATTTAACATCTACATCCGCCCACTTCTCAATATCATAAGAAAAATAGACCTCTGCTTCCGCTCATACGCAGACGACACCCAACTCTACGCATCATCGGACAAAAAGATCATCATCAGCAATTACAGAAATGCCTCACTTTAATAGATGACTGGATGACCACTAGCTCCCTCAAACTCAACGGATCAAAAACAGAACTTCTTCTCCTGCAAGCCAACAAAAATTCCAAAATTAAGACCCCATGGACACCACCCTCCATCCTCGGACAGACCATCTCCCCCAGCACCAAAGCCAAGAGTCTCGGAGTCATCTTTGACTCAGGAATGACAATGGATGCACAAATAGGATCAGTGGTGAGCGGCTCCCACCATCTCCTCCACCTGCTTCGCAGACTCATCCCCTTCATCCCAGAAGAGGACAAAGCGGCAGTTGTGGGAACAATCATCAATTCCCGACTCGACTACGCAAATTCGCTCTACGTAGGACTACCCCAATATCAGCTTGCGCGCTTGCAACTCATCCAAAACACGGCGGCAAGAAAGTTAACAGGAAAAAAGCCCTGGGAATCCATCTCCCCATCCCTAAAAAGCCTACATTGGCTAACTGTGAAGAATCGGATCACATTCAAGACCCTCTGCCTCACCCACAAATGCATACAAGGAAACGCTCCGCTATATCTCCGGGAAAAAATAAAACACTACACACCGAATCGCAGTCTTCGATCAGCTAACCAAAACCTCCTCATCATTCCCAAATACCGCTACAAAGCAAAGGGAGAACGAAGATTTGCAGTCCAAGGACCTCGACTATGGAATGCTCTCCCAACCAACATCCGCATGGAAGAAAACCACCAGGCCTTCAGGAAAAAACTAAAGACCTTCCTTTTCTAGAAGCTGACTACAGAGAATACATCTAGCGCCTTGAGGCGATTCGGTTCGCATTTGCAGCGCTTTACAAATCATTCATTCATTCACATTTTGTTTGCATAATGAATAATGGATTTATTGCTCATAAAATAATTTCAATTATTTATGGCTGTACGGTATATCTTGAATCATTACAAAACAGGTTTATTCACTACAGTGTTGTGTCATTATGTAGACATACAGAGAAGAATCACAAGCCACCTGAGCTTTGTAATGCTGACCACAAATGCTGCATTACTATCAGAGATTATTGATCAGTTAGCCCAAGAATACCGCAATGCTCCCTAATGATCTCTTTTTAGTTCTATGAGCTGTAAATGAAGTTGCAACCTGACTGCTGTAGACCAGTTGGTTTATTGAAAATGGTATTTAAACATGAACCAGAGCACTGAAGTATAGATTATTAGTCACTCCTTATATTTCTTCTCCATGGTATATCCGAATTCTTATTTTTTTTTTTGGTTTGTGTAATGTGGCTGATAAGTAGGGGTACAATATGGGGTGACTCAGAAAGATGATGACTATTGGGAAAGAATTAGTTCCTCAAGTGTATGGCACACACTCTCACTAGTTGAGATATTCTACAATTGGTGCAAAATGAACACTTCATTGCTTGACATTTCCAGATGCAACATACATGTGTAGGCTTAAAGACAGAGTCTATCTTAAAGGAAGCTTTGTAAAAGGAAACACTAATGCCCCGTACACATGGTCGGATTTTCCGATGGACACTGTCCGATCGGAGCGTGTTGTCGGAAATTCCGACCGTGTGTGTGCGCCATCGGACATTTTCCATCGGATTTTCCGACACACAAAGTTGGACAGCAGGAGATAAAATTTTCCGACAACAAAATCCAATCGCGTCAATTCCGACCGTGTGTGGCCTGTTCCGACGCACAAAGTGCCACGCATGCTCAGAAGAAATTCCGAGACGGGACAGATCGTTCTGGTAAACTTAGCGTTTGCAATGGATACAGCACTTTCGTCACGCTGCAATGTTAAAAATGGTTTAATACAGCGCACTCTCTTCTTCTTTATAATGTGACAAGAATGAAGTAGTTTTGATGCTCATATTCACACAGACTTCTCACAAACTTCTTTCGTTACTATTTATCGGGATTCCCTCAATATATTTAGATTTCTCACATCTGATAACATATTTTTTTTTTTTTTTTTTACTTTAATGTAGATTTTTTTTTGTGTTTCTCTTTTTTAATTTTTTTTTTGGTGATTTTGATTTGTACTCCCGAAAATGTTTGTGTGTTTTTTGTGACAAGTTCCCACAACACCATTATATGTTGTTCTATTTAATCTGTAGGAGATTGTTTGGTGTTGTTGTCGCTTGTTATTTTCACATTGTACTTTAGAAATGTACCTGAATCGTTACCAACAAACTGTCCTTTTTGGATGAAAACACACACAGGAGAGTAGAATTTCCCGAAATTTTTTTTATTAAGGGGTCACAACTATAAAAAAAACAAAGAGGGAGGCAACGCTGGAGAAACTGCAGAAGTGGGCGAAGCCTTGGACCCCCAGGGCAGACATCAATTATTTAAAAGCAAAATTGGTGGCCTGAGGAGTCCTTATCTTAGGGAGGGCAGTCTGGTCCAGAAGTCCCAGAGATCCGGAAAGCAGCAGATGACATCTGTGTCCCCAGGCTGTGGTCATACGAGAGACTGCATCTTCTGTCAGACCAGACTGGATCCAGGGTCATCACTCTCAGGTCTTCCTTCCACGCTTCCTTCCAGGCTTTGGCTGTGGTGGTGGAGTTGTGGCAGCAGGAGGAGAAGGAGGATCATCCATCTCCATGACATCCGTCTTGGGTGTCAGTTCCCCACTCTCCCCCTTACGAAGCACTTTATAAAGCAGGTCCTCACAGAGCCTGCGTTGGCCCTCCTGCATGCCCTGCAATTTTGTGGCAGCCATGCAGGCAAAGGCCTCTTCAGGACTGGGGAAGGCTCGGAGGGACGCCGAAGCCTCCTGGATCAGCCTGTATGCTGAATCCTGCACAGGACTGGGAGCCATCTTCCTGGCCCTTTTATGTGGCAGGCGGAGGGGAGGAACCTGAGACTCAGTCAGGCTGCGACTGGTCCCAGGCTTCTCTTGGTTGACACTTAGCCCCACCGTCTCCTGGCTGCCACTAATCCCCGCCTCCTCCTGGCTGCCACATTCCACAGCCTCCTCCTGGCTGAGGTCTTCCTGTGTATGAAAAAGGGACATAGTTTTAGTATTTTTTACATCAATCACACACAATTTTCACCTCCTCACTGCTGCAAATTGAATGTTAACAAATATAACAGACTATCCTTCTGAGCCCAGCATTTTTCATTCTTGTCTCAATTTTGGGTGCCCACTACTGTCTATTGATATGTAAAACACTTTCAAGAAGCAATTAGTGATCAATAATAACATCTAATAAACATCATTTATTTATTGCCCAGAAATCTTTAGAAGAATGCTATACCTGACTCCAGCTGGGCTCCTCCACTTCTTCCTGGCTGGAAGGCCCAGGTTGGACATCGGAAGCCTCAGCTGAGGTGGAAGGAAGGGTGGAAGGAAGAGTAGAGAGGGATTCCCTGACCTCAGTCTGGTCTGACAGAAATCGCAGTCTCTCGTAGTACCACAGCCTGGGGACATAAACGTCATCTGCTGCAGCTCCGGACCTCTAGGAATCTGTGACCTTCTTGCGCTCCCTCAGATAAGTGCTCCTCAGGTTACCAATTTTAGCTTTTAAATAAGGGATGGTTGCTGTGGGGACCACCAGCTTCACCAACTCCAGCAGTTTCTCCAGCGCTGCCTGCCTCTTCTGTTTGTGGTTATAATGGGGGTGTCTGACCTGCCACAGACAGGGCAGCTCCCTGTACTGGTCTATGAACAGGGGAAGGAAGTTGTGGTCATTGAAGCCATCCATTTTCTCTGCAAGACACAACACAAGACAAACCCTAATGTCAGGCCAAACTCCCATAATCTTGTTACAATATAGGCTTCCATTTCGAAGCAGTATAGGCCCAAGTTTAGATCTTACCTTCGTTAGCACGATCGGCGTGTCCGATGCTCCTTCCTCCGCTCACAGATCGTACGTAAGACGCGCGCGTTACGATTTATACACACTGCGCATGCGTATAACTCCGCCCGCCCCTGACGTTCTTTCTAGTCTATTCCCCGCCCCTTTTCGTTCGGCGCAGTGGGGGGAAGAGCACATGGTGGATAGACAGCAGGATCGTGCTAACTGTAGCAACGAGGAGGAGGAGGAGGAAAGGCTGGAGCCTGAAACGTCCCAATCCAGAAGGAGATTAAAGGACTCAAATATGTCCTTTGGGGAGATGTTGGAGATGGTGGACATCCTAAAGAAGGCCGACTATGATGGAAAGTATGGGCCTTACCCCAACCCCAATGTCAGAAAGGCCAAGATCATGGCGAAAGTGGTCAGGAGTCTGCACCAGAATTTCGGGGTACGACGATCGAAAGATCAGCTCAGGAAGCGGTGGTCGGACCTCAAATTACGAGAACATGAGCAGTACAGAAAGATCCGGAGAGTGCTGCAAAAAAGTAAGTAGTTGTGCTGTGTTCCTATTTTTTGGGGGTTTATTACGTTCGTGCTGCTCCATGTGCTTTTAGGAATTGTTGTACAGTTTAAAATGGCAACTTTCATGTTCATGGGCACATTATTCGTTCGGATCACACATTTTTCTTTCGGACTATAAAATACCATTGTTTAGGCCATATGCATTTGGCCACCATTTTGAGGCCCTATACTTGTCTTTAAAGAATTGGGTTGTGTAGATGGCTTTGTTACTAGAATGAAATGCAAACTAGATTGTGTGTAAGGAGAGGACACGGAGCAGCTGTTTTCACATCTGGACGCTGGAGCACTAGTGTGGGACCCCAGAACACCATTTTTATTAGGGGGGCCACACAGGTGCTCCAGTGTATACTATAGGGGGGGCTACATCTGTGAAGCTTGTACTAAACAGGTAAAGTATTGCAGCTTGACAAAGGGCAAGAAAAAATATACATCTTGGAACTCGGCTAAAATAGATAATTGTACCCCACTTCCAAGCAATGTTTCATCTTTATAGTTCTGCCATCAAATATCTGTGTGCTAATTATACCATTTTTGTTTTACATAGGGGAGAAAAGACTCGGAGGACACCCCTCATCCGAGGAGACCAGAGCCCCCCCCCCCTCTGGAAGAAGGGGAAATCCCCCCAACACAAGAAGAGCAGGAGGATGAAGACGTGGTGGAAATAGTCACCACAACAGGTGAGTGTCTGCGACCACAGGCTCAGATAAGAGATGGATTTTGGCATTTTTTGGAAACCTAATTTATTTTGTGGTTCCTCTCTTTTTAGGTGATCGTGAGGTTGTGGGTGAAGATCCTTTCACATCCGAAAGTGCCCAGATCCTGATCGGGGAGATCATGGGGTAAAATTTACAATTGCAAAACATCAATCAAAACATCAATGATGTTATTCCAAAATATAAAAACATCATTGATGTTTTGGGGCGAGTTTAAAGCCCCTCCAAATCACTTTCTTCTTTTGTGTGCTACAATGTGCGAAATGTTTTTGTGATTTTTCCCAAAGCCTAATTTTGAAGATGCACACAGTGTCAACATGTGCTATCTGCCATCACGGGAGATCAATGGACGCGTTTTGGGGGTGCAACCCCTTCCTCAATAATAAAGTAGCGGTGAGGAAGGGCTTTCTCCCCCAAAACACGTCCCTTGATCCCCCGTGATGGCAGATAGCACATGTTGACATTGTGAAATTTGTGTGCATCTTCCAAATTTGGCTTTTCCAGGGGTGATTTCCCCCCATCTGAACGCAATATCAAGCACAGTTCCTAAATACTGATGTCTGATATTGCCTTCCAGTTCTACCAAATGTGAACTTTGTAAGATCAAGATTTGTGTATTTTCTTGTTGGTTTTACACATGCCTGTTTTCTATAAAATGCACATTTTGATTTTGGATAATGACACCACAAAAATTGGTATACAACAAACATGTCGGTTTGTCAGAAAAACCTTGGGTAAATGCACATGTGATTGTGCTGGTATTAAAAAGATTGTTCATCAAGAATATGTGGATTATTGTCTCAACGCTACAACATTTTTGGGGTGATGTAATTGTTGTTTGATGAGAAAATGGGGGTAATTTCCTAAGGGCAAATACTCTTTGCACTACAAGTGCCGTTTCAGTGTAGTAGTGCAAAGTGTCTTTGCATTTAGTAAATAACAGCCAACAGTGCTTTGGAAGGTTACACAATCACGACATTTTCTGGACTCCACACATTTCTGTCAGGGTCAGCTAAAACAAACACAAGCAGTAAATGTCCACAAAGAAGAGCCTGGGGGGAGATGCCTGTCGAGAACTTGAGGTCCTGCAGGCTTCTCCCTGTGGCCAAATACCGCAGGGTAGCGACCAACCTCTGCTCCGGAGTGATGGCTTGCCTCATGCAGGTATCCTGACTGCTAATATAAGGGGTCAGCAAAGCCAACAAACGGTGAAACACGGGGTCCGTCACCCTGAGAAAGTTCCTGAAATCATCAGGATTATTCTCACGGATCTCACGGAGCAAAGGCATATGACAGAACTGGTCACGCTGAAGCAACCAATTCTTGGTCCATGAACTCCTCCCCACCCTGTTCATGGACTGGACTTGTGTCAAGGTCAGGACCCCAACACCAAGCCCCCGCACAGCACGAACTGTACGAGGAGTACGCATACGAAACATGGCTAGAAAACGGTCGGCTGCTCAGAACGAAGTAACAGAACGCACTGAAGAACAGCAAGACCTGTGAAGAGTGACCTGAAAACCAGTAACGAACGAACAAGAATGCAATGACTCCTTAAAGTCACGCGGAACTTGCTTGCACGCACTGAAGAGCAGATACAAACCCACAAGCACAAACTGAACGGCAGAAAACGATCTGAAAGCCACGAGTCTGAAAAAGCGCGAATCGTCTCTCACCAAACTTTTACTAACACGAGAAGTCAAAAGGAGCCCAAAGGGTGCCTCGCTTGGTTCTGAACTGGCCTTTTCTAGTCTCGTCGTACGTGCTTGACGTCACCGCGTTCTTGGCAATCGGAAATTCCGACAACTTTGTGCGACCGTGTGTAGGCAAAACAAGTTTGAGCCAACATCCGTCGGAAAAAATCCGAGGATTTTGTTGTCGGAATGTCCGAACAAAGTCCGACCGTGTGTACGGGGCATAAAACACAAAAAAAGTGGTATCGGGACAACCCTAGTAAAAATGCCATAAATCAATAACCTATTTTGTAAGCGCTATAACTTTTGCGCAAACCAATCCATATATTGCAATTTTTTTTTACCAAAAATATGTGGAAGAATATATATTGGCCTAAACTGAGGAAAACATTTTTTTTTCTAAATTGGCATATTTATTATAGCAACAAATAAAAAATATTGTGTTTTTTTCAAAATTGACACTTTTTTGTTTATAGCGCAAAAAAAAAGATCAAATACCACCAAAAGAATAGAATGTACAGTTTGTTTGCCAGATCATATAATACAAAAGAAAATCTGAGTGCATATAATCAGTGGTGTATTTAGGTTTTGTGCTGCCCTAGGCCTGACTAAGCTAGCGCACCCCCTAATTTAAATATGACCCACCCCTTCCTGTCAAGGCCACACCCCTTCCTTTGTAAGATTTGCCCTGTCATCTTCATGGGAGGAGGACAGAGGGATGCCGCCGGAAGAGGACAGAGGGACATCACATGAGGAGGACAGAGAGGGATGCGGCATCTTTTCATTTGGGGATAAGGGGATATGTGCTGGGTGCTTTGGGAGGGGAGGATCAGACCCCCCCACTAGCACATATCCTCTCCCCTCCCAAAGCACGCAGCACATAACCCCTTACCCCCCCTCATCCATGTGTGCATCTGTTATCTGCCCCCCTTCCCGGTTACTGTGTCCCCCTCCACTGTAAACTATACACAGACCTCAGACCAGCAGCGCGGCTCTTGCACTGAAGTCGTGTCCCTCCTCTGTGGCTCCTCCTCCTCCTGGCTGTGTACACTAGAACACTGGACCCGGGAAGGAGGAGGAGCCGAGAAGTGTGTGTGGCTGACAATGGGGAGAGAAGTGGCGGCTGCTAGGGATGAGCCGAACACCCCCCTGTTCGGTTCGCACCAGAACATGCGAAAAGGAAAAAAGTTCGTTCGAACACGCGAACACCGTTAAAGTCTATGGGACACGAACATGAATAATCAAAAGTGCTAATTTTAAAGGCTAATATGCAAGTTATTGTCATAAAAAGTGTTTGGGGACCTGGGTCCTGCCCCAGGGGATATGGATCAATGCAAAAAAAAGTTTTAAAAACTGCAGTTTTTTCAGGAGCAGTGATTTTAATAATGCTTAAAGTCAAACAATAAAAGTGTAATATCCCTTTAAATTTTGTAGCTGGGGGGTGTCTATAGTATGCCTGGCCGGTGGTTGTGGGGGTCTGCGGGCGGGGGGCTTATTGGAATCTGGAAGCCCCCTTTAACAAGGGGACCCCCAGATCCTGGCCCCCCCTGTGTGAAATGGTAAGGGGGGTACTTACCCCTACCATTTCACTAAAAAACTGTCAAAAATGTTAAAAATGACAAGAGACAGTTTTTGACAATTCCTTTATTTAAATGCTTCTTCTTTCTTCCTTCATCTTCTGGTTCTTCTGGTTCTTCCTCCGGCGTTCTCGTCCAGCATCTCCTCCGCGGCGTCTTCTATCTTCTTCTCCTCGGGCCGCTCCACACCCATGGCATGGGGGAGGCTCCCGCTCTTCTCTTCATCTTCTTCTTCATCTTCTTCTCTTCTTCCTTCTTCTCTTCTTCTCTTCTTCATTTTCTTCTCCGGTCAAGGGGCTTCCCTGTGACGTCACGGGGGAATGCCACAGGGAAGTCCCATCATGTCCCATGCGTCAGAGGGGGCGGGGTCACCGGGTGGCCCCGCCCCCCGTTATTTAAGAACCGTCAGACGAGGAGATGCCGTCACACAGCGGGAGCCTCCCTCCATGCCAGCATGGATGCGGAGCGGCCCGGAGAAGAAAATGAAGAAGAGAAGAAGAGAAGAAGGAAGAAGAGAAGAAGAAGAAGAAGAAGAAGATGAAGAGAAGAGCGGGAGCCTCCCCCCATGCCATGGGTGTGGAGCGGCCCGAGGAGAAGAAGATAGAAGACACCGCGGAGGAGATGCTGGACGAGAACGCCGGAGGAAGAACTAGAAGAACCAGAAGATGAAGGAAGAAAGAAGAAGCATTTAAATAATGAAATTGTCAAAAACTGTCTCTTGTCATTTTTAACATTTTTGACAGTTTTTTAGTGAAATGGTAGGGGTAAGTACCCCCTTACCATTTCACACAGGGGGGGCCGGGATCTGGGGGTCCCCTTGTTAAAGGGGGCTTCCAGATTCCGATAAGCCCCCCACCCGCAGACCCCCACAACCACCGGCCAGGGTTGTGGGGATGAGGCCCTTGTCCTCATCAACATGGGGACAAGGTGTTTTGGGGGGCTACCCCAAAGCACCCTCCCAATGTTGAGGGCATGTGGCCTGGTACGGCTCAGGAGGGGGGCCGCACTCTCGTCCCCCCTCTTTTCCTGCGGCCTGCCAGGTTGCGTGCTCGGATAAGGGTCTGGTATGGATTTTTGGGGGACCCCACGCCGTTTTTTTTTTTTTTGGTGCGGGGTTACCCTTAAAATCCATACCAGACCTGAAGGGTCTGGTATGGAATTTAGGGTGAACCCCACGTCATTTTTTAAAAAATTTTGGCCGGGGTTCCCCTTAATATCCATACCAGACCTGAAGGGCCTTGTATGGAATTTAGGGGGACTCCCACTTCATTTTTTTTTTTTTAATTTTGGTTCGGGGTTGCCCTGTGGGGATTTCCCATGCCGTTTTTATCAATGAACTCCTATGTGTATTGTCGGCAATAGCCGCGGGTAGTTTTAAATGCCTTTTTTTCCTTCGAAATGTCATTTTGCTGTCAGACTGTTCTAAACACGGGAAACACGCGCCCCTTTACAGGCATACTATAGACACCCCCCAGCTATGAAATTTAAAGGGATATTACACTTTTATTGTTTGACTTTAAGCATTATTAAAATCACTGCTCCTGAAAAAACAGCCGTTTTTAAAACTTTTTTTTGCATTGATCCATGTCCCCTGGGGCAGGACCCAGGTCCCCAAACACTTTTCATGACAATAATTTGCATATAAGCCTTTAAAATTAGCACTTTTGATTTCTCCCATAGACTTTTAAAGGGTGTTCCGTGGCATTCGAATTTGCCGCGAACACCCCAAATTGTTCGCTGTTCGGCGAACTTGCAAACAGCCAATGTTCGAGTCGAACATGAGTTCGACTCGAACTCGAAGCTCATCCCTAGCGGCTGCTACGGAAAGCTGATCGCCGCTTGTGGGACCCCGGGCGGCATATGTCCTGGGTGCCCACGCTAGCGCACCCTGTCCGGCCAGTTATCAAAGCTCAGTGCCGGAACTTGTTGTGGGTTCCAGGACAGTGGCGTCACTAGGCTTGGTGTCACCTGGTGCAGTAAAAATTGTGTCACCCCCGCTTAATTTTTGGACTGGAGGCCCAGCATTGGAACTCATTGTGGTGGTCAATAAGGCCTAGAGGATATCAGGTTAGGCACTTCATAATGGCTCAGTCCCTGGGAACAGTAATGGATAATGGCCAACTGGCTCTCTTTCCAGACCCGGTGAATCCGCAACAGTGATCCCTCCAGCTGGATGTTCGCTCACTCTGGGTTGCCCAGGCTGACTCTAGTCAATGGTATAGCATGTCTGTACCCTGGCAGTGGCTTCATATTTCTCACCCTCTGGAGGTGCAGGTACAGCGTGGCTCTCTCTTTGGTGGTGCGGGAACAGCGCGGCTCTCTCTCTGGTAGTGTGGGTACAGCGTGGCTCCCTCTCTGGTGGTCTGGGTACAGCGTGGTTCTCTTGTGGTGCGGGTACAGCGTAGCTCCCTCTCTGTTGGTGCTGGAACAGCGTGGCTCTCTCTATGGTGGTGCGGGTACAGCGTGGCTCTCTGGTGGTACGGGTACAGCGTGGCTCCCTCTCTGATGGTGCGGGAACAACGTGTCTCTCTCTCTGGTGGTGCGGGGACAGCGTGTCTCTCTCTCTCTGGTGGTGCGGGAACAACGTGGCTCTCTCTCTGGTGGTGCGGGAACAACGTGGCTCTCTCTCTCTGGTGGTGCAGGTATAGCGTGGCTCTCTCTCTGGTGGTTCGGGTACAGCGTGGCTCTCTCTCTGGTGGTTCGGGTACAGCGTGGCTCCCTCTCTGGTGGTGCGGGTACAGCGTGGCTCTCTGGTGGTGCGGGTAGAGTGTGGCTCCGTCTCTGGCTTCCCCCAGCACAGTACTCTCTTTTTCACCTCCTTTAACACCCCCTCTCAGCAGAGTGCATGCATGCTGGGGGCTGTAGCATGATGTCTGTGGACACACTGGGGCCGTCACTCTTCAGGGACTACTTTGCCCATGATGTCCCCCAGAGTCTTCTGATTGGCCCTCTGCTGTGGCCAATTATGGGGAGGGAAACAGCGGTCAGGAAGCTGGGCAGTGGCGCTGCAAAACCAATTAGAGTCGATCTCTCTCTTCTCCCTTCGGCTGACAGAAAGGGGAGGGGGGCGAGCGGGGGAGATACACAGACAGCCCGCATCTCTCCTCTCCCTGTCACAGCGCTGCTGCTCCATTTGCCAGAAAACTTGGCAGCAGCAGAGAACTCCCCCGCTCGCCCCCTCCCCTTTCTGTCAGCCGAAGGGAGAAGAGAGAGAGAGCGGCTCTAATTGGTTACGCCGCGCCGCCGCCCAGCTTCCTGCCCACTGTTTCCCTTCCCATGATTGGCCACAGCAGAGGGCCATTCAGAGAGAGAATCACGGCTTTACGGGGGCGGCTTGACGGCTCCTACTTAAACTGCTTTCTGGCCCCCTCCGCACCCGCGACGCCACTGCACTCCTAAGCTGTACTCCCCTGATGGTGGACCTGCTGTGTGGGAGTCAGGAAGAGGGCACAGGTGCCGTTTTCGTGGGCGGAACTCCACGGATCAGGCCTCACCTTTAGGTAGCTGGGGGTATATATAGGTTTAGAAGGGGAGTGCTTCATATCGGGGGTGGGAGGTTTCCATGGACTGCAGATTTCCATTTTAGTCATACAGGTATATACTGCATGGACCGTCTGTTTACAGGTCATAATTTGGGAGGCTATAGACAGGTTGGTGGGTTCCCACTTTGTGGGACTTCCTTCTTTGATCTATTATAGGGGATTTAGGGATTTTATTATTGCCTTTTTGTATTCTGCTTTTAATAGCTAATAAAACTGTGTAGTTCAACACTTTAGGGCGTGTTATAGTCTTTTGGTTTTTTATTTTTTATTTTTTTGTCTCAGTCCTAGCATCAAGGCACTGGAAATTGCCAGATTCCACCACAAGAAATGTTACTTTTCCAAGCAACATTATTTGTTTTTTGTGAAACTTAAAAACCTCAATCCCTGGCCTTCTTTCAACTTTTGACCTATCTGCAAAACAATTTTTAAACATCACAGTATGATACTCCCACAACCTACAGCATATAGAGGTGTCCGTTTATGAAGCAGTGAAATCTATTCACTGCTTCGTTCTCCGGCATTCACAGTGAAGATTTTTCTCCTCTGTGTGCCAGTTTATGAAGCTTTGTAGATCGCTTCACCTTTGGAGGAGTGAAGTGATCTACAAATGCTTCAAACAGTGGAGAACGGCCCCTGATACTGGAATCTCGTGAGACTTTACGAGATTACAGTACCAGATGTCAGTTTATTAAGCAGTGATAAATTATCACCGCTCAACGGCGTGGATTAATGTTAGTAAAATAAAGAGTCCCCCTACATTATACACATATGTATACACACACACACATTATATATACATGTATATACACACACATGATATATATATACATATACACATTATATGTATATATGTATATATATGTATACACATAAATATGACAGGGGGACATGCTTACAGTGTTGGGGGGTCTGAACGAGGCATAAGGAAGTTAAAAAACTTCCTCCTTCCCCCTCAGATCCCCCGAGATTTCCTCTTCACTCCCCGATTCACCACCTCTGAGCTGGTGAACCTGGGAGTGTGAATTCTGACTCAGATCGCCAGTGAAGCGGTGAGATCACCGCTTCATAAACTGGCCATTTCTGTGTCATCTATGAGGATTCTCCGTGTGTAGAGATAATCGGCGGGAGAACAAGTTCAAACATGTTCTCCCCCGATTATCACTGCTTCATAAACTGTTTATGGACTGTGATCAGCGGCGATCCTCGGGATCACCGCTGATCACTGCTTCATAAACGGACACCTTACTGAGAATTCATTAGAATTTCATACCAGAGCCTTCAAGAAATGTGGGACAAGTACCATACCTCCATACCACACCATTAGAGAGAATACAGCATCAAAACAAATCCTGCTAGAATTTCTACCCACTGTTAAGAAATCCCTGTTCACGTTACAACATACCAATTAAGGGTACTCTAATCTCATATGCACTGTTTGAGGCCTTGTCAGATACAGAAGAGCTAGATCCATTCTTTTAAAACTTAAACATAAAGGAGTACTAGGACTATCATGGGTGGTATAGTATAATCAAGGAGAAAAAGCTTTTCCACCCCACCAATGTTATAAATCTAAAGAGGAGTCTGGAAGTCTGTAGCATTGCAGTTGTTTTCATTAATAATTTAAACTGGATCCTTACCAGGAGAAAGAAAGTAGTTCTCCAGAAAACTCTGCCTTCAAATAAAATATTTTAGCATTACCAACATTAAAAACAAGACTTTCTTGCAAGTCTTAACTATCTTTGAACACTGTCATTCCAACAATCAGTACACTTCAGAGTGTATACCTGTCATATAATAATAACTCATGTCTCCCCCTTCACATGTATTAAAATGGAAGTAAGGTTTAAATGTCCCCCTCTCGGCTCAGAACTGAAAGCAAACACAAAAGCAAATTTACTCCTATTATATGTTGCCCATACTATCACTGGATACTCCCCTGGTTTTGTGGATCTCTATCCTTAGGGAATTTCAAACATACCTAGTGGGAATACCCCAGGGTTGTGCATTTTTGTCTCAATGTAAAAGGTTACGTATATTATTTTGAGCCATACCATGAGGGAAAATTCCTACAAGACACTTAAAAAAAAGTTGCACCAAAACCCAATTTCACCCAAATACATACAGTATATATTTATAGGCCAAATGTCTTGGATTTTTGATCCTGTGGATAGATAACGTTCTTGACCTGCAAACAGATGGTCCATGCAGTATATACCTGGATGACTAAAATGGAAATCTGCAGTCCATGGAACCCTCCCACCCCCCGATATGAAGCACTCCCCTTCTAAACATATATATACCCCCAGCTACCTAAAGGTGAGGGCTGATCCATGGAGTTTCTGAGAAGACAGGGTGATTCTGCATCGTTCTGGACTAGAGGATGAGATCAATGGGAATTATCCATACTCAAGGCTATCCATTATCATAAGGAGTACAGCACTCTCCTTCCCCCCACATGCTTTTTGTTTGGACTATTATAGTTTCCCTTTTTTCCATGACATTTTTGACTGACGGACTGACTAACTGGCTATATTTTTTGTACTTCTTTTGATCGGCTACTGTGTCATTTCACTTTAGGAAACAGCGTGAATATTTCTGCGTTTGCAGAATCACGCTGTCTTCTCAGGAACTCCACGGATCAGCTCTCACCTTTAGGTAGCTAGGGGTATATATAGGTGTAGAAGGGGAGTGCTCCATATCGGGGGTGGGAGGGTTCCATGGACTGCAGATTTCCATTTTAGCCATAATGCATGGACCATCTGTTTACAGGTCATAATTTGGGAGGCTATAGACAGGTTGGTGGGTTCCCACTTTGTGGGACTTCCTTCTTTGATCTATTACAGGGGATTTAGGGATTTTATTAATTGCCTTTTTGTATTCTGCTTTTTATAGCTAATAAAACTGTGTAGTTCAACTCTTTAGGGCGTGGTATAGTCTTTTGGTTTTTTATTTTTTATTTTTTTGTCTCAGTATTTTGATTACACCCCCCCCCCCCCCGTTATATACCCGGTGAGTGCTACCTTGTGTTCAATTCAGGCGGGATTCTCATCTTTTCCCTTCTTTGGCTTATATTGATGCTAGGACTGCTTCTAATAAACTGACCCAACAGTTAAATAGCAAGTACTAATAGGAAGTGGGGACAGTGGGCTTCACTTCTTGTGCTCCTTAAGATAGGGAAATATTTTGAAAAATAGTTGCTGTATTTAAAGAAAGCTTTCAGGCTTAAAGTAGAGTTCCACCCAGAAATGGAACTTCTGCTGATCGGATTCCTCCCCCCCTCCGGTGTCACATTTGGTACCTTTCAGGGGGGAGCAGATACCTGTCAAATCCAGATATTTGCTCCCCCTTCTGGCGAAAGAGCGCCACACATTGTGTTAGCTATGCTATGTCCGGCCCCTCCTCCATCCCCCCGCTGTCTTCTGGGAGACACACAGGGCCCAGAAGACAGCAGAGACCATTCAGAATGTGCAGCGTGACTCACACATGCATAGTAGGGAGCCAGGAGTGAAGCCAAAAGTCTTCACTGCCTGGTTTCCTTGCCAAGAATAGTGGCGGCAGCACACGTGAGTCGATCTGAAGATCGGTTTCAGGTGCCGACATCGCGGACTCCCTGAACAGGTAAGTGTCCATATATTAAAAGTCAGCAGCTGCAGTATTTGTAGCTGCTGACTTTTAATTTTTTTTTCAGGCGGAACTCCACTTTAAGAATAATGCCCTAACCTGTGCTGGGAAGATCAACCTAAGACTTCATTTTTGAAGTACATAGAAACTAGGGATGAGCTTGATGTTCGGGTCGAACATAAGTTTGACTCGAACAATGGGTGTTTGCCCATTCGCCAAAGAGCGAACATTATGGGGCGTTCGCAGCAAATTCGAGTGACGCGGAACGCCCCATAATGTACTGCGAGATCTTAGTGCATTGCTGTATGATGATTAGCCAAAGCATGCACCTGACCTGCATGCTTTGGCCAATCACAGCGCCCTCTGCTAAGAGAGCCATAATTGGCCAAAGGGAGGGTGCCCTTGGCCAATCAAGGCTTAGGGGGACTGAGTCCATGCCCCACACTATATAAGACTGCTTACACGGAGGCCATGTGAAGTGTTGTTGGTGTTGATTTAGATTAAGCCTGCAGGTTATTCAGTTAGTGGCAGTGTATTTGATATATATACATACAGTAAGTCTAGTGTATGTGTATATATATATATATACTCTGCATTTAGCATCGACTATATGTTTAGTGTTTACTTGATATTCAGTCAATGCAGGCAGTGTATTAATATATATCTAAATATACATATATATATATATATATCTATATATATATATCTATAGATATATATCTATATCTATAGATATATATCTATAGATATATATACAGTCTTGTATATACAGTGGGGACGGAAAGTATTCAGACACCCTTAAATTTTTCACTCTTTGTTATATTGCAGCCATTTGCTAAAATCATTTAAGTTATTTTTTTTTCCTCATTAATGTACACACAGCACCCCATATTGACAGAAAAACACAGAATTGTTGACATTTTTGCAGATTTATTAAAAAAGAAAAACTGAAATATCACATGGTCCTAAGTATTCAGACCCTTTGCTGTGACACTCATATATTTAACTCAGGTGCTGTCCATTTCTTCTGATCATCCTTGAGATGGTTCTACACCTTCATTTGAGTCCAGCTGTGTTTGATTATACTGATTGGACTTGATTAGGAAAGCCACACACCTGTCTATATAAGACCTTATAGCTCACAGTGCATGTCAGAGCAAATGAGAATCATGAGGTCAAAGGAACTGCCTGAAGAGCTCAGATACAGAATTGTGGCAAGGCACAGATCTGACCAGGTTTACAAAAAAAATTCTGCTGCACTTAAGGTTTCTAAGAGCAAAGTGGCATCCATAATCCTTAAATGGAAGATGTTTGGGATGACCAGAACCCTTCCTAGAACTGGCCGTCCAGCAAAACTGAGCTATTGGGGGAGAAGAGCCTTGGTAAGAGAGGTAAAGAAGAACCCAAAGATCACTGTGGCTGAGCTCAAGAGATGCAGTCGGGAGATGGGAGAAAGTTGTAGAAAGTCAACCCTCACTGCAGCCCTCCACCAGTCGGGGCTTTATGGCAGAGTGGCCCGACGGAAGCCTCTCTTCAGTGCAAGACACATGAAAGCCCGCATGGAGTTTGCTAAAAAACACCCGAAGGACTCCAAGATGGTAAGAAATAAGATTCTTTGGTCTGATGGAAATTTTTGGCCTTAATTCTAAGTGGTATGTGTGGAGAAAACCAGGCACTGCTCATCCCCTGTCCAATACAGTCCCAACAGTGTAGCATGGTGGTGGCAGCGTCATGCTGTGGGGGTGTTTTTCAGCTGCAGGGATAGGACGACTGGTTGCAATCAAGGGAAAGATGAATGCGGCCAAGTACAGGGATATCCTGGATGAAAACCTTCTCCAGAGTGCTCAGGACCTCAGACTGGGCCGAAGGTTTACCTTCCAACAAGACAATGACCCTAAGCACACAGCTAAAATAATGAAGGAGTGGCTTCACAACAACTCCGTGACTGTCCTTGAATGGCCCAGCCAGAGCCCTGACTTAAACCCAATTGAGCATCTCTGGAGAGACCTAAAAATGGCTGTTCACCAACGTTTACCATCCAACCTGACAGAAATGGAGAGGATCTGCAAGGAGGAATGGCAGAGTATCCCCAAATCGAGGTGTGAAAAACTTGTTGCATCTTTCCCAAAAAGACTCATGGCTGTATTAGATCAAAAGGGTGCTTCTACTAAATACTGAGCAAAGGGTCTGAATACTTAGGACCATGTGGTATTTCAGTTTTTCTGTTTTAATAAATCTGCAAAAATGTCAACAATTATGTGTTTTTCTGTCAATATGGGGTGTTGTGTGTACATTAATGAGGAAAAAATGAACTTAAATGATTTTAGCAAATGGCTGCAATATAACAAAGAGTGAAAAATTTAAGGGGGTCTGAATGCTTTCCGTCCCACTGTATATATTCTCTGCATCCAGTGTGGATTATATATATACTGTGCATTCTGTGGTGTACTGTTTCTAATACACTTCAGGTGGTGTACACAGTATCTATTACAGTGTGTACAGTTTCTACTACACTTCTGGTGGTGTACATAGTACACAATACAGTGCAACCATAGTACAGCTGCTAATACAGTGCAGGCGGTGTACACAGTATCTAATATAGTGTGTACAGTTTATACTACCCTTCTGGTGGTGTACACAGTACAAAATACAGTGCAGTCGTAGTACAGTTGCTAATACAGTGCAGGCTGTCTACACAGTATCTAATACAGTGTGTACAGTTTCTACTACACTTCTGGTGGTGTACATAGTACACAATACAGTGCAGCCGTAGTACAGTTGCTAATTCAGTGCAGGCGGTGTACACAGTATCTAATACAATGTGTACAGTTTCTACTATAATTCTGGTGGTGTACACAGTACAAAATACAGTGCAGCCGTAGTACAGTTGCTAATACAGTGCAGGCTGTCTACACAGTATCTAATACAGTGTGTACAGTTTCTACTACACTTCTGGTGGTGTACATAGTACACAATACAGTGCAGCCGTAGTACAGTTGCTAATTCAGTGCAGGCGGTGTACACAGTATCTAATACAGTGTGTACAGTTTCTACTACACTTCTGGTGGTGTACACAGTACACAATACAGTGTAGTGTGGTTTTGCAAAACTAATTTACATCATGTCCGTAAGGCCACCAAGGAGAGGCAGACGCTCACAAGCCACTAAAAGAGGGCAAGGAGCCTCTGTGTATACAGTCAACAGTGCTGGTCATGGACATTGTGCATCCTCTGCTGGTGGCCGTGGGGAACGATTGTCCTTTTTTTCTGCAGCTGGCCATGTAATTGAGCCAGAACATCAAGAAGAGTTGGTGGAGTGGATAACAAAGCCGTCCTCATCCTCCTCATCCTATGTTACCCAGGCTCAGAGTAGTTTGCCTTCCAATGCAGCTGCCAAAGCGGCCTATTCCACTGGCTTCTTGTCCACGGTCACTCCTTCCATCATGCACAGAGGAGTCCCCAGAATTATTCAACCATAGTGTCAGGTACATGCTGTTGGAGGATGCGCAGCAATTTGAAGGCTCCAATGTTGGTTCCCAGGTTGAGGAAGGGAGTAACGTGAGCCTAGAGAGAGAGGGTGCCCAAGAAGAAACTGGCAGTCATGTTCCCCCAGCTGCAGCATACTGCCAAGTTTGCTCCAGTGACGAGGAGGAAGGGGATGATGAGGTCACTGACTGTACTTGGGTTCCTGAGAGAAGAGAGGAGGAGGAATAGGAGGCACAACTCCAACGAGGCAGGATGTCCTCTAGGGGGGCAGCTTAAGGGCAGCCACCCAATTGCATCACACCGCAGAGCTCCGCAGGTGCACGGCTCTGCTGACTCCCCGTTGACTTTTTTGACACATGTGCAGCAGAGTGCACCATTGCTGTTTGCAACCTATGTCTGAAGCAGATTAAGCGTGACCAGAACACCAGCTGCTTGGGCACCACATGCTTGACCAGACATATGACGAGCTGCCATGCAGTCCGCTGGCAACAGCACTTAAAAGACCCACATCAAAGAAAAAGGCGGACTTCTTCTTGCTCCTCATCTGGTGTCCCAAGTACTTGCAGCCAATCTGCTAGCAGTACAGCACCATCTGATTTTAGCAGGCAAATTTCCCTACCCCAGTTGCTAAACGGTAAAAAAAAATTCGGCCCCAGCCATCCACATGCTCAGCGTCTAAATGCTAACTTGGCCAAATTGCTAGCACTGCAACTGCTGCCTTTTAGGCTGCTAGACACTGCCCCCTTTCATGAATTTGTGGTATGTGCTGTACCTCAGTGGCAAGTTCCAAAACGCCATTTCTTTTCAAGGAAGGCCATTCCGGCTCTCTACCGGCATGTGGAAAGCAATGTTTTGGCCTCGTTGGACAGGGCGGTCAGCAGTAAGGCACATATTACCACTGACTCATGGTCCAGCAGGCATTGACAGGGATGTTACCTTTCCTTCACGGCACACTGGGTAACTCTGCTGGCAGCTGGGAAGGATGCAGGACAAGGTTCAGTATTGTTGGAGCTTGTCTCGCCACCACACCTCCAAAATGCTAGTGGTGATTCTGCCACAGCTCTCTCCTCCACCCCCTCCTCTTTTTCTTCCTCTATAGCCTCTTCTGCAGATTTGTCCTCTGAACTAGCGGTGCGCCGTAAGCGCTCAAGGGGCTACACAAGCAGTCAGGCAAAAAGATGCCATGCGATGCTTGGGTTGGTCTGCTTAGGGAACAGGAGCCACACTGGGGCAGAGATTCTGTCAGCTCTGCAGGGGCAGGCTCAGAGGTGATTGATGCCACGCCAGCTTTAGTCAGGAATGGTTGTATGCGACAATGGCACCAACATTCTCTCCGCCCTCCGACAGGGACACTTAACTCATGCTCCATGTTTGGCACACATTCTGAATTTGGTGGTGCAGTGGTTCTTGAGCAGGTACCCAGGCTTACAGGATCTCCTAAGGCAGGCCAGAAAAGTCTGTGGTCATTTCCCCCGGTCATACAATGCCAGTGCTCGGCTGGCTGACATTCAAAGGGAATGCAACCTGCCCACCAACCACCTCATTTGTGACATGCCCACCAGGTGGAACTCAACGTTGGCAATGCTGCAGTGGCTGCACACACAGCTGAGGGCCATCAATGAGGACCTGTGTGAGTATGGCACCAGGACAGGGTCCCGGAGCTTGGCTTCTTTTTGCCACACCAGTGGCTACTAATCAAAGATGCATGCACTGTCTTGTCACCATTTGAGGAGGCCATAAAGATGGTGAGCAGCGACAATGCTTGCATCAGTGACACTTTCCCTCTAGTCTTCCTGTTGGAGCGCACGCTTTGTGGAATCATGGACAGGGCACTTGAGGCAGAACAGCTGGAGGAAGAGGAGGACTTCCTTAGCTCTCAAGGCCCCCTTTATCCAGATAGCATTCCTGCAGGCCCGCCAAACACACAGGAAGAAGAGGAGGAGGAGGAGGATTGTGTCAGCATGGATGTAGAGAATAACACTCAGCAGCAGTCTTCAAGGGATGGTTTTCAGTCCCAAGAAACCCAAGGAGTTGTACGTGGCTGGGAGGAGGTAGTTACGGATCATGTAATCCTTAGTGACCCAGAGGACTCAGAATCTAATGCCTCTGCAAACTTACGCTGCATGGCCTTCCTGATTCTGCAAAGCCTGCGAAAGGACCCTAAGATTCGTGGTATCAAGGAGATGGATAATTTCTGGCTGGCAACCCTTCTTGATCCACGATACAAGGGTAAGGTTGCAGAACTCATCCTGCCTTCGCAGAGGGATCATAGGATAAAATCTCTTCAGGAGGCCTTGAAGAAAGGTTTGTGCAATGCATTTTCAGACCATGGGAGGTTACAATTCCCTGGTGCTGGACAACGTGTTGCTGAGGCTTCGTTCAGTCAAAAGAAGTGCGGTGGAGAAGGTGGCTGGTTGACCTATGCCTTTAAACAATTTTTCAGTCCTCAGCGCCAAGGTCTGATCGGTTCAAGCAGTCATCGCCAGCATCTGCATTACATGGTGCAGGAATATCTAGGGGCAAGAGCAGACTTGGAGACCTTTCCAACAAAGCATCCACTGGGTTACTGGGTCTTGAGGATGGACCACTGGCCAGAACTTGCTCAATATGCAATTGAGAAACTGTCCTGTCCTGCATCCAGCGTGCTTTCTGAACGCACATTCAGTGCTGCTGGAGGGTTTGTAACGGATCAAAGTGTGTGCCTGTCCACAGACTCCGATGATAGGCTCACATTCATAAAAATGAATCAGTCTTGGATCAGCAGCTAGCACCTGATGCTGATGTACTGTAACTGATTGAATTTGCTATGGATGTGGGATCTCTTGAAGACTGCCTATGCTGACTATCCTATTCCTTCTCAATCTTGATGAAGCTAGCTTCCAACAATATTTTTGGCTTAGGCCACCACCACCCAAGGCTCAATTTTTCTGCCCCTGTTTAACAGGCGCATGTAATTACAATTCTTGATAAAATATTTCACAGCAGGGCTCGTTTCTGCGCCCAACAAGAGTAACTGTGAGGACTTACAGTGTTCTTGCACCACCACCACCCAAGGCCCAATTTTTCAGCCCCTGTTTAACAGGGGCATGCAATTACAATTTTTGATATAATATTTCAATGCAGGGCCTGTACCTGTGCCCAACAAGAGTATCTGTGAGGGGTTACAGTGTTGTGGCACCACCACCCAAGGCCCAATTTTTCTTCCTCTGTTTAACAGGGACATGTAATTACAATTCTTGATATCATATGTCATAGCAGGGCCCATTCCTGCACTCAACAAGAGTAACTGTGAGGGTTTACAGTGTTGTGGCACCACCACCACCCAAGGCCCAATTTGTCTGCCCCTGTTTAAGGGGGGCATGTAATTACAATTCTTGATATAATATTTAACAGCAGGGACCGTTCCTGCGCCCAACAATAGTAACTGTGAGGGCTTACAGTGTTGTGGCACCACCACCACCACCCAAGGCCCAATTTTTCTGCCCCTGTTTAACAGGGGCATGTAATTACAATTTTTGATATAATATTTCACAGCAGGGTCCGTTCCTGCACCCAACAAGATTAACTGTGAGGGCTTACAGTGTTCTGGTACCACCACCACTAAAGGCCCAATTTTTCTGAAGAATATATAGGGCAGGCTGTATAGTATATATATATATATATATACTGGTGTTCAGAGTATATAGTGCCTGGGGGACCCCCACGCCATTTTTTTAAAAAATTGGGTGCAGGGTTCCCCTTAATATCCATACCAGACCCAAAGGGCCGGTAATGGACTGGGGGGAACCCATGCCATTTTTTTCAATGATTTTCATCTATATTGCCGGGACCAGATAATACATTACAGCCGCAAGTAGTTTTAAATGACATTTTTTCCTTTAGAAATGTAATTTTGCTGTGGTATTGTTCTACACGGGACAAATGCGCTAATTTACAGGCATACTAAGGACACTCTCCAGGCACGATATTTAAAGGGATATTCAATTTTTATTGTTTCACTTTAAGCATATTTAAAAGCACTATTCAAATCATTATTCAGAAAAACTGCAGTTTTTAAAACTTTTTTTTTACATTGATATATGTCCCCTGGGGCAGGACCAGGGTCCTCAAACACTTTTTATGGCAATGACTTGCATTATAAGCCTTTAAAATTAGCACTTTTGATTTTTCGCGTTCGTGTCCCATAGACTTTGATCACATACAGAGGTCCAACATCCAAGTAGCACCTCCAGGCGTTCTAGGAGCATAAATGACACATATAATTTCATGACGACCTATCTCACTTTTGAAGGCCCTGGAGCACCAGGACAGTGAAAACGCCCACAAAATAAGCCTATTTTGGAAAGTAAACACCCCAATTCTAAGAGGCATTATGAGTCTTTTAAACGGTTCATTTTTTCCACAAGTTTTTGGAAAACGTGGAAAGAAAATGAAAACATATTTTTTTTTACACAAAGTTGTCAATTTATAAGATATTTCTACCACAGCATGTGCATAGCAAAAATGACACCACAAAATACTGCTATTCCTCCTGAGCATAGCGATACCACATGTGTGAGACTTTTACACAGCCTGGTCATATACAGAGGCCAAACATCCAAGTAGCACCTCCAGGCGTTCTAGAAGCATAAATTACACATATAGTTTTCTGACTACCGATCACATTTTTGAAGGCCCTTCATATTTCTAACACATAGCATGTACATATCAAATAACAAAAGATTACCTGTGGATTTAGTAGTGCAGTGGTCCACAGAGGAGAGCATCGGTCCAGGCAGCAGGCATGGATGTTGTCAAGGACAGCAAAAGCAATCGTCCAGGCAGCAGGCAGGAATACTGCCCATAGTTAATACAGGCAGAGATACTGTCAGCACAGCCAAAGCATTGGTGCAGGTAGCAGGCAGAGATGTCCAGGCAGAAATACTGTCCATAGTCAGTAGAGGCAGCAGGCAGAGATATGGTCTACACAGCCAAAGTATTGGTCCAGGCAGCAGGAAGAAACATGGTCCATAAAGTCCTGGGTCATTACAGTCAGCGATATCGTCAGCACAACTAAAGTATTGGTCCAGGCAGCAGGAAGGACCATCAAGCTTAGGGCCAGGGGGACAGGGGTAGAGGATTCTCCCACCCAAATCTCTTTGAAGCCTCTGGACACCAGACCCTGTTCTGGGAACACAGAAAACCAAAAACGTATTTTCTCTACTCAGAACGCTATTCTGAAGCCCCTCACATATGTCAGACCCCTATGTACTAAAGCAGTAGGGCAAAAGATCAATCCAAGTGGTAGGCAAAAACATGGTCAATTAACAGGCCGAGTTCGGTGCACGTGGAAGTCAGAAACATGGTTTGAAACAGCAGGCAAAGACATTGTCGGTAAACAGGCCAGGGTCATTTAACGTGGTAGGTAGAAACATGGTAGCAGGCAAGTGATCCACATAGGTATTTGAAACAGGGAAATGGCAGTCTGTTCAAAATAAGGGGAACTAATATCTAATGTGTGATAATTTCTGAAGCAATCTCCGGTGCACAGGCCAGGTTGGGAGGGTAATTGGGGGCAATAATAACTGGTATCTCTTCTAACGCCTCCTCTGCTGCATACACAACATTTCTTTTGGTGTCTTCTTATGGATTCTGTGGGGGAAAGTTATATGGAAAATGTTGCACGTGAAGTCGACTCACACTATCAGAGTGAATTCTTCCTGGGGCGGGTCCTTGCTGGTAAATCAGGGCAGTGACAATGTCTTCAATATATTTTAGGTAGGTGATGGGTTGGTTTTCAGTTGATTTTTGATTGCAGACAAATTAATTAAACATGGCCATATGAAAGAGATGAAATGCAACTTTTTAATACCAGTAACGAGACTTCCGGGTTGACAAATTTGGTTGTAGCATCTGATCATCTAAATACAACCCCCACCCCTATGAACAGATTATAGTCATGGACACATTCAGGCTTTACAATGGGGGCGTGTCTTCTCTGAATATCTAACAAGGTGTCATTGTGGATGGTAGAGAGAATGTGATCATCTTTCTTGTCCCTCCACTTCATGGCCAACACTTCTTAATTTCTCATAAATGCAGATTCCCAGTTTTGTAGATATTTTTTTCCAATAAATTTTGTGGGAAGCCCCTCCTGTTTTTTTTTAAGGTACCGCAGGCCAGGGTTATTTTACGGTAAAGGTGACAAAAAAGGGGCAAGCTAGTATAATAATTGTCCACATATAAATAGTATTCTTTTTTGAACAGGGGGTGTGCCAGCTCCCTGCCAATTTTCCCACTGGTTCCAATATATGTGAGGCACTCAGGGGGCTGGAGCTGGGAGTCTTAGCCTTCATAAATACGGAAGGTGGACACGTATCCAGTGCCTCCATCACAAAGTTTGTTTAGTTCTAACTCGTACCTGGCTCTCTTACTGGGAATATACTGCTTGAACTGCAGTCAGCCAGTAAAGTGTATAAGGGATTCGTCCACACAAATATTTTGGTCTGGGATAAACACTTCAGCAAATTGCTGGGAAAAAGAATTTATTAGGAGGCATATTTTGTACAATTTGTCATGGTTGGGCTGATCTTGGGGAGGGCACTGTGAATTGTCGTTAACATGTAGGAAATGCATAATCATGTCATAGCGTAAGAAGAAATGAAAAAGTTAAGAATACAGCCACTTTCATGGATAGGAAGAATAAATATGTTTAAGATGATGATATTACCTAAAATAAATTACAGATTACAGATGCTACCAGTTAAAATCCCCCAGAGCTTTTTTTAAAATAATTAAAACAATGTTGATAAAATACATATGGTTTAACAAAAAACCAAGAATTAAATACACGCTGATTACAAGGAAAAGGGAGCATGGAGGCCTGGCCGCTCCAGATATAAGCAGGTACTATAAAGCCATAGTATTAACACGAATGTTAGAGTGGACAAACGAGAAAAGTGAAAAAAAATGGGTTGAAATGGAAAACATAATAAGCGGAGTCACACTGCATAAGATTATTTGGATACCACCGAAATATAGAACACTGGACACAGATACACATGAAATAACAAAAAATGTTTTAAAAATTTGGGACACCACTCACCTAAAGAATGAATGGAAATACAATTCACCACTGTTAGCACTCACAGGATCGAACTTTTTCACCCCCGGGAAGGAAATATTTGGAACTCAAGGTATAGGTAATCCACAATTAAAAGATATCACCAGAAATGGCAAAATAAGAACACGAGCAGACTTAGAGGAAATGAACGGATGGAAGATGAATGAATGGAACTACAATCAATTAAGGCACTTAGTAAGCACAATTCCACACCCACTGAGAGATGTAACGAAACTAACCGCACTGGAAAAGCTATGTAGCAAGGAAATACCATTAAAAAACGGAACATCAAAAATTTACAATATACTGACAGACTTGGAAGCACAAGAAAGACCAGAATACATAAAACAATGGGAAAAAGAGCTGAACTTAAAAATAGATAACCAAAAAGTGGAAAAAATGATTGAAATGGGATATAATAAGGCCTGGGATATGAAGACTATCGAAATGAACTACAAATTAGTATCAAGATGGTATATGACCCCAGTAAGAATACATAAATTTCAACAGGACAAAACACCCTTGTGTTGGAGAAAATGTGGCCAATCAGCAACGATCATACACATATGGTGGGAATGCCCAATAATAACGGAATACTGGAAGGAAGTGTTAAAGATCATAAAGGAAATAACTGGAGAAGAAATAGAACAAAATATCTGGACTTGTCTTTTCCATATACATAACAAACCTAAGAAACAATACATGAAATCAATAGTGCCTAACCTTTTGAATGCGGCCAAGGCATTGATTCCTAAGAATTGGTTAAAATGCGGAAAACCAGAGATAAGAAATTGGCTAGAGGAAATAGAATATTACTATAAAATGGAAGGAGGAAAGAAAAGGGATAATAGTAGATGGGAAAGTTGGAAAAAATACAAAGCCTCAGACATCTATTTAGATAAGATGAAAGAAAGAATAGGTGCAGAGCCTAGTGGATAAATGAATAACATAAAAGAATGGATCAGACACAGGAGGGGTACAGGGGGAAGGGGGGAGGGGAGGAGGGGGGGGACAAAAAGGAAATAAGATAATAGTGGGCTTACAGATATGGGAGGCGCTTCGTTGTTGGCTTTTAAAAATAATAAATAATACCCTTGAAGGGAATAAATAATAAAGAAGTGACGGAAACAATCCACAATGATGTGAAAAATGAGAAGAGATAAAGTTTGACACATAAAGTTGAAATAATGTCTCTCAGAAAAATTTTGCTGAAGTAGAAAAAAAAAAAAGAAAAAAAAAAAAAAAAAAAATCATGTCATAGCGTGTCCTGGACATGACAGCAGAATATATTGGCATGTGGGGGATGGGGTTGGTGGACCAGTAGGCATGCAGTTTGTTCTTCTTTGTAAGGACCATTATAATAGTAAGGCCCAAAAACAATTTCAATTTGTCTAGTGTGAGACATTGCCAATGGAACATACGGGGGTAGGACAAATTGGGGTTGGTGGCAATAAATTGCTCTGCATAGAGATTTGTTTGGTCCACCATGTACTGCAACAAATCTTTGGGGGAAAATAAATAAAAATAATCTAATTGGGAACAATTAGTAGTGTTGGACTGCACACCTGGCTGTGCAGTGAAAGGGGGGATTATAGCGGATCCTGAGCTGGCAGGCAACCATATGGGGTTTGCCAGGACATCGGGAAGGTAGGACTGGGCCCGGATTCTTTGGGTTTGAAGCAGGGCCGTCTTAATAGTATCATGGGCCCCTGGGCAAAGTAATACGCTGGAGCCCCTACAATGGAGACAGTGCAGGTAAACAGACATCAAGTAGGTAGGAGGCAGACAAGCGGAGCTTCCCCTTTTGGGTGTAGCTCTGCATTAACTACATGAACAATCATTATGTACAGCAAAGAAACAGTGGGAAAATACTACATACATAAAGTAACAAAGCTGCCCTGTGCATATAATATATCTGCTAGATTGATGCCTCCCCAGCACTATGGCCCCTCTACACCCTAGATATCCCCCCAGCACTTTGACCCCTTTACACCCTAGATATCCCCCCAGCACTCTGACCCCTCTGCATCCCAGATATCCCCACAGCACTCTGACTCCTCGACATCCCAGATATCCCCCCAGCACTCTGACTCCTCTTTAACCCAGCTATACCCCCAGCACTCTGGCCTCTCTACACCCCAGATATCCCCCAGCACTCTGACGCCTCTACATCCCAGATATACCCCCAGCACTCTGACCCTTCTATACCCCAGATATTCCCTTAGCACTCTGACCCACTCTACACCCCGGATATCCCCCCCAGCACTCTGACCCCTCTACACCCCAGATATCCCCCCAGCACTCTGACCCATCTACACCCCAGATATCCCCCCAGCACTCTGACCCCTCTACACCCCAGATATCCCCCCAGCACTCTGACCCCTCTACACCCCAGATATCTCCCCAGCACTCTGATCCCTCTACACCCCAGATATCCCCCAGCACTCTGACCCCTCTACACCCCAGATATCCCCCCGGCACTCTGACCCCTCTACACCCCAGAGATCCCCCCAGCACTCTGACCCCTCTGCACCCCAGATATCCCCCAGCACTCTGACCCCTCTACACCCTAGATATTCCCCCAGCAGTCTGACCCCTCTACACCTCAGAGATCCCCCAGCACTCTGACCCCTCTACACCCCAGAGATCCCCCCAGCACTCTGACCCCTCTACACCCCAGAGATCCCCCCAGCACTCTGACCCCTCTGCACCCCAGATATCCCCCCAGCACTCTGACCCCTCTACACCCTAGATATTCCCCCAGCAGTCTGACCCCTCTACACCTCAGAGATCCCCCCAGCACTCTGACCCCTCTACACCACAGATATCCCCCCAGCACTCTGACCCCTCTACACTCTAGATATTCCCCACAGCACTGTTAGCATATACCATAAGATACCTCTTGTATTGTGACCCTACTACATCCCTGATATCCCTACACTGTGGCCTCTCTATCCCTGATACCTCTAGCACTATAGCCACCCAAGCTACCCAAGCATTTCTACCTCCTATACACCCCAGATCCCCCCTCAGCATTGTTTTCCCCATACACACTTAAAATCCCCCAGCACCATTATTCGAATCATGTAGTACCCCCTTTTCCAGTGGAAATATAGTATATATATGTAAACTTTTGGTTATGTGCCCACCTCCAGCACTGGACTCACCTATACTTTCAAGCAGGCAGAAGGAGGGACAGAGGAGGGAGCATCCCTCTGGGCATTCCAAGCCCTTGGGTGCAAACAGTGCTGGACAGCTGGGCTCACCATGACACTATCCACAATGCTACTTCCGCAGGTAGGCTCTCAGTGCTGCCGACTCAGCAGCTCCCACTCCAGCTCCTACCCCGTAGCCTTTGATTTCCAAGCATTCAAGTTGCATGGGGCAGGGTCAGAGCATCACTGGCTCTCCTGCCCTTCCCCTCCCTGCTGGCTGTGAAATAATAGGTATCGTTCTGCACAGCATGGTGCACTGCTGCCAGCCTGCCTCCCCTATGTATCCATCACTCTCGGTGCCATCATGGGGCCCCCAATTTTGGGGCAGCTGGGCTCAAGGACCAGCTGCTGTGGCCCCTGGGCAGTGCCCAGGTGTGCCCACTCATTAAGTGCCCACTCACAAAGACAGCCCTGGTTGGATGTGTAATTCCAGTACTGGTACTGAGCTCCTCTTCCAGGGGTCTGGCGCTGCTGGTGGTAGGCAGGTCTTCTGATTTTGGTCCTGATCTTATTATTTTAGGAGGGACAGTTTCCTCCACTGACTCGGACTCCGATCCACTACCCTCTACTGGCTCGTATTCCAAACCAGAATCGGATGATGGGAGCTCCCCGCTGCTCTCATCATCCAACATGGTAAGCATGGTATATGCCTATTCAGGTGTGTAAACTCTTTTGGCCATGATGACGATACTAATGGTGGACCTGTCTGGCGGTACTGATGGCAGTACTGATAGCGGGCCTGTGTGATGGTACTGCTGGTAGTACTGACAGGTCATTGATGACAAACCTGGATGACTGTACTGATGGCAGTACTGATGGCGGGACTGTGTGGCGGTACTGATGGCAGTACTGATGATGGGCCTTTGTGACTGTACTAATAGCAGTACTGATGGCGGGCCTGTGGGGCAGTACTGATAGCAGTACTAATGGCGGGCCTGTGTGGCTGTACCGATGGCGGGACCAATGGTGGTACTGGTCGTGGGCCTGTTTGACAGATCCAGATGGGCTGTGTGACAGATCCAGAGATCCAGATGCACTTTGACAGATCCAGGGCCTGTGGGGCGGTACTGATGGCAATACTAATGGCGGGCCTGTGTGGCCGCACCGATGGCGGTACCAATGGTGGTACTGGTCACGGGCCTGTTTGACAGATCCAGATGGGCTGTGTGACAGATCCAGAGATCCAGATGGACTGTGACAGATCCAGATGGGCTGTGACAGTTCTATGGTGACAGGTTCTCTTTATTGTTTACCTTGATCAAGGATGGGCTATGTCCAAGGGGCACGCGCCATCCCCGATCACTGCGGTGTGCGACTCTGGCACCTCTGGCGCGCCTCCTCTACTGTTGAGAAAAGTGATTGGACACAGTCGATCATGTGGTAAACAGCCAAATTCATTGGCTGTTTACCGTGATCGGGTATGGGCTATGTCAGAGGGACACGCACTGTCCCCGATCGCTGCACTGTGCGCCCCCATGGGCGCGTGCTAGCGGCTTACCCTACTGGACGTCATATGACGCCCAGTCAGGAAAATGCAACCACCGGCCTATTGCAGAATGTCAGCCGATCAGGAAGTGGTTAAGTGCAGTGTTTCTCAACCTTTTTTCAGCCATGGCACCATTTAAAATTATCGACAATCTTGAGGCACCCTCCAAAATTAAAATGTAAAAACTATCCTGATAGTTTTACATATTGCAGCACCATTAATACACATAGGACACCCAACGTTAAGGGTGATTTATTCTTCCAAAGCAAAATACACTTTTGCAAACTGGTACTGACTAGTATTCCAATGTTTTTCTTCTCTCTCAATTTTTCTCCATCACTCAGCTAATGAGACCCCTAAGCTGATGGAGAGAGGCAAGGAAGGGTCAAACAAGGTTGATATGCAGACAGCTGACATCCTCCTTATAAAAAATTATATTGTGATTGGTGGTAAGGAGATTGGCAGCTAGAAGGTTGTAACGGTGTACAATGAAAAGCTGTGGCTTTGTGCAACTAAAAGGCAGGTTTCATCCACCCACTGGCTTGTATACAATTTTGGGGCAGTTTTTAGTCATTTTGCCAAGGCACCCCTGAAGAAACCTGAAGGCATCCCAAGGTGCCTGAGCACCCTGGTTGAAAAAGGCTGCACTAATGTACAGTAAAACCTTGGATTGAGAGTAACTTGGTTTGAGAGCGTTTTGCAAGACAAGCAAAATGTTTTAATAAATTTTGCCTTGATATACAAGCGATGTCTTGATATAAGAGTAGCGTCATGTCACAACTGAGTATAAAAAAGAAGAGAGGAGTCTCTAAGTGTAGCAATATGGTTACATTGAATGAAGGTACAACATTTAGCAACTTATTGCTACACTTATGCCGCGTACACATGGTCTGACTTTTCGACTGGACTTGTCCGACGGACGCCGATGGACCAAATCCGCCGGACAATCCTATCGTGTGTGGGCTTCACCGGACCTTCAGCGGACTTTTCCAGTCGCAAATCTGACGGACTTTAGATTTGGAACATGCTTCAAATCTTTACGTCGTAACTCCGCCGGACTCAGAAATCCGCTCGTCTGTATGCTAGTCCGATGGACAAAAACCCACGCTAGGGCAGCTGTTGGCTACTGGCTATCAACTTCCTTATTTTAGTCCGGTGTACGTCATCACGTATGAATCCGTCGGACTTTGGTGTGATTGTGTTTAGGCAAGTCCGATCGTTAGAAAATCTGTCGAAAATCTGTCGGACGGGCTGTCGGACTTTTGTTGCTGAAAAGTCCGACCGTGTGTACGCGGCATAAGAGGTGCCTCTCTTCTCTTTTAAACCCTGTAAAAAAATGCTTTGATATACAAGTGCTTTGGATTACAAGCATGTTTCTGGAATGAATTATGCTTGCAAACCAAGGTTTTACTGTAATATCTAATACACAGCAAACATTATCATTTACAGCTCAAGTATCAAAGATACAGTTATACTCATGCATATTGACAAAAATCTTACCAAATAATTATATGATTGTTGTGTTTCATTCCTTAACAGTCGCTTTACTCAGCACCCTCTGTTTCTGTTTTGTACCTCTCCTCTTTACATTCTTCTTTTACCTTTGTATGTGTTTATTTAGCTCTCACATATTTTTTTTGCTTTCAGGCTCACTCAACTCCTTTTTCTCTCATTTAGTGCCACTCAAACGTACCTTTATTTTTTTCTCTCATATGTCATAGATTGTCTTTCAAATGTCACAGCTGTTGAGATGTTCTTAGCGAAAGATCTTTACGTACAGTAAATATTTTTTACCTGTAGTTATAAGAAAAGATATGGATAAGTTCAACCCTCTGGCATCTCTTTAACCACCTCAATACTGGGCAGTTTCACCCCCTTCCTGCCCAGGCCATTTTTCAGCTTTCGGTGCTGTCAGCTTTGAATGATAATTACTCAGTCATGCAACACTGTACCCATATACAATTTTTGTCATGCTTTTCACATAAATAGAGCTTTCTTTGGTAGTATTTTATTACCACAGGGTTTTATTATTTTTTGTATTACAAATGAAAAAAGACTGAAAATATTGGGAAAAAAAGCATATTTCTTAGTTTCTGTATAAAATTTTGCAAATGACTAATTTTTATTCATACATTTTTACCCAGATTTATACTGCTACAGTTCTTTGGTAAAAATAACCAAAACCAGTGTATATTATTTGGTCTGTGTAAAAGTTATAAAGTTTACAAGCTATGGTGCCAATCACTGAAAATTGATCACACCTGATGCACTGATGGCCTATAATTTCTTGAGGCCCTAACATGCCAAGACAGTATAAATATCACCCAAATGACCCCTTTTTGGAAAGTAGACCATCCAAGATATTTAGTAAGAGGCATGGCAAGTTTTTTGAAGTTGTAATTTTTTCCCATAATTCCTTGGAAACTGAAGAAATTATTTAGTTATTTGTTTTTTTCTCACACACGGCATAGGCATTTCTCACATAAGGCATACTTGCAACTACACCCCAAAACACATTCTGCTACTCATCCTAAGACTGGCCATACACCTATAGATTATCTGCAGATTTTCTATGGTCAGATGGAAAAAGTGGAACAGATTCCTCCATCTATGCTGAACTGTGTGGATGGAAGAATCTCCCACTGGCCCAAGCTTCCATATCTTGCTAGTTGGCCCTGCTGGCTCTCACAATACCTGAACATTCTGATTGGGTGCAGGCATTGTTTAGGTTGAGAGCCAGCGAGGCCGACTAGCAAGATACTGAAGCTTGGCCCAGTGGGAGATTGCTCCATCCACACAGTTTACCATACATGGAGAAATCTGTTGCACTTTTTCCATCTAACCATAGAAAATCTGCAGATAATCTATAGGTGTATGACCAGCTTAAGTATGGTGATACCACATGTGTGAGACTTTTTCACAGCCACATAGAGAGGCGCAACATCCAAGGAGTACTTCAGGCATTATCCACTTTAATACCTGGCCTTCTTCTGACACTTTTTGTTTACAAGTAAAAATCAGTATTTTTGTTAGAAAACTACTTAGAACCCTTAAACTCTATATATTTTGGTAGCAAAGGCTTTAGAGAATAAAATAGTGGGTTTTGCAAATTTTCAGGTCACACAGTATTTGTGCAGCAGTTTTTCCTTGTCAAAAGAAGTTTATTGAGTATACAATATTATAAAGATACATAAAGTAAGTTTACAAGGATCTAAAAAGTAAGCTCATTGTTTTACAGAAGGGTTTATATAGGTAAATATCATGAAATTTCAAATATTAAACCTTGGGTTCACGTAAACCTAAATTAAAGATATATATAATTTCCTTAGTTACTTTTGTAGGTATTTAAATGATTTATACCTACTATACATATTGTTTACAGGTAGAGTGTATATAGGTCAAATAAATTCTGATAAGGAGCATTAATCGTAAGGTGGAGAAAAGGAAAGAGAAAGAAGAAAAAGGGTAGAAAGGCAGAGGTATGGTCCACAAGATTGTCCCGCTCGTCAGTTTATTATTCTTTTTAGTTCTCTTTGAAGCCTTAGAATGGGTGTCTCTGTAAGTCATTCAATCTGTTACCATGGCAACAGGACAGAGTCATTGAAATTTGACAGGAACTGTTGTTTTATCCAAGGATGCCAAAGTTTTTCAAATTTTGGAATTTGATTTTGATTGATGGCTACCATCTTAGCATGGGACATTGTATTATTCATTCTGTGAATTGTTTCTGCTAGTACCAATGTAGGAGATTTCCATGCCTTGGCCACTGTTTGTTTTGCAGCCGTTATTAGTTGGATCATAAGTTTGAATTGAGAGAGTGTTAACCATTCCGGTTTTAGATTAAGTAAAGTTATATATGGATCTGGTTGTATTATTTTTTTAAATATTTTAGATGCAATCACGAAGACTTCCTTCCAGAAGGTTTGGATTACTGGGCACGTCCACCATATGTGTAAATGTGTGCCTATTTCTGGGCATCCTCGAAAACAAAGAGCTGAGGTATTAGGTGAATATTTTGCCACTCTAGCAGGTACAAGGTACCAGCGAGTTAGGACTTTATAATTTGTCTCCAGTGCTAAGATGTTGGGTGAAGATGACTTAGATGTGAGCCATATGTTAGACCAGTCCGTGTCTTCTAAAGTTCGTCCCAGGTCCTCCTCCCACCTCTGAACGTAAGAGGGTCTATTAAGATTTACTACTCCATATAATTGATTATAAAGTGATGAAATTGTACCTTTAGCAAATGGATCTTTTGTACAGATTGATTCAAAAATGGATAATTGGGATAATGGTGTATCCCCCTTTAGGAATAGTGTATAGAAATTTTTGATTTGGAGATATCTAAATATCTCAGAGTTTGGTAGATCATATTTTTCTCTAAGCGATGGGAATGAAAGGAATGATTTAGATGCTATGAAGTCATTTAGTGTCAGAATGCCTGATGTTGTCCAAGCTTTAAAAGAATTTGGGTAGATCCATGCCGGATAAAAGGCTGGATTTCTGATAAAAGAAAGGAGAGGATTGTGTGGAGATTGTAATTGATATTTGGTTTTTAGTTTATCCCAGAGAGATAAGAAGTGTTTAGTTATGGGATTATGAATTTTAAAGCGGTCTTTAGGATCAAGCCATAACAAGTTTGATATTAATAGAGGGTCATTTTCTGAAGCCTCTATAAATACCCATAATGGGATTTCCTGTTTTGCATGGTATTTGGACAGACTGGCCAAATGTGCTGCTCTGTAGTAGTTAGTAAAATTAGGGTATCCCAGGCCTCCTTTATTTTTGGGAAGATGTAGTGTGTGTATAGGTATACGTGGTTTAGAAGAGCCCCATATAAACGAAGTTGCTCTTTTTGTACTATTCTCAAAAAATAGGAAGGAATTGGAATAGGGAGGACTATGAATAGATAAAGCAATTTGGGTAGAATAGTCATTTTGATTGCATTAATCTTCCCTATCCAGGATAAAGGAAGTTGCGACCATTGTTTTATTAGATTTGTGATCTGTCTTAATACAGGAAGATAATTGGTTGAGAATAAGTCAGAATGAGATGCTGTTAAATGAATTCCAAGATATGGGATTGATTTTTCTGCCCATGTGAATGGAAGTGCAGCCCTAGCCGGGATCAATTCCATGTTTGTGAGCGAAATATTAAGCACTAGGCTTTTCTTAGGATTAATCATAAGGCCGGATAGGGCTGCAAATCCATCAAGAGCTGGTATTAAGTTAGGACCAGAGACCTGTGGTGATGATAGAAAAAGTAATATATCGTCTGCAAATATACATAATTTGTGTGTAATACCTCCTACTTCAATGCCAGTTATAGTTTGGTTTGTTCTGATGTATTGGGCCATGGGTTCGAGTATAAGGGCAAATAATAAGGGAGATAATGGGCAACCCTGTCGGGTACCTCTTTCGATATTAAAGGCATCAGATTTGTATCCAGCATATTTTATATAGGCTTTGGGTTTATTATATAATGCTTTGATCCATGTTAAAAAGTGGGGTCCAAAACCCCATTTTTGTAATGAATATTGCATATATTGCCAGGATACTGTGTCAAATGCCCTCTTAATATCAAAAGATAGAAAACATAAAGGGATTTTCCGTTTTTTTAGCAATATGTGCCAATAACACTGCCCTGCGTATATTATCGCCTGCCTGTCTATTTGGCATGAAGCCTACTTGATCTCTATGTATTAATTTTCCTATAATGCTATTGAGGCGTTTTGCTATTATTTTTCCTAATAATTTAATATCAAGGTTTAACTGAGAGATAGGCCGATAATTCACACAGGAAGTATCATCAGAAAGGGGTTTTGGGATCATACAAACAATTGCCATTAGTGTTTCTTGCCGAAAAGAATGTCCTTCTAGAAGTTTGTTAAAAGTTTCAGTGAGAATGGGAGAGAGTATTTCTGAGAATGTTTTATAGTATAAAGCCGAGTAGCCGTCTGGGCCTGGTCTTTTGTTAAGTTTTAGGTCTTTTATGGCGTTAGCAACTTCATCTATAGTTATAGGCTCATCCAAACTGCTTTTTTGATTCTGAGACAACTCAGGTAAGGTTATTTTTGAGAAAATATGTACCTGGTTTGTTTGTATTCATGTAGAAATTGTGTTTGGAGCGTTTGAGGGATTTATAAACTGACTCAGTGAGAAATAGATCGTATTCCAATCTAGATTTTTCCAGATGAGATTTTGTACTCTGAGATGGATTATCTTGGAATGATATGTAGGCTGCATTAAAATTGAGTTCTAGTTTTTTTGCTAGATTTTTGCGTTCCCGTTTAAATAGTGCCATTTGTCTTTGTATTGTACCACGCAAGACGGGCTTATGAGCTTCCCACAGTGTTATTGGGGAAATGTCTGTTGTATTATTAATTGATATGTATTCCTTTAAAGCTTGTTCAATGGCCATCTGATGTAGTGGGTGTTTGAGCATTATGTCCGGTAAGTACCACGTTGGGCCATGCGCTTTTGGCATGGCTGAGGCTATAGTAGTGTATACTGCATTATGGTCAGACCACGGAATCGGAATTATATCTGATGCAATAATTTCTGGTATCATTCCTATTGTTAGAAAAATATGATCTATTCTGGTGAAGGTTTGATGAGGGTGCGAGAAATAAGTGAATTTCTTTTTCATTGGGTTACTTTCTCTCCACGAATCTACCAGATTGTATTTGGAAAGAAGTTGAGAAAAAGGTAATCTAGAGGTTATTTTGGATGGTGTAAAAGGTGATTTATCTAGAAATGGGAGGAGGAACTGGTTTGAATCCCCGCACATTATCACTGTTCCTATTTTGTGTGTATTAATCACTTGTAATATATGTGAGAGGAATGGTGTAGGTTGTTTGTTAGGAGCGTAGTAGGAAATCACCGTGATTGCTGTATCCATTATATAACCCATGAGTATCAGGTATCTACCTTCTGGGTCTTTAATTTCTGATGATAAGGTGAATGGTGTGGATCGGTGAAATGCAATTAGAGTACCCCTTTGTTTGGTACAGGCAGAAGCCGTGTAAATTTGTTGATAAAAAGGAGAAATATATTTTGGAGTAGAATCTTTGGTGAAGTGTGTTTCTTGGAGGCATACTATGTAAGCCTTCTTGTTATGGAAAGTACGGAAGGCTTTGGTCCTTTTTTGAGGGACATTTATTCCCTGAACATTCAGGGAAAGTATATTCAGTGGTGCCATGGCAACAGATCAAATAGTTTTGACTTACTTTTTGTTATGCAGAGCTGACTGCGCAGATCAACCTGTGTGGACTGAAGAGATGAAAAGATAGAAAAGAAACCAGTGAATTCTGGAGTAAAGAGTAAACAAAAAACATATGAGATTAGATGATACATTGTATAAATTATTTTTTGCAAGTAATCACAATTTACCCATGAAAGAAAATAAATATCTCTCTCAGGGGAATAAGTGCCTTCGTCACACTCCCACATAATATGGTTGGGAGAATGAGGAGGGCTAATGGGGGTACACAAATCTTCCGCTTACAGGAGAGAAGTGCTATGTCAAAAGACATCAAAATGATGATTCATTAATTGCAGTGCAGAATATAGTTTTTGTTGAAATTATTTATTCCAGGGTGGTTGTATATGGTTAGTCTTGCCCTAGGCTAAATAATTCAGTTAAAAAGGTACTGTTAATAACTTTGGTATTGATGAAGATAGTTTGAATTATTTCGTGATTTTAACCCTTTTAGAGTAAACAATTACATATTTTATTCATATGCAACTGTTTAGATATGTTAACTCATAAAACTGAGGTTGTATTGCTTCAGATTAGAATAAACAAAAACATAGTTCTAGGAACTAGTTAGGTAATAATATATTTGTTTTAAGAAAAGAAAGAAAAAGCTTCCATTACTTCTGGATTATTGAACATATTTGTCCTAAAAAGTAATAAATCTATTGTTATTACCTGAAAATATATAACTAAGAATTTCCTTATTTCACTTATATATTCTAAGGCTATATGAATCAGAAGTAATAAGAAATATAACTGGAATGTAACATGATCCCACACAGTGTGTGACTATCAGAATGCAGTTACATTCAGTTATAAATACAGTTTTTTTTATAGAGAACCATCTCTTAGTATAATAAATGAAGAGATATCAGGAATTAGGATGTCAGTCCATTGAATCTTCTTGGTCCATGGATGATGTGGCATAACGGCCTCTTTTGTGAGAATGATGATTCCCATTTTGTTCTGAAATTTTCTGGGTGCTGCCTGAAGGTGAAGATGATGCCATTCTTCTGCGTGTGGGAGAGTTGCTGCTTGTGGGTTCTGTCAGATTTAATTTTAAAAGGGTTTGTTGTAGTTCATCTGCTGATCTGCTTCTGTAAATTGTACCTTGGTAGTTAAATCTGACTGAAAAGGGGAAGCCCCATTGATACATAATGTTGTGGCGTTGCAGTTCCATTAGTTGGGGTTTCATGGATCGTCTTTTAGTAATAGTAAGTTGGGATAGGTCAGCAAAAATTTGATAATTGTGTCCTTGAAAAATAAGTTCCTTTTTTTCTCTTGCAGCAATTAGTATTTGTTCTTTCGTTCTGTAATAATGAAATTTTGTGATTATATCACGTGGGGGTCCATCTTTCTTTTTGGCTGTGAGGGCTCTGTGTACTCTGTCCAGTTCTAAACGTTCAATAGGGATATCTGGCTTTAGTTCTTGTAATAGAGCAGTAATAGTAGATTGCAGGTCTGTCTCAGTTTTAGTTATTCCCTTTATGCGCAAGTTTGAACGTCTGGCTCTATTTTCGTAATCTTCGAGCTTAGTTTGAAGTATTAAATTCTCTTCTTTAATTGTTCCAATTCTGTTATATTTTCTTGGGTTGTAATTTAAATTTCATCCATTTTTATTTCTAAGGCTGCGGTGCGGTTTCTCAGCTCTCTTATTTCTTTGGTTAGGCTGTTTGTTATTTGGTCTGAGGTTTGTTTTAAAGCCTTATGAAGCATCTTTTCAAATTGTAATAATATTACTGGGGATGCTGAGGAGGCTTGTGGAGAAGTTTGTGAGAGGATTTGTTCTGTTTCTGACTCAAATGGAGAGTCTTGCTGTGACATTTTCTGTCTGTGAGAGCGCCCTGATGCTGTATATTGTGAGGTGACTGGAGCTGCTTTAGTTGCAGTGAGTGCCTGTGAGCTCTTTGTGAGGTGATTTTTATTTCTGCCACGGCTTCCTCCCAGTACCATATTTCCTGCCCAAACTTTCACAGTTTGTTCCCTGGGGCAAAAAGGTTCAAATGGATACCTTTTGAGCCTGCAGGCTCCGCTTTGTCCTTCTCTCCTCAGCGGTGCAGAGCTCTAACAATGCATGTCTGCTCCGCTAGGCTCCGCCCATGCAACCCCGTGCAGCAGTTTTTAACGCAATTTTACACACTAACGCATAAATTTCAATACAAACAAAGACAATGTAATACCCACATTTTTGGTAAAATATAAAATATGGTGTTGCGCTGGTGAAATGGCGCCAAACGTCAGTATTTAAAAATCTCCACAGATGACAGATTTAGAGTTACACAGAAGGTCTGGTGCTTTAATTATTGCTCTCGCTCTGACGTTCATGGTGATACCTTACATGTACTTCACATGTGTGGTGCGATCGGGACCAATATGTGCATTCGCCTTTGCACACAAGCACAGGAGGGTGGGGGCTCTTTAAATTTTGTATGTATTTATTGGTGGGACACTAGTACACTGACAGATTTTTTTGCACTTGTACACTATGACAGATGTTGATCGTCCACTCGTGGACACTGACAGATGTTGATGTGGCAATGGAACACTATTGCAGATGTTTTGGTGCACTGGTACAGATGTTGATGGGGCACTGATACACTGGTACCAATGTTGATGGGACACTGGCACAAATGTTCATGGGACACTTGGACAGGGACAGATGGTGCTGGGTGTACTGTGTATACTGTGTGGGGATGGCTACAGTATGTGTGATCTCTGTGTAACTGAAAACTAAAACCATCAGATACAGAGAGCTGTCACAGAGGCTGAAATCCCCCCCCCCCTCGGAATCAGCTGGGAGAGCCAAAACAAACACGTGTCTCTGTTTACACCATGTGAAGGCTGTGACTGGACACAGCCATCACATGATCATACGTCCACTCAGAACGGGGAAGCTCCCACTCATCCGCTTATATACTTTGGACAGGTGGGAAGCAGTTAAGAATCATTAAAGCCGAACGACACTGTATCTGAGCGCCACAAATCAAATATGCTTTTTAAAAAATTTGTAATATTTAAAGCAAACTCACCCATCCATCTTTGTCTCTATGCGTTATTTTGCTGAGAAATCACTTTGAAAAACACCCCCCTAGCATTTATAACCATGGCCATCTTGAGTAAGGGCAGATGATTCATGTAGCATTTACCTCCTGGAATCTATCTTCTCTTAACGCAGGCATTCAGGCAGGAGTGTTAGTTAAGCTAAGAAAACCGCTCCTCCCCTCCTGAAGACTTCTGGGATTTATGACATCATTTGCCTAGGCCTGGAAACCAGAAAGTAATTGAATAAATGAAAAAAAATTAAACAAGTAAACACTAAATACTTTCATATATATGTACTAATGCTAGCAGCATAAGGATTAAAAATAGTCAATGTCAATTGAGAGAGTAAAGTTCCGCTTTAAATACAGTTATTTTTCCATGTTTTCTTTGTGTACAGCTTTTTGGTTTATAAATATGTTCCAGCTTTAGTATCTTTGGGGTTTGAGGTTCAGAGTAAAAATTGCCCATTAATAGGTTTCTCCATTTAAAGCCATGGGTTTCTTATTGTGTTTCAGTCATTATTGATTGCAAAGTTTTATACTATGATATACTATGATATACTGTAGTTATACATTTTTTCAGTATAATTTAGTATTAAAGGCATTTGATTAAAAAAGTAATCTTCAAAAGCTCTTTAAAAAAAAATCTCATCCATTCATGTGTGTCATTAATATTTCTAATTTTGATTGTAAGTTCAGATTAATGTGGAGCACTCTCTTTTAGTCTTTCAGGAATAATTCTAATTATCAACTTTTTGCCACCAGCTGGGGTTGGAATAGATGAATCAACCTGGCCATTGTTATAATTTCAGGATCTCAGATGTCACACTATTAAACATTCAAATGAATAGCTAATGGGTTGTCCAGAGTAGCTTTGACTGATTTATATCTAAGATAAATTATTCTTTTGCCATCTTTAATTAAAACCCTCATTGCAAATCTCTTTCTCAGCTGCATATCAAAGATTCCCACTTATTTTATAAGTGTGACTTAATGACGTGCACCATTTGATACATGAGATGATCATACAGGGATGTACAGTATGCTGTTGTTTTTACTAAAATGAATTAGATATTAGAAAAGACCACAGGTTTTCTCCTGCTTGAATCCTGCTGCCTCTGATTTTTGCACAGTTTGCGTGGTTGTATGCCAATTACTGTATGATTACTTAAGAGTTCCTACCAGACAGCTAAAAACTAGAAAAGAGAAAAAGCCAGCAATTTTGATCAAAATGTATGCTCAAGCCTTGCAAGCAGAAAAACATTATTTTTTATATTAAATCATCAGTAGGAATGAGACAGAGGCTTGGTCGTCGGTATATTGATAACTTAGAAACACACATTCCATCCCATGTGACTGGCACTGACCAATAGCGCTGTATTGCACAGCATTTAGGCTCCGGTGTCATGGCGTTGGCTTCCATTTTCCTGAAGACGTGTGCTTGGACACGAAATGCATAGAAAATGAGGCTGTAGATGCTAGACAGAGGAGCTATCCCCTCCACCCCCAGCTGAGATGCATGCCGTGCTTCCTGGTTTCACATTCTAGTGACGGATCGGCCCCTGCCTCATCCCACAGCTGAGCTGTCATCTGCTGTATGTTTTAAGGCATGTAAGTGTAACTGTAAGTAACTTGTCTAGAACACACATTAGGCCAGCGTGGGAGAAAGACTAACACAATTGTCACAATAGTATTAACCCAGACACTGTAAAGCAGTACTGACAGCAATACGGCCTACATACATCAGAAAATAACTTGTCTATTCACTGGCCAGTGACCTAACAAGTCTTCAAGTGTTGGGGCTCTTTAATTACTCCTAGGAGCATTGACTCTCTCTGGTGAGAGTATTTGTAGTCCCAAGTATTATACACACAGCACAATCTCCTTTTAGCAGATCTCCTTTTTACGTAGCAACAATAACAACAACTGGTAAATGAACACTTTAACCTCACCACTGACAAAGCTCCTGATGTTTCCTTCAGAAAGACAGCAAAGAGTTACTCTAATCTCCTCAAACTGTTCCTTAGTTTGCAGCCTCCTCCCTTCTTAGAGTTGTCCATAGCAACAGTCTCTCTTTCTCTAAGCCAGTGGTTTTCAACTCCTGTCCTCAGGGCCCACTAACAGGCTAGGTTTGCGAGATAACTGAAATACATCACAGGTGATATCATTTGTTACTGAGTGGCTGCAGTATTCTAGTCGGCACCTCCCCGAGGTAATACTTAAAATCTGGCCTGTTAGTGGGTCCTGAGGGCAGGAGTTGAGAACCACTGCTCTAAGCTCTGTACCCGATAGTTGGTCAGTCTCTGGAAAACATAATGGCACACCTCACAGCAACATAGGCAGAGCATCAACATGAGGGGGTGCTTTGGGGCAGGGCCCCCCTACTCCAAACAACCTTGTCCCCATGTTGACAAGGTGCCTGATATGGATTGGGGGAATCCCACGCTGTTTTTTTCTAAATTTTCTATTGCTGGTATTCTTTTGTTTACATTTCATCTCTCAGCAGGGAAGCCCGCTGACAGCTGATGAGTCATCGGTTGTTAAGGACACAGGCATCTTCCTGACCAGCTCCTTAACAACCAGCTATTCTTCAGACAGAATTCAAATCAGTCGATTATTTTTTGAGCGATCCGAATTCGAATTGTTCCAAAAGTTTAAAAAAAAATGAATAAACAAAATTAAATTAAATGAATTTCAACAAAATTCATTACTATTTCATTTGGAGATTCAGATACACCAGCATCTCCGAATAACCCAAAATTTGTCTAAATTTACGCTCAGACCGAAACAAATTGCACATGTCTAGTCTGGTGAGCTGAGCTACAGTCCTAGCCACTCATCAGTCAATCCAAGTCCCTTTTTCCTGTTTCCAGGTGCAGGTTTCTTCTCCACCACCAGCAATAGGATTTCTTCTGCCCCCATTGCTTGGGGTAGGTACAATCCCTTGGCTGCGACAGACAATCCAATTCCTTCTCTGCGTTCTCCTCTCCCTGTCCTGTACTTCAAGCAGGGTTATCAATGATTGCAGCTGGGGAAACCTTCTGCAGAATGGCTTAAATGGGCCACCAGGAAGCCAGTGCTAAACAAGCATGGTGCCAAATGATACACAAACTGCTTTAGTTACATTTCACCATGTCCAAATAGAGAAGTATTTTCAGTTCTGGGAGTCTTTCCTGGCTACCTGCATTGAGCTGGTTAAAAGACAACTATACTATCCCGAAAAGAAGGAATGATTGTTGTAAGAATAAGTATTAGATGTTTGCTTAAGCAAACAAAAGGGAGGAGTATAATAAAGAAGTTAGTCTGAATACAAAATAAAATATAACGTAGGGCTGGGTTCATATCAAGAACCCTTGAAGATGGCTAAGGCTGCATTCACACCTGAGCGTTTCAAAGTTGTGCATTTTTACGCCGTTTTTACCGCAATTTTGCAGCATTTTTGCCGCGATTTTGTTCAGGTCACCAATGTAAAAGGCAAAAAAACTCCTGTAATCTGCCCCAAAGAAACTCATGTTCTTTTGTGAGCATAGGACGTTTTTAAGGGTATTTTGCTTCAGGTGACAAAACGCTCAGAACAGGTGCCATTGAAATAAATGGAATTTCGCTTGTTGGGTGTTTTTCAGGCGTTTTTTTTCTGGCGTTTTACAAGCGGCCTAAAACAGGAAACTTGATATGTTTTATGACATGACCATCTGGCAACATATGTTGAAAGGTAACTGTACCTTGTTTGTTGTTTATTTATAGTGTAACATACCATGCTTGGCAATCTATCTGAGATCAGTCATGCTGATAAAACTGCAAATATCTGTAAAAAATGTTGACCAGCCATGTATGGACCTTATACACAGTATACATACCTTTGTAAAAGAGTAACTCTTGGCCAGTTCTCTTCTGGAGAACTGGCCCATGCACGTGTATGTGTCAATAAACATTTGTTCACCATAAGAATAAGTGGTATGACTAAATTCTACAACAATTGAGCTGGTAAAGGACAACTGTACCATCCTGAAAAGAACCCCACAAGAATTCTGCATTCATTAAGATCAACTAAAGGTATGGTGGCCTTTTAAACTTAATATGCACAAATACTACTTTATTTAAGGGATTACAGGACATTGCCCTTAGGAATCCTTGCCTGAAAACATTCTGTATTGAAATTAATAGTAAAATGATTATTTTATTGCAATCTAAGAACAAGGACATGCAAGATATAGACACATTATTAAAACATAAATAGTAAAATGTAATAATGGCAAGGTTTAAAAAGTCAAAAGACAAGCACTTTTCTTTTTTTCCATTTGTAAATGATTTAACAGTTGTATTGCATGCAGGGCCATTGACTCAACTGCCCATCATATACTCAAGGCACAGATGAACTATTCAATATTGATGAAAGAGATGTTTTCTTAACATAATCTGTACATGCAGCAATAAGGCTTTTGGGAACCATAAGGGCTTAACCCCTAAGCTGCTTTCGCTGGAATGAACAGGCTTGATTGCCTTTCATTCCTACAGAGGTCACTTCTAAGCTTTACACCAGCTTTCTGTCTTCAGGGCTACTGGAACAGGTTATTTTCAATATTGTAATGATAAATGATTTAAACCAGAATTTTCCATTTGTGCATCTTACCTTAAAAACTTATAGTGTGAACTTATTTTACAGCAGAACAGCACAACATTTCAGAAGAAGAAATCAATTCACAGTCATCCCATCAAAAACAAAGGTGTGAATATGTGTCTGTTCCAAACATGGCACCCCCTCTTTTGTCATTGCAGCACACTGCCATCTTAAAGCATCGACTTTCTGGAGGATTTCACTCCTCCGGATTCTTCTTGTGCATTAGACCACTAGATGTCTGATTGTGTTACTGACACAGCTGTAACATGCCAGTGTCATGCTTAGAAACTCTTCGAAGCTTCATAGATATGCAACAGTGTCTATGGTTGTCCTTCTATAACGTCTCCACAAATCACTGCACGGGCTGCTAAAAAATTGAAGATTTTTTTGGAAACATTTCATAAACTAAGCATGAGATTTAACCCCTGATTGACAACCTTACGTGTCCTGCATTGGCGGTGTTAAGGAACAGCACACAAGATAGCTACTCTAATCCTTGGAGAAAAAGGGAAGAAAGCAAATATTCATGTCTATTGAAGTATTCGGTGCACAGACTGTACCACTTGGCACTTGCAAGGCTAACGCGTTTCACTCCTACATAGAGTAAGGATTGCAAGGTAAGGCAGCCCTTAGATTTAGATTTCATAATTAAAACCTGTGTCTATCAGCTTGCTCCATTTTGCCAGATGGATGATTTTTATGAACCAAAATTCACTGATGCATGATGGCAAATATCTGACTCAGACTCCACACTTCAGCACTGAACAGACACCACTGTAAAAGTCAAAATAAAATTAACATCTTAATACCTTAGAAAGGTAACACGGTATTTAATATCTTAAACCTCAGACTATTTAATGTTGTGCCTCTCAAGTTCAAACTCTTATAAAAACCTAGTGTTTTGTTAGTTCAAGTGCATACATAACCTCCATAGCAATTTTCATATCTGTTCATTTATTGTTCCAGTTATTCTAAACATGTAATGATAAGTAGGGATGAGCCGAACACCCCCCGATACGGTTCACACCAGAACATGCGAACAGACAAAAAATTTGTGCGAACATGAGAGCACCGTTAAAGTCTATGGGACACGAATGTGAAAAATAAAAAGTGCTAAATTTAAAGGCTTATATGCAAGTTATTGCCAAGGTGTTTGGGGACCCGGGTACTGGCCCAGGGGACATGTATCAATGCAAAAAAAGTTTTTAAAACTGACGTTTTTTTCAGGAGCAGTGATTTTAAGAATGCTTAAAGTGAAAAAATTTAAAATTAAATATTCCTTTATTCCTTTAAATATCGTGCCTAGGGGGTCCCTTTAGTCTGCCTGTAAAGTAGTGCATTTTCCCCATGTTTATAAGAGTACCACAGCAAAATGACATTTCTAAAGGAAAAAAATGTCATTTAAAATTGCTTGCGGCTGTAATGTATTGCCGGATCCCAGCAATATGTATCAAAAATCATTGAAAAAATGGTGTGGATATTAAGGGAAACACCATGCCAAAATTTTTTTAAAATGGCGTGGGGGTCCCCCCCAAAATCCATACCATGTACCCCATATCCATTCACATAGGGAGGGTAGGATCTGGGGGCCCCCTTGTTAAAGGGGGCTTCCAGATTGCAATAAGCCCTCCAGGATTGTGCGGATGAGAGCCTTGTCCCCATCAACATGGGGACAAGGTACTTTGGGGGGGACCCCAAAGTGCCCTTCCCATGTTGATGGCATGTGGCCTGGTACCATTCAGGAGGGGGGTCACTCTCTCGCCCCCTCTTTTCCTGCAGCCTGCCAGGTTGCATGCTCAGTTAAGGGTCTTTGGGGGACCCCCATGCCAAAGGGCCTGGTATGGACAGGGGGAGAACCCATGCCATTTTTTTCTTAATTCTGTCATAGGGCTCCCCTTAACCACTTCAATACACTATATTATGTATTGTACACTGCACTATTTACCCTGTATATATACTACACTGACTGTACTATATACTCTGAACTGCAGTATATATACTATACGGACTGCGCTATATACTCTGAACTGCAGTATATATAATATACGGACTGCACTATATACTCTGCAGAAAAATTGAGCCTTAGGTGTTGGTGGTGCCAGAACACAGTAACCCCTCACAGTTATTCTTATTGGGTGCAGGAACGGGCCCTGCTGTTAAATATTATTTCAAAAATTTTAATTACATGCCCACTTGGTTACTGGGCACTTAAACCCCCCTCCTGCCCAGGTCAATTTTCATCTTTCAGCGCTGTTACACTTCGAATGACAATTATGCGGTCATGCAACACTGTACCCAAAATACATTTTTATAATTTTTTTCACACAAATATAGCTTTCTTTTGGTGGTATTTGATCACCACTAGGGTTTTTTATTTTTTGCTAAACAAACAAAAAAAGACGGAAAATTAAAAAAAAAACATAGTTTGTTATAAAATTTTGCAAACAGGTAATTTTTCTCCTTCATTGATATGTGCTGATGACGCTGCACTGATGGGCACTGATAGGCTGCACTTATGGGCACTGATGGGCTGCACTGGTAGGCACAGATAAGACAGCACTGATAGGCACAGATAAGGTGGCACTGATGGGCACTGATAAGATGGCACTGATGAGGCGGCACTGATGGGCCCTGATAGGTGGCACTGATGGGTGGCATTGATGGGCACTGAAAGGTGTCACTGATAGGTAGCACTGTTAGATGGCACTGATGGGCACTGATGGGCACTAATAGGTGGCACTGATGGGCACTGGTAGGTGTCACTGATAGACACTGGTAGGTAGGACTGATAGGCAGCATTGGTGATGAAGCACTGATTGGTGACATTGATCGGTAGCACTGTGGGCACTGATAGGTGGTACTGTGGGCACTAATAGGTGGCACTGTGGGCATTGATTGGTGGCACTGTGGGCACTGGTAGGTGGCACTGTTGTGCACTGGTAGGTGGCACTGGCAGGTGGCACTGGTGGGTACCGATGACTCCGCGGCTGCTCTCCTTGATCGGTACCGATGTCCCTCTGACAGCCGCCGGTGATCGGCTTTTTTTTTCTCCTCCCGCTATCAGCGTGACCCATGCTGTTTTTTTCTTAATTCTGTCATAGGGCTCCCCTTACCACTTCAATACACTATATTATATATTGTACAGTGCACTATATACCCTGCGCTGTTTTATATATACTACACTAACTGCACTATATACTCTGAACTGCAGTATATATACTATACGGACTGCACTATATACTCTGAACTGCAGTATATACACTATACGGACTGCACTATACTATACTATACTCTGCAGAAAAATTGGGCCTTAGGTGTTGGTGGTGCCAGAACACGGTAACCCCTCACAGTTACTCTTGTTGGGCGCAGGAACAGGCCCTGCTGTTAAATATTATTTCAAAAATTGTAATTACATGCCCCTGTTAAACAGGAGCAGAAACATTGGGTCTTGGGTGGTGGTGGTGCCCTAAACGAAAAATATTGTTGGAAGCTAGCATCATCATGATTGAGGAGGAATAGGATAGGCAGCATAAGCAGTCTTCAAGGGATCCCACATCCATAGCAAATTTAATCAGTTACATCAGCATCAGGTGCTTGATAGCTGCTGATCCAGGACTGATTCTTTTTTTTAAATGGGAGCCTATCAACAGAGTCTGTGAACAGGTGCACTCTTTGATCCATTACAAACCCTCCAGCAGCACTGAATGTGCATTCAGAAAGCATGCTGGATGCAGGACAGGCCAGTAGCTTGATTGCATATTGAGCAAGTTCTGGCCAGTGGTCCATCCACCAGACCCAGTAACCCAGTGGATGCTTTGTTGGAAAGGTCTCCAAGTCTGCTCTTGCCCCTAGATATTCCTGCACCATACAATGGAGATGCTGGTCGATGGTTGCTGGAACCTATCAGACCTTGGCGCTGAGGACTGAAAAATTGTTTAAAGACATCGGTCAGCCGGCCACCTTCTCCACCGCTCTTCCTCTGACCGAACGAAGCCTCAGAAACACGTTGTCCAGCACCAGGAAATGCTAACCTCCCAGGGTCTAGAAATGCGTTACACAAACTTTTCTTCGAGGCCTCCTGAAGCTATTTCATCCTCTGCTCCCTCTGTGAAGGCAGGATGAGTTCTGCAACCTTACCCTTGTAACATGGATCAAGAAGGGTTGCCAGCCATTAATGATCCCTCTCCTTGATACTTGAATCCCAGGGTTCTTTCGCAGGCTTTGCAGAATCAGGGAGGCCATGCAGCGTAAGTTTGCAGAGGCATTTGATTCTGAGTCCTCTGGGTCTGTCAAGGAAGACGTTCTGGTAATCCAGCTGCCTGTGGAAGACCTGTGCGCAGAACCCCTGTCAGAAGAGCCAAACAGTGCACACGGGTTCGCGATAGCATGAACAGGTGCGAACGGGCGTGCGCGTGTGCGTGATGGTGCGAGCAGGCGCGCACGGGCATGCGCAAGTGTGCACGGGTGCGTGCAGGCGCGCGGTGTGACAGCACAAGAAGCTTATTTAAAGGAGTCTGTCATCATGCCTTCTTGCTGTCCGGTCTACAGCATTTTCCTGAGACCTTAGCTACTTGTTACCTGCTTACCTGATTCCTGTCTACTTGGCCCGTTCCTAACTACTCCTGTTTGCTGCCAGTCTACGACCCCGGCTTGTCTTGACTACTCTCCTGCCTCTTCCTTCGGTTTGTTTGCTGCCCGCCTGTTGCCGACCCGGCCTGAACCCTGACTACTCTCCTGCCTCCATCTGGTACCTGCTCTGACCGCCAGTGTTGACCCGGCCTGTCTGACCTTGACAGTATTCCTGCTGAACTACAGGACACCTCCTGTGGTGTAAGGTGCTATGGATGACTGACCTGGGAACCCTGGGACAGAGGATAACCATATTTCAGCAACCACGGGATACCAACCAAGAGGACGGCATTGGAATCTTATAGTGTCTGTCAGCCCTGCAGGGATATTGGGAGCCGGTGAGTGGGGAGCCAAAAGGGGGAGCACAGAAGTCACGGATATCCTTCTCTGTGGGCACCACAGTCACCAATGCAGTTGGAACTTTGTTCTGATATATATATTTTTGAATATACCACCTTTGATTAGACTTTTTGCATTTTTTACCCCATTTGAATTTTTTATTTCATTTTTTATTTTTATATTTTTTTCTCCTTTTGGCTTGCATTTGTCTTCTACTTTTGGGACACGTTGGACTTATTACAGAGTTGCACATGCACTATATATATAATTATTAGCACTTAATGGTTAGCACCTGCAACTGATTAATACTTCACACTTGCCCATTACATGCGAATGGGATGTTTTCATCAATTTTTTTATTTTTAATTTTTGTTTCACATTTTTCAATTTTTTGATGGTATTAATCAATATATGAGCACTTAGATTTGTTGCACCTTTTTACTCTTTGCGTATGGTATTTAATATTCAATTTAATATCTTTATCAGTATTCACTGTATTCACTTATATACCCCCCATAAGGGAGCGCCACAACCCCTATCTACACTCTGGTACATTTGTTAGCCCTTTGAGGGCTTAACCAGGGGAGGCAGCACACCTTTTCCCTAACCTTTCCTCTTTTTCCTTCCCATTTCTCCTCTGTTTCCTTCTCCCCTATCTTTCCTCTCTATAGGGGGTTCAACATTCTGTTCGCCTTGTTTCTTTTATCCCTACATTCCCCCTTTCTTCTTTCCCTTTTTTCTCTCTCTTTTTTCTCTGTCCTAAGCGCAGAGTTTTTGTGTTTTTTAATAACTCTGCACTCTTGAGTCCCTGTCTCCTCTATCAGGAGTTCTCGAGCCGGAGGCATACGGGAGGCCGCTCCCTGCATTCTGGGCTCCATCATCAGGTACGTGACAGGGTCACTAAGGATCACATTATCTGTAACTACCTCCTCCCAGCCACGTACAACTCCTTGGGTTTCTGGGGACTGAAAACCATCCCTTGAAGACTGCTGCGTGTTATCCTCGACATCCATACTGACACAATCCTGCTCCTCCTCCTCCCTTTCTTCCTGTGTGTTTGGCGGAATGCTATCTGCATAGAGGGTGCCTTGAGAGGAAAGGAAGTTCTCCTCTTCCTCCCGCTGTTCTGCCTCAAGTGCCCTGTCCATGATACCATGAAGCGTGTGTTCCAGCAGGAAGACTAGAGGGACAATGTCACTGATGCATGCATTGTTGTGCTCACCATCCTTGCGGCCTCCTCAAATGGTGACAGGACAGTGTATGCATCCTTGATCAGTAGCCACTGACGCGGGTCGAAAAGAATCCAAGCTTCCCTGACCCTGTCCTGGTGCCATACTTGCACAGGTACTCATTGATGGCCCTCTGCTGTGTGTGCAGCCGCTGTAGCATTGCCAACATTGAGTTCCACCTGGTGGGCATGTCACAAATGAGGCGGTTGAGGCGGTTGGTGGGCAGGTTGCATTCCCTTTGAATGTCAGCCAGCCGAGCACTGGCCTTGTATGACCGGCGGAAATGACCACAGACTTTTCTGGCCTGCCTCAGGAATCTTGTAAGCCTGGGTACCTGGTCAAGAAACGCTGCACCACCAAATTGAGGACGTGTGCCAAACATGGAACATGGGCCAAGTGTCCCTGTCGGAGGGCCGAGAAAAGGTTGGTGTCCTTGTCACATACAACCATTCCTGGCTAAAGCCTTTATGGCGTCAACCACCTCTAAGCCTGACCCTGCAGAGCTGACAGAATCTCTGCCCCAGAGTGGCTCCTGCTCCTGTCCCCTAGACAGACCACCTCAAGCACCACATGACATCTTTTTGCGTGACTGCTTGCATAGCCCCTTGAGCGTTTAGGGAGCACTGCTGGTTCAGAGGAAAAATCTGCAGAAGAGGCCATAGAGGAAGAAGAAGAGGAGGGAGGGGAGCATACAGATGTTGTGACAGAATCACCACTAGCTTTTTGGAGGCGTAGTGGCGGAACAAGCTCCAACACTGAACCCTGTCCTGCATCCTTCCCAGCTGCCAGCAGATTTGCCCAGTGCACCGTGAAGGAAAGGTAATGTCCCTGCCCAGGCCTACTGGACCATGAGTCAGTGGTGATATGAACCTTACTGCTGACCGCCCTTTCCAACGAGGCCAAAACATTGCCTTCCACATGGCGGTAGAGAGCCAGAATGGCCTTACGTGAAAAGAAATGGGATTTTGGAACCTGCCACTGAGGTACAGCACATTCCACAAATTCACGAAAGGGGGCTGAGTCTACCAGCTGAAAAGGCAGCAGTTGCAGTGCTAGCAATTTTGCCAAGCTTGCATTTAGACGCTAAGCATGTGGATGGCTGGGACTGAATTTTTTTTATGGTTAAGCAACTGGGGTAGGGAAATTTGCCTGCTGAATTCAGCTGGTGGTGTACTGCTAGCAGATTGGCTGCAAGTACTTGTGACACCTATTGCTATACCTCCATTCCTCTCAGTGCAGGTTTTAGAGAGGACTGGAAGTATAGTAGGGTTTGAGATCCCAGATGAGGAGCAAGGAGAAGTCTGCCTTTTTCTATTATGTGGGTATTTTAGGTGCTGCTGCCAACAGACTGCATGTCAGGTCGTCATATGTCTGGTCAAGCATGTGGTGCCCAAGCGGCTGCTGTTCTGGCCATGCTTGATACGCTTCAGACATAGGTTGCAAACAGCAATGATGCAATCTTCTGCACACGTGTTGAAAAAGGCCCACACCAAGGAACTTTTAAAAGTCAGTGGGGAGTTAGCAGCGCCCTGCACCTACGGAGCTCTGCGGTGTGATGTAATAGGGTGGCTGCCCTTAAGCTGCCCCCTGGAGGACATCCTGTCTCGTTGGAGTTGTCCCTCCTCCTCACATTCCTCATCTCTTTTCTCTTTGCACCCAAGTACAGTCAGTGACTTCATCATCCCCTCCCTCCTCATCACTGGAGCAAACATAGAAGAATTGTTTGTCACATGACTTTTTGGCACATTCACAGAAGAATTGTTTGTCAGTTATTTTATTTGTCACACTTATTTTATTTAGATATAGGAAGCTGCACTGATCACTATTTACCCATACCCATTTTTTGTGCACTGTGTACACTTTAGGTCCAGCAGCAGTTTCCACTTATATATTTAAACGTATTGATTTAGTTTATTGGTTCACTTGGTAGTGCGAGGGATCACACCATTTCTATAAAAATGCATTGATTACTGTAAAAATGTAACTGGCAGTGAAGGGGTTAACAATAGGGGCAATCAAGGGGTTAACTGTGTTCCCTGGGAGGTGATTCTAACTTAAGGGGGAAGGGGCTGACTAGAGGAAGTGATAGATCGTGATTCCTAGCTAATAGAAACACACGATTTGTCACTCCTCTCAGAACAGAACAGGGATTTGTGTGTTTAGACACACACTTCCGTGTTCTGTCCCTCGTGTTCGCGATCGCTCGTGGCCGGCGGTCATCGCGACCGTCGGCCATGAGCATCGGCACCCCTGCAGTGCAGCGGGCATGTGGTGCGCTCCTGCTATCCTGATCCCTCGAGCCGGCGTATAGCTACAACGGTTCGCGGGATCGTGCTGACCTGCCGCAGTAAAATAACGGCGGCTGGTCGGCAAGCGGTTAATGAAAGTAGGTATGTGAAGGTAGAATAGTATTTGGTGAAAACAACTGTTCATTGGTGCTCCTAGGTTTGTGCAGCCTATTGCATTAGGATGTGCACCTCAAAGCTCAAACACATGTGTCTGTGTGTGTGTGTGTGTGTGTGTATATATATATATATATATATATATATATATATATATATATATATATACTAAATAACATTTTAAAAATCCATCTTGGATTTACTAGGGTTATCTTTGTGTAATATTAAAATTTGTTTGATGATCTGAATCATTTAAGTGTGAGAAATATGCAAAAAAAAAAAAATAAATCAGGAAGGGGGCAAATACTTTTTTACATCACTTTATGTATATACACTTTACATATATAAAGTGATGTGAAAAAGTATTTGCCCCCTTCCGGATTTTTATTTTTTTTTGCATATTTCTCACACTTAAATGATTCAGATCATCAAACAAATTTTAATATTACACAAAGATAAATAAATCCAAGATGGAGTTTTTAAAATATTATTTAATTTATTAAGGGAAAAAAGCTGTTCAAACCTGCCTGGCCCTATGTGAAAAAGTAATTGCCCCCTCCCACGCTGGACCATGAATGAACTGTGATTAAGCACAATTTTTTGAAATGCTGAGTCAAATTTGACTTGCTGCACCAAGGCCTGATTACTGTCAGACCTGTTGAATCAAGAAATCACATAAATAGAAGCTGTTTGACAAAGTGAAGCATGCTAACAGATCACAAAAAGCCACACATCATGCCACAATCTAAAAAAAATCAAGAACAGGGTTACTAAGAGCTATTAAGTTGTTTGTTACAACTCTCAATTCTTACTATTGTCCAATAACCATTCTGTATAGCAGCCAGCTGTATATAGGATTATAGTCGCGCTCAATTCCTGCAAACCAACCTCTAATGCCTACAATTATGACACTCAAGGTCACATCTATAAACGCCAAAGGGCTTAATTCCCCTTTAAGAGAAATCTTCTTTGGAAAGAAGCATGCTCCCAACATGCAGACATACTATGCGTGCAAGAGATGCATTTTTCAAACATTAATGCCCCATCTTGTACACACAAAAAATACTCCCAGTATTTCCTCTCCAACAAAAAAAAAAAAAAAATGTGGGGTAATGATAGCCATTAGCACCAAGGTTTCTTTTACCCTACATCGCCACTATTGATAATCACACCATGACTCTGGTGAATGTTTATGTACTCAACACCTCGCAAAAAAAATTCTACAAAAAACTCAAAAATATTCTAGAACCCTACAAGCGTAACACATTCATTATCTGTGGTGACTTTAATGACACCCCCAACCCCACACAGGATTCTACCAACTCAGATAGAAGGAGGGCATCTGCTCTCTCCTCATTCATAGATAGCGAAGATTTATACGATCCCTGGAGGTGCATGCATGACATTGAACGCGACTATACATTTTATTCTCACCCAGGGAATTCTTATTCTCGGATTGACCTTTTCCTCACAAACAAAAAAGCACTATTGGCCACCTCAGAATGAAATATAGGTCTCATCACGTGGTCAGACCATGCTCCAATATCCTTGAGAATATCCCCCCAAACCTGTCCAACAAATCGTTCTCTATGGAGACTGAACTCATCCCTCATAACCAATCCAAAGTATGAAACTGAAATTAAATCCGAGATTGAGAATTTCTTTAAACTTAACTGTGCATCTGTTGAAGATCAGTCTATGGTATGGTTAGCCCATAAGGCTTTTCTGCGAGGTCTACTCATCAAATTTGGTGCCCAAGAACACAAAAGACGCTTAGCGGAAATAGAGTCATTGCTACAAAAACTAAAGGCCTTAGAATTAACAAACAAAAATTCACCCAATCGGACAACTTTTGATGCGATCAGAGACTACAGACTCAAAATAAGTGAACTATTACACAATAAATTTGATTACTATGTCAAACGCTTGAAATTAAATTCATACTCCTTTAGCAAAAAATCTGGAGCCTTCTTGGCCAGACAAGTTAAACATCAACAAACGCGTACAAAAATCCCCTACCTTCTGAACTCAAAAGGAGTGCGCATTTCCAATTCATTGGACATAGCTAACACGTTTGCGTCCTTCTATACACAATTATACAATTTGCAAGAGCAGAGTTCCACCTCCTCACCAGGTACAGAGGAAATAGAAGCCTTTCTCTCGTCCATACAACTTCCCTCACTAACTCCCACACAAGTACATGAGCTGTCCACCCCATTCACACAAGCAGAAGTCTTTAACGCCGTCAAATCCATTCCACTACACAAAGCCCCAGGACCGGATGGGTTCTCTAATGAGTATTACAAACACTTCAATGACATCCTCTCTCCCCACTTATGCACCACATTTAATCAATATGCCTCTACAGGGAAAATCCCAAAAGAATCACCTGAAGCCCTGATAGTAATTCTTCCTAAATCAGGTAACCCAACTGACACCCTAGGGAATTACAGGCCCATTTCCTTACTAAATACGGACACAAAATTGTATGCAAAAATATTAGCTCTCCGACTCTCCAAGGTTATGAATCAACTGATACATATAGATCAAGTCGGTTTCATACCGGGGAGACAAGCATCAGACGGGACCCGGCGATTTATTGACATCATACAATGGGTAGAACATAACCGAATGCCTTATCTGCTCCTTTCTCTGGACGCAGAGAAGGCATTCGATAGGGTACAATGGACTTACATGGAGGTGGTCTTACGCAAGTTTGGCATATCGGGCACACTCCTATATGCCATACTCGGCCTATACACATCCCCAAGTGCCAAAGTGTGGACTTCGGGCGTACTGTCCAACTCCTTCAACATCACAAACGGTACAAGGCAGTGCTGCCCACTGTCACCCTTAATTTTTGCAATGGTCATGGAACCCCTGGCCCAAAAGATTCGCTCTGACTCCCAAATTAAACGTATCAACATTGGTACCACTGAACACAAAATTGGTCTTTACGCAGACGACGTAATAATCGCCGTCACTGACCCAAAATGCTCCCTGACCGAGATTCAAAATATCCTCGACCAGTTCAGTGCAATATCTTTATACAAAGTAAATCATAACAAATCTTTTATGCTGGCGCTAGGCCTAGATAAACCAACCATACAACATATTTCAAAATACTCCTCATTCTCCTGGTCCAAAGATTCATCTTTAACCTATTTAGGGATCCGCTTGACCTCACCTAGCAAAAATCTTCTACGCACAAATTTGGTAGACCTGGTAGAAAAGCTTAAAAGAGTATGTAATGATATACACCATCCCTTTGTATCATGGGCTGGTAGAATTGCATTAGCTAAAATGTTCATGCTCCCACACATTCTCTATGTCTTCTGCACGCTACCAGTGCCATTCCTTTCAACTCAACTACAAAATCTCCAATCTCTCATCAACTCCTTTATCTGGCATCACAAGCGGGCCAGGATAAAACAACAAAATTTAATGACTCCAGCACGAATGGGGGGATTGGGAGCTCCTAACGTTAGCCTATACTTCAAAGCAGTCATTCTAGACCAACTGAAATTATGGTGGAACTCATCCACTCCTTCAAACTGGACACAAATAGAATCAGAAATGCTAACCAAAGACCCAAAACTATACCTTTGTGCCTCACTTCTTGCCCCAAATCCCAAATGCTCTCCTATGGACACAATAACGGCCTCCCTAAGAGTATGGACATCTATTCCTCAAATTCTGTAGGGGTTACCTAAAGCCATTCTACAATTCATTCCAATCAAAGCTTGCTCAATAATTCTACCAGATCTTCAACTATGTACATGGACTGACGCAGGTATTCACACCATTGGTCAACTCTTCAATGCGTCCGGTTTAATCCCATTCAACGACCTTCAAGCTACTTTCGGTCTCTCAGCAAGAACTTTCCATATATACCTCAGGATCAGATCTCTTCTCAATAAAACACATTGGACAACACAAGTCGAGATTTTATCCCCCATGATACAATATCTTGCTTCCACTAAAAGCAAACTTAAGGGAATATCATATATTTATGGCTTGCTCTCTCAACCTGCTAAGAACTCAACTCAAACCCAAATCTTGCAGTGGTCTAAACACATTCCTTCAGCCCCTTCATATAATCAATGGCATAAGGCTTTATCCGTACCATCGAAACTCTCTCATTGCACCACACATTGGGAATCCTTACAAAATCTCTTTCAACACTGGTACTACACTCCCACCAGAATTGCCAAGATGCACCCCAACACATCTCACTTATGCTGGAGAAAATGCGGTCTTCCAGGAACTTTATTCCATATTTGGTGGGAGTGCCCACACCTCAAAGTCTTCTGGAACCAAGTACAAAAAATGCTCCAATCATTAACACTCACAACAAATAATCTCCCATTGACCTTCTCCTGGGTCTGATAATTCCCACATGGCCCAGGAAATTTCAAACAGTGGCCACATCCTCATCGCTGCAAGGTTGGCACTTGCAAGGAAATGGAAAAGTACTCATCCTCCTGACATCAAGGAAGTGATCACAATCCTAAACGAAAACTTCAAAATTGAACACGGCTTCTCCAAAGCCCATCTCACCACTGAAACATTTTTCAAGAATTGGACTTTATGGATCAACGACCCTAGAAGTATACAGCTGGACTGATTCCTCCTTTACTTAAAAAAATCTCACAACTCCGTTATAATCTTTACTCCTCAATAATAGTAGGCAGTCCACACATCTCAGCATTATGCGCCCAGTTTCCCCACGTAGTAAAATATAACTACATGTGTGACTGTCTACTGGCCCCACTCCCTGTAGATAGCAAGAATAAGGTTTAAGTTAAATCTAAAATCGATAACATTCTTTTCTCTTTTTGGTTACTACCTATATAAGACCAAGTATATGCATGCTATAGCTCCCTTATTATCACATATATGCAACACATTTTTTGAATGCTCTAGATACGCATCTAAGTGTATACACACCATAGCTTGATGTTGTATTTTTGTAATAATCTTTTTTGTTACTTTTTTGTAACTGTTGAAAATTGAATAAAACTTGAAGTACAAAAAAAAATCAAGAACAGATTAGAAACAAAGTAATGTACATGTATCGGTCTAGGAAGGGTTTCAAAGCCATTTCTAATGCCGGCGTACCGGAGTCTGTCGCACAATTCAATCGTGTGTGGGCTCCAGCGGACTTTGTTTTCTCAAAAGTTTGACGGACTTAGATTTGAAACATGTTTCAAATCTGTCTGACGGACTCGAGTCTGGTCAAAAAGTCCGCTCGTCTGTATGCTAGTCCGACGGACAAAGACCGATGCTAGGGCAGCTATTGGCTACTGGCTATGAACTTCCTTGTTTTAGTCCGGTCATACGTCATCATGTACGAATCCGTCGGACTTTGGTTGATTGTGTGTAGGCAAGTCCGTTCATTCGGAAAGTCCATCGTAAAGTCCGTCGAAAAGTACGCCGGACAAAGTCTGCCGTAAAGTCCGCTCGTGTGTACGTGGCATAAGGCTTTGGAACTCCAGTGAACTATGGGGAGAGCCATTATCCATAAATGGAGACAACGACTCAACCAGGAGGTCATAAAAGAACCCAGAGCAACATCTAAAGAACTGCAGGCCTCACTTGCCTCAGGTAACATCAGTGTTCATGATTCAACAATAAGAAACAGACTGGGCAAAAATGGCATCCATGGCAGAGTTCCAAGGACAAAGCCACTGCTGACCAAAAAGAACACAAAGGCTCATCTCACATTTACCAAAAGACATCTTGATTATCCCCAAGACTTTTAGGCAAATGTTCTGTGGACTGATGAGACAAAAATGTAACTTTTTGTAAGCTGTGCGTCCCGTTACATCTGGCATAAAACTAATACAGCATTTCATAACAGGAACATCATACCAACAGTCAGACATGGTGGTGGTAGCGTGATGGTCTGGGGCTGCTTTGCAGCTTCAGGACCTGGACAACTTACCATAATTGATGGAACCATGATTTCTGAGCTCTACCAGAAAATCCTAAAGGAGAATGTCTGGACATCAGTTTGTGACCTCAAGCTCAAATGCACAGGTTATGCAGCAGGACAATTAACCCGAAACACAACAGCAAGTCCACCTCCAAATGGTTCAAACAAAGCAAAATTTGGGTTTTGGAGTGGCCTAGTCAAAGCCCGGACTTAAATCCAATTGGGATGCTGTATCATGACCTTACACAGGCCGTTCATGCTGGGAAACCCTCCAATGTGGCTGAATTAAAACAATTCTGCGAAGAAGAGTGGGCCCAAATTGCTCCACAGCAATGTGAAAGACTCATTGCCAGTTATCGCAAATGCTAGATTGCAGTTGTTGCCACCAAGGGTGGCACAACCAGTTATTAGGTTTAGGGCGCAATTACTTTTTCACATAAAGCCAGGCAGGTTTGGGCAGCTTTTTTGCTTTAATAAATGAAACCATCATTTAAAAACTGCATTTTGTATTTACTCGGGTTATCTTTGTGTAATAATATAATTTGTTTGATGATCTGAGTCATTTAAGTGTGAAAAATATGCAAAGAAACGGGGGGAAATACTTCTTCACAGCATTGTACAGTGCCTTGCAAAAGTATTCACCCCCCCTTGGCATTTTTCACAACCTGAAATTAACATGGATTGTTTGAGGATTTGCATCATTTAATTTACAGAACATACCCACAACTTTGAAGATGTTTTTTTTATTGTGAAGCAAACAACAAATAGGGCAAAATAACAGAAAAAGTCAATGTGCATAACTATTCACCCCCCTAAAGTCAATAGTTTGTAGAGCCACCTTTTGCGGCTATGACAGCTCCAAGTCGCTTTGGATAAGTCTCTATGAGCTTGCCACATCTTACCACTGGGATTTTTGCCCATTCCTCCTTGCAAAACTGCTCCAGCTCCTTCAAGTTGGATGGTTTGCGCTTGTGAACAGCAATGTTTAAGTCTGACCACAGATTTTCTATTGGATTGAGGTCTGGGCTTTGACTAGACCATTCCAACACAGTTACACGTTTCCCCTTAAACCACTCAAGTGTTGCTTTAGCAGTGTGTTTGGGGTCATTGTCCTGCTGGAAGGTGAACCTCCGTCCTAGCCTCAAATCACATAAAGAGTGGTACAGGTTTTTCTCAAGAATATCCCTGTATTTAGTACCATCCATCTTTCCCTCAACTCTGACCAGTTTCCCAGTCCCAACTGCTGAAAAACATTCCCACAGCATGATGCTGCCACCACCATGTTTCACTGTGGGGATGGTGTTCTTTGGGTGATGTGATGTGTTGGGTTTGTGCCAGACATAGCGTTTTCTTTGATGGCTAAAAAGTTCAATTTTAGTCTCGTCAGACCAGATCACATTCCTCCATACATTTTGGGAGTCTCCCACATGCCTTTTTGCAAACTCGAAACGTGCCATTTTGTTTTTTGCTGAAAGTAATGGCTTTTTTCCTGCCATAAAGCCCAACTCTCTGGAGTGCACGGCTTATCGTTGTCCTATGTACAGATACTCAAATCTCTGCTGTGGAACTCTGCAGCTTCTCCAGGGTTACCTTGGGTCTCTGTGCTGCCTCTGTAATGCCCTCCTTGCCTGGTCCGTGAGTTTTGGTGTGCAGCCGTCTCTTGGCAGGTTTGCTGTTGTGCCATGTTCTTTCCATTTGGTTATGATAGATTTGATGGTGCTCCTAGGGATCATCAAAGATTTGGATACTTTTTTATAACCTAACCCTGACTTGTACTTCTCAACAATGTTGTCCCTTATTTGTTTGGAGAGTTCATTGGTCTTCATGGCAGTGGTTGGTTAGTGGTGCCCCTTGCTTAGGTGTTGCAGCCTCTGGGGCCTTTCAAAAAGGTGTGTATATGTAATGACAGATCATGTGACACTTAGATTGCACACAGGTGGACATCATTTCGCTAATTATGTGACTTCTGAAGGTAATTGGTTGCTCCAAAGCTTTTTATGGGCTTCATAACAAAGGGTGTGAATACATACGCACATAAAAATTATCAGTTTTTTTATTTCTGAAAAATAGTTTTATGTATATATTTTTCTAATTTTACTTCACCAACTTAGACTATTGTGTTCTGATCCATCACATATAATTCACATAAAAAAAAACATTGAACTAAAGGCAGTAATGTAACAAAATAGGTAAAAAGCCAAGGGGGTGAATACTTTTGCAAGGCATTGTATATATACACACACACACATGTGCTTCCACACTTTTCTCATAAAACGAGCCATCAGTGGGAGATTTTTCCCCATCTCCCCGTCTACACACAGAGCCAAGATGGTCTTAAAAGTATTATAGGCACCTGCGCAAAGTGATACACTGGGGCCCCTACCAGGGAGATGGCAACAAAAAGTGTGGCAGGGTGAGGGGGGTTAACTTTTGCTTTGTACAGAGTGCAGGGCCCAGGAGTGCACTACATACAGTGTGCAGGATTCAGAAGAATGCTACATACAGAGTGTACTGTTCAGGAGTGCGCCGACACAGTGCAGACTTCAGGCATGCACTATGCAAAGGGTGCAGAGTTCAGAAGTGCACTATGTACAGAGTGCAGAGTTCAGGAGTAAGCTAGGTACAGGGTGCAGAGTTCCCGCGTGTGCTATGTCAAAGTTCCTTTGTTCAGTAATGCGCTATGTAGAGCTCAGAGTTCAGGTGTGCGCTACACACAGGTTGCACAGTTCAGGAGGGAGCAGAGATCATGCGTGTGCTATGTACAGAGTGCAGAGATCAGGGGTGTGCTACACATAGGGTGTACAGTTGAGGAGTGAGCTATGCATAGGGTGCAGAGTTCAAGAGGGCGCTATGCACAGATTGCAGAGTTTAAGTGTGTGCTACACACAGGTTGCACAGTTGAGGAGTGAGCTATGCACAGGGTGCAGAGATCATGAGTGTGCTATGTACAGAGTTCAGACGTGAGCTAAGCGCAAGGTGCAGGTGTTCAGAAGTGCGCTATGTAGAGTGCGGAGTTCAGGAGTGCGCTATGCATAAAAATGCAAATTTCAGGTGTGCGCTATGCAAAGTGTACAGTGTTCAGGCGTGCACCACACAGAGTGCACAGTTCAGGAGAAAGCTAGGTACAGGGTGTGGAAATCATGCATGTGGTATGTATAGAGTTCAGACATGAGCTGCGCGCAGGGTGCAGGGTTCAAGAGGGCGCTATGCACAGAGTGCAGAATTCAGGTGTGTGCTACACACAGGGTGCACAGTTGAGGAGTGAGCTATGCAGAGGGTGCAGAGATCATGCGTGTGCTATTTACAGAGTTCAGACATGAGCTACACGCAAGGTACAGGTGTTCAGAAGTGCGCTATGTAGAGTGCGGAGTTCAGGAGTGTGCTATGCACAAAATGCAAATTGCAGGTGTGCGCTATGCAAAGAGTACTGTGTTCAGGCATGCATAGTTCAGGAGAAAGCTAGGTACAGGGTGCGGAAATCATGTGTGTGCTATGTATAGAGTTCAGGCGTGAGCTGCACACAGAGTGCAGAGTTCAGAAGTGCGCTATGTAGAGTGCAGAGTTTAGGAATTCCCTATGCACAGGGTACAGAGTTCAGATGTGTGCTATTGCACAAAGTTCGGGGGATGCTATGCCAGTTTACAGACCCTCCCCCCATACAGAGCACTCCCCTACAATTTTTCCCCAAGAGAAATCTCTCCTCTCCTTCCAGTGCAGCTGGAGTTCCAGTGCTTCAACCTTCCCTGTCCCATACCCACAGCAGCTCTCCTCTCCCCCACAGAACAGAATCTTAAACTTACTGTGGCTGGTCAGGCTGTTGCCGCAGGCTTCTCTTGATGCTGTGGGTGTAAGGCTAGAGCGGCCAAGTGGATACTCCACCCCACCCCCTCCTCTGTTGTATAGGGAGAGCAGGGAGGGATTTGTGTGTACAGACACTAGAGGCTAGCGCTGGAGGTTCCAATGATAAAAAACCCAGCCGCCAACAGTGTACTCCTTCCTGTGCCATGGGGTTGGAACACAGAAAGGGTTCCAGCGCCAGGCTCCCGCTGCCACTCTGCTTGCATCTCCTTTCTGTGCCACCTTCTGGAACACAGAGATTTCCAGCGCCGGCCACCCAAATGCCGCAGTGCATGTTGCGCTCTGGGTCATTAGGCCCGCCTATGCGGGTGCTACAGCAAATCTGTCAGCCCTCAGAGAGAAATAAAATGTTCACAATGTTAGCCCTGTACAAAGTCAATAAACTGCTAAGATCTCAACTCATTTGGATGTGGACTGGTTGCTTAATTTGCCCTAAAGTAGCATGTGAGATCTGAACTCTCCCCACTAACCCGTTGCCAGCATTGTCAGTCAGGGGGGTAGATGTACTAACAGCTTTAACTACACTAACAAGTTGAAGCCAAACTCCGGCTCACACTTTATAATAAACTACAACAAACAGTTTTTCCTTTTGGGATAAAGGTTTTACATGAATAAATAAGAGTTTATCATTGTAAGTGACTCTGCCACTGCTACATGGTTTGGCTCATCCCTGTAAACTGATACACCTGGAAGAAAGTTGTCCTTTTGAAAAACTACAAAAAAGTTTTGAAAAACGTTTTTGTTTTGCTTTTTTGTTTTGAAAAACTACAGTCTTACTGGCCCAGATCACCAAATGAAAAATTTAAGAAAAAAAGCCTATGATGACAGGAAATTGATAAGTTGCAATAAAATAAATGCTTGTTTTTGGGTTTAACACTGCTATAAAATAAAGACACCATGGTTCCAACCCAGTACAGGTACAAATACTTCATTACTAGTGTTCCAAGCTTTAGTATTTTCTGTTTCAATATGTGTATTGAGCTTTTGGAAATAAACAAGAGATTCAGAGATTCATAAGCAAGCTTGTTTATCGCCCGTGCAGGGGCTAGAAAATGGGTAAACATTACCAATGAACAATAATGATCGTAAATATACTTAACCAAAGTAAAAATAGGGGATGGTACCAAAAAATGAACACTGCAGAAAATGCCCCCAAAATCTACATGTCGTCACCGGAGGGAAGGCTCTTCTCATGCAACCATGTAGGAGAGGGATGCTGATGTCGGATCTCCATTCAAAGATGCATAAATAGTCTAAATGAGGCCAGGGGCCCCAGAGGCGTGCTGTTCAAAAAAGTCTTTTGAAATGGGTAAGTGAACGTGCAGCTTAGGGCAACAATCCAGTCTTTCAATTGAAGGAAGCGGTAGTGTTCCCTGATCAGTGTGTCGTGTGTTTCTCGGATGGCGTCCCAGAATAGAAATGATTGGGAGGAAAGAAAGTTTTGAACCCGAGAGCCACCAAGAGAATGCCTGAGGCTCCTCAAGGCCTGGGGAGGGGGGGGGGGATTATGAGTGATAGGAAGTAGTGGTAAAAAGGAGGACATCAAATTACCAGAATAGCAAACTGAATCTCTTATCCCATATCTGCAGGCCATGCAGCAGCATGGGGCTCAGGGAGGGAGGGGCACAATTTACGAGGGAGCCAGAGCAGAGCTTGTAGTGAGTACGAGTCACAAGTGGGCAATTCAAGTAACACCCAAAGGGGGACATCCGTAGCCGCATGAAGCATAGTCAACGGGGAGATCTGCACCGCTGTATAGTACTGAGAGACATTTGGGACCCCCAGACTGCCTTGCAAGCTTTAGTATTTTAAAGTTATAACAAATCATAACAAGCAGAGCATATTGGGAGTAGATACAGGACCTTCTCAGAATTCATAAATAATTGAGTTTCAGTCAGTAGAGCACCCAAAACCTTTGAGATGTACTTGACAAAAAAGTAACAATTTAAGATTTATGCAAGACAAACACAGTGGGGATATTGGGTTTATGTGCCATTTAGAATTGTTGGCCTAAGTTATTAGTGTGGTGGATTTACTAAAGGTAAATAGACTGTGCACTTTGAAAATGCAGTTGCTCCAGAGCTTAGTAAATGAGGAGAAGCTCTGCTGACTTCCATCATCCAATTGGGTTCATGCAAAATGCTGATTTTTATTTCACCTCATTTTATAAGCTCTGGAGCAACTACACTTGCAGAGTGAAACTGAGCTTAAAAAATGTACAAATATCTATTTGCCTCTAGTAAATCCCCCCAGTATCTTAAAAAAAACATCTTTATTCTCTCCTGTTCTCCAGCTTAGACTTTTCATGTTGGATTTAAATCTGATTTATTGCTATATGTTAACACAAACAGTTCTTGTTTAAACGCGTCAATATATAATTCTTCATGTTTGTTGTAACCTCTTCATGAAGTATACTTCTGAGAGTAAGGACACATTATAGATTTTTCAAGAGAAGACAAATGCATTTCAGATTTTCAATACAATCCATTATTTACTGTGGAAAATATTCAGTAATTACACTATGACAGTTAGTCAATTGCAAGGAGGTCCTGGAACACAGCTTTTCCTATTTTTGTTCCTGTCCTGCATTTAATGAACTGTTTTTAAATCCTAAATGTCATAAAGACAAAATAGTATAAACTGATCAGAAAATGACCTTGGAAAAATAAAATGTGGTAAATTGAGAAGCCAGTCTAGGGTGGTGTAAAAAGTGGGGGGAAAATATGGACACCAAGAATACCTGTTAATTTGCATTCCATATTACAAACCATAATGAGTTGGTCTTGCAGAGGTTTTACACTGAGGGAACGAGACATGTTTATTGCTAAAATGCTTTCCAATCCATAGAGGCATGTGTGGTCAATGTGGCTGTTCAAATGCAGCTTTGGTGGTGTAGGGATTTTCATTGTGGACTAGACTGACAGCAATGAACATGCTATACGGAGGGGTTTGTCTATGGCAGAAAAGTAAAAAAACAAGAAGTGTGAGGGGAAGAGGTCAGAGAAAAGTGGGATGAGCCAGAGTGGGGTTAGTACCCTGTTTCCCCTAAAATAAGACCTAGCGTGATTGTCAGTGATGGCTGCAATATAAGCCCTACCCTCCAAATAAGCCCTTCCCTGTTTCCCCGAAAATAAGCCCTACCCTGAAAATAAGACCTACAAGGACTTTAACTAGGGCTTATTTGGGGGGTAGGGCTTATATCGAAGCCATCACCGACAATCACGCTAGGTCTTATTTTAGGGGAAACAGGGTGGGCAGGAAACCAAAACATGCAAATTGTGGGAGAAAGTAAAATACAAAAAAAAAACAAGTAGGTATAAAAAAAATAACTGTGGGGGAGAGAGAAGAGACTGTGTAGTAAGGAGGTTAGAGACCAGAATAAACATGAAATTAGTGAAACGTAAGGACAAAAGAAGTGAAGTTGAAAGTTGTGCATAGATGTAAATTGGAAGCTTACTGAGCAGTGCAGAGGACAGGAAGACAGGGAAAGAAAAAATGGGAGACCTATTAGGGTATCAGGGTACAGTATTGTGCAAAAGTTTTAGGCAGGTGTGAAGAAATGCTGTAAAGTTAGAATGTTTTCAAATATATATGCATTTTAATTGTTTATCTTTATCAATTTACAAAATACAAAGTGAGCGAATAGAAGAAAAATCAAAATCAAATCAATATTTAGTGTGACTACCCTTTGGCTTCAAACCAACATCAGTTCTTTTAGGTACACTCTATTCAATATTCCTATTGCACACGTTCCTGGAAAAATGGCACATAAATAGTGGGTGCTGCGGCGATTACCAGTTCGATCCTGGAAGCATCAGACAAACGTACATCTTCGCCAGCACACTATGGATCAGCAAAAAGTCGTCCAAGAAGATTTTAATGTCACATGCCTGACGAAGGGGTCCTGCGTGGCCCCGAAACGTTGCACCTTCTTTGTGATGTAACCTCTTTTCATTAAAATCTTCTTGAATGACTTTTAGGTATACTCACACACCGTTTTTTGAAGGACCTCAGCAGATAGGTTGTTCAAAACATCTTGCTAACCACCGATCTTCTGTAGATGTAGGCTGCCTCAAATCCTTCTTTCTCTTCATGTAAACCCAGACAGTCTAGATGATGTTGAGATCAGGCTCTGTAGGGGCCAAACCATCACTTTCAGAACTCTTAATGACATTGGCTGTATGTTTGGAGTTATTGTCTTGCTGCAGAATAAATTTGAGGTCAGTCCCATGCATCCCATTACCAATATTGCTACCTCCTGAACGACCAAACAGATTCAGATGTGCAAGGTCAGTTTGAATTGAATTGGTGGCAGTGTGAAATGTATTATTATTGACATTTGGACATGATGAGCAAAGACCCTGGGTTTGAACAGCTTTTCCCAGTTACATACAGATCAAAACAGGGGTCCTCAGATTACAAGGTTACCAGCAAAAGGAACCCGTATGGGTCATGCTGGTTTTTATTTTTATTTTCCTTGCATGTCCCCCTAATGCCGCGTACACACGGTCGTACTTTTCGTCTACAAAAGTCCAACGGACGCTGACGGACTAAAGCTGGCTGGTAATCCGATCGTGTGTGGGCTTCTCCGGACTTTCAACGTACTTTTTTAGCCTCAAATCCGACGTACTTTAGATTTGAAACATGCTTCAAATCTTTACTTCGTAACTACGACGGACCCCGAAATCCGCTCGTCTGTGTGCTAGTCCGACGGACAAAAAGCCACGCTAGGGCACCTATTGGCTACTGGCTATGAACTTCCCTATTTTAGTCCGGTGTACGTCATCACGTACGAATCCGTTGGACTTTTGTGTGGTCGTGTGTAGGCAAGTCCGTTCGTTAGAAAGTATGCCGCAAGTCCGCCGCAAGTCCGCCGAAAGTCTGCCGGAAGTCTGTCGGACAGGCTGTCTGACTTTTGTAGACGAAAAGTCCGACCGTGTGTACGCGGCATTAGATCTACAGCAACTTTACTTCCAAGTGCACTTGCAGTGCAAAGTGGATTTTCTTTTAGTAAATAACCCCCTATGTTTCTTGTTTCAGTAGGTTTTTATTTGAATGTATATATAATAAGAGATACAAAGTATAGCTGCCAAAGCAGCAGATGCATGTGAAATATAACAACAATAGCAACAGAAGTTGGGCAGGAAAAAAAACTAAACTGGGCCTGCAAAAAACTCGGCAATGTTACAGAGACTGAATAAAACACTATTATAGTCAATCACCAGTCCAATTAGACCAGGATTTCCTCATATTTTCAAAACCCTATTATCTTTCCCCAGTGCTAACATTTTTTCATACAAGTAATGAATCTTAATTAAAGCAATGGTTTTGGACAAATTTGGTGCCAGGTGTTGTTTCAAACGTCTAGTTTTGGTGAGTCTCGCCCCCAGTAAGATATGGGAAACAACTTTATGGAAGTTAACTGGAAAGGTATCAATCTCTAAATTTAAAATACGAGCGAGAGAAGTGGACGTTGAAACGGGGTAAGGTACTAGTGTAATAGGATCTTTTGTGTCAGCTCCAAATGGTTAACACACTACGTTGCCCTATAGATAGATTTAAGAGCTATTCGCCATTGAGAGGCAGTAAGAGTAGAGGCAAGGTCAATCTCCCATTTTAGGAAAGGCTGAGTTTTAACAAATGTCAACTGGATTTGGTGTAAGTTATAGAAAAGAGAAATGCCTTTATGTATTGGTGATGGAAATATATAGAATTGTTACTGATGTGAGTCTTAGGAGGAGGAGATGCAAAGAGAAAGTGTAAGATCCTTAACAACTTGCCGCCCGCCCACCATCAAATGATGGCTGGGCAGTGCAGCTCTCATTCTGGGTGGACGTCATATGACGGCCTCCCAGAACTACTGCTCTCGTGCGCTCCCGGGGGGCAAGGACATGGCGCTACCCCGATCTGTGTAAAGAGCGGCAGCCGCGGCTCTTTAACCATGTGATCGGCTGTGTCCGAACACCCCCCCGGTTCGGTTTGCACCAGAACCTGCGTAGGAACCGAATGTTTGCACGAACTTTAGAACCCCATTAAAGTCTATGGGACTTGAACGTTCAAAATCAAAAGTGCCTATAAGCATGAAAATTGAGGAGGAAGAGGATTGTGACTCAGCATAACAGGATAGTCACTCAGCATCAGCATAGGCAGCCTTGAAGGGATCTCACAAAAAAAAAAAATCAATTGGTTACATTAGCATCAGGTGCTTTGTAGCTGGTGATCCAAGACTGATTCATTTTTATGAAGGTCAGCTGATTGACCCATTCGGTGGACAGGCGCACCCTGTGATCGGTTACAAAGCCTCCAGCAGCACTGAATGTACGTTCCGAAAGAACATAGTTACATAGTAGGGGAGGTTGAAAAAAGACACAAGTCCATCAAGTCCAACCTATGTGTGTGATTATGTGTCAGTATTGCATTGTATATCCCTGTATGTTGTGGTCATTCAGGTGCTTATCTAATAGTTTCTTGAAGCTATCAATGCTCCCCGCTGAGACCACCGCCTGTGGAAGGGAATTCCACATCCTTGCCGCTCTTACAGTAAAGAATCCTCTACGTAGTTTAAGGTTAAACCTCTTTTCTTCTAATTTTAATGAGTGGCCACGAGTCTTGTTAAATTCTCTTCTGCGAAAAAAGTTTTATCCCTATTGTGGGGTCACCAGTCCGGTATTTGTAAATTGAAATCATATCCCCTCTCAAGCGTCTCTTCTCCAGAGAGAATAAGTTCAGTGCTCGCAACCTTTCCTCATAACTAAGATCCTCCAGACCCTTTATTAGCTTTGTTGCTTGAACTGTTTATCCCATCCTCCAGATCGTTTATGAACAAATTAAATAGGATTGGTCCCAGCATAGAACCCTGGGGAACCCCACTACCCACCCCTGACCATTCCGAGTACTCCCCATTTATCACCACCCTCTGAACCCGCCCTTGTAGACAGTTTTCAATCCATGTACTCACCCTATGGTCCATGCCAACAGACCTTATCTTGTACAGTAAACATTTATGGGGAACTGTGTCAAATGCTTTTGCAAAATCCAGATACACCACGTCTACGGGCCTTCCTTTATCTAGATGGCAACTCACCTCGCTGGATGCAGGAGAGGCCAGTAGCTCAATTGCATACTGTGCAAGCTCTGGCCAGTGATCCATCCTCAAGACCAAGTAACCCAGAGGATTTTTGGTGGGAAAGGTGTCCAAGTCTGATCTTGCCCCTAGGTAATCCTGCACCATGTGAATCAGACGCTGGCGATGGTTGCTGGAACCAATCAGACCTTAGGGCTGCCGACTAAAAAATGGTCTGAACGCATCGGTCAGACGGCCACCTTCTCCACCGCTCCATCTGTGACTGACTGAAGCCTCAGCAACACGCTGTCCAGGAGGACCAGGAAATTGTAACCTCCCAGGCTCAGGAAACACGTTGCAAAAACCTTTCTGCAAGGCCTCCCGAAGATGTTTCATCCTCTGCTCCCTTTGCGACGGCAAGATAAGGTCTGCAACCTTACCCTTGTAACGTGGATCAAGGAGGGTTGTCAACCAGTAATCATCCCTCCCCTTGATACCACAAATACGAGGATCCTTCCGCAGGCTTTGCAGGATCAGGGAGTCCATGCAGCGTAGTTTTGCTGAGGCATTCAGTCCAGAGTCCTCTGGGTCACTAATGCCGCGTACACACGGTCGGACTTTTCGTCTACAAAAGTCTGACAGCCTTTCCGACAGACTTTCGACAGACTTTTGGCGGACTTTTGGCGGACTTGCGGCAGACTTTCTTACGAGTGGACTTGCCTACATACGATCACACAAAATTCAGACGTATTCGTACGTGATGATGTACACCGGACTAAAATAAGGAAGTTGATAGCCAGTAGCCAATAACTGCCCTAGCGTGGGTTTTTGCCCGTCGGACTAGCACACAGACAAGCAGATTTCTGGGTCCGGCGTAGTTATGACGTAAATATTTGAAGCTTGTTTCAAATCTAAAGTCCGTCAGATTTGAGGCTGGAAAAGTCCGCTGAAAGTCCGCTGAAAGTCCGGGGAAGCCCACACACAATCGGATTGTCAGCCAGCTTTAGTCCGTCGGCGTCCGTCGGACTTTTGTAGGCGAAAAGTCCGACCGTGTGTACACGGCATAAGGACGACATGATCCGCAGCCACCTCCTCTCAGCCACGTACAAGTCCATGGGTTTCTTGGGACTGTAAATGATCCCTTGAAGAATGCTTCTGAGTGCCAGGCTCCACCTCCATGCTGACACAAACCTCCTCCTCCTCGTCCTCTTCCTGTGTGATCGGCGGCCACGCAGGAACACTGTCTGGATAAAGGGGGCCTTGAGAGGTAAGGAAGTCCTCCTCTTCCTCCCTCTGTTCTGCCTCAAGTGCCCTGTCCATTATTCCACACAGCGTGTGCTCCAACAGGTGGACAAGAGGGACAGTGTCACTGATGCATGCACTGTCACTGCTCACCATCCTCGTGACCTCCTGTGACAGTCACGGGGAATGCCCATCATGTCCCGTGCGTCAGAGGGGGCAGGGTCACCGGGTGGCCCCGCCCCCGTTATTTAAGAACCGTCAGACGAGGAGACGCCGTCACACAGCGGGAGCCTCCCTCCATGCCAGCATGGATGCGGAGCGGCCCGGAGAAGAAAATTAAGAGGAGAAGAAGAGAAGAAGGAAGAAGAGAAGAGGATGAAGAAGAAGATGAAGAGAAGAGCGGGAGCCTCCCCCCATGCCATGGGTGCGGAGCGGCCTGAGGAGAAGAAGATAGAAGACGCCGCGGAGGAGATGCTGGACGAGAAACCGGAGGAAGAACCAGAAGAGCCAGAAGAAGAAGATGAAGGAAGATAGAAGAAAGAAGAAGCATTTAAATAAAGGAATTGTCAAAAACTGTCTCTTGTCATTTTTAACATTTTTGACAGTTTTTTAGTGAAATGGTAGCGGTAAGTACCGGAAGAGAACGCTACTGTCATTAGATCTTTGTAAGGCGTTCGACTCAGTCATGTGGGACCACATACACTACACAATGCGGAGATATGTATTTGGGTCCCATTTTCTGACTATATTACAGATATTATACAACGCACCTACGGCTAGACTCCAGGTAAAAGGCTACAAATCACACACAATAGATATACATAGGGGAACGAGGCAAGGATGCCCTCTATCTCCTATTTTATTTATTTTGGCACTAGAACCCCTAGCAATTAAGCTAAGACATCACCAAGAAATAAAAGGTATATATTGTGGTGACGGAGAACAGAAATGTTCTCTTTTCGCTGATGATATTTTAATGTTCCTTTCCTCCCCGGTTACGTCTCTTCCCAATCTTTATCAAGTCCTACGACTAGGGTTGTCCCGATACCGATACTAGTATCGGTATCGGCACCGATACCAAGCATTTGCCCAAGTACTTGTACTCGGGCAAATGCTCCCGATGCTTCCGCCGATACCTTGACTGTCAGCGGTGATGGACGTGTGGGGGAGTTACAAGCTTCTCCCCCCGCGGCTTTCAGCTGCTTAGTGACATACAGCGGTGATCGGTGCTTGTAATTCCCTCACACGCGATCACCGCTGACTGTCACCTCCTCCTCCTTAGTCCTCCTCCGTTCCTCTGTCCCCCTCCGCTGTCCTGCTCCATTGCTGTGTCCCCCTCCGTTCCTCTGCCCCCCCCCCCCCGCTGTCCTCCTTCTTTGCTCTGTCCCCCTCCGCTGTCCTCCTCCGTTCCTCTGTCCACATCCCGCTGTCCTTCTTCTTTGCTCTGTCCCCCTCCGCTGTCCCCATCCGTTCCGCTGTCCCCATCCGTTCCTCTGTCCCCCTCCGCTGTCCCCATCCGTTCCTCTGTCCCCCTCCGCTGTCCCCATCCGTTCCTCTGTCCCCCTCCGCTGTCCCCATCCGTTCCTCTGTCCCCCTCCGCTGTCCCCATCCGTTCCTCTGTCCCCCTCCGCTGTCCCCATCCGTTCCGGCTTTCCGTTGTCCCCCTCTCTCTTCGTCTGTCCCCTCCGTTCTGCTGTCTCTCCGCTGTGTGTATGGAGAGAGTCAGCTGACTCTTTCCATTCACATAACTGAAACATTGTAATCTCCTGTGATTACAATGTGTCAGTTTATGAATGGAGAGAAGCTGCTGTGTTCTCCATTCATTCTCAGTGCAGCTGACGCTGCAGAGAAAGGGACTGGGGAATCTCTATCCTCAGTCTATTTCTCTGTCTCAAGGGGGAGATATCAGAGGTCTGTTAAGACCCCTGATATCTCACCAAAGCCCCCCAACAGGGCTGATTAAAAAAAAAAAAAAAAACACACACACATAGTGCAATAAAGAATAAAAAACAAAATTGTAAAAAATAATAAATGTAAATGAAAAAAACAAAACAAAAACACAGACACCGTTCACTATACCCCCCCCCCCCCCACCCCCCTCAAAAAAAAAAAAAAAAAACTGTCACGTGACATTAAAAAAAAAGTATCGGTAATCGGTATCGGCGAGTACTTGAAAAAAAGTATCGGTACTTGTACTCGGTCCTAAAAAAGTGGTATCGGGACATCCCTACCTACGACGCTTCGCAGCTTTTTCAGGCCTCACGATAAATCATTCCAAATCTGAAGCCCTAAATTTAACCTTAGAACCGCAGACAGTAAAACTGCTTCAAAAGTCATTCCAGTTCAAATGGCAGAGAGATAGGCTTCCGTATTTGGGAATCTTTCTAACTCCCACTCTACAGACCCTGTACCAAGTCAATTATCCCCCTCTTTATAGGAAACTGACAGCAGATCTATTGAGATGGGCTATTAGCCCTCCGTTGTGGTTTGGCAGGCTGTACTCCATAAAAATGAACCTCTTGCCGAGACTGTTGTATTTGTTCAGAACCCTTAAGGTTTTTCAGAACAAGATAATAAAGTTTATTTGGGGGGATACAAGACCTAGGTGAATAAGCGAACCCTTTATACCCCCAAAACTAAAGGAGGTCTGGGGGTCCCGGACTTGGTTAAATATTTTGAGGCAGCCCAGTTAGCCCAGTTAATCCGCTCCCACTCCTTGCTACCTCAACCATCCTGGATGAAAATGGAATCATCCCCCTATCCCACTTGATGTGGCTTCATATGAGAGACAGGCCTACTATAATGTGCCCTACATTATCTTTTTCATTGAGTTTATGGGAAAGATTACAAAGGCCTTTTACTTTCTGCTCCATTCATGCTCCCTTAGCCCCATTAACGGGTAATCCAGATTTCACCCCGGGTCTTAATCCTCACAGGTTATCGTGGTGGACTAACAAGGGTCTGATACGTATAGCTGACCTATGTGATCATAGAGGTATATTATCGAAAAAAAATCTCTCATAGAAAAGCATCAGTTACCCAATACAGAATTTTATCATTACCTCCAGATAGTGCATCTGAAAACTCTACAGCGCAAGACCGATATCACGACCTTCACCCCAATGGAATATTTATGCAGGTCTTTTGATAAACATAAAGGTCACATATCAAAAATATATAGTATCTTGACATCTAAGACGGAAAAGCTATTTTATATGCAAAAGTGGGAACAGGATATAGAGGTAACGATGGAAATGGATACATGGTTTAACATGGCACAATCAGCCTCAAAAGGTTATATAAATACCTCCCTGATAGAGGTGAATTATAAAGTTCTATTACGGTGGTATATGGTTCCGGCGAGAATTGCGACATACATCTCTGACGCCTCCCCACTATGCTTCAGGGGATGTGGCAAGGAAGGTACAATATATCATACATGGTGGACTTGCCCTAAAGTCAGTCGATTTTGGATACGCATCTATAATTTTATCTACTCACTGACTCAAGTCAATCTAACCAAATCTCCACAACAGGCGCTACTGGGGGGTCAAGTGGAGGGAGTGCCTAGGCACACAAAAAAACTCATATATCTTTTATTTTCACAGCATCTAGGATCGCGGTTGCTAGATCTTGGAGAAAGCCTCTGATCCCCTTTTGAATTGGTAAGAGTGAAGCTGACATGGATCATGATTAATGAACGCCTCTCGGCGATTCTCTTGGATAAACAGCTGGCTTTCGATAAGATTTGGGAACCGTGGTTGTCCTATCTCTCTACGGGCTTTGACAGGTAGCGGATCTTAGTGGAGCTCCCTAGGGGTGTACTCAACCCCAATCCTTTCCCCACCCTTTCTCTTCTCCCTCTCTCTCCTCTTCTCTCTTATCTTTCCTGTCTTCTTTTGTTTGTTTTTGCAGGTTTTCCTGTTTCATGTTGTTGTCCTAGCACTATATGCGAAGGATCAAGATGTGGTATTAGATTTATTAGTTATAAGGCGGAGGGGGGTGGGGCTGGGGCCCTCCCATCCACAGTGTAGATCCCAAATGGGGTGGATGGTTGGGACCCTAGCATCATACCTCCTCTCCAATGAATACATGAGTGGTATGGAAATAGTTCTAGGGTCAACGAAAATACAAAGATGGACAGTTATACTTCCAAATTTATGACATTCTATATTCTGAGTACATATATATGAGAGTGGAAGTGGGCAGAATTAGATGTGAGCAACTGGATAGCAGTTTTCACTTCATGCAGAGATAGTAGAGATGACATATTCTGTTTGTATGATCCTTGCAGGCCATGTTGGCCGAGATATGTCTCTTTTTTTTCTTTTTTTTTAATACTCGAGGAATGTATACTGTATATTATCTATTTGCTATTTTCAATAAAAACCATTGGGAAAGAAAAAAGGCCCACACCAAAGTACTTTTGGAATAATGCGCAGAGACAGCAGCGCCCTGCACATGTGGAGCTCTGCGGTGTGATGCAGCCGGCGTGCTGCCCTTAAGCTGGCCCCTGGAGAGCATCCTGCCTTGTTGGAGATGTTACATACAAAGAAAAAATTGTGCGCTTGCATTAGATATTTAAATCTATATTACTACATGATTATCATAAGTAGATAAACAAATAAATAAAAAATAAATAAAAAACACCATCAAAGTTAATTGTGAGTGATTTAGAAAGTCGCTATGCTACAGAGCAAACAGCGACATGTAAGTCAAATACTAATATTGACCATTGCATACATATAAACCAACAATAAAGTTATAAACTGGTGTGCAAAAAAGAAATAACAAAAAAACAAAGGTTATTCCACCCAAGTGCAAAGTCATAAAGTTCAAAATTGCATCCTGAGTCGCAGGAAAAACGCATATCCAAAGTTCATGAATTGCATTCCTTAGTGTGTATAAATATATATATATATATATATATATATATATATAAATAAAAAAACACCATCAAAGTTAATTGTGAGTGAATTAGAAAGTCGCTATGCTACAGAGCAAACAGCGACATGTAAGTCAAATACTAATATTGACCATTGCATACATATAAACCAACAATAAAGTTATAAACTGGTGTGCAAAAAAGAAAAAACAAAGGTTATTCCACCCAAGTGCAAAGTCATAAGTGAAAAAGTTCAAAATTGCATCCTGAGTCGCAGGAAAAACGCATATACAAAGTTCATGAATTGTATTCCTTAGTGTGTATAAAGGAATAAGGGGACGTGAAGGGACCTCCAACCACCAGTGGATCCGAAGGTTGATAATAGATGTATCCTTACCAGACACGTTGGACCTCCTTTATAGCAAGGTCTTAGAAGCATGCAGTTTTAGCCCTCTGCAGGGACAGTAGATGTCAGCTCACCACACAGTTGGAGATGGTTCCGACACTTCCGCATTGATGTAAACACTCCCTCGTTTGGACTCGTAGGTAAAGAAGGGGAGAAAGAAAAAACTCCAGTGGTATAGTATGTAAAAAAAGGGGAATTTTATTGCCTCAGACAACTAGGCATCTTTAAAACATCCAAACATAAAAACATAAAAGCCGGCAAAATATAAAAACAACAGAGATGCCCGTGCTAGGTTACATGGGGCTCTATGGCGATCTGGCGTACACTGCGTAGATCAGATCAGATCAGAAGAACACTACCAATTTTCTTCAGGTAGCTTTAGCTGCACACTGTGCAGAGGACGCACTACACTAACTGTAAATACTGTAGCTAATAGGACTAATAAGATCAGAAGAACACCAGCAATTTTCTTCAGGTAGCTGTAAATACTGTAAAAACACCTGCCTGCCTGTCAGTAGGAAGAGAATAACAGGAACGGATCTACAGTAGCTAAACTGAATACAGTGTATATATATATATATATATATATATATATATATATATATATATATATATATAACAACTAGGATGCATATATATACACAATACACTGTAAGTGCAGCTAACTGACTCACCTGCCTACTCTATCTAACTTAAATCAAATGACACTGTTTCTCTGTCTATCTCTCCGCCGCCGCGGCAACACACTACACATGGCCGCCATGCAGGCAGCCTTATATAGTGTGGGGCATGTACTAAACCCCCTGAGACATAATTGGCCAAAGCCACCCTCGCTTTGGCCAATTACGGCTCTCTGTACAGACGGCACTGTGATTGGCCAAGCATGCGGGTCATAGTGCATGCTTGGCCAATCATCAGCCAGCAATGCACTGCGATGCCGCAGTGAATTATGGGCCGTGACACGCCACTCAAATTTGGCGAGAACGGCCCATAACGTTTGAAATTCGACTCGAACTCGAAGCTCATCCCTACCGGTCACATATAAATATGGAGATGCCAGTAATCCGCGCTCCTTGCCTCACACTGACAGAGTGTGAGGAGAGGAGAGCCGATCAGGGGCATCTCCTCACAGGGGAAAGCTAGGTATGTAATCAGGCACTGATCATCAGTGCCCGGATTACAATTAAGTGCCCACCAGTGCTAGCAATGATTGCCCACCACTACCAGCAATCAGTGCCAATCAGTTCTCACAATTGCCACCAACCCGTGCCCACAAGTGCCAGCAATAGGTGCCCACAAGTGGCAGCAATCAGTGGCCATTAGTGATGCCAGTCAGTGCTGGCTATCAGTGCTGCCCATCAATGCCCATCACTGCTGCCCATCAATGCTAATCACTGCTGCCCATCAATGCCACCAATCAATGCCCATCAGTGCTGCCTATCCGTGCCATCTATCTGTGACCACCAGTGCTGCCTATTTGTGCCCACCTGTGCCGCCTATGCATATCTGTTCCCACCAGTGCCGCCTATCTGCCCAGTGCCCACCGCCTATCAGTGCTCATCAGTGCCACATATCAGTGCCACCTATCAGTGCCCATAAGTGCGGCATATTCGTGCCTCCTTATCAGTGCCACCCAATCAGTGCCCATAAGTGCCGCCTCATCAGTGCCCATAAGTGCCACCTCATCAGTGCCCATCAGTGCAGCCTATCAGTGCCCATCAGTGCCACCTCATCAGCGCCCATCAGTGAAGAAGATAAATTACTTATTTACAAAATTTACTAACAGAAACTAACTTTTTTTTTTTTTAGGAAAACAAAAAAAACCCAGGAGTGATTAAATACCACCAAAAAAAGCTGTATTTGTGTGAAGAAAATGATAACAATTTCACATGGTTACAGTGTAGCATGACCACGCAATTGTCATTCAAAGTGTGACAGCGCTGAAAGCTGAAAAATGGCTTGGGCAGGAAGGGGGTGTAAGTGCTCTGTATTGAGGTGGTTAAATATGCATACAATTCAGTAGCTGGTAGACCATATTACTCACTCAGCTCCTCTATGCTTTTGGGTATGTGGTCATTAAGTATATCATCAAGTACAGAAATACCATTACGTAACCAAGACCGGATGGAAAGTTATGGGTTCAGTGATTAAATTATTGTTATAGGTATCTGGATACAGTTATCAGGTTCACCCTGATTTGGGATGGAAAGAAGAATCCTTCACACTAACAGGGATGCTTGGACTGATAAGGACAAATTATCCAATTCTGCCACATATTTGCCACCAAGAGCGTGAACAGATTTGTGGTGGGTACCATAGCTCTTTCAGTTTCTGTCCAGAGAATACTGTTCAATGGTTCAAACTAGTGCTTGATATGGTCTAATTGTAAACCAAGATAATAGTCCTTAATATCTATGTTGCTCATACCTCAGACTGTTCTATATTTAATCAATTGTGTGTAAGAGCATTGGACTCTTTTGTTCCACCATATACATTTCTTAATCATAGAATTTACAGACCAGAGATATTTAGATTTAAGAGGGATAGGTAATGTTCTGAGCAGATACAAAAGTTGAGGAAGAATTCACATTTTAAAAGTTGCTAACCGCCCTGACCAGGATAGTTTGAATTTGGATAGGTGTGTAAGTTCTTGGGACAGTTTACTAAGGAGAGGGTCGTTGTTAAAAGCCACTAGCTGTCTTCGATGTTAGGGTGATGGTGTAAGGGAATTGATGTTGCAAGGAGTGTTTAGCATGCTTTTAGATACCTAGGTTCAGTATTATAGATTTTGAGCAATTCACCTTATAATAATACAAATGACTAAATTGGTGTGTATGCGATAAAGAAATGGAAGGATCACATTGTCCACAAAGAGGCAAATGGTGTGGGACCTGTGTTGAAAATGAAAACCTGAAATATGGGGATGAGAATGAATAGCTTCTGCTAGGAGTTAAATCATTAACTTAAGTATAGACGGATATAGCGGGCATCCTTGGTGGGTGCCATTAGTAATATTAAAGGGCTTGGAAAACATGTTGGATGTACTGTATATATTTATGCTGATGGACAAGAGTAAAGAGCTTGTATTGTGGACATGAAATTTCCTTAAAATCCAAACTTTAACAACACTTGAGACATGTATGCACAATGAACTTTGTTGAATGCCTTCTCTGCATCCAGAGAAGGCAACCCATTGAGTGTCCTTCTAGTGCCATCTGAGGCCTGCTGGCCTTTAGAGAAGCCCATTTGGTCAGGTTGAATCAAGGTGGGCAAGATGTCAATCAGGTGCCTTGCTAGCAATTCAGCATAGATCTTAATGTCTGTGTTAAGCGATGAAATAAGTTTGAAGAGGTGGTCAGGTCTTTCCTTGGCTTTAAAATTCCTTCAACGACTCTGGGGGAAGGTAGCTGTACAAGTAGTAGTTGTAGAAGCAGCAAGTGTATAGAGGTCCAAGAATTGGGTAGTTAGTATATTTTTAAACAGTTTTTAAAACACATTTGTGAAGCCACCTGGACCTGGGGGCTTACAGTTCAGTAATGAATCTATGATTTTAGCAATCTCAGAAAGCACGAAGGGAGCATTTAGCTAGAGATGTTATTCATCCACGAACATGGGAAGATTCAATTTGGCTAGAAAAATGTCATTTTCAGATGGTTGAGGGGCCTGAGAGCCATCTTTCAAGTTTTATAGGGAGCTATATTATTCTGCGAATGAATCCGCAATATCTTGGGGGTTAGGAACTTTTATGCTTATAAAGGGAGGGGATCAAGTGAGAGATTTTCATTTTGACCCTCTGCATTTTAAGTCTATTCGCTAGGAATTTTCCAGCCTTGTCACTAGCATAGTATTGTAGCTTAAGATTGCAGGAGTACTTATTATATTGTTCGCATAGCAAGCCTCTCAATTCTTGTGTACGTTTAGATAAGATAGAGGCCTTAGTAGGTTTAGGGAAAATTTTATTTTTGGATTCTATGTCACGTATATAAATACATATATAAAAATATTGTGGATAGAAGATACCTATGTGATGTGTAAAGTCCATTTTCAATATAAAACATTTGAGGAGTGCGGCTGTCCCAGACCTTTCCCTTGGATGAAGAGGAAGATACATATTGGAGAAGTCATTTGTCAACAAGAAACATGTCACTACATAAATATGAATTATGCTTAGGTGACAAAAAGGTGAAGTCCTTCTCATTTACATGGTGGCATCAGCAAACATCATAGAGGTCCTCTGCATTTAGAAGGGAAGAAGTAGTTTTTCAATGATTAGAGTTTAGAATAATATCTACAGTTAGGTTGAAGTCGTCGCATATAGGGAGGCTTCCATGAAGGACATTTTCCAACAAGGATTACTAAAGAAACATAGCTGATGTTGAGTTGGGGGCAAATAGGTTCACTAGTGTGTAAGTTTTGGCACTGAGCTCACAACGAAGAAATACAAATCTTCCCGAAATGTCCAGAAAAGATTCTCACAGTGTAAAGAAAAGAGAGAGTTTCTAATGCCAATAAGGACCGCTGCATTTAGGGGGCAGCCTTGAGCTTGAAATGGGTCTCCTGGATACAAGGGATATCTGCATTAAGCTTTTGGGACTCATGCCACATAAATGTTTGTTTGGCAGGATGATTTAGTCCGTGGGCTCTAAGAGATACAACCTTAAATCCCTTGGCAGAGTCAAGAGACAAGAGAGTAATGGAGACTCACTGTGGGCAACAGGCTATCCAGCAGGGAAACAAAGCACCAGATACCTTGTGGCAGAGCCTGACGTGTAGAGGGAGACCTCTTGTACAGCTCCAGTTCAAGGGCTACTGGTGTTGCGACAGTGGCCACGAGTGCGTGGTGAGGTAAGATCTTCTGTTGGTTGCAGAGGTGGGTGGCAGGTGCATCACCATAGCTGGGCTGGATAGCTGAAGCAGCGGATGGCAGTAGGAACAGCAGATGCAGGCACACAGCGGATGGAGGACCAGCGTCTCCAGGCACTATGCAGAGCAGGACAGACAGATTACTGGATGCAGGGTCAGACAAGCCAGGTCAGCAACGGATGATTGGATACAAGCAGATGGCAGAGAATGGTCAAGATGCAGGCAGATGTTGGCAACAGAATATCAGGCAGATGAAAGATATAACAAAGTCTTACGGCAAGCCGAGGTCAGGACAGGAGAAATGCAAGCGTGGTCAGGATAAGCCAGGTCAAACGCAGAAATCACAATACAGAGATCAGGAACAGGAACGTGGCAAAAGCTGCAGATCAGACAGAAAAGCACTAGAGGAGCTGCTGCACTCATATAGGCCATTTGGCGCCGTTTGCCTCTGCGTGCAAATATTTAGGATAGGCACTTGCAGGAACGTGCCTGCACATGTGCATTTGTCCATGTCTTGAAGCTTGACATATCAACTTCCAAGGATGCGGCCATGAGAATCCTGCAGATACCAATACTCTTGAGAAAAAAAAAAACAAGAACCAAATACACATACCATAGGAATGAAACAAGTCATGTATAAAGATTAGCTGTAGAAAATAGGGATCTTGGGACTTGGTGCAATGTAACTGCTCAAAGAATGTGAGCGGAAAAGTATAGTGGTAAGCACTTAGTCAACCAGGGATTTAATGATAGACAAGGGGAAAATTAGAACAGTTATGAGCCTCCTTGAGGAGATTTTTTATTTTGGCAATTGTATATGACCACTTGCCAGTTAGAAGTTAGCATAGAGGAGGGCACATTTGCAGATGGAGAGGAGGGGGTGGTCAGGGAGAATCCCCAGATCACTACTGATTTGAAATCCCTCACCCGCTGTGGATACTGAAGAGGTAGTGCCATTGTGGATAATAACAAGCCTATATGGTCTCGAATGGTACAAGACATTATGGATTTGTAAGGCATTAGTAATGGTAAGGAGGTTTTTTCATTGTTGCAAGGTATGCTGCATATGGTCACGGAAGACCTGTAATTTTGATTATTGTTCTGGGAGCTGAGCAGGTTTTCTAGAAGCTTATATGTGATAGAAGTGTATATGCAGGAGTACATCACTAGGGACATTTGCGGACAGGTGAGGTATTTTAGGAATGTGTTGTACCACGTCAAATGGGGAGCTCTGATTCTGAGAGAGAAGGTATGATAGATAATATAAGGTCTTGTATATACAGTACTTTTGTAAATGGGCAGGTTGGATTGACTTCAGCATGCCACGGATTGAGGGATAGTTACAGTGGGATCTATCTCCAGATCAGCCACTTTGGCTTTGAGCCAGGATAAGTCTTCATCTTTGGTATTATAGACATCATCTAAATCATCGAAATAAGGCAAACTCACCAATTTTATGTTCCAAATGATCCACTTTATACCCTACATTCTGCACTTCTACCTTGAACTGCTGTACACATGTCAGTATGTCAGAATGTAGTGAGGATCTGTGGGAGAAGATCACATCCTTTAAAGTAGTGTCAGAGACAGGCTGATTAGTAGAGACTTCAGTTCCATATCCCTTTTTCAGTTGCTTTTGACAATTTAAAAAAATTATGACATTTTGGGAGCTTTTTGATAAACATGATGTATTTGTTTTGACTTTCCTTTTTTTTTTTCTTTAAATAATCTTTATTAACAATTCTTAATTTACATACACCATATTAAAACATCTGCAAATTCATGTAGACATACTCCGCCAGTCAGGAGGCCGTGTATCCCTCATCCGCTCCTCCCCACTCCCGTTACGTCTACATATCCCATCCAACAGGTAAGCTTCATACGGTACAATAAGGCGACAGGAAGCTGTTTTCCCCCCAACCCTCCCTCCTTTCCCTTACTCTCCTCCCACCCTGAGTCAGATCCTTCCTTTATTCCTGACACCCTACGCTTACTAACCAAGGGTTCCACATCCTTTCAAATTTTTTAAGATTCCCTCTTCTAATATATAGGGCTCTCTCCTTCCATATTACATCATTTATTGTTTTAACTCACTCGTCGACTGCAGGGGGAAGGGCTGTTTGCCATCTCTGCATAATAAGCTTCCGAGCCTGGTAGAGGCATCTCAAAACTGCTATTTTAGCCGCTGCCTCCTCCAGGCTCCATGCCCTATATCCAAGAATGCAGAATCTGACGTCTGTCTCCAGGGAAATCCCCCACTTGCCCCCAATAGAGCCCATAACCCCCAGCCAGTAACATACTAGTTTGGGGCACCTCCATACCATGTGTATCAAGTCGCCCTCCTCCCCACACCTAGGGCATTTGGCGTCAGGTCTTACACCAAAACGGAATAATTTTTTGGGGGGTTTAGTATGCTCTATGTGTACATTAAGTGGGAGAGTCTCTGTGCAGGTGAAACTGAAACCTCCTGCCCTACCTCCAGTATTTCCCTCCATTGTGTATCTGTTAACTTTCCCACATCCTTCTCCCACCCCTCCCTGCAGCCAAGGTGCTCTGATCTAACAATAGTTTCCTTGCACAGTTGCGCATATATGCCGGAAGTAAAGCCCTTCATCTTCTCAGGTTTAATCACTCTCTGAAGCAGTGCAGCATCTGTCCAAGCCAGGGGACTTACCCTAAATTGTACCTCCAATGCCGCTCTCATTTGTAAATACCTGAAGAATGTTTGTCTTGGAATGCTATATTCCTTTTGAAGATCCTCAAAAGTTTTCAATACGTTCCCTCTGTACAACTGGGATAGTCTGTTTATACCCCACCTCGCCCATTCCTTAAATTCCCCCATAGCCACTATCTCCTGTAGGTTCCTGTTATGCCAGAGGGGAGCGTATTCTGTAAACCCCACGTATCCCATTAAGGTCTTTGTTACCTTCCAAACTTTTGTTATTAACTTGGTTGTGGGACCGCTACCAGGTAGTGAGTCTGCCTCCAATGCCTCCACTACGGTTTTATGGGGTGCCTACAGAGTTAACAGACCTCTGTCAGCACTTCCACCCCCTACATGCTGCAACTGTGCTGCCAGAAAATAGCACCTCGGATGCGGGAGGGCTATTCCTCCTTCCTTAACTGGTAACTGTAGGTTCTGAAGGCTGATCCTGGCCTTCCCCCTTCTCCACAACAGCTCCCTAAAAAGTGAATCGATCTTTTTGAACCACTTTTTATTCACCCACACCGGTGAATTGTGTAACAGATACAGCAGTTGAGGCAACCAAACCATCTTAATTAGGTTGCCCCTTCCTGCTACAGACAGGGGCAGCCAGCTCCAGATATCTATTTTACACTTAAATTTACCCAGTAGTGGATCTAGGTTGTCTACAATATACTGATTGGGATCTTTTGACATATTTATGCCCAAATAACGAATCATTGAGACTACTTTTAAGTGTGGAATTCCTGACAAGACCGGACCACTAAGGGTATCTAATGGCAATAGTGCAGACTTCCTCCAATTCACCACCAGTCCTGACACATTGCCAAACCTCTCCATTATATCCATTACCTGCCTAAGAGAGCCTCCCGTATCCCCAAGAAACAATAGGACGTCGTCGGCATACAGGGCAATCCTCTCCTCTCCTATTCTTCTTACGAACCCCTCAATCTTTGAGCTGGACCTAATATGAATTGCTAGTGGCTCCATGGCGAGGGCAAAAAGCCCTCTAAGCATATTTTCCCCGAGAACTCTTTATTAACCCTAACCCTCGCACTTGGGCCCCTATACAGTATTTTTATCCACTTTCTAAAGACAGGACCCAAGCCAAACTCCTCCAGCACCCGCCAGAGATAGGGCCACTCCAAGCTGTCAAAGGCCTTAGTTATGTCCAGGGATACTACTGCTCTTGATCCCATATTCTCTGTCGGGGTCTGGAGATTCATATATACCCTCCTGATGTTCATGCTCGTGGTCCTATGGGAAATAAATCCCGTTTGATCCACGTGGATAAGTTTATGCATAATTTTGTTAAGCCTGGCAGCCAACACCCTTGCCAGGATCTTGGCGTCTGTACACAACAGAGATATAGGCCTGTATGCCGACAGTTCCAGTGGGTCACCCCCTTCTTTATGAAGCAAGATAATATTTTTTTCGGTCATAGAAACAGGCAAACACCCTCCCTGTAGAGCCCAGTTCAATGTTTTCAGCAACTCTGGCAGGAGGATCTTCCCGTAATGCTTATAAGTCTCCACCGGCAGACCATCCGGCCCCGGAGATTTTTGGTTTGCCATTCCATTTACAGCCTGTTGTAATTCAGCTAGTGTAATTGGCGCATCTATACCCTCTCTATCCTCTTCAGTAACTATGGGGACCCGAATATCCTTAAAAAAGTTTCCCATGTCCTCCTCCCCGACGATCCCCTGCGACCTATACAGATTTTCATAATACTTCTCAAATGTGTCTGTAATTTCTAGGCTCTGAGAGGATATCTCACCATTTGGAGTCCTGATTGCCGGGATCGTCGAGGAGGAGGAGTTGGTTTTTACCAAATAGGCCAACATACGTCCCACACTTTCTCCTTCCCCAAAGGTCCGTTGTTTCTGGAAGAGTTGCCTATTTTCCCCCCTCTTCAGGACTGCTGTTCTATAGGCCTCCTGTTTTTCCTCCCACAGTTTCTGCTTCTCTGGTGTAGGGCCTTCTATAAATTGCTTCTCTGCCAACTCCAGTTCCCTCCTGATTCCTTCCTCCCACTCCTTTGCCCTCCTTTTAACTCCTGCCACCCCCTGGATCAGAATGCCCCTAAGGAATGCCTTCAGTGTGTCCCATTGTACACCTGCTGTAGTTGAGCCCTCATTAAATTTTAGAAAATCTTCTAACTTTATTATTATCCTCTCTGGTTCCCCCATTAACTCCAACCAATATGGGCTTAACTTCCAAAACCCTCTAGCCTCCCTGACCCCTATACCCACTGAGGCCACCATCAGGGAGTGATCCGAGACCCCTCTCGGATAGTATACTACATCCTTTATTATTGGTACTGCCTCTGCGTTCCCCAGGGTCATATCAATCCTGGAGAAGGTGGAGTGGGAGGCAGAGAAGCAGGAGTATTGCCTTACTCCAGGGTTCCGGGCCCTCCACATATCCAACAGGCCTGCCTCCTCTAGGAATTGACCCAACCGGCCCCCTGCTACACTGTTTACTTGGACTCTCGGTGGAAATCTGTCCAGCTCTCTATTCAACAACTCATTAAAATCCCCTAATACTATCACCGGGGTGTCTGTTTTATCCAACATAAATTCCATTAGTCTATACAACACTTCCAATTTAAAAGGTGGGGGGATAAAAATGTTAGCAATGACATACATTCTATTTTCAATAGAACAGTATAAAAAAACATAACGACCCAAACTATCTATCCTGGTCTGCCTACAGGAGAACATCACACTTCTTGTTACCAATATACTCACCCCCCTAGAGTAAGAGGAGTACACCGAGTGGTATTGGGCCTGGAACCTCCTACCTGGGAGACATTTCATCGTGTCCTTTGTCAAGTGAGTCTCCTGTAGGCAGACCAAACCCACCCCCCTTATTTCCAGCAGTGAAAAAATGGCGGCCCTCTTATTTGGGTTCCCCATCCCCCGTACGTTCCAGGAGCCTATTTTAAGAATTTTAGACTGCATCAAGCAAGCAACAGGCGGGAATTGGCCCCCAGGAAACCAAAAACAATGGGCGCCTTAAACTTGGTATATTGTCTTGTGCCAAAAAATAACACCTCCTTACCCATTATAACTCCCAAAAAACCCATAGGGTAGCTAAGATGAGAACCCTCCATTAATACCGAGCTGTGCACTACGTATAAAAAGAAGAAAAAAAAAAGAGAAAAAAAAAAGGAAAAAGTGTTCCCCAGTTACCCTCTGTGCTTCCTTACTATTATTTTCCTTTCTAGTAAACATTCTAAGTGTCCCCCTCTTCTTTTTTCCCATTTTCCTATTCATAGTGTTTGTATTTACCACACATGTGCTTAATCCTACATCCCCCTCCCCCCCCTTTCCCCTAACTACCCCCCCAATTACTAAGTGCATTTTAATTCCACTTTGAGATAAATTTACAACCCCCCTTCCTCTCCACCGCCCACCCCCCCTCTCCCTCCCCCCCACCAATCCCCCCCATCCCCCCCATCCCTTCCCTCCCCCTCCCCCACCCTACCAGGTTTGCCCCTGGGGCTTTATTCGTGACCACCTCATATATCCCTTTCAAAATATCCCTTCCTAACATCCCCCCCCTCCCCCCACCAATAGTATCCACATGTGCCAAATTTTAAATGTAATATCCTCCTCCTCCCCCATTCCTACTCTACCATACACCATCATTCTTCCTCTCTATACCAAGTTCATATTGCTTCCCACAGTCCAAATCTTCTTATCTTCTTCTCGTACACCCTAACTCTCTGGGCTCCTTTCTTTGGGTTTCAGTCTTTGTTTGTTTTCTTCATACCAACTTGTTACCCCCACAGGGGAATCGAAAAAGAGAACCTCCCCAATTGCCTCTACCCGAAGCCTAGCTGGGTACAGTAAAGCGTACTTGACTTCAAATTTTTGGAGGGTGCGTTTGATCTCCACGAACCCTTCCCTGCGTCTCTGCAGCTCCGGTGAAAAGTCCGCGAAGAATGAAACCTTTGCTCCGTTGTAGAGAATAAGCCCCTTTTCTCTGGCTCTGCGTAATAAAATTATCTTGTCACAGTGGTTCAGAAATTTCATTAATAAGGACCTGGGGCGCCCTCCAGGGAGCGGAGCCCTGAAGGGGACCCGGTGGGCTCTCTCAATCGCAAACTGTGCAGAAAATGCATCTCTTCCAAATATTTCTGTGAGCCATCCTTCCAAAAAGGCAATGGGACTATGCCCCTCACATCTCTCTGGGAGACCCACTATTCTTATATTGTCCCTTCTCAGACGGTTTTCCATTTCATCCATTTTTTCATTAATTCTACCCAGTTGCTCCTTCATGGATTTAACATCCTGCTGTAGGGGAAAAACATCATCCTCCACTTGGCTAACTCTTCCCTCTAAGCCCGTTATTCTGTCTACTGCCTTTTGCAACTCCTGCTTTAGTAACAGTTCATCTTTAACCTCTTTAATTTGGCAGCTTAACCCTTCCACTGATGCTTTACAGGAATTAATCGCTTGCAATACTTCCCTCAGGGTAGGTTCTACCTCTGAGACGGAGACGGTAGTTGGTAGTGGTAAATGAGCTTTTTCCCCTGCCCCTGTACCTTTATTAACATTCGGGTTTTTATGCCCTGCTCCAGCTGGGGTTGATGATGCCTGTCCTTGACTTTTCCTATCCCCGGTGGTCTTAAGTTGCGGAAGTTGCCCGTTTTTGGTGGGGGTCTGTTCAGGGGTATGTGCAAACCTCTCCAATTTTGCTGCTGCTGCTGCCGCCTGGTTCCCCTTCTCCTTTGCTGACCGTAATGACTGGGGCCCCAAGTTCTCCATGTTAACTGGCTCCTCCCCTCTCCTCCTGGACATTGCCATTGTTACCTTTATATACCCAGATAATCAATACCACCAGGGGAAAACGAATAAAGCAAAATAGAAACCAGGGAGCAGCAAAAGGGTTGACCGAGATTACACAGGCAAGTACTGTCCCTTAAATGCAAGGATCTATCTGCAACCCTGCAATCTCCAGTTGGCCGATGTACAAGTTCAACAGTTTGAGTATTTGATATACTAGTCAAGTGTGTCACTAATGCCCGTTCACTCCTCCTTCCCCCTGTTGTAGTATAGGGCCACAGGGTCACAACATACTGTCCTTTAACCAAGCACAGTGAGCTGTAGTAAGATGACAGGGTTAAACCCTCTTTCCAAGTCCCGCTCACCTGCTCCGGTCCCCACAGTCCCAGGACCCAACGTCCAGCTCCTTACCAACCTCCACGAAGTATCACAGTCAGTTTGGTATAGGTTCGCCGCAGGACTTCTGTTCCACCGTCACCCGTCCACCTCTCCTCCTCTCTCGCCGCTCCGTAGCGGCACACTGAAAGCCGCTCCACCAGCTCCCAGGCACGCAGGCGCGATAGCTACCGTGGCTCCAGTGAGGGCGCCTCAATGTAATTAGCTTGTCCAGACAACCGGCGCCGACCTCTCCGCCCAGGGACACCTCCTCGCCGGCCACACCGAGACCCAAACACCAGCAGCAGCGGCCGGCCAAACGCTCCGACACTCCAACACCGGCAGGCAGACGGTAAGGTAGAGAGACTCTCAGCACGCTACTCGCTCCACTCCACACTCCATCCACACCCTCATCCGGTCACGCCCCTCTGTTTTGACTTTCCTGAAGTTGGGGATACTTGATTCTTTTCTCTCAACTTTTGCAAGCCAGCCACTCTATGATAGACAGATAGATAACAGCTTGGGTATAGTAGCATGGTTCCACCCACCAGCTTTTGGTTGACAACTTACAGTAGCTAATCAGGATTGCACTACAACCTAGCTGTTTTTTGAGCATGGCTGGAGTGCAGTGTTGGAGAGAAAAGGGTCAGGTAACCATCAGCTGTGCAGCTTAACTCATCAACATTAGAACATTCAATGGTTTCAAAAAGTCTTATGGTAGTAGATTATTATCCAGTTCCCCTTCTGACCACCTCTTATGCTAGTCATGCTTCTAATTTATTAGGGGAGGCTGAAGGAAAGAGCCGAAGGTAAAATGGGGGGGAGCTGCAACAAAAAGTGAGCAAGTGCTAGAGGTTTAAAGGAGAAGTACAGCCAAAGCTTGTTTAGCTGTACAGTTCATTCTGCACTCCTATGGCCCATTTTCAGCAGACAATGGGCTGAAGTCCGCTGTCTGCTGATGTCACAGAGCCAGTCCAGGCTCGGTAAAGATTTTGACCATATGATCGGCTACTGTCAACGTGCCTGGACCGGCACCCAGCTCAGCCTCTCAGCGAGCTGCTGAGAGCCTGAGCTGGCCGCTCCAACCCCCTCCACAGCCCAGTGCTCCAGTGAGCACAGAGGGGGCAGAGCAGAGAGGAGAGCGGTGACTGACAGTCACTAGCTCTCTGCTAACAGGGCTCTGAGAACTGTGTTTGTTCACTCGGTTCTCAGTGTTAGAGTCAGCGGGGGACAGATGCAGCATCAGACCGATGCTGCATCCAGCTGATTAAGTATGATTCTACAAAAAAACAAAACTCCATACTTTTATTTTAATAACTTTAACAAAATAGATTTGTCCCCTAGGGTGAACTTTAAACATACAGCACTGCCTTTGGTGTGTTGAGTTATATGAACAGCTCTTTATTATGCAGGGCCAAAGCAAGATAGAGGATAATCTCACTCTTAGGTTTAGGCTCTTATGCCACGTACACACAACTGGTTTTGCTGTCGGAATAAACTCCGAAGATTTCTCCGATGGAACTCCGACCGAATTCCATTCAAGCGGTCTTGCCTACACACGCTCAACCCAAAGTCTGACCAAAGTCCGACCATCCAGAACGCGGTGACATACAACACTTACGACGGGACTAGAAAAAGGAAGTTCAATAGCCAGTAACCAATAGTTTCTGTCTCGTACTTGCTTCACAGCATGCGTCGTTTTTGGTCCGTCAGAACAGTATACAGACGATCGGTTTTCCCGATACGAATTGGTTCTGTCGAAAATATTTAGAACATGTTTCATTTCTAGGTCCGTCAGAACTTTCGAAAAAGAAAGTCCGATGAGGCCTACACACGATCGGAATAGAAGATGAAAAGCTTCCGTCTGACTTTTTCTGTTGGACATTCCGCTCGTGTGTACGCGGCTTTAGGCTGTGCTTCAATGAAAAAAAAACTTTGAAAAAAGCCCACTGACAGATTTCAAAATCTAAAAAAAAATAACAGAAAAGGGGAAACCTAAAGTGATGATCTCCCTTCAATGTTGATTAAGTGTTTTAATGTATACTGTAGAAAGCCACCACTGCAACTGTTACTTGAACACTCCTTACAGCTGGCTGACATACTCCCCATTTCCAAATATGAAGACTTCCATTTCAGAAAACTTCATAACTGTTTACAATTACTTATCATTCTTAGAATCAAAAATCAGCTGTAATAAATTATATGCCATAACCTTAGGTTTGTGTAGTTAAACTAGAATATTAAAATAAACCCAAGCAATAGCGTGTTAAAGTGATTGTAAACTTACATTTCACCTAGGGTCTTGAGATTTACTTCCTAGAGTCTCTGATTCTCTCATTGTACCTCCCTGTGTAAGGCAATAAAGTGTCAGGTCCGACACAAAGACAGTGCTCTGTAGGGGAGTAGACAGGATTCAGTCTCCTGGAGCTAAAGTTGTGTGATACCTGGAAAACTGTATATTTCATGGCTGGCAAGCTCTAGACCTGTTCACTCTGTGGGATAGAACTGTTGGCATGATGTTAGTGCTGGGGCATGGCTAGGTTTTGTATTTTATTAAATTTGGAGCCTTCTACAGCACCTTTATATATAGCTGTATATTGCACCAATAAATGAATTACTGGCGTCATAAGGGGGCGTGACCCCAGAGTCCCTGTGCATGCTGGGACCATGACGTTGTAAGGGGGCGGGGTCACCGCCTATATAAATGGCTCCGCAGCTCGCACACAGCATTCGAGCCGGAGAGAGCGTCGTGTCAACATCGGGGAAGAAGAGAAGAAGCGGCGAGACAGCGAGACAGCGGCGACATGACAGCGGCGGCGAGACAGCGGTGAGAAGACAGCGGCGGCGAGACAGCGGCAGCAGACCAGGCCCCTCGCTGGCAATAGAGCTGGAAGAAGATAGTGGCGGGGCCCAAGAGAAGAGGCCGAACACCGGGAGAAGTCGGAAGGAGACCCCCCGAAGTCGGAAGAAGATCCCGGAGCTGACTAATAAATTACTCTTAAAACCTGTGTACTGTGTTTTTTTTATATTGACACTTTTCCCTAGGTGAATGGGTAGGGGTACTATGTACCCCATACTCATTCACACAGGGTGGAGGGCCGGGATCTGGGGGCCCCCTTATTAAAGGGGGCTCCCGGATTCCGATAAGCCCCCCGACCGCAGACCCCAACAACCAACGGCCAGGGTTGTCGGGAAGAGGCCCTTGTCCTCATCAACATGGGGACAAGGTGCTTTGGGGTGGGGGGGCCCCCGCAGGGCGCCCCCCTCCCCCAAGGCCCCCACCCCCCCATGTTGAGGGCATGCGGCCTGGTACGGCTCAGGAGGGGGGGCGCTCGCTCGTCCCCACCCCCTTTCCTGGCCGGCCGGGCTGCATGCTCGGATAAGGGTCTGGTATGGATTTGGGGGGGACCCCCACGCCGATTTTTCAGCGTAGGGGGTTCCCCTTACAATCCATGCCAAACCTAAGGGCCTGGTATGATCCTGGGGGGGGAACCCACGCCGTTTTTTTCATTTAAAATTTGGCGCGGTGTTCCCGCCTCAGGATTCATCCCAGACAGCTGTCAGCACTGCCTGTCACTCATCGCGGAAGGAAAACAAAGTTTTCCTCTCCCGATGAGTGAGCCAGCGCGACATGCACAGTACCCTGTCGCAGAGAACCAGCGCAATGATATCGCGCTGGAAACACAATCTCGCGGTCAGGTACTGTACCAAGTAAACCACTGGACTGGTCAATGTGCCCAAAAAGACCTGCTCATCTCAGGGAGAATTGTGCCTACTACCTATCCCCAGCTCACACCGTATACCAGTTGGTTAGGTGAACACGCTCAGTTGTACAGCAATTGGAATGGGGACCCACTTCTCCTAGGACTCTTAAATTCACTTATTTTCTATGCTCTATTAGTATATTCCCAGTGTTTTGTTTAATCAGTGACCTGAAACACTTGTAAATGCTAGAAGTACCATAAAAAAAACTTTTTTTTTTCTCAAGCCAGAGAAGACATTTTTTACAAATGAAAGCCGTGCCGATCATTCAACTTTTTGTTCTGGTTGGTGCTGAATTTCGATTATGAAGTTATTAATCTTGCTTAGCTGAAAATAGAACATTTGTTATTTCAGTATACCCTACACATCTCCTGTGGTAGATTGCCTTTTTGAAATACAATAAGACATCAACATTTGTGGTAACAATTTGAATTAGTCTCTGTAAATAAGTGAAAGCTACTGAACTTTAGAACAGAGAGGGCTTAGTTACAGCACAAAGACAGTGCACATAGTCAAAGCACATACATAGAGAATATGCAGAAAAACTGTGCATTCAGTCATAGCACACAGACAGACCGCATGTAGAGCATTTTAGCCCCTTTTACTTATTCCATGCTATTAGGGTGCTGGGGAGCCTCCCTATCAGTCTTGGGTTTGGAATTGAGTGTATATATCGTGAGAGGGCTGGAGTCACATGATTGGCTTATAGTGTTTGGGGAAAGACATAGGAAGGGACCTTATTTGACCTTGGTGCTACATTGCGAACACCGCTCAAGCCAGAGAAGACAAACACCCACAGTCACCAGGGAGAATGGTGCAGGCTGCCAAAGGTGCTCATCCAAAGCAATGCCTGTATAAAATCAAAGAAGTGCCATACTTCCGACCAGCCAATCTAGTGTAGACTTGAAAACAGACTCAGCCCATGAGTCTCTGCCAAAGCCACACCCCTGACATGTTTTGTTTTGCCAACTGGAGCTTAATCATAGGGTAGTGAGTCTAGAGCCAAATAAGAGCTACAGTATATATACACCATCAGCCATTGAAAGCTTAGAAAGTGAACAGCGTGTTATGACCAAGGGAGTGTGGATAAAAAAAAAACACTGATTGAAATGATGTGAAGGGGTAGAAGAAAAAAAAGTGATCTAAAAAAATATGAAAATTACAGAAAAATAATATGATATTGATGTAGGAGAAACTGAGTAATTTAATATAATATTAAGTGCAACAAAAATACTATATTGAGCGAAAAAAGAAAAATAAAGAATAAAAAAAAAATGTGATAAAATAATTACAAAATAAAGATAATGAATAGTAAAATATTAAGTATGGTTTAGTGTTTGGTTTGTGAAACATTTGTTTAAGTTACTCCCTTAACAGAGTGGAATTTAATATTTTAAAATGATTTTAAAAACATCATGAAGTACCTATATGGGAAAGTAATAGAGAGAAGCATGTCATCCAGGAATATTGCTAATTTGACTATTGAAAATTGGAAAGAAAAAAGGGGCAAGGGGGAAGAGGAAGGGAGGGGGAAGGGGAGAAAGGGAAGGGGGAGGGAGGAGGGGAGAGAAAGGGGAGAAAATGGTAAGGAGAGGGAAAGGGGAGGCAAAGGGGAGGGAAGACGGATGGGGGGAGGGAAAAAATAAAGAGGGGAGAAGGAGAGGGGTGTGGGAAAGAGGGGAGGGGGGAGTCAAAATGGGGTGGAAAGAAGAAGAACTGGATTCACTAAATGAGAAAAAAAAAGAGTTATGTCCCGTTCATAGTTAAAGGGGTTGTAAAGGTTAATTTTTTATTTTTTTTAAAATAACAAACATGTCATACCTCCACTGTGTATCTCGTTTTGCACAGAGTGGCCCCGATCTTCCTGTTCTGGGGTCCCACGGTGGCTCTCTCGGCCCCTCCCTGCAGTAGATAACCCCCTCTGGAAGCTCTCTCCTGAGGGCGTTACCTTGCGGGCGCGCTCTATAGACACAGAGTGTATGTCTTGGTCCCGCCCCCGGTGGCCGCGTCATTTGGATTTGATTGACAGCAGCGTGAGCCAATGGCTGCGCTGCTATCAATCTATCCAATGAAGAGCTGAGAAGACCGGGCCGAGAAGAGCCGAGAAGCCAGCGCGTTCTCGACGCGGGACTTTCGAGGGCTCCGGTAAGTAAACCGGGGGGTGGGGGCCTGTAACTATGCAATGTTTTTTCACCTTAATGCATAGGATGCATTAAGGTGAAAAAAACAAGTAGGTTTACAACCACTTTAAGTCTATTTGGGATACTAGTTGGAAGATCCAATTTACCTCTCTTGGAGAATCAACTCTTTCTATCATTTGGATACTGAGAGATTGTAGATTGGACTGATTTTGAAATCTGAAGACAACATTAGTATCTTTATTGGTGTTAATATTTGAAATGTGATCTTGTAACCTATCACAAAGACATCTGGTTTTGTGGCCAACATATTGTATATTGCATTGGGTAAAAGTTAAAACATAAATCAAATATTATGTTTTGCAATTCAGTAGCTGTTTTATGTAACATTTCAGCAAGTGTGGATACCCTGCGTGATGACAGCTGGCAGCATTACAGTACAAAAACCTGTGGTGTGTAGCCAAGTACATTTTGATTTCTCAGATACAAACAAACTGGGAGAAATTGTGTTTCCTATTGGTTTAGCTCTTCTAGCAACAAATTTGGCTCCCTGTGAGAGAATTGTTTTGTAAACCAGATCGCCATGAAGAATGGGCAGGTACTTTGAAAAAATTAGTATTTTATGATATTGTTGACTGTACCAAGTTGAAAAAACTACAACCATAGAATCAAAGTCATGATCTTTTCTTCTGGACTCCCTATCTAATAACAACAAGTTTCTGGCATTCTCCCTGGCAGACAGCCAAGCCTTTTTTATTTGATACTGGTTATAACACCGTTTATGAAACATTTGTTCCATAAATTGTGCTTCTGTATCGTAATCCACAAGGTTGGAACAATCACGTCTCAATCTGAACAATTGGCCCCTAGAGATACCCCTGATGACATGTTTTGAATGGCAGCTGAAAGTGTGAAGTATGACGTTTTTTTAAACAAATTGGTTTCCTGTATGAGCGTGTTGTCACATTTCTATGTTGTGGTGACTCGACCAGAGTTACAGCGGAGTTCCACCTAAAAGTGGAACTTCCGCTCATTTGTCTCCTCTCCCCCCCAGTGCCACAATTGCCACCTTTCGGGGGGGGAGGGGGGACAGGATACCCGTTTTTAACAGGTATCCTGTTCCCACTTCCGGGAGTCCAGCCATTGCCCGTGACTTCACCGCGGGGCTCCCTCTTCCTCCCTCCTCCTCTCCCTGTCGCCGGGCCAGTAGGAGAGAGGAGCAGGGCCTCGCGCTTGCACAGTAGGGTTCCCGGTGTGAAGCTGCTACACTGCTGGGTACCCTTACCCGCAATGGCGGTGGCAGCACCCGACAGCTGATGTAAACATCAGCTGCAGTGTCCACAACGCTGGACTCCAGGACAGGTAAGTGTCCTATTGTTAAAAGCCAGCAGCTGCAGTATGTGTAGCTGCTGGCTTTTAATTTTTTTTTGGGGGTGGAACACCGCTTTAAGTCTAAGTAATGAATCTCCATTAAACTTTCTTCCTCTGTAATTTTCTCATGTTTCTCTTTTGGTCTCAGAAAAAATGGTCACCTGTATTGAGGACACTTCCTGGAGATAAAGGCCCGAGGCTGTTGCAGCCAATGAGGTTCCCCCTTCCTCCTCCCTGCACTGTCCATTACCAGCAGGTACAAAAGTTATCCTGCTACATTGCTTAAAGGACCAGCAGCCAGACTACACAATAGTAGGTTTGCTTATTCAGTATTTCATAAAGTAATTGATCCATTAGCAGGCTTGCGGGGTGCATATGACTGGCCAACCCTGCAGCCTTTGATTAATCACCTTATTTTTTCCTAAGACTTTTCATCCTAGTAACATGGTTACCAAGCTGCAAGATCTTACCTGGAAGAAACATTGTAATGAAAAAGAAGAAAAAGGAAATCAAAATTGTAGAAAACTTTTTGGAGAAATAATTTATATTTCACAATATAAAATTATATATGTAACATTTCAGCAAACCTATATAATTAAACTGCTAATCATACTTTTCTCTAGTACTAGAGAAATTCTAAATGTATAGAATGGAAATGGTTAACCTGGAGGAGGAATGTAAAAGTCACAGTCACACATGATTTACACTTGGTATTTCAGCCAAATAAATGACTTTCTTTACTAGTACTATAAATAGAATTCTACCTTTCTGAAGTTGGTTTAAAAAGCAGAGCACTATTCTGTAAAGGTTATATTCACTGTCACTACAGTAAATCAAGATTATTCAAAATGAGGTCAATCTAAGTAACAAAATGACTGGGCTTCATTTACTATATTTCCAGTAAATGATCCCCAAAGTACTTTTGGAGATAACATCTATTCATCTTAGGACTTAACTAGCATATGGCTTTATTCCTTCAGGAAAATCAGGTCTCTGAACACCACTGCTGTAATTTATCAAGGCTAAAGGGTGACAAAAGCGATAATTTTGTTGTGCATCAATTCATATAACAAGCTGGCATTTGATTCCCTAGTACTTGTGAGAAAAGGCAATCAATTAACCCAATACTGTATCAATCCATACAGATCAAAATGTTAACATTTTTGCTAGCAATCTAGTACCGCATGCTTTGCAATCAATATTTGTCACGTCAAGGTAAGGTATAATCAAGTTTGCATAGCAACTTACTTTCAGAGAAGAAAACAAAAAAACTAAAGAAAATCAAAATGATGCTTATAAAGCACAGCTATATGAAAGTCCATTAATTCAGTAACACTTCTATGAGCCAGCTCTTACAACAGAAGAACAAATTAGTACTCATGCACCCATAAAACCTCCAGTGAAATATCTTTTCTTCCACACAATTTCATGATGCAATGCAAATTAAAACCTGTCAAGGTGTATGAACTTGTTTGAACAGACCAGTACTAGTATGAAAAGTCTTAGGGAAAAATAAGGTAATTCATCAAAGGCTGCAGGATTTTTCTAGTCATTTGCACCCTGTGAGCCTGCTAATGGAGCATAAAATTTAGCTACCTTCAGATAAGCTGTTGGTTAATGAAAAATCGTTAGATTATTCACAGATCAGGCAAAGTAATGCCCCTTTGCTCAGTGTATGCATTACATGGCAAAGGTTACATTAACAGGCCCATCATGGAAACTCAGACATTTCACTTAGAGCTAAATATTTTTCAGCTATTTTAGTGCAGAAAAATAGAAACAAATAAAGTATACATTTTTAAGGGTAATTACAGAGACCGAATCAAGTATAGAGCTATAACATGGACTACTTTAACAGCATATAATACAGCTCTAAAAATATATTTGTAAGCAACAATATTAATTTTCTGTTTGGATTTCTACTCTTCTCACTTTTAAAAGTTCATTTGCCTCTGCGGGACAAGCAGAGCACTAAAAAGAATATTTTATTGGGAAGAAATGCTTACTGAATATGGCAGATATTTGAAAAAAATATTTAATTGTTAGAAAGGGTGTATGAGATCACATTCATTTCTGTAAATTTTTTGTCCTGTTTCTATATATATGTACATCTACAGTAGGTATATGTATTTGCCTATCACATATCTACTATATATTAAGCTTTTTAATGCGGAAGATTAGTGATTTTTTTAAATATCACTAGGGACAGCACTTACAAAAATGGAGGGTAAAAGGGGGGTAGCCTATTTAGGCCTCCCCTTACCTCATGGGGCTGCGGCATCGACTAATTTGTTAATAGTAATAGGGTTTTAAATGAGGCTTATTCTTATAGGTGGGATAAGGTCACATGATAGAGAAGCTTCAAGAAGGTTAAGGGGTTGACTGGGAATTGGCCAGTTAGGGTCATTTGAGCTTAGAACATTCTGGAAGGTTTGTTGGGAGGCTATTTAAAGGGCCCCCTGACAGGAATTTTTGCCAGTCCCCAGAGAGGAGTCATCACAAAGAGCCTCCCTCCCAACCCCCCCCCCCCCCCGCCCTGTTGTGGCTGGTTTATGTGGTGGGTCCCTTTGGTCAAGTAATCAAAGGGGATACGTGAGAATATGTTTAAAAAGAGATCATGGTCAGTCCGAGTCTTAGTGGCTGGGTTGAGCTTTGGTGAATTCTGGATGATTTTGGTTTATAAAGTTATTTAAGTAAATAAAGTTTATGGTGTTATAAATAATCCCGATTTAAACCAATAAAACAAGCCCGGCCTATTTTGTTCCAAATATTATGTGTGGGGTGTTTTTTTCTTGATAAGTTGTGCATGTTTGTAGGTTTGGCCTGGCGCCTGCAACCCCCTTAAAAGTGTCCTGTGTGCTTGTGTCTGTGGAAATCTTCAGTCCTCTGCCCCCTGAATAACCCAGCAGCTATGTTGCTTGGGGTTAATATAGAGGAATAGAGGTTAAACATATCTGCTTAGTATGGCCACATCCCTTAAATTCATGGAAAAAGAAGTTTCCCCCTTGTATTATAGAAAGTGGGACGTTAAAGGCTCAGAGTGTACAAATAAACTTGTCTTTTTAAAAAGGCAAAATGTATTTGTTATAAAAAAGAGTTTACCCATTAAAAGTTACACAAATAGCCAAAAGTAGTGCAGATAAAAATGGGGTGTACGCGTTACCACACAGTGCTGTTTAAACAAAATAACTTTCTTGACATATAAAGGCATGCATCAACCAAAAAGACGCGTTTCGGAGTCACTGAGCTCAGTGACTCTGGAACGCCTTGGATTGGTTGATGAATGCTATTATATGTAGATGTCAAGAAAGTTATTTTGTTTAACTTTTAATGCATATACTCTTTTTGATAACAAATAAATTTTGCCTTTTAAAAAAACAAGTATATTTTTACACTCTCTGAAGCCTTTAACCACTTACGGACCGCCGTACACCGATATACGTCCTAAGTTTGAAGAGGAATATCGTTGTTATGGCAGCAGCTAACTGCCATAACCCCAGTATCCTCTTCTTTGGCTGGCGGTCCGCTTTCCGATAACAGTGTTCTCTGCAGCGGATTCGCTGTGAGATCACTTTTATTGGCGGTGGGAGAGGGGCTCCCCTCCCGTCGCCCTCCGGTGCCCTCTGCTGCTTATTGGAGCCATCGGCAGCGGCGAAGGCAATCAGACCTTCACCCTTGCTGGGTATGGAGACGAGTGAGGGGAAGATGGCCCCCACCCGTCTCCATAACATTGCAGGGCGGAAGCGACGTCTGCCCATATCTCCTAAAGGGCCATTATTTTTTTTTTAAATGACAACATTTTTTTTTTTTTTTGCATTTTAGTGTAAATATGATATCTGAGGTCTGTTTGACCCCAGATCTCATATTTAAGAGGTCCTGTCATGTTTTGTTTTTTTCTATTACAAGGGATGTTTACATTCCTTGTAATAAGAATAAAAGTGACATTAAAAAAAAAAAAAAATGTAAAAATAAAAGGTAAAATAAATTTAAAAAAAGTTTTTAAATGCATCCCGTCCCGCTCATCTCGCGTGCAGAAGCAAACGCATACGTGAGTAGCGCCCGCATATGTAAACGATGTTCAAACCACACATGTGAGGTATTGCCACGATCAGTAGAGTGAGGACAATAATTCTAGCCCTAGACCTCCTCTATAACTTAAAACATGCAACCTGTAGGATTTTTTAAATGTCGCCTATGGAGATTTTTAAGGGTAAAAGTTTGATGCCATTCCACGAGCGGGCGCAATTTTGAAGCGTGACATGTTGGGCATCAATTTACTAGGCATAACATTATCTTTCACACTATAAAAAAAATTGGGCTAACTTTGTTTTCTTATTTTTTAATTCAAAAAAGTGTATTTTTTCCAAAAAAAGTGTGCTCGTAAGACCGTTGTGCAAGAAAGTATTGCAACGACCGATATTTTATTTTCTAGGGTGTTAGAAAAAAAAGAATAATGTTTGGGGGTTCTAAGTAATTTTCTAGCAAAAAAAAATGTTTTTAACTTATAAACAACACATCTCAAAATAAGGGTCGGTCCTTAAGTGGTTAAGTCCCATTTTCAATAATACAAGGGAGAAACTTATTTTTCCTTGGGGTTAATATGAGCAGCAGCTGTGATTGGCACTTGTGAAAAGTGCCAACCATGCCTGTCTTTTGTACAATATACCTCCGTGTTCCATTGATAGAAGCTGTACTATCAGTTCCTGCACTGAAATGTGCCCTATGAATGAAGGACTGGAGGATGAATGAAAGGTCCGTCTTCTCTATTCATTGATTTATATAAGAGAAAGAATTTGAGACTTTGAGTGAAACATGTGGGAACACATGTCTCCATCCCTACATCATAGCAAAGAGGGGGATTTCGTGACTTTGAATGAGGTGGGTGAGAGTGGCTAAATGATAACTCAGTTTTGAAAAGGATACCTTTATTGTCAAAAAGCAACACAGCATAACACAGCATAAAATAAATGCAACTAGTAAATATGCAATCACATGTTAAAAACCATGTATGGTGAAAACAATAGTGCAGCATGGCAGGCCCAAAGTATGGTACATGTAAGATCTTCCATTTGGAAGCAAAATAAGATCACAGAAATCTAGTACATAGAGTTTATTGGAATCAATAAAGCATCTACAGAATAGGGGCATCCAGTAAGCTTGACGCATTTCGTGTATATTAAATTACACTCTTCAGGGGCAGGTGCACTTGGGTCTACAACAAAACATTAATAAGTCAATATGTACCATGGTTGAAACCATATGTAGGAGAAGTATATACAAATAGGGAGAGGGAGGTAAACTCAGTCTGAGTCTGAGTCTGTGCATCCAGACAGAGAAGGCTGCCAAAGGTATCATTCCCAGGTGCTGAGCTCAGAACCCGGCATTGAAATGACTGGGCGCATACCATGATCCCAACACAGATGAGAAACACATAACCAAATGTAACCATTGTAACACATAACCAAAAATATATCTGTATGTGGTCCATGGAAGTGCAGTGAGAGACAGGACATGCTGCCTGGTGGAAAGGCTGACAGTGAATGTTGCACCTGTGTGACGCTGGGAGGAGTCTGCTGATAACTCTCTGCACATATAGTGTTCCCATTCACTGTCATCCTTTCCACCAGGCAGCATGTCCTGTCTCTCATTGCACTTCCATGGACCAGAGGAAAGAGAGGGGGTGGGACCCAGGCTCTGGGTCTGGGTCTGAATGGACACACAGAGCAGCGACTTGGCTCGGTTGCCCCAATAGCAAGATGCTTGCTGTGGGGGCACTTGGCAGGGGGGAGGGGCCAGAAGCACTGAAGAGGGACCCGAGAAGAGGAGGATCTGGGCTGCTCTGTGCAAAACCATTACACAGAGCAGGTAAATATAACATGTTTTGTTATTTTTAAATGAAAAAAAAACAAGATTTTAGTATAATTTTGAAAGGCCCCTTGAGCACAGATCCTGCATGTCAGTAGTGGCCAAGTTTCTATTTGTAGGGGGGCCTTAACTGCCATCTTTGACATCCTCAGAGGGAAGCAAAAAATGTTCTGCAAATGTAATGATACATTACATATGCAGAATGCAGGGGACATGAACTGTAGACTTGTTAAATGAGTCTGCTAGAGATCATTGCCATTACATATCAATGGTCTCAGTTCCACTATTAGCTCCTGCGGCCCAAGGACCTCACAATAATTCTAAAAATATTTCTTCTAGATGTGTTGAGGCCACTTAAAGTGAAATTTCACTCTCGCAATCATCATTGATTATTTTTAATCTGTATGCTGCAAACATTAGTAAATAGATAGGAAAGTATATCATGTTTACTTGTTTTAAAGGGTTTTTTTTACATTTCTTCAGTTACTTCCTGGTTTTCAGGCCTAGGCAGAGGATTTCATACATCCCAGGAGTCTTCATGGGAAGAGGGCAGGAGGGGTTTTCTCAACTAAGCACACCCTTCTGCCTGCATGCCTGAGCTAAGGACAGATGGTTTCCACAAAGTAAATGTTATATGAATCACCTGTCCTTATTCAAGATGGCCACAGTCAGAAATGTTAGGGGGTGTTTTTCAAAGTGATTATCATCAAAATAAAGCATGGAGACAAAGATGAATGAGTGAGTTTGCTTTGAATATAAAAAATGAATTAAATATGAATTTTGCTTTAAGGTGCTCAGGTGCAGTGTAGTTCTGCTTTAATAAGACAAAGGAGATCTTTCAAAGCTTTGAACATTTCTACATGATCAGAAGCTTTCCTTCAACAAGAGTAATTCACATTTCCTATATGATTCATTTAAAAATAGATTTATCTAAAGATCAGTCATAAAAATACAAAAATATCTACATTCATGCACAAAGTAAACTTTAGTGAGCATTTCCTTTACTGGGTTTAGGAGCAGTTATATGTATACTGTAAAAGTCCTGAACTATTTTCTTAATAAGCATTAGGATTTGCACTTTATAGGTCAGAAGTCCACACTTGGCTGGGTCGAAACAGGATTCATTAAAGGGTGCATGGGATAGCACAAAGGAGCCATATAAAACATAACTTAGAAAAGATAATAGAACACACCAAATGATTTAACTGTTAAACCTTTATTGGATATTTTATTGGCCATGGTGTTATTCAAAGGGTAACCTTAAATGATTCATAAATGACATATCAAAGAAAATATCAAAAAGAGAAACCAAAACCGTGGTCTGGTCCAGGGAGCTGGGGCGGATACAGCTGGCAGCAGCGGGTTTAAATAGGGTCCAAAAGTGCGGGACAATTGTCCACCATTTTTTAAACCAATTAAGGCCTGTTGCTAAGGGAGAATCCTGCTGCAACAGCCAATAGAAACCTTCCAATGCAATACAATGGAAGCATGGCCCTTTGTACTATACCATGACTGCTAGGGACCCCTGCATTCTACAAAAAATGCTTAAGGGCTATCAAAATCTGATGAGTTGGATGCTGCTGACCAGCAAGGATGCAAGCTAAAGAGAGGTCCGTCCTAACCCAAAGCACACTGCAGAAATAGGAAGACCGGCCACCTCACACTTTGTCTGACCCGAGTGGTAAAAGCAGCCTCAGCTCGATTCATTCAGGCCATGTCCCCAACATGTTTCAGCTAAGGCTGGTTTTACCTGCTAACCACTCGGGCCAGGTGAGGTGTGTGGAGGCTGGGCTACCTCTTCCTATTTCTTCAGGGTGCATTCTACAAGATATGTAGATATCTGTAGTTAACCAGTTTCTTTCATTGGCAGTATGTAATGCTTGTTTGCTATGGGTAAATTGAAATTTATTCAGCAAAAAAAAAAATATATAAAAATGTATATTTAATTTTACCTTCCTGTGTGGTTAGTTGCAAAGAATGTTTATTGGTCATATTAACATCATATTTTTTCCAAAAAAAAGAAAGTATTTGAATGTCAGGGTTGTTTATTGTAAGTGCAAATTACAAGTGCAGTGTTTTGCTTTGTGTCTTTTGAGGTCACTTTGTGGTAAAAAAAGTGCTTTACTAAAGAAGAATGCCGTACATACAAACTATTTTCAAATGTATGAAATATCCAAAATCAAAACCTATAACACAAATGAAAACAGGAGAAGACAGTGGCGCCAATAAATGTAATAGTGATAAATAACTGTGAATCAAAGAACCTGAAACAATGATTATGTAGTAATAAATACTGAAAATCACCAAGTGGCAAGTGAAAAAATGTCTATATAATGATAATATAGTCCATGAATATAGGTTGGCAAAACAAATAAGAGAAAGACTTGTAGTGGTCACATTTTGCTATATAAATTAGTGTTGTGTTATAGCTTAGTATCTGGTGCCATCTAGCAACCAAAATTGTGTATGGACTTGATTTTATCTTTTTCTTTCTGGTTAATGTGAGAAAATATTAGGAAGTGACTATTTTGTTAACATTTCCACAATAACTTGACCTACCCACAATGCCTATGACCTCCCATGAACACCAAGAGAACAGAACTGCAGTGTAGGAGGACTATAAAAGAACTCAGCGTGGCCATCTTAGGCCTCTTGGAAACGCATGGCCAGCCTGGGAGGATCTGTGTGAGGTCTCCAGCGTAGTGCGGCCTACCTCCACGGAAGAGCGATCCGATCAGCAATCCTGTGACACCTCTGTGAGCTGGACTGACGGCAAGGCAGGACTGGGAAGGAGCCAGAGAAGCCGGTCTGAGCCATCTGAGAGTCCCAGAGCATTTTGTTGTGTGGAGTGGAGCAGCGTAGCACTGTCAGTCAGCTGGAAACAGGACCCTGTACACCGGAGCAGAACCTTCCTACATCACAGACCTGGTTGGGTGAGCGGGCTGCTGCCCAAAAGTTTCCTTGATGCACCTTTACACACCTCTCTGTACAACACAGAGTTGCTGGGACCTATAGTCCCATAAAGCAAAGTCAAAGGATTAGACTGAGTGAGTTCAAAAATAGGCCTCAGGCCTGTATTTCCTTGCGGATCTGGTACTGTGTTATTGGCAGCAGAGGTAGTTGCAGTATTGCTGTACCATAACATTGATTCAATATTCAGCCTGCTTTGACCGGGAGTTGTTAACCATTGGATTACAAATACACTTTATTCATAGCTAGCAGAAGAAAGAAGAAAAGAAGGACTGTTTCATAAAACACAAGGCTTTGTGTTTCATTGCCCAATTAAAAATACTGTAATATAAAGTAATGGGAGCTCCCTAGGGATTATACTATATTCTATTGAATTAGCATACGCTTTATTTACAGTTTCAAAGCGTGAAAGGGGTGGGATAGTGCTCATAGTGAAATCAGTTCACTCTGTCATTTATCCCAATTCCCTTGACACATTGCTAGCAGGTTAATTCAAACACTTTACATCTGTTGTAATATTTTTGTAAGTTGAAATCAGTTGACTGTCATACTACGATGGTCTGACAGTTACAACTGTTGTAACTTTTACTTTAAGCAAAGAACGGTAAAACAAAATTATTGTTTAAGTATTCCTGTGTGTAGTGTTGCCTTCTTTGAATTTACATACTAGATGCAAGCCGGAGGCTAAAGGTAAAGACAAAAGGTATATGATATATATATATATATATAAATAAACTTCAGGTGGGTTACCCTCTTCTCTTTAATCCTGTTCGATCAAAGCACCGTCAAGGTGGACTCCCAACCTTCCACCATAAATTGATAAAGAAAAGACGTGGATCGATGCTTGATGCAAAAAGTGTCCTTTACTGGAAATATTTCAGTCACATAATATAATGCAAGCAATGCAAGCCACTGTACAGTTCCGAGCGCAACTCGCTCTTCGTCAGGCTTTGATGCTCGAATAGGCCAGGAGAGGAAGTCATGAGCTCAGCCGTGGCCACTCAGTGGAGTCGAGAATTTGGGGGTGTAGCCCAGAAGACTACTATACTGAGACTCCCAGGAGACCAATGGTTTGATAGAGAGGTGGGACTACTAATGTGGAAAGCAGTGCCCGGACAAGGTTGCTATTTGCTAGACTTAAAGCAGACTGTACAGGAAAACTTTACTTACGCCCTCTTAGAGTGGAAAGAAGCCACCCCAACAGAGTTCCAGGGAGGGATGGTGAGCCTAACTGAGGGCCTGGATGGAATGGTAATCCCAATTCAAGAATCAGAAGAACAGCCACCCGCAACACCGCCAGGGAGTCCGTTGGCAAGGAGTTCAGAGAGAGACAGCCCAAATTCTGCGAGCCTGGGGTTAGGAGAGAGCCTAGAGCCCAAAATGCCGCCAGCGTCCTTTTATCTAGACATAAGTCGACTGGTGGACAGCTTGATATAAAGCCACCAGACGTCCATGAATGAGAAGTACCAGAAGCTACCCATATTCTCCGGGCGAATACCAAGGCCAGAGGGGGAGGAAGATTTTGAGAGTAGGATGGATCAGGCCACTCACAAGTGCAGTGTTTTGCTTTATGTCTTTTAAGGTCACTTTGTGGTAAAAAAGTGCTTTACTAAAGAAGAATGCTGTACATACAAACTATTTACAAATGTATGAAATATCCAAAACCTATAACACAAATGAAAATAGGAGAAGACAGTGGCGCTAATAAATGTAATAGTGATAAATAACCGTGAATCAAAGAACCTGAAACAATGATGATGTAGTTATAAATACTGAAAATCACCCAGTGACAAGTGAAAAAATGGCTATATAATGATAATATAGTCCATGAATAGGGATGAGCTTCATGTTCGAATCGAACCCATGTTCGACTCAAACATCGGCTGTTCGATCATTCGCCGAATTGCGAACAATATGGCCTGTTCGCGCCAAATTCGCGGGGCGCGTCACGCCCCATAATTCACTGCGGCATCGCAGTGCATTGCTGGCTGATGATTGGCCAAGCATGCACTATGACCCGCATGCTTGGCCAATCACAGCGCCGTCGGTAGAGAGAGCTGTAATTGGCCAAAGCCAGGGTGGCTTTGGCCAATTATGGCTCAGGGGGTTTAGAACACGCCCCACACTATATAAGGCCGCCTGCACGGCGGCCCTGTGTAGTGTGTTCCGGCTTGCTGAGAGATAGAGAGAGAGACAGTGTCATTTCATTTGAGTTAGCTAGATTAGGCAGGACAATCAGTGAGTTAGCTGCACTTATAGTGTATTGTGTATATATATGCATCCCAGGTGTTGCATATATATATAAATATATATATATATATATACACTGTATTCAGTTTAGCTAGATCCGTTCCTGTCATCTTCCTACTGACAGGCTTGTCTTGTTACAGTATTTACAGCTACCTGAAGAAAATTGCTGGTGTTCTTTTGATCCTATTAGTACCACAGTCAGGCAGCTAGACTATTTACAGTTAGTGTAGTGCTTCCTCCTCACAGTGTTCATCTAAAGCTACAAGTTAGTGTAGTGCGTCCTGCTCACAGTGTTCAGCTAAAACTACAAGTTAGTGTAGTGTGACCTCTGCACAGTGTTCAGCTAAAGCTACAAGTTAGTGTAGTGCATCCTGCTCACAGTGTTCAGCTAAAACTACAAGTTAGTGTAGTGAGACCTCTGCACAGTGTTCAGCTAAAGCTACAAGTTAGTGTAGTGCGTCCTGCTCACAGTGTTCAGCTAAAACTACAAGTTAGTGTAGTGCGTCCTGCTCACAGTGTTCAGCTAAAACTACAAGTTAGTGTAGTGCGACTTCTGCACAGTGTTCAGCTAAAACTACAAGTTAGTGTAGTGAGAGCTCTGCACAGTGTTCAGCTAAAGCTACAGGTTAGTGTAGTGCGTCCTGCTCACAGTGTTCAGCTAAAACTACAAGTTAGTGTAGTGAGACCTTAGCACAGTGTTCAGCTAAAGCTACAAGTTAATGTAGTGAGTCCTGCTCACAGTGTTCAGCTAAAACTACAAGTCAGTGTAGTGAGACCTCTGCACAGTGTTCAGCTAAAGCTACAAGTTAGTGTAGTGCGTCCTGCTCACAGTGTTCAGCTAAAACTACAAGTTAGTGTAGTGCGACCTCTGCACAGTGTTCAGCTAAAACTACAAGTTAGTGTAGTGAGACCTCTGCACAGTGTTCAGCTAAAGCTACAAGTTAGTGTAGTGCTTCCTGCTCACAGTGTTCAGCTAAAACTACAGGTTAGTGTAGTGAGACCTCTGCACAGTGTTCAGCTAAAACTACAAGTTAGTGTAGTGAGACCTCAGCACAGTGTTCAGCTAAAGCTACAAGTTAGTGTAGTGCGTCCTGCTCAGAGTGTTCAGCTAAAACTACAAGTTAGTGTAGTGAGACCTCTGCACAGTGTTCAGCTAAAGCTACAAGTTAGTGTAGTGCTTCCTGCTCACAGTGTTCAGCTAAAACTACAAGTTAGTGTAGTGCGACCTCTGCACAGTGTTCAGCTAAAACTACAAGTTAGTGTAGTGAGACCTCAGCACAGTGTTCAGCTAAAGCTACAAGTTAGTGTAGTGCGTCCTGCTCACAGTGTTCAGCTAAAACTACAAGTTAGTGTAGTGCGACCTCTGCACAGTGTTTAACAGGGGCGTGTAATTACAATTTTTGATGCAATACTTTGCAGGAGGGCTTGTTTCTGCGTTCCAACTAGAGTATCTGTGAGGGGTTGCAGTGTTGTGGCACCAGCACCAGTGCCTAGGGCCCAATTTTTCAGCCCCTGTTCAACAGGGGCATGTAATTACAATTCTTGATCTAATATTTCACAGCAGGGCCCGTTTCTGCGCCTGCTCAGAGTGTTCAGCTAAAACTACAAGTTAGTGTAGTGAGACCTCTGCACAGTGTTCAGCTAAAGCTACAAGTTAGTGTAGTGCTTCCTGCTCACAGTGTTCAGCTAAAACTACAAGTTAGTGTAGTGCGACCTCTGCACAGTGTTCAGCTAAAACTACAAGTTAGTGTAGTGAGACCTCTGCACAGTGTTCAGCTAAAGCTACAAGTTAGTGTAGTGCTTCCTGCTCACAGTGTTCAGCTAAAACTACAGGTTAGTGTAGTGAGACCTCTGCACAGTGTTCAGCTAAAACTACAAGTTAGTGTAGTGAGACCTCAGCACAGTGTTCAGCTAAAGCTACAAGTTAGTGTAGTGCGTCCTGCTCAGAGTGTTCAGCTAAAACTACAAGTTAGTGTAGTGAGACCTCTGAACAGTGTTCAGCTAAAGCTACAAGTTAGTGTAGTGCTTCCTGCTCACAGTGTTCAGCTAAAACTACAAGTTAGTGTAGTGCGACCTCTGCACAGTGTTCAGCTAAAACTACAAGTTAGTGTAGTGAGACCTCAGCACAGTGTTCAGCTAAAGCTACAAGTTAGTGTAGTGCGTCCTGCTCACAGTGTTCAGCTAAAACTACAAGTTAGTGTAGTGCGACCTCTGCACAGTGTTTAACAGGGGCGTGTAATTACAATTTTTGATGCACTACTTTGCAGGAGGGCTTGTTTCTGCGTTCCAACTAGAGTATCTGTGAGGGGTTGCAGTGTTGTGGCACCAGCACCAGTGCCTAGGGCCCAATTTTTCAGCCCCTGTTCAACAGGGGCATGTAATTACAATTCTTGATCTAATATTTCACAGCAGGGCCCGTTTCTGCACCCACCAAGAGCGAGTGAGGACTTACAGTGTTGTGGCACTAGCACCACCACCACCAAAGGCCCAACTTTTCTGCCCCTGTTCAACAGGGGCATGTAATTACAATTCTTGATCCAATATTTCACAGCAGGGCCCTGTGAGGGCTTACAGACTCCTACTTGCAAACGGAAGGAGACAACAGGAAGTGAGATGAAATCTACCCCTAGGAAGGGAAATTCTCTCCTGTAAGAGATAATATGGGAAAAACGTTTCTCCTTTCCACTGATGCTTTATCACCAATCCTTGTTTCACAAAAAAACCCAAATTTTCAAAAAACATTTGTCATTGGGACAAAAAATGAGGTGAAATCTTCTGAAGAGGAGCACAGACGGCAAAACAAATGTCACAGGGGTGATAACCCTTCCCTCCCTATGTTTTCCAAAAAGCTTAAAATAGATTTTTTGGCTGGAGCTAAACACGTTAAAAATGTAACAGTTCAAAATTACAAACAGATTCTCCTTAACAACAAACCTACAGTCCCTGTCTTGTTTACACCACCTGTATACTGCTGTTCAGAGTATATAGGGCCTGGTGGCCCCACGCCTTTCCTTTTTTTAATTTAGGTGCGGGGTTCCCCTTAATATCCATACAAGACCCAAAGGGCCTGGTAATGGACTGGGGGGTACCCATGCTGTTTGTCTCACTGATTTTCATCCATATTGCCAGGACCCGACATTACATTAAAGCCGCAAGCAGTTTTAAATGACTTTTTTTCCTTTAAAAATGACATTTTGTGCAGAGACTGTTCTAAGCACGGGAAACATGCGCCACTTTGCAGGCATACTATAGACACCCCCAGGTACGATATTTAAAGGAATATTTCACTTTTTTTTTTTTTTTACTTTAAGCATCATTAAAATCACTGCTCCCGAAAAAACGGCCGTTTTTAAAAGTTTTTTTTGCATTGATACATGTCCCCTGGGGCAGGACCCGGGTCCCCAAACCCTTTTTAGGACAATACCATGAAAATTAGCCTTTAAAATGAGCACTTTTGATTTTGAATGTTCGAGTCCCATAGACGTCAATGGGGTTCTAACGTTCGTGTGAATTTTCGGTCCGTTCGCAGGTTCTGGTGCGAACCGAACCGGGGGGTGTTCGGCTCATCCCTATCCATGAATATAGGTTGGCAAAACAAATAAGAGAAAGACTCAATCTTCTTGGACTCTTAATCTTCCACCACACCAATGTGCTTGTGACACCTCTCCCTCTGAAAAACGCACTCACCAGCTTGTTTTGCCTCCCACTCTCGTGTTTGGCAAAATTAGTGATTGAACCACACCTGGGTTGCAAACGATGATCCGTGACTCAAATCAGAAAAGCTCGATATGTGGACAATAAATAAACAAAGTGCTCCACATAGCATGATAACATTTTAACCAGTTTAAATAAATCACACCAAAAACACTTCAATGTTTACACTCACATTTAAAACGAAAAAGGTAAGTCTCAAAAGTAAATCCACAGCAAGCAAACAAACGATGGCTTAGAGGTGCACTGCAGTCACGGCGGACCTGAGGTGTGCGCTTGTGATGTATCTCTCACCCCACTCCTAAGGTCCTGCTATCTGGTATCAGTGTGTAGGTGCTCAGCAAGCGGCGTCTCACGTCAGTAGGATAGATTGCCGTGTAGCCACGCCCCTGACATGTTTCATCACTAAGACTTCCTCATGGGATTGGCTACACGGCCCATCCATCACTCCTTATGTATTCTCTCTCTATTAGTCATGTGATTCTCGATATCGCGCATGCGCACACATCATGTCCCCATGACCGCAAAGCGCTGGCAAACAGTATATACGAATCTATCCGACCAAGAAATATAATGATACTGATGTATTTAACAATAGACAATGTATCAAACAGTATTGTACAGAAGATACCAAGACATTTAAACCAACACTTATTAAGGCGATGGTGTGTATAAACTTAAAAAAACACATTTAAGAAAAGGAAGTATATTGTGGCTCATTATTAAAAGAACCGCTCGATTTAGTTAAATATAGCAGTGGATGATCTGTTCATAAGAATTAGAAATTAACAAAGAGCAGCTACACCGTTATGATAGTGGTGTAAATTAAAATAAAAATACAAAAATACAAATACGCTAAAAAAATTATAAAAAATATAAAAATTAATAATATTATAAAGAATTATAAAACATCAGTAATCTGTGCAACAGAAACATCTGATGATTGGATTGGCTGATACAATAATTTAATCAAGTTGGAAAACAAACTACTAATGTTCCCCTATAAGTTAGATTAAATATCATTAATAAACAGTGAGGTACCACTGGTGAGGTCCACCTATGTGAAACAAACAGAGCATAGAGATACACTATGATAGCGAAAACCTATCCTGATGTTTGCCAGATGTTCTGCTATCCCTACTTTGAGAAGTCTTTTTGTTCTCCCCACATAAAATAGCCCGCATGGGCAGCACATCAGATATACTACGTGTGAGGAGTTGCAGGTGAAAAAATCCTTAATATTTAAGGACTCGCCATCTCTATTGGAGAACTCTGTCCTACCCCTATTACTGATTTTAACAGTTTTGCAGCATTTGCATTTTCTGCAACTCCTCACACGTAGTATATCTGATGTGGTGCCCATGCAGGCTATTTTATGTGGGAAGAACAAAAGGACTTCTCAAAGTCCGGATAGCAGAACATCTGGCAAACATCAGGATAGGTTTTCGTTATCATAGTGTATCTCTACACTTTAAAGAGAAACACAATCAGGACGCCTCCTTATTACAATTCTGTGGGATAGTTATTATCCATCCATCTTGGAGGGGCTCTAATAGAGTTAGGGATCTATCCCAAAGAGAAACCCGCTGGATTTTTTTGATGAAGTGCCTAGCACCTAGAAGGTTAAACATTGAGGTAGACCTCAATTGTTTTCTTAATGATTATTGACCAACTTACAGTTTGATTTATTTTTGGGTATTGAACACGGAGTGTTTGCCATCATGTTTAGTCTTTTCCATCAGTCACTATTTCCTGCCATCTAAATTATTATTATTATTATTATTATTATTTTTATTATCATTATTCATCAATGATGGGATGCATGTTTTATATCCCCAATTTAATAATATAGAAAAAAAAACGTTATATATATATTGCATCCATTTAGAGTATTTATATGGAGTTTTCCTGGACCCCTATAAGAAATGTGAGAGAGATGGGATATGCTCTGTTTGTTTCACATAGGTGGACCTCACCAGGGGTACCTCACTGTTTATTAATGTGATTTAATCTAACTTATAGGGGAACATTAGTAGTTTGTTTTCCAACTTGATTAAATTATTGTATCAGCCAATCCACTCATCAGATGTTTATGTTGCACAGATTACTGATGTTTTACGATTCTTTATAATATTATTCATTTTTATATTTTTTATACTTTTTTATAAATTTTTTTAGCGTATTTGTATTTTAGTATTTTTATTTTAATTTACACCACTATCATAACGGTGTAACTGCTCTTTGTTTATTTCTAGTTCTTATGAGCAGATCATCCACTGCCATATATAACTAAATCGAGCGGCTCTTTTAATAATGAGCCACAATATACTTCCTTTTCTTAAATGTGTTTTTTTAAGTTTATACACACCGTCGCCTTAATAAGTGTTGGTTTAAATGTCTTGGTATCTTCTGTGCAATACTGTTTGATACATTGTCTATTGTTAAATACATCAGTATCATTATATCTCTTGGTCGGATAGATTCCTATATATTGTTTGCCGGCGCTTTGCGGTCATGGGGACATGACGTGTGCGCATGCGCGATATCGAGAATCACATGACTAATAGAGGGAGAATACATAAGGAATAATGGATGGGCCGTGTAGCCAATCCCATGAGTGAGTCTTAGTGACGAAACATGTCAGGGACGTTGCTACGCGGCAATCTATCGCACTGACGTGAGACGCTGCTTGCTGAGCAACTGCACACTGATACCGGATAGCAGGACCTTAGGAGTGGGGTGAGAGATACATCACAAGAGCACACCTCAGGTCTGCCGTGACCACAGTGCACCGCTAAGTCATCGTTTGTTTGCTTGCTGTGGATTTACTTTTCGGGCTTACCTTTTTCGTAGTCCTAACCGCTGGAGATATTTCCCCAAACCCTGGGCCTCCCTTATTTAACTGTGCCCCACACACCCATCACCCTACACCCTCTGGCAGTAGTCGCAATCTACGCAATTTAGTCTCCATTCCTCTTCTTCCCAACACCAGCCTCCCTCTCTCCTGCGCCCTCTGGAACGCCCGCTCTGTCTGCAACAAACTCACTGCTGTTCATGACCTCTTTGTCACTAATTCCTTCAATCTACTTGCTCCCACAAAACCTGGCTCAACGAATATGACACCCCTTCTCCTGCTTCCCTATCCCAGGGTGGCCTTCATTGGACTCAATCCCCTAGGCCTAATGGACGCAAGGGAGGTGGAGTGGGATTCCTCCTATCCCCCCAATGCACCTTCCAGGTTATTCACTCTCCTCCCTCTTTTTCTCTCTCATCATTTGAAGCCCACTGTATACGTCTATTCTCTCCTACTTCCCTTAGAATTGCTGTGATCTCCCGGCCCCCTGGACCATTATCAACTTTCCTTGATGAGTTTTCTGCCTGGCTACCCTACTTTCTCTCTTCAGAAATTCCCACAATCCTTCTCGGTGATTTCAACATCTCTGCTAATACAAACACTCCTGCTATTTCTAAACTTCTTAGTCTAACCTCTTCATTTGACCTAAAACAATGGGTACAGGCTTCTACTCACTCTGATGGCAACACCCTTGACCTTGTATTCTCCTACCTATGCACTCCATGCAACTTCTCAAATAATCCTTTTCCTCTCTCCGACCATCACCTTATTAGTTTCTCCCTCCCCCTGTCTTCCACCACCTTTCCCTATAATCGCCTAACGATCACCCGTAGAAATTTTCACAACTTCAACTCCTCTCTCCTCTATTCTGCTACTGACCACCTCTGACAAAATCTCTCCCCTGTCCTGCCCCAACCAAGCCACGTCTATCTACAATAAATCCCTGTCCTCCACCCTGGACAAGCTCGCTCCCCTCACTACATGCAGAATCAGGCCTCGACCCCTACAACCCTGGCAAACAGATGACACTAAAATTCTCAAAAAACGTAGTAGCGCTCTTGAGCGTCTGTGGCACAGGACTAAGTCTCTCAAAGTTTTCAACCAATACAAATCTGCCCTCCAAAAATACTATTCTTTCCTCCACACTGCCAAGCAAACCTATTTTACAGCTCTTATTAACACCTTCTCATCTAGTCCCCGTAAACTCTTCTCTACCTTCAACTCTCTACTTTGTCCTCCACTGCCTCCACCCACTGACTCACTCACTGCCCAGGAGATCGCTAATCACTTCAAAAACAAGATTGATACAATCTGCGATGAAATCTCCGCTCTACAGGTATCTCCGCCAGCTAGTACCCCATGTCAACAGGCACAACTGACACTCCCACTATTCAAATCTGCTACTACAGACGAAGTTGCTAAACTCCTTTCTATCGCCCACCTAACCACCTATCCCCTGGACCCTATTCCCTCTCATATGCTACGGTCGCCCTCTGACTCCATCCTACACTCTCTAACCCACATCTTCAATCTCTCCCTCACCTCTGGCGTCTTCCCCAATGCTCTAAAAACATGCACTGGTCACCCCCATACTTAAAAAGCCATCCTTGGACCCTACCAATCTTAACAACCTACGCCATATCTCCTTGCTCCCCTTTTCCTTTAAACTCCTTGAACGCCTGGTTTACAACCAACTGAGTGACCACCTCATTAAAAACAACCTTCTTGATCCCCTTCAATCTGGATTTCGCCCTCAACACTCCACAGAAACTGCTCTTTTAAAACTCACAAATGACCTACTAACTGCAAGAACCAACAGACGCTATTCTGTACTCCTACTTCTGGATCTTTCAGCTGCCTTTGACACGGTTGACCACACCCTCCTCCTCAAAAAACTTTACTCCCTCGGTCTCCGTGACTGTGCTCTTCAGTGGCTCTCATCCTACCTATCCCAACGCACCTTCAGTGTCACTTACAATTCTACTTCCTCCACTCCTCTTCCCTTCTCTGTCGGGGTCCCCCAAGGTTCTGTTATTGGACCTCTTTTATTTTCAATCTACACCTCTTCCCTGGGTCAGCTGATAGCCTCTCATGGCTTTCAATACCATTTCTACGCTGACGACACATAAATCTATCTCTCCATCCCTCAACTCACTCCATCAGTCTCCTCACGCATCACTAACTTACTAACCGATATATCTGCATAGATGTCACACCACTTCCTCAAACTCAACTCCAAAACCGAGCTTATAATATTTCCTCCCTCACGTGCCTCTTCCCCTGACTTGTCTGTCAAGAGCAATGGCACAACCATCCACCCGTCCCCACATGTCAGGGTACTAGGTGTTATCCTGGATTCTGAACTCTCCTTTCGGCCCCACATCCAATCACTTTCCAAAGCTTGCCGCCTCAACCTCCGCAACATCTCTAAACTACGTCCCTTTCTAACCAACGAAACCACAAAGCTCCTGATTCACTCCCTTGTTATCTCTCGCCTCGACTACTGCAACTCCCTCCTCATTGGCTTACCTTTAAAGTAGACTATCCCCCCTTCAGTCCATCATGAATGCTGCTGCCAGACTCATCCACCTTACAAACCGCTCAGTGTCTGCTACCCCTCTCTGCCAATCCCTTCATTGGCTGCCACTCGCCCAACAAATTAAATTCAAAATACTAACAATAAGTTACAAAGCCATCCACAACTCTGCCCCCAGCTACATTACTAGCTTAGTCTCAAAATACCAACCTGTCCAATACAGTCCCAACAGTGAAGCATGGTGGTGGCAGCATCATGCTGTGGTGATGTTTTTCAGCTGCAGGGACAGGACGACTGGTTGCAATAGAGGGAAAGATGAATGCGGCCAAGTACAGGGATATCCTGGACAAAAACCTTCTCTAGAGTTCTCAGGACCTCAGCCTGGGCCGAAGGTTTACCTTTCAATAAGACAATGACCCTAAGCACACAGCTAAAATAACGAAGGAGTGGCTTCACAAAAACTCCGTGACTGTTCTTGAATGGCCCAGCCAGAGCCCTGATTAAACCTAATTGAGTATCTCTGGAGAGACCTAAAAATGGCTGTCCACCAACATTTACCATCCAACCTGACAGAACTGGAGAGGATTTGCAAGGAGGAATGGCAGAGGATCCCCAAATCCAGGTGTGAAAAACTTGTTGCATCTTTCCCAAAAAGACTCATGGCTGTATTAGATCAAAATCTACTAAATACTGAGCAAAGGGTCTGAATACTTAGGACCATGTGATATTTCAGTTTTTCTTTTTTAATAAATCTGCAAAAATGTGAACAATTCTGTGTTTTTTCTGTCAATATGGGGTGCTGTGTGTACATTAATGAGGGAAAAATGAACTTAAATGATTTTAGCAAATGGCTGCAATATAACAAAGAGTGAAAAATGTAAGGGGGTCTGAATACTTTCCGTCCCCACTATATATATATATATATATATATATATATATATATATATATATATATACACACACACATAGTATCCAGATGACAACACTGAAGAAATTACACTTTGCTACAATGTAAATTAGTGAGTGTACAGCTTGTATAACAGTGTACGTTTGCTGTCCCCTCAAAATAACTCAACACAGCCATTATTGGCAAAAAAGTGAGTACAGTGAAAATGTCCAAATTGGGCCCAAAATGTCAACTGAGGGTAAAGGTGATGGACTGGCCAAGCATGTCTCCAGGCCTAAACCCTATCTGTGGGGCATCCTCAAACAGAAGGTGGAGCACAAAGTCTCTAACATCCACCAGCTCCGTAATGTTGCAATGGAGGAGTGGAAGAGGACTCCAGTGGCAACCTGTGAAGGTCTGGTGAACTCCATGCCCAAGAAGGTTAAGGCAGTGATGAAAAATAATGGTGGCCACACAAAATATTAACATTTTGGGACCAATTCAGACATTTTCACTTAGGGGGTATACTCACTTTTGTTGCCAGCGGTTTAGACATTAATAGCTGTGTGTTGAGTTAATTTGCGGGGGCAGCAAATTGACACTGTTATACAAGCTGTACACTCAGTACTTTACATTGTAGCAAAGTGTAATTTCTTCAGTGTTGTCACATGAAAAGATAATAAAATATTTACAAAAATGTGAGGGGTGTACTCACTTTTGTTAGAAACTGTATTTCAGACACAACACTGAATGTGATGATGATTAATGATAGAGAAATGTGTGTCTTCAGCACTTAAACAATGTCGCTGCTGACATCCTTCTAAAAAATGTAGTTTCTTGGCTGTGTCTGGCTACAGAACCAGAAAAGAACAAACAGTGCCTTGCAAAAGTATTTACCCCCTTGGCATTTTTGGTGTTTGTTGCCTCACAACCTGGAATTAACATGGAATGTTTGAGGATCTGCATCATTTAATTTACAGAACATGCCCACAACTTTGAAGATTTTTTTTTTGTTATTGTGAAGCAAACAACAAAAGGGACAAAATAACAGAAAAAGTCAATGTGCATAACTATCCACCCCCCTAAAGTCAATACTTTGTAGAGCTGCCTTTTGTGGCTATCACAGCTCCAAGTCACTTTGGATAAGTCTCTATGAGCTTGCCACATCTTACCACTGGGATTTTTGCTCATTCCTCCTTGCAAAACTGCTCAAGCTCCAAGTTGGATGGTTTGCGCTTGTGAACAGCAATCTTTAAGTCTGACGACAGATTTTCTATTGGATTGAGGTTTGGCCTTTGACTAGACCATTCCAACACATTTACATGTTTCCCCCTAAACCACTCAAGTGTTGCTTTAGCAGTGTGTTTGGGGTCATTGTCCTGCTTGAAGTTGAACCTCCGTCCTAGCCTCAAATTGCGTAAAGAGTGGTACAGGTTTTGCTCAAGAATATCCCTGTATTTAGCACCATCCATCTTTCCCTCAACCCCGACCAGTTTCCCAGTCACGACTGCTGAAAAACATCCCCACAGCATGATGCTGCCACCACCATGTTTCAGTGTGAGGATAGTATTCTTTGGGTGATGTGATATGTTGTGTTTGTGCCAGACATAGCATTTTCTTTGATGGCCAAAAAGTTAAATTTTAGTCTCATCAGACCAGAACACCTTCCTCCATACATTTTGGGAGTCTCTCACGTGCCTTTTCGCAAACTCAAAACGTGCCATTTTGTTTTTTGCTGAAAGTAATGGCTTTCTTCCAGCCACTCTGCCATAAAGCCCAACTCTCTGGAGCGCACGGCTTATTGTCGTCCTATGTACAGATACTCCAGTCTCTTGCTGTGGAACTCTGCAGCTCCTCCAGGGTAACCTTAGGTCTCTGTGCTGCCTCTCTGATTAATGCCCTTCTTGCCCGGTCCGTGAGTTTTGATGTGCGGCCGTCTCTTGGCAGGTTTGCTGTTGTGCCATGTACTTTCCATTTGGTTATGATAGATTTGATGGTGCTCCTAGGGATCATGAAAGATTTGGATATTCTTTATAACTTAACCCTGAACAACATTGTCCCTTACTTGTTTGGAGAGTTCCTTGGTCTTCATGGCAGTGTTTGGTTAGTGGTGCCCCTTGCTTAGTTGTTGCAGCCTCTGGGGCCTTTCAAAAAGGTGTGTATATGTAATGACAGATCATGTGACACTTAGATTGCACACAGGTGGACATCATTTCACTAATTATGTGACTTCTGGAGGTAATTGGTTGCACCAGAGCTTTTTATGGGCTCCATAACTGTCACGTCAATACTCACCGAGGCCGAGATGCCGAGAGTGGCTCGCCCTTACGACCACGCGCACCCGAACCCCCGAGGATGAGACAGGGGATCGGAAGCACGCGAAGGCATGGGTTTCCGGTAGTAGCTGTGAGAAGGCTCAGAATCGCTTGGATGGTGGGAAGCCTCCTGGCGGAGCCGTGCAGGACCGGTGTGCCTATTAGTGCAAGGAGCAAAGATTAAGAGGTGTTCAACAGACAAGTAGGAAGTGCTTATGACTGAGGAGAGCAGGGGGTGTCAGCTCAACGGAGAGTATGGTAGTATACACAGGCAGAGGTCAGGGTATCCGGCAGACAGGGAGTGATCCTTCAAACAGGCAGAGGGTCTGGGTATCCAGCAGACAAGAGAGTGGTCGTTAAACAGGCAGAGGGTCAAGGTATCCGGCAGGCAATAGAGTGGTCGTTAGGCAGACAAAAGGTCAGGGTATCCAGCAGGCAAAGAGTGGTCGTTTGAACAAGCAGGGATCGGTTGAACTGTGAATCAGGAAACAGGAATCAAGCACAACACAGGGTACAGCTGACGACAAACCAGCAACCCGACTGGTTGCTGGTGTCATCTCAAGTAGCCTCCCGGTGAGCGTGTCAGTGTGACGCGCTACCGGGCACCCGCACGGGCGACGGCGCGCACACGTGGACCGCCGTGCACCCGCGCCGCACCATCACGCCGCGAACGGGTGCACGTCTCAATACCAGCCCACCGCGCATGCGCCCCACAGCCCGGCGAACGGAGGCGACTTGTCCTTTGTGACAGTGCCCCCCTCCTGCCCTTCTTTCTACAACCCAGGATAGCCTCCACCTCGAACTCATTCTCCCTGTCCACCCTGATCGGTGGGGGAGGAACCTCTCCTCTTTCTGGAAACGGACTGGATACAACAGGCTTCAACAGAGATACGTGGAAGACAGGATGGATCTTGTACGTTTTAGGCAGAACTAGCTCCATGGCCACAGGATTGATGATCCTTTTGATAGGAAAGGGGCCAATGAATTTAGGTCCCAATTTTCGGGATGGCAACTGTAGCTTGAGATTAGAGGTGGACAACCAAACTTCTTCCCCTATGTTAAATGTTGGGTTCTCCTTCCTACCTCGGTCATACTGCTCCTTGTAGGCCCTTTGAGCTTTTTGTAGCATGTTTTGGATCTCCTGGAAGTTAGTTTGCAAGGATGTAATTCTGTCCTGCACTGAAGGGACTGTTATTTCAGGAATGTCCTTAGTCAGAAATGTGGGATGGAATCCGCAGTTGGCCCAGAAGGGCGTTTGGTTGGTAGCCGCGTGAACTGAGTTGTTGTACGCAAACTCTGTGTATGGAAGGAGTTTTGCCCAATCATCCTGGGATCCCGAACAAAAGCAACGGAGATACTGCTCTAAAGTTTGATTTGTTCTCTCCGTTTGGCCATTGCTCTGAGGGTGGTAGGCTGACGAGAGGCACACTTTAATATCCAGGGCTTTACAGAGTTCCTTCCAGAATTTGGACGTGAATTGCACGCCTCTGTCAGACACGATACTCCTTGGTACACCGTGAAGTCTTATGACCTCTTTCAGGAAAACATTGGCTGTCTCTACTGCGGAAGGAGTACCTACCATAGGCAGAAAGTGGGCCATTTTGGACAGACGATCAACCACAACAAAAATAGTAGTGTGGCCTTCTGAGGCCGGTAAGTCCACAATGAAATCTACAGATACATCGGACCATGGTTGTTCTGGAATAGGTAGTGGTTTAAGTAAACCCCAGGATCTGGTGTTTTGGCCCTTGTTACGTTGACACAGGAGACAAGAGGCCACATACTCCCTGCAATCCCTTCTCCAACCCGGCCACCAGAAGGCGCGAGAGATCAGGTCAGCTGTCTTCCTAACCCCAAAGTGGCCGGCCAATTTATGGTCGTGGCACATCTTGAGGGCTGTTAACCGAGTCTGTTGAGGTACAAAAATTTTGCCCCGGATCCAAAAGAGACCTTCGTCTTTCCTCAGGGATTGTACCTCCGGATCCGTACATGTATGGGACGACTTCTTGATAGAGGACATTAAGTCTGTCTGTGTCAGTCCAAGGAAATTTTGAGGTGCAAGAATTGTGCTTGGTTCTGAAGTCTGGAGGTCTGCTGAGAACATCCGGGAAAGGGCGTCTGCATTCCCATTCTTTATACCAGGTCTGTACGAGATGTGGAAATTGAAGCGCGAAAAGAACAAGGCCCAACGAGCTTGTCTGGGTTTGAGGCGTTTTGCTGTTTGGAGGTACTCAAGGTACTTGTGATCCGTGAAGATCATCACTGGATGGAGTGCCCCCTCAAGTAAGTACCTCCATTCCTCCAGGGCGAATTTTATGGCCAGCAGCTCCCTGTCACCTACATCATAATTTAATTCTGCCGAACTGAGTTTACGGGAAGCAAATGCAACTGGATGTAAGATGGCCTTAGGTCCCTGTCTTTGAGAAAGGATTGCTCCTGTGGCTATTTCTGATGCATCCACTTCCAGTACGAACGGTTGAGAAGGATCAGGATGCCGGAGAATGGGAGCGGAACTGATCAGATCCTTTAGTTTCACGAAAGCTCCCTGTGCTGCTTGGGACCACTGGAAAGAACCATGCCGGCGGGTTAATTGAGTGATAGGTGCCACTATGGTGGAGAATCCAACAATGAATTTCCGGTAGAAGTTAGCGAATCCTATAAAGCGTTGGACCCCCATTTTGTCAGAAGGAGCTGGCCACTCCTGAATAGCCTGTATCTTTTGAGGATCCATCTCTACCCCATTTGCCGAAATGATGAACCCCAAGAATTGCACGACTGATTTTTCAAACTCACACTTCTCCATTTTTAGGTAGAGTTTGTGTTGTCTCAGAATGGCCAGAACTGTCCTGACGTGACCCCTGTGGAGTTCAAGTGTAGAGGAGAAAATTAGGATATCATCCAAGTAGACCACAAGGAAATCATCTAGGTATTTGCGGAAAATGTCGTTCACCAGGTGTTGAAAAGTGGCAGGAGCGTTACAGAGCCCAAAGGGCATCACCAAGTATTCGAAGTGCCCGAACCTGGATTTGAAGGCCGTCTTCCATTCGTCTCCGGCCCTAATTCTGATAAGGTTGTATGCCCCCCGGAGATCTAATTTAGAAAAGACTCTAGCTGACCGAAAACGTTGGAACAACTCTGGGATGAGTGGTAAAGGGTATCGATTTTTTATGGTGATGTTATTTAACTGCCGGTAATCCACACAGGGCCTAAGGGAACCATCCTTCTTCCCGACAAAGAAGATGCCCGCTCCGGCAGGCGAGGATGAGGGACGGATGAACCCCTTTTCCAGATTCTCGTCAATATATTGTTTGAGAGCCTCCAGCTCCGTTTCTGAAGGAGGAAATATGCGACCAAAAGGAATCTCTGATCCTGGTAAGACGTCGATTGGGCAGTCGTACGGTCGATGTGGTGGAAGGCAATCGGCCATTTGTTTGCTGAAGACCTCCTGGAATTCATGATACGCCTGAGGAACATGTTGGAGGCTAACTGAAGGAGCTGAGATCGTAGCACAGATCTTGGGTTTCGAAGGGCGGCAGTGTTGAGAGCAGTAAGCAGAGGGGAATGAGACCACCTTAGAACTCCACTGAATCAAAGGATCATGGGCCTGTAGCCAGGGTAGGCCTAAGATGACTGGGAACATGGGAGAATGAATAAGGTCCAGGCGTAGGAGCTCTTGGTGTCCTGAATCGGTAGTTGCTAGAATAGGTCGAGTCTCTTGGGTGATTGGGCCTGAGCTGGGAAGAGACCCATCCGCCAAGTGGACCTGTAGATGTTGCGTTTTTGGTTTGTAAGGGCACATGCAGGTTCCGAGCCAAGGCCACGTCCATAAAGCAGCTACACGCACCCGAGTCAATGATCGCCGGCAGGCGGGACTCCCCTTCCGGTAGCTGTAACGAGATAAACAACATGACGTAAGACTTAGAGGTATTGTTATCTTGATAAGTCATTGTTTTGGGCTGGAAGAACTTACTAGGCCTTATCGGGCAGTTACGCAGGAAGTGACCGGCTCCCCCGCAATAGAGGCACAAGTTGGATTGCCGTCTACGTTGTCTCTCTTCTGAGGTTAGTGGTGGTCGTACCAAACCAAGCTGCATAGGTTCGGAATCGGGAAGCGTAGTAGGCCCAGCTGTTATGGGTGATGATATTGGAATGGGTTGGAGTCTAGAGGTCGTCCACGCAGGGCGGGGGTTCTGGAATCGTTCTGACCGACGTTCCCTTAAGCGCCTATCTAATTTGGTGGCTGCCTGAATTAACTCCTCCAAAGATGTGGGGGTTTCCATCCTGGCCAACTCATCCTTGAGGAGCTCTGACAGGCCTTGGCGGTACTGATAGCGTAGGGCTGGCTCATTCCAGTTAGTGTCGGCCGCCCATTTACGGAATTCCACCGTGTAATCCTCAATTGGTCTCCTTCCCTGAACTAGGTGGTGCAGGATAGCTTCAGCGGTAGCCATCCACTGTGGGTCATCATAAAGCTGTGACATACTTTCGAAGAACGTGTCGACAGTATTAAGCACCGGACTCCCTGATTCCATCAAACTGTGTGCCCAAGCCTGAGGTTCCTCTGAGAGCAAAGAAATCGCAAATCCCACCTTGACCACTTCTGATGCGAAGGTTCGGGGTTGCAGCGCAAAGTAGAGGGTGCAGGCGTTCTTAAAAGCTCTGAACTTCTTACGGTCCCCTGAGAACCGTTCCGGTGTGGGGACTCTAGGTTCCGGAAGTGCCATTACGACTGTAGGACTGGCAGCAGCCTGAGGAAGCGGGCCTTCATTGGTGCGGGAGCTGCGGCGGCAGAAGGGATTGGCCCCGTCAGTTGATGGAGACGGCTATCGATTTGCGTGTATCCCTCCTGTAGCCTCTGCACTGAATCTGCCAAGGTGGAGACCTGTTGGCACAGGATCTCCAAGGGAGAGCGCGCTCTGTCGGCCTCGGACATCTGGCTGGTTTGTACTGTCACGTCAATACTCACCGAGGCCGAGATGCCGAGAGTGGCTCGCCCTTACGACCACGCGCACCCGAACCCCCGAGGATGAGACAGGGGATCGGAAGCACGCGGAGGCATGGGTTTCCGGTAGTAGCTGTGAGAAGGCTCAGAATCGCTTGGATGGTGGGAAGCCTCCTGGCGGAGCCGTGCAGGACCGGTGTGCCTATTAGTGCAAGGAGCAAAGGTTAAGAGGTGTTCAACAGACAAGTAGGAAGTCCTTATGACTGAGGAGAGCAGGGGGTGTCAGCTCAGCGGAGAGTATGGTAGTATACACAGGCAGAGTTCAGGGTATCCGGCAGACAGGGAGTGATCCTTCAAACAGGCAGAGGGTCTGGGTATCCAGCAGACAAGAGAGTGGTCGTTAAACAGGCAGAGGGTCAAGGTATCCGGCAGGCAATAGAGTGGTCGTTAGGCAGGCAAAAGGTCAGGGTATCCAGCAGGCAAAGAGTGGTCGTTTGAACAAGCAGGGATCGGTTGAACTGTGAATCAGGAAACAGGAATCAAGCACAACACAGGGTACAGCTGACGACAAACCAGCAACCCGACTGGTTGCTGGTGTCGTCTCAAGTAGCCTCCCGGTGAGCGCGTCAGCGTGACGCGCTACCGGGCACCCGCACGGGCGACGGCGCGCACACGTGGACCGCCGTGCACCCGCGCGCGCCGCACCATCAGGCCGCGAACGGGTGCACGTCTCAATACCAGCCCACCGCGCATGCGCCCCACAGCCCGGCGAACGGAGGCGACTTGTCCTTCATGACAATAACAAAGGGGGTGAATACATACGCACATGCCAATTATCAGTTTTTTATTTCTGAAAAATAGTTTTATGTATATATTTTTCTAATTATACTTCACCAACTTAGACTATTGTGTTCTGATCCATCACATATAATTCAGATTAAAAAAACATTGAACTAAAGGCTGTAATGTAACAAAATAGGTAAAAAGCCAAGGGGGGTGAATACTTTTGCAAGGCACTGTATAGCAAAATGAAATTCAGAAGTTCTTTCCTCTATACTTGTTCTGGGTCAGTGACTCAAATCAGTGACTCAAATCTATTGAAGCTAAAGCGTTTGCATGACAGCCAAACTGACAGTATTTTGAGAAGAAAAGGGCCACAATAGCAGCTCCATATTTCTCTCCTGACTAGTTATATTCAAGCAGTGCTGTTTGTGTGCCATGAGGAGAATTCCTTTCACTTCCTGTGCCATAGATGCAATGTGAAATGTGAAAAAATCTCTACAAAGAAAAGGGAATGAGATAGAACGAGTCCAAAGAGGGGTAACAAAAATGTTGAAAGGTTTGGGGGACAAAACATATCGAGATCGACTTGAGGAACTTAAAGCAGAGCTTGACCCAAAAGAAGCTCCGCTTGATTGCTTCCTTTCCCCCTCTGCTGTCACTTTTGGCACCTTTTGGGGAGGGGGGTACCTGTTTTTGAGAGGTACCCTTCCCCGCTTCCAGGAGACCTCACAACGGTGAGGTCACCTGGAAATTCAGCCCTCCTCCTGCCACCGCCGCTGGGCCATTCAGAAAGCACAGCGAGCTCCGCGCATGTGCAGTAGGGATCCGGCTGTGAAGCCACAAGGTTTCCCTTACAAGGAATGGTGGTGGCAGCACCCAAGAGCCGATAAAAAAACAGCTGGGGGTCCGATATCGCAGTATCCCTTGACAGATAAATGTTCTAATATAAAAAGTCAGCAGCTACAGTATTTGTAGCTGCTGACTTTAAATTTTTTGGTGGGGGTGCTGTAGCTCCACTTCAAAATGTACATTTTGGAGGAAAGAAGGGAAAGGGGAGACATGATTGAAACCTTTAAAAACATCAGGAGGGCATTTTTTTCAATATGGAACCAAAATCAAGAACACAGGGATATGACCTCAAACTAACTGGAGGGACGTTCAAAACTAATCATAGAAAGTATTATTTTACTGAAAGGGTAGTTGATGCTTGGAATAAACTAGCAAAGGTACAGTAGTAAGATAGTCAACAGCAAATGGCTGCAAGCATGCTTGAGATAAACATAGATCTATAGCCAGACAACAGGGTTAACAGAAAATAAATGGGCAGACTCGATGGACTACGCAATCTTTTTCCATGTTTCTATGTTTCTAAAAGGGAATCACTCTCATAGACCATTGTCACAGTAAACTGTCACTACATTGAAAGGATTCCTCTTCTCTGTAAAATTATGAATTTACCTTCACTTGGCGACAGACAAATAGAGAGGGTGCATCTCCGTTTTGGATTAATAGCAACAAAAATGTGAACTACCCTCTTGCCCAGGCCCTATAGAAGCTGCATGGGCTCCCACCACTGTATTGTGTATTCAATGTGATATTTTGCAACTGTGTTTATGTGAAGGAGGAGTGATCACAGGGTGCATTAGCTGAACTGACTATTTAAATTACTGGCATCCTGATGTTTGTGGAACAAGTTGTGAACATTAAACTGCTGGCAGTGGAACACCTAAATAAGTGGTAATTTTCATTCTGCAAGTGCCATCATTTTTTGTTTTTTACATAATGGTGGATGGGACAATGTTTGAGTAAATAATAGAGGAGAAGGAGCATAGACAGTCAATATATAAGTTATATAGCTTACTTGAAACAACATTCAAGAATCCTCAAAATCAAGGCAATGTCCAAATGTTTCATAAACTGCCAGAGACCATCAACCAGACCGAGACAGAAGTACAGTAAAATTACACTTGTTTATTAATAAAAATAAAAAGGTAAATAGAGTAAGCGTAGTCAAAGCATAGCCAGAGTCCAGTAACAGGATTGGGTAGTCAGCCAAGCCAGAATTTAGTAACCAGATCGGGTAATCAGCCAGGCCAGAAGTCAGGGATCCAAGTAGAGGAACAGCAAGCAGGATAAGGAGCCAGAAGGGATGTCAGCAAAGCCAATCTTTAAACACGTAGGAGATGATTTCTTGTGATGTGACCAAGGCGAAGGCAGGAATGAAGTGAGCTGGAGATCTTTAAGTAGGCAGAACTGAAGAGCAGATCCACAACAGCTGGTTAACTGTGGAGAGAGATGAGAGCTGGCAATTAGCCAACAGCTGAGCGGCCAGCTCAGAGAAGAAAGGGCTGAACCAGCCCTGACATAAACTCAGCAGGTTGGGTCTCTATTTCTGTTTGTAGACATAGCATCCGACTTAGAAATCAATCCTATGTCTCATAACTTATATCTGCTAACTCTGTGTTGTAGACATTTTGTAACTTATTAAACCTTTAAGTACTGTACTGATCCTTTCTATTATTGGTAATTGAGGATTTCCACTCAAAACATGAAACACACTATATAAAACAACTAGATGATAATATTAGGAAATAATTCTGTCTCAAAGCTCTAATGCTCTTGTAAAGCTGTTCATACTTCAAAATAATCTACTTTCATAGAAAATGAATGCTGCTTCCTTGGGGATATGAGATATAGCTGAATAAATGATGTGTGTTTTTTTATACCTGGATTATGCAAATTTAACTTGAAGTTGCTTTAAATATATATATTTTTGTTTTCTAAGCATCAGTCAGGCTGCAGTAAGTGGATTACATTATATTTTTGCTCTCTTCTATGCACGGATTATCTTGGTATATTACTTATGGTAAATCATAAGTACTGACAAGATCCGTTTTCTAAATGCCATGAAAAAACATTCTTATACAGCTTTGCATGACATTTTTTTTCAATGCGACTTAGACTTCCTCATTTATAAACTTTGTTTTATTTAAATCTTCTAGTCGGTTTAACTCCAAAATGTATTAACATAAACGCACAAATGTGTGGTCTCCAAGTCAGGAGTGGAATATATTAGTGATAGTTTTTTTGAGCAAGAAAAGGAATGCTGAGGGAATAGGAATACTGATAACCGGCAAGTGTGTTTACAATGTGATCAGCTGTAATTGGACATAGCTGATCATGTGGTAAATAGCCACTGTGATTGGCTCAGTACCCTGATCTGTGACCAACTGTGTCTGAAGGACACAGCGATCACAGAGCGTGTGGGGGACAAGGTTCGGGGAGGTTGTCCCAGAACTGGAAGACCGCGCTGTAGCCATCATTTAGCTATAGTATGGTCGCCAAGTGGTTAATGTGTATATTCACCTTTGCAGCCAGATTTGAGAAATCTGCACTATGGGCGTTATTTACTAAAGGCAAATCCACTTTGCACTACAAGTGCAAACTACAAGTGCAAAGTGCACTTGAAATTGCACTGATAGTGCACTTGGAAGTGCAGTCGCTGTAGATCTGAGGAGGACATGCAAGGAAAATAAAAAACAGCATTTTAGCTTGCACATGATTTGATGATAAAATCAGCAGAGCTTCCCCTCATTTCAGATCTACCCCTCAGATTTACAGTGACTGCACTTCCAAGTGCACTTTCAGTGCAATTTCAAGTGCACTTTGCACTTGCAGTTTGCACTTGTAGTGCAAAGTGGATTTGCCTTTTGTAAATAACCCCCAAAGTGTTCCCATTCACACAGTATACCTAAAAATATCTAGTTGTTTCTTTAGAATAGGATTAAACATAGGACTCTATAGGTAGCTTGAATTGTTAACTTGCTGAATGATATACTATAGAGACACTTTAGGACCCTTTAAAAAAAAACAAAAAAAAAAAACGTTAGTTACCATACATGTACCACACATATCTTTAACCCTTTGTTAGGATAGTCCATGTGCACATCTAGCTCACAATTCATAATTAGGATCTGGGTATTAAACTCAAAAGCAAAAATGCAATATATTGCTGCTTACCAGCAATCATTAAATGTGGTAGCTGCATTTGTTTTCTTTTTTTCTTACTCCTTTCTCTGTTTCCTCCTGTTGATCTGGCCAGTAAACTCCTCCTATATTACAGTGCCTCCACTTAGGATGAAGGAGCACAGCGGTATTGACAGTCTGGGGGAAGGGGAGGTGTTAGATGCTCTAGCAGATTTATATACCCTAAACAGATTGTATCTAAACTCCAGGTAATACTTTAAAGCAGTTACAGCTAAATTTGTGTTTCCTTTTGGGATAAAGGTTCTACATAAATAAATTAAAGCTGATCATTGTAAGCAACCCTGTTGGTGATTTTTCTCAATCCAGTAACAGCTACATCTGCAGCGCAGCTTGTTCTTTTGAAAAACAACAGGCTTAAGCGCCACGCACACTGGCGTAAAAAACGTTGCTTCTACAGCAGTTTTGTGTTCTGCCTGCAGAATCAACTCAATGCTATCCTATGTGTCCACGTACATTAGGATGTTAAGAAGCAAATTTTGAGATCAATGTTTAGAGGCAGAAAAAAAACCCTTCTCATTCGCGTTTCTGATTGGAGCTCACTGGCAGAAAAAACGTAAAAACTCTCCTAAACTTTGTACAAAAAATGCTCTATATGACAGAAGTTTTTTTAAGCCCAGTGTGCATGGAGCCTTAGGCTTCATGTACACGGGACGTTGTTTAACCTCTCATGAACGATTTAACTTGACAGCTAGAAACCAGCGTCTAAAAACGTCCATTTAGCCGCGTTTACATGCCGCATTTAACAGAATTTGCTTCTAGAAGCACTTGTAAGCGTTTTTTTTTTTTTTTTTGTTAAAATGAAAACGCTGCTAAACACGAGTTACCATGTTTAGCAGCGTTTAGCAGCGTTTACAAGCTGTTACAGGTGTTGGGCGTTTCAAATGCCTCTGAATATCCGTCTGAAACCATTTTTTTTGTGTTCCAAAAAATGCTTCTAAACTCAACTGCATAGAAACGACTATAAATGACCCTGTGTACATGTACTGATAAGATAACAGAGGAGAGCTCAGGGGCAGCTGAAATGACCAACTGCTCCCAAACATCCGTTTACCAGCAGCAGTGTACATGAAGCCTTACTGCCTGGATCACCAAGTGAAAATAAAGGGAAGAAAGCCTAAAAAAGAAAACAAATGTATCCACCATCATCTACAGATTGGTAAGCTGCAATATAATAAATGTTTGCTTTTAGGTTTAATACCACTTTAAACACTTAACGACCGCACCATAGCCGAATGACGGCTACAGCGTGGCTCAATAACTCTGGGAGGGCATACATTGATGTCCGTGACCGCCAGGTCTGGAGCATCATGGATCACGGTAAATGGCCGCTGACAGATATGAGCCCATTCCTGCACTTAGCCATCCATGCCCAGCCATCCATACTCAGCCATCCATGCTCAGCCATCTATACCCAGCCATCCATACCCAGTCATCCATGCCCAGCCATCCATGCTCAGCCATCCATCCATACTCAGCAATACTCATCCATCCATCCATGCTCAGACATCCCATCCACCCCCATCCATACTCAGCCATACCCATCCATACTTAGCAATACCCAGCCATACTCAGCCATACCCCCAGTCATTCACAGTCATACCCAGCCATACCCAGCCATACCCAGCCGTACCCAGCCATCCCATCCATACTTAGCAGTACCCAGCCGTACTCAGTCGTACCTGGCCGTCATCCCATCCATTCTCAGCCATCCCCATCCACGGCTCAGCCATCCCCATTCATACTTATCCATGCCACATCAGTTCTCATCCATGCCACTAGAGTGCCTCACAAAAGTGTAACAGGTAGTCCAATTAGATTTGAAACTTATGCCCCTAGAACACCTGATGGTGCTCCCTGCATGTTGGGCCTCTCTATGTGGCCAGGCTGTGTAAATGTCTCCCACATGTGGTATCGCTGTACTCAGGAGGAGTAGGAGAATCTATTTGGGCATGTCATTTTTGGTATGTACATGCTATGTGTATAAATGGACAACTTTGTGTAAAAACAATGTGTTTTCATTTTCTTTACACATTTTCCAAAAACTTGTAGAAAAAAAAGGACGTTCAAAAGACTCATTATGCCTCAGATTATATGTTGGGTTGTTTTCTTTCCAAAATGGGGTCATTTTTGGGGTGTTTCCATTGTCCCGGTGCTCCAGGGCCTTCAAAAAGAGGTAGTCAAGAAATTATATGTGTAATTTATGCTACTAGAACGCCTGATGGCGCTCCCTGCATGTTATTGCCATACTCAGGAGGAGTAGTAGGAGTAGGAGTAGCCATACTCAGGAGGAGTAGTAGAATGTGTTTTGGGGTGTAATTTGTGCTATGCATATGCTGTGTGTGAGAAATAACCTGCTGATATAACAATTTTGTGAAAAAAAAGAAAGAAAAAAAAAAGAATTGTGGGAAAAAAATTACAACTTCAAAAAACTCACCATGCCTCCTACTAAATACCTTGGAATGTCTACTTTCCAAAAAGGGGTAATTTGTGGGGTATTTGTACTTTCCTGGCTTGTTAGGGTCTCAAGAAATGAGGCCGTCAGTATATCTGGTGAGATCAATTTTCAGAGATTGGCACCATAGCTTGTGGACTCTCTAACTTTCTCAAAGACCAAATAATTTACACCAATTTGGGTTATTTTTACCAAAGATATGTAGCAGTATAAATTTTGGCTAAAATTTATGAAGAAAATATACTAATTTGCAAAAGTTTATAACAGAAATAAAGAAAAATGCCTTTTTTTTTACAGAATTTTCGTTTTTTTTTTATAGCGCAAAAATAAAAACCACAGAGGTCATTAAATACCACGAAAAAACAGCTCTATTTGTGTGATAAAAAGGACAAAAATTTCATATAGGTACAGTGTTGCATAACTGAGCAATTGTTATTCAAAATGTGAGAGCACCGAAAGCTGAAAATTGGTCTGGTTAGGAAGGGGGTTTAAGTGTTAAAGTGTTTGTTACCTTAAATGTTATTATTCTGCCAGCCCCTTTCTTGTATCCACCTACAGTACCTCGAAAAAGTATTCATACCCTTTGACATTTTCCACATTTTTTCATGTTACAACCAAAAACGTAAATGTATTTTATTGGGATTTTATGTGATAAACCAACACAAAGTGGCACATAATTGTGAGGTGGAAGGAAAATGATAAATTGTTTTCAAAATTGTTTACAAATATATGAAAAGTGTGGCATGCATTTGTTTTCCACCCCCCTGAGTCAATACTTTGTAGGACCACCTTTCTCTGCAATTAAAGCTGCAAGTCTTTTTGGGAATGTCTCTACCAGCTTTGCACATCTAAAGAGTGCCATTTTTGCCCATTCTTTGTAAAATAGCTCAAGCTCAGTCAGATTGGATGAAGAGTGCCTATGAACAGCAATTTTCAAGTCTTGCCACAGATTCTCAATTGGATTTAGGTCTGGACTTTGACTAGGCCATTCTAACACATAAATATGCTTTGATCTAAACTATTCCACTGTAGCTCTGGCTGTATGTTTAGGGTCGTTGTCCTGCTAGAAGGTGAACCTCTGCCCCAGTCTCAAGGCTTTTGCAGACTCTAACAGGTTTTCTTCTAAGATTGCCCTGTTTTTGGCTCCATCCATCTTCCCATCAACTCTGACCAGCTTCCCTGTCCCTGCTGAAGAAAAGCATCCCACAACATGATGCTGCCACCACCATGTTTCACGGTGGGGATGGTGTGTTCAGGGTGATGTGCAGTGTTCGTTTTTCACCACACATAGCGTTTTGCTTTTAGGCCAAAAGTTACATTTTGGTCTCATCTGACCACAGCACCTTCTTCCACATGTTTACTGTGCCCCCCACATGGCTTCTCGCAAACTGCAAACAGGACAACTTATGGCTTTCTTTCAACAATGGCTTTCTTCTTGCCACTCTTCCATAAAGGCCAAATTTGTGGAGTGCATGACTAATAGTTGTCCTATGGACAGACTCTCCCACCTGAGCTGTGGATCTCTGCAGCTCCTCCAGAGTTACCATGGGCCTCTTGGCTGCATCTCAGATTAATGCTCTTCATGGCCATCCTGTCAGTATAGGTGGACGGCCATGTCTTGGTAGGTTTGCAGTTGTGCCACACTCTTTTCATTTTCCGATGATGGATTGAACAGTGCTTCGTGAGATGTTCAAAGATTGGGATATTTTTTATAACCTAACCCTGCTTTAAACTTCTCCACAACTTTATCCCTGACCTGTCAGGTGTCCTTGGCCTTCATGATACTGTTTGCTCACTAAGGTTCTCTAACAAACCTATGAGGGCTTCACAGAACAGCTGTATTTATACTGAGATAAAATTACACACAGGTGGACTCTATTTACTAATTAGGTGACTTCTGAAGGCTATTGGTTCCACAAGGTTTTAGTTAGGAGTATCAGAATAAAGTAATACAAATGCACGCCACACTTTTCACATATTTTTGGGGAAAATTTTGGAAAGCCATTTATCATTTTCCTTCCACTTCACAATTATGTGCCACTTTGTGTTGGTCTATCACATAAAATCCCAATAAAATACATTTACTTTTTTGATTGTAACATAACAAAATGTGGAAAATTTTAAGGGGTGTGAATACTTTTTCAAGGCACTGTATAACAGGCAGTTTAAGTGTATGTGGAAAACAAAGCTTCTATATACCCTTTTTGCAGATATCTTCAGGCCGGTCATGTGACACCCGGCCGCTCTTTTACTCCGATCCCGAGCTACAGCAGGAGGAGCTGACGTCAGGCGGGAAGTCACATGACCGCTGTGCCGGCTGCGCAGTTCCTCCTGCTGTAGCTCTTAGATGGGGTGGAGAGCATCTGGAAGTCATGTGACCGGCCTGAAGAGATCTGCCTGAAGTGATCTGCAAAAAAAGGTATATAGTTTAGTTTTACACATACACATATACTGCCTGTTATACCTGGATACAAGAGGGGGGCTGGCAGTACTTTTTTTAAAGTTTAAATGCCTACTAATAGTGGCAGGAAGAGAGGGGAGGGGTAGCTCACACACACATACAAAGCTGACAGGCAGAGAGGGGAGGGGGAGGAGTACACAGGAGAGAAGAGAGGAAAGCTGCGAATGATGGAGGCACGTAAACTGACCACGGTGTCAGGGCTCAGCAGCCATGATAAACTGTGGTCAGTTTACAGAGGGGAAGGCAGAACCAGGCAGGGCCAGCCAGGTATTTCAGGTGATACAAGGGGCCAAACAGCACAGCTGTATAAAATGCTGTATAGAATGCTTAAAAGGAACAGGATCCATTGTTTGTTTTTTTTAGGGTAACAAAGACTTTAAGTAAATACTTGATCACTTTGAGAATGGATATACATGTCATAGAATCAGCGCCATCGGTTCAGCATGACAAGGAGGAGCTTGGTGGAAATGTTAGCAGAAATGTTAGCGGTCACAGGTAAACTCTAACTATAAATATTTTAGAAGCAAAAAAAGCAAATGCTGTGAAAGCAGCTTCTTGATGGAGTTGAATTCTGATCAGTGTAAAGTCCAATGGTAGCTGCAAAGATTTATGAATCATCTAATCAATTTTGATTTTGATTTGCTTTTGGATTCTGGAAAGACATTACACAAAGGTCCTTGAATTTTTCCCTCTTGGATCCTGACTGCCTTCCAGTCAGTAGTTTAATTCCAGAGCCTCACTGGCCAGTAAAAAGCTTTTGACACTGGATTGTTAAATGGTAGGAAGCAGAGCCTATCTCTGGAAGGGTGCAGGCCCTAACTCCAAGAAAGGCCAAAGTGGAGGGCTTGTGTGTTCTTGAGAACCAGTGGTTCACCTACTGCATATAAATTGAGGAAATAATTTTCCAAAGGATCTTGGGAATACTATTACTGATGTTTCTAACTGGTTTGTTGCAATGGCATAGCTAAAGTTGATACATGCTAAATAATGCATAAATGAAACAATAGCCTTGACCCCTTCAGAGAGATACAGTACTCCCTCTAGTAATGCCTTCATCTGCTTCTTTCTCCAGAGAGACAGAGACAGCTTTGTTCTGGCATCATTCAGGGTCAGCATCTACTTCTTGGACTGAGATTCGGATTATTAGGTGATTCAGTCATGCAAATCCTGCGGCCTGTGCAGTTTTTGGTTGTGTATAGAAATGTCTGATACAGATCAACCCCCTGCTGCAATCTCTTGCCTTGTGTCTTACTACAATGTTGGGTTGCAGTCTAATTGCTGTGGGAGAGGAGACTGCTGAAATACTTGTTCCTGCCTGCAGGAAACTGATGACTTCATCTCATCACCGGTAAAGTCATCAAACTTGAGCCTGAACTCTGTTTTTAATGAAAAAGGGTGCAGCTGAAAAATGATATTGTTACTGTATATTGTGACATGCCAGAAATGTATAAGGGCAGATTTGCAAAGTTACAAAGTGGTTTTTAGTTGTATATGACTTGAAAAATACAAGCTGACATTAGACATGTGCACACTGAAATATTTTGTTTCGGAATTTCGTTTTCGTCCGAAAAATACATTTGTTTAGTTACTCCCGAAATTAGTTTATTTATTTTGTTTAGTTAAAAAATGCATTAGTGCGAAAATCCAAAATAATTGAGGTTTAATCTGTCATTGAAGGCTTATGGTGTCTGTTGAATGTTCTAAGAAGATTCGATGGAGCAGCTAAACTGTACGACGCCACAATCTTACATTTCCGGTCGAATGTTCCGCCTACAAGCTATAGTAGAATTCTAATGTTGTATGACACTATTAATAATTATATTTATTAATTATTATTACTAGTCAACCAACATTAGAATTCTTCTATAGCCTATGGGCGGAGCATTTGGCCATAAATGTCGGCTCGCGGTGACTGCTTCGTCGAATCTGTCAAATCTTTTCTCTCTATGTCGAATAATCTTGGACTAATAGAGTAAGGTTAGGCACATTCGACCTTTTTTTGCTATTGTCTCTATAATGTTGAATCTTTTCTCTCTATATCAAATCTTTTCTCTCTATGTAGAATAATCTTGAACTAATAGAGCTAAGGTTAGGCACATTCGACCACAGGTTTGATGGACACAGATCGCTATACCCAAAATTCGGATGAAAATGCATTCGGACGAAAACGAATGCGCATGTCTAGCTGACATAGGGTATTTAACAATTCCTCTATATCCGAACTTAAAATTACACATTATAATCCAAGAATTCTCCATGGCTTTTGACTCACATTCTGTATACAAAAGACACCATACAGTATGCAGCAACAATCAAAGATATTTCAACATTTCAAGAGATAGTTTTCAGAAACTGTCAAATCTAACTTCCTACCGTGAGGTTCTCTTCTATGTTGGCGAGACAGAAAATCTTATGCAGGCTTTTTAGCTAAAATCCTTAACAACAAGCTCTACCAAAAGCCAAAACTTTAAACCCTTAATCAAAAGAAGAAAAAATATCTACTCTTCATTTGAAGCATTATGTTTTCTACTAAATTACATGTGCGCTCTATTCCTCTTTCTATCAAAAGTGATGTGCCTTTAAGCTAGCCAAAGCTGCTCAGCAGGAACCATCCAAATTTCGATCTGTTTATGGGCAAGCTGGTTGTATTGAATCCAATTCATTGATCAACTTCAGTACAACCAGCCTGTCTGATTTTTATTCTGCCAATCATTCTATTCTGCCAGTGGGGAAGGCTCCACATGAGCCCCACAGGCAGAAAACAATAGCACTGCAGGAGGGATTCTCCCATGAACACTGGCTGTTTTGATGGGGGAATTGAGCAATTTTCTTTCCTTCAACCAGGTTGAAGGAAAGAAAATTGCATAATGTATGGCCTGCCTTAGGGTTTAATGTCCATAAAAGTCTAAAGAAGACCTCATTTCAATAGGCACATGAAGAATGAGCAACAAGAGAAGAAATAAACATGGGAACTTCATTAGTCTCCCAATTACGTGCCATATTTTATAAACGTATATACTGTCCCTTTCACAAAATTACTTCTGACATGAATAAAAGACCATTTTAAAAGACTTTTACAAAAGTTGTTGCACAACAGCAGAAATGTTTTTCAGCAAACTTCCTCTTTAAATGATGCCTGAGATAACTGTGAAAGCATACATAAAAACTGAGTCGGAAATGTCTAAATTACACTATTGTTTCATCTGCGAGAAAATATAAAGTAATTTAAAGCACTATACAAGCCTCCAGATGTTAAATCAGTAGCATTTGTATGTCAAGATAATGATGACTTTTCTGTTTGCAGATATAATCCTAATATTATGATGATGCATTTTGCCCTATTATCTTGCTCTGCAAATTTACAGATACTGTATCCACTGAAAACTTTTTTAAAAATGATCATAAAACTCTTTTGATATTCATCACAAAATTCTTTTGGATATGTTATATTGACTAAACCTCCTAGCAGACTGACACTGAATGGCAGCAAGGTCAGAGATAAACCCATTCAGTGCTGACATGTGTAGAAAAAATTGTTTAGGTATTAAAATCATTGTTATTTGTACAAAAAAATGAACTGTATGATTTTTTCTGCCCTCTGTATATTTAAAGGTGAGAACATATACAGTAACAATATATTTTTGTTTGTTAATATTTAACCAGAAGGAAGATAGAATTTGTAGAAAAAACAAGTTGAAGAGGTAAAAGGGGAGAAAAGTGAACATTACTATAAGAGGAGCATCAAAATAAAAATTTGGTGCCAAAATTGAAACCGAAAATTCAGGATGAAAAAATGACAGCTTTTTTAAAAATAAATATTTTTTTTATCTAATTGTATTATATTCAACTTTTTAATTAATATCATGAATTTAAATAAATAAGAATTTATTGTCGACCATTATCGGCACCTTTAGTGCAAGAAAAGCCCAAGAAAAATGACTCCCTTTAAATTCTATGTACCGGTATGTCTTTACACTGACCTGTTGCACTTCTGTTGTGGTGTTACAAAATCTTTTTTCTTAATTCACCGAAAACGCACCTCTCCGTTGAAATGCATTGAAAACGCAGCAAGAACGCATCAATAACGCACCCGTATTATGTTTTTGATGTGTTTTGTTTTTTGAGTCACATGAGACGTGACCTATGAAAAACACACTATAAGCATGGTAAAATTGGGATAAAATTGCAGAAAAATCACAGTAAAATCACAACAAAAACACAGCAAAATTGCAGTACAATCCCATGTGTTTTCAGGGACGTTATTGACACCTTTTTCTTTATCGGCAAAATGCACGATTTTCGGGCGATAATTTCGGTGGCCAAAATCTCTAATTACTATGATAATGATTGTTATCATTCTTACACACTGTCCACAATAAAAAAAGCCAAATTAAAAAAAAGCAAGTTGAAAATTTTGTCTTACATGTAACATCTCCAGAAAGATTCTCCTTTTTTTTTTAAAAAGCTGGTAGGATGGAGGAAAAAAACAAATAGACTGGTCTTTCAGTATATATATATATATATATATATATATATATATATATATATATATATATATATATATATATATATAAAATCACCTATCTTTAAAATGCTATGCACTTTAGTTGTATTTGAAATGTAATGATTATATTAGGGACCATGATCTTTCTTCCAGCTAGTGCAAAGGTTATGTTTAACTTCTAAGAAAATGTATAAATGCTTGGATTTCATCTCATACGTATTAATAGCACACCCAAGGGACAGAATCAAATTAAAGAACGCTTTTATTCAAGCGCCTTATTAGCGTAATGAGGAGAACGTGAGGTGTATGCCATGAAAACTCTTGTAATCTCCATGTCATTGTGATCTGAATAGCTGATCAAATATCAGCATAAAGGGGGCATAGAAGACTCCGTGGGAATGTTTATGTAACAATTTCTGAAATTCAGCTGACTTGATTCAATCATTTTAATACCCTGATGTCCAGAATCATATTTCCCTACTCATCAAAAACAAAGTAAACTGTGGTCCCTAATTTCTATTTTCTTCTAGATCTACTGAGCCCACATATGAAGGCTTATTACCTCAGCTCCCACAGAACAATGATTAAATAATATTTAAATAGTCTCAGAGAGTCTATATACAAAACCATTACTTCAGCTCTTGTCAGGTATAATTGCAAATCATGAACTGAGTTTGGAGTCTAACTTTTAAATGAGGTCTTTACTTTCACATTTTGTCTGAGTTTTTACAGACATGACAATCAGTCGTAAAAGCCTGTACCTTACATTTTAGGATTTTTTCATTTTCTATTCCTAACTATTTAACATCTCTAAATACTTCTGAAATTATTCTACAAAGATAACCTAAAATCAGTACAGGGGTAATTAAAAAGTTTGTAAAATGATGTAGTGATTTCTAGACATGTGCACACTGAAATATTTTGTTTCGGAATTTCAGTTTCGTCCCAAAAATAAATTTATTAAGTTACTCCCAAAATTAGTTTTCATTAATCTTGTTTTGTTAAAAAATGCATTTGTATGAAAAACCGAATTAATTAGGGTCAAATCTGTCAATTGAAGGCTTATGGTGTCTGTCGGATGTTCTAAGAAGATTTGACGAAGCAGCTAAACTGTACAACGCCACGATCGTGCATTTCCGGTCGAATGCTCCGCCCACAAGTGATAGTAAAATTCTAATGTTGTTAACTAGAAATAATTATAATTATTAATTATTATTACAAGTCAAACAACATTAGAATTCTCCTATAGCCTATGGGAGGAGCATTTGACCGTAAATGTCTGCTCGCGGCGATCGTATGTTTTTAGCTGCTTCGTCAAATCTTTATGTCGAATGGTATTAATCGTAAGTTAAAGTAAGTGTACTGTATGTGTGTACTTAAGTTCTAGCTATTTTACTGCTCCTCCTCTGTAGTTACAATCAGCCAACAAATTTCATCATCATCATCATCATCATTTTACTTCCCCCACCCATTGCAGCAGTGACCACTAACAGATCTTTTACTATTGTATCTATATTGTCGAATCTTTTCTCTCTAGGTCAAATAATCTTGGACTAATAGAGTTAGGTTAGGCATATTCGACCGCAGGTTCGATAGACACAGATCGCTATTGTCACCGGCATGTCGAATCTTCTATCCATCTATATCAAACTGTTCTCGCAATGATACGAAAATATAATGGATATGAAAATAAAGTATTTTTTTATTTCTGATCTTTTGGATTTCAGGTTCTGCACGTTTGTTATCGTTTTGTTAAAATTAACTCGAAACGATCCCCGAAATTCGGACGAAAGTGCATTTGGACGATAACGAATGCATATGTCTAGTGATTTCAAGATGGGCTTAACCACAGGCAGTGAACAGTACAGGGGTATTATGGAGGGAAGGGCAGAGCAGCTGGCTGACTTTACCCTATTTAAATCAATAATACTTATAATAGCACTAAATTACTGTTTGTCCATGGTATAAACACCCATGTTCATTTCATTCATGTGGGCACTTGACGAAGAACAGTAAAAAAGAAGGGCATCAATGCCCAAGTGTTAAAATACGTAAAGCGGTAGAAAAATCATCTTTTGAATTTGTACCTACAGGTGAGCCTATAATAAAGCTTACCTGTAGGTACAGTAACTATATCTCCTAAACTTCAACAGTGATACAACTCTATAGCTGGCTATCACAGTAAGAAGCATTGGAAGGCTAACAACAGTTATAAACACGGCCAAGGATAAATCCAAGGAAAAAATCAAGCTTAACTTACCGACCAGCCCTCAGACAACCAAGTAAACCTGTCTAACAAAGCAGGTATTTAGTCTGCACTCATTTGCAAATGCATGCTTAAGCCACAGAGCCTCGTCAAGGCACCCTGGTATCTGTGGTACCTAACACTAACGTATAAGTGTCCCCACAGTGGAGGCACATGCATTCTGATGGATAGGTGAGAGCAGGTGGACTGAAGGGGAGCCACCCCTTCTTAAAGGTACAGGGACACACTGAACACCCAGCATATAGCACAATGCCTGCAAAGGTGTCAGTGCGTTGCCTGACTATAAAACACAACAGTGATACAAAAGGGGTGACGAGGCTATGTGGCTTACGCATGCATTTGCAAATGTGTGCAGACTAAACCCCTGCTTTTAACGCATACTGTTAGACAGGTTCACTCGGTTGTCTGCGGGCTGGTCGGTAAGTTAAGCTTGTTTTTTTCCTTGGATTTATCCTTGGCCTTGTTTATAAATATCTCCTAAACTTGCAGTGCTTAGGAGATATTCACACTGGATGCAGCCAGTAACGTCACCGGCGCATGTATTCCGAAGGGAGGGCATACAGTTCTGGACCTTCAGAGCTCCATGCTGGAGCCGAGGGCTCCTGCGTGGGAGTGACATCATTGTGGCCCCAGCCACTCATACAGCCAGAGCCTGCAAGCCCAGAAGGAATACCGGGGAAGATGGAAGCCCTGTCAGCGGTGACAGCACATCACTGGAGGGCTTCGTTCGAAGGTAGTATTTCATAATGTGCTAGTATGCGGTGCATACTTGCACATTGCCTTGCAAGGGCTTTTTTTTTACATGCCACAGTTTACTACCACTTTAAGTAAATTCTCACATGCATCCATGAGTTCCAAGCTAAGCAGAAATCAATCAACCTACCAGTTAATTGTTGGCATGAAGCCTAATGACTTGAAGGAGTTTGATACAAACACGGAAAGTGCACACAAACTTAGTGCTGGGGCTATTGGGGTTACTAGGGGAGAAGTTCAGAGAGAATCACAGGAAGGTATCAGCTCACTATGATTTCTGGAAAGTTCCACAAATATTTCTTGACTAAAGCCTCGTACACATGATCGGATTTTCTGATGGTAAGTGCGTGATGACAGGCTGTTGGTGGAAAATCCGACCGTTTGTACTCCCCATCGGACAATTGTTGACAGATTTTCTGCGGACAAATATTGGATGGCAGGCTTTAAAATTTTCCGTGGACAAATGTCTGTTGTCGGATTTTCCAAGCGTGTGTACACAAGTCCGTCTGACAAAAGTCCAAAGTACAAACACGCATGCTCGAAAGCAAGGACGAGCTGGAAGCGGTCGGTCTTGTAAACTAGCATTCGTAATGGAGAATTAACATTCGTGACGCGGCAAATTATGAAATCTCAAAATGCAGCGCACATTCTCTTCTTCTTTAATGGGATAAAAATTAAGCTGCTTTGCTGGTGATACTGATGGAGTTATGGCAAACGAATTTTCAAATGTTTTTTTTTTTTTAGTGATATCAAGAATAATATTATTATTCCGACGCAATATTATAATCCCGACGCACAAAGTGCCACGCATGCTCAGAAGAAATTCCGAGACGGAACAACTCGGTCTGGTAAAATTAGCGTTCGGAATGGATAGAGCTCTTTTGTCAGGCTGCAATGTTAAAAATTGTTTAATGCAGCGCACTCTCTTCTTCTTTATAATGCTAGAAGAATTAAATAGTTTTGCTGCTCATATTAACACAGAGTTCTTACAAACTTCTTTCTTTATTATTTATCGTGATTCCCTCAATATATTTGGATTTGTCACATCTGACAAAATTTTTTTTTGTTTTTTTTATTTTTGTTTTGTATTTTTTTCAAGGATGATTTTTTTTTTGTTTTTTTTGTTTTACTCCAGAATATTTTTGTGTGTGTTTTGTGTATCAAGTTACCACAACACCATTATTATCTTGTATTATTTAATCTCAAGGAGATTGTTTGGTGTTGGTGTCTCTTGTTAATTTCACATTGTATTTTTGAAATGTACCTGAATCCTCACAAACAAACTGTCCTTTTTGAAGGAAAACACACATAGGCGAGTATAATTGAAACACAAAATCCTTTATTAAGGGGTCCTAACCAAAGAAAGAGGGAAGCAACGCTGGAGAAACAGCAGAAATTGGTGAAGCCTTTGACCCCCGGGGCACACATCAACTATTTTACTGCAAAATTGGTGGCCTTAGGAGTCCTTATATAAGGGAGTGCAGTCTGGTCCAGAAGTCCTGAAAGCAGCAGATGACATCTATGTCCCCAGGCTGTGGTCATACAAGAGCCTGCATCTTTTGTCAGACCAGACTGAACCCAGGTCATCACTCTCTGGTCTTCCTTCCGTGCTTCCTTCCACGCTGTGGCTCTGGTGGTGGAGTAGTAGCAGGAGGAGGAGGGGGAGGATAGTCCAACTCACTCAGGTGGGTATTGGGTGTGATTTTGCCCCTCACCCCCTTAGTTAAGACTTTATAAAGAAGGTCCTCACACAGGAGGCGTTGGCCCTCCTGCATGCCCTGCAGTTTGGTGGCAGCCATGCAGGCAAAGGTCTCTTCAGGAGTGGGGGTGGCTCTGAGGGACGCAGAAGCCTCCTGCATGAGCCTGAGTGCTGAATCCTGCACGTGACTCCCCTTCCTGGGTCTTTTGTTTGGAAGGCGGAGGGGAGGGACCTGCGATTCTGTCAGGCTCCTACTGGGCCCAGGCTTCTCCTGGCTGCCACTTAGCCCTGCCTCCTCCTGGCTGCCACTAACCCCACCTCCTCCTGGCTGCCACTAACCCCCACCTCCTCCTGGCTGCCACATTCCACAGCCTCCTCCTGTGTGCCACATTCCAGAGCCTCCTCCTGGCTGAGGTCTTCCTGTGTATGAAAAAGGGACATAGTTTTAGTTTTTTATTCATCAATCACACACAATTTTCACCTCATGACTGTTGCAAATTGAATGTTAACAAATATAACAGACTATGATTCTGAGCCCAGCATTTTTCATTCTTGTCCCAATTATTTTTGCCCACTACTGTCATATTGATATGTAAAACACTTATGTGTAAAACACTTTATTAAATTAGCAATTAGTGATCAATAATAACATCTAGGAAACATCATTTATTTATTGACCAGAAATCTGTAGAACAATGCTATACCTGGCTCAAGCTGGGCTCCTCCACTTCTTCCTGGCTGGAAGTCCCAGGTTGGACATCGGAAGCCTCAGCTGGGATGGAAGGAAGAGTGGAAGGAAGGGTTGAGAGTGATTCCCTGACTACAGTCTGGTCTGACAGAAATCGCAGTCTCTCGTAGTACCACAGTCTGGGGACATAAATGTCATCTGCTGCAGCTCCGGATCTCTGGGAATCCATGACCTTCTTGCGCTCCCTTAGATAAGTTCTCCTCAGCCCACCAATTTTGGCTTTTAAATAGGGGATGGTTGCTGTGGGGACCACCGGCTTCACCAACTCCAGCAGTTTCTCCAGCGCTGTCTGCCTCTTTTGTTTATGATTATAATGCGGGTGTTTG